>RAKG01000001.1:588586-2057027 GCA_009802275.1 Neurospora sp. CHS-2018a | reverse complement strand
TTGAAACGCCCATCCTTCCACCGTAGAGGCGCTGAGGTCGGGCCCACCCCAGGGGTGCCACAATTGGATCCGCACCAAAGGTCGCGTGGTCCGTGGGCCCACCGAAGCGCCGAAACTGGAAGGAGCGGCGATTTCTGTCTATCCGGGCCCAATGTGCAGAAACACGGACCACCTATTGACCCATGCGCAGGACCCACCCTAGCCCAAAAAGGAAATTGTGTCGTCATCAAGACACAGTGTCAATAGCAGCGATCAAAATATGCCTTTGCATCAACACTTCTCCTTAACCAGGAGATGCATCCTCGTGCACTCAATTGCAGATTGTTCGCCTTAATTTTGCGGTCATTTTGGTACTTTGTGCACATTGTCCGGATGTCTGGTTGTTGAGAAAAATCAAAAAGAGTGGTTTTTATCGAAATGCGACCGTCGTTCCAAATAACTAAGTCCCCAAATGACCAAGTCTCCAAAATGACCAAGTCCCCAAATGACCAAGTCCCCAAAACGACCAAGTTAAATTGTTAAGGTGATAAGAAAATTGGAGGCGATAAGAAAATTGGAGGCGATAAGAAAATTGGAGGCGATAAGAACTTTAGTTGTTTCAAAACGACCAAGTCTTTTGAATCACTAATAACCCTAACCCTAAAAATGAAAAAAAAGGTACCAAAATAATGAGAAAAAGACGGCGGACATTTTGCATTCGGCTATAAGTTAATCCGGCCTTTGGTTAAGGAGAAATTCCGATTTAAAAAGAATTTGACGAATGGGTCTTTAAAATTTGGAATTTCCTTTTTTTTTTAAAAAAAGAATTAAAAATAAAATAAAATAAAAAGGTGGAAGGATCTATGGGCGTTTCACTGTCTCCCTCGGGCATATCTAGCTCCGCCCAAGGGAATACTATTTTANTTGACGAATGGGTCTTTAAAATTTGGAATTTCCTTTTTTTTTTAAAAAAAGAATTAAAAATAAAATAAAATAAAAAGGTGGAAGGATCTATGGGCGTTTCACTGTCTCCCTCGGGCATATCTAGCTCCGCCCAAGGGAATACTATTTTAGTAATAGTAATAGCGGGCTTATTAATAAAAATAATAGCCGCTAATTCGGCCTTTTACTTAATAATAAAGCGTTTATAAAAAGTAGCTTTTTTCTTCGTAAGGATTTCCTTAAAGAAGAAAGCGTCGAGGCTTTTTATTTCGGTAGTAATACGTTTATTTTGAGAATTAGTTTTAGAAGGCGTTTCGGGAGGCTATTATTATAAGTAGTAATATAAATAGGTTTAAAAGTTTCCCTAGTAATTAATAATTATTATTAATACCTAATATAATAGCCGTATTAGTATAATAATAGGATTGCGATTGTATTAGTATTTTATAGTGTAGATATAATATATAAATTACGAAATATCGGGTTAATTCAAATAGAAATAGAAGGATACAAATATAATAGTTTAATACTAAAAGTATATCTAATAATTATTAATTACTATTAAAGATTTATTCAATTAATATAATAGAATACTTACCGATTTTCAACTAATAAAATCGCAATTAATTTAATAGTATTGAAATTACTATACTATTCCAAATTTAGAGTATAAGTAGAGGAAGATTTTAAAAACAATTAAATTAAAATCGATAAAAAATTGAGAAATCGAAAATCGATTTTAGAATTTAATTTCCAAATTCGAATTTAGAGCCTAGCCCCGCCCGGGCAATTAACTATACTTGTATTAACCGCCCTAATTAATTATATAAGTAAATGCGGGAAAGTTATTAAAATTACTATAAAAATCCTTTTTATAGTAGTTTTATAATAATAAAATATTTATATACCTTTTTAAAATAAGAGCTTCGCCCTTTTAAATATAGTTTATAACGTACCCTCCTTCCTATAAATATTATATTAGCCTTTTAAAATCTTATAAAAACCTTCATCTCTAATTACAATTCTTACCTTCTTATAACCTCCCTTCTTTTAACCTCTCCTATAAATTTATTTACTTTATAATTTTAAACCTTTATTACTACTTCTTCTTAAATTATTATATTTTTACTATTATTTAATAGAAGATAATTTAAAATTAATTTATTTCTAATAATTATATTCTTAAAATTATTAAATAGATTAAATCCGCCCGCGCCAACCCCGCCTTCTATAACTACTAAGCAAATTAGTATAGAATTATATAAGCTATTATAATAAGGTAATTAAAATAAATATATCCTATATTTTGTATTCCCTTTACTAATTAACCAGTATTATCTATATAATAGTAAATCCTTTAAAATATATAAATCTTATTATAAACCTAGTATATTGTATCGTTCTACTACT
The DNA here is from genome assembly GCA_009802275.1 of Neurospora sp. CHS-2018a. Taxonomy (NCBI): domain Eukaryota; kingdom Fungi; phylum Ascomycota; class Sordariomycetes; order Sordariales; family Sordariaceae; genus Neurospora; species Neurospora sp. CHS-2018a. Next base: position 2,054,696 of record RAKG01000001.1, on the reverse strand, counting down.
TATAAGTAAATAATACCCTTAAGGGTTAAAATCCGAGCTACAGGGGGTTACGAATACAATTTAAGTAATACTAATTAATTAATCCTTTAAATTACTTTATTAAACCGGTCCTTTAAATAATTAATATTATAATAATAGGCTATACATTATAAAAAAAAAAATACCGGTAAATTATTACCGCCTCCCGACCATCGCCCGGCCTAATTATTAATTTAGTTAATTTAGAGGCTACCAAAGCGAAATCTATTTTATTACTAAAGAATTACCGAAGTAAAATTAATTTTATTATTAAAGAATAGTAGATTAAAAAGCTTTACTTTATTACTAAAGAATAATAAATTAAAAAGAATTTTACTACTCTTATACTTTTTCCTAAAAGGGTAAATTTAATTTGGGCGAATTTACTTTTATTAAAATTAAAATTAGATTTAATAAAATAAGGGCTTAGGTAAACTTACTACTAATATAAATAAAAATTCTATAATAGAGATTTTAAATAACCGGTAATTAAATAAAGTAAATTAGGTTCTTTTTAGTCACTTTATTACTAAGTCTGTTTTTAATCTTTATTTTTATAGGTATTAGGCGTATTATTCCTATTCCCTTTCCTATTCTCAATTCCTTTTCCCGTTTTTAATTCCTTTTTCCATTCCTTATTTCCATTCTCTATTCCTATTCCTAATTCCTATTCTTATTCCTATTCTAATTCCTATTCTAATTTATTATTTTTTTCTTTACTAATCCGTTTCCCTTAAAATAATAAGCCTTCTCTTAATAATTTTATAAACTTTTTTTAATAATCCGACGAATTTCCTTTAACGATTTTATAAACTTTTTTAAATAATCCGACGAATTTCTTTCTAACTTTAGACGAACATTCTTATTTATTTAGACGAAAGCTTGAATTTAAACCCCCTAATAACTTTTAATTTTATTTTCCAAATCTAGTTCGAGAATTACTAAGAATACTATTAAAATCCTATTTAATTAACCCTCAATTAATCCGATAACGAAACCGGCACTCCCAACGGTACTACTAGTAGTAATATTAGTAGTATTATTAGTAATACTACCCTTAATAATATTATTAGAATTATTAAACGGCTAATCCTATTAGAATTTAAATAATAAATTACTATAAATTCCTTATAGACTTAATAAATAATTTTACTATTCTTAGCGCCTATAAATAACTTAATTACCGCTAATTTACTAGTAAGACTATAAAGTTATATAGTTATTAATTCTCTTACTTCGGTAAGGTCGTTATAAGAATTAATACGATTACCGAAAAGATTAGACCTATTTAGGGTTATAATTTGACTAAGTTAGAGGGTATATTAATATAGGATCTCCTAATTAAAAGTAATTTAATAATAAAGTTACTCAATATAATAAAAACAATTAATACTGCGGATCTTACAACTTTTGTACTAGTAGTAAAACTATATTTAGAACTAATATTAAAACCCGAAATATAGCCGTCTAACTATTAATTAATATAGCCGTCTAGCCCTTAACCGAAAAAGTTATTAAATCTTATATTATTATAGTTATTTGGCTATTAATTAATAATAAAAGGAATTAATTTACTTAACCTTATAACTTTTACGCTAGCGGTCAAACTATATTTAGATATAATAATAATAAGTATACTAAGAACCGTATTCAACGAACGTTAGAAATTTATTAATAAATTTAATGCCGACGCAACTATACTTTTTATATATAGTTTTAATAGAATTAATTCGTAGTTTTATTATTAGCGTTCGGAAGGATTATTTATTTACTTTTATTCTATATTAATAGATATTGAATTAGTTTTTACTAAAGTATAAAAGGGTTATCCCGGGCCTTAAAATTAATGTTAAAATTAATAATTAAATATTTATCGCTAACTTTAAATTTAAATTTAAAAATAGTAACCTCCCTTAGGCTTTGATTATTCTTAGAGTTAAATAGTTAAACGCTATATAAACGGTTTATAATTACTAAAGCTAACGCTAATTAATAGCTACTATTTAAAGATTATTTACAAATCTATATTTATTCTCCTCGTAAAAAGTAATTATATATATTATATTTTAATAGACACTAATAGTAATAATTTCCTACTTAATTAATATTAAAAATAATAGAATTTCGTATAATTATTAAATAGAGTATTATACCTTCGAACGAGGCTATTAAGTATTTTAGAGCTTCGTATAATTATTAGACGGAGCGCTATACTTTCGAACGAAATTATTAAATACTTTAGAATTTCGTACGATTATTAAATGGAACGCTATACCTTTAGGCTCTATTAAAGAATATACTAAAGCTTTAAATAGTATTAATTATTTTAAACAAGGCTATTAAATACTTTAGAAGTTATTAGGGGTTAATTACTCATTGGTAAAGATATTATAAATTCTATTAAGGAATATACTAAAGTTTTAAATAGTATTAATTATTTTAAATAAAGTTATTAAATACTTTAAAAATTATTAGGGGCTAATTACTTATTAACGAAGATATTGTAAACTTTATTAAAGAATATACTAAAACTTTAAATAATATTAACTATTTTAAACGAAGTTATTAAATACCTTAGAGGTTACTAGGGGCTAGTTACCTATTAGCGAAGATATTATAAATTCTATTAAGGAGTATATTAAAGCTTTAAATAATATTAACTATTTTAAACGAAGCTATTAAATACTTTAAAAGTTATTAGGGGCTAATTACCTATTAAAGGTTAAATTAAAGTAAATTTATTCTCCTTCCCCCTTCCCCTTCCCCTTCCCCTTCCCCTTCCCCTTCCCCTTCCTACTTCTTAATTCCTATTTCCGTTCCTAATTCTTAATTCTTATTCCTATTCTTAATTCCTATTCTTATTCCTATTCTTATTCCTATTCCTATTCCTATTCTTATTCTTATTCCTAATTCTTAATCCTATTTCTAACTCCTATTCCCCTTCTTATTCCCTCTATTATTTCCCTCTATTCCCCGTCCATTTTCCCTTTATTTCCCCTACTTTTTCCCTTTATTTTTAATCCTATTCCCTTTAATTTATTTATCCGTTCTTCTATTTTAACCTCTTACTAACAACAATAGGAATACCAATAACCTCTAATTTTATTTTCTAAATCTAATTTAAAAACTACTAAAAATACTATTAAAATCCTATAAAGAACCTATCCAACTAACCCTAGCTAGCCTAATAACGAAATTAGTACTACTAATAGTACTACTAATAATAGTATTAATAATACTACTAGCAGCCTAATAACTAAAATAACCAGCTCAATAACCCGCTTAATAATATTAATAATATTAATACTAAATTACTAACTATAGAGAGCAAAATTTAAAATTCTTTAGGAGAATTAATTTAACCTTTCTTCTCCTATCTATACCCTCTTAATAGAAAAGTATATTATAAAGAAAATAGGTTCCTATAAAATAAGCTATCAATTCTCCTACTTTAATAAGGTTATTAAAAGAATTAATATAATTACCGAGAAAATCGGAACTATTTAGAGCTATATTTTAATTAAGCAAGCTATTCTAAATAATTTTAAACCCGTTACTCCCTTATAAACCGCGCCTCCTCTATATATTAAATTCTCTTCCATCAAAATAGGAATAAGAGTAAAATTCGAAAGGCTTATAAATATTTTACGAAATATAATACTATTACTAAACCGAATAAACTATTAGCAATATAGCTATTTAATCCTTAATTAATATAGCCGTCTAATCCTTAATTAATATAATTATCTAACCCTTAATTAAAAAGGCTATTAAATTTCATATTATTATAACTCTCCTACCGGTTCCTAATAAACCTATTAAATTTCCTAATCTCTTTAAAAAACCCTTCTAACGAACGAAAATATTAATAAATTTAGTAATTAGCGAGCCTCTCTACCCTTTTTTAATAAGTAGTATTCGGTTCGGGTTTTCAAAATAGATAATTAATCTTTTTTTCACTTATATTACCGCCTTTAAACTATATTCTTAAAGAAAACTTAATAATATCTCCATTAACCTCAAAATTAAAAACGAATATTAAACGAAAACATTAACAAATTTAACAATTAGCGAGCAAAAATATTAATAGGTTTAGCGACTAACGAGCGAAAATATTAATAAGCTTAGCGACTAACGAGCGAGGTTATTTTACTAATTATTATATATTTAGTTACAATTAAAGTCCTTTACCTTACATTCGCTAGGGATATTATAGGAATCTACTAAATAATACTATTTTATTAATAAATTTAGTAACTAACGAACGAGAATACTAGCGAGCGAGGATATCAAGCGAGCGAGAATATTAGCAAATAAGAATATTAGCGAATAAAAATATTAAGCGCTCTAAAGGAAGGTAGTTTTATACTACAATATAAATTCATTCCTAGTAAACTATCTACTTCTACCCCTCTCCCTAAATACAATCCCCTATATAATTATATCCCTCCTCTACCCCCTAAATTATACCTCTAAATTATAAGTCGCATATAAAATTAAAACCGTTAGAAGGTACCAAAATACTATATTAACACCTTACTACCCGCAGGCAAATAGGAATATAATCCGAACCGAAGCGGGCAAATAAATATAATATTATATACTATAAACCTAAGAATTCCCCTTCTATCTTCTTCCCTTTTCTTCTTTCTTTTCCCTATAGCCAATACAATTATTAATTTAAAATAAGACTTTAACCCGATAAAAAGGTAAACTAGTACCTTATCCTCTAACTTACTATTTATAGGCAAATAGATTATAATATAAATAAAGGCAAATAAATAGTACATTCCCTACTTAATTATAGAGAGAAAAGAAAAAAAAAGAAGGAAATAGAAATTACTAATTATTAAAGTCCATCTCCTAATCTATTCGTCGCCGGCTAATCTACTTACAATTTATCTATAATAACCTTATAAATCCGATATATTTTATTTCTAAAACTAATAACCAACGTATAAATATAAAAATTATTACTTAATTAATTATTAGGATATTCCCGTACAATAATTATCTATAATTCTTCTTAAATTCGACGCTTATCCCTAAAGTCCTTAACTAACTCCTTATACTCTAATGAGAAATTATATAGGCTAATTATAATTATAATAATTTCGTTTTAAGTAGATATAGAATATTCTTAGTAGAATCGATAAATATAGAACTTCCTAATTAATAAACCCTATATAATATTTAATATTAATTCGAATCGAATTATAGTATTTATTAAATAATTCTTTCTTATTCTTAAAGGAATCCCTACCCTATTCCAGCATATAGTATCGAATATTCTAGTACAAAATTAATATCTTCTTTATTATAAAGTATTTAGAATCCCCTAAATAATACTAACCGTTATAGATTTCAAAATCGTTAGCTATAACCTTATAGAAAATATAGGCATCGTTAATAGACCCTTCCTAATTAATACGTACGTACGTAAAACGCCCGTCTATATTATAAATACCTATAATATTCTAGGCAAGGAATCCTTTATAATAAATTTAAATAAACTTTTTATTATTATTAATACAAACGGGAAATATCTTTCTATTTACTATACTAAAATATCTCTTAAAATAAGGATAGAAATAGTCCTAAGATTTTAAGATAGTATATTAAACGTGCAGACCCGGTTATTTAATAAAAGCCGCTACGAATTTAACGAAACACTTCAATAGATTATAGAAGACTATATAATAAATTAGATTAACTAATAATATATTTTATAATATTAAAGAGTACTAACCTATTATCACGGTGCAAAGGCACAAGGTAGGTAAGAACAAATGTAATTACATAAGGAGAGGAAAGGGGAAGGTCTAAGGGTATACTCTAGGATTAGCCTTTATAAGCTAATCCTAATCAATAGCTCTACAATAGTCTCATAAGCACTACAGAACTAATACAACTATTGTATAGCAATAACGATTAAAGCTATTACGAACGCTATAATAGCTTTATATAATAATCGGAGTTATAAACTAATTTCTAGTTCAAACCTAATACTATCGCTACTATAAACTATTACAAAGTTAACCCTATAATACTACCCCGGGCTAAAAGAAGCTATATAACTAACTAATAATATATAAAATATTAAAAATACTTAGTAATCGCTTAGCCTACGCTATAAAAACTTCTACGGCTATTATTACCCTATACGGCGACTTCCTCTACCCTTCGTACCGTCTATTCTCCCTAGCCTCTAATAGCTAGTCCGCTCCTCCGCCCTACTAATTTACTCTAACCTCCGCTTTACGGTCCCTCAATCTTTCGGTAATAATCTAAGCCGGTAATATTAAAATATCCAAATTATTATTATAGAACCTCTTAATCTCCTCTAAACATATTTCTACGTTCTTATATAATTACTAATTAAATACGTATAATAGCGCCTATATAATATAATATTCTTATCGTCTATTATTTAAATTCTTCCAGTAACTATTAATAATTTCGAACTCCTATTCTTTAAAATCCTTCTTATTATTTATCTGCCTTATAATCCGCCCGTAATTCGCCCTAATATCCCCTTCTATCCTTCCTATCCAAAATCTAACTTTATTAATATAGAAAATAGAATTATACTTTATATTAATTAGCAAACGGAATATAATAATATAATTATAAACTTTAATAACTTTAAAAGGCCCCTTATAGAATAATATTAACTTCGTATATAACTTCCCTATTTCAAAATTCTCTATATTTAATAGAACCTTATCCCTAACCTTATATCGTAGGGTATTTAATCTATTCGTATTAATATTATCCTTATACCGTCGTTAAACTTCTTTTACTTTAACTATAACAAAATTTAGGATCGCTTTAAAACAATTAGTAATTTCCAAAGCTTTAAAATACTTATCTTATTAAATTTATAATATATTTAGAAGGTATAATTTAGTTAATTCTACGCTTATTTGTAAATAAAAACCGTAGTTAGCGAAGAAGGGTAATATTCCCGTCGTTTCTAATATAAGATTATTAGTAGTAAATTCTATTATAAAGAACTAATCTACCTAATCGTCTTATACCTAATTAATAAAAGTTTACAAATATCTTTCTATTTCGGTATTAATCCGCTCCGTCTATCCATTAGTAATTAAATAGAAAGCGGAGGAGGGAATTAATTTAATCTCTAATCTCGCTAATAACGCCTTCTAAAACTATAAAATAAATTAAAAACCCCTATTTAATATAATAGTATTAAATAGACTATAAATACTATAAACCCATTCAATAAACCGATCAACCAATTCTTCTATTATTAAACCGACTATAGGGATAAAATACTATATTTTTATTAATTAATCTATAACTATAGCAACGTATTTAAATATTTACCCTCGCTATTTATATAGTATTAACGGTATAACATAGTCGATTAAAATATCTTTTTATAGCGTAAATAATATTACTAGCGGCTTAAATAACCTATATAATATATATTATACTAGTTTTATCTTCGCGCACATTAGGCAATTCTTATAATAAACCCTAATAATATTATATATCCTTAATTAAAAGAAAAATTATAAGAGGAAGCTATATATTTTCTCCTTCTCTAAATACCCTATACCCGGTATATTATAGGCGTAGTAAATTAATTAGTAGTAAATATCTATATTACTAAAATTAAAGAGGATAGAACTATAATAATAAATCCGCCCCTAAATAATATAATATTCTATAAATAAAAGTTTTTTAAAATTATCTTTTACCTCTTTTAACTATACGCTCCTAATTAAATTTAATATATAGGCCCGTACGTCTTATAAAAGGGTTAATTTCTTATAGTAATTTATAATAAAGTCGTCTACTAACGTCTTATCTATAGTCTCGAAGTTACAAATATATTTAATATTAACGAAGACTATAGAAATCTCTTCTCCCAACGTAGAAATCTCTTCCTCTAATACGAACGCCCTATTAATAAAAATATTTTTATTTAATAATACTTTATTACATACTAATAGCCTCTTATTTCCTATATCCTTCGGGACGTCTTTTAGTTTATAATTTAGTATATCCGGGTAGATTTATAAGGAGCCTAGCCGGTACTAAATAATAAAGTTAAAATATAATAAGAATTAGGATTATTATATATATTTTAAAATTAATTATTTACTAACTATAAAAGATTTTAAGCCTTTATAATCAGTAATAATCTCTACCAACTTCTACGCTCCCTCCAACTTTAATTTCTATTCTTCTAAAGCCTTAATAATAGTAAAGAACTCCTTATTATAGATATTGTAATTATATTCCGCTAATAAATACTATTAACTAAAATAGGCGATTAATTTTAATTCCCTATCCTTATTATACTACGAGAATATCCTTCTATAAATCTAATTTAATGTATCTATTTCTATAACCGTCTATTTCAATTAATTGAAAATATATAAAACGGGTCCGTTCGTAAAAACCTTTTTCAATATTTCGAAAGACTACTAATAATAATCCCTCCACTCCTAATCTTTAATATCCTTCTTTATTAATTTATATAATAGACTAACTAATATAGAAAAATATTTAATAAATTAACGGTAGAAATTAACGAACCTTAAGAAGCGCTATAATATTTTCTTAATATTTAGAGCCTCTTAAGAAATTATAACCGCTACTTTTTTTAAATTTATTTCAATACCTCCCGGGGTAATAATTAACCCTAAGTATTTAATATATTTAATATAAAATTCGTATTTATTAATATTAATTTATAAATTTATATTGATTATTTATTTTAATACTTTACTAATATACTTAACGTACTCTTCTTCGTTTTCTAAATAAATAAAAATATTATCTAAGTAAATAATAGTATAAATATTAAGGATATTATATAGGACGTTGTTAATATAGTTCTAAAAAGTCCTTAATATTCTTTATAATTTAAATGGATAAATTAATAATTTAAAGAGCTTAAAGCGAATAATAAAAATTATAAACCACTCGTAGCTTTCCTTTACCCGTATATAATTAAATGTAAAAATTATATTAAATTTAATAAAGATCTTCGCCTTATAAATTATATTTAACGTCTCTTTAATTAACGGTAATAAGTATTGTATTTTAAACGTTATATTATTAACGCTCCGGTAATCTATATAAATATAGACCCCGCCCCCTAATTTCTTTATTAATAGGATAGGCGCTATAGAAGCGGACTAAGAAGGCCGGATAAACTTCTTCCTAAAATTCTTATTAATTTACTTCTTAATAATAATAATTTTAATAGGCGATATAGGCCTAGGTTTAACGTATAATACCTACTCTTTTAATTAAAGTTCGATTTTATAATTATAAAACCGGTTAAAGGGGAATTAATTTACTAATATTAGTAAAAAGGTATCGACGTAGGATTAATAGTAAAATAATAATATTTTACTAATTTCTTCTTTAATCCTCTACAGTTTATCCGCCTTATCTATAAATTTCTATATATTTTCTTCTAAGACTTTAACGAAATATACGTATCGAATTGTCGCTTCGTAAAATAGAGTGTCCTTTGCGAAATTTCCTATTAATACGACTGTTCGTATAATAGTTACTACTTCCTATTCAATATTAAATCTGTATTTCCCTACTATATTATCGATAAAATTATAAAGGGACGGTAGAAAATCCTTCTTATACTACTCTCCTCTCCTTTTAATAATATTTTATACTACTTTGTATATAAAATCTATTTCGCTAAATTCTAAAAATATTGCCAATTATTCGAATTACGTATAATTGGTTATATATAGCTAGAATTAATCTCTTTTATAAATAAAATTGAAGGTAGCGGCGTTTAATTCGCGAATATCTGTAAAGTTAACCTTATCGTTAACTAATTTATTAAGCTGGATTAATATTTAATAATCCCTTACTAATACGCGCCTCTTACTTAGTCTAATATAAAATTAATATAGTACGTCCTTTTTAATTTTAATTAATACTATAATAATACTAATAATAAATTTAACCTTCGCCCCCGCTTAATAATTAATAAGAGCGCGGTATAAAGTTAATAATAATAAAGTTTCCCCCTTATTTTTAAATATAGAAGTCCGCTCTTTAAATCTTTTATCTTTAAATTAAAGTCCCCCAATAGGCGGATTTTCGCCCTCCGCTCCTAAAATTTCCTCCCTACAAAAATAACCCCTAGGGATAATATTAGTATTACCCTTAGGAAGGGTATTACCCCTCTTATAAAATATAGATAATATAATACCCTTTTTAATAGAAGTGGGGGAGAGAAGTACCTTCTTATAAATATAAGCGATAATAATAGAGACAGGGCTAAAGAGCGCCCAAAATACTTCTATTTAATTGTTAGAGAAATTTATTAATAAATAGTAATTATAGTAATTAGGATAATTAAATTATATACTACTATTCTCGTAATCGATATATAATTTATAGGTTATTATCTAAAGATAATTTAAAATAATAAAGTATTTTTTATAGAGGTTATATATTAAGAAAATAATAATCTCTTTATAGTAACCGATCTGTAGCCTTCCCTTTACTACCGTTTTAATAATACCTTTAACGTTACTATCCGCGAATATTAGCTTTTTAGGATAAAATAACGGAAAACGAGGGAAATTATATTCTTAGACGAAAGAGTAGTCGATAAAAATATATATAGAGTACCTACTATTAACGAAGGTAATATAATAATTTTTATACGTACTAGTAATTATATACGTAGATAATAGAATTATATTTAGAAGAATAGTATTATCTAATAATTAAATCTATATTTCCTTTAAATTAACGAAAGGATCCTATTTTCTCTATAATATAACTAACCGGTTAAACTTTTATATACGATTAAGTATAGAGGCTATTCGTTTCCTTAATTATTATAATATTCGTCGCCCATAGTAAATTTATTAAATTTCTCGATACTAATAATTCTAATAGCCCGGACTTCCGCTATATCTCTTCCTCCGCCTCCTAATCCGCTCCTACCGTTTCTTCTACTACCCCGACCTCTTTATCCCTTATCTTTATTCTTCTTCTTTTCTTTACTAATAGGAATTCTATTAATATAAAATTTACTACCTTAATTAATCGAATTAAAGTAATTACAAACTATATATTCCTATTAATTATAATAATAGTAGAGTCCCTTCTCCCTACACTCCTTAAAAACCTCTAGGTCGAATATAATAAATATATTTATTATATTTAAATCTATTTAATTTCCTCTTTAATTTATTATTCTATTATCGGCCGAAGTAGGAGGGGTAAATTTATTACCGCCGTTATTATTACTACTAAAGCCGCTACCGCCGCCCTTATTAATAAAATTAGCCGAAAAGTTAGTTATAATTTTATTACAATATTTAGCGTCCTTAATCTTCCTATTGACTTTTCTAACTAATTATAGCTATTTAATATATTCGTTATTACCCGGGAAATTCTAAGAGACTAAAACTTAATAAAACTTCTTATTAATTTTATTATAAAAGTAATAAACTTTTATAGTATTAATAAGACTGTACTTATTTATAAATTTAGTAAATTCGATTTCGAAACGCGGGAACGGTATATTACTTTAATAAGAATTAATTAAACGTTTATAGGCATCTAGTTTAATATTTACATTATCGTACCGATCTATTAAATATTAGAGAAAAATTTCGCCTATCTTCTACGGCTACTAATTAAAATTAATAGGGAATTCCTTAATTTTAATAAAGCTACCCTTAAATATTACGCGCAAATTTAATCCTAAATAGAATATAGCCCTTACAATTTTAATCCGTTCGTTAAAAAAATAAATTATATTAAATTCCCAAACGGCCTCAATCTAATAGTACTACGAACAGAAAATATTGTAATATATAGTATTATCCTTCCCTTTACTAATAAAAATAGAAGGGTCTTTAATAATATACTTAGGAAAGCGAACGATAAAGGCTATCGAAATTGCCGTAGGCATAACTAAAGCGCCTTTATTAGAAGTAGTAAGGGTTATTAAGGGGGCGTTAAAAAATATAATAGTAATTTATTCGTATAGAGTAATAATAATTTATTAGGCTTCCTAATACTATTACTAAACTTACTAATATTTTATAATAATAATATTATAATTAATAAAAATTCGGGCGAGTATTCGGCTAAGCGTATTAATAATAGATCGAAACGCCGGCTATTAGCCAATATTAATAGTAATCTCCTAATATTCCTTAAGTACGGGAGAAGGGTAGAAATTAAGAGTAATACCGGTAATAAAATTCTAAATATCGGGAATAACGTCTAAAATAGATAACGCCGCTCCTATAATAGCTATATTATTAATTAATTCGTTATTAAGAAACTAGGAAAGCGCGTTCAAATCGTAGACGTTAGGTTTAAATCCGGATTTCAAATTAGGCGCAACGTAATTAAATAAGTAAGGATTACTACCGTTACTACTAGCGGAATAGTAATTGTAATCGTAATTACTATCTTTTACTATATAGTTTTATAATGATATAGAGAAATTATAACGATAAAAAGGCGTAGTCGTAATAATTAGCCCGCGTTTAGGTTATAACTCTAGTAAATCCGCGGCTTAACGAAGCGACTTTATATATTGGGGTCCGCAATTAATAACGACTTCGATATAGGGGATAAATTATATAACTAAACGCTATACAATTCTAAGGGTCGAAAAAAATGTGCGTAAAAACGCAATAATTTAAAAATATAATTAATTATTATAGTATAAAGGTACAAAGTAGGTAAAAACAAATATAATTATATAAAGAGAGGAAAGGGGAAGGTCCAAGGGTATACTCTAAGACTAGCCTTTATAGGCTAGTCCTAATTAGTAACTCTATAATAATCTTATAAGCGCTATAGAATTAATATAACCGTTATATAGCGATGACGATTAAAGCTATTACGAACGCTATAATAGCTTTATATAATAGTCGGAGCTATAAGCTAATCTCTAGTTCAGACCTAGTGCCATCGCTGCTATAAACCGTTACAGGGTTAACCCTGTGACACCTATAAATAGTATTAGGATTATAATTATATATAATAGTAACCGTCTTTATAGTCTACCCCTAATATAGTAAGTCTAAACTAATAAATAAACGTTAGTAACTATTAATTTACTATCTATTTATAAAACTACTATAATTTATTAGCTAATTATAAAGGGTATCGAAGGTAATCCTCTCTATATAATATTATTAAATAAAGAGATAGTTTGGGAGAGTAAATTAATAATAATTTCTTAGTTCGTTAAAGGTTAAGTATTTTATCTAGTAGAATACTTCGTATATATTTTCGAACGGAATAAGGTTATTTAATACAAATACGTATATAATAATAGCGGTACTAGAAGTAATAAACTCAAATTATAAATATAATTTATTAAACTCTTCTACTTCTTCGGTATCTACTATATCAATATCCACTATATCCACCATAATAAAAGATAGCGTTAATAAAGTTTACTAAATAAATAAAGTTCACTAAATAAATAAAGTTCACTAAGTAAATAAAGACTAGGAAGGTAGAGGATAATAGAAGAAGAGGAGGATTTAAATAAATTAAATTAGGCTCTAGGAAATATTTATCAATATATCGATAATTAATAATAAGCAGGTTTTCGAACATATTTATAAAAATTACTAAGTCTAATAAACTATACTTCGAATATACTATAATTATAAGATATATACGCGCTGGAAATCTAAATTTCAATGTATACTTACCACCTTAACTAAGGGGTCGAAAACCTTTAAAAATATTAAAAATTTAGTATATTGTAATAAGGATCCTAACCTTCTAATTAATCAAATAGCGGATTTAGGGTAAATATAAGAGGTTATAATTGAGTGCAACGATTTATAGATTTTTATTAAAATCTAAGTAAATATAAAAAGCAATTGTATAACTATACCTTTACAACTACTAAAAATAATTTTCCCCTACAACTATATAGTAGGAACGAATACGGCCTTAGAAAGACGAGAATCGGATTATTTACTTATAATATACAAATTCTATAACGATCCAAATTCTCTATTCGATTAAAAATTATTATTATTTATAATATTATACTATAAATAACTTTATTTTAATTGCCTTATTCTACTCTATTAATTATCTATCCTTTAATATACTTATATTTAATATAGAAGTTACATCCTATACCGAAAAAGCAGCCTAGCATTTCCTTACCTAATAAATACGCTAAACTATAATATATACTACTACTAATTAAGCGAAGTCTAACCCCAAATTTAAAAATAAATTAAATTTTACATATAAAAACGCAATTAAAATCTATAATATTAACGAAATTATTATTAAGAAATATATAATATTTATTAGAGAGGGTAAATTACTACTAATTAATATAGAGGCATACCGCTCCTTAGCCCTAATAATAAATAAAAATAAAGTCTTCAATATTATAATTTAAATCGCTAACCGTAGCTATATTCCTATAAATAACGCTACCTTTATTAAATTAATTAATTAACTATATAATCAACGGCCGTCCCCCCCTTCTACTGTATTATATAGGAATTAACCTATTAAATAGCGTAAGAAGTATTTAGAATTTAAATTTAAGGCGGCGGGCTTTAAGGACGTAAAATAAATAAGTACTAAAACCTAATTAAAGAACCTAAAAAACTAATTTAAAAATATTAATACTATATATAAAGCCTTTAAAATTAAAGGGGAGAACGTCTAAAATATAAATAAATCTCTCTTCCAAATAAAGGAAATTAAAGGGATTACATAAGTAAATAATTATAAATTTCCCTATCTATATACTTCCTTATATTAATTTATACAATAATATATATTATTAATAAAGAATAGAACTTACTTAAAAAATATTATATTTATTTATAATAATTAAAAGAATTTAACTACTATCGATATTATATCGGCTATAATTAAGAATATCCCCTCCTTCCTAATTTTTAAAATATAAATTATAGAGTAAGGCAACGTACAAATTAATTATAATATCTATTTATATATTCTTATTACAAATATAATAACTAATTATAATAATACCTATCTAGTACTATAATAAATTAAATATTTTAATAAATATTCTTTCAAACTATCCTCCTCTTTCAATAATACTATAGAGGAGTGGTTTAATTTATTACCTAATTGCCTACCTCCCTTCGAAAAATTATACCTTTCTAATAGTAATAATAGGGCACTAAACTTATTAATAAAACTAAGGGTATATAAGGTATTATTTATAAATAATATCGAAGCTTATAAGGATTTGCATATTCTATAATACTATAAGGCCTTTAATATTATTCCTTATATTATACCTTTATACAACTACTATATATTATAGCTACTCGATGTAGGAATTTATTAAATAATTAAGAAGGCTTACTAGAACGCTCTAACGGATAAGATTGCTAGCGGAAATATTAATATTAATCGGACGGTATTATTAAATAATTAGAAGTGGATTAAAAATACTCGTTTTATATAGAATAATATATATAAAAGATAAGAGAAAATTAATCTTTAGCCGCTTATATTAAATATATTAACCTTTTCTATATAATAATATAATTATACGTACTAATTAATATAATTCTATAGGCATCCCTTTTAATAAATTACGCGAATTTAAAAACTTTAAAATTATATTGCTATATAAAGTCTTTCGTACTTTCGAATTACTAACTATACAAATTAGGATTAATATACTTAATATACCCTTTAAAATGTAGGATAATAATATTAAAGTTTATCCGGAGGTTTCTATCTATATTTAAAAGCTAGTATTTAACTAGTAAGAATAAAATAAGCGTTATATTAATATAGAAATTTAAAAGTAGAACCCCCGCTATTATATCGCTACCGGCGATAGAATTTATATAAAGGAAGTTTTCGGTACTAAAGTTATAGTTAAAAGTATAATTAATATAAAATATAAATTAAAGGAAATTTAACGGGTAAGTATAACCTTTAAGTAAAATAATATATTAAAGGAGACGCCTAATTTTAAATAGTAGCTATTACGAAAGTCCAAGTTTAAAAAGAAGGGCGTACTTATATCCGATAAGGATATTCCTAACGATAATAGCCTTGTCGGTATAATAGAGGACTATCCTGAATATAATATAGTATTAGAATAAAAGGAGAGGTGTAATAAAGCTATTATTAATAAAGCCTAATATAAAGATATAATTAATATCTAAGGCTTTAATTATTCATATTATATACCTAATATAAAGTAATAGAAGGCTACTTAACTAATATAGGGCTTCAACCTATTCTATAATAATTTTAAAAACGACGATAACCTACTATATAAAATTATAAGGAAGGCGAGCCCTCCTAATCTATCCGAAAACTTTGTACTTTTTAAAATATATAGTAATAAGCGGGCTAAGAAGATTTATAGAAAAAGCTCCCCGTAGAACAAAATTATCTAAACTAATAAAGGAATAAAAAATATACTTAATAAATTCCCTATTCTACTAAAGAATATTTATTTAGTAAATCTATTATTAGAATTCCGAATAATACTATCCCTACCTAAGAAGAAACTTAAAATAGCCTCCGGAAAAGGGCTTTAAAGAAGTAATTATTAATTTACTTTAAGGAGGAGGTAGCGGCGATTATAATTATTACTATAGCGGACGAAAAATAGTATATCCTAATAAAGTGTATAAAGGTAATAATAACCTTACGAAGACGGATATAAATTATATAATATTTTGTAAATTAAATTTATATAGTAATTTATATATACTATTAATTCCTATTATTATTACCTATATTTATTATTATATAAGGGTAAACTTTTTAAATATATTTCGATAATTATTATAGGGTAGAACGATATTAAATGTTAGGGGTTAATTAAAATTTATATAATTGTATAAGGAAGAAAGGAAACTATAGAATTTATACGTAGCGGCTTATCCTATATACCCGTAGTTAAGCCCTATCTTTAATATATATAATTAACCTATTTACTAGGATAGTAAATAGTTAGCTATAACCTTTAGGGCCATATAGCCAATTAGAGAGCGTATATTAACCTAGTAACTATTACCGTAGTAATACTACGACTAAATAATAATTATAAACTAGCCTTATAATAATAGTTAAAGAGTAGACTACTATAGAGTTTACGCATTATAAGTAAAAATTTTACTATAAGAGCGATAATAAGAATCGATTAACTTAATTAAAAATAGACCTTAATAAAATACTTAGAATAAACTCTACTAGGGCGTATTAAAAAGGTAATTTATATTAGAAATATTCAACCGATAATATTAAATAAAAATAATTGGATTACAAAATATACGCGTCTAATATTATTAAAACGAGGCGGGCGAATTTAAAGTATTATAAAAAAAATTATTAAATAAAATCAATTTCCGGCCTATTTACTAAAAGTATACTAACAATATAATTTTAACTAATTATATTAAAGCCCTAAAGTAAACGAAGGTTAAATAATACTAAATAGTAAATATAATAGAAGGTTAAACGAAAATAATTATAATCTATTTTTCGGACTATAATATATCGACTTATTACCTATATCGCCTCTAGGACGAAACGGCTTACGAAAACTAATACGAATTATAATATAATTTCTATAATAAATTAATAAATTACTTCCGGAGCGAAGCAACGCCGACCTAAGGCCTCTAAAATAAATAATACCGGATATAATATAACCTCTATAGTAAACCGCTATATAATATTTATAATAAGGCGACGGCGGTATATAGCCTTTATAATAATTACTATTAAATATCGCTTAGCCTCAATAGCGAAGCGTTACTAACGTATATCCTTTAAAAGAACCTAAGGTATAACTTTTAAAGGAAGCCAATATATTAATTATAATAGGCGCTAGTATATTAATAATAGTAAGAGCCGGCGAATCGCCTTTATTAAGAGCCGGCGAATCGCTTTTAGTAAGAGTATATAGCGTAGGAGAGTATAGAAGTAGCCGAACTTCCGGAATAACTTTATTATATTATTTAAAACCCTAATATAAACGGAATAAGTAGGAATACTATTTAGAACGTTTAAATTCCCCCTATCCGGGCCGGGGGTTTAGTTATAATATAATATAATTAATAAAAGAACCGGTTCCGTCCTCTAATAGGATATTAGTAAAATTAGTTCGAGGGGGCTCGAAGCGAAGTATCGATTACTAAATTTATAGGTTATTTAAAGTCTGAAATTCTAATATATTTAGAAGAAAATACGTAATAGAATATAATAATAAATTAAAGAATTCGAAATTAATAAAGTCGTCGTCCTTAAGACCCGGATTAAATAGTAGTACTATATTAATTAAAGGTATAGTATATTATAAAAAGAAGGTTATTTGAATATTAATAGTATTATATTCAATATACCGCTATTTATTATAATATATAATTATAGAATCGAAGTAAAAGGTTATAAAATATATATATACTAATAATTACTTTATTTTATTAAACTAAAGACAAATTACTACTTCGAACTATCTCTTCTTATACGATTAATATAAGAGGATAAAAAAATTCCTATACTAAAAATAATTATTAGTAAAACGAGAGGTAAGGATTGGAACGTTATTAGAATTTCTACGAAAGTAATAATCTATAGTAAAAATCTCTTTAATAGGAATCGCCGTCTACCTCTATACTAGGGCTCGTAAATTATTATTTAATACTTATATTTTATTTAGCGGGAAGAAGCCGTAAATAATATTAATAGGATTGAATTAATTATAAACTTTATCCTTAAATAATTATAATTAATACCGGGGTTAATATATATATATAATAAATATAAAAAGGTAGGGGGCTAAATAGTAAAGGATAAACCCTAAGGTAATTAAATAAAGGCTAAGCGTAAATACGTAATATATAATTATTCTTCGCAATAGAGCGGGGATCTTCTTTAAATAAGTATTTATTAATATTGGGGCGAATATATAGAGTCTATTCCGGGTAATTATAAAACGTTCAAAAAACGCCGGTCCTATTATAAAATACAATAATAAAATATTCCTTCGAAGTAGGCCGGTTAGTCATATTAACTATAGGCTTTTTAAGTCTTAATTTCAATTATATAAATAAGTACTATTATAAGAAAAATATACGGATCGTTATTCTATACTAGTATAAGACCCTCTATATATAATTTCGCCGGAAGTAGGATTATATAGTTAATAGTATAAAACCCGCTTAAAGGATAACTATTATTTATATTTTATAATAATTAAAATAAAAGGAAGAGGGAAAAGTATATAAAATAATAGATAAAAGTTTACCGGTATATATAAAACCGTCCGACTTAGAGATATAATTATAATAAATTATAATATCCGGATATAAATTATTTACTATAGCGACGTTATTAAAGACTATAGGAGCGGAAGAAGAAAAAATTTAAAAAATAATAGAAAGTAAAAGACTATTACTCTTTATAAATATAATAATTAGGATAGAAAATATAGTTAGGATAGGAAATATAGTTAGGACTTTAATTAGTAAAGAATTAAGCGATTAAATTAGATTAATTATCGGATAAATTACTCTACCCTTAATTAAAAGGATAGTACGATTAGTATTATAAATTATAATATAATTCCAAAGAATATAATAACCGATAATAAAGAGTAGAATTAGAGCGGTTATTTAAATAAGTAATTATATAGTAGAATAATAACCGGGATAACGGGTTTGTATAAATAAGTAGGCAAACCGGATATTTACTTTATTAATAAATATATATATATATCCTAATCTAATATAATAGTCCACTACTAGCTACGAAATTCTATAATTATAATACAAATATATAATTAAAATAATTAGGGGAAAAATCGGAAAATAGAGGCGGTAGCCTATACCTAATTATAATACTAGCGTACTACCTTTAAATATACCTACAATATTTTAATATTTTTAATAAAACCTTCGGTATTTAATTATAACGAAACTAATATAAAATTTTCCCCTAAATATAGTATTTCTAATAGAGGTCGATATAAAAAGCTTTAACCTTAGCTATTTATATTATTAAATATATCGAATTGCAAACTACCGGTTTCGAATATAGAGGAGGATATTAATATAGTACCTATTTACTAGGGTTAGAAATTCGACGTTATTACTACTAAATTAAAGTAAATATACTAAGGCTTATATTTATACTTCTAATATAAATTAGCGGAGCGAATATATAAAAATAATTTAGTGTAAGAATTATTACTAGCTTAGTCTCCTCGGGAATACCTTTACCTAATTTAATATTAATACTATATTTCTAATATTAGCGGCGACGACCGAATAATTTACATTTATTATATATTAACTATAGAATATAAACAATCGCTACGAACTAATTATTAAAATAAATATTTATAGGATATTATATATAAATAAATTTTAATATTGTAAATATAATATAATTAATAACCCCGTAATATAATCTATATATTTACTATAAGCGAATATACTACCGAATTAGCTAATTACCGACCGGAAAGGATAATAAATAGCTTAATAGTAAAAGGGAGAGGTCGGGCGTAAAAATGTAATTCGGTTAAATAGAGGCGAAGTAAATAAAAAGAACGATTACTTAATAAATTTAGTATTAATTTTAGGAAAGCGAGAGTAATTAGCCGAATATCGAAAAAAATAAAATGTCGGCCGTATAAATATAATTCAGTTAGGCTAAAATAAAGAATCGAAGACTGCAATCAACCTAGTATATTTTATATCGGCCTCCTAAGACAATTTACTATAATAGTACCGAGAATCGGGAATATTATATAATATTCTATTTCGAAAACCGCCCGAAAGGATACGAAAATACTAAATATATTTATATATATAAAAAACGGTATTATATTAATATAAATCGTTATTTATAACGTTATAGTAAATATATATGTCCAATTCGTCTATACGGCTAATTACCGGAGGCTTTAGATATAATTTACTATATCGGAAAATAGTCGTTTTAATTCGTTAATAAGAATCGTATTCCCTTCGTTAGTAGGTTATAGGGTTCGAAGCGCTAAGTAAATATATTAAAGAAGGTGTAGCGGGCGGCTATACTATATATATTATAGAAAAAAAGCATTTAATATATATACTATACTATTATAACTATGAAAATCGAAAATTCTAATTATATATAACCTTAACCCGAATATCTAGTAATAAGGCTAAGCGAAGCTACGATGAGGGGGTTTAATTCTTTAATTTATATTATTATAAATATAAGTACGAATTATTTTATACTACTTTTATATTATTAATAATAGGAGAATAAACATACTCTAATAATATATTTTATTCGAACCTTTTAAATTAATTTAAAAGTTATAAATACTTTCCTAAGGGCTACCGCCTTCGTAAATCTCTATTTAATTTTAATTGCCGGACGCTTTCCTAAATACTTATTAAATTTATTTATTTTTAATCGCCGGGAAGTTTTAATATAATTAATATTTCTAAACCTTTTTTACCTTACCCGAATATTATTTTAATAACTTTTCTTTAGGGAAGAGAGAGAAAGAAATTAATAATTTAATTTATTAATAGCGCCCTCTATAGCCTTTATAATACTAATTATAAAATAAGCTATATTTAATTTATTAATTTATAGTCCGCAATTAGAAGAATTAAATTAAAACTCTTCGAAATTTAATTCGAGGAAGTTATAATCCCCTTCGCTATCTTTAATTATTTTATAATTTCTTTTCTAATTACTCCTCCGCCTTCGGTTCCGGATTCCGGCGTATAAATTTAATTACCTAAATAACCTTCCGACGTTTAGGGCTTAGGGTCTTAATTTTATACTTAATTATTTTTAATATATATTAAAAGTAGTATATTCGGCGCTAAAAATCTAAGTAATATAATTTAAATTCTATTAGTCGCTATCGGTCGTTAACCCTATAATATTACCCTTTCCTATATATATATTACAATTCTATTTAAATTCGCGTAATAATTCTATTATTATATTTCCCGTCCTTTTATATAATTTACCTTCCTTTCCTACTTTTTTCTTTCTTCTCTCTAATTACTATAAGACTTCGCTACTACTACCTATTATATTTACTACCCCCCTATTCCTTATTTATTATCGCTAACTTTAGCCTTTTATTAAATAATTATAAATTATATTTATTAATTATTCTAATTATTTATAAAATAATCTTACTAATAAAATAATTAATAAATAAATTCTCAATATAAACCCTACTATACTATTCCCCCGTCGTCGTAGCCGCCCGGCCTCGGCGGCGACCCTTAAAAAGCGCTATTATAAGGCGGACCGCTATTAAACTATCCGCGAATACTATATTTAATTCCGTAAAAAGTTTACCTAAAAAAGAATTATTTTAATTTCGGCTAAAAACGAATTCTTCGCCGTTACTATAAATTGCCCTTCTATCGCCTTTAATTAATTTATTAATTATAATTTTCCTATATAGAATAAAATTAACGAGCCTACTATAGCCCCTACTACTACCCTTAATTATATTAGCTATATAAAAGGCGGCTGGCGCTACGAACGCCCCATACTTAATATTACTTATATTCGCTATTATAAAGACGGTAATAATAATAATTATAAGCCTACGCCTAGTTTCCTTTTAGTAGTCTATAATAAGTAGGATGAATTGCCCGCCGGGATTCAAATTAAATTTTAGAAAAAATATTAGTGTATAATTAAGTAAATTATTAACGGCCTCCTTATACTAATTAAGGTATAGTATATATATCCTTCGGTATAAGTATTTCTTTTTCTTTAGTAATATAAAAAAAATAAAATTCTAACTGAATTTAATACCGATCTTTCGACCTATATAAATACCAGTTACGCTAATAATATTACTACTACCCTCTATATTTTTAAAGAGGAGAATACGCGTCTCTATACGCACTTAATACGCTTTTCTACTACTACTATTGTAATTTCTAAAGCTATTACTATTTTTAAAAATAAAAATATTAAGATCGCTTATATTAATTGCAACGTTAAAATATTATAATAGAATATTTCGGGCCGGCCCATACTTTAAAATAGTATAATAATTTCGGAGCAGCCGGCTTTTACTAGCCTACCATCCGCTTCCTACTCCCTACTCGCTACTATTCCTTATAATACTTCTTCTACCTAATTAATTCCTATATAAAATATAATTCCCTTAATCCTTATTAATAAAAGTATTATTAAATAATAATTCTATAAATATAATATATAAGCCGAGGAAAGTACTTAATTTCCTCTAAATAGGAATTGTAAATCCTTAGGACTTAACGAATCTATTATTATATTATCGGCGATAATAATCAAATTAATTATATTAGTCTTTTTAATTAGAATTAATATTAGGGATAAAGACGGGCATTTATATTCTTTATAAAATAATTAATTAAAGTATAGTATTTAATAAGGTTTAGAGTAATACTTTTTATTTTAAAGGATACTAAAAAATATTCAACGTCTACGTTCTTTAATAATTAATTAAAGTCTATTATTAAATTAAAATTATATTACTATTACGTATAAATATAATAGTAGTAATATTAGTACGATGCAAACGCTATTAAATAAATTAGAGTATAGTAATAAAATTAAAAGAAAATAATAGATTTATAAGAGGCGTTATCGGACCGGAGCCTATAGAATTCGTAAACTAATAACCTTATCTTAATTAATAAAGTCTAATTCTCTATTATAATCCAATTAATAATAAATAACTTCTTAGTCTACGCCCTATTCTATTCGAATTTAGACTACTCTAAATTAATAGAGAGAGGAATATAATAAGAAAGGTAATTCGGGTCTATAATTAAATATATATATATTTTAACGTAAATATAATAAAAATCGTACTTATAATAAAAGCGAATAGTATCTTCAATAGGCTCGTTATAAATATATAGTAAATTAGTATATAATTCCTTAATTTCGGAACTTTTTATAACTTTAATAATTTTTACTACAAACGACGGCGATATTACTTAAGTAAATAAATATAGAATAATATCTACCGGAAAATATTAAAAGGTAAGGAAATTAAAATAGACAATTATATACTAATTAGTTATATTTAAGAATTAGGGTAATTTTCTAACGGTAAATCGGTTATAAATAATCGATTCGATTAAATATAGCCGATTAGAATATCCTAAATTATTTAATAATTTAAATAAATATTATTAGTTAAAGAATAGAGTATATAGAATAATAGAATATATATATAATAAATATAATTTACAATATTATAACGTTTTTTTTCTTAGAATATAACATAGCTAATAATAGCTCTAAGCCTCTAAGAAATCTCCCGCTCGGATTTTCTCTCTTACTTCAAATTAATTTCTACAAGACTAAGAGTAATTAGGGCAATAGATTCCTACAAACCCTATTACAAAATTAACGTCCGATATCTACTCGTAGCATAATACTATTTAGTACTATTACTAATAATTATTTATTAATAATTATAATAATTTATTACTATACCTCTCCCTCTTTTATATATTCGCCCTATTAAACGGGCGTACGCCTTAATATAATTAAATTACCTATTTCTCTATAAATAAATATTTAATTATAATAACGAAGGAATATTCTTTTATAAATAACTCGCTATTATTTTATATAATATCGTTTAACGAAGAAGAAATTTTTATAAATAAAATACTAAAAGCCGTCGATAAATTAGAGGAGCCCCTAATAAAATATATTAAAATTATTACCGGGTCGATAACTTTATTGGCCGTTATTTAAAAGCCCGAAATAAATTTAGACTTTCTAAACGGTATATCCAATATTTCTTCTAATACTAATAGCAATATTTTTAATTCCCCAATTAATATACAATAAAATAAAGACGACTTTTAAAAATAATAATTAGTAACATTAATTATATTAGTAGTAAAAATATTATTAATTACCTACTCGGTTTGTAAAATACCTTCTATTATAATATTAATAGAATTATTAAGACCGTTAGCGGGACTAATAAGCGAAGAAACCGGTTCGAAGCTAGTACTAAGCGTAGTATTAATAGCTTTATTAATTTATAAGAGGGCGAGAATTTTTTCTAATTCTTATTTGTCTTCGAAATTAGAATATTTATAATATTAAGGTCCTAAATACTTTATTAGGGGCTACCGCCTTCTAAATTCCTATAAGCCCTTAATTACCGGGCGGGCTCTTAATAATTTATTTACCCTTAATAACCGCTTTATAATTATATTCGGTCTATAGTAGTTAAATAATTTAACCGAATTTAATAACCTCTTTATTATATCTCAATCTCTATAGTTTCTTATAACCTCCTCCAATCTATTTCTAAAGTATAATAGTATAAACTTAACTATTACAACGCATTCTATTACTCTTTAAACAATATCCTATAAGAATTTAAATAATTATTTAAATTTAGTAAAGGGTTTCTAAATATAATAACTACTATAATAAATTTAGTATTAAATTTTACTTCGCGAATACTATATATTTCGCGAAGTATTTACTAAGTATAATATTCGCTAAGGGTTTTAAGAAAAGGTAATTACTATATTAGATTTAGTATTAAATTACTAAACGCAAAGTATTTATAAAGTATTTATAAAGTTTTTACAAAATTTTTATTAAATATTTATTAAAGGCTTTAGGAAAAAGTAATTATTATATTAAATTATATTAAATTATTAAATGCGAAATATTTGTAAAGTATTTATAAAGTCTTTACGAAGTTTTTACTAAATATTTATTAAAAGTTTTAGGAAAAGGTAACTACTATACTAGATTATATTAAATTACTAAACGCGAAGTATTTGTAAAGTATTTATAAAATCTTTACGAAATTTTTGTTAAATATTTACTAAGAGTTTTGGGAAAAGGTAACTACTATATTAAATTTGGTATTATAAAATAAATAATGAAATATAGGAATAATAATAATAATAATAATAATAATAATAATAATAATAATTAAAGGACCTAATTAAGGATAGTTAGGGGGGATATAATTAGTAATAATAAAGAACGTAAAATTTATAAAGGAAGGGATTTAATAAACGAATTAAAATCTTTTTAATTTCTATTTATTAAATGTAAAATATTTGTAAAATATTTATAAAATCTTTATAAAATACTTATAAAGTATTCGCTAAAGGTTTTAGAGAAAAGGTACCTTAGGTAACCACCGCCTAATTTAAAATTACGCGGAAATAAATTATAAATTTAAAAATTTACCTTCTTTATATTAAATAAGTATAATTAATTTACTAAATACGAGTAGTACTATTATTCTCCGACCCTCGCTAGAGTAAATACGTATTACTATATAGAGAGTTTAAAAAAACCTAACTGTAAAAGGGTATTAACTATATATTGACTTATATATTTAAAAGTTTAATTATCGTCTATATTAATATACTACCCCGCTTATATTTAATAAAGAAATGAAGAAGGGTAGTATTATAATTATATTTAAAGAATAAATAATCTATAATTATAATTAGGCGATCCCGTATTAACCGCTATATATAAAATATTCGTAAAATATTTACGAAGTATTTACAAAGTATTTACTAAATATTTATAAAGTATTTACTAAATATTAATTATAGGCTTTAGTATAAATAATTTACTATAATATATTCGGTATTAATTTACTATTATAAAGTATTCGCAAAATATTTACTAACGCTATAGTTAGGGGATCCTTTATTCGGCTTCCTATCCGAATAAATAAGGAAATACAAATTATTATAGCGTAATTAAAGATAAGTATAATATATAAAAACTATATTACCTATAATTAATTTAGATTAAAGATAGGAAATTAAAAAAGGAAAGGAATTCTAAAAAGGAAGGTTCGAAGTAAAGGAATAAACTTCTATCCTAGAAGTATTTAATATTTAATAATATATATAAAAATAGGAAACGTATTTATTAAATTTAAAGGTAGAAGTAATTTAATTCGTTCCTAAAACTTTAGTCCGGGGATAAAGCTCTATTAAAATCCCTAATATTCTATTTACTTTAAAAAAACCATTTTATTAACTATAAATATTCTCCTTCTTAATCCTCTAAAATACTTCCAATATTCTAATATACTTATTTATTTTTCTACTATTATAATACTTACTTATTAATAATCTTAATTATCGAGATTTAATAAGTATTTTAAGTAGCTGAGAGAACTATAACCGCCGTTACTTAATTATAAAAAATAATATCGAAAAAGAAGGAGAGTCGAAGTTGAAGCTAAGAAAAAATAGGAACTTCGATAATTATACGGTTTTATTAAATATTTAAAATACTATTTAATATTTAGAAGTCCTAATACCTTAATACTAGAACGTTATATTAGCGAATAGTAAAAAGGAATAAAAAGCTATTAATTTTAAAAATAATAATAAGAATAAAAAAGTTCAAAGAAGTAAAAAAGAGAAGTAAGGAAATATTATATATACTTAGAATTAGTTTGAACGGTAATAATTACTACTAAGGTTAAAAAAATATAATAATTATAAAAGGTAGTTAAAAGAAGGTTTAAAAAGAGATTAGACGAATAAATTATATACTAATAATACGGTTTAATAAAGCTTAAAAACCTTAATACTATATTAATAATAAATAATAATTAATATAAAAAAGATAGCGGCGATAAAGCGCCGCGCCTATAGATACGGTTTAAATAACCGTAGAGAAGTAAAATTATAAAGACCGGACGAGTATAATATTAAAATTTGTATTCTAATAAGAGTAGTAAATAAACGTAGAAATAAGGCTCTATTTACCAAATAAATAATTCTTAAGAATATAATTCTATAAACCTATATATAAATAAATAGGACGAACCGTTATACCTAATAAAGGAAGGGAATTAATTTCTTTTAAAGCTTAAAAACTAAATAAAAGGTTATTAGAATTACGGCTCTACTCTCTAAATAAATAATAAAAATATAGACGGGAAGGGTATCCCACTATACGTAAATAATAAACTATAGTAATAGATTAATTTATTATATAGGAATAGTATTTTAAGAGAACCAATTAGGCGGTTTAAAATCGTATAATTATTAATAATAATAAATAAATAATAAAAAACATTATTTTACCTACTATAAACGCCCGCTAAAGACGGTCCTTATTAAATATATAGATATAATATAATTCTAATTATAAAGCGTAAAACAGCCCGTCTTATAATTTATAAAACTCTACTACCGCCCGTAAACGTCCAAATAATTAAATCTAATTTGTAAACAAGGCGTTTAGAGAATAAATAAAGTAATTAGTAGACGAGGCTATAATTAAATAAATTTTAAATAGATTCTAAGTATATAGAATTAAAATATACTATTAAAATACCTCTATTCCGAATTAGAAATAAAACTACGTAACCTAGGAGTATAATATTAGGATAAGGCCGTATACAATTACTATTTAATTTATTAGGTTATATTATAAAATTCTAGTATCGTCGTTATCGAAGGCTCAATTTAAAGAGGGTTATTATTTACAACCCAACTAATCTATCGTAAAAATTAATTTATATAAAGGAACTTCTTATAATATTATAATATTAAAGATAGGTAAATACTATATAGAGGTTAATAATAATTATAATTATCAAATATATTTCTAAAGGAATTATTTTTTTACGGCTACTAAAATTCAAACTATACTTTAAAGGAGATAATAAATCTCTATATAATAAATCTATAAAACCACTTCGAAAATATTATAAATCCAATCTTCAATCCCCTAAGGTTTCTCTTAACTACCTTACTATAGATATCTTCTACTTATCGAAATCTATTAGAATATAGAAGGTTACCTATAAATATAATCGATTTTAAACGCTTAATAAAAATATTAATATAATACTACTATTTACAATCCCTCGGGTATACCTTTATATATATAACGGAAAGACCCCAAAACATATTATAATCATCTAGTCCGAAGCACCTTAAATACAACCTCTTTTACAAGAAATATCCGAAATCTATTAAAATTATACAATCTAGCAAATTCCAATATAAACATTAAGAGAGAAATTATAAAGGTTACCTATAATAAGGTATATACATTAGGGATATACATACACATAGGTCTCGTATATATATATAGGTTTCGAATATACATTTATCCATTTGTCTCGTACAACCCTAAGTACCTACGATACTTATATATGCGAGTCAGCGATATGTGCGACCCATAGGGGGGGGCACCGGAGCTAATATACGCATCTGCTAGCCATTAGATCTTGGCTCAGGATTGAGGACGTCATGTCCCGGCAGACACTCCCGTCTGCGATGATGATGGAAACAAGAACCAAACTTTTTCTGTGGACCGCCGCAAAAGTCAATTGAGAACAAGCATCCGGTCTCACAATGTGACCCCTCCCGAAACCCTCCTCCTCGAGCCGAGAAGTATCCACCGCCGAGTTACCTACCGCATTCGACGCCGATCCAGAAGCGAAGAGCAGCACGTTCGACCAATTTTGGACGAGCACGGCAAACGATACAACGCAGATCCATCACGCTCTTGTGTACTACCGACCGAACTTCGGAGTGCGGATATCATCTTTCTAGCCTACCCAATCGAGTCGAGCCTATAACAAAAGACACCAAGATCCAAACGCGAAGACAATGCCACGGCTTACTGTCTGCGGTGCAGTAAACATCACAAGCTCAAGACGATGACTTGGAGCGTTGAACAGATGGCATCAAACAAGCATAAAGCCCCGGGCATCGCTAGTCGTTCTTCAACACTCCATAAGTTTCAATACCCGAGGTTCTATCGGCAGACCCCGTACAAGTACTCGATTGCCTGTTACATACCTGTAGAGGTGCTCACAGCTCCCTTCGCGACTGGGATAGCTGGCGGGCGGGCGGGCGAGCGGGTGGACGCTCGAGTCCTTTGGCGCCGTGGCGTTCGACTCGGGTCATGGTACACAACATGGGTGGATGGTGTTACGCAGCGACTACATGTCCACCTTGCTTACGGACTCGGCCGGACGAGTGTCACATACGCCCAACAACGGTTCTTCGCCCGATATACCGGATGTGGACGACTTCAAAGACGGACCTCGGCTTGTCTACACTACTCGTTGGGTCATGTTGCTCAAGGCATGCCACAGCTGGTAAAACATCTCCACAAATGGTCAGGAACAGCTACTTTCCATGCCTCCCGAGTGGTGGAGGTCAGACGCTGGCCATCAAGGTGTGATGGCATGGACGATCCTTCCTTGTCATCTCCCCGAGTCCACATGTTTTCCTCCAAGTTGGAACCCAGGGCTCCATGCTCTGAGCTCCCTGGAAGCTTGTCTGGCGGCTTTAGGTGGCTCAATCACAATGGAACGTCGGACGGCCAACCTGCTCGCCTATTCGGGCCTTTGCTCGTTGACCGCGAGCAATGGGTTGTCGAAAGTCAGGCTTCCCTGGCAATTTGGGACTCGAGGCATACAAGGTAAGAAATATAGTACAAATACCCCGTCTTCCCCCGGTGGTCAAGAAGCAGCATCAGCAATGCCATCGTAGTTGAAATCTATGGAGCAGGTAGGTTGTCTAATCGCAGAGCGTGGCAGACGAGTCGGCAAAGTTGAGGATATGGCCGAGAGCATTGTTTTAGGACACTGAACCCTCAGGTCACGGTAGGTCTTCTCTTAGTAGAGAGCTACCAACTCTCCGACATCGTTGTCAAGACACTCGGATCTTGGTTCTTTAACAGTAAACTCTCGTCAGGGCTGAATACATACTCCACGGGCGCCTGGGGCCTCCCTCGTGATCACCATGGCCTTTTCCCTTGTTCCTAGAGGAACACCGGGTCGCAGGTTCTTTCAAACCTCTGCGAGGGGCGTCGCGCTATTGTCTTTGGCAGTCGTTGAGAACCGGTAAAACTCAATCGAGCTCCACAAACCACGGGTAGCCTTTTGGAGTCGCCGTGGCGCAGCCTTTTGAAGATGTCGACACCTGGAAGCCCTTTCCGAGATAATTGGACACATCGTCCCGACATTCCTGGCTATCTCCCTCCCCTTGACCATGGAGTCAGATACATTTATTTTCAATGCAGAAGAGGTTTCGACATCGTGCTCCAAGTTATATCAGCGACATAGATTTCTCTCTTGTAAGCACATCATGTCTGGTAAGGAGTCGTCAGATTCCGAACGACATTCTTGCAAGAACCTCGAGAAGCTTTCTACATCATTGCAGAAACTTCCTACTTCAGATGTGGAGAGACTTCTGGAAGACAATAGTCCCCAGTCCAGCAGGACGGCGCATTTACGCAATCTTGACAGACGACGAGACTACCATCACTTTGCCTCTCTGTACCCATACCCATAGGTGTGTTCAAATTATGGACTCTAAGTAAGAAAGTGAAGTTTCCCTTTATGTTCGATCGTGAGACTTAGCTAAGCTAGACGGACAATCACTGGTGTTGGCCTTGGGTAAACTCGGTGTGGCTTGTAGGTAGCCTATAGTGTTATGTACTTAAGCAATGGAATATGTTGGAGAGGTTCTTAACACAGACGACGTCGATATCTAATCCAGGGCTATTAAGACTCCCCTAAGCCAATTTTTTAGGTGCGTTCCTCGAAGGTGCTTGGATACCGAGAGGTAGATATTGCTGAGCAGTCTTTCGACGATCCATTGTCCGGGCAGAATGCAGATGGTTAGAGCGGCTCAAGACTCCCAATCCGAGGCAGGAGTTCTTCCATGTTTGGCCTCTCATCCGGTAGGCAATGATATTAGCTTCTCTTCAATCATGGAGGTCGCAGAACTGACTTCAAGACGAGTGTCGCCGGTGAACCTTGAGTTTGGCCCCAAGTATGTGCGGTAAGCTGCTTTATTTTGTAGATAAAAAAAAATGAAATTAAGAACATGGACGTGTCGTAGATGGATGTATGCGTGCGATGAATGTAACGGTGATAAACGAGAAATGATGGACGGACAACGACGGGTAACCTAAAGGTATCACATGTGTCTCTCTCTAAATACCGTCGAACTGGTTCTTCTTCTCTTCACATGGCCCTGGTGGGAGGACGGGTCTTGTCCTGTCATCGATCTAAAGATCTGGGGGCACGAGGGAGTGTCTGGAGACACAGGATTTCCGGTCCGGACGGGTTAGGCGACGGATTCCGGATGGCCTGAAATCTGCTGCCGCCAATTTGGGGACATTGTTGTCCTCGAATAAACCCGCAGTTGTCGTCGGATAACCCGAGATCTGAAGGATTTGAGCTACATCACTAGCCAGCGACGGTGTCCAGAAGCCACGAATCGCATAGCCGTCAGACAAGCAAAAAGAATCAGAACCTTTGTGTTTCTATTATGAGTTTCAAGAACTCGTCGAGTGCAATGGTCAAAGTCTCACTCATCCCAACAAAAAAGACGCATCACCAACCCAAAGAAAGAAAACAAGCATGTGAAAGGACGTCATGACCTCGCACACGCACGCACCTCTCCCCTCAGGACTTCAGATTCCCGGTTTCCTTTTTAAACTTTTGAGCCTCAATTCCCCGAGTTCCCCAAAAAGAATCCCTGTTGCCATGGATGATCCCGACCGACCGCATCCAATTCAGGAACCGAAAACCAAAAAGCCAAAAGAAGAAAAAAGAGAAAAAAAGTTGAACAGATGGATTGCTTCAGGGCTCAGCCAGGGTTCGAACCTGGGACCACTTGCACCCAAAGCAAGTATGCTACCACTACACCACAGAGCCAGTTGAGTCAACTCTGTTAAATCTGTTCGATTTGTTGACATTGGGTCCCGTTAGTTGTCATTAAATAGGGGAAGGTACAGCGGGTCAGAGCGGTGACTCCTGGCCGCCCCGCCTGCCGGCGGCTGGCCGCGGTGAGAAAAGTGGATCTACAGCAATACCGATTCGGGCTTGGCGTTGGTGGATCACAGCCCACATCCGACCGACGATGCCCGGGCGGGGCAAACGGGGCCGTTTGCGTTGGCGCCAGCGGTTCCACCCGCCGCTTCGGCCTAACGATCCGCGGGTGGGACTTTTGAGATCTCACACAACAATAGCGCGCGGAGATGGAGGCTCGGGGAGGGGTCGACGACGGACGAGATGGCGGATATGGATCATGGACCGGAGATGGATGGAGATGGGACTGGACCCTGCGCACGATATCTCCATTTGGCATCATGAAATATTTGTCTCTTCTCCGGGTCGATAGTCTTACATGCAGATTCGAAACACTTCAGAAATTCATTGCAGGAGCAGAGACTTCACTTCACGGTCGATGTTGAGAAGATCATTTTCTTTCCAGCTCTCTGACTGAAGCCGAGTTGCCGCCGAAAGACAACAGAAACCTCTCGATAAGTTCCCGTCAGTGAGGCTGGCGAGTTTCGTCTTTGGTCTTCGAACCGGAGAGAAGGAAAAGGCGAAATGCAAAGACCAAATTTAGGCAGAGCTGGTGGCCTCATAAAGCGCGAGTGTAATTGGGTCTCTTGGGCATCGACAATAACTCCGGCTCGTCAGTCTGACTCTGCGCCTGCGGTGCTACAACAAAATGCCTCTGGTCTCTACGTCTCTACTGAGAAAGGAAAACCGAAGATCCCCGACTTCGCTGGCAGACACCTATCAAGATCTTCAACAGCTGTCGACGTCGCATGTTTTGCAGCTCTCACGATTCGCACGATAATGGCGTGCAGGAAATCGACGTCCGATGTTGAGTCTCCTGCCGTGGTTGCATGCGGAGAGGGTCCGGGATGCATCTATATGGAGCACCGAAGAACCTCCTCCGAGATCTTGACAACAATTGGGCGAACACACGATGGTTAAAAAGGAAGACCCACGACGGCTCGACTCGGCTCGCAGACAAGTGAACAAATAGTCCTTCTCCATATCTCCCTACGTGCGTCTACACAAATCGAATGCGAGAACGAGCAAAGATATTCGCGCGAATCCCTCTCTCTCACAGGCTCACACAGTTGATGGGCACCGCGACATTGGATAAGAAAAAAAAGGACTCTTTCATCGTTGGACACTTCTTGGAGTTACCAAGCGAACGAATAAATGCCCGACTGCGACTGCGACTATGACTAGTCCCTCTTTGCCGAAAACGATCTCAGACGCTTCCCCCGCCCTGTGAGCCGCGAAGATCCATTCACAGCGAACCGCAAAACTGCAACAGAAGCAGGATAGTGCGTGCATGAGTGTCGAGCGGTTCACTCTGCGCTGCGAGCGCCGAGCGAAACCACTGGCTGGATTTGGATGCTGCAAAGAGAGAGTGCCACTTCACCACTTTTAACTGGATCTAGCTTCTTCCACTTGCATGCAATAGAACGAAGAGTGGAAGAGAAAAAAATTTGAGCAAAGAGGAGCAGAAAGGGCACATCGAACAACTGGACCTGCTTTATTGGTTCAAAACATTATCAACAATGGAGACGACGTTGTAATGTCAGATCTTAGAGGGCAAGACTAGAGGCTTTTTTAAACCGCATGTGCTGCTACTGTTGCGCGCCTAGGCTCTTATTTTTCGTCGTCCAGCCTGTGATTGATACTGTCGATTCTACTCATTATTCACTTCAAACTTCGACACTATTTTCGCATCGCTGGTAGCTTGTTTGTTGTCGCTGGTGTGCTCCTTTCACGCTCAAGGGATATCGAGAAAGGAACTGCCGAAGATTTGGGTGTGGTCAGAAAGGCCTTGTCAGCCGTTGGGCTTTTATCGCATTCGCAGCGCCCACAAAGACCGCCGCCAAGACCAGCTGAGCAGCTTGCGAAGCGCAAGACAAACAGAGAGAGAGAGTCAACAACAACTCACCGCGACACCGAAACAATCGTCGCCCACACCGTTGAGCTGGTCTCAACCACCTCTCCGGGCATCATCATCATCAGCATCATCGAGTTCCGCCTCTTTCTACCTCAAACAAAAAGATAAGCCCGCGCCATGCCGACATTAGCAGCCATAGACGTCTCGGTCTGCGACGACCGGATAAGCCTCGTCTTCTCGCACCGCGCCCTCGCCGCCACCTACGCCGCCTACCTCGAAGCCGAAGATTCGCGGCCGCCTTATGCGCAGGCTGTGCCAGGCTACCGACGGCTTGCCGTGTATCATGCCGCCTCCAAAGAAGTCACGCTAGCCATGCCTAGTTTCCTCACTTGGTTCATCACCATGCGGCAGCCGGACGACGAGGATAGTGTGACGTTTACTTTCTCGGACGCGGATGAGGAGCAGGCGAGGGCATGGGCAGAAAGTGTGGTTCTTTTCGAGCCACCGGTACCGGAAACGGTGTACGATGAGGAGGACGGGGTTAAGCAGCTGCATGTTAAAAGGTTGTGGAACAGGGAGAAGTTATTGCAGAGGCTGGAGGAGTTGAAGAAGGTTAGGAGCCGGGTTACGACGGTGTGTTCTCTAAAGTCGACGAGGTCGTCGCCGCGGTCGTCGCCAAAAGAGGGATCCAAGGATGGTGTGCCGTGGTATGAGCGGCAGGATTATGGGTATGGGTATCGGTATGCAGGGGTGGGGCAGACGAAGGAGCTGACGATCCTGGCGCCGTTGCCGAAGCGAGTGGCACTGCCTCAAATGACAACGACGGGACTGTTTCATGGGGAATGGTGGTGATGAAATTGGTGCCTAGGTAAAAATACATGGAGGAAGAAAAAGAGGTCTGTACATATCGTCATATTCCGGCAAGCGGGCAGGCAGGTGTTTTGCTTTTTGGGATACCTAGGTTCTAGATAGCGAAGCGAGGCGTTTGTCGTTTTGTTTTACGGTTTCCTTTGGAGAGGCATAGACTGGGAATTGAAGCTGTCTTTTTGTCCGTTCAACCGCGTTATCCCCGGTATGTATGGTGTTCATCGCTATTTCTGCCGCGAGTGTTACACAGAGCGTACACCTAAGACGTTGTGCAACGTAGGCTTGCATATCTCTGGAAATACCAGCCGGCAATTCCGATCTTCTCTTCTGTTGATATTCACTTGTTTTATTGCAGGGACAGATTGCCGAGTTCGCAACGCAGTGATGGTAGATCTTCGCTTCTCTCCCCTGACAATCATATGTCTCAGCCATGACACTTGCGCGTACGGTGGACGGTGTACCAAGCAGCCGGTAAATAGAACGTTGCGTTCTCGTGGACATCACGTTTCTTGGAGGACTTTCGTGGTGCGAATCATGGCCGCTGCCAAGACGGACATTCTGGAAAGTCAGCTTGATGGGAGTGGCCGAGACCTGAGCGATTGCTACTCGTATCGCGATTCGTCGTTGGAGGGTCGGGGTTCGTATTCAATTCTCCTGCGAAGGTTTGTGTGGTCAGTTGACAATAGAGGTTGCGCTGGGTGGGTAAGACTGGAAGACTCTCGCATGGTCGAATCGCACGAACTTCGACGGCGACACGGAATTTGAGGTTGTCGCGGACTCGCGGTTGTGCTCGTGAACGAAAGCACAAATGCAAACTCAAGGATGCCTTGCCTGCCGTCTGCGGCAGAGTGGGCCCAGATCGTCCGGTGTTGGGTGGCTCCACTCATGCCAAGACCGGAGGCCAACTCCCATGCGGGGCTGAGCCGAAGTTGGAAGCAACGTCATCCGATCCGTATTTATAGCGCAGCCACGCTCCAGCCCACTGAAGAACAGAACATCGCCGAATCCTCACCAGGCGGCAGGCGCAAAAAGCTGAAATTTCTGAAAAGTCCGTCGGCTTGAAGGAAGTTTTTATCTCCAAGATCCCCGCAAGTCGGACCTGAGCACGCGTCGGTTTTGTGGCGCCGGTTTCAGGGCTAAAAACTGCTTGTTTTAGCGGCCGTTGCCAGCAGATCTCGTCCTGGCTGTGTGGCCACTCCCAAGTTCAAACGTGGATCCAGTGATCGCAATTCGAACAATAACACGAGGTCAAAGAGCTTCACTAACATGTCAATCGGTGGTCGGGGATAAGGATTTCCTTTATGAGTATCCAATTGGTGTACCAGGGAGGTGATCGCACAATCTCAGCCACTTTGGTACTGCTACTCCATTTTAATTCGTTCTCTGACGACACCCACCCAGATCTACAGAAAAGGTGCAGCTTTCTTGACTCGAGTGAGTCCACACAAGCTTTGTCCGGTTTGTTAAGGAAAGCCTCCTTCTTCACCGCATTGTATTTGAGAGTCTCAACAACTGTCCAGTTCGTTCGCTTTGACTTCGTTCGTCCTCTGTGTCGAGAAGGCTTCCCCGAACCCATCTTCGGTACCTTACACCAGCATGGCAGCACTGCATGGCCATAGCATGTCTGAATCTGGCATCTGCCGGGATTACATCACAGGTCTTTACAGCGAACCACCTCGAAGGCCTCCTCCGTCACCCCCAACCTCATCTCACACATTCGGACATTCACGAGGGACATCACTTCCACCTTTGGTGATCCCGAACAATGGATCTCCAACACCGAGACCCCTTTCTGTGTTCGGGCCGCATGAAGCGTCCATTGCCGCGTTTTTGAACTTTTCACTCCCACGGCCTGTTGCCTGCAGAAAGACATCAAGCATTGACAGCACCACATCCAAGTCAACAAATCTTTCGATACCAAACACAAACCCAACACATAACGAAAACAAATTTCTCTCGCCAAACGCTTGCTTGGTTCCTCCACCTCCCCCAAAATCACCACGACGGCCCTCAATGTCCGGGTCAGACCAAATCCCCCTTCCTCTACCAACACCAACACGACCTCTATCATGCGGATCAGACCCATTACGATCACGGCCCTTATCATCAGGATCCGACCAAGTCCCAGAACTAGAACCAGACGTTCATAATGACGACGCCAGCAGCCTTTCCGACGCAGACGAAACCCCTCCACCTCCCACCTACGCGCCTCCCTCACCACCCTCACCACCACCCCGATCACCGCTCCGTCCTCTGTCGATGGAATCCTCCCACTCAATATCCCCCCAACTCTCACCTCCCTCACCAAAATCCCAACTCCGCCGCTCTCACTTCTACCCCGGCAAACGCAACCCGCCAGCACGCATCAACTTCCGCCTTTCCCAGGGTTACTACCACAAGAGCAGCAAGAGCACGCCCAACCTCCGACGACAGTCAGACGACTCGACGGGGTCAGGAGACATCGACACCACTACCACTACCACCTCTGGCAAAAAGCAACCAAAAACTTACAACCTCGACGCCCTAAACCGCTTAATGAGCCCTTCGGATCTAGACCTGGATAACCCCACAGCCCGCGAATGCGGCAAAGCCGAAGCTGACGCTTTCTCGGAGTTGATTGGGATCATCGATCGATATAACGCCAAGGAGGGGGGACCACCGCCTGTGCCGGGACGGTTGCCGAGACGGGTGTCATCGTTGAATGTGAGGGTGGCGACGCCGGTTATTGATCCGGTGGAGGAACAGAGGGAGCTGGGGGAGAAGGGGTTGAGGAAGTTGAGTCCGACGGAGTATATGGCGGAGGTGGAGGGGGTTTGGGGGAGTTATTTTGATGAGGATACTCCCGTTTGAGAAGGGAATGTGTGGTCAGGGGAAGAAAAATCAGGGACAGGAGGTATGGAGAATGCTAGGCAGGGACTTTGGATAGTGACATGGATGGAGTTGGTACTTTGGGGATTTTATGCATATGATACCAATTGGCTAATGATAATGTACAGAAGAATACAGTCATCGTTCTTCATCCCCCTTCGCTTTCATGCCCATGATCGTTGTTAACCCTCCTCGTCCACTATTCTTAATTACTCATACCACTACTCTCCCGCTCATCCCCCCTCATTCCCCCCCCCCCCCCCCCCCCCCCCCCCCCACCCTCAAAACAACTTCCACCTCACCACCCTTGCCCCATCCGTCCGCTTAGCAGCAGCAGGCGTCACAACCACCGGCGTCTCTCCAATCCCACCACTCCCAGCCCCAGCCCCAGAATCAGGAATCGGAGTGATAGCGGGCCCAATCGGAGTGACAGCCGGAGGCAGCGGCGTCACAGGTTCCGGGAGGGGAGTGACGGCTTCGGGGGGCGGAGAAGGGACAAGAACCTCACCACCTCCAAGGGGCGGGGTAGGGACTGCTTCGGGAGGCGGCGTAGGGATAACATCAACAGCTCCTGGAGGCGGCGTAGGGACAACTTCAACGCCTCCAGGAGGTGGAGTTGGGACGACTACTGCCTCGGGAGGCGGCGTACGGACGACCTCACCACCTCCCAAAGGCGGCATAGGGACAACCTCGAGGAAGTCTTTAAGTGGGAGTGGGTTCCGTTTGGCGATGGGATGGGTTTGGGTTTGGTCCAGTTGAGGGCGTGTGAGTCTGCGTGGGATGAAGGCCGCTGAGACGAGGTTGACGATGAGGAAGAGGAGGAGGGAGACTTGTCGGAGGGTGAAGGCAAAGCTGGGGTTTGCCATTTTGAAGTTGGTGGATGAAGTTGTTGGGTAGTTGAAGGGGTATGTGAGTGGCTTTTTTTTGTCTGGTTCAGTCTCAAATTGGATTGAACTTGAGCGATGGTACGGATGTCGAGATAAGTGAGAGAGGTTCATCCAAGGAGACAAGCCAGTCGTGGGCATATATATCTCTTAACCATCACATCTTCAGACACACTCCCAGTGGTTTCTCATCGAGAGAGAACAGCAACTCCATGACATTGATCCTAGAGCCGCGCGCGCAACCCCCCAGAAATCCCACACGGTCCTTTCATCTGCGAAATTTGTTTCTCCTGCCTCTGAGCTATTCCCTGTCGGTGTTGCCAATTCCTTATTCTGCGCGTGTTCTGTCCCAACTGTCCTCCTGTAACCCCCAAGCACGGTGAGGATGTGGCACTGGCACAGCTCTCTAACTCTGCAACGGCGCCATCTTCAGCTTCGGCCCCAGGATCTCGTTTTCGGATCGACTGAAACCTCAACCTGGGGGGGATTCGGGAATTCGAGATCCGAATCAACGACGTCGAGTCCTTAAGCGCGTTTATCGCGGTCGGGTTCTATGGTGAGAACAAGCCGAGTCCACTCGATGGTGTTGAAACCCAAGTCAAACCAATACCCAAAGACCTCCTGAAAGTGCCATCGGAGAGATTCACATGCTCATTGGTGAACAAGCCACGAGTTGTCATCTTGTTGGTCTCGCGTTACGCACAGTGCACTGATGACGTCCAATGACACCAAAAGAGGTGAACCAAACTGGCGGGTAAGGAAAAGTGAGATGAGACGAAATCGTAGTTGAAGACATGGGATTGATGATTTCAACAATAGTCCAAATGATTCGGTCTGAACTGCAGAGCACGCGCCAAAGAAACCATCTAGCGTAGGGACGTGCAGACAGGATGGATTGGCGCAAAAGGTGCGCAAGCATCGTATGGCCGATAAAAACATTTTGGTTTTCAACGGCGATGAAAAAGATGTCGGCACAAAAACAAGAGAAAAAAATTGTAAAAAAAGAAGAAACAGTTGATCCGACTGAGGCTCGATCTCAGGACCTTCAGTGTGTTAGACTGACGTGATAACCAACTACACCATCGGACCGTTGTTGTGATTGTTGAAATTCCGGCTTCGAGTGGGACCTTAACAAGCCAACGCTACCCGGCTCCACGTCGCGGCCAAAAACTTGACATTTCCGTCCAGGAATCCCAGCTTCACCAAAGTGGAACAGAAGGAAAAAATCAAAAATGCAAAAAGTGCAAAAAAAATGAACTGACTCGTTCAGGAAACAAATGCGCCAGCCGCGAATCGAACGCGGGGCCCATCGATGGCAACGATGGATTTTACCACTAAACCACTGGCGCTTTTTGTGATTGTTGCCAAGATTATTTGGTGCATGTCCTTTTGAAGCCTCGCTTCAATGCAGAAGAGGAGAAACATTAGGATAGCGAAAAGGGTAGTTGTGAACAAAAGCACCACAGCAAAGAGCCAACTTGATCGTCACGATTTTTTGTGTGTTTTCTTTTGTCGTTGAAGAATCCCGACTGCCCGGAACACCGTCCGAACTCCTCTGCACAGACAACGCCGATCAGGTACAATCGTTCATCCCATCTTTGTTCTTCGGAACCTGTTCGTCTGACATTGCACCCACGTGCGTTCCCGAGTCATTGCACTCGAGATGCGACGAACTCAAACGACGAACAACAACCGAAGTAAACTCATTA
The DNA here is from genome assembly GCA_009802275.1 of Neurospora sp. CHS-2018a. Taxonomy (NCBI): domain Eukaryota; kingdom Fungi; phylum Ascomycota; class Sordariomycetes; order Sordariales; family Sordariaceae; genus Neurospora; species Neurospora sp. CHS-2018a. Next base: position 2,013,599 of record RAKG01000001.1, on the reverse strand, counting down.
TTTTCACCATGGCCATGAATCTCGACGAAGTGCACCTCGAAGTTTGTGTTGAGGTCTAGAACGCCTGAGTGAACACAAGAAGCAATTCCGGACTGCGGTATGTACCTTAGGTGGTGGTCCCTTCCTGCATGCAGCATGCAACTTCCCCAACCCGACGCCAAGCTCATGCGCGTTCATTTGAGCAAGTTTATTCCAACACCCAACCTTAAAACCCCATGCAAACTTACTCATACCTTCGCGACACCAACGAAGCCATCGCGCTCTGTTTGGTCCTCGCTCTTTGAAGTGGTGCTTGGCATAAATTTTTTCAGCTTGTTCTTCACTCAAAACGTGAACTGGATAGCCGACGTGAACTGGTTAATCGATGTGGGGGAAGGAACGAAGTGGCTGATGTTGGTCGCTCGGGTGTTCATCGGTGGGAAAGGTCACTTCACCAAGGTGGTCTGGTCCATTCGGTTCTAGGCCCAGATCAAACTCTCGAAAGAAGCTTCCCGTGGACCGTACCTGGCGGGAGCGTAACCGTAGACGACCTCGACGGGAGCAAGGGCTGGAAGGATGAGGGAACGCCTTGACTTATAACTTGCTCACTTAGTGCCCGTTTTGGTGATGTTATTGGATTGCCAAGAAGAGAAGCGCTGCAGCACTCCCGCACAGCTCCCGCTTGGGGTTCGAAACTGGAGCTGGAGCTGCCCCAAAGCTGCTGCTTCTGCCTTTTACCCCAGAAAATGGTAACAAAGCAGTGGAAGGTACGACTCAGGTACGTAGGGGCACAAGCAATCAAGGCTGCAGTTGCGACTGCAGTTGAGCAAGATAGTGGGGTCTCCCGCCGCGCGGGTTTGGACATTGCATTCCACGTCCACAGGTTGGTGGCACAAGCACAAGCACAAGCAACAACTTGCTCACTTTATTGTCCATCGGTTCGGTGAATGGGATCATCACTCAAATTCTCGAATCAGAAAAGCGAAAAACTGTAGATACAAGGGGGTATAAAGAAGCTATATTCTCTCGAGTTCTCGCAAACAACTGCAAGGTCTTCTTCCCGTCCTCTCCTCGCCCGTGTCTTTCAACCGTCCACCGGATCGAGGAACTATAAACCGTCGATAACTAAACAACAAACAACCGATTAAGAATATCTGGTGACGTGACGGCCTCTCCAGACGATCCGCGCCTTTGTGCAATTCAGATCCTTAAGCGACACGCGCCGCCGAATCCCGAGCGAGATCCAGCTTTCTTCCTCCTCCAACCTCGGCAACCACATCAACTCAACCCTATCAACACCAACAAAATGGTTTCCGCAACTCTCCTCTTCGCAGCTGCCGTCGCGCCTCTCGCCTCCGCGCACTTCGGCCTCGAATACCCCGCCTGGCGCGCCGACACCCTCCAGTCCGGCACCAACTACTCCCAATGGCAATATCCTTGTAAGCCTTCTCTCCCCCTGTTCCTTCCACTTCTCCCTCTTAGTCCTCGAAGCTAACACCCCTTCCCCATCACCAGGCGCCGGCGTTCCCGCCTCCACCTCCACCTCCGGTAACCGCACCGACTGGCCCCTCAAAGGCGGCAGCCTCAAGCTAGACCTGCACCACCCGTGGGAGTACGTGTTCGTCAACCTCGGTCTGGGCGGCAACGTGACCAACTTCAACTACACCCTCACTGGCCCCACATTCTGGAACGTGACGGGAGCGGGCACGCTTTGCGTTGACCTGCCGCTTCCCGAGGGCTTGAACCCGTCGGATGGCCAGGAGGGGAGTATCCAAGTTGTTACGGTGGGGGCGAGTGGGAGTGCTTTGTATAACGTGAGTTTTTTTTGTTTCGGTCCCCGGATAGGGATGGTAAGGGATGAGTGGGAAAGGAAATGTGCTAATGAGGACGATGATAACAGTGCGCCGACATCACCTTCCGCGCCAACGCCACGGCGCTGTCGAAGGATGAGTGCAAGACCGATGACAAGGTATCGTTTGTTCAGATCAAGGAGCAGAGTGGTAATAGCACCGATGGCGGCGAGAGCGCGGACGACAAGAAGAGTGGTGCTTCGTTCGTTGGGCTGAACACCGTTGCTCTCACGGCCGTTGTGGGTATGGCGTTGAGCTTTGTGAGTGGTATGGTGCTGTGATCGGGGAACGGCGTTCGGGTTGCTGGTGATGATACCACGGAAAACGTGAGCTTGTGGTGGTGTACAAGATAGGAAATACAAAGTTCTAATACTACCAGGTGTGAGCAAGGCTACCACGAGTTTGGGGTACTCGGGGATATCCAAGTGTGACATTCGCAGATGTGTCACAGAGGACCCGAGAAGGAGGGCTATAGACTTACTGTGTGAGATGATATTAAATCCTCCTTGCTTTCAACCAAAGTAATGCGTAGATACAGGTGTTTATTTCCGGTGTAGATGTCGATGTATATAATGTACTGTACTCTCTCATTTCTCCGTGATTTGGTCGTGGACTCGAGCCATGATCTCCCTCATAGTGATTCTCTGGTTAGGGTTTGGCGATAGCATGTCGTACACAAGCCTCTCCTGTTCGTCTTGCGTATTGAGCTGTGCACGAGCTATGTTGACTTCACCCAACCATTGCTGCATGTGTTTGACAGCGCTCGGCTGAGGGTTTCGATCGCGTGGGTTGGGGTGAACTTTGGCAATAAGCCAGTGAAGATGTTGGGGGTGCGCTCTGTTCCCACGAGCATCCGGGAAAGCGATCTTGCCCATGACGTACAACATGGTGACTCCAAGGGCCCAAACATCGCTGGGGGCACCACGTTGTTTCAGAGCAATGAATTCGGGTGGGATGTACCACGGTGTACCGCCGATTGAAGGGGGGTCTCTGGCGCGGCTCGATAGACCTAGGTCACACAAGACGGCCCCGCGCTCTCTGCTATAGAGGATATTTGCGGGTTTGATGTCATTGTGGACTAGGCCACGTCCATGGATGTAGTGTAGGGCACTGGCAATGTCCCGGACGATGCGCTTTGCGTCTGATCGGTCACCGGCGAAACGGTCGTTCTCCATCCGTCGCCACATTCCCTTGGACGCTAGATCCCGGGCATCCACGTGCTCCATGTATAAAGACAGGAAGCGAGCGTCGCCGCCGTAGAGGCGTACGATGCTCTTGTGTTGGAGGTCCTCCTGATACTGAAGCTCCCTAAGCCAGACGTCGGCTTGATGAATCACGTTTCTGGATTCCATAGCGGTGTTGTTGATGGTGGCGGGAGTTCGGGTCTTGAGCACCTTTACGACAATGACTCCATCTGGTACATTTGAGTGGTCGGCGGTAAATACGCTCGATAAGCTTGACGAGGCAATGTCTGACTTCTTTGTGAGTGTGTACTCGTCAAGCTCGCAGCCACCACCAGTTACTTGGACCGTCTCGTCAGGTTGGAGCTGAAGAAGGTTGCCGTCGGATGCAACAAGCTCTCTTCTGCCGTTCGCGGAGACAAGTTCTTTTTTCTCCCCGGTCGGGATTGGGAAAACGAGCGGCTTCGTCTTTGCTGGCAAGAACATGATGACACCATCTTCTTTCTTGATGTCGGTGTCTTCTTTCTTGATTTCGATATCCTCCGATGCTCGGGGTTTCTTGTTGCTCGAGTTTTCATCTTCCTCATCGCCCATATAGGAGCGCTTCCTCACAAGCTGGCTCGGATTTGATGAATCGATAGAGGGAATCCGGAAAAGTGTTGGCTTTCTCTCAAGAATGCGAAAGTCAAGCACATCGGAGTTGTAGACCCTGATCCGCCAGGTGCCTGGAAACACATCTTTATTGAAGCCTGGGTTGACCTCATACTCCTCGATATCCCCTAAAGCGGTAGTGGAGGCCCGGGATAGGATGAAGGGAACACCGGAACGATTGACAAGGATGAGCTTATCGCTGGCCGGATCATAATAGAGCTCGCACCACAGCGTGGGCCTTGTCAGATCTCCGGGGATTCGGACGGAGAACTTGATATCCCGGGATGTTTGCGTGACGGCAAGCACCTTGTGTTGAGCCTGGTCCTTTTCTGCAACCTCGGCGCGCAAAGCCAGCCACCTGCAGTTATCTAGACTACCAGGACTGACCGATCGCCCTCGGGTCGGCCTGAAAAGAATGCGAATGTCCTCATCCGGTGGAATGACTAGGCTATCGAGCGAGACGGTGCTGTTAATGGCAAGTTGGAATGCTTCCCTCTCGCGGCGGGCATCTCGCAACCGCGCCTCGATCTCTGACTGTGAGAAGGCTTCCGTCTTCTCCGAGAACTCGGAGGTTTCCTTGGAGTCAACCATGCCGCGTACCGGTGCACGGATCGAGGGATAATGTAGGTATTGCAATGTTTGTGTTTGTTGAACGGTGGTTAAAGCGGCCTGTCAAACCAACGGGAGAATGGTAGGCGGCTATGGAAAGCGGTTTGTGCTGAAGTGGTATAGACGACGCAGATAGAGCGAATGACAGCTGTAGTAAAGGTGATTCGGCAGACTACCGCTGAAAAGAAGAATAGAAGCGCGTTGGTCAGACTAAATGCGAACCAGCGAGAGCCCTGCTGCGACAAATCCAGCGGGCTCCAAAAGACAAAAACAAGTTATTGTCGTGTTCAAGGAGCCATGATTGCTATTGTCGCAGAATGACCATCAATAGAGGTTGTCAGATGAACGGACGAGACGAGGGCAGGTGGAAGAGCAAGCCTCCTGATGGGATAGTCTCAGCCTCGCCGAACAAGATGGAAGAGCCCCGGGCCGTTTTCTTTTGCAACGTCAGACAAGATGTGTGCGCCAGGGGTCAGAGAAGCGCAGAACAGAGCGAGAGAGAAGAGAGAGGAAGAGAGGGGGGGGAGAGAGTCCCGTCATCAATCGAAACGCGACGAAGAAGAGATGACCCGACCTGACCAGTCCCAACAGATAGTGAGTGAGCTGAGGCTGGTGCCTAGCTAGCACAACTTTCCGTAGAGGGCGGTGCTGCCATGTTAGTGCAGTGCCTCACAGTGTCCTGTCGCATCGTCTATCTCGACTTTGAGACGGACGACCAGATGATTCAAAGGACTGCGAAAGTGCCATCAGCCGGAACCTCAAACACAACAGAAGATGGCCAGGAAAGCAGGATATAATATTTGTAAAGGACGACAGCCTGCGACCATCCCACGCTGGTGTTAGGCCTCATGAGGCTTTATTGGCGCCATGTTCCCTGCCCTCGATGGCCAAGAACAGCGTTAACAACCGAGTCTGACTGGTTCATTCGTGGTCCGCCTGATTGGGAAGCGTGTTCTCGAGGCAGCACCACGTGAGGGGCCGTCAGCTGTCAAGGCAGCCACTTGCTATCGTCAGTTGATGCCATCTGGTTTATCGCTGATGGCCCTTCGTCGCTTCCCTGTTTCATGTTCCTCTAGCTCACCGCGGTGAAGACTCTGGCACACCGATCATAGGGTTGATTCGGACATGCTGATTCCGCCATACCAAACGGAGCTGAACCATAAAAGGGAAGAAGTTTCCCACCGATGACGAGCCTGGTGGTGAGGAGTTTGAACTGGGTTGAAGTTGGAGGTTGTCAGACTCGGATCTCGACACTTATTTTCCAGAAGTCGCACTCATTTCTGATGTCAGCGCCCTCGATCCTTTGTATTGCCACACCTCAAGGCTCTCGTTTGTCCAGAAAGCGAGCCCAACCTGCACATCTGCTGCCTGTCCGGCTTTCTCCCCAAACTGAAGGAAGGATGGCACAAGTTTGCGGCTGGGTGCGCCTTCTTCTGTTGGCGCTGGGCTGACTGATGGGGTGAGGAAGGATGAAGGGAGGGGGTCTTCCGAAAAGGTCGCGTTGTGCGGTTGCTGTTTCAAGCAAGAGCGGCTGGACGGACGGCGTTTGCAATTTAATTTATGCTGTTTTTACCCGTGAATGGCCGCCATCGTCATGAGTTTGTCATGAGTCGTTTGAGCGAGCACCGTCAAAGCCTTGACTTCACAACCGAAAGGTGTCGCCGTCAACAAAGTCACGATGATTCATGATCTTTCGGGGCAATGAGTGTGCTGGAAAGAACACCTCAGTCACCCTGTCGGACGGAGGGCAGCGCAAGTCGCAATGAATGACGGACGACGGTAGGCACACACACACACCTGCGACCGGAAGGAATGGGAGGGTGCATGTTTTGACCGCAATCGTGCATTTCATCCGGGCACCACCACCCAAAGACACCAGCGAGAGAGACGACTGGAGGAGGAGGACACAGCGCGAAGTGAGGGATGACGAAAAATGTGAAAGATTGTGCCGACGACGTTCATGTGGCGCACAGTAACTAGCTGCTAGACCGGAAGAGGTTATTGTGTAGCAATCAGTGTGAGTGACCGCCGCTTCGATTGGCTGGCTGTTATGCGGGTGTTATGTAGTGTAACACTCCGGCCACAGGCGCAGCTCCTCGTGTCCCATGGACCTTTCATGCCGAGTAGGGCCGAGCCTGCCTGCGGTGCCATCCCATTGGGCAACGCTTGTGCCAAGCACCCAGACTGTCTGATTTTGCGATTTTGGGGGCCGTCTGGAAGACACCGTCGATGCCCTTGTCTGTGGCGTCGCACCACTCCAGTCTTTCCAACACCCAGCGCATCCCCGTTCGCTCGTCCAGCCCCCAAACACTCACTCCGTCGACCTCCTCCTTCCGCTTAACGCCTTCATCTCCCCATCACCGCCGTCGTCACCTCACCTTCAACCTCAAGCTCACCTGCAATTGAGAACGATCGAGACTCCCGTCGGCATCGACCCCCTACACCTTTCAACCAAAACACCAAAAATAAAACAATAGATATCCACGATGTGTGATTTTGTCGGTTACTAGATGGCTTTCTGCACCAGTGCAAGGCCCACGAGTCTTGATTTTGAACATCCCGTCACCTTAGGGTGAACCAGTCTCCCGGTTTTCGACTTTGGCTTCATCTCTGTCCCCCACCCAACTACGAAACGACGCAAACCCTTCCAGCTCTGCCTACCTACGACCTATCTAATTAACGATACCCACTAAATATTCTCTTCTTGTTCGCCTTTTGACCCCTACTCAACCTCGACCGACACATCGAACCCACCCCCTTATACAGCACTTCTCCCCAGATGGACGATCCGACCGGACCAGGATGGACATGGCCTTACTGGAAGTTTGGCTTACAGAGGGAGGACCTCGAAACCAAGCTCCACGATCAGTACAACACCTTTAGCCTCGCCATTCTCGACCCCGAGGCCTTCCACCATGATGTCTACGAACTAGCAAACAGAGCCACCACCACCGATGAGTTACATCAGCTCCTTGCCGAACGGAAGCAACTCCGAGTTCGCGAACTGAACGAGTCTCTTGAATCTGCAGCATTCGAGATCATTGGAAACCCTTCCCTGATTGGGACCGATCAGTGGCAGCACGCTGTCCAGCTCTTCCGAACAAGGTCGCTTGATTCGCTTGTTCGATACTTTGCATCGTACCTTCCCGAGCAACATCCCTGGCACAAATCCGCCGATTCTGGCTCCATCACCTCCAGCAGTGCCGATTCGTGCCCCTCCCTTTTCGACGATGAGTACTACGATCCGATCATGATGACGGAGGAGCCGCTTGAGATTGTGGATGAGGAGTCCGTCGTTAAGGACCACCTGCCGCCGTCACCGCGCTCCATGACCATGTGCTCGAACTCATCTGTGGATTCCCATGTGGATGGTTCCCAGCCCGACTTCGCCCTTACCCCAGCCCGTACCCTGTCATACTCCGAATCCGAATCCGACCATTTGGAATCATCAGCCTCCACACTCTACGACGTGTCGGAGGTCACCACGCCTGCTCCCGAAGAGGAGGACGTCACTCCCGAAGTGGCATCAGGAAAGGAAACCTTGAATCTTCCTAAGGATCCCTTGATCACTTCCGAATCAGAAACACCTACCCCGAAGCCCGAGCATCATGCCGCAGCTTTCTTCGAGCAGACGAAGCCATCGCTGCCCTGTCGACGACACCGGAGTCTTTCACCATCATCTGCGCGTCCTCTCTCTGGTCAAGAAGTCCGGAGTAGCATGCAGCAACGTGATCCTAGGAAGCCGGAGCTGCCGACTCACCGTACCCAGGTGGCGGACGACGCAGCTCGCCGTTGGAAGGAAACAGGATACATGGATAGGCTTAGAGAGAGGATGTTCAATCCCTTGCAAAGAGGAAGGAGTCAGGGGAGGAAGACACAGACAAGTAGTTCCAGTCGCATCCACAAACCGTCATCGGATAGGACGAGGCTCAGGGGACGGAAGAGAATTGATAGTTAGCACATGGCGAGGCGTTTTGGCGTTTTGGAGCCCGAGGGCATGGTGGATGGGCCTACTACCGATACCCCTGTACATATGTCCTGTGACTGTACATATCTGCTCTTCGTTTTTCATGGTAAATCCTTCTTTTCAGCACGAGCGTGGCGTCGGACCTTGGTGGCTGGCGCTGGTAGTTTTCGTGCCCCTTGATTTGGTGTTTTGTTTGCATGAGTAAACGACTAACGCTGAGCAGTGATGATACCCATCCGACCGTCCCCATATTGTCTACGGTCGGATACAATCTTTCTCGGTTAAGTATCCCATCCTTCCTCGAGTTGATGTCTGCTCACGATATTCTAGGTTCAGGTATAACCCAGCCTGGGTAAGAGACCACTGGTAAGTTGATATGTCCCGTATATCCGTTTCACCATTAAGCGACCATTCCAGACTTCTGTTTCTCTGCTTCGTAGCTTGCAAACATGATCACGATAGCTAATGATAATGAATATTTCCCCTTCACCCCTGATGCATGCCGTGTTCACCGTGAATATCACCCATTATTGTCAAACACTTGCAAATCGACCGGAGAAAAGAGCTCAGTGTTATGCCAACGGGAAATATCATTTCTTCCCCCAACTCCGTTCTCTAAGTCTCACTCAGAGCAACATGCAGCACTGATTACCAACCCGGAGACCCGAGTGATGATCCAAGAAGCCGCCGGAGCAACTCTCAAAGTCCGGCCTCCAACCCCGCAGTACGGATGCCGAGTAATGACCAGGGTAATTATATAGCCATTAGGCGACTGGTCTAGGAAGGAGCGGTTTGTAGGTGCGGGCAGACGGCTGGACGGGATGGGATGAGATGGGATGAAAGGTTGGTGTTGAATGGGTGCAGGTCTGGCAGGTAGGCAGGCAGCCAGAAGGCGGGTCGGACAGTTTGACCAGGACAGATGAAGAATATCAACGTGAAGTTTTGAGAACGCTCATCTCCACATGAACCCGTGTAGAGATTAAACGTCCGTAGTTATGGCGATATGTCGGAAAGTCTCCCATGACGGATAAGAATACTTCCCGCCTACGCATGGAGAAGCACCCGGACATCAAGATCCCGCCCCGGGGCCCGGATCTATGAATCGGCATGCTTGCCGGATCGTCACTCTGCTACTGAATCAAGGTCCATATGATTCAAGAACTTTCCAGGCAGCTAAGCGCTAAAATACTTTAACTTCAGTTTCCTTTTCAGGGTCCAGTTCGTGGTGGGTATTGCAGTACGTCCCGGCCCCGCGGTTGCACAAGAATCGGCGTCTGGCCCTTTTCGCGGAATAAGACGGACTTTCAGAGGCATCTTTATCAACCTCTCGCCATACGACTCGGAATTCCAAGTTAGGAGAAGGTCCATTCCGTGATGAAAGGAATCATACACGTAGATCAATTGGAAGTGATGTCTGAAATTCGACGGCCCGGTATCTGCAGGGGCGGTCCATGCCCGGGAAGTCTATGTGGGGCCGGGTGCCTCCGGAGTAGGTCCGGAGGCCAGAACCCCAAGCTTGGCATCGTTCCGGGGAGCGGGAGCCCCATAAACTGCTGCCAAGGACGCCCATTCCAACATCATCCCGTTATTTACTTGTACAGCATTGAATCCGTCCTTTCGAGAACAACGACCACTTCTGGAGATCGATATCCATCTTTGCGTCCAGGAACGAGACCCGACTCATTGGGTCAGTGGACATCAATGCCAAGTGGAATCCACACGGCTTTCTAGGCACAAGAGCACTGGGGTAATCTTTTTAGGCGGACCGGTTGAAGTGATCGCGGCTCTCCACGGCTCCTAAAAACGTGGGTTTCTATCGGATAAAAGAGGTGACAGGGGTGTTGAGACCGCCTTTCTTATATAATCTGGGCCCGTTGGCATAACTAGTAAAACCCTGATATTTCGTGTGAGGGATTTACCTAGGAGAATAGATCTCTATATAATATATAGTCTATACCCTACTTTCGTATATATATTCGGACCCCTACTTGTATTCGTATTCTACAATTAAGAGTCTTATACGCAATATTATCGATTGTAATTAACCGGGCAGATATAGTATTTAATAAGAAACGAAAAAGACAATAGCTTTAAACCCCCTATATTCGATAATATTTACCTCTATCGATTTTAAGACTGTTGGCGAGGTTATCCTTAATAAGTTTGAAGATTAGTACCTTTAGGAGAAGGGATTTAAGGATAAGGCCTTTAATAAGGAGTTTTAGTCTTTTATCGACCCTAATTTTAAGAAGAGAATCCCCTAGTCCGTTATTCTTTTTAAATTGTTAGTTACTAACTTTTAAAAATTAATTATTGAAATAATTTAGGAGACTTAGATTTAGTAATAGATTTTCGAATTTATTGRGGAGGAGGGAACTTCTATTAACGACTACGGCCCTCCGGCAATTAATACCCGGGCTTTTTAAACTACCCGGTCCGCTACGGCCCTAGCCTATATTTTGGTATTTATTTTTATTTCCGCTTCAGTTTAAGTACCCGTCCCTCCTAGACCGGTTATTAAAGTATCTTTTGTTATTAAACGTTTAGGTTTTACGTTTAAATTTAATTTCTATAATTATAAGGCCGCTTTAGCTAATTATTATTACGAGAAGAAGGATTGGGATAAATTCGTTTTAAATATTAACGAAGTTAAAGATTGGATAAAGAAGTATATTATTAAGAAGCTTTATTTAATTTGCTTCTTAGAAATTTAATTTATTACCGTCTAATACAATAAATTCCGAATTTCAATTAATTATAACCCTATTAGAATTAGAAAGGATATTTATACTAAGTATTAGGAAAAGGTTCGCTTTATTCGACCTCCTAAAAGTTAGATTATTTAATTTAAGGAGTAGGAGGGAATTATAATTATCGGCTAATATTATAAAGTCGATAAATATATTAATTTAGAGAATTAGCGTAAAGATTTCTTTTATATAGTAAATAAGTTCTTTAATTCTCCCCTTAATATTTAGGCTATAGTATATTACTAAATTAAAAATAATAAATTTTATTCCTTTATAGATATAGCCCGGGAATTTAAGTAGGCGGTTTATAAAGTATTTCTATTAAGTAAAAGTAGCTCCTAAATTTATAAGGGCGGAATATTTGGGGCTAGAGTTATATTTATTAAAGAAATTAGTAGGGACGCCCTTAGTAACCCTTAGGATAACCGAAGTAAAAGGCCGGTTAAAAGTTATTAAGATTATAATAATAAGAAGCCGAAGAAGGTTTACTCTATTTGCGAACGTATAAGTTATTAAATTGAATATTATTAGTATATTAATATTATTAACCGACCTAAATACTTTAAAGAGAATTTATATATTTGTACGAAAATAAATAAGAATTATTAGAAGGATTCTAAATTTACCTAATATACGAAGGAAATCCTAAAGGAGGTTTAAATTAAGAAAGATAAGGAAGAGGTATTTTATACTAATAGCGTCGGTAGCCTTTAATTTAATAGTTGGTATATCGGTAGTATTAATTATAAGGCGAATTTTTTAATATTAAAACTTTATAATAAGGGGCTAAAGTACTTATTAAGAGATTTAGCAATTTTTAATTTAAGTACGACAATCTATATTTTTAATAAGGCCGGTCGGTTTAAAAGTTTTATACTTATAAAGGAAGAAGACTATATTTGGGCGGGAGATAAATTTATTATAATCGAAGGGTATAATTTAATTTACTTAATAGTAAATAATAACGAGGGTTTCTTTATTAGTTTTAGATTTAATAATGTTGTATTTATATTAAAAATGGCTTGTAACTTCGTATTCTTAAAAAGGTTATTAGAAAAGGGATTATATTAGGATTATTCTTTTAATTTTAATTATTTATATTTCCGCTCAAATAATACTTATTTTTGCTATCTCTCTTTAGAATTTAAATAATTTGTATTAGAATATATACTTTTCGAAATATATGTTAACTAATCTTCTTTTTACGTACGATTTTACTAATTTATTAATAAGATTATTAGGAAGTTTCTAGAGGGTAATACCTTACGCTAGTACCTTCGATTTAGTTATTTAAGATTAAAGATTTTAATTTAATTAATAGATAAAGAGTATAGGGTATATTTTAAAAGCCCTAATTTTATTTACTACAATTCCTATACGGTAATTAAGATAAAGCGCTAAGTATATAGAGAGGTTTACGATATATTAGAAGGTTTAGGATTACGTTTCGCTATCGATTTCTTTAATTATTTACCGGTAAAGGTGCCCAGTGGAAAGATAGTTTTTAATTTAATAGTTATTATAAATCGCTAGTCCGGGATAGTATAATTATATTACTTATTAGATTAGATAGTAGATTCGATTATTATTATACTAATATTGCTATTTAATAGTCTTAAACTTTATTATTAGATTCGATTTAGGGTAGTCGAATATAATAATAAAATAATTATAATTAAGCCCTGCGTTGCCGCCTTTTTAATAAAAAGAGGTATAGTTATTGAGTTTTCGGCTTTGTATATTTAGGTATAGAACGGTGGCGCCGAGTGTTCGGGGGGTGTAATTAGGGAAAAATCGATAGTTATAAGGGAAGGGGCAAAGTTATTTTAAGAATTCTAGAGAGAGATTACGATGGCGGTAATATATTTATTAAATATAACTTTATAGTAGGAATATAATTAGAAGTCCTTAGAAGAACGCTTTACGGCCTATATAGTAAATTGCGATAGTAGTTAATAAAGGATAGTATTATGGTTATTATATTTAAAGGTATATGGTTATAAAGCTTTTGTATTTATAGTTAATATCCTACGTAGTTAAAAGTGGATTTAAAAGTTTAAGAAATACATTTAGGTAAGATATTTAGTTAGTTATTAATTTAATAATATTTATTATGTTTAGAACCTATATACGAATTAGGTAATTGCAATTAAAAATATAGTCTTTAATAAGGACGAGGTTTTTATAAGTAATATTGAATAGTTCTATAATATTTTTAATATTTCCCTTAAAGAATTAGCTATATAATTAAACGATATTTATTAATTAGATTTCGATATATCCGACTTATTACCGATTAGAAGCGTTAAAGTAGAAGATAAGGAGGTTAATTTAATTATCGAATCCTTACCTACTATTAATAGAATTATAATTTCCGAACCGACCGAGTTTATATATATATAAGAAGAGGAAAGATAAATAAATTAAGAGGGTAAAGGTATTATAATTACCCCGGCGGTAGCCCTAAAGTTACAATTGTAAGAGGATTAGTAAGTAATAATAATAAATAAAAAAGAGGAAACGGGTTATCCTATTCCTTTAGAAAATTTAGCGTCGTTCTTTATTAATAGTTTTAATAGGTCGTCCCTTTAAGAGAATTAATTAATATATAATAAATATTTTTATTAGGTAGGGTCCTTCTTAATTATTTTAAATAAAATAAATATTAAATTATATAAAGGATAGTTTATTAATAAGGAAACCCTTAATTAAATAAAGCGCCTAGGGATTAGCGAAGAAGAAGAGAAGTTTTTTAATAATTTGAAGTTAATTAAGGATATTATAAATTATTATAATACTTTTAAAATTTTATTTACACTCTATAAATAAAATTTCCCTCCCCTCCCTCATTTCTATAAAGATTTTTAGGGTTATCCTTTTAATAATATTTTTATAAAAGTAGAATAGGAGTATATAAACGACTACGAGGAGAAGAAATTATAGGTATAGGTTAATTAAAACGAATAGTAAATTAATAAGACCATTGCTCCTTTTAATTCTATATAGGTATATACATATAAATTTAATATAGAAAATTACTTCTTTAAATATAAAGTTCGTTTAATTATATAAGGAGATTAATAATTATATAATAACGTATACGAAACATATACTATTACCTTCGCGATCCGGTCTTTTTGGATTATAATAATTATTATTATTTACTTCGATTTCGAATTTAAATAATATAATATTATTAACGTTTTTATTAATACAGTATTAAATGAGATTATTTATATAAAAGTACTATATAGTTAGGTATATTAAGGTAAAGTATTAAAATTACTACGAACTTTCTATAGTTTAAAACGTTCCCTTCTATTTTAGTAGAAGGAATTTACTAAAACCCTAATAAAAGTTAGCTTAGCTCCTATCCTTATAGAATTATATATTTTGATTTATAAAAGTATAGTTGTATTTTTCTATATTAATAATATTATCTTTGCTTATAAGATAAAATATTCGTCGTTGGCGGATAGAGTAATTATTACCTTTAAAAAGTACTATTAATTAATTGGTAGCTATAATATTTAATAGTTTTTAGGTATTGAAATTATTCGAAATTACTATAGCCGATTAATTTAGTTATTTTAATAAAAATATATTTTTAAGATTATAGAGGGAATTATATAGATTAAGAAAGCCCCCGATATTCTTATAATATTTAAAGAACTAACCGCCTTATTAGAAATTACTATTTAATATTTAATTAAAGAGTATTAAAAGGCGGTTAGCGCTATTCTCTACTTCGCCATTATTATTAAATTAAATATTTCTTTTATTTTATTCCGATTAGTTCGCTTCCTTACTAACCCTAAGTAAATTTACTATTTAGCGATTTAACAGTTGAAGGTTTACTTTCGAAGTATTAATTACTATACTTTCTAATTAGGAGGAGGCGACGGCTTCGAAGTCTATACTAATTTATCCTTTATTAATAATTCCTTTAACCGACGGAGTTTTTAAAGGTTTGCAATATAATTATTTAGTAGGATTATTAATTAGCGAACTAATAAATAAAATATAGTAACGACTTTAATAATAGAAGTTGAATTATTATCCTTCGTTTAAAAAATAAAGGAAGGTATATAAATAAAGAGGCTTTTTAATTCCTTTACCCTTCGGTTTAAATTCGAAGTTATACCCTTCGGTTGTAATAATAAATAGACGATCTATTTTATTATTAAGGAGAATTCTAAATTTTAGACTAAATTTAAGTATATTAATATTTATAATTATTAGTTTAGAGAAGGCTAATAGCGAAGTATTATCGACGTATACTATATACTAATAAGGTAAATAATTATTAATAAATTAATAAAGGCGTTGGATTTACGTAAGTACTTTAAATTTATAAAGTAATTTAATTTAATAGATATTAGAAAAATAAGAGGAGAGAAGAGGGAATTAATAATAATCGAGGCTAGTTATTTAATTATAAAGGTCGATAAAGAGGATTAGGGAGAGATCTATTGAATAATAAAAAGGAGGGATAAATATTAATATAAATATAAATTGCCTTTATATATAATACGGCTAAGAGGACTTTTATAAATTAAGAAGCTTTAATATAGTAATTTTTATTTATAAGGTAGAAAAAGGTAAAAAGATTAATCCCGGTAGGATTCGAACCTACGACTTTTAAGTATACTTTCTAATAATAATCCGCTAATTATATTATTAAATATACTTAAGAAATAGTAGGCAATTAATTAAAAATCGACCCTAACGCTCTAACTACTAAACTATAGGATTACTTTTATTATTAGAAATAGTACTATCGACCTTCTATATTTATAATATACGGTAGCGGGAAACGTTTTTAAAGATAACCGCCGGGGAGAATAAGTAAAGGGGTATAAATTTATAAATAGCTTTAATATAGCTAATTTCCTAAATTAAATCCAATTCAATTGGGGGGGTATATCGGATAAAAGAGGTGATAGGGGTATTGAGACCGCCTTTCTTATATAATCTAGGCCCGCTAATATAACTAGTAAAACCCTAATATTTCGTATGAGGGATTTACCTAAGAGAATAGATCTCTATATAATATACAGTCTGCACCCTACTTTCGTATATACATTCGGACCCCTGCTCGTGCTCGTATTCTACAATTTCCATAGCATTCCTTACGTCATGGAGCTGCTTACTAAACAATTTTTGGAGACCGTCCGACACAGTCGCATTCGGCGTCGATTACCCCGCCGGCGTCATCCAGCAATCGACAATTGACCTCCAGCTACCCCGCTCCCCGCAGCCATTGGCCGTCAAGGTGTCTCGTTTTCACTGCGGCAGACCGGCAACAAATTTGAGCTCCCGAAAACAATCGCGGTGCCAGTTATTTCCGCCACAATGCTTGGGGGAACAAGGGGAAGAGACCGAGGAGAGGTTGACAAATGGATGTCGTCACCATCGCAATCGCTGTTGCAACTTCCCAGCTCCACCGGTCGATACCAAAAGAGGTCCCCGCCCCGACCATCACCATGGACGGAATGATGGGCTGCCGCCTACACTAGAAAAGGACGGGAGCTCCGGTTGTTGAGATTAGTGATAGCTCCGGATCCCCACTAAATATTGGGGTTTGAAATGTCGCCCAAGCCCCTCCTCATCTCATTCTCCAGATCTTTCCTGCCTGCGGTCCGTTTAAAAACCAGCTTCCTCCCGCTGTCATCCTTCTCTTCGTGTCCATCTCGTCTATATTCCACAACACCATCCAGACAAACAGACACAATGGCTTCCGATTCTCCCGTCGTTCCCACGGCCTATGAGCCCAAGGACATGAAGTTCCGTTACCTGGGTAACACCGGTCTCCAGGTTTCCCTCTTCTCCCTCGGTGGCTGGCTCACCTACGGTGGTACCCAGAAGGGCGAGGTCGTCAAGAAGTGCCTCCAGACTGCCTGGGACCATGGCATTGTATGTCTTTCTCCTACGTCCAGCCTACCAGAAACCCAGAACTAACCGCGTCTTCAACAGCAAACCTTTGATACCGCTGAGGTATATGCGAACGGAGCTTCCGAGGTCGAGATGGGTCAGGCCCTCAAGGAGCTCGGCTGGCCCCGTGACGAGTACGTCTTGACCACCAAGGTCTTCTTCGGTACCGGCCGCAAGGAGCCCAACACCCGCGGTCTCAGCCGCAAGCACGTCGTCGAGGGTCTCAAGGCCTCCATCCAGCGTCTCCAGACCCCCTACGTCGATGTCGTCTTCGCTCACCGTCCCGACGCTGCCACCCCCATGCTCGAGGTCGTCGAGGGCTTCACCCAGGTCATCCGCAACCTCAACCTTGCCTACTACTGGGGTACCTCTGAGTGGAGCGCCGTCCAGATCAAGGAGGCCATCCACCTCGCCGAGAAGCACAACCTGATCGCCCCCGTCGTCGAGCAGCCCCAGTACAACGCCTTCCACCGCGAGCGCTTCGAGAACGAGTACGCTCCCCTCTACAAGGATCACGGCTATGGCACCACCATCTGGTCTCCTCTCGCCAGCGGCTTGCTCACCGGCAAGTACAACGACGGCATCCCCGAGGACTCTCGCTTTGCCACCAACAAGGAGTTCTTCGAGAACACCATCAAGCAACTGCAGAGTGAGGAAGGCAAGGCTAAGATCGAGAAGGTCCGCAAGTTGACCAAGATCGCTGAGCGTCTCGGTGCCACCGTCACTCACTTGTCCCTTGCCTGGGCTGCCAAGAACCCCAACGTTAGCACCGTCATTCTCGGTGCTACCAAGGTTGAGCAGATCGAGGACAACCTCAAGGCTCTGCCGCTCATTGACAAGCTCACTCCTGAGATCATGGAGGAGATTGAGTCGGTTCTTGACAACAAGCCTACGCCTCCTGCCACCTACGGCCGTGACAGGTAAAGGGCTGGCTCTGTGATGAATGAATGAAGTAATGAAATAAAAATAATTTGAAGTTCAACCTCAACTGTCTATGTTTCCTGTATTGCTCTCCTGTGTTCTGTGATCTGTGTGCATCGCTAGAAGCTATAACAAAGTCATGGCTGACTCGGTTTGACGCATCAAGGGCCGCTCCTTGCCTCCCACCCACCGTTCTATGCAGTGTAGTTCGGATAGCGTACTTCGATGTTATTGACTAAAAAGTGCGACATCCACAGCAGAGCTATAAAGGGACAGCTATCGTCGAAGCTCCAGACCGTCAACCAGATGTATCCAAAATAAACAGTAACTCATTGAGCCAAATGGATTCAGCGGGACAGACACTTGGAACATGTCTGGCTCCCATAGGCGCCGGGATGAACTTCTTCACAAAGTGTCGGTTCTTTCATTGCGTTGAAGTTCAATTGCCGTTCAGTTATTCATGAGTTCTGTTACATCCTCCCTTTCTTTCTCGACGATGTCCTCAAAGTCAACAACCAAATCACTGATCATCCTTCGCCCAAGGCTTCACCCCCTCCAACAACCTCTCATGCGCCTCCCTATCCCCCGTAACCTCCAACAACGTCTCGAACCCTCCCTCATCCGCAAGCCTCATAAAAATCAAAAACCCAGCCCACACAAAATCCGCATAAGTAACCTTCTCTCCCTCGAAAAACGGCCCTTCGGTTTCCTTCAACAAAGCCGTAACCTCCGTCAACTCCTCCCCAACAAACTTCTCATACGCTAGCAACCCACCCTGCTCCCTCTCAAGCTCATCAATCCCCATCCTAAACGCCTCCTCCCTCGTGCTGATAAAATACGGCTGACTTTTTGGGCCGAGAACCTCCTTCGCGACGCCGGGGACGAAGACACCAACCAACTTTCCCGTCAAGCGAGGGATGATGAACTCCAGCTTGGTGAGCACGGGGGAGTCCAAGTGCAGGGAGGGGTACTGGGGGGCAGGGTACCGCTCCTCGAGGGCGAGAGCGATTTTCTTGGAGTCCATTAGGTAGGTCCCGTCGGGAAAGCGGATGGCGGGGATGGTGTATGCGCTCGTGGAGGGCTCGGGGGTGGCGGGCGGGAGGTGGGGAGAGAGAGTGGGCGCGATGTCGGGGTATTCGAGCCAGGAAGTGTGGTAGGGGAGGGATTTGTAGTTGAGGGCGAAGCGGGCTGGGGGACGGAGGGAGGTTTGTTAGTATTTGTTAGGGGGTAGAGGTGATGGGGTTGAATGGGAATGTTCATGGGAAGTGGTGGTGATGGATGGGAGGAGGGGTTCTTACTCTTCCAGGGGTTGAGAGACCATGTGCGGCCATCCTTGCTGGGGATGTCGAAGAAGGTGATTTGGTCTTGGTTGGCCATGGTGACTGAGTTTGGATGCTTGGATTTTGAGAAGTGTTTGGCTTGGCTGGTGATGATGAGAGGGAGACTCGTCAATGGGATCTCGGTGTTGGGGTCGCGACTTGTATTTATGTCATCCGGGAATAGAGCCAAGGAGGGGACGTATCCACTTGGTATACAGCCCACAGTTCTGAGGTCGATCGGATTTCACAGATGACAAATCATTTCAATAGGCAGGTACTACAGGCAGCTACCCCGTATTGTATCGATGATTATCGACGTCAAAAGCTGACACTTCGCCCTTGAAGTGACGATGGGGAGGAGTTCGGATATTCACGTACGTTACAGCCGAAGTGGTGCAGGGGCTGATGCCCCACGAGCAGTATGACACAGCGGGGAAGGTGAACCAAAGGGCGCGTCCACCATCTGGGCATTTAAAGTCGCCCTCCGCCGTCTCAATCATGTTGATCTTTTTACACAATCCTTTTACTTCTGGCTCTTGCTGAAATTGAAGCTCTGAATCTCACTTTTCACGATCCGAATTGTCCAATGGTTCAATTCGCCGTTGCTCGTTGCTGATGCTCGGACTCGAGTGACGTCCATTCGGAGCGGGGTTCATCCCATTGAACTTCAAGATGCGAACTGAGTGGGGTACTCCCGGGCACTCTGACGCTCGCACCAAGGGAGTCTAGAAAGGCGAACAACAAACGTTGGACTCATTGTTGACACTCCTCCGTCACTCATCTGTTTCAACGTTAAATCTCAATTGATTCCATTATTTATTGCAAAAGATGGGAAGAGAATGCCTCACGTGTTCTAGAACAATTTTCCCAAGATTTGGGCGATGCGTTGCGGTGTCATTCTCGAGTGCCCTTTGTCCACACGGCAAGGATACCCTGCTGTATTCTGTGTACAAGCCAAAGGTGGTTACCGGTGTGGTGTGAGCAACGAGAGCTAAATTCCTCGCGATGATAATGAGGACCCCTACCCCGAAGTAACTTTACAACTTTTTCGTCTGCTTGAGATCATGGCGGTGTACATCAGGAACCATGATGATCCAACCGATTCCCATCAGCCCACTCTCTGAAACACAGCGCTCCGTTTCCATGCCATCCCAATCCTCCCAGACTAAACGCATCGTTCCAAACAACAATTTACAGAACTTATTATGTCCTGTCCGGAGGTGTCCTCAAGACATGACAAATATAAAGCGAAGCTTGGTGTAATTCCAACTGCCCAAAGTCAGTTCCAATCTTGAATCGAAAACCCCATCATTCCTCCACGCTTCTTGAGCTCCTCGACGTCGAAGGGAATCATCTTCACCTCCTCCATGATCAGATCATCCAGCCTGATCCACTTATCATCCCCAAACGGATCGCACGCCCTATGCCCCTTGAGCGTATGCGTGATGACAACCTGTTCTGTCGCGGTCTTCCCAATCTTTTTGATCCGCCTGTATAGATGACTTGGACTGCAAGTCAAGTCCATGGTAGCCCATCCCTCCTGGCGCAGTGTACGTTGTAGAGCTCCGAGCATGCTGGCGTCGCAGTTCACTGCGTGAGTGACTCTTCCGGGCGGTCTGCGGGAGACGCAGATTTGACGGGGGGCGTCGTCTGGCGGGATCTCGATGGGTTGTCTGGGATTTCTAGGATCGTGACTTCTAGCTCTAGCGTTCTGGACTTCGTCATCGTCACTGGAGTCGCGGGGAGGGAGGACTGGAGGGGAGGATGTGAGACGCTCGATCACTTGCTCGACTTCGAAGAGGAGCCGGCTCATGACGCGCTGTCGGCAGATTGTGATGTCTCCTATTTTCAACATTTGTTAGCGTTTAATCACGATCGGGATGTGAACTAGTAAAGTGGAAGTGGGGGAGCATAGACATACTCAGCAAACCCAAGTGCACCAACGGAGCCCATTGCGTGTACTCATCCTTCCCTTCCTGGGCTCCGTAACCGAGCAGCTGGCCGTCCTTATTGATCCTCGCCGTCTTGACCATGCATCGAATGGTATGCCTTATCATCTTGAGGTGACCCAACTCGTAGACTATCCAAAGCTGCTTCGCCACCTCGTCATGGCGAAGGGGGTTTTCGTGGTAGATTCTCTTGAGCCACGGGACCGCAACTGATTGAAGGCTCAACGTCATTTCGTAGCGATGGGTAAACATCAAGAGGTCGTAAAGGAGCTGGACACTCTTGAAGCTCTTCTCAACCCTATTGAGGAACCCATGAATGACGAGAAGGAACGTCTTGCACACCCTGTCTTCGACGTCCGGGATAAAGAGGGTCGGCAGGGAAGACCTCCCCTCCTCGGGCGGTATTAGGAAGGCGGCAGGTGAGCGTAGAGGATTTGGCATCGGAGGAGGTGGGGGCTGTTGACCCGTTCCAGGTTCTTGCTTGTATCCGGGTTGTTGATTGACCTGGTTGTGCCGCTCGGGCATGATGGTTGCGGCAAGGACCGGAGAGGACCGGAGGAGGGCCGCGGTACTGGCGAGGAATCTCTGGCGTTGTGGGCCGCCGGACCCGACAATGATGTTCCCATTGGGATCGATAACTTCCAGCACATCATCTTCGTGATGSGGCACRGGGGGTGCTACCGGTGGTGGTGGCGGCGGAGTGCGACCAAAAGGCGGCGGGCCTTGTGGCGGCAGGTAGACTTGCTCCACCGGAGGAGAGTTTGGTGCCAGTAGGCCATCGTAGATGGTGTCGATGGAAGGAAGCAGCCGAAACGTCGGAGATGGTCGAGGAGGGATGGGCGGCACTCCTGGTTTATAGATGGGTGCTGCTGGCGGTACCGGCGGTGCCTCCTCCATATCGAATGCGGGCTCATGTATGTATGGCGCAGGCTCAGCCGGCGGCGGCGACCTGGACAGTATCTGACGCGCCAGGTTCGCGCATTGCTGGATATGGTTGCCGGGACTAGATGCTTGAGTGCTGGCACCGCCGTTGAATTCTTCAAGGCCTTGGAAGAATGCGTCAAAATCCTCATCATTGTAGCCCATGTCGTAATCCCCATCGGAGTCGTAGCCGTCCCTGGTGCAGGGCGTGGCGTTGGGATCGACCATTTCCGCCATGGTTGCTGTTGCTTGAAGATTTGCTGGAGCTGAAGGAAGAAGGGGCAAGAAATTAGGAAGGAGGAATGAGGATGTCAAGAAGTTCTTTCCCAGCGGGTTGAGGAGAAGGTTGTTCGTGGAAGGAAGGAAGATTTGGAGGTGGGGGTGGTGATTCTGGCAAGAGCGGGTCAAGCGTTCGTCCCAGGTTCTTGACTTGCGTGTTCGTGGGCGACCGGGAGTACCGTTTGCGTAAAATTCACTATTTGACCATCTCCCAGGCATTTAGACGAGCAGAAACCCCCAGCTGTACTGGTCAAAAGATTGATGTCGCAGAAAGAAATGAAACGAGGAGAGACGACCGCGAGGGTGAAGTCGTCGCTGCCTCTTCTCAGCAGGCAGCAATAAGGTTCCACGAAATGAGAGTCCATTCACTCGAACCTTGACGTGTGACTAACCGAAAGATACATCAGACGAAAGTCTAGGAGAAACCAGACTAGCTGGCTCAAGTAATGAGAAGGCGGGATCGATAGCAGTTTCACAGCAACGCGTGTTGGGCAGCTATCTTGGGATGGTGCTTTGAGACGCGTGACAAAGAATAAGGATGATATACATGGAGGCTTCCGTCACTCCTTTGGAGAAATCACCGGTCAATAACTTACATAGCTGGGACTATGGCGTAGTGATATCAATGCTGGTCGGCTGTCTTTACCCCAAACACCATGACAACGCAAGTATTTAACACTACTAAGAAGGATGCAAACCTGCAGAACCAAGAATTGCGTCCGTTCTTTTCAACATTGGCACAACATGGGAAGGGAATGCCGTGAGAAGGATATATGGACGTCGAGTGAATATTGAAGGAGCTTGATGGCTATGGGCATGTAGAGAATTATTCACAGCGCGACAATGTGAACGTCACATCTACAAGGTTCGTTTCAAGGTCATGAATTGCAAAATTCTATTGCGTATATCGCGTGAATAACGACACTGTGAAAAGAAAACGGACTATAGCTCAAGACAAAGTATGGGAAATGGGGTATTATTGTTCAAGAAGCTGGAAGGATTCATGGTGTTGGTGATGGGCTCATTTTGGGAATTCGGGTCTACCTATCTAGGAGGTATCGAGATCATTATCTTCCCTCGGTTCGAGCTACAAGGAGTTGGCGATTTGACGCTTCAAGCCTCCTCCGGGACTGTTGCATACCTTACCTTGGACTGGTGAGGCGGCCAAGGGAAGAAGGTGAGATGCTTGATGGTGCTGATGCTGGTGATTGTGTGCTGAAGAGCGCGGCAACAAATAATCCGGATGATGGATGGCGACTACAGGAGCTTGTATGACAGCGGAATCATACACAAGGTGAGGATGAAGTCAGTTTGGAAACCTCAGATAACACAGTTGCTCCTCGCCTTTCTAGCTTTACAAAAAGTCAACAAAGGTCTCTGACTGTGGGCAGATGAAGAAGGACAGTAGAGGGCCTGGCCCTCAACACTCAAAGTATCGCAGGCATATAAATTACAATATCATTGACAGGCAACGGCAAGTGAAGCATGTTTCACATCACAGTCACCCCATCCGACCATCAATGAGATCCAAATCTGAAAGGAGATCGATATAAGCTATGACTGCAGATTACAAAGAACAATACAATGAGAAGAGTAGGGTATTCATATCGTCCACAAATTTCCAGAAACCATGTATCATCCAGGTCCCAACAAAAAACACCAAGAAAACCTTTTTTATCCTTTTTGGCCCCCAAAAGTGTGAAAGCAAAAGCCACAAAACAAACCATGATGATGTCGATAAGCAGAGCATTGAGAAAAAAAAACCATGCGATATATCCAATCCAATCAAACACACGCCAGAGACACAACCCAACCAACACCTGCGCTACCTAGTAATCCTGTAAGCCCTATGATGATATGATATGATATGGGGAGATGATGCACACAAACCAAACCAAACAAACACACGCACCAAAAAAGAAAACGCAAATAAAAACAATAATAGCACATGGGAAAATGGACAACGGAAAACCCAAAAAAAAACCCAAACCGATCATGTGAATGCCATGTCGCACACAATCGACTGCATCAAGTCCAGTGACCTCCCGACCGACCGACCGAAACTGGGGAGCCTCTCACGACAGTAGTGACCTGTCAATAGACTACCTATCGGGATCTCAGCCGCGGTCTCGGCAGCGTCTTGCCAAGAAAGGCACTGCCCCAAGCCACCAAAAAGTAGTGTAGCGAGTGTAGACAGTTTGATAGATACCGTACTGTGTAGGTATCACACTCCAGGTATTCCCGAAATATCGGATGTTCCTCCGACTTCCACCCAGGCAAGGTTCCGCAGTCCCGCGTATCATCCATCCGAGACCCGGTTTGCCGGTCCCAAGAAATAAGGGATGGAAGTGATCCAACGGTGAAGGCGGCCAAGGGGGCCAAGGGAACCAAGGTATCTCAGATTGCCTTGGCAAGAAGGGCCAAGACCACGTTTGTCGCTTCGTTGATCGTTCGTTTTGATTCCGATGGCTTGTTCTGAACTGATCTGTTTCGCTACGTTCTCGCATTCTTTTCTTTCCGTATCTTCTTCTCGTTCTTCGACGACTCCCGTCATCTCCCGCCTTCCGAGGGATGGGGAAGCACATGCCATTGCCAAGCTGTCAAACGCAACGTGATCAGCACGCACGAGAACCAAGCACCCGAAAAGCCAAGACCGTTTTTTCCTTCCTTCCCGGCCAAGACCATACATATCCCAGGGGATACCAAGCCTCTTGGCAAATGTGCCGCATGTGTCCTCCCCCATCCGCTTGCCGCTCACGCTTCACCGCGAGCCGGTCACTGCCGGTTTGAACCAGTCGTTGGGCAATGCCCACCTCCATCTTTCCTGTGTGTGATGCTGATGATATTCCTCCTTCCCGCTCCTTCGTTATTGGAAAGGAGATATTGTGCCGCGGCTTGGCTGGCACAGATGGCACGTCGCTGTAGGACCCAGGACCCGGAAACCAAGTCGTTGGGCCCGCGTGCCGTGTGTAATATGTAGGACTCGCTTCTTCAATCTTTCAGCCCTGAAAGGTTTGCCGATGTTTGTGTCGGTTGCGTGGGTCGGCGGCCTCCGTTTTATCCTTTTCGATATCTTTCCCGGCACTGATAAGCCGGATTCGTTTCTCTGTTCGCCGATCGTTCTTGATAACAGGCCGTCGGATACCTGTGAAACTTGGTGTGGGATGCTGATAAAAATACAATTTGCCGTCCGTCGCTGATAAATATTTTCCACTTGTGATGAAGAAGTGATGATAACTGCTGAAGTTAGAGAACGGGACACATTTCAGGATGAAACCCGTCGAGACCACGAGCGGCTCAATCGCACCAAGAAGCGATTGCTGGACTTCTTGGGCACTTTCAGGTCGTCGTCCACGCTGTCGAGCGAGAGACTGCGCGCCTTATCCAGGGGGATTCCGGTTGTCTTCGCCTTCTTGCTGTCTGTATGTCTCCTGGTCACGGTCTCGTTATCTGATTCCGACCGTTGAAGGGACTGCCTCTTAACCTGCTTGCTGGTCGGCAGGTTGGGAGCGGAGGCAGTGTTGCTGGTAATCTCGACGGCATGGTTTGTCAAGAAAGCATCACCCTTTGGTGTTGGTGCCCTGCTCCTGTTCTCACCATCGCTGGGGTTGTTGGGACACTTCATGAAAGCAAATGGGAACGGGATCTCGTCACCGACTGCTCGAAAGATTAGTCATGCCTTAGCCACAGAAGATGAGTATGAACGTACCGAGCTTGCTCCATAGCCTCGAGTCCACTGTGTACTTGAAGAAATCGTTGGACACTGTAGTGAGTTGGTTCTGGGCCAGCCAGACAACCGTCCACTCCTCGGCCTCCTTGATCGCATCCGCCTTCTTACCGGGGATGAGAAGCTGAATGTCCTTGCTGGCGGCGAAGTTGAGGACAAACTGTCGTCGCGAATACTCGGCCGCCGTCATAGCCTTTCGAACCTCCATCTGATCGATATCCTGCTGGGAAGCCCCTCGTCGCTTTTCCCTTACAGCCATGTTCGCCGCTGAAGTCATGATGATGTGTAAGAAACAAAACCCGGAGAACTTGACGTATGTGGTATGGAGTTTGTCTTGGGAACTTGCTGTCAAGGAAGCGTCGCTCTGGTGGTAGCGAGAAAGGAGTGTCCGGTGGGGAACCTCTTGAAATTCCGGGCCTCTTTGTATTATAGAAAAAGCCGAAAAGAGGAAGGTGGTGGTTACAGAGACAACGGCGTCTAAGTTGTGTAACAGGAGACAAGACAATGGAAGATAAGGCCGGACTCGGTTGGCAATCAATATGCCGTTGTCGATCCGATGCTGAACACTGCAGAGACCCGCGGCAGATATGTGTGATGATACGGCACTGCAGTTGCAACAGCTAAGCTGACAGGAGTCTCGGTGGAATGATCAGTGAGATCATAGTATCACACAGAGAGGTCTCAAGACAGGAATCGATCCGGGAGGTTCGGGACAGGGGATCCTTTAAGTACAGATAACGTACTCGAGCGGCAAGGGGGAGAGGACTGTGAGGAGGACTGAGGAGGAGCCACTTTGCAGGGTTCCGCTGTAGGATCCCAGGATGGCGGCCAGGTTTGCTGTTTGGGTTTGACGGACCTGACGAGAGCCAAGCAGTGCGTTCTCGAATGCGGGAGCTTTGAAAAGGAGTCAAACAAAGTGAGGACCCATTCAGACCCATGAAAAGCGCGGATGGGCCATGGATGGCTGCAGAACAAAACCGAAAAAGAAACAAAGTCTGGTCTTCTCCCGTCCTGGGTAATTACAAGATTGAAAGTGGAAACGTAGTACCAAGAAGTCGGGTCGCTCGCTTAAATGTCGCCAAGTATGCGGCCAAGGGACGTGTCAGGGAGCGCCCGAAGCCGCCAAGACGCGCCGTGTCTGGCCACCTGCCATGATGCTTGGGACTTGGAGATGTCTCCGGAATGTGCTTGGCATGTTGTTGAACGACGGACGACGCTTCAGCGACAGCGGCAGTCAAGTCAGGTGGAGCAGATGACGGGACATGGTCGATGCGGGGAAGCTTGCCGGGAGATCTCCATGCTGTTGGAGTTTATTTTGGAGTGCAAGCGTCGCGTCTTGGCACCGATAGTTTAACAGTATGGCACCCCCAATTCGCACACCGTACAGTGTCCCGTCACAGAGGCAGCGAGATAGGCAGCACTGCAGCCTGCCAGCCCGACTTAAACAGGCACTCGCTGCACAGCAGACGGGCAACCACCATCATCCAACTTGTGAATCGAGTTCAACAAATTGTTCACGATATGATACCCAATCCTCCACTATACACGTGAACGCGACCGACTAACCCCTTTTCTTTCCAGCCTCTCAGCTACATGCCTACTCCGCTACACCGCCACGACACTTGTTGTTGACGGCTCGTATAAAATGAAATTGGGCACGTCAATGCGAACACGTTGACGCGCTCGCCGATCGTGAGACGACGGCACGCTATCTCGGTGGAGAAGCTGAATTGGCCAGAACGGTCCTTGGGCCGTTGACCGTTCTTTCGTTCTCACGGGTCCCTTTTGCATTCCCAGCAAGCTTCAACAAGGCCCCCCAGTAAGCCCAGCAACCCATCTACCCATCTCCACTCCGCTTGCAACTCTCACTTTCGCACTTCCATGATCCATCCATCATCGTTCGAATTCATCCAAACAACGGTACGGTGCGGAATGGCACTGAACGAATGGCTGGATGACAGTCGACATCAGACAGTGCGCTCGTTGGGGAATCACAACTTCGGATGAACTTCACCAGTCTGCACTTTTCTCTGCACAGCCACGAGTCCATCAAGCTTACGGCGGGGTTAGGGTCTTGGCAGGAATGTCGATCTTTTCCTTGCCGACATTCCACTTCGAATTCGCGTCCAGACTTCAGACTCCAGCGCGTCCTCAGTTCCCCCGTCTAACACCAGCACTAACACCAACACCAAAATGTCTTACGGCAATGATCAAATAGGACAAATGGAGCCCGTCTGTCTTACCCCAGGCATTGCCAATTCTTGAAGCCATGTGTCATCCTTTTCCGACCAGGGCGACTGGCGGCGGGCGGCAGGCCTCCCACTGAGCATGTGACCAACCTACAGGCACAAGGTCCCAAATGCCATTTAAACCCCAAAAAGGAGAGGCTCACAAGCGCACACAAGTCTTGTGAAACAACAGCTTTCAGGACCCAGGTGTGGGTTAGGAAGGGCTCTCACGGCTCCTCCCCTGGGACGGTGGGACGAACAAATAGGAGACGGGGCCTGGCGACGGATGGTGGTTGAACGACAGTCGCAAGTTCGACAGATATTGAGCGGCGCCAAGACCTACGGCCCTATACAATATCTGTGGTACCCGTAACCACATCTCAAGACTCTTCTTGTCTCGTCATCTGTGAAACCTCACTCGACTTATTCTGGCGTACCATGGTCCCATCTCTCGGCTGACTTTCATTTACTTTACGTACCAATTCGGCCTTTCCGCTTTTATGACTTTCAGACTTTCAGGGCCGAATTCTTTTCACCTCAGATGACGAGACATTGTCCCGTCCCGCTCGCTGCAGTGAGCTAACTGAACTAAACTGAACTAACCACCAACGACATATGCAATTCTATGCAGTTGCGCAAGGCTTCAACCACAGGGCAGCGATGATATGTCTTTTCTCGGGCTTCGCTACGCTCACCTCAAAAGATGAGAAGAGTTTTTTTTTTTCAAAATGATTGATTGACGGCGAAGAGTTTGCCCATCCGGACTGTTTCTCCTGCCTGTTCATTACGCAAGGCGGCAAGGCACTAAGAGGTATGTAGCAAACCCACCTCACTGCTTGATACCTTGATTATGTGATTGAGGTCCCCGCCGTCTCTTACACTGGGGCCTACAACTTACATGCAGGGCCCTTCCGTGACCTGCATAAAGCGCCTGGTTTTGTCACCACCTCACTCCTTTAAGATCGTCGTTGGGCCTCAACAAAGACGTTCATCCTTTCCTATCATTGTTTTTTTCCCACTTCCTTTGTAAGATAGCGCCATGCCGCCATGCCACCAAGGCTACAATCGTGCGGTAGCGCCATCGAGTATGTCACAATAGAGCGGAGCGGCAGCGGCGGCGGGGGGGACGGGAGCGGTCGTCTCCGCTGCTCCGCGTGCTCTGCAAAGAAAGGCGCGGTTGGAGCGGGAACGGAGACTGCCCGATGAGGAGAAAGAGATCTGAGATCGATTTGGCCACGAGAGTTGTGGGCGAATCGAATGATACATGCCCCTTGTTTTCTTGTCGGGCGTTTCAAGATTCGTAAGTGCTTATTTGTTGTGATTTGGGGGCGAGTTGCGTGCTATTTCCAGATTTTGATTGTGGATGGTGTTGATTTTGGATTCTTTTTTTCCTTTTTTTCCCCGCCATGGAGCAGCATCACCGATTTTCGCTGCGCCGTTTTCTAGCGACTTCATGAATGGTAGAAATTGGCAAGACAGCGCCGTGCAAGAAGAAAACTAAAACAGCGAAAGTACAGCGCATACGTCAACGGTAATCTTTCTCGCAATTAATTCCAGGCACGGGTTGTGTAACTTTGTAATCATTTCACCTCTGTGTTCCAGTACGATGACCGTCGAAATTACGACGGAGATAAAAACTTGAGGTTTCAACGACAGAATCAAGATAGGACAGGCGTGACAGGCAAGCAACCAGGGTCAAGTTGTACCACAGTACACTGTAGGGCGTCTGTGATACCGAAGCTTTGAATGGACGAAATCGAAGCAAAACAGTCCAATGGTGAACGGGGTAGCGCGGCAGTGCTAACAATCGCCCAAAATGTAACGTCCGTATGGATGAGTTTTTCCGACGCCGTTGACGTTGAAGCAGATGTAACGCCTCATCTTGTCCATTTCCGAGATCCAGATCGTATTCCAGCAAGCTAGCGTTCAACTTTCGCCGTTTGTGGTCTGCGAGCAATTGTTTACCACCCCAAAGGATCAACAATCGCCAATATCGCGAGATCTGAGCAGAGAAGGGTCCACGACTCCACAGCCCAACCTCCAGGAAACGAAACGTTGAGCTGGCTGGGTGTCCTGCGGTGGACCGCAAAGCAAGTTGAATCATGGAGGTCGAGGCCGAGACTTCGGGTTCCCCTATTCCAAATGATCAACTCCCCAGATACGTCTACAAACGTCTTATATCCAGGGAAAACATCCGATTGATCCATCTCGAGCCGGCCACAGACACAAAAGCAAAAATAGTTTTGTCCCTCTCAGAGCACTACCTCTATGGAAGGCCGCCCTACGCCTACGACGCGCTCTCGTACACGTGGGGTGATCCCTCAAACGTCCGGGATATCACCATCTTTACACCAAGAACGACGTCAGCGCCGCGCCTTGAAAGTGATTCCCAACCACTTGGTCACCCAGTGCATACCCAAGCTCGTGGTCCGAAACAGGCCTTTGAGTTGGGGACTTGGTTTCAGCAAGAGGGTTCTTTCACCACTTTGTCCGTAACGTATAGCTGTTATTCGGCGCTTCGTCGCCTGAGAAGTCCCACCATTCCTCGTACGATATGGATCGATGCCATCTGCATCAACCAGGATGATATTCAGGAGCGCAACCGCCAAGTCGCAATTATGGGCACGATCTACTGGCGTTGTCATCGTCTTATCATTGACGTAGGCGATGCATCTCCCACCAGCGACGCCGCTATTGACTTCATCGTACAGTACCATCAACATCGCGAGGCCAGCGAGTTCGATGGACATGGTGTTTATGATATGACGACGGGGCTGCATATCAGAGACATAATCAGCGAGTTCTACGCTCGTCCTTGGTTCTCACGCATCTGGGTACTTCAGGAGGTTTACTTGGGGGCGCGAGAGCGTAATCGGAAGGGTGACGACCGCCTCCCCGCCTTGCTTAATTGCGGTGGCCGATCGGTCGAGTGGTCGAAGCTTGAACCGCTGCACATAAACGTTGATTCTCGCCCGGCAGGAGGGACTGAGAATTGGCACATCGAACTCCCCACCACAGTTGTTGCTCTTCCCCTCGTCCTTCGCATCATTCCACTTCGCTGGGGAGACACCATCTCCACAAACGAAAAGAGGTTTTGGCCTCGATACAAAATTAGTGCCCTCGATACCCTCGATCTATTGTGCCTCGCGCGAAGTAACATGGCGACGGATCCTCGGGACAAAGTGTTCGCTCTGCTGGGATTTCCAAGGATGTTCAACTCTCGGGACCCCATTCCGAAGGCTGACTACGGTCAACCCGTAACAGGGGTATACATTCAAACCGCAGTGTGGCTGTTGCGGAGGGCAGGCCTAATGTTTCTCAGCTGTTGCGGAAAGACGAGGGAAAACGATTCCGGTATACTAGAGGGAGTCCCTTCATGGGTGCCCGACTGGAGTGACAGGTATCTGAAACAGTGGATGATTGGGTTTGGGGACGTATACACACCTTTGCAGGCAGGCGGTGATCCGCCGCCAGACTATTCCGACTTGTCTAGGACGGTACTAGCTGAAACGGTAGCGACGACAATCCTTGACGCAGACCTCGATAACATCGGGAGGGCACTGCTTAAGGTGCGTGGCGTATCCGTTGACAAGATCAAGTTTGTCAGTGGTCATATCAATATCAGATATGCTGGCGACAACGAATGTAAAGATTTCGTGGAGAGGTGCCGGTTATATCGTGAGGGCTTGGATCGGGGATTTGAAGACGCAGCAGCGGGACACATGAGACTCACAGGAGCAGCTCGTCTTCCAAAACCTCGACAGTGGACACCCAAAACGGGAGAGAAGCGACTTCATCCACCTGAATGGGCTGCATACGAGTATGGACTTCCGCTTAAGAACCCAGAAACTTTGACAGATAATGAGCTGTGTGACTATATCAGTTTCTTCACGGCCAATAGGCAGTTGGCTATGACGGACAGGGGATACTTTGGGGTTGTTCCTCAAAGATCTGCGGTTGGAGATCAGGTCTGTTGTTTTCTAAGCGCCGGTGTTCCGTTTGTTCTGAGGAATAGGGATGATGGAACCTACAGGTTGATTGGGGAATCGTATATATACGGCTTGATGGAGGGAGAGGCCTTTGGCGGGGCGGACAAGGCGCATGGCATGATGGAGACTCAGGATACGGTACCCATTGATCCACTGCAGGATTTTCTGATCTCTTGACGGTGACTAGGCACCGAGCCAGTATGTACGGGGTGCTGTAAATAACGTCGATTACTATTACTTAGGTCTGTTAGGTAGAGATATAACTGCGAGTCTTGCCTCACCTCGCATCAGGTTTGTATGCTGTGACCCTGATACCCATTGTCCAACAGAACCAACGCAGCGTTGCTCTAACTGCCCCTGGTAGCCTCCCTGCATCACGACTTGAAATGACGTCCAGAAAGAAAGTAGAAGAAAATAACCATACCCAATAGCGCCACCAGGATCAGAAATATGCTGCAGCATATGTCTGCCATGGTCCGCAAGCGTTGTCTTTGCGCTCCTATGTCACTGTCCGTTTCTTTCTGCCACTAGTAGAGTCCCTGGAAGCTACCCGTGCCATCTTGGGAGTCATGGCTTTGCTGCTCTAGGTCAAGGCTATGAAGGGTTGTTTGCAACGCTTTTTGTGGAGTTCGTGGGAGGGGTTCTTGAACCAATGTTGTTTCTGAAGGTGCCTCTTCGGAGCGGATAGATGCTTCCAGCCTAGAAGGAGATGCTGGTATAAGTGTGAAGCTGGGGCGTGGGAGAGGCGGATGTACAGCTTGCGCTGTCAACTGCGGCATGGTGTGATTTTCAGACATCGTCGTTGTGCTTCGAGGACCTTTCCAGTACCCACAACGGGCCCTCAGGAGGAGGCAGAAGAGAGTTGCGATCGGGTACGAAGAGCGTTAGGCAGGGAGAGGAAGTCTACTGTAGGATAGTGGTAGTCAGCAACGATGGTTTTGGGGCGAGACAGCTCGGTCGTAGTACTTACACTCTGAGGAACGCGATGTCGTGGTTCAAATGTAAAGCTCGACTCGGACGTCGGCTCGGATGTGGAGGTATCTCGAAGGTCGCCGTCGAACCCGCAACGGTGGAAATCGGTTACTTTTCAGTATTAGCGGGGTTGATCAGGGACTCAGCCTGAAGTTCGGCAAAAGTTGTAGGTTCGCCGATGATGGCGACAAAATTCTGGTGACAGTGTGAGGGAGGGACCAGGCGGTTGGTTATTGATCGGGTCTGTGATGGAACTAAGTTATGCTGGAAGATGAACTATCGCAGAGAGAAAACAAACGGTGGGCCTCCCGGCAAACCCCAGAACATCCCGTCATTTTTGAATTTGGAATCGCTTTGCCTTTTGTCCTATGTTGTTCTTGCCTGTTTTTTTGTCAAAGTAAACAACGAAAGATGGAAAGATGGAAAGATCATGATGGAAATAATGATGGAAGGAGGTGCACCGCAACCCGCGCGACTTCTAGGTACGGCTTGGCATCTGTAGGGCAGCACAGGCAGGCACTGACAGGGCTCGCAGGGCAGCAAGGGGCAGGTACTGTCAGAACATCAGGGCATGCATAGATGGCCAGACTACTGGTCCAGTATGTGCCTCCCTGTCTGGATAACCTCATACACTATATATACGATGTAGGAATCCCCTCATCGTTATAGCTCGATAACTAGGCTATTTGACGATACTACCGCATAAGGAATAGCCTCCCAAAATCCCTAATTCTTATATATAAACCCTAAAAGTCTCGAGAAAAATAAGGGACAAGGATTATTAAAATCAACACCTTTTACTACATATCTCATTACTCTACATTTCGTACTTTCTAACAATTAACAATCTAAATATCGAATCGCTATATTACAAAATACTATTTAGAAATATTTATACTTAATACTTCTACTTCCTTATTAATACCCCTATTATAATAAATTACTATAATATTCCCTACCTCCAATATTAATAATACTAATTCTAATAAGATTTTTCGTCCCTACCTTAATATTTTAAATAAATATAAGGATTAGGAGAATAAACTTTTTAATCTCGCTAAAGGGTATTAACTAATTAATTACCTCTTCGGTAGAAAACTAACTCTTATTTTTAATAAATAGCCTATTTCCTTATATCTACTCTTAGCCGCGGCAATTAGCCGTATTACTTTAATATAAATAAATATTACGAAGTTAAGGAATAGAACCTTATAATATATTCTAAAAGGAATAAACAATACCGGACAACCTTCTAGTTAGCCTTTTATAATTATAATTGCCCCTCGGTTATTAATAAAAGTAATAGCTTCCTCCTCTATAGTAATACCCTCTATTTTAATTTCTACCGATTTATTAATAGCCGCTTCGGGTAATTAAGCCTAAGAAAGTATTTAAACTCCTTCAACGACTAAGACTACTAATAAATCCTTTAAAAATTAGGTTAAAGACTTATTAGTATCTCCGATTGACCTTACTCAAATTAGGAAGGAATTGTTTAATAATAATTAAAACTTTAGTGGCCTTTAATATAAAATTATTAGCGACTTTAAATTATATAATAATAAGATTAAGATTTGGATATAAGAGACCGTAAGCCTTAAATTTAAAGTTAATACTTTTAAAATTTTAGACTTAATACTAATATAGTTAATTACTATTAAATAAATTTATAATTACCGCCCTATCGATACTTAAATAGATATTTGCCGTCGATATTATAATTATTTTAAACCTTTTAATAAAATATTTAAGGAAGGTATAATTAAATAGATCGATAATTGGAATACCCTTATAATATTTATTAAACGCTATAAAATTCTTAAAATTACTTAAACTAATACCTAATTTAACAATTTATTTATATACTTTAATTCGGTCCGTCCCTTATAGGTAACCGGCGTTAACCGTTATTACTTCGCTCAAATCGAAATTAATATACTAAATTTTTATATAATTTCTAATAATTTCCGAAGGATAAGAATCTATAAGAAGACCCCTACTATATTAATAAATAAATTTTATAATATTAAGAAGGGAGGTTTCGGATTAGGACCGATACTAAAAAAAGGCGAAATTAATAATAGGGACGTTCGTTAAAACAAATTAAATTAAAATAAAAGGAAATAGGTTAATTTAGCCAAATCCTTAAATAAGACCCCTCCTCGCTATTAAATTTATAATCGGGGTATTTATTCTCCTAAGAAATATTAGTATCTCTTCCCCTACCTAACTAAAATTAATTGGAAGGGAAATAGAGAGGTTTAATAGACTATTAAGAAGAATTTACGTAATAATAATAAGCTTCGCTGAAAAATTGAAATCTATTATAAATAATTAATTAAATAATATAGTACTCTTATTATAAAAGAATTATTTAAAAAGATTAGTAATATTAATATTAATTGTAATAATAGTAATAAAAATCGTTAGAATAATTAGGAGAATAATAATATTAATAATAATAATACCCTAAATTAATTTGCTAATGAGGGCGTTTATTAAATTACTTTTAGTATTAATTAGGTAGCCCTCTAAATAGGGGAAAACGAAGATACGATTTACCTACTTAAAAATTGCGCGATATTCGACTCTAAAAATTCGTTATACGTATTTAACGAGATTATTTACTTTATTTTATTTCGATACGCCCCTTACAGCGAAATTCTTTAGGTTAGCAACTTAATTATACCGATTTAAAGGTATAGGATAATCGATATTACTATTTAAAGAAAGAGGGGACTAAAAAAGTTAAAGTTGAAAGACGTAGCCTTTATATCCAACTTTACTATTAATTTTGTCTCTTTTTAAATTTTATAACGGTAAAGATATTATTAAGATTATAAACTACCTAATAATTGCTTTCAATCCCTAAATAATATACTCTTTTATAAACTATTTATATAATATAGTTAAACTATTTTCGAAGACCTTCTCCTTATTAAAATATAAGCTAATTTTTTTATAAGAAAGAACTAATTTAATTTCTATACTAGTTATAAATATTATAAGAAAAGTAATTATCTTTAATATTACCGCCTTAATTACTACGGCCCCTAGGTACTTAATTACCTTTATAACGTTAAAGGAACGCATTTTAAAGGACTAATAATAGTTTAATATAATATATATACTATTTTAAAAATTAAATAATAAATTAAAAGGTAATATAGACTACGAGGCGATAAATTAGGAGAATAATTAATTATTAACTTCCTCGATTTCGAATTAAGTAAGTTAGGATATTTAAATATTATACTAATTACCTATCGATATACCGGTTATATATAGGATTATTACTTTAAAAATAGGATTGTAGTATTTATCCTTATTATTTTAACCGATTTATTTATTATTTTCGAAAACTATTACAATATTAAACTATAATATATCGAATATAATAATAAAATTATTAAAGCCTAAATAGTAGAGGATTTCTTCGCTATTAAAAGAGTTTAAATTAAAGTATATACTCCTAATACTTAAATATAAAACGGCGGGGTAGAACGCTTAAGGGGTATTATTAAAGAGAAAGGTAGGGCAATAACCTAGAATTTACAATTCCTAAACGATATATAGCTAGAAATTACTTCTATATTAATATATTTTATTAATAAATTACTTCAATACTTCTACAATTAGAAATCCCTATATAAACGATTCTATACAACTATTATTCGCTAATACGGTTTTACAATTCTATAAAAGCTTAACTTATTATATTTAAGGGTTTATAATTATAAAGTATATACTATAATAACCGCCGCCTAATTTAAAAAAGAAAGGTAAAAGAAATTTAATCTAAAAGCGTAAATTAGCTATTTTATCGGCTATTTATCCTCTTCAATTTATCGAATTTAGAACCCTTATATTAATTAGATTATTAATACTAAGGACGTGATTTTTAATAAAGATATTACTTTTATAAAGGATATATTTAAAGAGAAGGCCGCCTTTAAAATTACTTTTAACGAATTCACTAACTTACTTAAATAAATCGACTAACTTTAATAATTTTATAATTATTTTAGTAATCGGGTCGATTTCGAAGATACTAATATAATCGAATTCCTAGAATAGTTATTTATTTTATTAATAAATTAAGAGAGCGATAAAAAGATGGAGGAAACTTAATTTAAACGTTACAACGTAATAAAAATATTTTTTAATTATATTTTTAATTACCCTACTCCTCCTAATACGCCGCCTCTATTATCCTTCTTTATTAGCTTTTTTTAAAACGACTAATTAAAGGATATCTTTATAGAAGGCTTTACTCTATAAAAGGCGGCTTTCAACGCTAGTCGGCTATACCAACCGGCTGCCCTCTATTAAGGGGAGGTTATTATAAAAGCCTAGTTCGATTACTTAATAAGAAAAGATAAACTTAATACTATATATTACTATAACCTTCCCTAATTACCTAAATATTATTAAAACTTCGATAATTACTTCCTTCAATAGTAGTTCCTTAATACTAAATAAAAATATTTCGATAGTTATCGAGAAATAAAGATATAAGTTGAAATTGATATTAATAAACCTAAGATTCGAAGGAAATAAATCTTCGATTATATATAAATATATACCTATAAATTCTTTAAAAACGGTTGCCTTAAAAAGGTTAAAGCGAGACTTATTATACGAGGAGATTAATAATAAAAAATAGGGGAAGAAACGTATACCTTAATATTCGTTAAACGCTTATTTCGAACAATTATTATTATTATTACCCGATTTAACCTCGAATTTATTTAATACAATACTATTAATACTTTTATTAATACTAACTTCGACGAAAAAATCTTTATAAAAATGCCGCTAGGGTATTAGAAGGAGGGTAAAATCTTACGAATTTAGAAGGTTCTCTATAGATTAAAAAGGTTATTATTACTATAGTAATATAAATTAATTAATACCTTTACCGATAACGGCTTTAAATTTATATTTAAAGAGTTTTGTATTCTTATTAAAAATAGCATCTTTATTTTCTACTACGTAGATAATATTATTTTTACTTATTTTAAAAGGCGAGAAATAAAAACTAAATAATATATAACCGACTTAAAACGATAATATTATTTTATAAGAGGTAATAAATTATAATAGTTCCTTAGTATTGAGATAATTAAGGACTATAAGTAAAGAAAAATATAGTTATTTTAATAATTGTATTTCGAAAAGATCTATACCTTTACTAACGACCAATGTACTACGTTCATCCTTATATTAAATTAGGAATTAATACTATATAAAGATAAAGCCTTAAGGAAATTAATATATTAATATTAAGTTTAAATCGGTTTAATATTCTACGGCGCTATAATTACTAAATTAAACGTAACCTTCGCCGTAAATTAATTTATTCGTTATAATTACAACCCTAATTTAAATTATTATAAGGTAGTAAATAAAGTATTATATTACCTCTATACTACAAGGGATCTCGCCCTAACCTTTAGGGGTAATAATATACTTGAAGTAATATTAGATGCCTTATTTATTAATAAATACTTTAACCGTAAAAGTTTATAAGGCTTTATAATTAAACTATTTAAAAGTCTTATATATTAAGGAATTACCAAATAAATAATTATTACGACTTTAATAATAGAAGTAGAATTATTAATTTTAGGATTCATAACTAAAGAGGCGATATTTACGGCTAAACTAATTAAAAGGCTAATTAATCTCGTTAATCTAATACCTACGATTTAATATAATAACTAATAAACGATTCGCTTCGTTACTACTGAAAATAATAACCTCTCTACTAAATTCTAGTATATTAATATCTATAATTATTAATTAAAATAGGAGGTTTAAGAAGGATCTATTAAAGTTACTTATTATAAAACGAAGAAAATATTAATAAATAGACTAATTAAAGTATTATTTATTAATAAATATATTGAGTTTAAAAAAATATTAAGAATAGAATCTATTAGGGATATTATAAAGGATAAGAAGGATTAGGATAAAGGATTCCTATTGGATTTAGATGTAATTAACGTATTACAAGCATTACTGCCCTATTCCTATATATAAGTGCATATACACATGTGCTGCATTAGTGTAGCTAGCTGGGTACAGCTGTCTGGCTGCAGCACATTCAGCAATCTAAGCACAGACTACTATTATATAACATAGTAGCTCTAGGTCTATATTCATAGACCCACTACCCCATACCCTATATAATTCTCGTACGCGCATAGGATTCTCTTCCTATTCCTCGTATAATAATCAAAGTCTTACCTTAGTGCTTGCTCGCGCCCCGTAATACTTTATTATACTTAACCTTCGCGTTAAAGCGTAATAAGTGATTTCGGTTTGATTAAGCTTAGTAGGAATTATCGTAGTAATTTAGTCTTCGCGATTTTACTTTTTAGCGAATTGTATAATTGCCAACCTTAAATTAAGGATTCCTAACGATATTAGTATCGATTTAAGTAAGTATTTAAAATAACGAGGGCGTAATTATTGCAGAGTACGATATAGTAAATATTTTATTTATTATTTTATTTATTAATTAATCGTTAATTAATTATTTCGATCGCGTAAATAAAATATTTAGTAATTAACCCCCTATTCCCGGTAACGGTCAAATTAACCTCGCTATAATCTTTCCTTTATTATTTAAAGGCTTCTATTTATTACTAGTAGTCTACGGTAATAACCCCGGTATAAACCTTCTAATTTTACCCAATTTCGCGAAGAATACGCGTAATTATAAGGAAATTATAAAATTTCTTTATTATTTTAATAAGAAGATCGACCTTTTTAATAAGAATATTATAGCCGAGTAGGAAAAGTTCGCCGAGTTCGAACGCGAAGTTTAGGCCTACGTTAAAAAGGTTGAAGAAATAGAGGCGTAGTAATTAGCGCGTATCTAATAATTTAAAGGTATTAAGAAATAGTTCGTAGAGTAATTCCGGATTCTATAGACCTAATATAACTAGATTATTAGGGATAATACTTTTCTATAATATAAGGTCGTTACCTTTAAAAAGGAGAAGATTAACTAAAATAGTAATATTATTAAATTAATCGGGGAGAAGGAGGAGGATTATTAGAATATCCTTAATTTATTAAGTACGGCTAACGCGACGGCCGAGGAGGTTCGGAAGGATAATACCTCCCTTCGTATTATAAGTAAAATTACGAGCGAGGAGTTCGCTAAAGCTTAGAAAGAGATTAAGAACCTCTAAATTAACCTTTGTTTCGCCGAAGAGGATAAGATTATCGCTAATAATAACCTAATTAATATAGCTAAATTTATTACTTAAGAGAAAGGTAAGTTTAAAGCTATAATCGAGGATAATATAGAGGAGGTCCCTAGGGATTAGGGTATTAGTAGTTCTAGCGCTTAGGGTGCCAGCTTTAGCAGTATAGGCAGTAGTCCTAGCGGTAATAGCCTTAGAGGATCGGGCAAGGGAATTGGCTTCGGTTCTAATAATATAAGCGGCGGTCCTAGCGATAGCGGCCTTAGAAGATCGGGTATTAATAGTTTCGGTATAAGCGGCAGTCTTAGCGGTAGTAGCCTTAAAAGATCAGGTACGGGTTTCGGTATAAGCAGCGGTTTTAGTAGTAGTAAAGGATTCCCCGGTAGTCCTAGAGGTCCCAGTAACGGTAGTAGCGGCTTTCCCGGCGGTAGCGGAAGCGGTTTCCCTAGAGGCGGCGGCGGCGGCTTTTACCCCGCTCCTCCTCCCTCTCCCCCCCTTATTATAGACCCGGTCCTTATTCCTTAAGGTAGTAATTATCGTCGTAATTTAGTAAAGGACCCGGAATATTTTATAAGCGAGGAGACCGATATTATTAAACGTTATAATACCTTTATCGCCTAATTTATTAATATTCGTACTAAATAAATAGTAAATATTTACGCTTTCCCTAATAAAAGGATTAAACTCTTATACACTATATCTTATTTAAGTAGCGAAGTTAAAATTACTATTACCGAATATTTATAGAAGATTTTAGATAACCCGCTTTATTTAGTAGTTTAAACCTAAAAAATAAATTAGGAACTCTTTAATTATTTAAGCGACCGTTTTAAATAAGGTAACGTTATTATAATAATAGAGAGGGCCCTAATATAATTTAAGCAGACCGGTAAATTCGTTAATTTCGACGATTTCGAGGCCTAATTTATAATATTGGCCGATTATTATAATTACAATATAATTATTAAAGTACGTCTATTAAAGTAAAAGGTATTTAAGGATTTAAGTAGGGCTTTATTTTATTAATTAGTCTAACCCGGCTGTAATAAATAAGTTGAATAGGTTATACTTTATTGTAATTTGGCTAGGTCCTTAGAAGACGCCGCTTTTTAAAATAACGGTAATTAGGGTATTATTAATAGTAATAGCGGTAGCGGTAGTAATAAATAAAAAAATTCTAACGCTATAGAGATTAATTATATTAAATTTAAGGAAATTTATAAAGACGTTCTATAAGAGCGTTATAATAAGGGTAATTATATAAATTATAATTAGAACAATTATATAGCCCACTAATATACTAATAATACCTATTTCGGCAATAGAAGTAAGTAAACCGGTAATAAGGGTAAGAATTTAAATATTATTATAAATAAGAAAGTTGCCGCCCCGGTTACTAACTATATTATAACGGATATGGCCGCCCCGATTATAATTCCGGCTATATTAGCCGCTCCGGCCGCCCTAGCCGCCCTAACCTAATAAGGAAATAACGAACCCTAAATTTAAATTATAATCGGGGATATTTAAGTAGGATATAGAGAAGGATAGAAACGAAAGGATTAATTATTAATAAATTGAATATTCGATAAACTTTTATTTATTAGAGTAATAAGCGATTAAATTTAAATAATTTAAAATTTTATAAATAAAATATAACCCTTCTATTTATATACTTTTAATATCCCTAATATAATAATAAAGTAAAATGTATATTACTAATTGATTTTGGCTATTCTAGTAAAGCCTTTATCGACTACTCTTTTATTAAAAGAGTATATTTAGAGTTTAAACGCTTAGAAAGAGTAAGGCCGCTATATCTAGTAGATAGCGGGTTTAAAAAATAGGTAGAATAATACGTTAAAACTATAATACGTATTAGGGAATATAAGGAGGTTATTAAATTCTTCGTAGTTAATTTAGTAATAGAATACCTAATTATTCTAGGGTAACCTTAATTATAACTCTATAACTTAGATATCGATTAGGTATTTAATAAAGTCACTTAGAATATAGCGTACGTAGGTACTTATATCGATTAGCCCTTAATAGCCGCTATTATAGAAATCTTTAAATTTGTAACTATATTTAAATTAGTAATTGTAGAGGCGGAGATAGAGAGATTAAAATTAGATTTAGACCTAGATACGGATTTAAATTCGGATATAGATATAGAATTAGACCCCGACGAAGAACGGGAAGTTAGGAGAACGCGGAAAGCCTTAAAAAGGCGATAAATTATTAATAATAAGAAATTAATTAAAAAGGAATTATAAATATCGATTTATACTACGAACGCTCCTAAGGGTAATTAAGTTATAATAATGGAAATATATTCGTGGCCAGCCGCGGCGGGCGATTTCGAAGAACTATTCGGCTTAAATAGGAAGCCTAATAAAATTAAAGTAATAGTAGAAATTAAAGGAGGTTATAAAATATAGTCTATAGCGAGATTAGAGCGAGTTAAATATATTTATTTTTACGAATTCAATTTACCGACGGAAATGGGTCTATTTAATTTAAAAGATTTTAAATTAGTTAACGCCTATACTTTTATACTTATATTTAAAATAAAAAGTGTTTATATTAATTTAATTAATTAGGCGGAACTTTAAGAAGCCTAGAAGGACGATAAACTACGTATTTCGATACTAGCGTTATTTAAAGACGTTTGGCGGGATATTATATAAGGACGTAGGGAGCCGTATAAATAGTATTTTGAGAATAAGGAAGTTTATAAATTTATTAATATTTATAAGGCCGAAGCGGTAGGAAAGCGGATCTTAATTATATCTTTCCGGCCGGGCGAATTAGTTAAGGACTTTATAAACCGGGTTTGTAGCCTCGGCGACGGGACTTTAGCCCTTAAGTCGGAAGCTATTTTAGTTCCCAAATTAGAGACCTTAGGACCCCGTTAGCCGATACTATTAATTGAGATTAATAAAATTTATAGTATTACGGAAGAAAATATATAGAAATTTATAAAAAAATTAAT
This sequence comes from Neurospora sp. CHS-2018a, assembly GCA_009802275.1. Taxonomy (NCBI): domain Eukaryota; kingdom Fungi; phylum Ascomycota; class Sordariomycetes; order Sordariales; family Sordariaceae; genus Neurospora; species Neurospora sp. CHS-2018a. The sequence continues at coordinate 1,970,158 of RAKG01000001.1, read as the reverse complement.
AAGGCTAAAATATACCCCGGAGGAAATTAAGGCTAGGTTCTTAAACGAGTATAAGGACTTTTCGAAGGTAGCTAACCTAATGGACGCCGACGTAATATTAAATTATAGGTCCTATAATTATAAAATTGAGTTAAAACTAAGGATAGAGAAGGTATTATTATATTCGAAAGTTAGGCCTATATTACTATAAGAGTTTAAGGTTATTAAATAGTAGCTTAACGATAATTTAATTAAAGGATTTATTCGATTTTTAATATCCGACGTAGCCTCCCTAATATTATTAATACGTAAGTTAAGCGGTAGCGTAAGAATTTGCGTCGACTATAGAAGTATTAATAATATTTTATTAAAGAATAAATACCCTTTACTATTAATTAAAGAGACCCTTAACGTTATTTATAAAGCGAAGTAGTTTATTAAGGTGGATATTATCGTAGTATTTAATAGATTACGTATAGTAGAGGGCTACGAGTAACTAATAGCCTTTATTATTAGGTTCGGCCTCTACGAATTTTTGGTATGTCCGTTCGGATTATTAGGAATATTAGCCTCGTTCTAGAACTTTATTAATAATATATTATACGATATTTTGGACGTATATATAACAGTTTATTTTAATAACGTTCTAATCTTCTCCGAGACTTACGAAGATTACGTTAAGTACGTTAAGGAAATACTCTAACGTTTTATTAATATAGGATTATAAATTGATATCGATAAGTACGAATTTTATATTTAATATACGAAGTATTTAAGCCTAATCATTACCCCGGGCGGTATTAAGATAGACGTTAAAAAAGTAAAAGTAATTATTAAATAGGAGGCTCCTATAAGTAAGCGCTAACTATAGCGTTTCCTAGGTTTTGCCAACTTTTATAGACGCTTTATAGTAGGCTTTTCGGCTATAGGCAAGCCTTTATACGAATTGACGAAGAAGACTATAAATTAATATTAGGATAAGGAATATAATAATACGTTTAAAGCGTTAAAAATAATATTTATAACGGCGCTAATATTTAAAATTTACAATTGGGAAAGGCTTACAGTAGTAGAAATCGATGCTTTAAATTAGTCTACGGGAGGGACTCTATTTTAGATGTACGACGACGGCGAATTATATTTAATAGTTTACTTTTCGGCGAAGTACTTTATAGCCGAATATAATTATAATATTTATAATAAAGAATTATTAGCCGTTATTAAGGTATTAGAGGAGTAGAGGCCCGAATTAGAGGGCGTTGCTTAACCGTTCGAAATTATTATGGATTATAAGAATTTAAAGATATTTAGTACTACGAAGAAGCTTACCCCTAAATATATAAGGTAGTCGGAATTCCTATTATAATTTAACTTTATTATTAAATATCGCCCCGGGTTAATTAACGTTAAATTAAACGCTTTAAATAGGAAGTTAGAATATATCCCTAGGGATATAGAGGATAATAAGCTAAAAGTAAAGTATAAACCGTTTATCGATTTTAATTACTTCAATAAAAAATTATTCGGTAATAATTTAATAAATACGGATAGTAAGAACTTCGTTATAAATACTATAAACGATAAAAGGGAGCCCTTCGTAATTTATACTTTTAAAAATAGTATTAAGGAGGAGAATAACGAAGGTTTAAGTATTTATATAAATAATTTAGTAGACTTATTATACGCTAATTCCCTTATAATAGTAGATATTCGCGAAGTTATTAGGATAAGTACCCGTTAGCCTAAATATATAAAAAAAACTATATATATACCCTTCGCCGAATATTATATAGTTAATAATAGGGTAATATTCTAGGATAAATTAGTAATTCCCCCGGACAATAAGAAAATATAATTAGATTTGATCTATCGTACCTATTCTTCGGTATAAAGTAGCCACCTAAATAGAGACAAAACTATAATATTAATATATAAATACTAGTAGCTAGGTATAGTTACGGCAATTAATACGTATTATAAGGCATATATCCTATATAATAAGATAAAGGCTACGAGGATTTTATAAATTAGCTTCCTTAAATAATTACCTATTTTATACGCCTTATAGAGAAATATTTCGATAGATTATATTACCCCGTTCCCTAAATTATAGCGGGCGGGTAGGGGCGTAGAATATTAATATATATTAATTATAGTAGACCGTTTAATTAAAATAAGGTATTTTATTCTAATAGAGGGTTTAATTACAGAGGAATTTATTAAAAAATTTATTAATCGTATTTATACCCTCTATAGCCTACCGGATACAATCGTTTCCGATAGAAGTATATAATTTGTGTCCGCTTTTTGGAGATATTTATTATAATAGCTAGGAATTAAACTAAAACTCGTTACGCTGTATTATAAAGAGACGAACGGTTAAATTAAACGGATTAATATTAAAATAGAGTAATACCTACGTACGTTTATTAATTAGGTTTAAAACGATTAGGTAAATTAGTTACTTTTAGTTAAATTCTAAGGGAATAATTTAAAATCCGTATTTATTAGCATTACCCCGTTCTTTATTAATTATAATTTTTACCCCCGGATAGGTATAGAGCCGTTTATTCCGGTACTCCCGGATGTTACGGAGGCGTAAAAAAAGTAAATATTTGGGGCTAATTAATTAATTAACCGTTTTAAAGAAGTTTAGGATTTTATAAAAGCTTCGGCGAAATAAATTTAAAAATAATACAAGGCGGTAATTAATATATATTATATAAATACCCCTAAGTATAAAGTAGGTAATAAGGTAATATTTAATATAGCGAACTATATTATTGGGCAATTATACGTTAAATTAGCGCTACGATTTGAAGGCCCCTTTCGTATTATAAAGGTTAGTTCGTATACGGTAGAGCTAGTTTTATTATAGAATATGAAAGTTATTTATATAGTTAATATATTCCGTATTAAGCCCTATATTGAAGGGTTCCCTAGTTAAAAGGAGTTAATAATGGATATTAAGGCAAATAAAGGTATAATCGTTATTAGGACGGACGATTTCGAAGAGGATAAGCGTTAGGAATTCTAAGAATTGTTAAATTATTAGAAAATCGAAGGTACTTGGAATTATTTAATAAAGTAGATTTATTACCCGCCCGATTAGTAACCGGCTAGTAATTTGGACGGTTATTACGAATTGGTCTAGTAACTTTACGATAAATATTTAGAATTCGGTCCTCTATACCCAAATTTTAGGAAAGGTTAGAAGGTATAGTAAAAGATAAAGATATTACTAGAAGATAATGAGGCCCCGTTACCGGTCCCGGCTATAGCGGTACCGGCGGCGGACAACCGCCAAGTTCAACGAAGCGTAAGATTGAATAATAAGTAAGAAATTAGTAAAAAAGAAGAGTTTAGGATTTATAAAGTACGCCCTACCCGGAGTTTCTAAAGTACGAAGTATCCTAAACCTATTCCGAAGGATAGTCCGTTTTAATTACGCCTTAATCTCTCACTTTATTACACTATAGGATTTCGTAGGCAAGTTCCCTAGAATAGTTACCCTAGACGGATAAGATTAAAAAGTTAGAATTAGTATAAAAACAGTAATTATAAATAGGAATCGAATAAAAGGTCTCTACGCTATTTATATTAGTAATAGCTACGTACGTTTATATAAACCGCTATACTACGAACGTTTTTATAGTACCCCTTATGGGGCTAGTGATAGTAGAGGGAGGGGACGAGTTTTATAAAGACGATTGGAGCGTTGTTTGGGATTATTTGGGATAATAATAGAAGTTTCGGTGGAAGGGTTATATTTAGTAATATTTTAACTAGTATTTGGCTTTTGGATAGGTATTTGGGCGCTAAGCAACTTTCCGTCTTAGTATACGGGTTCGTAGCCTTTAATTGGGCGTACTTGCGGGAGCTAGGAGGGGGGCCTACTTTGGCAATAATAATGGTAGCAACGATGTAAAATAGTATTTGGAGGATTTTTCGGCCGAGGGGGCCTTATTTTGAGAAGGGGGTAGTATTATAAATATTATTGCCCTATTCCTATATATAGGTATATATGTATATATATTGTATTAGTACAGCTAGCTGGGTGCAATTATTTGGCTGCAGTATATTCAATAGTCTGGGCACAGACTATTATTATATGATATAGTGGCTCTGGGTCTATGCTCATAGACCTATTACCCTATGCCCTATATAGTTCTCGTGCGCGCATAGGATTCTCTTCTTGTTCCTCGTACAATAATTAAAGTCTTACCTTAGTGCTTGCTCGCGCCCCGTGATATAACGATTAATTTAGGATAATTTTATATAATTAACGGTTCGTTCAACTTTACTTTAATACTTTCAATTAAAGGGGTATATTAGAATATTAGGGTATATATAGATAGCCAAACTATTAATCCAATATATACCTCCTTATTTAATGTGATGGGTCTGGCGCCCAGAGGTCATGCCTGGTATTTGCCAGGCTTGTGCCTGCCGGGGGTTCTCCAGACGACCGGCGGCTTGCTTCGGCTCCGTCGGCTCGGCTCGGCTTACCTCGGCTCCGTCGGTTCGGTTCGGCTTTCTAGTACCTTCTTCCCTATACCCCTTTCGTATATTTAATTATGCTTAGCCCGGCTTTTAAATTAGCCTAATTTTCTTACTCTCTTTATTGAATATTATAACTTTGCTAATAAGGCTTACCTATATATTAACTTCGTAGAATCCTTATATTATATTCGACCCTCTTTTTAAATTTATTTTTAATTGCCTCTCGTTTTTTCTAATTGCCCGGAAAAATTACTCCGATTATTACCGCCGAAAATTTTCTTCTATAGTACTGCTTACTATCTTTACTTCGAAGTTCGTACGATATAGCTTTTATCCCCTAGGTTTAAAATGCTTTTTAACGATAAGAATAATTCGTTATAACTATTTAAATACTTATTACCGAATTAGCGGCCCTTAAAGCCGGCGAAGGAGGCGGTTCTAATTAATTTAAGCCGGTGTTCCTATACTTAGATAAATATTTAAGGGAGAAGAAGGATTTTGATATTTAAATCTATGCTATAAAGGCTAAATTTTATACTAATAGTCTTATAATTAACGATTTAGAGGCCTAATTTTACTACCTTTATTCTAACCTTTTATTTATTATTTATCGGACTTTTTTTGCCTTCGCCTAAATGCTTATTAACTAGATATTAGCCCGGTTATTTGAAAAATTTCGGGAAAATTTTAGCGAAATTAATTAAAATAAGAAGGTAGGGTTCGAACTTCTTGCTTTAAAATAAAGGTTAAAGGAGCTTATTTTATCCTTCCTTATTCGTTTTAAAGAAGTCTTCTATCGAATAAAAGCTAATACTTAATTTAATTAGGCTTTTATTAATTCTTTACTTTTTTCTTTAAACGATAAATAGTTTAAGCGCTTTTAGGATAAGTTTAAATACTTAAATAGCTATTTCGACCTTTACTCCTACCTTCGGAAGCTCGATATTAATACTTTTCTAGGAAGTTTAGGATATTAAAGTAATAATTCTAACTACTATAGTTATTACTAAAGTATTTTTATATATAATAATAGAGGAGGAGAATTAATAGAGATTAGCGCTACCTAAATTTAGCCGGGGGGCTTTAGAAATGTAATTAAAGAATAATAAAAGTAATAGAAGAAGTAAAAGAATTATACCGCCTATAGTTCTCTAAACTACTAATTTAAAGAATATTTTAATAAAGGTAAAAATAATAAAAAGGTATAGATTTAGTATATCCGTATTAAAGAGCCGGTTAGGGGCCCGGAGGAGGACGATAAAATTTATAATAATAACGAAGACTATTAATATAGTTTAGTAATACCGTTGTCAGAGGCTAGAATTACCCGGTAATAACCCGAATAGAAGGTTAGAATCCCTTAAGGTAATTAAGGCGTATTTCCTATATATACGTCGAATTATAAGTAAATTCCGCTAATACGTACTAAAATTCGCTAATAAAAGTTCGAGTCTCGCTATCGATATAGGGCGAATATCTTTACGGATAGATAAGCGAACGTAATGGGGCTAGAATTATAATATTTAATTGCCCGGCGTAGTACCGGTTGGAGTCCGGAGTAAAATTGCGCAATTCGAGTATATGTATAGAAGACGGAAAGTATTGAAGCGAACGGAATACCTAGGGAAATTAGTCTTATTAATTATTTATTTAATCGTTATCTATTACAAAAACTTAGGTAATAGCGTTTAGGAGTATTCGAATTAATATAAAGGGTTCTAAAACTATCTTTTTCTCTATTATTTTATAGATCTTTATTTAGGGGAGTAGGAAGGGGGTAATATAATAAGTCTAGCGCCTAGAGGTTATGCCTAGCATTTGCCAGGCTTATGCCTGCTAGGGGTTCTCTAGACGACCGGCGGCTTACTTCGGCTCCGTCGGTTCGGTTCGGCTTGCCTCGGCTCCGTCGGCTCGGCTCAGCTTTCTAGCACCTTCTTCCCCACACCCCTTTCGTATATTTAGTCATACCCAGCCCGGCTTCTAGACTAGCCTAATCTTCTTACTCTCTTTATCAAATATTACAACTTTCCCAACAAGGCCTACCTGTATATCAACCTCGTAGAACCCTTACATTTAAATAACCTTATATACTATATATATAATATAGGAATCCCCTCATCGTTATAGCTCAATAACTAGGCTATCTAACGATACTACCGCATAAGGAATAGCCTCCCAGAATCCCTAGTTCTTGTATATAAACCCTAGAAGTCTCGAGAAAGACAAGGGACAAGGATCATCAAAATCAACACCTTTTACTACATATCTCATTGCTCCACATTTCGTGCTTTCTGACAGGTACCGACGGGACAGTGTTGGGGCCCGGGCGGATCTTGCCGTCTGACATAGCGTAGAGGTAGGAACCAGCAAGGTACAGTGCTGATTGAGAACCTTAATGACCCAGCTTCTTTCCTCCAAACTCCACCCACCGGCCCCAATTTCCTTAAAGAAACACCAAACCTTTGTCATCGTCGGGAGTCCTCCAAGACACATTATTGCCAGCGAATCGCAACAACAAACACACAACGGCCGGAATGATCCCGACAATGGCGCCAATTGGGAAACAGCTGAATCACTCCCACCAACGGATCGGCTCCGTGATGGACAACAAGACTGGGATTGCACAGACCACGTAACCCCACACGCTGCCAAACCTCGGCCGGGGCGAGAGATTTGGCGATGTTCTTGTGAACGCGCTGTCAATATTTAAACGCCCATCCAACCCTCCTCCGCCCGGTCCCCGTCTCCTGCGCGCTCGTATAGCCGACCCCGGGCCGCAGTGCTACGCCGAAACGACCCACGCACAATGGCTTCCGAAGACTCCACTTTCGACATCATCATCACCGGCGCCGGTCTGAGCGGCATCAACGCCGCCTACTTGCTGCAATCCGAGTTGCCTAACCATTCCTTCACCGTCCTTGAGTCTCGCGACCATATCGGCGGAACATGGGCCTTCTGGAAGTATCCTGGCGTCCGCTCCGACAGCGCCATGGCTCTGTTCGGCTTCCCTTGGTACCCGTGGACCGAGGGCACCAACATGGCTGATGCCCATCTCATCAAGAAATACATGGAGGACGCTGCTGCGTCCCAGGGTATTGACAAGAAGATCCGCTTCAACCACCGCGTCACGTCAGAGAGCTGGAGCAGCGAGGAGCAGAGATGGACGTTACACGTCGATGTCACTTCCGGTGACGGCACCGTTCTCGAGAAGAAGATCTTCAAGACGCCATGGCTAGTCAACGCCACCGGGTACTACAGCTACGAGAAGCCCCGGCCCACTGTCATTCCCGGCATCGAAAGGTTCCAGGGTGAAGTGGTACATCCCCAATTTTGGAATGACGAGGTGCAGTACGATAACAAGCGCATCATCATCATCGGCTCAGGTGCCACTGCTATCACTCTCCTTCCTGCCCTCGTCAAAACTGCCAAGCATGTCACTATGCTCCAGCGTAGTCCATCATATGTCTTCAGCTTGCCAGCTAGAGACAAACTTCTGCAGTTTATGGAAAGGTTCATGCCAATCCAATGGGCGGGGAAGATTAACTGGTGGATCAGGATGGTCGCCGAGACTTTCTTTGTCCAGCTGCTTTTGAACTTCCCCAACTGGGGAAGGAAGTATGTCGTCGACGCGATGCGCAGGCAGCTTCCCAAAGGTTTCGATGTCGACAAGCACTTTAACCCTCGGTACAATCCCTTCGAGCAGCGCTTGTGCCTTTGCCCACGGGGCGACTTCTTCAAAGCTTTACGTGGCCCCAACGCTTCCGTTGTTACCGACCATATCGAGACCGTCACCGAAAACGGCATTTTGCTCAAGTCCGGCGAGACCCTCGAGGCCGACATGATCATCACCGCCACTGGTCTATACATGATTTTACTTAACAAAATCGACGTTTTTGTGGATGGTGTCCGCATCAATGATACCATCGGCCAGCGGTACATGTGGAACGGAGTTATGCTTGAAGGTATCCCCAACACAGGCGTTATCACCGGATATGTGGCAGCCACTTGGACTCCTGGTGCCTCCACAAGGACACAACAGTTCATCAAGGTCATTAAACATGCGGAAAAGACGGGAGCTACCATTGCCACTCCTTATATCGACGAGGCCAAGCGTGCACGACTTCCCAAGGAACCCTGTATTCCCAACAGCTCGACCTACATCACAGAAGTTCGTGACCGACTTCCTCTTGTCGCCAATGTGGGTCCTTGGAGGAACGGAAAGAACTGGTTGGAGGATGCCATCCGGTTGTGGTTCGGATGGGTCACAACTGGTATGCGGTTCACTTCATGGAACCGGGCCAAGAGCGACTAAGTTATCGCCTGTCCTCCAGTTTGGAAAGTGGTGTAAAAACGCCTGGCATCTCCAGTTGGGCGAGTCCTTTTGAGCCATGCTCAGTCCTGACATATTCAGATCCTTACCCTATAAAACCAAAGAAATAGTAATGTAATCCATCCAACCTCCATTTCTCCGTTTACGGGTTCTGGAATGTCCCAGTCACCTTCCGGATGATCGAGAATGCTTTTGTCTCCTTTTTAGCCGTCGTACTCTTGGTCCTCTCTCAGGTGGCGGAACCCGCTAGGCCATATTCCTTGCTTGCCTGGGGATAGAATGCCCTTGGGGTCCAGAGTGTCCTGTCCAACATGGTAAGTCTTTCCTCATTCGTATACTTGACTGGTGAAGACTTACCTTGATGTTCTCAACAAAGCGGTTGTAGGCGTGTCCGTTGAAGTCGTTCAAGCCCGCAATCAGATCTGTCAAGTGACGCATTAGCAACTCTTCGATCCTGCTCTCGACACGCCAACACTCACCCATGTGGTTGACATGCGCTCTGTACATTCCATACCCCCTCTCCTTCGCTACCTCATGAAGGCCATAATACAGCTTTTTGATCTTCTGTTTTTGCACAGGATCCGTCTGGTCCCAGGTAAACATGTTCATCAACACCACGTGTCTCTCATGCATAAAGAAGTCCGCCATCAGCTCCACCCCGTTCTCCTCACAAATCGGCTTGCTCTTCTTCATCCACTCCATCACCAGCTTCCCCGACGACGGGATCACCGGCGCGTAATCCCCATGCGCCGCCTTCCCATCCGTCTTACTCTTCGGAATCGGCCAGTTGATCAACGGCAGACTCCAAAGCTGCGGCACACCAACAAACATGCTACCATGTTCCACCGGCACCTTACCCGCATTCACCCCCTCTTCATCAGCATACAACGTCCCCAAGATCGTCCCCGTAGGCGCCTTCTTCGCCAACACCTCCTTGATCTCCTCAAACTGCGCCTCCACTACCCTTTTCGGCCCGTACAGTCCCCACCGCGCATACCAATGCCCATACCCCGTCTCCAACCTCAACTCCTCCAGCCGCCAATCCGGGATCGGCCCCTCACCTTTCCAGTAATCCTCCCTCCGTCCAGCGATGCACAGCGTCTCAATCAGCGAAGTGAACCACACACAACTCGGGATCGTTCCATTGCGCCGCATCTCGCTAAAGGCGTCCACCATGACTTCCAGGTCGTCGAAGAAGGGCATGCTGAAGCTGCACGACATGAACGTCTGCGGCTGCGGTTGCAGCCAGATGGACATCTTGGTGACGACTCCCAGGTTGGATTGCAGGAAGAGGCCCTCGATGGAGGGGCCGTAGGTGAATTTGGATAAGAAAGCGTTGGGCGAGTCGTTGGCGGTGATCCCCCATTGTCCCGTGCGGACGAGGTCGCCGGAGGCGAGCATGACTTCGAGGCCGGCGATGAACTGGTGGTGGGTGAAGAGGGCGCCGAAGCCGGTGCCGCGGTCTAGGGTCTTTTTGGTCGATTTCATTAGCATATATCCGTTGTCTAATACAATGGTAAGATGGGAGAAGGAACTCACATTCCCCATCACACTCCCCCACCCCAAGCTCGCCGTGCTCGGCCACACCTTCTTTCCATTCTCAACACAATACCGATACAAATCAATAAACGTCACACCGGGCTCCACGACCGCGTAATGGAATTGATCATTCACTTCGATAATCTTGTCCATTCTGTGCAAATCCAGCGCCACGGAGCCGTTCACTCGCGGTGCCGGCCCGCCATATCCCAAGTTCTTGCCCCGGGAGAAAGTCCATAGCGGGATGGTGAACTCGTTTGCAATCTTCAGTATGGCGCTCAACTGATCCGTGGAGTTGGGACAGACGGCTGCGCTGGGGACTTTGCGCTTGTCCGTTGCTGACTCGGCCTCGTGAAGGTCATATGGGTCGATGTAATCGGATAGAGCAGAGTCGATGAGGACGGCATCTTGGCCGAGGACGGAGATGAAGGCTTGGATGGCTTTGGTCCAGACTTCGTGGGTGATGCCGGGTGGGAGGACGGGGTTGATGGGGTGGCGCGGTTGACGCTCGTAGGTGGCTTGGTGAGCGGCTTCGTACTCGGGGTCGGGGTAGGTTTGGGGGATTTCGGTTGACATGTTTGCGGTTGGTGATCGGGATAGATGGGAGTGTGAAAAGCGTGAGTAAGATCTGGACTACAGATATGGCGCGGTTGAGACCTTTGTATGGGTTATGGACGGTAGGTATCACAACTACCGCCAGACCGAGAACTCTCCCGCTTTCCCCTCATTGTGGCTTCCAATGCTACATATATTTGGTTCAGCCAGCGGTTAATATGGACTGAATCACGAACTGCATGCTTCTGGGTTGGCGCGACAGTTTTCGGGAATAAATCTGGCCAGCAACGAACTGTGTCGGATTGCAACGAAACGTGCAGGGTCCTGGGTATCAGTCCGAGGAGGCCAAGGGAGCAGGGTTTCTTCCGCTGTGACGCGGCTCCCAACTTGGAGGCAGGGGGGTTCCGAAGTCCCGGAGTGTGATAAAATCGAGAGGAAAGATTGGGTACATGATGGATGGACAGTTGCTTTGTCGCTAAAGCCGAAAATCGTGTCGGTGATATATTGTTTCATATGTCACATCACGGTCCTGCTTTTAAACCATGCAAATGGCGTGTGAATGACCAAGCAACCTTCCACGTTAAGCGGTGCCTCTCTTGAGATACCGGAACAGCATGATATTGCACGAAATCCAAAAATTTACACATAACCATGATGATGATCAAAGATGAAACGGACCAAGCAAAAAGTAATATGAGAACAAAGGGAACGAGGAAAAGAAGTGCGAAACATCAAAAAGAGTATCCAAGCCCGACGTGGGAATCGAACCCACAGCCTCAAGATTAGAAGTCTTGCGCGCTACCGATTGCGCCAGCCGGGCTGTTGTTGTTTGATTTTCGCCGGGATTCTGCTTGATAAGGCCGAAGTGTCAAGGAACAATCTCGATCCTTCCCGCAGACTGCTCTGTCAGCCGGCGCCCGGCGGCTGCCCTGTTGACGGCCAAAATTCCTTCGCCCAGGAACAATTGTTTCTTTGCTCCACCAAAAACATGGGACTCCAAAACATGGGTGCACCATGATGCAAATCCGTCCACTGACGTTGCCGCTTTTTGCAGTCCGCTTTCAGTCCGCTTTCAGTCGGCAAGGAGTCCAAGCCAAGACATTGACAGGCGGATGCAAGCTGCGGCAAGTGGAATCAAAAACTCTCCGTCATGTTCGCTTCAAGCCAGCCCGTTAAAGCGACTGTACAACCGGTCAGCGCGACTATGTAGGGCCAGCAGCAACTTCAAGGTGTAAGTCACCTCCAGCAACCCAGATTACTAGTAGTTAGGGTTAGCGGTTAGGGTTAATTCCGGGGGTACAGGCGGCCTGAGAGGCCTCCGCGTGTGAATGAGAATTGAGCGCTTCGAAAAAGGCAGTTTTGAGCTCTTGTTACCTCTATCGTAACTCAAAATAACAACTCTTGGAGATACAGTAAAGATCCCTAAAAGTGCAAATACCCCCCAAAGTACATAGCGACCCACTTTTGGCCCCCTCTCAGTAGCCAAAGGACACCCGACCTTCTAGTCTGTGCACTGCTCCTCCAAATGCAAACACCCAGAAAGTGCAACAGATTTTGCCAGCCCAGATTAATTGCACTTTTAGGGATCTTTACTGTAGAGATAGTTAATCGTAACTTTGGCTACGCGAACTTGATACCAAACTTCGAATTTTAGGGCAATCTTGGCGGTCTCTGACAGCGAATTTGTATAGCCCCACACAGTCGCGCTGACCGGTTGTACAGTCGGTTGGGCCCTGAGTGGCGAGCGTTCTGGTGGGCGACTCCTGGGTGACTAGGGGGGCGGCGCAGCGCGCGCCCGCGTGCCCGCCTTGCGGTACTGCAACACCGTGTCAAGGCTCCAGTGCGCGGGGAGGCCGGGCACAGCCGGAGCCTGGCCGTCAGCCCCGGAGGGGCATTGTTCAGTTTACTTTCGAGTCGCGTCGTCGCGGCGGCGTCTTTTTCGTGGAATTTGAGACTGGCTGACAGCGCGTAAAGGGAAGTCGAAGAAAACTAGAAAAGCAGGACAGCGGCCGGTACGCTAGCGAGATCACTCACCAGGGGCAAGTAAAATCGATACAGAAAACGCCAACCGAAAAAAGCAAGTCGAACAAAATGGCATCACAACAACCTGTCGTCCGGGTGGGCGTCGCGGCGATCATCAGAGATGCGGAGGGGAAGATGGTGGTGGGAGTGAGAAAGGGGTCCCATGGATCGGGTACGTACCTCCTACGTCTAGACATCCTCAACTCTTTCCCTTTCCCTGTCCGTTTCACGGACTTCACGGACTTCATCGCATATCACATGCCATAATGGCATTCGTACCTTCCTAACAGCATCACTTTGCTTACACGGACACCTTCAACTGGACAACAGGAACATTGCAATTTCCCGGTGGCCATCTCGAAGTCGGTGAGAGCTACTTGGAATGCGCCGAAAGAGAGACGCTTGAAGAGACCGGCCTGGAGGTCCGCGCTAAGAAGGTTGTGGCCATCACCAACGATATCTTTGATGCGGAGAAGAAGCATTACATTACTCTCTTTGTTGCTTGCCAGAGGGTTTATGAGGAAAAGCAGCCTGTGGTAGGTCTTGCCAGCCAGTTGTCCAGACTTTGGAAGAATGTATACGCTAACCTGGCTGTGTCCTCCAGATAAAGGAGCCGGAGAAGTGCGAGAGCTGGACTTGGAGAAGTGAGGCCGAGCTCAGAGAGTTCTTTGCCACTGAGGAGGGCAGGAAGCGACTCTTTTTGCCCATCGTCAACTTGCTCAACGAGAACAGGAGTCTGATGGCTTTGCTTTGGGAGGGTCCCTGGTTGGAAGGTCACATATCCGACTGCAGCGCATTTGTCCTTTGAGACAGTAATATGCAGTTCGCTATGATGAGGATACAGCCAGCTCGTGTTATGTTTACATCCGAGTGGTGGTCATGGCCAGAAAAGGGGGAGGGCCCGTGCGCTTGGTGTCCATAACGTCGAGCGTTGACGCTGATCCAGGGTTTGAGCGAGATATATTTGGAGTTCTGGGGTTCTTTTTTTGTTACAGCTGGATTTGGCAATCAGTTCCCTCCGAATGAAGTTGAGGATGCGGCGGCTCGGGTGGATATGGCTGATATGCTATGGTTTTCTTTGGTTCACTTTCTGTTCTTCACTTTTCACCCAAGCCATCTCCACTCGTTCCGATCACAGCCTAGACGGTCTTGGGACGTGACCGTATTTCAAAACAAGCATTGCCCATTCCTTTGAGAACCTCGATGTTCTGGATGGCTGTGGATCCTCGTGTCCGTTGTGATGTGCAAGACCTGTTGGGCAACGCAGAGCACGTAGGGGTTTCTCAATCCCGTTAGAGTGTCTGGTCGACCTTGCTAACGTGTGCCCCTCCGAGAAAGTTCAAGGCCAAGCAGATTTGTGACCCATGTTGTTCGACATGCGCTCGAAGAAAGACGAGTTTGTTAGCTGGTTAAATAATATCTCATTCAATGTTGTCACGCTTCAAGGACTCGTTGAGCTGCAAGCTCTGGGTCCAGGAGGAGACTCAGGGGGTTATATTGACTTTGTAGCCAGCTGAGCTTCCCTTCTTCTCACCACCTTTTCATGAGGCCTGGCCATTAAAGTAGACGAAGATAACCTCCACTACGCAATAACGGAGAATTTTGACCAAAGAAAAAGACGGTGAATGAATCACGCAAAGAGAATTTATTGCAACCGACCAGTGACACCGCAGAGATGAAGTGTTATCCGATAGAAAACGAAAAGAAGATTAACGGCGAACGCCCCGCAGTGCCACTTTTGATGCTACATCATCCATACCGGTCGGCTCAGGTACGTACACCGTGCAGATTGCATCACTGAAAATGTTTCAACCAGGATGACCTCTTTTTTTTTTCTCTTCTCTTGGTGTCGACAGCACGGGCCTTGGTCCAATTCGACAACCGTCATTTCTTCCTTCTTCATACCAAGGCCCTGAGTCACCAAGATATCACGGTCTACTTTTACATAGATTATACTTTCCTATAGAGCTTATCATTGACCGCCCTCTTTCCGCCTCTTTGGAGAACATTAACAGGCGCTAATCCGGACAGGTCGGAGGACTATCGGACCCCTCGTCTAAGAATGGTTTCGCTTCTGGACTTTGAATTTTTGACCTGGTCTGCGATCCTCGGACAGCGTGTTGCAGACCATGGCCTCTACGCAATCACCCTGGCCCTGAAACGCGCGAAAACTGGAACGTGCACTTGTTGTTCTCCGGGTTTTTCATCTTCTCAACATCCATCATCCATGCTGTGCCCGACAAATTGTGGACGATTTCTGCATCTTTCAATCGATCACCAGCACACGATGTTGACTGGTTTAGCCAAATTAGGTTAGCCCACCTCAGGAGGAAGCTCCGAGTCCCTTCTAACAGGGAGCCAAGACAGGCAAAGCAGGCTTAGTTAAGGCAGTACCTGGCACTTCCTATCATCCCCACAAAAAGCAAAAGATCAGTCACTTTTCGCCCCACCCAGTGTGTCCCGACAGAGCTCGAAGAGGAACTGCCGTGGCTGCGCTCCCGTCTGGCGGCGTTGGTGCCGTGAGTGCGGGTTCCGTTGTGAGTGGTGAGTGGCAGGCTGCAACTGTCTCTTTCCGTGCTTCTGCTGTGCAAGGCCTGCTGCCACTCTTGCTAGGGTCACACTCATTCTCGTCGATCTAGAAAACGCCCACGGCTTTCATCATCCACGGGGCCACACTCTCGGCTTGCACACCACACAAAACGAACGCCCAGTGCATGTTCCCCTCCATCCCACCATTGCCCTGCCCGCCCTGAGTGCTCCTCCACCGGACTCCTTCGCCACGGTGATCTTGTCATCGAAAACCCCATCTTCGACCCCCTCGCTCCTGGCACCACCACTCCGCCAATTCCCGCCTCTCGCAAGAGACCGACTCCAACCAAAACCATCAAGTCAACAGGAATCTCCAGCTTGGATTCCACGTTGGCGCCATCCAGGACTGAGCTCTTTTCTCCTTCGACTCGAACCCGCGGCAGGCAGTCGAGCCATTAGTCGGGCTGCCAGTCAAGTCAGGCAGTCAGCCAGCCAGCCAGCCAGTGCTTCGCGGAGCTTCATCGTCCGAGTCGGGACGTCTACACCGAATCCGTCCTCCAACGCTCGCCGGGCACTCAAAGCTGCGCCATCATGCCTATCGACGACAGCCAGAGCGCGATTAGCGTCGCCTCGGAGGGGAGTCCATGTGTCGACCACCCATCCATTGGGCCCTCCCACGATAGCTTCGACATTCACCAACATCATCTTGTCGCCCACCATCCGCCACCGGGCGCTTCTGTTTACCCCCCATCGGCCCCCTTTTCCGGTGCTCTGAACCCTCGGAGTTGTGTAACATGTCGGAGACGCAAGGTTTGTCTTTCGTCCGCTCCTCACGCCCCGTGCCGCCTCGTCCTTTCCGGGCCCGTCTGCATGTCATGGACCCGCTGACACCTTATCAGGTTCGGTGCGACAAACATATGCCATGCTCCAACTGCCGGAGAGCACAGATTCCATGCATCTTCCCGGCCCCTGGTCGGGCGCCGCGGCGACCAAGACCAAAAGACCCGAATGCGCCGTCGAAACAACCTTCGAGCGAGCGGGAGCTGGAGCTGATGAAGCGCCTGCGAAAACTCGAGGGAATTGTCGAAGAACTTAGCGGTCAGATCGAACTTGAGGCGGTGCGACACCCGTTTAGCTCCAGTAACTCTCCTGAAGGCATGGGAGGACATGATGCGGACGGCCACGCGCCTGGTGCAACCCGAGCCGGCGATAAACCTGGAACCCCGAATGGAAGCAATTTTGGCAAGAACTCGCCCTCCACTGGAACCGGTATGGGCACAGATAGGAGTGGCGCGCATGGTCTGCAGACACAACTCAACAGACCTCCTTTTGGCCCATTAAGGAGGATATCATCAGACATCCACAAACAGTTTGGTCGCTTGGTCCTCAATGAGAAGGGTGTCACCAGATATGTCAGCAGTGGATTCTGGTCTGCGATCAATGACGAGGTAGGGCGCTCCCTCTTGTTACTTCCCCATGCATAATACTCACGCAGACACAGCTCGACGAAATCCGTCGAGAAACAATCGATTGCGGCCACCATGATTCCGACGACTCCGAGGACGAGGCTTCTCCCGAATCCGTTGACCAACCCGTCAGCCATTCAGATCATCAGTGTTTCATCTTCGGGTACCGCTCCGCCGATGTCGACTTAAGACCCCTGCACCCGCTCCCGTCGCAAATCCCCTTTATGTGGCAGGTATTCCAGGAAAACGTTGATCCAATACTCAAGGTGCTTCATGTCCCTTCGATGACCAAAACAATACGCCACGCCCGGAACAACATGGACAGCCTCACGCCTTCGACCGAAGCCTTGATGTTCGCCATCTACTATTCTGCCGTTGCCTCCATGGATAAAGATGAAGTATGCCCACCCCTGTTACTCTTTGTTTTTGGTCCTCTTCTCACACTGTATAGGTCAAAATGAACTTCGGCGCCGAAAAGGACTATCTCGTACAACAATATCGATTCGCTGTTGAACAGGCCCTATCGAGAGCCAACTTTACGACGACGCCCGATATCACCCTCGCCCAGGCATTCCTCCTCTTCCTCATTCTCGTTCGCCGCCACGATGACACGAGGTTCGCCTGGACCTTGACTGGCCTACTTATTCGCATCAGCCAGGCACTGGGCCTTCATCGTGACGGAACGAACTTCCCCAACATCAGCCCCTTCGAGGTCGAAATGAGGCGCCGTATCTTCTGGGCTGTATGTGTCTTGGATCTCCGCTCTGCCGAGGACCAGGGTACCGATCTCACTCTCGTCGACCGTACTTTTGATACGCAACTTCCTCTTAACGTCAACGACTCCGATATCTCGCCAGATATGAAGGATTTCCCAGAGTCACGAGACGGGCCGACGGACATGACCTTCTCCTTAATCCGGTACGAGATTTGCACTGTGGCGAGACGTTTGCACACGGCATCGTCCGCCATGGCGCCTGTCTGCCCGGGGGATGCTGCAAGCTCGCTAGAAGAGCGAGAGGAAATGCTTGCCGAGCTACACAGGCGTGTTGAGGAAAAATACCTCCAGGATCGCTCTTGCCTGGATAATCCCATGTACTGGGTCGCTGCAAACATTGCGCGAGTCATGGTTTCCAAGATGACCCTGGTGATATACCAGCCCGTGCTGTTCCCAGGACCAGACAGTGAAGAGTTGTCGGATGAGCTACGGGAACGTCTCTTTAACTCCGCTATCGAAGTATTCGAGACGAACCACATCCTTAATACCGACCCAAAATCCAAGCCATGGAGGTGGCTATTCCAGACATACACACAATGGCAAGCCGTGGCGTATCTCCTAATCGAAGTTTCGCACAAGGCTTGGGGCCCTGCGTCAGAGCGCGCTTGGGGTGCTCTGAACTCGGTGTATACAGCACCAAAAGAGTATGAGCTTGAGAAGCTTGCATCCCATACAGCTGTTTGGCTCCCCATCAAGAAGATGTACTTCAAGGCCAAGAGGCATCGTGAAGCGGAGACCGCCCGTCTTCGTGCCAATCCTCAAGCTGCTATGCAGCTCGAGCTGGAAGACCATTCCAGACCCGCCCCGACCACTTTCGGAGCATTGTCAGTCACAGAGGAGATTAGCATCACAGTGGCCCGTGAACGCTGGAGGAAACTCGTCAATGCGCCGCCCTTACCAGTTGAGCCGGTGCCACCCCCGAGGCAGCCAACGCCCGAGATCCCACAGACTGTACAACAGCAAACCAACGAAGTTCGCACCAATGACAACAGCCACCCTACAGAGAATATGGGTGTTCCAAAACCGGAGATGATGGACTTCCTAGATCCCACCATGACCAACCAAGGGTTTAATCCACAAGAATTCATTCCTTTATGGCGGGGGCCTTCTTTCGACCCGAGTCGTCCACCTGTCTACGGATTTCCCAATGGCGACATTCCACGGATTGACAGCGCGGCGAACTTCAACCCCGCAACAATACCCGACTTCAATCGCAGCAGCACACCGGCACCCGCAGGCGGTAATCAGCTGCACCACACGCCTGGTCGGGGGCCAAACATGAACACAGCTCAGGGGATGCAGGTACAGTCGCCCGTGAAAGACGAGAATGCCCCATGGTTATGGCCCGGCGCGGGGTTGCCCGAAATGCTCCGGGTACCCCATTTCCAGGTCGAAGATATGGACGTTAATATGGACGAGGGTTTCGACTGGCAAAACTGGCAGGAGAGCCTTGGTAGGTTCGAGATGGAAACTAATGGCGGGTCAGCGGCCACCACCACTTGGGGCCCAGCAATCTAGAAACAAAAAGGAGTAATAATAGATGGAATGGCGTATTGGACGATCTTGTTTTGGTTAATCCCTTGTTTATTGGCTGGAGCATGTCAGTCTTTTTGGATGTCGCACTTTTGGAAAGCTAGGACGAGGCTGCTTTGTCTGTCCCAGGAGTTTATGTTATAGATACCCGTTGACTTTATCCCGTCATCTGTCCCTCCCACCCTCTAGGACGCCTACCTACGCCACATCTAGCGGTCTTCTTTCTCCGCCATGCACTGAAGGGGGTTGCTTTTTGACCGTTCAAGCGAAGCTTGGGGTCGCCAGCGGCGTTTCTAGCCCAGGCGCGTACCTACTTGTATACGCCTTTAGTAGACGAGGCAGGCAAGCAGGCTCTCTGGGTCCTAAGGGGACGTCCTCTTGGAAGCGAGACTGTAGTGTACGTAAGTAAATCCATGTGATATCCAATGGTAGAAGGTGTGTGGGACG
Organism: Neurospora sp. CHS-2018a; assembly: GCA_009802275.1. Taxonomy (NCBI): domain Eukaryota; kingdom Fungi; phylum Ascomycota; class Sordariomycetes; order Sordariales; family Sordariaceae; genus Neurospora; species Neurospora sp. CHS-2018a. The sequence goes on along the minus strand of RAKG01000001.1, from coordinate 1,950,480 downwards.
CCGGTCACACACCCCGACGGACGAAAGAGGTTACACAGGGTCGCAGCAAGCGGTCCAGATCAGCGCACTAGAATTAGGTATCCTATTGGTTGGACGGGTGCAGTCACGTAGTGCGCAGGGGAACTAGGCGTGCCAGGTCAGCTTTTGTAGGTACTCTCAGCCAGACATAACCCTTAGCCAGATTTAGACTAATTCGAGCTGTTGTCCCCTGAGGCCCTCGCATCACCACGTGATCATAATTGACGCCCAATGTCTTCAGCACAAATCCAACACAACCCATCCAAATAATCCAATGCCTTAGAGCGGCTTCCCACGACCGTTGATACGTATCCGGTTTCACACAAGCACGAATCGATTTCCTCCCTACGCACGAAGAAGATACCCGCACACCAATAGCGTCATCGGCATGCAATATGGATCCTCTCACCGTCCTCTCAGTGGCAGCTTCGGTGGTCCAGTTCGTCGACTTCGGAAGTCGGTTACTCCAGGAGACCATCAACGTCGGACGGGGTGCCTCTTCTTACCAAAGACGAGTCGTGACACTCGGTAGAATTTCTCAAGAGCTTACGCAACTTGCACAAGTGGTCAGCGAGAAAACAGCTCAGCTATCCCAACCTGGTCGCCCTCGCTCGATCATAGAGATCTTTCTTCGCGATCAATGTCTTCGGTGTAGTGAAGCGAGTGGGGAGGTCCTCCAGGGCGTTGCGAGCATCATCAAGAACAAGGGTATCAAAAAGGTCGACCTGAACAGTTTATTAGATAAAGAGCGGTGCGGCTGGGATGACGACAGGACGCTGGGCAGCTTCAGAACAGCTCTGGAACTAGTATGGAAAGACAAGAAGAAAATTGACGAGATGGAGGCCAAGGTTAGGGAGATTAAATCCGAGCTCATGTTCGCGATGATCACCCACATGTGGCAAGTTTCTGCAACAGAATCGTGACCCGTCGCCATGTCTAACAATATTTCCAGGGAGCAATCTTCATTACGAACTCACGGCATGGGTCTACCATATATTGAGCCGAATCAGATAGCCAGTGCACGCCAGGCTCTCGCACAACAACTTGTGTCTCCTGATGCCCGGAGAACTTTTGAGTCTTTTACCGCCACGCCTGCTGAAAAGCCGGATGAGAATGATGAAAATAATCCTGAGGATACTCTACCCACTCCTATTCCGGGGTCTGATATAGACTGCATCAAAGCTCTCTTGGACAGCTTGCGTTTTGGTTCTCTCGGTGCTCGCGCAAAAGCCATCCCACTAGCATACCAGCATACCTTCGAATGGATCTACAGGGCACATGACTCCACGGACGAGCAGCAAAACGAATGCCCAGACTTTGTGAGATGGCTCCAACAGGACTCGGGGGATGTTTATTGGATCACCGGTAAACCCGGATCTGGGAAGTCAACGATGATGAAATATATCGTGGAGAATCCCCGCACCCAACGTTTGCTGAACGAGTGGTCCGGACCTGTATCGGCTCACATCGCTTGGTTCTATTCTTGGAACGCAGGAAATGATATCCTGCAAAAATCGCCTGAAGGGCTCCTTCGCACGCTGCTCTATCAGATCATCGAAGCTGCGCCAGAGCTTGCTTCGAGTATACTACCTGCTCGATGGGCCCTACTCAAACTTTTTGGGACCGATTCTCGGGGACACTTACCCAAATGGACTCAGGATGAACTGTTCGAGTCAATTATGTCAATGGACTTTGAGGCGGTCGATCACCAGTCCAAGCTTGCCATTTTTGTGGACGGCTTGGACGAGTTTGAGGGAGATGACAGAGATCATGAAGCGTTGATCAAGATGATCAAGAAGTTGCACAGCTGCTCAGGCATTAAAGTTTGCGTAAGCAGCAGGCCTTGGAATACGTTTCGAGATGCCTTTAATGGGTGTCCTCAGCTCCGCATGGAAAAGCTCACCCAGAAAGACTTGAAAGTTTTTGTCAACGGCAAATTTCGGGAAAGCCATGGCTTCAAAGACCTGTACGATGCTTCTCCCGACGAGGCTAATAAACTGATGACTGCGATCATTAGTAAGGCAGAAGGAGTTTTCCTTTGGGTTTCCATTGTTACCAACATGATCCTCGAAGGGCTTAGGGATGGCGAACGCCTTGAGAGTCTTAAGCCGAAAATCGACGAACTGCCAAGCGACCTTGGTAAACTCTACACGAGCCTTCGGCGGGGTATCAAGCCAGAGTACAAACCGGATGGTGCTCGACTCCTGATACTATTTGAGACTTTTCATCGGGGAATCAAGCTCACTGGACCAAAGACTCTTTCAGCAGAAAAACTTTGGCTTGCAGACGGCGACCAGCCATTATCACAGGCCCCACCGTCCTTTCCCCAAATTTTCCGGACTCTTACAAGAAGACTCACCAGCCGCACACGGACCATCTTAGACATATCGCCATCTGGAGTTGTCGACTACCTACACCGCACGGCGAGAGACTGGATCCATGATGAAAAGTTTGACATATGGCGTGAGATTTTGCAATGGCAACCGAAGGACTTCGACCCGCATCTCAGACTCCTCATAGCGACCAGCTCAATGGCTTCTAACCATAAAAACTGGGGAGTTAACAGTGATCACCCGATAATTCCCTGGTATACGTATCACGACAAATCGTGGAGACTGATAGCCCAGTGTTTTTACCACGCATCCCGGATGACCGTGCGAAACACCGTCAGCTGCGGACAAATGGCCAATTCCTTGGATAATTTGGCGAAGACTTTGATGGCTACGTGTTCTAACAGGACACGTGATTGTCCAATGCCTGATTGGGCTATTTCTGGTACCTTTCGCGCAGACCCTCTGTACGGTTTTGTGTCTCTCGCTGCGGAGTTTGGGCTGGTTCACTATGTGAACTTCAAGGTAATCACGGATTGTAGACTACTTGATGTGGAAGGACACAGCGATGACATTATCTGGAGACTTGTCGATGGAGCAGGAGACAATACTTTCCGCCGAGAGTTCCGGCATTTGTTCGAGGGGGTCAAGGAATATAAATTCACCAGGCAAATGGCCGATAGGACCGAGACAGCCACTTGGACAGAGCATGACGAAGAGAGATGGGCAAAATCCATCGACCGTATCCGAAAGATCATCATCTGCGACCCTCAGGAACGATACAACTTGATTCAAGAGATTCTCAAATTGATAAAGACAAACTCTCAGCAAGTCGTTTTGGATAAGAAGTTGCGGCCGTTTTACAAGAAGCTTCTAACAGACAGCTCCCACGAACGGAAAACGGGATGGTGCCACGCAGTTACCGTACCATTTGTGGCAAATGACGGGAGTATTCAGAAGAAGAGAATTCGCTTTGCCGATGCAATCGTCGAGCTGCTTGAAAGTTACGATGTTGGCAACTCGACAAAAGGTTCTGGTTTCAGAGCGTGGTGGCGACAGAAATCCTTAAAATGGTCAGCTAAAGATCAGGGCGGATTGCAATCTCCAGAGAGTCCGGGCACGCCCAAGGATAGCGATAAGCAACCGCAGCACCCCGATATTAGCGACGTCGAGTCCGTCTATTCATACTCTAGAGGCCTGAGAGCCTTTCCAGGTAAACAATCTGAAAGGCGCCAGTCCTTGGAAGAAGATATCTGATGCCATCACCATGGTCCTCATGTACAAACACGCACCCACGAATCCCCCCAAAGCTGTTCATAGACTTACACAAACTCCTGGTCCAAGTTCCTTTTTGTTACTTATCCCAGGTGGCTTCTTCGGTCTCTTGCCACTAAGACATTACCAATCCACGAAATAGTCAATCCCCTCTGTGATCGCGCTAGACGCTGCCCCGAAATGATCACTTCAACAAGCTGTTGTCACCCCAAAACCTATACATCCTGTGCTCCTTTCCGTCCAGCTAGGCTGCTTCTCGGCAGACTGAGACTCTCCGGCAACACTGGCCTGCATCGTGTGGATTCAGAACTGCACCACTCACGACGCGCGCCACTCGCGGCGGTGGCATCTGTTACGTGTGGAAAGAGCATCCCACCCCGATTTTCCGTTTCTGTAGTATTTAGACCTGGGCTGGCCCCCCATTCCTCTTCTCTCCAACCAAGCCGCCAATCAAGCATTTCCCCAATCATTGCTCCCCATCGTCTCACATCGCAGTCCACCGGTGGATGTCATCGAGCGGAACTGATTTGGCGACTGCATCGTGCGGCTGACAAGCTGGGCACCCTTGGGAGCAAATCATCCATGTTGCACTGCGTGACAGTACCCATGATTGGTCTGCCACGAAAACACCCTCCATTCTCTGTTGGTCTGCGAACGTTAACGAAATGGACGAAAGTGGTTCTGGTCATGGCTGCCTTATATCAGGATTGGGACGCATTTCGTGCATTTACTCACACTCCCGACCTTTCGGAGACTCGACCATACCCATATTACTTTCGCGACATTCCACTGCGCACTGCTAATATATACACTCTTGGCCGAGACCCAGATCGATGATCCATCCTCCAGCGCTTCACGCATTTGCCTTCCCGCCGCACTCATGAAGCCACCCCCAACCACATCGCTCGCCTTGCGCTGACGAACAATATGGATCCTTTGAGCGCTCTATCGGTAGCAGCTGCAGTCGTGCAGTTTGTTGACTTCGGATTTGGCCTCGTCAAAAAGGTTTCAAATGTTCGCAAAGATGCAGTTGTTGTTCGCGAAAGGGTCGTGGAAATCGAGAGGCTTTCTGAGGAACTGCTTGAACTATCGGGACAAATCCAAGAGAGAATGGCGCTTCTTCAGCGGCCTGATGCTCTGCTCACCGTGGTGGAGATGCGGCTTCTGGAAGCGTGTGACAACTGCAAGGCCATGGGGGAGCAGATCGCCGAGTCCATCCCTAAGATACAGGAGAAGGGAGTTAACAGTGTTAAAGTTGGTGTTTCTCCTCCTGGGCGGAAGGACTTGGTCGTTGGCGCTCTCAAAGACTGCAAATCGATGTATTCCGACTTCCGAAACGCTCTGCAACTCGTCCTGGCAGAAAGCTCCATTGTGGATTTGGAACGAAAACTCGAAACGACAAGGTCAACATTGATGCTGACGATGATCTCAAACTTATGGTACACAATATCTTCAACACTTGTTCGTTATTCCGTCTGCTAACTGACTTTGACCTAGGGAACGTTCGACCCGAATGCAAAGACCGTCCCCAGAGTCCTCGAGCACGACACGTGCAACTTCTGATGCCGAAACACTTGGGCAACAACTTCAGTCGGACAGCGCACGCAAGAAATTCGAGTCATTGATGCATCCCGGTTCGGAATACATGCAACATCAAGATAGTGGAATCCCCTCATGGACGGAGCAACAACTCAGCGATGTCGACTGTATCGAAGCTCTCCTACAACAATTAAACTTCGGATCACTGAAGAACCGCCATGAAGCCATACCGGAGGCGTACGAGAAGACATACAGCTGGGTTTTTGAACAGCCCCAAACACCTGGAAGCAATCCGGACCACCGTCTTTGGGGAGATTTTTCGAAGTGGCTCGAACACGATGCAGAAGGCGTGTACTGGATTACCGGTAAACCGGGGTCTGGAAAGTCCACACTAATGAAATTCATCTTTGACGATGAACGGATGAATGCACACCTACGCAAGTGGTCTGGTCCGAAACCGGTTTATACTGCCGCATATTTCTCCTGGAATGCCGGCGATGAGCTGCAGAAATCTCAGGAAGGCTTGTTACGCAGTCTTCTTCACCAAATTATTCGACAGGCCCCTCGAGTTGCCCTCAGGTTGTTACCTAATCAATGGGCCATGCTCAAGTTGTTTGGCGTTAGCGCCGCACGCGATTTCCCTGCATGGAGCTATAAAGAACTTCGGGACTGTATGGCCTCAATAAAGCTCCTCACAAATGACTTCAATCTCGCCATTTTCATCGACGGATTGGACGAATTTGAGGGAGAACATGCTCAGCTTATAGAGCTCGTCAAATATCTTCATCGTCAGCCTGGCATAAAAGTTTGTGTCAGCAGTCGGCCGTGGAATGCGTTTCGTGACGCTTTCAGTGGTTGTCCCCAACTTCGCATGGAGGATCTCACCAAGAAGGATATGGAAGCTTTCGTTCACGGGAAATTCGAGGCCAACGTAGCTATTGCAGAGCTCCGGCACGACCAACCTACGATCGCTGATGGACTGGTGGCTGACATTGTTCGAAAGTCGGAGGGCGTTTTTCTTTGGGTCTCGCTGGTCACTAACTCGGTTCTTGACGGGATTTCCAACGGTGACACTTTAACCGATTCATATCGGCTACTAGACGAGCTTCCCAGTGATCTCAGCGATCTTTACGACAATCTCTGGTCTCGTGTTGAGCCCGAACACAAAGGAGAAAGGGCTCAATTACTTTGTGTACTGGATTTGTACTCTCACTCAGAGTCCGTGGCTTACAGCCGACTGAAAAGTACTTTTTGGTTTTCGGGGGGTTTACCGCAGACGCTTCTTTGGTTTTCGGTATTGGAAGCGACATCTCCGTTTTCTGCGAGGACCTTTGCAAGGCGACTGCACAGCCGTACGAAAGGACTTTTAGAAATCAAGCCGTCAGACTATATCGACTACTTGCACCGAACGGCACACGATTGGATTATGGCGAGATGGGACGAAATCCAGCTTGAAGTCCCAGCAGACTTCGATGCACATGTGGCGTTGGTGACAGGTTTAGCAAGCACTGTTCACTTGGCGGATTATGGAAGCAGCTGCTGTGGAAACTCGTATGCTTGGATAGCTTTGGCTTTTCATCACCTTTCCAGGGTTTCGGAGCAGCATCGCGATCATTCATTTGCAGAAATTGACAGGCTGGCAGACGAGATAAGAAACGCGGCCTCCAAACAAGCATCAGCTGGTAGTGCCCAACTTTCTTCCCGCTACCCGAATTGCTGGATTTCCTCCGACCGCCAGAGTTGCAAGACCTTTGGTTTTGTTACTATGGCAGCCGCTCTCGGTGGTGCTGCTCTTCCATATGTCCGGGCCAAGATAATTGCTGAACCTGCTTACTACACTGTCGAAGGAAACAAGAAAGATCTTATCTGGTCTATCGTCCTTGGAGCGGAATCGCCAAGCATTTCGTCATGCATAGAGGTATCACTACAGGTATCACATGAAGTAATAGCTTCGAAAGCGAACTATTACCTTGGAACCAGACTCGACCTCGCTAAACTATGGATGCGATGCGCCTTGAAAGGGACTAGGGATCGCGCAGCGCTGTTGTCGAAGTTGGCCAGCCTATATGACGAAGTGTTGGTAATCACTTTGCTCGATGCTCCTGAATTATTTCCAATCGACATATATAAATATAAGGAAGAAATGCTAAGTATGCTCAGGAGGCACGGCGTCGGCTCATCGTTGGAGGGAAGACTGCACCGACTCAGATTTGGTGTTAAAGATTGGTTCCGCAAATAAGAAGACAGCGAGCTAGGTACCTTATATCTCTCATGGTTAGGTATAGGGGTATTAATGTTATGATGGATGATTCGGCTCACATCTCGTCTACCAGTCCACGAAATAGTCAATCCCCTCTGTGATCGCGCTAGAAGCTGCCCCGAAATGATCCTGCCCAGCATATTCCCTCAGCTGGACATCCTTCATCCTCTTGCTGCCCTCAACCCGATAGAACAGCTCATGGACATAATCCGTCATCCCGAAGCTCTGGAGTATAGCCTTGCGCTCCTGGAACGCCTCCTCCGTCTCAGTCCTCCTCCGAACCGGGAACTGTTCCAGCGCGCCATAGCCGATGAAGAACTTCGGCTTCGCCTCTGTCTCCGGAGTCGAGCCCGTACCCGCAGTCCCATTGCCAAGTTTCGTCGTCACCTCGTTCAAAATCGAGCCATTGTTCCAATATATCGCCGGACTAACCGAGAAGAACGTGTCGAACCAGTCCGGACGGGTGATCAGCGCATAGATGGTGAAGATTCCGCCCCATGAGCTTCCATACAGGGCCTCGCGGGTAAACTCAACGTTGGGGAAGACGGTATCGTGCACCCACGGACGGAGAACCTCGTCGATAAACTCGATGAAGTCATCTGCGCCCGCAGGGATGTCCTCCGGCGACGGAAGAGGAGGCCGGAAGTCAACGGCTCGCTGAGTCAGGCCGTAGACGGCGTCAGTGAGCGGGTACCCGATGCTGACTACTACGCTGTCAGGCTGGGCGAATTCGACTTCGTTGCGCCGCTTGAAGGCTTCAGAGGCAGTCATGCCGAGGGCGTTGCCGTCGAGGAGGTACCTTTTTTCATGGCGTCAGTTGATTGATCACTTTCAGTTTTCATGAAGATGATTCGGATGTTGGATTTACATGGCGAGAGCAGGCTTAGTCACCTCGCGAGATTCCCACTTGAAGGGCCATGAGATCTGGATCTGGTACTCCTTTTGCTTGACGGCGTTGCTGACGTTCCATAGTGCGGTGTTGGCAAAGACCGTGGGGAGGAAGGAAGGGTGGGGGTGAATGTCCAGTTGGTTAGAGACGCCATGATGTCCACCTGCCTGAATTTGAAGCTGGGTAAACTTGCAAGTTTGATGAGCTTATGAAGGCACTTGAAGGCCGGTCTTGCGTAGAAGCTGACGGCTTATATACCATCCAAAGTTCCCAATTCTCCAGTCCCGTAGGGGGTTATTCAGCTCTTGAGGTAACACCACAGCGTCAAAGCGTCGAAGAATTGGATGATGAAGTGCGAGTGCCACTCAGCTCGGACTTAGGAGTCTGGTGGTTGGATTTGTTATTGCTTCTTTGGTGCCTTAGAAACAATTACCAAGCTTTTTATTCGTGATACACACATCATCGACGCATTATTGATGAGCCAGGATTATTTTAATACATGAATATTAGTCGATGCAGGTAAGTTTCTTTCCTCGGGGAGTTGAGATCTCGAGAGGGCGGGTGTTCACTGTCGTCGAACGCCCCTACAGCTTCAGCCTCATAGGCTCTTGCTTCAACCCAATTCGCCATCAATAGGCAAGATGGCCGAGCGGTCTAAGGCGCCACGTTAAGGTTAACCCTTAATCCTCATCCGAGAAATCCGTGGTCCGAAAGGGCGTGGGTTCGAATCCCACTCTTGTCATACCTTTTGCTCGTTCTTGAGAAGGCCTCTTTTTGCGCTTTTCGACGTCCTCCGCTGGAAAGAGAATGACAGGTCGTCAATTTTTGGGATTGACATGGGAAAAGGCGAGATTGAGCATACCCGCACTTCATTTCTGCTTCTTCCCATTTACTGTTTCCGAAACTTTCATAGCCGTAAATTTTACTGGGTCTTCGCACTGTGCTGGGCGGCCCGAGGCTTAGCCCTGTGGTCCCGTCCTGAACGCAGCTTCCCCGCAATCCGAGCTTTCTTGGACTCGGCATGGACAGCTGAGGTTAAGGGTTCAACCTTCACCAAAGTTCTGTCTGCGAACTTCATCCTGCCGTCATCCTACTTCGATTAGAGTCTCTCTGTCGCTTTGATTTATCGAGCACGCTTGATCTCGGGCTCATTGCCTCCTTGTCACAACCTGGGAAGACGCCACTCCACCGTCAGAACATCCATCGCAAGGGCAATCCGAGGTTTAGCGGGTGAGCCAGGTTGAGGCAGGGTCGTCCAGTTGCCCTCCAACAAGGTAGGTATCATCGCTGGCGCATTTGCTCAATTCCGTACGCTGATTTTTGGGAAATTGTATCCACAAAGCAAACCTCAGATGCCAGAGTCTGTTGACGTAGAGGTATATATGTGATGCTTCGCGGTCGCTATCAAGTTGACCGTGCATGTGCTCCAAACCAATGCTGATGACTCGGTATGGTTTTAGAATTCCGACATCGACGAAATGAAGATGGCCCGAGGACAGTGCCATTCGTTGGGCACTAACTGCCCTTGCCGCAACGAGTCAGCGGCATCGTTTGTCCATGAAACAATTATTGGATAGAGAACGCTGTCAGATTGCGGTCAATGGTACCCTAAAATCAGATATTCAGAATCTGGAAGCGGGGGAAAATGGCTGCAGCCGGGTTGGCAGTGGCTTGGTCGGACGTGCCACTATCTCCCCTCTTCGTCTCGCCTTCGCTTCTTTCAACTACTTGAAGATTTCGACTGTTTCATTCTTCATCTAGATCGCCGCACCACAATAGTTCGTGAGTTGCTAGAACGACCTTCAATGACTCGCCATCATGATTGGGAGTAAGAGCAACATCACGACATTAGTTGCTCGGTCAGCGCTTCCCCAACTGGCGCCCGATCTTCGCCTGATCAAAGCGGTGTCCGAATTTGCGCAAGCCTTAAATGGAAAAGAGAAACAAGAGTTCAGAAAAATACAGGTCCAGTACGGCAACTCACCCCCTACTGCATCTGACGTTATCAAGATCACAGAGGAGCTAAATCGAGAGGGTGCTCGACGGCATGCTTCTTGGACACCAGCGACGGGAACACGGCTTGGAGGCTTTCTCAGTCGGCTACAAAAGTTTGCAGAGGCTGGAGATGTTTTGATTGGAGGTTCACAGAGTCTCATTGCCTCGGGTGTATGGACGGCGTTGAGGGTATCACTGGAGGTATGTATGAAGTTCCACTTATTGTAGGGCTACTGTCTTGCTGTTCCATAACTTGGTCTAATAGCTGACGCTCAACCCGACTTTCTAAGGCAGTGGTAGGACACTATGCCTACTTTGACCAGATATCATCGTTGTTGATGAACCAAACGAAAACATGGTCCATCACCTCGGAGTTCGCAAAGCACTTCCCCAACTCAGTCGAGCTCCAGGCCTTATTTACCGAGTACCTTATTAGAGTCGTTCATCTCTGCCAGCACATTATTGCAGTTTCTAAACGACCGTCATATCTGCTATTGGCATCATCGTTGTTTTCGACCTTCGATAGCGAGTTTGGGCCAATTCAGGAAGAGCTGAACATTTATGGGGGTCTGATCGAAAAGCAGTTTGCTCTACTTACCAGCTCCCAAACGATGGACGGTCAGCAAGCGGGGAGGAAGGAAACGAGAGGAATGTTACGACGTTTTTCCAAGTCATGGAAAAGACAATATATACTGGAACAAAAGCAACGACTTTTGCACCATCTATCCCCCCGACAAAATCAACAGGATGCAATATGGAGACGAGAAAGAAAGCGCGGAACCGCTAGTTGGATTCTTACTACGCCGGACTACAAATCTTGGAAATTGGGGCTCCAGCCTGTGCTACGAGTTACCGGGCACCTTGGCTGTGGCAAAACTGTTGCCCTTGCTAGCATCATGGCTGATGCTCCAATGGAAAAGAAGACGTACGCTGGTTTCATCTGCAAAAGGGATGATCCAAACACGCTGGAAGGCCTAACTATCCTGGGCAGCATTGCCCATCAGCTGATGCAATCCAGCATGGTCCGTCAACAGTGGGAGACATTGATCCAACGAAGTCCTGATACGCTCCTGGCGTCATTGACTGCCTCCTCGATTTTGCAGCTTCTGCAGAGGCTCTTACCCAAGCAAGAAGTGTTCCATGTTATACTTGACGGACTGGAAGAATGCGCAGATCATGAAGCGGAAATGGTGTTACAGGCATTGCAGGAGTTTCGCAAATCACATCATACATGTGTTTGCTTCTCGACCAGACTTGACGCCTCTGGCCTTTCTGCCCAGCTTACACAAGAATATCTTGGTACTGCTGTTGATGTGTCATTGAACAATGCACAACGCGATGCGGAAATCGGGGAGTACATCACATCTGAAGTGCAAAGGCGCAACGCCTTCCGGGAACCGCGATTGAACGAAGAGTTGGTGGAACAGGTAACAACAGCGCTGACAGTCGGAGCTCAAGGAATGTAAGTTATATATTACCTTGTGCAGCATACCCAACTTTACACCTCGTGTCAACAAGGTCTCTAACTCTAAGGCAACAGGTATTTGTGGGTAACATTGCAACTTGAGGCTATATTTCCTCTCTACAATAACGGCGTCCTGACCGACGAGTCAGTGCGAGGCATATTACATCATTTGCCGGAAGACCTACCGCAAGCCTTTGAACAAGCGCTTAGCCGCATTTCCGACCGCCGATACAGTGATCGAATCTTCCAGTTGGTCGCTGCAGCAGAAGTTGCAGAGCCCTGCCTTACTGGGGAACAGCTCAATATCGCCCTCACCGTTCGTCCTGGCGAACCCACGTGGGACGGAAGCCAGTTACCACACAACCCCAATTATGTTGTTGCTCGCTGTGGTGGTGGTTTGCTAGAGATTGACGAGGAAGACAACCATGTTCGATTCATCCACCACAGTGTTCTATCTCACCTGGCCGGGTTGAAAGTTGGGATGGACGGCAGAGATCTTACGCGGGATTGGATTGCAGATGCGGAAGCGTTCATGGGATCCGTCTGCGTCACGTATCTGAACTTCCGCGAGTTCGACAGACGTATAACCTTGAGGAAAAACATTGACCCCAAATATATTGCAGAGAGGCTCAAGAAGGACGTGTCAAACTCAAACCCAATACTGGCCAATGTGGTCCGACACCTCAAGGGGGACAAAAAACGAAGAGTAACGCCCGAACAACTCAACATTTTCCCGATACTGCTAGGAATCCAGACATCGAACAGCGCGACGATGATGGCCTTCCTGCCTTACGCCGCCAAGAATTGGATTCGACACACGGCCCGGTTGCGTGAGGAAGATGGCGCTAACATCCATGTACTATGGAGAGCATTGGTCGGCGAAAGACCAGCACACGCTGCAATCCCATGGAATGCGTCTTTGGCTGAAGAAGGTGGGATGCTGGAATATGCTTTCAATCAGTCACACGAGTATCTTCTTCGCTATATCACGGAGAAACAGTTTCATGGGCTCGCTCCTTTCGCTGATCGACTGCTCAGAAACAGAGGAAATATTTTAATGAACGAGATACATATTGGAAGGCTGGACGAGATGAAGGAGCGGTGCCTGGTTGCGGGCCCTTCTTTTATAATTGTGGCGTACATTATCACGGTCTTGCAAATCTGTTGGACCGTTATTCCATGGTACCGAACAGACCATATCGACAGATATCTGACTACGGATATCAAGGCTGAGAGCATGGTTGATAATCTATGGGCCTTGATCAACGGGGTATGCGGGAAGGTGCCCACACCAAACCTCCTGATGCCTATAGATGCAGCCTCCAATATTCTAGAGTCTCTCCGACATACAACAGAAAGTCCGGTAACCACTAGGAAGCTATATTACGCCTTTTTGAAGACGATTTCGAAGCGTGGAGACGATGACCTCCTTCGTTCGCTCTGGGCGTATGGGGAGACCATCATCAACTGGGGAGACCTTCGTCAACATACCTCCCAAGAGGTTTGGCTATTACAGCATGCTGTTGAAGACCCTTCCCGAGTCTCTTTCTCCTTTCCGTGCAAGTTGATAAGGAAGGGTCTAATCACAAATCAGTCTCTCGAACAAACGCTGCAACATACCAAGGACCGGGTTCAAGCGGAATATCGGCCGATATTTGACCTGATACTCTATCCTTTGCAACAGAACGAGGATTTTCGAGCGGAACCTGATACCATGTTGAGTGCAATTCGAAATCTTCTCCGGAGTGGAGAACACCAAGAAGCCTTGGCCATGATGGACGGGGCGTACAACGATATCAGAAAGCACCCGGGGCACTTGAGAAGCTTGCTAAACTGGATTGTTGCCTACCGAAGCGACCAATTTCTTGAACAAATGCCGTCCTGGTTTATTCGAGAGGCCGTGCTTTATGCCTGGCCTACCGCCATGATTGATTCTTTGATTACCTTCGCCAAGGAAAGAAGGGACCTCAGCGCCGGAACGCCCATGGAGGAAGTCCTCGAAAGAGAGAAAATCATTTTCTTGAAACTGTTCACCGAAACCGAACACCTTGGCGATCCAGGCTTAATAGAGCGCGCCGATGAGATGGGATGGACACCTCTTCATGCCGCTGCTCTATGGCATCCACTTGCCCTAGAGAAACTCTTGCCAAAAACACCCGAGAATGTCAATAAACACACCAGGTCTGGTCTTACGCCCCTTGCAATCGCCTTATCCGGCCATTTGGAGGCAAATCACATTCAAATAGCAGTCAAGGAGCTATTGAAAGCCGGAGCGGATCCAAATCTGTTGGTTCCGCTTGAGAAGCTTCAGTCACCTGGAAACACCCCTTATCTTCACCCACTGCAATGCGCAGTAATATTCAAAGACACAGGCATATCACATATGCTTGCAGTGGCTGGAGCTCACGTTAAGGGATCAAAACCTATACGTTTCCTAAATACAATCGCTTTCATCGAAAGTTGCATGACTTGGGGGGAAGACGATCCTGAGCATTGGGAACAGTGGATGTCGTACATCACGTCCCTCGATAAATTCTACGCGCCTCTCCCCTACAATGACGTGGAGAGCACTGGCCCGGTCACTGACGGGACTGATCTTTGTGATGCACCAGATCAATTGGCACCCGGCACCAGGAGACGTAAAATGGCCAGGACTTCCACTACCTAGGCCCGCCACCAAAGACAGAAAACTTCCCCAAATATGGCACGCACATAAAGAGAGCATTGCATGAAAAACTTGCTTTTTGTATGGAAAGACCCGCTCGTGAGATGGCTCGAATGTTCAACCTGATTATAAAACAAATATAGTATACTGTACTCTTAGCACCGCTGAACGTTTGGTACCGCTGTACCGCTGCCTGGCACCGCTGAAGCCGAATCAATTGTGTAGAGTACGAAATTGAATACAAGTGAATGTATATAGTTTCCTGTCGTCGCCCTTCAATACCAAACTGTGGGTACCTTGGTTTTCTCCCAGCAAGTCAAGGTGTCTTTGCAGTGAGAGCGTCCTTGGGTCCCGGCCTCGAGGCCCGAAACATAAAAGCGCGAATTATAGAACAAGTGAATAACCAACTTGAAGTACGAACTGTGTGTCCGCGTCCACTCTGAAGGACGAAGGCCGTCCGAAGCGGACACTGCCAAGCCACCATGACAGCCCTGGTCCGACTACAGTCACTGATGAAGTCATCCCTCGTGGGTCAGATGGGTCACTGCCGTCCGCGTGGATACCTACCTCTACCTACCGTCGATGTCGGGTACGCAACCCGATGAACTTAGTTCGGGGGAGACAGCAGTTGAGACACCGCTGCCGAAAGTAAGAGATGGATTTTAAGTGCAGTGATCCGCGTCCAGAATCGAACTCACTGGGCGCATTGCACTTTCCTGAGTGAGCTGCAGTGACTTCAACGGCCGGGTACGTTTACTTGAAACACCTCCCCATCGTGCAGTGCAGTGCTACTTACCTAGTAGTACCTGTACGTACAGTACTAAATTGCGTGCGGGTACCGTCCTTCAGTCCTCCGTCAGATTCGAGTTTTCAACAACCTGAGTCCTTGACTTGTCGGTCTGACCGGCACGCAGCTTCCTATTTTCACTCCATTCCGAAATCCGTCCAGTACCTCTACTTAGTTCTTCGTTCGTCCAGTAGTGTGTTCGTTGTACTCACTCATCACTGCGGCCACTCAATTCCCAGACGGACTGATGATGAAGAAGGTTGAACCTGCCTGATGTGCCCACTGCTCACATCACTCACCACTACACCGTCCGCACCGCACTTTCCCCGTCTGTTCACTCAGTCAGTCACTGCAATCTCAGTTCATCAAATCATTTATCAGCAACTACAACCGTGGTCAACATGTACCTCTACTTTGCAATCCCGGCACCCGGCAAAGGGCGGGAATGACAGAACGAGGACCCAAGTACCTCCTCCAAACGTCTGTTAGTAAGGGTAGTAGAGCGATCGATTTTGCCATAGTTAAAATTCGAGCCACTAACAAAGGTACTTACCGTACCTAGAGGTACCTCTACCTAGAGGTACATCTGCTTGAACTTGGAACTGGAGAGTGATGATGGTTGTTTCACGCCGCGACCCAAGGGACCCTGGCACACCACAGGACTGCACTTCCCAGAACCATCTGATCTCTTCGTTGTTCGTTGCAATTTGTGTTGAGAGTTATGTATCACTCGCTAGATGATCATGATGAGGATGGAGGAGAAACACTGGAGCACAACGAACCATTGTACTAAATGCATTGTCAAACCACTCTCACAAACGCCATCTCAATTTGAATGCTAAGTAAGCACCTAAAGCCTAACCATGAGAGTAAAAGACTATCCGCTGCCAATGCAACAACATCCTGAGCTGCTGAGCTATCAAAACGCCTAGCAAAAACCCTTTTGCCTACCATTGTGCTGTATGAAAATGCCAGTGCAATGATGCTTTTTCCAGCCTGGTTCCAAACCTCTGATGCATCCCGTCTCTATCCATGTCCGTGACCATCCATAACCAGGAATCGTCCCCTCCTTTTTTCTTTCCTTTTTTTTGTCCGATCTAAGACCAAGGCTCCCAAACCAAAGGGAGCTCAAAACTGATGCGAGAGAAAGAGCTTCTCGGCTCTAGTCAGGTGTGTACCCGACTGTTATGCATCCTAAGCAAAAGAAAATAAACGAAACCATACACCGAAACCGCAGACCGAAGCCAAAACGGAACTTGGCCTGCTGATTAATGAAAGCAATATTCCACACCATCTTCTTCTTCGCGGGTATATCCATCTTCACCATCCAATACCCAACTTCCTCAACGCCTGTCTCGCAAGACCAGCCATATCATTATGAGAGAACCCAAACGGTCCTGCTCCTCCTCCTACATCCACTCCTCATCTTTCTGGTTTCCTATCCCATATAGCTCACTGCATCAACTGGGGGTCTATAGCCTCCTAAGCAACGGGTCCATGCCCAGAATGAGGGTGAGGGTAAGGGTAAGACAACGGCTGCATGGGCTGAGGCGGCATATGCTGATGCTGGAGAGGGTGCATCTGTTGCATCTGTTGTTGCATGGGGGGCATCGGAGCCATTTGCGGCGGCATCTGTCCCTGGCCCGGACCCGGCTGTGACATCGGTGCCATCTGGGCCATTGGCGGCATTGGCTGGGGAGCCATCGAGTGGGGAGCCATTTGCTGAGGAGGGATCGATTGCTGGGGCATTGCTTGCGGAGGCATTGAGTGCGGTGTCATCATGTGAGGCGGCAGCTGGGGGAAGCTATGCATCACCTGGTGATGGCCCTGAGTAACCTGAACGTTCTGAACGCTCTGGGGTTGGGGTGGCAAAGCCAGCAGCCCGGTGTGGGTGGGACCAAGGCTTGGTGTTGTCGGAGCCGAGGCGCCGGTAGAGGGGCCGGCGGAAACTGGATCTGGTGTCTGGCTCATCGACATCATGCCCGGCTCATTACCGTTCGTCACGCCCGTTGCCGCCTTTTCGGCCTTCTTGTTGGCCAATGTCGTACGGCGCTTTTCAACCGCACCTTGCATCTCGCCTGAAGCCCAGCGTCCTAGGTCCCTGTTAGCTTACGAACACGTCGATCAAAGGCAGAACAGCGATACTTACTTCTCATGGAATAGCTCATCTTCTCCGACTTGCTCATCTCCGCATATGGCTTATCCGGCTCCGTGGTATTGGCCAGGGCAAAGCCACTGGGCATCATCTTCGGAGGTTCGACGGGCTCGGGCGGAGTTGGCGTAGCCGCCTTCGGAGCCCGAGGTGCTTTACCTGGGCCCTTCAAGGTAGGATGTGGACCGTTGTTGACGGGAGGGACTGCCTGGGGAGGCACTTGGGCAAAGCTAGGACCCATCGGAGGGAGTCCTGGGTTCTTGATCTTGATACGAGTCAACGGCTTGGTGATAGCCGGTGGTGCGGGAACTTGCGGCGGAGGACCTCCAGGTGGGAAGGCTGGAGCGGCGTTGAAAGTATGCATAAAAGGCGATGGACCAGGTGCCGGAGCAATAGGAGGCGGTCCATTGTTGAAGAACAAGGCGGGTGCTTTCAATCCTCCAACAGGCTGCTGCGGAGCAAGTGCCGGAGGTGGTGGAGGAGGTGCTGAAGCAGGCTGGCTCGTTACATTCGCGTTCTTCTTCTTAGGGCCACGCTTCTTAGGCTCGTGGCTCTCTGGTTTAGCCGGAATGGCGTTACGAGCTCGCTTCTGCTGCCTAGGCTCAAGCTCGGGATCGTTCTCGAGCGCAAAGTTGCGTTTTCGCTTATCACGCAACGAATAGCTCGACTCAGGCGTGCCGGCCGTGTTGTTGGTGCCCTCTGACGAGGCAGTTGACGGCCTTTGTACCTGCTGTTCTTGAGGTGGCACTTCTGGGCCACCATTGTCCAAAGGAATTGGATTGTTGTAAAACGATTGCGGCGCAATCTCTTGAACGGGAGGAAGTGCCGCCTTAGGCTGACGCTGACGCTTAGCCTTTCCCTCCTCAGTTTCCGTCAGAGCAGGCGTAGGGGCAGGCGTATCCTCAACGGCAGGAGGTGCAGCCGGTGCACGACCACGTTTGCGTCCAGGTTTCGGCTTGTCTACTGGCAACGGGGTCTCTTCAGCCTTGGGTTCCTCAGGTGCTAGGCTGGCCGCGTCATGACCCTGTGGGACTTCCTGAGATTCCTGGACTTCCTCAACAATCTGGGCTTCCACATCCTGCTGAGGCTCCTTAGCTTGGTCAGCTTGGCCAGCTTGGCCAGCTTGCTCAGCTTCCAATGCCTCTTGGGCCTCCTTGGCTTGTTGAGCCTCCTTCGCTTGCTGGGCTTGCTCTGCCAAAATCAGTGCTTTGGGCTTGGGTCCACGTCGCTTGCGGACTACAGGCTCAGGAGCAACCTCTGTGGCCGGAGTTTGGTCAGATGGCTCAACCGAATCGTCATTGGAAGCCAGTTGCTTGCGCTTGCCACGCCGTCCGACAACAGCAGATGGACCGCCGGTAGGGGTGCCGGCACGACTAGGGTCCTTGCTTTGATCGGAGAGGTTGCGGGGCTTGCGCACCCGCTTTCCTTCAACAACGTTTTCTTCGGCAAGCTCAGCCTTTCCAGCACCTTTCCTGTGGGGTCGGGTCTCTGTGATGTCCCAGCGCTGCTCTTCGATGTTCTGTCTACCAACTGCGTTGGCATGAGGATTGTGCTTGAAGCCATATGCTGCGGCCATGATCTTATCCTGGTCCTTTTGGTGCTCGTAGATGGGATCATCTGACGAAGGCTTCGGTGCGCGAACACCCTTGAGTTCGAAGGCGGGCGGTCCCTTGGTGGGTTCATCATAATGACGGCGGAAATGCGGCGCATCCTCTGCTTTCAGCCGGTTTTCCCAGTTGACGATCGAGACATCATTCTTCTTGCGGCGCTCTGCATTGTCCTCATCGTCAACAACCTTCCTGAGCTCGCGGAATTCTGTCTGCCAGACGTTGAGGGTTTCAGAAACGGCTTCGGCCACCTTGTAGAGCGTGGCAGTGTCCATGTCCTGGTAGTCTTCCAAGACATCCGCAAAGTCTTGGATGTCGCGAATCTTGGGGAATGACCACTGCTTCCGTGGCTGTCGAACCACCTCTAAGGGCTCTATAGAACCAGCGGCTTTTTCGGAGTCAAACACCGGCCCATTGACATACTGCCCATCTTCATCGTCGGCTACAGATCCGGTTGCCAGATCTTCCTCATCCGCCATCTCGGAGGGAGAAGGCGCGGCAGTCGGAGGTTCCGTTTGCGGCATATCATCGAATGATTGCCCTGTTGGACGAGAGGCTTGCTTCACCTTTGGCAAGGGAGCTGGCTCTATTGGGGGAAGTGTTTCCGATACTCTGCCTCCAGACTCAGCCTGTGCCTCCTTCAGTCGTGGAATGTAGTAGTTATCTCTAAACTCCTTCATCGACATACGAGGCTGCCCACTCGCCACCATCTTTCCAGTTTCCTGTCGCCAGAGTTTGTAAAACTCTTCCGTCTTCAGCTTGCGGCGCCCATCCCAATGGAATTCAGTAGACGTGGGTTCCGACACGGCGGCCGGTGCGACCGGCACCGCCTGTGCAGGTGTGGGAGCCGGCGAGGTGGCCGGCGTCGGTATAGGCGTAGGATTGGCCTTGGTCATAGGATCAAGGACAAGCTTTTCAGTAAAAGGGCCAGGGTGTGTGACATCATCGTCCACGTAGGGTGTGAGCTTCAAAGAAGCAGCTGTAGGTGTCTCGAGGCTATAGACCTTCTCGAGGTTCTTCAGGCGGGGAGGGAAACCCGGCTTGGGAGGTCGTACCGACTGAGAAGATGACGATGGGGAGGCTGTCGCAACCGAGTCACTACCTTGTGTGGTAATTGGAGGGGATGGAGGGCGATTGCCTGGTTGAGAGTCGACCTTGGAAGAAGAGGTCGGTGGCGAGGGATGAGCTTGTGGAATCAATTCTGGCACGGAGTGCAAATGGCTTGCTTCATCTTGCTCTGTGGGCTCTACCTTAAAAGGCCCATCATGGAGCAGATTTTGGTGACCTTGGGGGTGTTCCGATGGACGGGATGTCCCGATCTCGTTCGAGGTGGCGGTTACCTGATGTGAACCTCGCTCATTGACTGAAGTAGCGTTGGAAGAAGCTGTGTGACCATTCTCCCGTGTTGATGGATTTGGAGTTGATTGATCCTCATTGCTGGTGCTTTCAGTGTTGCCATGCGGTGCGGGATGAGTTTGTGCCTGGAGGGAAATATCCTTGGGCGCCTGTCCGGATCCATCACCAGGGTGACGCGGCTGAAAACCTTTACTGACTGTTCCTCTAGTATTAGCAGCGCGAGGCAATGGCTGTTCACCTTGCGAGACAGCACCGGTTCCGTTGGACTTTAACGACTGATTGTCCGCGGATGCACCTTCAACGGCCGACTGTTCCAACTCTTCCTCTACCTCGGGTATCTCATCCATAGAGACACCGACCAAGATGGTATCTTGCACGTCATTGTCTGACTGGTGCTCACCATAAGTGCTCTGCGCCGTAGCTGGCTTCTTACCCGCTGGCTTCCGGTGAGAGGATGAGTTACGTGCAGGAGCCGGAGACTTGTTGCTCCGCTTGTTCCGCAAGGCCGTATGATCATGGTCCTTGAGCTCTTCACCCTCAGACTCCCCTTGGGTACCCCTTCGCCGGCGTCCGCGGGTAGTTGGGATGATGGAATCGACTCTGGCGGCGGGAGTGCCATGTTCATCGTCGATCTGTTCCTGGGAGTAGTCGATCCGTGCACGCTTCCTAAGAGAGTGGCCGCCTTTGCTATTTGAATTTCCCTCATCGTCCCCAATAGTGGCCTCATGAGAGAAGTCAAAGGTCCTGGACCTTTTGCGAGCTGATGAGTTGCCAGCAGGCATGGCACTGCTCGAAGGGGCCTCGAAGGTGAATGGTGTTGTGGTGTTAAATGCAGGTCCTTGGGCGGTGCGATCACTGCGTGGAGTGACGCGGAAAGAAGAGGTCGAATCAGGCGCCGATGGAGAAGCAGTGCGGCGCTGTTGATGGTTTGGATAAACGACTTGCTTGCTCCTACCACCTCGGAGGGGGCCGGTTGTTGAATGAGCGCGCTGATGTGTCGGCGGTTGATGCGCCTGTTGCTGCTGTTGATGTTGTTGCTGAAATTGGGTCTGATGCCCATGCATCTGCGGATATGGGTGCGTTGAATGGTGTGGTTGATTGTTCTGCAAATGCGATGTAATAAAGGGGATTGGAGGATTCTGAGTGGTCAGATCCGAAAAGGGGGTGTAGGTGGAGGAGGGGTGAGGCGCATGTGAGTTGCTGCCAGGAATGGAAGGGTTAACAGTGCCAGTTACGGTATTGGTGTGGTGAAAGCCATTGGCTTGGGGGAAAGGTGTGATCTGGAATTGATGCTCGAATTCGTGCTGCTGAGCAATATGTAGATGTTGCGGCTGTTGACTATGCTGGCTAAACTGTTGTTGGTTGTGTTGTTGGTGAGATGTAGATGACAGGGTCCCACGCATCTTCTTGGTCGCGCGCCCGCGGCCACGTCCGCGGTCCATGTTAAAGCAGGTGTAATTCACTCTGCAACTAACAGAAGGAACGGATTGAACTGCACAGACTTCTTTGAGCCTCAGCTATCGGCTGGTCAGAGCGAGAACTTGATACTATTTGGGCGGTGGTGGAACATGGACTCTGCCAGTGAGGCGAAAAGTCGAAAAAATGCACTAACCTTTCAACGTGTCAGGGAGTCGGCTTGCTTCAGCTTGTCAATGGTTGGATCCAGGACGCTCAGGCTTGGCATTCGCTGAGTGTTGCAGCGTTGTCCGGGTTGGGTGAAAAGGGTGTGATGGAAAAGATGCCGAATAGCAATGCTCGCTGTCTGGCAATGCTGGTTGTCCGTCGTCAATTCCTCCCGAAATCGATGCGGCAGAGGATTGGCCAGAATTGTGTGCAGTAATAGTAGGTAGACGACCTGAGACTATGTGAAGTGTTGGAGGTTGAGTGAAAAGTGAGGCCGGACGCACGGGCAAAAGAAGGAAGTACAGACGGGATGGGCGGTATTAGTGCAAGCCGCCGGGGCCAAGCAGTTCGGTGAATGTGTGCACCGTCTTGAAGAAAACCCAGGGAAGCGGGTTGAAGACAGGATATCCGAATTGGCGAGTAGGTGGAATGGTGTAACTTCGGGCGAGCGAAGTGCGCGAGAGGTAGAGAAGATGTTGCGGCGTCTTCCAAATCGCTGCTTGACTTTGGCTGGGAAGTGGCCGTGACTTGACGGCCGAGTAGATTTCTTCCTCACGTCAGTTTTGGAGGTTCAGATTCCCGAATAAGCCACAGCCAATCGTACACGGGTACAGCTTGTCAGTACTGCCCTGGCAGACCCACAGCACAGCTGCTTGCCAGCCGACAAGGCCACTAACATGCTCCAGCTCATGTGTCGAATAAGACAGCCGGCCAATCACACGTACTTCACCATTTGCAGCCTGCAATTGTGGATCAACAAAACCTTGGCCGCTCTTTTGCTTCATGTCATTCATTGCGCGAGCTGCGTGGTTGGATTCACTCTGAACAGAACCTGAGTGAGCCACTGCAAGCTGGCAGGCAATTGAGGTGTCTGGATAACTGGACTTCACGCTTAAAACTCGTGGCTCAGCTCCGTCAGTACGTTGAGAACCATAAGGCTGACGACTGATGATGAGGCTGTCATCAAGAAGGAAGGAAGGGCTGCAAGAATCAAGTGGATGCGCCAGAGTGACGATTCAATTACCGGTGACCCAACATCAGACTGTTACTACAGTGAGCTTTTTGCTATCAACTTCAGCATTTTATATAATGTGAGTGTAAGAGCTTTTGGTTCAAAATAGAGTATGCTTTCTCGAACACGTATAAGTGATGATGGATATGATTTTTCATCCTGGTGTTTAAGAGGGCAAAGGTACCTATGTACACATCCGGTGCAACCCCGCAAATCCGCACCAATTCTACACAGTACCTGGTCCCCGCAATGCATTGGGTGCCCGTCCCTGGACTGTGCTCCCGCCCGCCGCTCCCTTATCTCGATTGAATCCACCCACCCATCCACCCTGGGACATCATTCCAACCCTCGACAACACAGAACATCAGGACGCATATCGCCCGCCAACAAATACAATGGCCACCAAACGATCCAAGACTGATCCTACCGACGACGAACTCGGTGAGCTCTTCGAGGGCATCGGCGACGACATTGCCATCAAGAAGTCATCGACGCCAAAGACCAAGCGAGCGCCTGCTAAGCCCAAGAACGATGCCGCCGACCGAGATATCCTGGCCGAGCTAGAGGACGAGCTTGTCTCGAAAGCTCCCGAAAGACCTCATACCCCTCGCGTCCGCGACATCGCCGCCAAAGCTTCGCCGGCGAAGCGCACCTCGACCAACACTCCACCTCCCGCTGCTGACACCGGCGCTTCCACACGAAAGTCAGGCGAGAGCACCGCATCCCACCCGACTGGCACCTTCACCCCCAGCGCGACAAGCTCCGATCCGCACGAGTCCGAGAAGAAGCCTGCCGAGAAGCCACAACCAGCTGCGAGCTCTGGCGGAAGTTGGTGGGGAGGCTTCTTGTCTACTGCTGCCTCGACTGCTGCTGCCGCTGTGAAGCAAGCCGAAGCCGCCGTCAAGGAGATTCAGCAGAACGAGGAGGCTAAGAAATGGGCCGACCAGGTTCGCGGCAACGTGGGCGCTTTGCGCGGCCTCGGTAAGTCTTGCCCTTCAGATGGATTCACTGCCGTCCGCGTAATGTCTCTTCTCTGCCATTGCAGTCAATGCTGATTCGCATCCTTCATAACAGTTGGAGAAGATCTCGTGCATCGCGCCATCCCGACATTCACCAATATTCTTCATACCCTCGCCCCGCCTATTTCGTCGCACGAGCGGCTGCTCATCCACATAACCCACGACCTTGTCGGATATCCATCTCTCGATCCTCTTATCCACGGTGTCTTTAGTCGCGTCATGTCCCAGGTCGAGGGCGGCGATCTCCTGGTCATCCAGCGGGGACAAGAGTCAACAGCACGCAACTCATCCGAGAAGCCTTCGTTCTTCGGTGGCTCATCAACGGTCGGCTGGCGCGACGGACCCTGGTGGCGGCAGGTCGAGATCCCTCGCGACCTGGGCGTCATCAACGGTCTTGTCGAAGGAACCAAGCTCTGCCGGGCTAACGCGGAGGGCTATGCCAACGATTACTTCGCCGCGCACGGTGGCATTGAGGCGGCACGCCAGAGAGCGATGGAGCCAGCTGGCGAAAGCAACCCCGTCCGGACTTCAGACATCTTCCTGTCGGTGCAGGCCATCGGTGTGAAGGAGGACAAGGCGCTCTTTGCGGGCTCGTCAGCCTCGGAGAAGGAGAAGGAGTCATCTGATGTTTTGGATGAGGACAAGACTGACGACCTGGTCTGCTTCGCCGTCTACATCTTTGATCCCATCCATGATATCCAGTACTCGGCTGTCAGCCAGTCCATCCCCGCCAAATGGATCCGCTGGCTGGATGCTGCCGCCGCGCCCCTTACTCCCGGCAGTGCCGACGAGGGCCAAGAGTTCGACTTTGAGCGCGTACCGGAAGAAATTCGTGACATTGTCGAAAGCGGTGGCGTTGACCCGCGCGAGTGGGTTGCTGAGTGGGTTGAGGAGGCACTGAGCCTCTCTGTGGGTATCATCGCCCAGCGCTACGTTGCGCGCAGAATGGGCGTTGGTGAGGGCAGCATTGGTAAGGGAAAGCAGAAGGTGGAGACCATCCTGGAGGAGGGCGGAAGTGAGGCTGCTCGGGCAGGCCTCATCTGAAAGAAACAGACATGTTGATGATTTGCTTACAATGAGGCGTTCTTTGGGTCTTGTTCGTTTTTGTCTTACGCAATACCAAGTTGGTTATAATATTACACGCTAATGAACACGATTTGAAAGGACCTTTCTACCAGGCTATAACATGGGATCTCCGGATTGCCAACTGCCAACAGCAACAATCATCTTGTGCTCAAGGAGGCCAGTGTCTGAGTGGGCGATATTGCCAGCTCCCACCGCTTCTCCTTCACGGTGCGGCCACCCCCTGTCAGGAACCCCCAAGTCTTGGCATGCGTCAGTTCCACTTACAGAAGTCCCGGGCGAGCCGCAACAGTGGAGTTGTGTCAACCGTTGGTCCGTGGCCGAGTTTGTAATTTTCACCGCCGCCCTTGCTGAGGACAACAGCCCCTGGAGATTGTCAGGTTGTTTGCACGGCCCAGAAAATGCGCAAGAAACATAGGAAGGGGTGGTGTTCTTCAATCAGAAGCCGCAGTATTTGGAATAGTACAACGGTCACTTCAGATTTTTCCTAGTCGAGTACAATCTGGGCTTTGTCCTTTCAAATTTCCATCTGTGCTGCCGGTGTCTTTCCCAATACGGTAACTTACATCGCATCGTGTAAGTCAATCCAACGTCAACGTCAACTCCATTCTCAAACTTCCATGAACGAAGTTCATCCACAGACCACGCCCGAATACCTGCATGCAAGGATCGAGGTGTAACATCACTTACACAATCTCATTTATACAATGCTTACATTTGAACGCCAGTAACACCCCCACAAAACATTCTTCACCCCAATGATAATGATCAACCTCGAACACCGGTAACTTGGTTCTCAATGCGACGCTGCGGCGCAATAGGCCACGAGGAGCGGCGCTGCCGGGTTGACAGGAGTGACAGGTTCAGTTGGTTGTTGGACGCTGGTGTAACGTGACTTGAATGCTCATCAAGATTATACTGGCACAAGGGGTTTTACATATAACAGATCAACAGTTGTCAGAACTAACAAATGCCCAAAACGGTCGGGCTCGGGCCCCGATGTGCCGGCTTGTTACGATCTATCATGTAACGATTCGTCCCACGGCTATTGTCATCTTTCGGTGAATAGGTACGCAAATGGATTGGAAAGGGCGCCACTTGTCGGTTTCGGTGATGACGGCGCTCGATGAAGCTTTGGCGGTTTGACTTGCGTTCGTGGTCTCATTGGTGAGTTCACCAGTGCCAACCGCCAACTCCTTTAACAACTCTGTCATATTGAATCCAGGTTAGTACATTACACCGAACCAAACTTTGAACTTTGCCGGTACGCGTTGGTGATGCCTTGGCTAATGGCTTGGAGGAACTCTCATCACAGTGACCAGTAAGAGTCAATACATAGAATCCAAGTTTGGTTATAGGATGCACAAGAGGCTAAGAGTACAAGCATCCCACGCCCTTCGATGTATGTCAACGGTTGAGGATTGTTGCTTGGGGTGATGGTAAGTTCTGGGCACTGCAGTCATGGCTCTTTTGGGGAGAAATTCCGCATAAATGCTTCTTTGGGGACTTGACATCGAAATGTGCCGAAGTATGGGTGCTAAGCTGACTGGATTCTGGAACAGTACCCGAACGATCTCAACTCCAATCTTCACTTTCGGTAGTGTCACCGACAACGGCAAGCCAGGGCTTAGCCTCCACCTCCACCAAGGCCGCTAGGAGTATGTAGGGTTCTTCTCCCCACATGACCAACCGCCACTCTTCCAGGAACCCCATATGTCATTCTAGTATGTAACATCGACGTAACCCCCACTTGAGGCTCGCGGCTCAGCCCTACCGAAGTTGGACGTTTGCTCGCATTCCAGTTGCCTAGACCAGGTAGGCTCAAGAAAACGATGACCAAAACCGACTGGTCAACTACCGGGCCGCAAGGTCACAGCCGCTGTCCCAGGCACCTGGAACCGAAGGCTTCCAATGAGCTTCCAACTATGGGTCACCAGCCAGGATTGGAGGAAGAGCAGGATATTACATACTCGGTCAAGTAGTATATTGCATGTGGCAGCACAGTGACTGCTGAGAAGCAATATGAACAGGGCTGAGCCAAGGCCTCGGAAATGTCTGGGTTCCGAGGACCAAGAGGAGTGGGAGTTTGGTTCTGCTTTGGTCGGGTGATAGGCTCAGCAAGTAAAGCGAGTTGACAGTAGGCTGTCCAGTCTATGAATTGAGATGTTCGGTCTTTAATGAAGAGATTGGATATATATATCTCCTTCAAACCTAGCTCATATGAGGCTAAAAAAACAGACCTTGGGAATTACAGGAAGGATATAGTGACAGCGGGTAGGATTTTGAGGAAGAGAAGAATCGGCCATGGAATTGGGGGTAAGTCAGCGAGCGTCACTCACCGAGTCTGTCTACGCAGGGCGCTCACCGCCGCTGAGAGCTTGAGATCATGAGAACTTCAAGAAGACGCCCGAGCAGGAATCTCAGCATGCGAGGCGATATCTCCGATCACGATACTGGCTGTGTGTCAGCGTATTCGCCCAATCTGGAAACATCGAAGCCGGTGAGAGTGATTCTGGTGACAAAGTTCGGAGAGGCACAGGAGTCGACTGCTCACCCTGAGCCGTTGGTTCGTACGTTGTTGGTTGACATCTTCAACAACATCATGGCGGTGTGATGTATGTGGCTCTGGCAACAGTGAGCATCATGATATGGACAGATCCGGCATCATCTAGCGCTCAACTGCGCAGAGCGAAAGCCATGAAGTCCACGATTCCTGGATGTCCAAAGTCTATAAAGGCCGAAGAATCGTCGTCGACCCAGCAGCTTTTTCTCTCATCATCACACACTTCACAAGCACACTCAGCAATCAACAACTCACACTTCAACCTTACACTTTTCCAAAACCATCAATCAAAATGTTCGCCCTCAACACCATTGCCGTCGCTGTCGCGGCCCTCGCCGCCACCGCTCAGGGTGCCCCTACCGATGCTACCGTCGAGACCCGCCAGGTCGCCTGCCCTGCCAGCGTCCAGCTCTGCGGCTGGCGTATTATCAACGATCTCAAGTGTAAGCTCCTTTGCTTCGGGCTCCAGACATAACACATAGGCACAAGAGCAGAACTAACAAGATATCATTGGCACAGGCTCTGACAAGACTCATCTCCTCGCCATCTCTCCCCCGGGAACCACCGAGGGCCAGATCTTCAACGCCATCTACGAGACCGATCCCACCGGCTACGTCTGGCGCTTTGTTCAGCAGTGCAACGGGTGCAATAACTTTGGTGTTGGCATCCCGGCGACTGTCTGCCGCGCCTAGGCAGTTGCTGTCTTGTACGGAACACTCTTTCGGTCGCGGTCTTGCTCGGCTGCTGTCACGCGGAGGAATTCAGGAATATGCTCGGGGGGTGGGATCATGAAAGTGTGACGCCCACACGGGAGGAGGAGGAGGATTTGGGTCTGAAGAAGGTTTTCAGTTTTTCGATGGTTTGCGTTTTACCAGCTTGGCCAGCTGTTCATTCTCTACGCAACACTCAGTTAAAAGAAATGGGAATCTCACGATTCGCGCGCGCAACATGAAGTTCCCCTCGCTCTTTCCTTGATTCATTCGGTGACCCCCACGACAAGGAAAATCACAAAATTTGTGTGCAACCACACAATGGCGTTGCAAGAAAGGAAGGAACAAACCTCCAACATAACGTCAGCAGCCACATGGCATGACGGGCCGTCTCCCGCTGACCGATTGTTTGTGTGCTACACAGGCCTTATACATTTTCTTTTTGAATGATGCTTGGTTTTAGAAGCTTTTGAGTTTCAATCAATGTCTTTGTTACACTTGCAAGTCATTTAGGCGACGAGATATCGTAGAGTGTCTTCAGTGTTCCAACCGGGCATGACCCACGATTCAGGGGCAGGATTTGGTGCCAAACATGCCAAGACTTTGACTTGCACCGGAAATTTTCCACAGAAAAGAAAACCATGGAGATCTTGGAGTACGAATGCCCGCAAACAAATAAACTCAAGGGTCATATGAAAATACCCAGATCAAAATTCCTGACGGGCGCACTGGCTTCATTCAAAAAGACAGGTGTTTACCTTGTTCAATGCATTTCCTGACTTGGGGCCTCCAAAATATAGGACTTCGTTACCCAGCTGCGCATGCCTCCAAGTCAATTTCTTGGAGTCGGCCAGCATGGCCCCCAGCCCAAAACAGCTGTCACAGGAGAGGGTTAGGGTTCGCTATTTGTTCCGCATGACACATGGCCCCTTCGCTGCACAAATTGGTCAATGCAAAAAGCAAACACGTTTCGTTCCCGATTTCCGTTTTGTTCTCATGTTACACAGCCATCTGCCTCTGCCTTCTCACTCTTGAATTCCAGGACGCACCAATATCATCATCTCCATCATAGCGCAATTCGTCACCCCCGAACCCGAACCCACCAAACCCCCACGGTCCGTCGGTGACTACCGGCGTTGACAGGGAACCCCGCACTTTCTCAGCGCTTGTGCCCCACGCTGCACGTAAGGCGCGTGGGCTGACAAAAGGCTTGTGAAAGGTGCCATTGCAGCCCGTTTTTCCACTCACCACTGCATTGAGGTTTTCCCTGGACATCCACTCATCATCCTTATCCAGCGCCTCGGGTCCGGACATACTCAACTTCAACCACAACGAAATACCTAAACCATCATTTTATCCCGGTAAACCTACATATCTATTTAACTTTCAACGCCACGGGCTACCTTGACCGCCTAAACAGGGCAGCCTGAGCCTCCAACACGCCAAGTTCCCAACCACAACCCACCCTCCCACAAAACCACCCGCCGCCAGGCTCGCCATCAAAATGTCAACATCACCACCACCACCAACAACTTTAGCAACCTCCGCCTCCTCCCTCGCCGAAAAAGCCCGTTCCACCTCCCAGCTAATCGAAAAGACCCTCCTACCCCCATCCAACCCTACAACCCCCAAACCCGACCCCTCGAACCCCTACCCCTCCAACCCCTCCCTGACCAAGCTCATCAACCTCTCGGCCAAGCTCCTTCAGTTCAACCAGCACGCCAACACGCTGGGCGACTGCCTGGCCAGCGCGGCCAGCGCCCCGGGTGGCGTGGCCGACGTGCTCGCTAGGACGCTGGATAAGGCGCTGACGAGGTGCGATCAGGGGGTGGAGGTGGTTAAGGGGCAGGTGGAGTGGTTGGGGAGGGAGAAGGAGGGGTTGGCGGCGGATGTGTTGCAGCTGGGGGCACCCGGGGCGGGGGAAGCAAATGGGGTGAATGGGGTGGAAAACGGGACAGAGAAGGGGAAGAAGGAGGTTGACGGGCAAGTGGTTGAGGAGTATGAGGCGTTGTTGATTGCGTACTCAAGGTTGTTTATCTTTGGGTCGCAGATTGTTATGTGAGTACATCTCTTTTAACTTTGGAGCAACAAACTTTGTTCGTTGGTGACAGCTAACACTGGGAAAACAAATAGCTTGGACGAAAAGGAACAAGCGGAGTGGATGGCTAAGGGTGATGTTGATAAGATTATCAACAGGGCGGAAGAGTCGGCGCAGAAGGTGTTGCTTGGGAAGAGCATCCTTACGGAGCTGCAATAGTTGCCTAACTTGCCTTGGGCTCTCTTGGGGAGAGTCAGGAAGTACATCACTGAGATGGTCGAATGCATTGGTTTGGGAAGCGAATACGTGAGGGGGCAATCTGGGTTGTCATGCTTGTGTGAGTACAAGCAGTAAATGGAAGCAATCACATGGGAGAAAACGGTCACTATGTATTGATGGCATTATATAGCTACGACAGCATTCGATCTAGGAGCAAATGAGGCAGGTAGGTAGGAACCATCTGGCTTTCCGCATCTATTCACTCATATCTCTCACTCCTTCAGTCTACTAACCAACTCAGTAGTGTTCCAAAGTTCCCCGCCGTTGAATCCCAGCTAACTGAAAACTATGGCCGATCCCCCTGTGCCTCAAGTCCATCTTTATGATCCTCCTCTGCCTCCCCACCATGTCTACGCTATTGCCCGCCTTGCTGGCCACTACCGATGTCTGGGAGGTGTCTGTTGCCCAAGCCCATACGAGAACACGACGAAAGAGTCCGTTGTCTTGCTTCTGCGAAGAATTTTCTCGGACGCGTCGAACCGTATCCCCCTGGTTCTTGAATTAGAGCTTGGTTCAGACTTCTATGCCCGCCGTGGTCCTCCGCACAGCCCGCCATCAGAAGAGCCGTGCTTCCCCTTTATACACACATGCCTATGCGTTGGCTCGGCATCGCTCATGGAGGACGCGCACTATCAGGAATGGAAGCATTTTGGAGAGAGCGTTTTTCCGTTGTCTGCGGACGAGATCCTGGGCAATTGTCCCGTGGGTTGCTCAGAGTCACTGCCCAAGGACGCTGGCATGTCAGTTATTTTTATCGATGTTACTGATCCAAGCGACATCAGACATCGATTTGCGACCTGGGAACCTGACCTGGATCCATCATTACGATCAACAAAGCTTGAGCATCTGGTGACCGGGTGGTCGTTGCCTCTATGGTCTGTTGCCGGGATGAATACGGGGCTCTTCACTGAACAGGAAAAGCGCGAAGTGGCATCTGCTTCCAGGATAGAGCTTGGGGCATTAAGAGGTAAGTAGGATCCTATTGCACTATTAGTCACCATGTAATGAAACGCTTCTGACCATCACCGTGCTCACATTTGTGAACAGAGACTTGGCCAGGGGTAATTTGGAATCCTGATCCCTCGCAACGAACGGTCACCCTGCCCCCGGACAGGCTCACTTATGCCCGACGACGTGAAGAGTGGGCGATGGATCCTATGGTAGCAACCATGGCCCAGGTGACTTGGGGGGAACTGGTCAAGTACGAAGCACCTCTACCTATGGGCCGACGTGCAGCAACTCGTTCGCATATCCGACTTGAAATGAAGAAGCAAAAAGGTAGCGTGGTGGCATGGAACGACGCCGTTCAGCTTCTGAGATGGGCCTACCGTGACGAGATCTTTCTGGACTGGGCGTGTTTCGCTGGTCTTACAGCACGTGTTGTGCGGCTGGTGCTTGAAGATGACCCCCGAGCCGGCGGTATCCCACTTTCAAGTGCTCGGGTCCTGACTCTTTGCCCTGACTGGGAGAAGGAGGAGCCCAAGGCAATTGCGGAAGCTATATGCTCCCCCAAGGGCGTTCGGTTTCGTGATGTTTACATCATGACACTACCCGAGCAAGCTGCCTCAGCAGAGTTCTGTCGAAAAACCGGTCAGCTCTTTGAGTACTTGGCGGAAAACGAACGCTGTCCAACAGGGAAGATGTTGCTCACCGGGGCGTATAGCTCGGGTCTGCACGAAAGATTCTGGCTTCCCCAACCCAGCAGTCTCTCAGTAGCTCGACGGTCCCCCGTTTTGCAGTTCATTTTCCACAACCGGGAATACTCCCCTGAGGGTATCACTGGCATTGTCTCGAATACTTTCCAGTCCTACTATCTCGGAGATGCTTGTCTGACTCCCATCAAGCTCGTCAACGGCCTACTTGATTTCATCTACCAAACCCATTGGACCCCCGACGACGACAAGCTCGGCCCACCATGGGGAGACGGTCTCCGACTTTGCATATGTCTGTCTCGAGCCTCCTCAACCTTTGACCAAGACCATGAACGCCCTCAAGTTCAAATCAGCCCTCTCCCCGCAGAAGCCTACTCCATTGCCCGCACAACTTCCGCCTTCCGAGTCCACCCCGAGAGAGCTTGCCAAAGCGAGAGTGAGCCACATCCGCGTTACTATTCTAAGCTCCATGATATAGACCACGACAATTGGACCCTGATTGTTGTACAGGAGAGACACAATGCGGTCCAAGAGAGACTGGAGCCAGACGGGTCGAGTATCACAATTGATTCGATGAGACTCCAGGTCAGCTACTGTTTTGTCCGAACTTCCAACCCCGGGTCCAGATTCTCACTTACCGCCCAACGCTGTCACCCGTCAGATTACGTTCGAGGAAGCGCGAGGTGGATCGGGGAATGCCCGTTAAGCTGGCTAGACCTTGAGACTACGGACTTGGAGGGCTTCCTCTTAAACACTATGGGCCCCGGAGTAGATATCGCGAAGTTGGATGCCCGAATCGATCATTACGATGAGAGTTCTGCATGGGCGTTGGCCACTAGGGGTGACGTAGCACACGACGACATTTGGCAGATATTGGAGGTGATGAGTGCCGAAGAAGCCAGAGACGCGCTGAAGCGTCATTCGAAAAATCTGAAAGTGACAACTGAGGACATGGAAAGGATGAGAGATCGGTATAGGGATAGGGCGTGGGTTTCGGGGGCCGATGGGGGGAACGAGAGGGATGGAGTGTGACCGAGGTCGCTAAATTGAGTTTGGATATAACTAGGCTGTGGAACTCGACGGGGACTTCAACAGCGGATGAAGTGACGATGTAGGAGAAGGTGCCCAGTCCTTTTCTTTAGCGAGACGCGCAGATGTTGGTTTGACAGCTTTGTTTGCATGATGACCGGCGTTGTCGGTGCAAATCAAATTTTGCTTGCGTGAAAGATAAAGATGATCGATGAGAACCTCGAGACAACCAAGTCTCTGCCCATTGTTTCATGTGAAGAAAGGGCCAAAGCCAAGACTAGTTCCTGCCATGTTCGCAGAAGGCCCTCATCCAGACACCCAACGTCCCTGCCCTTGAAGGATTGCTGGAAATGTTTTGGTCACTCCTTCCCTCCTTCGCGTTTTCAGACGAGATATCCCGAGGCAGGAACCTTTCTCAGCGGTACTTATGGGGCCTCCGATTTCCTCTCTGTCAAGTGTGTGTCCTCGAAGTTCGAAAAAACAAAAGTCAAAAAGCTCAGCCGCCCATGGTCGGGGTCGAACCCCGAGCCAAGCTGCGGCCTACGAAGACTGTACCACCAGTACCGCGTATCTGGGCAATGTTTTCTGGCTCCCGCACACCATACCGCTTGGCCACGCACAAGGCAGACGGGTACGAGAGTTGTTGGCTTGCATGAGCTGGGACCTTATGTGGTCCAAGCAACCAAGGTCCTGTTGGTACCCCGCTGCACTTCGATCTGAGTGCTTGCCGCTGCCGGTGCCCTGAAATCAGTACGCCGCAGTCGGCGCCTGCTGTTCTTCCAAGCTTGCTACCGAATTTAATCTTGATGTGAGTCGTTCCTGCACTTCTTACATGATACTTCTGCTGAGGAGGAATCTAAGATTGGTAAGAGCGTCAACACCCCCTTCTCCGAAAGCTAACGGGAGACTTGCTGGAGGCCATCTGTAGGATTGACCAAGGAAGTGCCATGGAGACCAGCGTTCATAACTTAAAAAAACAACAAAAAACTATAAAACAAAACAAAACGAAACAAAACAAAATAAAACAAAAGGGGTGTGAATGCAGATAAAACGGCTGGCACGGTTTTGCCAAAAGACACACAAGATTGACCTATAGTTCTAATCACTACCAATACAGGTCGATTTTGGCTATTGAAGCCGGTCCTTTCTACGTTAGTAACCTCCACAATGACCTCAAATTGTATCTGGTCAACAAACGCAGAGTGAAAAGTCTGTTCCCGACGGCCCGCCAGAACTATTTGCAGCAATTCTCAAAGAGGGTGTATTTATCTCCGCGTTTTGGTAGTGTAATAATCCTGTTTCAGCATGGGGTAACGTGTAATTACCGTATTCTGGCTCTTGGCCAAGGAAATAAAATAAAACAAAACGCCTGAAATATAAAACAAAAGTCGGTATTTATGATAAAATAAAACAAACCATTGAAGCTCAATTTTGTTTCGTTTTGTTATGAACGCCGGTGGAGACAATTCTGTCCATTCCCTTCCTGGTGAGCACCTGCACATTCAGCCGCTCTTTCTTGTTGCTCCGTTCCCTTGTCCCTCCCGAATTGAAACAACTTGAACAACACAGGCAAGACAGGGAGGGGCACTCAATTCGTTTGTCCATCCACTGAAGGCATCCATCACCATCACCACACCAAACCAACTCAATGTGGCCCCATCCAACATCACCCCGGGGCCATCCAGCTGCACAACATCCCGCCAGCCACACCTCCTCGTGGAACCAATCTAGATCGCTTGCTGCTCGACACATCGACCAATCACGGCGACGGCTTGGCCATCAATCCACCCACCACAACCACCTTCGGATATACCGTGCACTAAGCAGAAAGCAGTATCTGAATACCATGATGGCTACCGTAACAACCCAACTTAGCCGTCAACGACACCTCGTGATGCTGTTCAGCTTTGCCTCTGTCCACCTCTGAATGCACAAACCAATAGCTTCATAGGCGGAGCCGCCACGGATTTCAATAATCAAGGGCATCACACAGCTGAAAGGCTGCGTTGGGAGATATCAGTTCACAATGAATCTTCCAGCTGTTCGTCAAGCTCACTGGTACTACCAGAAACTTCCTTGGATTGGTCTGGACAGAATGTACCACACTCACCATCATGAGGACACCCAGACGCCATCTTCGATCGTTCTTTGAAGCATCATCTCTTCTGCCATGCGACTCTTGGGTGTGTAGAAGTTCAAGCTTTTAGAAGATGTGATGGTATGCAACCTCGTCATCTATAAAAAGTATTGCTCGCACTCTCAACGTTCCAAACTGATTCAGTTGCACCAGATCACTATCTCGCAATCATCGCTACACGATCCTTTTGCACTACGCACAGCTCGCTCTTCTACCTTCCCAGTTTATTCTCACTACACGACGCTATTCAGCATGCCTTCCAACGCCCCAAATAGAGGATATCTCCCAGACGGTTTCGATCCCAACGATAAGCCGTACTACTACCTTGGACCGGGATGGGAGCCTAAGCAAACAAGACACATCGACTTAACCGGGCGCTATCCCAACGCCCCTGTCTACAACCAATTGGACACCGACTCGTGTGTCGGCAATGCCACGGCCGCCGCTCTCTGGTATGTTGCCAGCAAGAGCCCTGGCAAGCTGTCCCTTGATCCATCACGGCACTTTATCTACTACAACGCTCGTGCTCTCGCAGCCATGGCCGACAAAGATGACATGAAGCAATGGCCTACCAGTGTCGAAGATGAAGGCACCACAATTCGACAAGCCATGAAAGCGATTAGCTATCTGGGTGTAGCCTCTGAGACCTCCGATCCTTGGGTGGTTGAGGAGGGCCAGGTTCTTGGCTGCAACGATCGGCCTGTCGACGCTGCCTACATGGACGCCAAACACACGCATGCCGTTGAATACTGTCGCTTGGACCCAGACCACACCGATGTGACGGAGGAGATGTTCGATGACGAGCAAAAGGCAGCAGTGGGATTACTTACCCTCACTCACCTCAAGCAATCAATTCATGAGGGCTATCCTGTCGTTTTCGGCTTCAACTACTACTGGAAGAACTTTACCATCGACGATTCTGAATCCGCCAACCCTGATAAGCCGGAAAACAAAGGTTATGCCACTCTCAAATCCCTTGACAAGCCTCATCAGCCGCAGCCGGATTCAAGTTATGGTGGTCATGCCGTTGTAGCTGTCGCTTGGGACGACGACAAACAACGTGTTATGTGCAAGAACTCATGGGGGCAGGACAAGACCAGTTACCCCTATTTTTGGATGCCATACCACTGGATCACGGATTTTGAGGCAACCGATGACTTTTGGATTATCCGCACCATCGATCAATCCAACCCAGCTACTCGCATCAGTGGCCCTATCCTCAATAGTCAAGTTGAGGTCTCAGGCAACGGATGGTACATTAACCGCCAGACGGAAATCGACGAACGTGACAAAGTCTCAACTACCGCCAACAGCGACATTGCCTCGATTGTCTACAACGAAAATACCGCTCAGACTTTCTGGGTCTCGCCTAAAGGGGAGGTTATGTGCAAGGGCTTCATCTGGAATAATGCAGGCTCGCTTGGACCTCCTTTATTCGCAATAGTGGCACAAGGCAGTTCGTACGGCTTTTCAAGCACTTACGTCGAAGCGGCAGAGGGCCGAGCCCTCCCAGGAGCCATCGCCGCTGTTAAGCGCAACGAACACCAAGTTGATACCTTTTGGATTGGTTCTGACGGCTCTATTCACTGTTGCTACACCAACTCCAGTGCGCAGAAGGGGTGGATAGATGGCGCGATTCGTGGATCTGATAGCGGGTCTACCAAGGGTGGTCTTGCCGCTGTATCACGCATGAAAGGCCATCAGGAAATATGGTATGTCACGCCTGAGGGAGCCATTGAGAGCTTGTACTTCTACGAGGGAGACTCAGCCGGTTGGACCTGGTACGAGCTGGCACCAAAGGGAAGCGCGGACCCGGCAAGTTTCATCACAGCAGTGACGCCTCAGTCAGACATGATGTTCGTGTTCTGGATCAGCAAGGATGGGAAGCTTTCTGGCAAGCAATGGTCTAACGACGGCCAAAGCTGGAGAGATACCTTCGCAGATGGAGCATTTCCACCTCACTCGGCTGCCATACACAGCCGCATTGCAGCAGTGAGTAGGAGGAAGGATACTGTCGAGGTCTTCTACATTACCCGTAAAGGCGTAATCGAAGCAGCCTACTGGTATGAATCCCAGGGTTCTTGGACCCGGTGGCACATGGACAAGTACCCCGCGCGTGTGGACAGCGGCTTGACAGCCATGAGATTGAATGACAATCGGATGGAGGTTCTGTGGGTGGGCTCCAATAACTCGCTGGTGGCTGCATCTTTCGCTGATGGATGGGGATGGAAACAAACGGTTGTCGCCGGACCAGGCAGCGTCATGGGTGGAAGCCCGATCGGGACGTTTTGGCGCTCCGAGAAAGGTTATTCGGTCATTTTCCAAGACTACACAGGCAAGCTGATCGTGGCTGACTTTCAGGAGCCTCAGTAGAGGCGGTATCTATGTGGGCGTTGATTCACTTTGGTTAGGCTTGGTCATGTTATTGAAGGCTGTTTGTTCCGGTGATTCTTATGGTAGCCGTCGTTCGTTTATTCTTGATCATAATACAATGTACAAGTGCGTGAGCTTTTTCTGTCGCTCTCATGCAGTGTCAACAACCTGCCTTGGCTTGACGATGGACTGTTTTGGATCCCATGTGCTATAAGCGACGTTTATAACTGCCATCCACATTCACATTGTTGCGGCGTACCTGATAAAGAAGGGAAGATTGTGCGGGTGCTCTACATGGATCTAGAGGGCAGGTAAATGTAGGATACAGACTACAGACTGATTGTGTACCTCCGCGTGACCAGTTATGGAAGCAAAGACAGGTGAGCGAGTATCCGGGGCGAGTGGATAGCGGTTTGACAGTGGTGGCTGTAAGCGATGATTCTATGGACGTCTTGTGGATAGGCTCCGACAGCTCGCTGGTTGTGGGATCTAATAAGGATGGTTCGGGGCGGCGCTGGAGCGAAAAGGTTGTTGCAGGTTCAGGAAGCGTAATGGCCGGGTCCCCGTTTGGAGCTTTTGCCCGTCCCAAGAAGAGCTACCGTAGAGACTCGCGAAATTCGCAGGACATGGCGTTCCGTAAGCCAGCATACGCCAGTAGATGTGTCTGTCCAGTTAGTAAAAACTCGAGGACATTGCCCACCACTCTAACTTGCATACGTTTCAATGTACAGGCTCGGGCTTGCCCTGTACAGATCTGCCCCCTGCCCGGCGCTCAAATAGGAGATAAGCTATGGCGAATTTCGCGAGTCTCTACGGTACTCGGCGGCTTTCCAGGGCTACACCGGAAAGATCATACTAGCGGATTATCAGGAGTGAAGGAACTTATTATCCTAGGTAAGCTACGCCATTAAAGTTGAGTTGGCCTTGGGGATCCAAGGAGGGACAGATGTTTGCTTTATCCTAATACATCCAACATCTGCATGCTCTTATCATCTCTTTGCGTATGCACCAAGTTTCGTGGTAT
This sequence comes from Neurospora sp. CHS-2018a, assembly GCA_009802275.1. NCBI lineage: Eukaryota > Fungi > Ascomycota > Sordariomycetes > Sordariales > Sordariaceae > Neurospora > Neurospora sp. CHS-2018a. The sequence goes on along the minus strand of RAKG01000001.1, from coordinate 1,911,600 downwards.
TTCCACATCTAACCTGCTTGTGCTAATGCAAATCATTGTGTAGCAGAGCTTCCCTGCTTCTGGTGACCTTAATACCGAGCATGACTACGAGGACCGTGAAGGCCCGCTTGAAGAGAAGGCGGACCTCCCCAAGCCACCAGTCCTACAAAACTGAATGGGTCCCCATGCCAGAAGCTCGATTTCTTTCTCCTTTGACACCCACGAACTCTAGCCACCCTCCCGAGACACTTCAACCATGCATCATCATGGCGAAACTCACAATCTTTGATCTTCCGGAAGAACTTCTAGAAGCTATTCTCAAGAAATGTCGCACTTGGACTCACCCTTCTGTGAAGAACAAAGACGCCGTGCCCATCGACTTTGGCACTTACTCGGATTTCCACTTGCGATTGGATTATGTCAAGTACCTTCGAGTGTTACTAACTTGCCGAACCTTTCATCGTATCGCATCACCATTAGCTTACGACTGTGTAAGCTTGGTTAGCCCTGCTCTCCCTGCACAGGAAACGTACCCATCGTTCCCAGAATATTACATTCTGTTACCCAGAAGGGAAAATGGAGTTATCTACTCCTCACTTTTACAACAGCAATTTATTGCCATCATCAACGTATCAGCACATGGCGTTGAACAGTCGCGAACGACACTTACATGTCGACCTCGGCCCAAGATAGCAGAGAGATGCAGAGCACTGAGCATCGACCCGAGAATGCCTGTAACGTAAGTTGAATCCTACTGGGAAGGGCGCTTGTTCAGGTGACTAACCATTGACGTCAAAAGTCCTTCCCAGACGATGGTGTTGTCAAAAGTGTACTCCGAGGATACGCTAGCCACCACGACGAAAGTCCGCTCCCTCGATTATACGTTGGCCTCGCCGTCCGGCCTGTTCGATCTGTCCAGTGTCGATTGGAGATCCGATGATTTGGTTCAATGGCAACTGAAGTTCTTCCGAAATGCTGTTACCCATCTCCCACGGGTGAAAAGCTTAAGACTTGCTTTTGTCCGCGAAAGGCTCTGCCAACCAGTCTGGAATGATCTGGTTGGATCTATTGTCCAGTTCAAAGAACTGGATGTTATGTGTCTCTCCCACATGCGTTCTCCATCTGAACAACGTCACGGTAGTCCTGGTGCCCAACCTGGGAGCCCATTTGCAGATGAGGTGCTGCAGGCAAGTCCACACCCTTGGGTTCCATGTCGGGCCATTGTGTCTTCCATTGTCACTACTCCCTACTAACAAGCCACAGAGTCCAAAACACAGGGCACGATTCACAACACTCATCCTGAACGACTACGGGCGATCTTTCCAAACCCTTGAGTCTCTCATTCAATGGCCACGCAAACTTGAGCATTTTTCTTTCACGCTGCGGTTTGGTTTTGAGTCATTATTCTTGAATAACATCGACATAAGTGACAGTCCTATTACCGGTCAGATCGTTGACAGGTTACATACCATGCTCGAACCTCATCAGACCACGCTGAAGAGCTTGCGAATAGGGCTAGCGTTGACACCATTTGCCTATGCAATGGCGTATAGGCCTGGGTTTGACTTTCCTTACGGAGTCCATTTTGACCCGAACCACAGCGTCATACCAGACTTTCGGGACTATCAAAACCTGCAGCACCTCCACATTGCGTCAATTTTTACTGGTCATCAGGATTTCTGCGAACGGAGAAGGTTCAGGAGAACCCCCAGCCTGTTGGAGGAGCTACACCAGGAAATAGACCGACTTCTCGCTCCGAGTCTGTGTCGCATCACCTTGGATGTCGGCTGCGAGTTCTCTGTGCGGCACTGCCCTTGCTTTCCCCCGGACCCAGAGAATCGGCCAATCTGCAACCTACTATGTCCTCTCGATCAGGACCTTTGGGCATTTCTCATCACTCTCGCCCGGCGCGCGAAGGATCAGAGGGCCCCGCTTTGTCAAATCCACGTCAACTACTGTACCAGGCCTTTTGCTCTTCCCATGCCCGTCTCAGATCTACCGGAAGGGTTCAATTGGGGATGGGTTCCTATGTACGCGAATTTCAATCCGTGGGAATGGTTGAAAAGAGTCAAAAAGAGAGTGGAGAAGCACGGCATCCTGTTCACCTACACTGGTCTGGAACCTGTTTGTGGCATGCCTCGCACTCACCTGCCTAAACCCGAGATTCCTATCTATATATCGATGCAGGAAACGGCGCGGCTTCGCAGAGAGTATGATTTACGGATTTTCGCCTATGAGGATGAGATGTGCTCAGAACATGTCTGGACGGTGGTCAAGAGCGGGTGAACAAGTGCTGACTGGCCTGTTCGAAGAGGTCAAGAGAGAGAAGATGGCTCGGCGAGGTGATTGTTGTCCATAGTACGACGAAAGGGTTGAGGATGATCTGCGGGCATGACACAAGGTTACTGAGTTCAGTTGGGCGATCACAAAGGCAGGAAAGGAAACGACAACAGAAACACACTCGGAAGAACACGAACCACAACGAGTTCGAGGGATACATGGGCAAGGTCCTGGAATTTCACCTTGTTTTGTACTTAGCATAGCGGAAGGTTTCATAGCATTATCAAGAATGCACCATTTCTCACCAGGTCGCCAAGATACCACTCACACTCGGTTCTCCACACAGCGGGATCGAGTTGCGGGACGAACGGGACGTCCCGGTCCCGGCCCCACCGAACGGCGCCGGAGTGGAGCCGAGGAGAGATTGCCCCCCTCCCATCACTCACGCTTTCTCGGCTGCATGTCAGCAATGGAAGCGTAAAATTGATCTTGTTACATCATTCATTGATCGCTCCTTCTTTTCCAATCACTCTCATGTAGCATACGGACCTAAGAGCCATGAAAAGTAATCCATTAGATCCATGCGGTCCAACCATCCCGGTCGCCGGCCCATCATTACCTCTATCTCTACCTGTTTACAACAGTACGTCCCTTATCACTCATCATACGTAATACTAAACTGCGTAGTCATCTGAATCCCGCCACCCGCCGGCTGCATCGTCCTATCCCCCGATCTTTCCCTATCCCTCATCCCCATCCCCATCCTCGAATTTGACCTCGACCTCGTCGCCGACACAGACGACACATGGAAAATGGTGTCCTCGCTATTTGCGTCGCCCATCATGATCTTATCATCATCCGTAGACACCCTATCTCGCTGATAAACAGTCACGCCGCCAATATCCGCTGACGTTTTCCTATCCACATCAGAAGAAACAGACCCCGAAGCTGACGGACGTCGGCCAGAACCTGTGGGGTTGTATTTCCTGTCCATCTCATAGTAGTTATGCTCGCCTTGCGGGCCGCGACCAACACCGGCTTCGATAGCGACGTCGTGCTGATGCCGACCTTGCCAGCTTCGCAGCTCGGATTGCGAGGAAATCTCCCGGTGGCCGATGTCCCCTTCGGGGCCGGTGCGTTGTTCACGCCGCGAGATGGCGAAGTATTTGGGGAAGAGATAGGCGAGAGGTAAGCGGCAGACGGGCAGGCAGGCGCAGATGATGGCCATGTTTTGCTCGATGATGGTCCAGATTGAGGAGTCGAGGTCGTCTGGTGAGGTGTCAGTTTGATGTCTTAATAAGGGAGGGGGCAGACAGGGGGGAAGGGAGGAAGGAGAGAAGCGTACAAGTGGTATCAGGCGTCTTAGTCGAGAAAGTCAACGTCTGCATTCTTAAAATACTAGTAATAGTCGTGAAGAAACCAAGCGCGAACATGAGCACCACCGCCACCTTCTGCGTCTTCCGGAGGTGCGACATGAAGATCGGGTACATGGGCAGCGCCAGGATGAGGATGTCGGTGCTGATGCTGAAGCCGGCGTTGGCGTACCAGTTGACCGTGATGTCGACGCAGGTGCCCGGGATGGTCTTGTCCCAGGCGCGAGGGACGGGCGTGCATTGCCAGACGGAGGCGCCGAAGGTGGCGATCATGTAGGCGATGATGATGCCCATGAGGATGTAGCATGCTATCCGGAACCATCGTTGGACGAAGATGCGGAGGTAGAGGAGCAGGATGGATGTTTTGGTGAGGTTGATGGTGATTTTGTAGAAGGCTTGGGCTACGTAGAAGAGCTGTGTTTGTAGGATTGTGTTAGAGAGATGGTTTTTGGTGTAGGATGGATTTTTCATACCTTCAAAGTCATGAGCTTGTTCTCCTTCGAGAGATTGCGAATATGCTGACCGAATCCATAGGCACATGAGGCCATCATGAGTGCTGATACCACAGTAGCAAAGACCTGTTGATGGTGTCAGACTAAACTAGCCCATTCATCGATCACATCTCCAATCCGAAACCAAGGACAACGAACCCATGATAGCAAAATCGTGTAGTCATCCCATCCCAACCCCTTCCATGACGCTTGCTTAAACCGGGCCCATATCCTCACACCGACGAGGAAAAACGTAGCAATAAAGAGGACGATCGCCGGAGTTTCGATGGAGTGCGCCCTATTGTCGCCGGGCTTGTTCCCCGGGACCCTGATCATCTTTGACAGCGCGGCCCGCCGTGCTTTGACTTGTGGAGAAGGCGGAGTAAGATCTTAGGAAGATCGGCGTGCAAACTGGAGAACACCCATGATAATATTTTCCTGGCGGGAAGCGATCAAGACTTTCAAGAAGTCAAGACCAGCCAGGTGTGGGTGGGTGGTCCATGTCGGTAAATACCTATCCTGATTCCTGATCCAGATGGAAAAAGAAAGCAATCGTACCATAGTCAAAAGCATACTTTTTCACTTGTTCCTATATCTCCTACATTGTTAAGAAGTCCAATGGCTGGTAGTGTGGTATCATGTGGTAGGTAACTAGGTATGATATGGGGAGGTTGATGCGGTGTGGGTAGTGCAAAGCAAGCTGATGCGCATGTCTTTCAAGTTGCGAGACATTGTCCAGCCATGAAGGGTATAGTACAAAGGACGTGGGGGAGAGGCTGACGGGCTGTGACTGGCCGTCGTCGGTGTCTTCCTTGACAAACGTAACAAAGGTCTTGTCGTGGGACAAGGTCGCTTAGCAGACAAGAGCTTTCTTACAGTGCTTCCCAGACGAGATTTGATGCTACTCTGGTGCAGCAAATGCCCTGTCTCCTGCGTCGCCGCACTGTCTAGATTAGGTGCGATGGCCGATCCGGTAGGCTAAACCGACAGAGCCGGGGTGGGACGGAACCTTTTCGGGTGGCTTGTCGGCGGCCGGCGCGGCCCAAAAGCTTGTGACATTGTGTGGTTTTATGTCGATACCTTCACAATCGCATCATCACATGAAAATTTGGATGAAATGCAGGTACGTAATCTTTGGTAATGTACCTGCGCCGCCAATTTCACGATTATCGTGTTGGCTCCGAAGGATCGAAACACGGGGCCACTCGGGGATACCCCGCCGCACCCGGAGCCACCCACCCCAGATGCAGGACAGGAACGGGATATCGACATGTTGGGAAGGTGAAAAAGTACAAATCCCCCCTTCCTCCCACCTTCTAAAATTGCTCTTCTGCTTCCAAGAAGACAAATGCCGCAGACATGGTCAAAATGGGCTGTTTGAATGGTCGGATTAATTGCAGTTTCATGCCCCGGGAGTTGTTGGAATGTCACCTACCCCATTGTCCTTAGTCGTCTATATATCGAAGCCGTCCAATCTTGCCCCTGACCATCTCGATTACATATGAGCCGCGGGTTGTGGTATCTCAACCCCCCACCCGAACTGCCACAGCCGAGGATTGGCATTCCCATTTCTTCTTTGCCAATACCCATCACCACCATTTTGTGCGCGGGCGTACGTAAATGGGTATCATGGCGAGCTGCCCAGCCCTAACATGTAATCTTCCGCAACTGACTGGCTTGCATCATGAAGATTCTAGCTTTCCCGTCCGAGCCGTCGGTCGGTTGGTGGAACCCGCCATCCCCAAGACTTCTAATTACAATGTAACGTCTTGTAGCACAAATCTCGCGATCTTCACCAAAGACGTATATCTCCTTCTTTGCTCGGGCATACCGCTCCTTGGGTGGTGAAGAAAGGCCGGAGCCGAATATCCGATTGCGACCTTATATACAACCCGGATCCCACCACCAAGTAACAGCAATGTAGAGTGATGATCCCCCGAGCCATACGTGATCTTCAGCTGGCTTACTATCACATAGCCACTGCTGCACCCACCATCACGCAGGCCCAGACGCCGCAGCAACCATCATGAAACTCCTTACCCTCCTTGTCGCCGGCGCTGCTCTGCCGCTCATCTCAGCCGCCCCCGCGTCGACGGCCATCGTCGAGGACACCTCAGCCCTCGCTGCCGATGGCGATGGCTCGGTGGCCGCCACCCTCGCCCTCAGCAGCAAAGACATCTACCCAGCCAAGTGCCCGCAAAACGTCAACGGCTTCAACTACACCTACCCCTCGACGCTATGGTTCTACAACCTGACCTCGACCGTCAAGGGCTCGCGGGAGGTTCTCGAGATGGCCTTCATGGACCTTCTCCCTCCCAACTACAACCCGCGCAGCGGCAAAGAACCACAAACCGTCCTCCTCCTGCACGGCAAGAACTTCTGCGGCCCCACCTGGTACGCGGCCGCGACGCCTTTGCAAAAAGCCGGGTACCGCGTCATCCTGCCCGAACAGCTGGGGTTCTGCAAGTCGACCAAGCCGACGCAGTACAGCTTTAACCTGACGTCCTTGGCGACCAACACGCGCAACCTGCTCAAGGCGCTGGGTGTCAGCAAGCCGCCTATCGTCATCGGCCACTCCCTCGGCGGCATGCTCGCGTCGCGCTATGCGCTGACGTACCCGGAGTTTACCAAGTCGTTGATGCTGGTGAGCCCGATTGGCTTGGAGGACTGGAAGCAGCTGGGCGTGCCTGACCGCTCGTTTGAGCTGTTGACAGGGGATGAGAAGGCGACGACGTATGCCTCGCTAAGGGGATACGAGCAGGCGACGTACTACCCGGGCGCCGAGTGGACGGAGGACTTTGACAAGTGGGTGGTGATGCTGACTAAGGTGTATGAGGGCGACCAGAAGGAGAATTTCTGGGCGGATCAGGCTCATGTGGTTGAGATGGTGCTGGGGCAGCCGACCATTCACGACTACAACAAGATCAAGCCCAAGACGTTGTTGGTGATTGGTGAGAAGGATAACACTGCTATTGGCAAGGTGTGGTCGCCCCCCGATGTGCAGGCGAAGCTCGGCAACTATGCTGTGTTGGGACGCCAGGCGCAGGCGGCGATTCCTGACGCTACCCTTGTGTCGTTCCCGAATCTTGGACATGCTCCTCAGATTCAGGAGCCGGAGATGTTTAACAGCCTGCTGTCGAGCTGGGTGAACAACGGCGGTCGCACCCTGGAGTCGCTCAAGCTGAATGCCACCATCATTAGGTAGAGCATGGAGTCCTGTGGGAGTAGGGTCAGTAGCATTTAGATTGTATATATCCAAGTCATCAACATAAGACACAATGGTAGTAGTAATGGTAGTAGCAATGGTAATGGTTTGGGAATGGCAACCTTCATGTTATTTGCTTGGGGAGAAGCCCCCATCGACTTCTCAGGATATCTGGAGTGAAGAACGTACATGGCCATCCGACACAGTCCATCGCGAGCCATTGCCTGCAACCGGTACCGTGGATTCCCGCCCTTGCTTGTTATGCATGAAAGGAAAACATAGAGATCGGCTTGCAGAGGCACCCTTGTGATGATGATCCCGAGCCGCGCGCGGTCAAGGGGTTCGAAGAACTGGGTGTGAATTGACCTGTATATCATGCATATGGTATGACTCCCGAGCACGCCGCAACCGAAATGCAAATGCCTGCCAATCCAGCCGGGCCGGTTAAGGCCTTCATCCTCTACATCTTCCTTTCATCTATGGGGAAGACGAGATTCCGGATGACATTGTTCGTTCCTCGAAAAAAAGACCCGCGCAGCCCATAAAAGATCCATTCCATTTGTTCCTGGACAACCCCATTTACATGACGACACCGGAGTTGGAGGCAATACGGGGCCAAAGCTCAGCAGCCTCCTTACCGACGGGGCCGGTAATGGCGGAACCCTTCATCTCACCCTTGGGGTTGACGATCTAGAAAAAGCAGTGGTCAGCATTGTCCGATTGTAAATGTGCTCCCAACGACCTGGCATTGTGGTTCTGCATCCGTGCCATTCTCCCCAGCGATTGTCCTCCCTGATCCTCCCAATGCAGAACCCAAATTCCCAGGCCGTGGCAAAGTGGTATCGGTGGGCACTTACGACACCGGCGTTGTCCTCGAAGTAGAGGAAGACACCGTCGAAGCGCTTCCAGGGCTTGGACTGGCGGACGATGACGGCGGGGTGGACCTTCTTGCGGAGCTCAGGCTTGCCCTTCTTGACGGTGGCCATGACCATGTCGCCGACACCACCAGCGGGGAGGCGGTTGAGACGAGCACCGATACCCTTGACGGAGATGATGTAAAGGTTACGGGCACCGGAGTTGTCCGCGCAGTTCATGATGGCACCGCTGTAAGAGTCGCCATGTTAGCCATTCATTCCTGTCTTGGTCGTGTTGTTCGTGCGTTTCGAGATTTGTGGGTGTACGGTGTGTCGATTCGTGACGTTCATCGCGCTCGAGCTCGCTTGGGAAATGCTGATTCGCGTTTCGTGCTGAATAGGACGGGAATGGGAATCGTAACGTACACTGGGAGACCCAGGGTCATCTTGAGCTTGCCACCGGGGGCACCACGACTGTAGACATGCTGTTAGCTCACTGATCTCGTTGCCGGTTCCGTAATTCGTCGCTGTCTTCTGGCTGCTTGCTGCCGGTCCCTATCTGCCGTCCATGGTGCTCAGAAACTCCAAAAATCGTCCAAATGACTCCCGGTTCAATCGGGCAGCATCCTCCTCTTTCGCACAATCTTGTCGCTGCGATTTCCTCCTCTTGCGACCACCTCAGTTTGTCGGGCAGAACCTCGGCTTGACGGGCAGCAAAACAGCCAGAAAACAGGTCGGAATCGATCTCTGACGTGGTTACTCACGAAAGCTTGGCCATTGCGACGGTCTGGTTGCTGAAATGGCGACTGGTGATGGGGGAGTCGAAATTTCGGAGGGGAAATTCAGCAAGGCCAAAATTGAACGACAGCCGCGATATTTTTTTTGGGCCTTGGGTTGGTGTGGACCGCAAACCCTACCGTCCTTTGTGACGGTCACGTGCAGTGGCCAAGCCCGTCAAGCCAGACGAACAACCTCAGTCTTGGCACAAAATAGTGGGGCATTGTTTTTTTCGTGCAGCCCAGACCAGTTTGAACTTGACAATTCCCTTTGCGCTGTGCAATCGCCAACCGGGAAAACCATTTCAGCAGCTCACAAGAGGACGCATTGACAGCTACAACGATCAGGAAGACATGCGGAAAGAAATGAGCAGTCAATAAGTTCAAGAGAAAGACAGAACAAGCTCTACACAATGGTATCATACAGCAAAACTGTGCGCCAGCCAAGGTCTAAAATCGCCAAGTCGCGCACCAATCAATGTCAACCGCGCGATAACCACGCCAAGACGCTCCCACAGCCGTAGAGGTACCACGAACACTACGATGTCAATCCTCACTCGACATCATTCGGGTTGCCCAGCACGCGCAAGTCGCCCTTCGCTCCTCGACTAGCCTTGTCGCCCTCAACATACTTCAGCGGCCTATACACCGGTTCCCACATCTGCTCTCTGATCCATTCATCAAGGTCCTCCTCCTTGGTCGGCACATCCTTCTCCTCAACCACACCCTCCTCCATGGCCGCCAAGATGACTCTTCGAGCAACGCGCACGCTCACATCGCGCACGACATTGACACCAGGAAGCAGCGGTGCCGTATCATCCTTCAGCGCCGGGCCCATCTCAGCCACGCCCTTCGATGCCGCCATCAACATCTTGTCCGTCACACGGTTGGCCCGCGACAGCACGGAGCCTAGACCGATACCCGGGAACACAACGCTGTTGTTGCACTCTGCGACTTCGACCTCAATCTCCTTGCCATCCTTACCCCAAGGGCCCTTGACCGGGTCGAACGGACTACCTGTGGCTACGAGGGCCTTGCCGTCTGTCCACTCGAGGAGGTCTTCAGGCACGGCCTCGTGAAGCTTGGTTGGATTTGACAAGGGCAGGATAATGGGGCGCTCGACGTGCTTTGCCATCTCACGGACGACCTCCTCCGTGAATGACTTTGGTTTTGTGGATGTGCCGATTAGAACGTGCGGCTTGACCTCCTTGATCACACCTAGGAGGTCGGTCTTCTTGTCGACCCAATCGTCGTGCGACTTGGCATACTTTTTCTGAGCATCCGACAGTGAGTCTGACTTGGTGGTGAGTAGCCCAGGTTTGTCGATGAGCCTGCGTAGTGTCAGTGTTCTGTTGCGTGATGAGTCTGCCATAGGTGTGGAGTGCATGGGCGTACCATATTTGCTTGCCAGCCTCCTCGGGACTAATGTCCGCATCTGCTGCAATAGCATCGCGAACATGGTCTGCGATACCAACACCTGCCGTACCAGCACCGAAGACTACCATCCGGATGTCGCTCAACTTCTGTTTCGAAATGTGTAAACCTGCCATGATGGCGGCCAGCGTTACGCACCCTGTTCCTTGTACATCATCGTTGAAACAGGGAATCTTGGGTCGATATCTCTCCAGAAGTCGTCGGGCTAGTCGCTATCAGTAACCGGAGCATGCGGGTAGGCGAGAACATATTCAACGTACCATTGTCCAAGCCAAAGTCCTCAAAGTGGATGTACGCTCTGGGGTAGAGTTCACGCGCAGCCTTAACGAAGGTCTCAACAAACTCGTCGTACTTTTCACCCCGAACACGCTTCTGCCGGAGGCCAAGGTACAGATCATCCTTCAAGAGCTCCTCGTTGTCGGTGCCGCAGTCCAAGACAACCGGAAGCACACGGTTTGGATGGATGCCACCGCAAATGGTCATCAACACCAACTTGGCGATGGAGATGAGAATGCCACCACATCCCTGGTCACCGATGCCCAGGATCTCCTCACCGTCTGCATGATGTTAGCCATCTTGACCCAAGGAGTATTTTTTTTTTCGTCAGATGATTCCTTCTTACCGGTGACCACGATGTAGTCGATGTCCTCAGCCTTTCCCCATTGTGCCAAATCACGCTTTACGGAGTCCATATCATTGATGTTCAGGAACACTCCCTCGGGTCTCCTGAATAGTCTTGAGTAGTTCTGAATGGCTTCTCCCTCTGTCGGTGTGTACACTACACTGAACATCTCCTCAAGATGATCATGCAAAAGCTGAACAACCACACAAGTCAGAACAACAAATCCTATAACATCACTTGTCACAGAACAAAAATCCATCTTACCCTGTAAAACAACACCTCATTTTGCTCCTTCATCGATGTCATGAACGTATTCTTGGCCAAATCATTAGGTTGACTGCAGTACTGCTCATACGCCCTTTGAACCTGCTGTTCCAGGGTCTGGATGCGTTGCGGTAGCAAGCCATGAAGAGCAAAGTCGCGACGCTCTTCTTTGGTGAAGGCCGAACCCTTGTTGAAGTAAGGGTGGTTGAGTAGCACGGTGCCTTTGAGAGCGCATTCTAACGAGCAACTGGTGCTTAAGGGCAGATGGGAGAGTTTGGACCCCTTCTGGTGTTGTTGTTCACCTTTGGAGGCTTGGGAGTCTTGAGAGTGAGACATGTTGCGAGCTTGATGAGCTTGGCGTTGTGACACTGCAGTGCTGCCACGAGAATGGCTTGAATGGATGGGAAAACGGGTGACCAAAGCACGCTTTGGAATGCGCAAAATCAAAGACTGGGCGTTGAACATTTAGGGAGGTTTATGTTTACACAAATTTCTCCTCCAACACTTCGGTCTAATAATCGTCGCTGCCCAAATGAACAACACCTTCACGATGTGTGCTCAGGAACGACTTCCTGATCTTGAGCTATGACGTAGTTGACACCCATCACCATGGACGGCAAGTGGGGTGGAGCCCACGGTGAGACGGTGAGCTTTGCAAATCGCAGCCGCCGTGCCCTTCGAGCACAAACTACGCACAGACCACGTCACGAATCTTGAGACGATCTTATGCATCTTTCACAACAAACTTCACAAAGCAGGATATCAAAATGTTGGACATCTTGGAGCCTCGAAGTTGTGAACTCCCATTTCCTCCCCTCCGAAGAAGAGAAGAGACGGCCAACGACGCGGACTATGATGGTTCAATATGGTAAAGATTACTCTTGCAACATTTCAAGGAACAAAGCAAAGGGACAAGTCCCCCGCCCCGTTCCCCCCATCTCCAACCCCTTCCGAGTTGCAACACAAGACGTGCCACAGAAGAGAAGGTCTCCCGAAGGAGCCCCATGAGAACAGCCAGATGGCCAGAGCAGTTGGAGAATGGTTGTTGCGATTTGCTTTTGAGAGATGAAAAGGAAATGATCACCTACCGTTTTCCCGCGTGATAAAGTGCAATTACACATGCGGATTTGCGTCGCCGCATATATCAGTTCAGTACTCCGTCATGGAGATCGGCTCATCCATGGCGGCGATGAAAGCTCGCTTCTCATGGTGTTGCCGCCATCACATTTGTTTTGGAAGAAACAAAACGCAGACACAGATTTGCAGCATTCGAAATTTTTGAAGCAATTTGATTTTCGGGCCCAACCGCTTCGGCAGAAACTGTGGGTCTTGTGGCAGCTGTGGACAGCTGCAAGCCAGCTGGCGCTGCTCTGTACACATGCCAAGCATTAAAGTGGAACGCTCCTCCATCATCAACTTCACATCGTCAACTTCACATTTGAAACTGCCAAACAAAACACACTCCATGGCACGGTTCCCAAGTCTGACCCCGATATCTGTCGCCCGCCATTATACTGAGAACAGTTTCACCAAACATACTTGGATACTCATTGCTCCGCGGTCACATCCGTACAGAGCCGATCGTGCACCCTCGCCGGATTTCCTACCGCCTTTCTCCAATCGAAGCTCTCAATCAACTTCCCGATATTCGTGCTACGATCAGCTCTGATGAGGTCCTCTGTGAATGGGACAGTCAGCAACTACTGCAAATTCTTTATCTCCGTGCTCTCGTGTTCTATTACCTTCTCTTGGGTAATACCACCAATCCTCTCCGCGATATGCATCTTCGGTCATCTCCCGTAACAGCGTTGTCTTGTTTGTCATCGGCTCAGCGTAATGGGCATGCTTGGCCCAGGATGCGTAAACCTTCGGCTTGTCGGTTTTCTCGTCCATATCGAATTCACTCCAGTTGTGAGAGGTCAACTTGCCATGCGCTGACAGTAGCAGACGGGTCGGGCTCCACGATGAATGTCCATTCTCTCCATATGGTGTCTTCCGCCATACCACAACGACATATTCCCAGTCGCTATGTCCATTATCAGTCACATACCGTCACGATAACAAGGTGGTGATCGGATCAACTTACTAAGCATGTCCAAAAATCCCCTCCGGCGAGAATCCATCCTTCTCATAAAAGAGGTTATACGCCACTTGAACTTCTTCGCTATCACATTGCTTGAAGGAAAAGTATACCGGAAAAGAGGGGTCCAACTGTCCCGCAGTGATCCAAGGACGGCGACAATTACACCCGGTATCGGGGAAATCGCAGAGTTTTGCTGGCGGTGTCTGTTTCCCTTCGCCATCCACGGCGGAGGTCGGGTAGCATGGATAATGTTCTTGGGTTTCGCCGAAGAACCACATGGGTGCTCCGGCGGCGGCGAGGTCGATGCCGTCGCCGTAGAGCAACTTGCTCTGTTCGGCTGAGAACCCGGGGTTCGTGGTAGCAATTGTGGAAGTGAGTAGGCTGAAGCCTGCGAAGAGGCTGGGAAGTGGTCGAAGACGCATGGTGAGTGTTCAGAATGATCTTCTGGTGAGCTGCGATACTTTGTCGGTCGTGCGAGCGTAACAGGAAGAAAGATCTCTATGAATGAAGATGGGTTCTCTTCCCGATTTGATGTGTACCAACCTCCTTGACATTCTGGATTCATTGAGCCGTATTTTGAGGGAGAAGACACACGTATCCTGATGAAGGGATATCTTGTTCTTCCAATGATGCAAATCTAATTTCTGCAAGGGCATGATGCCGGTCTTGAGAGGCTTGGTTGCATATCTTATGCCCGCTCATGAAGCCAGTGCTCTATGCCTCCGACGATTTCACAGCAGTGCAGCATTCCCAAGGCTCCATGATACCTTATGGCATTATTACTCGGGCGGCTCTCGATGTTGTTCTTCCATTGTGAACGGAAATGATAACCGCTCAATTTCAGCACCATGAAATTACGAAGGTTACTGAAATGAAGGTCATCGAAATTGAATTTTCCCAGTTAACGCGGAGGCATTTCAAGGCAAGTACACTGGAGCGCAGGGCGTTGTAGCACCAACTTGGTAGCCGCGATGGAGCATGACATAATCGTCAAAACAACACCTCCATTCGCAAAATCGTGAAGACTTCGTGGTTCATACTTGCGCCTACTGCAAACAATTGCGATACCGTGCACACCTTGAGTTGTTTCACCATCCTGGATGTTGCTGAGACGATGCAGGTCCTGATCAATTTCCTGCCCCTTTTCCTGCTCAACTTCATCTTTACCTGGGCTCAAAGTGACAATGGCACATGCTGTCTGGCCACGAGCTGGATAACGGAAACGTTGTTTACTGCTTGTGGTGTTCTAGAGACAACTACGGTAAGATCCCAAAGTCGCACCGGATACAAAACACGTTACTTACTAAGCCGTGAACGCAGGTCTACGAAGAAGCGCCATGCCCACTCACGACAAGCATCGTACTTCCCGACGCCGTCTTGACAGGAGTGACGATACAGCCGGCTAGTTCGCCAACTTCATGTTGCGTTTTGCCTACACCATCGGCTTCCCTTAAACTGATCGCCTTCGAACCAAATGCCACCGATGTAGACTCGATCTACTTCTACAAGGGTAACAACGCCACATCCCCAGATTACGTGGGGACGCTGGCAGACGGCTTCCGCTGTCTCCTTGATCTGTCACCAGAGGCATTAGCGGCCGGCCGCCTTGCCGCGTACCTATCCAACGGGGAGTCTATCATCTTCGACGAGACTGGCATGCACTACTATGGAGCGGGTTGCAACACCACGTCTTCCATCACCATCTCCGACTTCTTGGCTCAACTCGCAGGATTGCCAGACGCACCACCACCAGCCGACGCTGACCAGAGAGGCAGAAGAGTCAGAAAAAGAGACCTTCCCGAGACCAACTTTACTGTCGCAGTCCAGGTAGCAGCTGCCATCGACCTCTTTCTCCACGACCCCCAAGTAGCCTTCGGTGACTCGCCCTGCACGTTCATCGACATCCAGAACATCACGGAATGGGACATACACTCCTGGACATGCCAGTATCCCGGCGCCAACAGCAGCGAGAAAAGCTGCGAAGAGAAGTTCCACTCCTGGTTCAAGCCCGACTCGCCTTCTCCCTCGGGAACCGGCCTCGACCAGACCGGAAATGCTCTCTTCAACTTCGTCCCCCGTCTCGTCAACCGCGTCGGAAACAACCTTGCGGACCTCTTTCCCGGTATCAGCGAGCCGCTTCAGCACGGCCTTAACTGGCTCAACAATGCCCACAGCGCCGTGCTGCACGCTACTGATGTCGGTGGTGGTGAACTGTGCGAGATACTCCATGCTCTCGACGAATATGATCTGATCCTCTCAGATCCAGGATTGCCAAGCCTGCACACAATCGGGAACTACCACTCGCCGCCGGTAGCAACAATCACCGAAGTGTTCGAGTCGCACACGAAGAGGATCACGAAGGAACCGCCGAGGCAGGTGGTGCCGACTGAGACGAGCTTTCCGAACGTGACGGAGACTTCGTTCTCTGAGATTCCAGATGTTCCGGATCTGGCATCGACATTAATCTCGGTGGCAGAGGACTTGGTCGAGGCTGCCATTACTCCTTTTACCTCGTTAGGATCTTTGCTTGATGCCCCGCCGGAGGCGAGTGATGAGGAGGCCGAGAGGTTGCCGACTGTCACTGTGACGGCTATTGTTACGGAGATTGTGACATGGTTTGGGTTGGCTTCGTCGGCGGCGGAAGACAGCTTCACTCCAGATATGTCTAATAGGGATTTAATTGCACATTGAGTGGTTGCTTTCGTACGTGTTGACGATGTGGAAATCTCGGAGAAGCTGTCTGAAATCAGCGGATTTTGGAATGCATTTATTTCCGAGAGGTTAATGGCAATGAACTCATCGTGCCACATAAAGGTGATGGTCGTATGTTAGATAATTATATCATCTTCCAAGATCGAAGAACATAATTCGACTGCTCAAACACTTTCCATCCTCATTTTCTTCCCTTGTTGAAAGATTGTCGGCGCGTGAAGTTTGGGCGCGGGACGAGACGAGAAAGCGGAGTGGGGCCCAAGTTTTGATTCGGTATCGTATTAAACAGAGCCACTAGCTGAACTAGACGATAAACGCCCCTCTATCTGTTAGTGTCGGTCGTACTCCTGATAATGCAGCGTTTGGACACAAACAACACCAATCCAACCTCATCGCCGTCGGGCCGCACCCAAGGTTCAGCTTGACCCCAACATCCCTCGTCAGCAACGAGTCGCATTACGGCTCAGCTAGTCCGATGTAGGTTGATGTTATTGACAATGGTAGCCCACTCAGCTCAGGAAGTGTGGCGCAGCGCGGCTTTTCACAACCCTGCCAACAGACTTCTCGTCGTCACTTCAACTTTTCCTGTCATCATCGTGTGAACTTCCAGTTCTCAACTCTGAGAGTTCATCGGCTCCAACTGCCAAGACAAGGGACAAGTGATACCTCTGTGTACGATCGACGTTGCATGTGTACCCTTGGACCATCCCCAGACCCGTGAGAACCTCAACGGATCGTCCTCCATAAGTTGACCCACCGCCCCGGATTCCACAGACTGCGCGGTGACGACAGCTTCGTCCCTATACATCATCAATCATATTTGTTTACTCTTTACCATATTTACCTACCATGATACCATCAATACTCAAACCCCTCCCCCTTCTCTCCCTCCTAACCCTCACCCTCCTCGCCTCCTTGCCCGCCATCTCCGCCCGCGACGTCCCCTCCAACCTACAAAACCTCCACACCAAGCTTCTCAAGCAAAAATCATGCAAGCACCCACTAGCCACCGGCTTCTACAGCACCGAAGACGGTCCCAACACCTTCTCCTACTGCGGCGACCACCTATCCGATTTCCATATCCTCTACATCCGCGGCCGCGGCCGCGGCCGACTAGCCAACATGGACGTGGACTGCGATGGCGTGCAAGGAGGGGCTGGTGACGACGGGCGATGTTCTATCGGTGCAAGCCCGGATTACCAGGGACTTACTGCATTTCAAGAGACCGTGGCGTCGTATAATGTTTCGGGCGTGAAGGACTTGAATACCTATGTCCATCCGTACGTGGTATTTGGGAATGAGGTTGAGAGCGACGACTCTAGGGTACGCGGGTATAAGATATTCGATCCGAGGGCGCATGGAGTCGAGCCGCTCAGCGTAATGGCTGTTGTCTGCGATGGTGGGAATAAGTTGGTGTATGGAGTGTGGGGCGATACGAATGGGGATGATGGGGATAAGTCGATGGTGGGGGAGGCGAGTCTCGCGCTGGCGACGGCGTGTGGGGGGAGGGAGATGTCAGGGAGTAATGGGATTGATGAGGAGGATGTGCTGTATTTGGCGTTTACGGGGATGGATGCGGTGCCGGGCAAGGAGGGGGCGAAGTGGGCGGCGGGCAGCTTTGAGGAGTTTGAGAGGAGCATTGGGGGGTTGGGGGATCAGTTGGTTAAGAGGATTGCGGAGGATGGGAAGGCGTCGGGGACGGTGAGGGTGTCGTGGGGATTGATGATTTGGATGTTTGCGGCTTTGGTGGGTGGCCATTTGGGCGCGTATTGGATTTGAGGAGGCATGTGCTTTGAATCTTGAGCGTGGTGTTTGGAATCAATGGAGGGTTGGATCTGGCGTAATTTTGGAACAGGTATTGGACTTACCGAAGAAAGTTGTTATTTCATGATGCTCGCTGCGGTCTTTCGGAGGCGATGCCGGAGACCACGGACATGATCCCAATAACCCTTATCCAGCTGCACAACAAGGCGTCACTCGACGGAATGTTCTTTGCATGGAAACAAAAGTTTCTTGCCCCTCCTGAGAGCGATATCTATGACCACTTTACGGCCCGGTCTTGGACTGCCATACCTGCAGAGGGAAAGACCAGATTTACTTTCCCGTGCTTCCCACAGCCTGCCCTTTTTTTTTTCTCCTCTTTGGGGCACACAATTGCTCAGCACCTTCCATCAAAGTGACATCGTCATTGGTACCGCCAAAACGAAGAAACGATGAATATCATCAGCATTATTGTCGGGGGCCTTGCGGGCTCCGGATTGGCCCTTGAATACGCCGACCTCCCTCCCTGCGGTGTAAGTAGCTCCCTATCCTGTCCGAACCATCGTCGTCGTCGGCACCACGATCATCACCATCAATCATCCTTATCCATCACCACCAAACATGGGCTCTTCATCAAGCAACTTCGCTAACAGAATACAAAACCAAAGCAAATATGCATCAGGAACATGTTTAACCTGGCATACAACATAAACTGTCCCCCGTATCCCAATGGCCGGCCTAACCTTGAATGCCTTTGCAACGACGCCAGCTTCTTTAACGGCATCCGTGACTGTGCTTACGGGGCCTGCTATATTCAGGACGCCGAAAACACTTTGGGCCTCGCTGCGATTTATTGCACGGATCGTAGGTAGTTCATCTTCTTTTCCTGACCCCTTTGTTTCCGTCTTCCATGTTCCATCATTCCCCCCATCTTCCCATCTTCCCATCTTCCCGCCTTCCATCCCCTCTTCCCTACTCTCGATCATTCATCCCCATCCCCCATCCCCTATTACCTTCCTCCGAGAACCCGAAACTCGACTAATCTCCTCCTCCCCTCAAATCCAGCAAAATACAAATCCCCGAACTACCCCTGCCCGAGCCCGCTCCTGCAACCTGGCGCCTCACCTGCCCCCATCGCCCCTGCTCCTGGAGTCAATTCCAACTCAGGCTCTGGTCCCTCCGCGGACAACGACATCTCGAATCCCTCTGCCTCCAACAACGACATCTCGAATCCCTCTGGCTCCAACAACCAAGGCACTGGATCCAGCGGCTCGACGAACTCGAACCAGAACTCCAACTCTGATGACACCTCCCCCAATGCCAACAACAACAACAACAACGGCAACAACAATAACGCAAACCCCCGCGTGGACGTCCTCACCTACGTCTCCAACGGCAACACCTTCGTAGCCACCGTCACCGTTACCCCCGCTGCTGATGGTGTTGTGTCGTCTAACGTGGGAGGAGGATTGAGGACGGTTACTGCTTATGTTTCTCCTAGTAGGTTGGTGGGTAATACTGCTGTAGCTAGTAAGAAAACGAACAAGGTGGATTATGGAAATGCTTCGTCCACGTCCGCTAGTTCGGGGGCGTCGGAGACGAACAGCACCGGGGCTAAGGAGACGGGGAAGGGGGCCACTAAGGCGGCGGGGACTAGGGAGACGGGGAGTCTTCAGGAGAGGCTGTTGGCTGTTGCGCTGGGTTTTTTTATGGTTCTGTAGGGGGTTGGGGAACAATTGGATTCCATGGACAAGATATATGGTGCACACACGATGGATGGAGGAATTTGGATGTCATCACGCGAAGTTTAAAAGATGTAGTTTGATACGAAAATTCGTGCCTCTAGGATCTAGGATAGTCTCAGGAAACAAAACAGAGATAGGAACAAAGCCGTATGCTCGAGAAACCCAGACGCTTCCTTTTGCAGTGGCATTACTGTGTGCCGTGAGACAACGATCTCGCACCTCTTCTAGTAGGCAAGTAACAGTCGTAGTTGGACAACATTGCAAACATGGGATCCCGCTCATTGTTTGATCGTTGAACAGCTCCCGGAAGCACCGCCAATGTTGCTCAGGTACCAGGCGGTTATGAACAACCCGCCCGGCACAGATCCCAACCTTGCTCTCGCCTGCCTGAGCAGACTAAGCATCTTGGGTACCAGCGGACGCGTCTGTTGCGCCTCCGGTATTGCCAGTATTGCCAGCAGCACTTCCAGCGTCACCGGCAGCACTTCCAGCGTCACCGGTAGCACTTCCAGCGTTACCGGCCCCGGCAGCATTTCCAGCATTTCCAGCTTTGCCGGCTTTTCCAGCTTTGCCAGCTTTGCCAGCATTGCCAGCATTGCCAGCAGCATTACCAGCGTCACCGGCAGCACTTCCAGCGTCACCGGTAGCACTTCCAGCGTCACCGGTAGCACTTCCAGCGTCACCGGCAGCACTTCCAGCGTTGCCAGCGTTGCCAGCCTTGCCAGCTTTTCCAGCTTTGCCAGCATTACCAGCATTGCCAGTGTTGGTGGTGTCAGTCCCATTACCAGCGTTGGCGTTGCCGTTGCCGATGTTGCCAGCATTTCCAGCATTACCGCCCTTATTCTTGCCGTGACCTTTCTTCTTCCCATTACCGTTCGTTCCACCGGTGGCTGGAGTCGCGGTGCCATTCCCGGCTTGGTTATTGACAAGGTTGACGTTGCCTACGGTACCGGCGGCGTTTCCTGCGTTGCCCTTGCCCTTGCCGTTGCCGTTGTTGCCAGTGTTGCCAGTGTTGGTGGTGTCGGTCCCATTACCAGCGTTGCCGTTGCCAGCATTTCCAGCATTGCCGCCCTTATTCTTGTGACCTTTCCCCTTCTTCTTCCCCTTTCCACCGGTGGCTGGAGTCGCGGTGCCATTTCCGGCCGATTTATTGCCAGTGTCGACGACGTTGCCTACGGTGCCGGTGCCGTTGCCCGCAGCAGTAGTTCCAAAGCCACAGCCCTGCTTTCCAGCTTGGAATTGAGCGCCCAAGCCGGAACAAACGCCGATGGTATCACCACCGCGGGAAAGGGTTGCACAGCATTTTGACGCGCAGTCGGCTTCGCTGAGGCATTGTCCACCGATGAACTGGAGACCTTGGCCGTTTCCGACGTTCTTTTCGCCTGCCGAGTCGGGGAGGTTCTGTCGTGCTTGGAGAAGCCAGCCGCCGGGGAGAGCTTGTACGGATGCGATGGTGACTGTGGAGTGACCTGTCAGCTCGAATCCCATCGAAGGGACGGAATATCTTGGGATGACTTACCAGCAAATGTGCCGAGGATGGTAGCGAATTGAACCATTGTGTCTGGTGGTTCAAAAGAAAGGACTGACGTAGGATACAGAAAGCAATGCTGACCAGCAGGAATGAAAACACTTGTTGCTCAAAGAAGTACCAAGCACTGGGAGAGTGGGAAAGAAAACGAAAGAAACCAGATCCTGCTGGAGATTTTGCTGTTGCTATGTCACAAGAATATCACCAGGAGAAAGGGGAAACCAGTCTCTTATACCAGAAGTCAACTTGGCTGTTGACAGCGACGTACCGAACACAAGAAACAAGGGCATGGTGACCGGAGAGTGACGGACAAACGGCCGTAGCGCATACCAAGCCGGAAACACCAGAGGAGACCGTAAACTCGAAAAGGGCAGGGATCACAAGGCTGAGACTGGATGGCACCCAGGAGATACGAAAAATCCGGGGTTCTGTGGATCCCAGGCGCGGCCCCTGCTAAAGGCCGGTGGTACCGATGTTGTCTCGCCCCTGTTGATCTTCAATGCAAAACACAGGAATACGGAGGTGTTCGCGATCTCGACCTCTCCGATCACCTCGGAAAAGTTTCCCCTGTCTGGCCATTGTTTGGGATGTGGAGGAGAAGCCGGAGAAGAGGTTGTCCGTGCTGAACTTTCAGGTACACGTGGCTGCTGATTGGTTCCCAGAATTACGGAGGCTGATGGCGTTGCAGCTCGCGCCGGTAGTTGATGGATTGTCAAGATTGCGACCGTGATCGACAGAGTCGAGAACAGTATCGTGTTTGATAATCGAGCCTCGTGGTAACATTGGCGCAGAGTTCATGACAGACAGGAGACACAGAGTCGAGGAAAGTGTTGTTGTCGTCGGGAAAAGAAAACAGAGCACAGACCCCACTGGCCCTGCATTAGCGCCCCTTCTAGCTTACGTCCAGGGGTCAGCGGCGCAGGGCTGGGGATCAAATTGACGTTCCCTTTTCTGTGTTCTCGACGACTGCTCAAAGTAATCAGCTTGAAAGGGTTAAGGAGGAAAAGAACAATGATCTTCTCTTCCAGTTTCAAGTGTCGTATCAGTTTCAACACATGATTACCCCGGATAAGAAGCTGGCGCCAGGGGAACGATAACAGATCATTACGGGAACAGGGGTCTTTCCAGTGCCCCGCACAAGGCTTAGGCCTAGGCCCTGAGAAGCGTAGGCTCCACAATATTTTTCAACGTCACCCTCCCCCGTCGTCAACCTCGTCCATCAGACTTCGACTCTGCGACACCGTCAACCTCCAAACCGTTATCTGCTCGCCATCCTTCTGCTTGCTGGAACCCATACAGCCTAGAATATGCTTCCTCAATCGCTTTCCAAGGCCAGCCGATCTGGTTGTGAACCCTGAAACGTGACAAACGCCTTGCCGTGCTCGCCGTGGTCCCAGTCGCAACTTCTAGCAGCTCCGCCCGACCAGCCTCGTTATGCAAGCTTGCGCCATTGAGTCTGCCATATCCTACAGAAAGATGTAACTGATAGTTGCACGGCTTCGATCAGACGGCTTCTTATCGCTCCCATGCTCACCAACCGACCGTCGAAAAATGGCATCCCGCTATTGCCCATCCGATTTACGTGCGAAGGGAGATAGAACGCAACGGGGCCGACTACTCTTGGAAATTTCTCGCAACATTGCCATACTCCCTCCGGCGCCCGGTACATACGAACGAAACATATGGTTGTGAGAAAGACCGATTTGGTAAACTAGTAGATCTAGATGTTGCTACTTGAGCATCATATCGGAACAAAGCCATCACAACCGACCACAGCCTCGCTCTGGCCCCCTGTAGTGCTCAAGCTGATTTCCCCTCCCTATCTCCGAAAGAGCCAGGCGTGATAATATCCCAATCCTCCTCTTCCATCAGCGGAACTTCAAAAAACCAATCCTCGTCCTCGACCAGGTCTTCCAACACCCAATCGTCATCTGCCGCCAGGTCATCTTTGCGTTGAGGTTCGCTGTCGCTGCCCCCCTTTTTGGGTTTCTGCAACAGCACGCTCTCCTGTAGCTGCTCCTGTTTTGAGAAAGTAGTTAGAGAGGTTGATAATGTGATGGCTCTGCCAGATGGGAAAACTATGGACTTACCTCCACGGGCAAAAGGGAAAGGGAAGGAGTGGCGGGTTTGGGTTGTTCATGTGGCCTCCGGGCGACGCGTCTGTCCTGGGGAACGGGGGCTTTGGACTTGGACTCCGGCGGCATGGCTTGTACGATTTTCATGCTCTGCTCTTGGCACGGTGTTGGGGTTTGAATCGCTGGTGTTGATGATCGAAAGGGTCTGGAGTGTGACACTGAATCAAGAGTAGAATGGGACCTCGGGTGCGGGAAACTGGATTTCAGACAAGCGCTTTGAGCCCTGACAAGTTGAACAGACCCTGGGGGTAACTTGGCAGTGCCAGCGCTCCGAGTCTGCAGACCACATCGGGGTAATGTGGGCGTGATGCATGTTTACGCAATACAACCGTTCCTGATGGGAAGTCTGTTAACATGACCGGATAGCAGGCGACGCTCACCATTGTTTTCCCAGGCCGTGATGGTCGTCGGGGTAAATTGGTCAGCGTTTTCCCCTTCTGTGCAAGAACATGAAACGGCTATCTACTTACCTAAGGTACTTTAGACAGAAATCCTACCAGAGTGTCGGAACTCACATGAGTAGACTAGAAAGTCTATATTTTGAACAAGATGCTAGCAATGAATTGCCACCACATTCTCAACAATTCTCAAAGTCTAGTAGGAAATGAGGTTCAATGCATGTGTCCATAACGAAATAATGCGCCTGCCGATGCCAGAAACCCCGGCCCGCACGGAGTCAAGAAGAACTAGAAGGTAAGGTGGATTCCTATTCCGTCCCGATCTCGTTTCCATCCAGAAACACGCCGGCATCGAAGTCAAAAACCTCTCCGCCGTTCTGCAGCTGTGTTAGCACCCCCCGCGGGACGGTGAACAAGGGTTCCGGACTTACCATCATTGTGTACTCGGTGAAAATGTCGGAGTAAGGCGAAGCAGTACGCTTTTGCATCTTCACTCCTAGAGAAAGGCTTCCTCCTGATACGCGCCTGATCCTCTTGCGAATCGTGTTTTGAGGTTGATGGCATTTTGACACATGGTCTCTTAGAGCACGAGCCGAAACAAATGGCGGATATTGACAACCCACGATGGAACAGTTAATACGCTGTGTGTGCCTGGTTTCATGTTCAGACTTCGTCTTCTCGTCGGGGAATCCCAGAGCGGCCCTTGGGCAATTTGGAAAGCGACATGTGAAAGCCGATGTGCGGAACTCCTTTTTGAAGCGATCGAGATCTTCTGGATGTACCCCAGAGATGGTGGTGAGAGCCAGGATATCTTTGATACTGGATTGTATGGCGAGAAGCAAGCTTTGGAGATCCTTTGGTGAGCAAAGTACTGAAGCTGTGGGTGCCCCTGCTCTTTGTTAGTATGCGTAACGATGGTTATTCGATGGTATTTGAGTGACACAATTACACGAACCTCCGTTCTCGGTCATCAGCAATTTAGCACGGGTGACTCGTTCCCCAAGTTCTTTTCGGGCCATCTCATATATGGCGCTATGTTCTTTGAGGCATTGAATACGGCTATCCCTGCTAGCCGTGCTTTCAGCAATCCCAGAGGTTGAGTATGTTAGCGTACTAGGCTGATGGCGTAAGGAGTTTGCAAGGTCCTGTGCAACCCGGTGTAGAGGTGAGCCGTGAACAAGCCCGGGGCCTATGGATACAGCATCCAGGAGACACTCCAGCCAGAACTGGTTGGAATAGATGTGCAGGCCGTGGAGTCCCTTCACTATGCGAAGAATACGGGTATCGTCTGCCAACTGTCCTGAAAATATCCAGAAGCCAGACACGAGGCACGTAATGGTGGCAGTCGCGTGCTCACGGGTGGCGACCGATTGGTCTAGGAACAAAATGCATTCGGGGGCTTGAAGATACCTAGATCAAGATGTTAGTACATCTGCTGATGCCCCTTTGTGTTGCGTTGGTCAGATGATAGACACCTACTCCTTTAGTGACATGTGTACGAATGAAAAGGTGGTATCAGGGTGCTCCTGTAACAATGGTGCCCCAAGATCGAATATGTACCGGGGTACGGCTTCTTCAACCATGTGATCGCCATGACCAAAAGCCAATGCAGATCTAATCTCAGCTCTGGTTAATGGTCGTTTGGCGAATGCTATCCATCCGAAAATGGATCTCAACCTTTCAACCGACCTTTGGTCGAAGCGTGAAGTAAGCTGGGCAAGAATGCGAGCGTAGCTGCATTGAAGTCAAAGTCAGCAGATGTTGTTATGAGGTCTTGTAGACTGGTCTCAACATGCAATTCTCCTAGCTTGGCCGGCAATAAATCGACTGCTCCTCGCACCTCGTTGCGAGAGAAGAAGATATTCGTCGAGAGATAATCAAGGACCAGACGTGCCCAAAGAAACATGCCTAGAGGTAATCACCAATCTGTATTAGTATAACTTGATGTGGTTCTGTCGTGTGCATTCAGAGAGGAACGGTGCCATCTTAATTCAGGGACGTTGGAAATCAGCATCCTTCATTCGCAGAAGGACTTTTCACATACCATCTGCTTTTCGCGCAACATTGACGCTAATATCTTGTAAATCCGAATCTGTTAGACCCATCTGAACGAGACGATAACGAATCGTCCTGAGCCTCTGGTTAGCATATGTCCGTATTGCAGGCTCAATCAATACTTGACAAGAGCCAAGCCGAGCCGAGCTAGACCTTCGACTCGGCTCGACTCGTCCCTATATAAGGTTAGCTTAGCTCGGTTTCAATTCGGCTCGAATCAGCTCTCAACGGCTCGTACCGGATTATATATTATTCCAAGCATTTATCTAAATACTAAATATCGTCGTTTACATACAGAAACCCCCGTTTTACACCCAATTCTTTAAATACGCAATATACTCAATAGTAGAATAAATTAAACTATATCTAAAAAGCCCGATAATTAATCGAGTCTAATTAAATATACATTCGGCCTCCGTTAATATAATTAGTATTATAAGGTAATCGATAACTATATAAGCGATTCTAGGAAACTACTAATTATATATCCTCTACTACTCTATAGGATTATTAATTAAATACTTAACTTTATAAAATAAATATACTTCGAAATTATTAGTATTATCCTTATCGCTAGATTTATTAATAAAGTTATCCTCTAATTAGTATTTATAACGGCGGATTACTTTAGGAAAGAGTAATTAAATTAGAGGAGGGGAAGCAAAATAATTACCTTATATAAGAGGGTCGAAATTATAATTTTATAAAAAAGTCTCTTTAAAATATTCGTTAATTTTAATTAATTTAGCATCCCTAAAGAATTTAGCGATAAATTTATTACATTTATTAAGGTACAATATTAGTACTATCTAATAAGCAGGCGACTCCTTTAATAAATCGATATACTTCTCGAACTTTTAAATTACTAAATCAATATTACTACAAATAAATAGATCCTTATTAATATTAAAATTAATACGAAGGACCTCTTCTTATACTAATTAACGTCTTCTAGTAAGAGTAGGAGCGGGGGTAGGAGATAGGGCTATAAATCGAAGAACATTTATATCTTTATCTTAATATTTAGTAAGTAAAATAATTACCCTTTATAACCAACGAAATATACCGTTTGTAACGGCGCCGGTCCGGCCATACCGCCATGCCCGCCAAACCCCTATGGGAGGACTGGTGTTATAAAGTAATACCACGAAGGTTAGAGGAACGAATAATATAAAAAATTCGTACCAAAACTAACTAAGGCGGGCTCTAAACCTATTAAAAGTATTTACCCTTATTTATTATATAAGTAAAGGAGGATACGAATAAAGGGATTAGATATCAACGACCCATATATAGGTCCCGCTATCGCTTACGTACTAGGGTATTTATTTAGGTTTATACGTATATATCTAATTCTCTTCCTTTTCTTCTCCTTACTTTAAATCTTCTATCATAAATAATATTTTAGCTTTACCTTCGACTTATCTATACTAGCGCCCTTACATTATTTAAAATCAACCCAACAATTACTTAAGAAGGTTAAATCCTAATAATTATAAAAACGAAACCCGAAACGACCGTTGTAATCTAAAGTACTGAAACTTACGACAATTAATATTATAGTACCCCTACGCTTAACTCGCAACAATACTAACGCTAAAATTAAAAGCTCTAATAATAATAATAATAATTACTACGAAAATAACGACCGCGGCGGAATAAACCTCTTCGGCGAAAAAGGCGATGAAAGTTCCGACCCCGAAGATAGAGGTAACTAAACCTTTAATAAGGAAGACGCTAGCAACGAAAATAATTCCGAATCGTCGAAAGAGAAGGAAAAAGCTACTATTAAATTTAGCGTTAATAAGAAGAAGAAGAAGGCTATCCCCAAATAATAACGCATCGACCCTATTATTAAGGAGAATGTAAAGGCCTTTATATACTTCAACGAAAAGTATTTTAACGGACTCTACCCTTTCGAAGAGAAATCCTACAATAAATCTACCCTTCTTCGCAAAAAGATTTTACTTTATTTATACAACTAATTAAAATCTCTATTTAAAGTATTAACTAATACCCTAATTAAAAATAACGAAAATAAGGAACCTAAATTATCGTTTAACCTATTCGATAAATATATTAATAGTAAAATTAATTATTTTAATACTACTTTCAATTTAAAGGATTTTATAAAGGATTTAAAGGATAAAATAGAGGAATTTATTAAATTCTTTATTCGTAACGCTATTCCCTACGTCCCTTATTATATTCTACTATTTAATTCTAAATTCCTATTTAATAACTACTTAAACGAAGCTAAATTTACCGAATTATATACTATACGTCCTACCGATATATTCTATAAATTTAAATTCTAAATTACAATAAATATAGTTTTAAAGGAATAAGTATTAAAAATACGCCAAATTATTTCGTCTTTAAATACAAAGCTTTATACTATTTATAATTAAGTATCCGCTTTAGAAATAATATTCTTCACTTTTAATATAGAGTCGCTAAATCCTAAACCTACCAACCCCAAAATAATTCAACAATTCAAAAACCTCCTAACGGAAAAAAATAAAATTATCTAAAACCTAAAAGATACTATTACCGATTTAAATATTTTTAAAAGTATCCGAAAGATAAAGGATAAAATAATAATTAAAGAAATAATCCTATCTAATATTGAAAAGAATCCTAACGTAGCGCCCCTTCGCTATTCGATTACCCGCTTTATAATTACTCTTATAAATAATAACGATAACGAAACTATAATTATTCCTTTTTACCGAATCCGTCTTTCGATTAAGTAAACTAACCCTCCGAAATTCTATAACTAAAATAAGGAAAATAATATACCTTTCGAAGCCTAATACAATTTAATCTAAAATAAATTTAAAATTAATATTAATTACTATTTAACCGACTATAATAAGTTTCTCTATATTAAAAATCGTTTAGCCGGCTTTACTTTTAAAAACTTAATACTTTATTTCTATAAAATTCACTCCGACTAACTTACAACTTATTCTAATTTAATAACCTATTTATAATGTAAATATAATGACCCTAATTAAAACGAAAAAGTTCTTATTAATTTTATAAAATTTAAAATAAAGGATACCGACAACTTCGATTTCTTTAAAAATAAATTTATTCGTATAATTAGCGAATACTAACGTTCTAAAACTAAATAGAAGTACGAATTATTCTAATGCCTTCCCGCTAAATATAAAAAGTAAATAGGCGTTAAATATCGTAATTCTTCTATTTCTTTCGAATCTTATTACATCGACTATTTAAATTTTAATTAAATATTTAAAACTATTATTAAAAAAACTAAGGTAGCTTCTAGTAACTTTTATAATAAAGGAAATAATAAGGGATTTAGATCCGGCTCTAGCGAATTTAATTCCGGTAATTCTAACTCTTTTACTTTTAAATTTATTAGTAGTAATAGAAATAACCGTTCCACTACTAATAAGATTAAAGAAATTACCCGATTATTTAATAAGGGTAGATATTTCCTTTGTAAGGAATGTAGCTATATTAAGTGCGATTGCCCCTAAAAAGATTAGTACGATCGGGAGCGTCGAAACCATATTACTATTATTATTAAATATTACCTAATTAACGAGAATAGTATTAGTAATTAGCCTACGGCTCCTGCTACCTCCGCTATTAGCGATACCGCCCCTATTACTAATAATTAGGGAAATTAAATACCTTAAGTAAATTAGACTCCTTCCTAAGGGAGGTATTAGTTACGGAATAGATAAAGGATAAATAAAGATAAGGAAAGGATAGATTTAATTTAATACCCTATTTAGGAAGAGATTCTATAATTATTTAATATATTATAATTAATAATAGAATATTTTTATTTATGTTTAACGCCCTAATTAATATAAGAATAAACGGTTACCTATTTATTAGTATAACCTTTACTAATAAATTAAAAGAATAATTATTAATAGAAATAATGAACGACTTTCCCGTTTAAAATATTAATAATTACTAAGGAAAAATTAGTTAAAGTATTAAAGAAGTTGTTAAAACCGCTTTGAAAATTCGAAACCGAATAATACCCCCCGATATTTTTATCGTCATTAATATAAACTATAACCTTATTATCGGCTACAAATAATTTAATATCTATAATATTTAAATAGATTATAAGAATCGTCACTTTATTTTTCCCTTCAAATAGAAACTAAATTCTAAATAAATAAGGAATTCAAATTTCGAAATCTACCCTAAAGGTTCTAATGTTATAAACCCCGAATATTAAAAAGATACAGCCTATTATAATATACTCCTAAATTGAGAAAATAAACGCCGAGCCGACAATAAGAATAATAGCTGTAAGGCTCCTAAATTCACTAATAATTATACTATAATACCCAAACCTATCCTAATTGGACAATCCTTCCCCGATTATCGTAAGAAAGAATTCGATTAGAAGGCTAAGAATTAATACGATTATAAAGTACGTTAATATTAGAAAGTAATCGAAAAGTATATATTCGAATTCTAAATAAAATCGGCGGTTCTCGAACTTAAAAAAATAATCCCTATTACACCGGCGGATTTTAAATATACCCGAAATAAAGATACTAACGAATTAAATTACGCTCGTCCCCGTATTTTATTTTAAAACCCCGATTTAATTCTTAAATAATTTAATCTATTAAATAAAATAAAAAAAAACCTAACTAATCTTACCCACCTTATAATATTATCTCCAAAACCCGCCCAACTTACTCGAATTAAGCCGACCGAACCCCGCAACGGTAAATAGGGCTCTAATAACTAAAATACCTACAAATTAAAAAAAAATTCGACTAAATAATATAAAGAACGACTAGTATAAATATATATTTTCGATAACGACCTATTTATATAATCTACCGCTAAAAACAACTGTATAATATACTTTATAAATATATTCGAAATCGATTAATTTATTCAATAGAAACGAATAATCGAAGACCCTACCTAGGAACCTCTACCTCGCAATAAGAAAGAATTATACGAAGAAGCCCTAAAAATAATTCCCGAATATTACTATAACTATATTAATATCTTTAATAAATATAATTCGAATATTTTACCCGACTACTAACTATATAATTACAAAATTAAATTCGAAGAAGGCTACCGCCCCAAAGAGTTCGGTTATAACCCTCTTTATAAAATATCGCTAGACGAATTAAAGGCGGTAAGGAAGTACATCCTAAAAAATCTATCTAAAGGATTTATCGAGGCGAACTCATCCCCCTAGGCCGTACTAATCCTATTCGTTAAGAAAACTAATAATAATTTTCGTTTCTATATCGATTACTATAAATTCAATATTATTACTAAGAAAGACCGATACTTATTACCCCTAATTAAAGAAACGCTAGTTAAGGTTACTAAAGTTTAATAATTTACTAAAATCGATATTCGACAAACCTTCTATTGTATTCGTATAAAACTAAAAGATAAAAAGTTCACTACCTTCTATACTAGTATAGGAACTTTTAAGTATAAGGTACTACTATTTAATTTAATTAACAGCCTAGCCAATTTCTAAACCTTTATTAATTTATTTCTAGGGCCTTATTTAAGAAACTTCTATACCGTATATATTAATAATATCTTTATCTATTCCAATACCCTTAAAAAGTATAAGGACTATATCTGCAAAATATTAACTAAATTAAAAAATATAGGTTTATAAACTGATTTAAAGAAGTACGAATTCTAAATTACTAAAACGAAATTCCTAGGCTTTATTATAGGCTACGATAGTATTTCAATCGATTTAGAAAAAGTAGAAGTTATTAAAGAGTAAGTAATACCCTTTAACCTATGAAGAATATAGTTTTTCTTAAAATTCTACAATTTCTACTAAAAATTTATTAAAAATTATAATTAAATAGTTCGCCCCCTCACTAACCTAATAAAAAAAGGCGAAACCTTCGTATAAACCGATAAATACTAAGTAATATTTAATAAATTAAAGTAATTATTAATAAATACCCCTTTATTACAATATTTTAATTATAATATAAAGACCCGAATCGAAATAAATACTAATAATAGAATCTTCGCAAAAATCCTATCTTAATACTAGGAAGATATAAAAAAATAGTACCCGATCGCCTACTTCTCGGAAATTATATAGTAAGCAAAATACAATTACCTAATTTATAATAAAGAATTATTCGCTATTATTAGAACTTTCTAAACCTAGCGCCCTAAATTAGTCGGCTTAAAGTAATCGAAACCCTTTATAATTATTATCGATTATTAAACCCTAAAATATTTTAATACGAAGCGATTACTCAATTTATAATAAATTAAATAAGTAGAATTCCTATTTCAATACTACTTCGAAATTACTTATCGCCTTAGTACTAAAAATGTAACTATTAATACCCTATTACAAAAGTCGGAAAATTTTAAAACTTAAAAGGAAAAAAAGGAGGCGTATTATACCCTCTAAATATTCAAACTACTAATAAACGAAAGTAATAGGATTAAAATTATCGCCCTAACCTCTATTACTATATTGAATAGTTTTTTAAAAGAATCGGTCCCGATCATTGTGACGGCTGGCACCAGCTAGGCTGTCATATGCCGTTATGGGTCTCATTGACGGGTAGTGCAGGTTCTGGTCTTGGCTCTGGCTCCCTCCCAGAGTCTGGCTATAAAACCTCGCCTCCCCATCGAGCCTTCCCTTTTGGGATTCTTTCCGATATCGACGACTACCCAGAGTCTTGAGAACGACCCAGCTGGCCGACTGCCCTGACTTCGCCAGTCCCAAGCAGAAATCTCCTGTACCGGAGCTGGAATGCGTAGCCTTGCCTCCACCAGTTTACCGCGTCTCCCCGGTTTTATTATGCGAAAGGACGGGCGTTCTCAACGGCGCCTTTCGGCCCCGTGTACCTGACCAGTCAACGACTTCAGCACCAGTTTCTTACCCATTCTCCAAAGGCCTCTATTCGCAAGTTAGATCCCATTATTTGTCTTGCTTCATGGTGGCAGCGTTGTCTCAGAAGCCATGCAGTGGACGGATCTGAACAGGAGTACAAACGACAGAGTACCCTTTGGCGGGCGCTCACAGCGAGCAAAACCACGAAATCACGCCTTTCTCGGCGTTGTTTATTATTGTCAACAACTATACGATCTTGAACCGCCCAGTCGGTTCTCCCAGAAACGAAAACACCATTCCCAGGCGACAGACTGACCCGTCGCCATGGTCACGGAATTCATGTGCGTCGCGGGGCACCCTCCCCGCCTTTCCTTTACCATTCACTTGGGGCGCAGAGCCTCRAAGTTTCCATTCACATGGAGCCGCCACTCCAAGAACCATTCACTCGGTGTTGGTAGAGCCTCAACCCTTCACTTGGGTCTTTGAGCCTCAAACCAATTCGCCACTCCCATTAGAGCGCATTGCGCCCGTCCGGTCTTTACCTCTCCGCGGTCACTTGAGCCGCATCCAGTCTTTACAGCAATTCGAGACGCATCTATGCATCTATCCGTCTCTTCCACAGGCGCGGCGCCTCCTCGTCGTCATTTTTCTTTGGTCAGCCTTTCTATTCGTTACCAGCACAGCGTTAAAGTTCAACCTCAAAGAGCCGCATTTCCAAAGATGCAAGTCAGCTCTTTGAGCCTCATTGCTACCAGACTCACGGTAGCAGAGCCGCATTATCAGCATACAGTTTGCTCGTCTGGTCTCTTCTCTTCGACAACGTTCCCGTTGTCTCAACCTTCTTTTGACTGCCTTTTGCAGTCGTCCTGTCTTTGGCCATGGACACTCTCATGGTCTCACTATTTCCTTGTCTCTCTTTCGCTTCTTTTCAGCTCTTTCACCTTCTTGACTTCATTATTATTGAGATTAACAGCTTCTCATTCGCCAATGCAGCAGCATCCCAGCACCAAAGCACTGGAAGTATCCAGCCTGCCCATCTGGACTCAATATCAGACAGTGTCTCATATGGAGATGTAGCAGAGCCGTATGGCTACAGAGGTTCTTATTTTATTTCGTCAATATCAACTTCAATACTCCTCTCTCTCTCTCTCTCGTTCGTTATTACTCTCTACAGCTGAGTACGGCGGTCCCGGTTCCCCCGGTCACTCGAGGCCCTCATCAAGTCTCGATAATCAAGATCACTAAGCAAAGCAGTGGAGGAAAGATGGACAGGTACATTTACTCTCGGAGTTAGGTGGAGAATCAAGGAGGATAATGTTGTTGTTCAACTTCATGGTTTTCAAGAGGTGGATAGAGCATTAGGGGTCTGGCAGAGCCTCATAACCAGGACCACGGTCTTGGGAGTTAAGCTCAATGGGCCATACTTTCCATTTTCACATGTATAATTAGTCGCTTCCGGGACAGAAGCTTGTTGCGTGGGGGGGGAATGTGACGGCTGGCACCAGCTAGGCTGTCATATGCCGTTATGGGTCTCATTGACGGGTAGTGCAGGTTCTGGTCTTGGCTCTGGCTCCCTCCCAGAGTCTGGCTATAAAACCTCGCCTCCCCATCGAGCCTTCCCTTTTGGGATTCTTTCCGCCGTGACAATCATAACTTTAAATATAGGAGGAAAATTATACCCTATTGAGCCGGAAAGATACAAATTAATAAATACTATTATAAAAACTAACCGAGAAAACGAATTTTTAGAAGAATACCGAATTCGAACCTACGGTTCTAACCCTAAATTTATAATAATAATTAACGATTTCTTAATTTATAAAAGTCGCTTTACCGTTCCTAACAAAAACAACCTACGTATACGTATTATCGACGAAATTTATTTAACCCTAATAATAGCGCACCCCGGCCGCAATAAAATTCGAACAATTCTAAACTAATATTATTAGTAACTAAATATAATTAAAAATATTAAATATTTTATTAAAAATTATATAATTTATAAAGCGAATAAAATACTTAGGGATAAAACTCCTAATAAATTATACCCTATCCTACCGCTCGCTAAAAAATAGACTTCTATTATAATTAATTATAAAAAGATGCCTAAAGATAAATACAATTTTAATAATACTCTAGTTATAATAGACCGCTTAATAAAATCGTTATAGGTTATACCCTATATAAAAAAGTCGACCGCTTAAAATACTGCCCGAATATACTACGAAAACCCTTACTGTATTTATAATATATTTAAAAAAATAATTTCGGACCGCGGACCTTAATTTGTATCTATATTTACTAACGAAATATCTAAATTAATAAAGACGAAATAAAAGCTTACTATAGCGGGATATAATTAAATAGCTAATTAAGCGGAAATTATAAATATTTACTTCAATTAATAATTTTGTCCTTTTATTAACTATTATTAAAATAATTAATTTAAGGCTATACCCGCCCTCGATATAGTATAAAATAATTTACCTTAGAATAACGTCGGCCTTTCCTTTTATAAAATTATATTTAATTACCTAATATATATACCTTTCAATTAGGAGGCCCGCACCCGCAAAGGAAAGGTTAACTCTCGAACGGAGTAATTAATTAGGGAGTAAATTCAAAATTATATTTAATATATTTATAGGTATATAGAATATATTAGGGAAATAATACTAAAAGTATAGGAAGAATAAATTCGTTAAATTAATAAGAAGAAAAGGGATTCCAATTTCGATATAGGTAATAAAATTATTATTATTAAGCGCCTCTAATCGACTACTATATAGCCTAATAATAAATTCGATTTCCCTAATACTTATAATTATTTTAAAATTATCGAAAAAGTAGGATACTCTTACCGGTTAGAATTCCTAAATAGTTAGAAAGGCTCAAATCTCTTCTATATTAACCGTTTAAAAAAATATAATAATAATTTATTATTAAATTAATTAATTAAATACCTTAATCCTATTACTAAAGATAATGAAGACCCTAAATAGGAAATTAATAAAATTAATACTTTTAAAATTATTAATAGTAAATTTTTTTATAACGTAGATTAGAGAGGCTAAGACTCCGATCTAAAGTATTAGCCCGCCTCTAACTTTAAATATATTCCGAAGGCTTTTTAGGAATTTTATAAAGCTAATCCGGATACCTCAGGCCCGCCCAAACGAATAATACAATAATTAAACGAGGAATAGGAGGAGTACGAAGACGACGAATTATTAAAGTTATTAAAATTATATCGATCGAGGAGGATTATATAGAAATAAGTTAGAGGATTGTTACGTCTATTATAGGGTATTTAGTAAGATTCGCGGACGAGTCTTCTATATAAAGGGAAGTAATATAATAGCGCTAGTCCGGCTATATTGTTATACCTATTAAACCCCTATAGGAAGACTAGTATTATAAGGTAGTACTACGAAAGTTAGAAGAATAAATAATATAGAAGGTTTGTACTAAGATTAGCTAAAGCGGGTTCTAAATTTATTAAAGGTATTTACCCTTGTTTATTATGTAGGTGAAGGGGGATGTAAATAAAGGGATTAAATATTAGCGACCCGTATATAGGTCCTGCTATCGCTTACGTACTAAAGTATTTATTCGGGTCTGTACGTATATATCTAGTTCTCTTCCTTTTCTTCTCCTCACTTTAAATCTTCTATTATAGATGGTATCTTAGCTTTGCCTTCGACTTATCTATACTAGCGCCCTTGTACCGTTAATTATATTATTTCGATAAATAGGGCGGAGATTATCGTTATAGGGTCGACGAAGAAGAATATTTAAACCGTTAGTAAATAATTAAATTTCTAGCCAGATATAATAGAAATTTCGCTATATATTAAATTCGTTAAATAATTTTTAAAAATCGTTAAGGATAAAATTTAATATTAGTACCCTACCTTCGTACCATTTAATAATCTTTCTAAATAATTTAAGGATAACTTTTACTACTTTTAAGACTTCCTAATTGTTTATAATCAATTTATTTATATCATCCTTTTAAATATAATAAAAATAGGTAATAGCAGGCTCTAAATAGATAGTACGCTTAATTATAACGTACTACGAATTCTAATATATTAAATTATTTTAAAGAATATTTAAATTAATATCTTCGTTATTAATATAGATTTTACCGAATTTTATAATTATTTAGGATATAATATACCCGACTATAATATTAGTAAAGCTTTAATATCGTTAAAATAATTTACGAATATAAGTAATAATATTATAGAATTTACTAAATATTTTGCGCTTCTACTATTACCTTATAAAATTTTCCTCTTTTATAATTAGAAGGTCTTTATAATTAAAGTTATAATTAATTAAATTGTAGAGGGGGCCTTCGAAGAATATTTTTGTAACTAAATTAAAAATATAATTAAGGTAACGGATACATTAATTATTTACTTCCTCTTCTTTTATTCTATTACTAAGTAAATACTTAATTACTTTATTATTCGAATCTATATTATCGTACTAAAAGAAATCTAATTTATTACAAATACTAAAATTATTAACAATTTGACCGAAGATAGCACTTATTTACCCCGATTATTAATATAGGATTTTATATAGAATTAATCGGATTTACCGATATTCTCCCTACTATAATAGCCTTTAATATACTTTAAAATAATAAAGCGAATTCGAAGGGTAGTAATTACGTCGGCAAAGTATATAACGATTATTAGTATTATATACCCGTTTAACGAAGTCTAGAGGTCGAAAAAGAAATAAATTTTATATAGGGTTTTAATAAATTTATCCTTCACCTTCTCCTTCTTACTTTTAAATCTAGTTTCGATCTATCTTACTATTGTCTTCAAATTCTTAGGCAAAACCTAATCGGTTAGTTTAAGATTTAATATTCGAAAGAGATTATAAAACTTTAGATTTTCTATTACTATAAACCTAAAATTCGACGTAATAATAAAATTTAAAAGCGATACTTTTAATTTATTACCTTTAAATTATATAATCGCGTATTAAGAATTATAAATATAAATATCTCCGCTATATTAATTCTACTACTTTTATTACTAACGAATTTCCGCCTTCTTTTTATTATTAGGGTCGAATTTCTTATACCAATTCTCAAAATATTATAATACTACGCTCATCGACGCCGTTACTTTATAAAAATTACTATAAAGATAATAGAAAAAGTATAAATCGTCTTTCTCTTATCCTTTAAAGCGCTAGAAGCGGACATTATATTCGTTAATCTATAATTTATCCCGCTATTTTTTATATACTTAAATATAAAGGATAAACTTTTTACTATTTACTTCGACGTACAACTATTTATCGTATAAATAGTAAATATATAGTTCGAAATTTTTATCCTTAAAGGTATCGATTCGCTATTATATTAATAAACGGGCATATATACTAAACGTTACAATAGGGCGAACGAATATAATTTATAATAATAGCGAAGGTAGGGTTAACGGCGGCGGGTTATTATTAATAAATATAAAATTGGGCCAGCCGGTATTTAATAGTAAATTAGAAGGTTAAATATATTAAAAGGAATTTTAAAATATACTAGTAATAATAAATAAGATTTATTAGTATTAATTTAATTAATTTAAGAGCTAACGAAATAGTAATACTAAATTTAGTAGATTTAATAAGGGGAAAAATAAGGGGAGAAATAAGGGGAGAAATAAAGGGAAAAATAAGGGTAAAAAACGCTATCGACTTCCCTTATACCTCTACTTTTAGCGCTAGATTACTTTAATATTACGCCTAATATTTAGCGATACGAGATTTTACTTATTCTAACGTGTAGCCGTATAATAAAAAGTACGATTTTTTTTCGTATACATACAAATCCGGTTATTTTGTAGTAAAATCTAGTATAAAAGACCGGGTATATATGCGAGAAAAAATCTTATATACAAATTATATAAGCCGACAAGCCGAGCCGAGCCAATCTGGACCCCCAGCTCGTGTAAAATCGAGGTCGGCTTAATTCGCTAGTCAATTCTTTAACTCGGCTCGGCTCGAGCCCAGCTTGGCTCCTGTCAAGCACTGGGCTCAATATTCCCCTTCTCGCTCGTCATGGAAACAACTTGAAACCTCCGTTTCCGGAACCGCTGATCCAAATACGGTGTGTTTCTGCTGCACAGTAGGATCTTGAACACAACTGAGGCTGAAGACCGAAGACCGCGAAGCTTCTCGAGCAAATTTGCAATTTGTTTCTGTTGATCCGGATCGCACTCGTCCAAGCCATCAATGACCAAGTGGATCGATCTGGATTCGGAGGGTATGGGGGAGACAGCACTACCAAATGCCAGTAATAACTGCTCCAAGGATTGGCTAGTAGGTAGCTGCTTCCCGATAACGAACTCGGCATGTGCGTGAGCAATAAGATCGGAGCAATGACCGGAGTATGTTCTCATATTGGGTGGAAGACGAATGGGTGTAGGTGCAGAAATGCCGAGCAACCATGGTTTTCCCATTGCTCTGGAGGAACTTGACCAGTTGTGTTGCTATGACACTCTTTCCGGTCCCAGGAATCCCATGCAACCATACGAAGTCTTTTGCGGGCGTCTCTTTTAGCCATTCACGTATTTGGATGTTTCTCAAGATCCAGTCGCATGTTCCATCGTACTTGTTTCCCTCGGAAGAGATAGCATCGAAGATGGCGAGTTGCTCGGTCTCATCCATCTTCAGACATGCGATTATTGATTGATATTGCCTGGCAGTTTGCTCCTCCTCTGAGGACTTCAGCTTGTCGAGGCTTTCCTGTCGCCATCCTCGCAGGTCCTGGCCCATCTTGATAGTCTCACTTAGGCTTATCGCGTTTGCGGTATCGTCGATGAGCTTCCCATGTTTCTGTAAGTCTTCGAGCATGGAATCAAATCGGCGTTGGAATCGGCCCCAGGACGTGAGGAACAATGCTCGCCAACCTATTTCGTTATTAGATGTTGCGCTGAGTGCAAAGGGTGTAATTGCTACTGTTGTCTTACCGCTTCGTCGAACAAAGATGTATGCTTCCTTGTGGAATGCCAGAATGTCGGCGTAGAAGACCGCCAGAACTTGCTGCATATCCTTGTCGTTTCTAAGCGCATTGGACATAATTTGAAACCGGGGCAGTGACTCGGCGATTCCTAAGTAGGCTTTAATAATTCTTTCGAACGCATCCGTGTAATCCGAGGAAATCTAGAACCAGTTAGTATCATGCAAAACTTTGGTATAGTGGTCGTCAAAATGCTTGCCTTGAGGATAAGCTTGATGGGAGCCCAGATCCAGGGTAGGAAGGGAGTCCCATTGCATAGGACCTCTATGGCTTCAGCGTAGCATTTCAGTCCCTCGAACAAAGGTGACAGACGCCGCATATTTCTCAGAGATTGTCTCGCAGCAAGGATATTTTCAATTTCGAGTGCGGCATCTTGCACGTTCTGTAGCGTGGTGTTGTTGAAGTCATTCGCTTCGCTCGGGGATATGATCTTCTCGAGGCCTTCGAATGCTTCGCGAATGATACGTCTGGCTTCTAGAGAACTTCGCGCCACGAGTGGCATGACTGTTGTAGTTTTTGTGCCTAATATTGCTGAACAGTTGGAGTATTCTAAAAAGGTATGAAGCAAAACACACAAGTAGAAGAGAGGAGTTCTTACAGAACTGTATCTGAATCGAGACCTAAGGAGGAGGCAGCATCAACAGAGACGAGGTTTTAGGCAACACCAGCTCCGTAACTTCCCGTATCATCATTTAGGCAGAAAGTTGCTGAGCCTCCTCAAAACGCCTTGAAAGCGCCAGTTAGCCTGACTTGACGCCAGTAAGCCTGACTTGAAGGTATTGAAATATGACTGGCCTGGAGAGCTCTGAGATGTATGCAGTCGGGGCTGAGATTATGCAGTGGGGACGCCACTTGCCACTCTCTGCAGGCTAGGTGTGGGCAGTGAGCCCCGGAGACAGCCTGATGGACCAGCTTCGCGAACCATTGGGATGTCACGATGGCATTGACGGGATGGTTTCATGGCTGTCAGAAGGGACTCGAGTGTAGGAGGTAAAGACTGTTGGATCAAGGATGGAAGAGGATGGAACTGAAACAAGACGATGGGTGGTAAACTCAGCGAGGCAGGTACCCCTCGTAGCTCTGCCTCGAAAGCGGCCGGTGAGCTCTGGTCGGGGACGAGCCCCACCACAACAAAAACCAACGGGTCTAGACGGAACTCTCGCAAAGGACGAGATACGTCGTAGTTGACGTAATGTAGGGTCGATTCTCCCACGAACTTTCGTTCCCCTCAGCTGATAAGACACTCCCTCGAGTATACATGGGCACAGCCACACCGCCCTCTTGCGCCATCAATAATCACCTGTCTGCTTGTTGTTCTGGGCCGCCTGGAAATTGATGTTTTGGCACTTCTCTGCCAATCAGGATGGAACTGATTGGCACCTAGACATAGTTTCAAAGCTACGAAGTCCCCAGTGTCTCAACTACCACTACTAGTTCCCTCGGTACTAGGTCCTATCTATCCGTAGGCACTTTCACAGGACCAGGCGTGCAGTCTTTGCGTCAGAAGGTTTGATTCATCTAATGCTCTTCGGTTCGCTGACATATGATTGTCTCTAGGGGCCCCTCTTGTTCAACGTAAACCGCCGTCCATCTCACATTGATGGACTCGAGAGACTCCTTCCCTCCACGTTCTATTTGACAATGCGACCAGAGCGAAGCAATCGAAAGCGCAGGCGGCTGGAAAGCAGTGAACCTGCTGAGAGTGCAATCATTGAATATGATAGCGGGATTTTGAGCTCCGAGTCTTCGCACGATGTTCCGATTCAAGATGCACGAGAGGTGGTGTGTTTTGGCGAGGTAGGTCGCTCCACGAAACAATACTGTTGCTTACGAAATAAAGAAGATGCCCAGGCGGCTCACGCTTTTGCCTGTAGTAACTTTGGTACTGACAATACGTTAAAAAGCTTTCCGGCATACCCGCAAGATTTGACCGTCATTCACCTTGGAGCAATACTATGCCATGCTCGTATCTTCAAGTCAGTCTCGACTCATCATCTCGATTTTCTGGCAAGGCAAATAACCAGGATTTTGCCGGGACGATTGCTGCAGACACTACCCACGACAATACCCACGACTGGACAATGTTGACGGATGCTTTGCTTGAAGAATCCGGCATTGAACTAAGTGTGATCTGTCTTAAAGGCGCATATCCCCTCCCTCCAGGTGTGCAACACAAGGCTTTTAAGAAGCTCAGAAAAGCACTCGACTGCACACTGTCCATCACCATGTTTGGTCCTCTTGAGTTGTTTGAGGATATTGGGAGCTTCTTTCAAGAGCACAACGTCTATTTGCAGGATCCACTGCAATGTAATAGACATGTCCGCTACTGCAATCCCCATCGCCTCTCATCCACAGACCTGAAAAGATGCATTTGGACATCTGACCTAGGAAAAACAACGACACAACTAGTCGAGCTCACCGGCACTGTACCAACTCCAGAGCTTTTGGATGCTATAACATTTACCCAAGATCTTCCAGAAGCAGACCAACCTCGAGCAATTCGAACAGCCTTGGCAAGGTAAAGTCAACGCGTCGTTAAATTTCTGGTACCAGAAACTTCTGACACCCGTTGCTTGCAGGCATCAGAAACAAGCTTTAACATTTATGCAAAGGAGAGAAGAGGGATGGGCACTCAACGGCGAACATCCAGATGTCTGGGAATATGTGGAGCATCGAGTGAAAGACGGGTGAGTACCTATTGCATCTTTGCTGGACAGAGAAACAGTATCTGAACCGAGT
Source organism: Neurospora sp. CHS-2018a (assembly GCA_009802275.1). Classification (NCBI taxonomy): domain Eukaryota; kingdom Fungi; phylum Ascomycota; class Sordariomycetes; order Sordariales; family Sordariaceae; genus Neurospora; species Neurospora sp. CHS-2018a. The sequence continues at coordinate 1,869,253 of RAKG01000001.1, read as the reverse complement.
GCCTTTATAGAAGCTTCGTGAATCGGATATCCGGTTCGCATCAAAATGAGGAGCCAGAGAACTTCCAGGGCGGTATCATTGCTGATCCGATGGGTTTGGGGAAAACGCTGACAATGATTGCTCTCACGGCGAGTGATCTGATGTGGGTATCACCTGCTCCTCGAGGGAAAAATGAAATAACGCCGGCCGGCCAGACACTGGTCATTGTTCCACCACCACGTATGTTTACCAAAAGAGGGGCAGTTGGAATTGGAGTGCTGATCAACCACCCAACAGTGTTAGGTACATGGGAAGAGCAGTTGGTAGAGTGAGTTTATTCCCTATCATGACGAAATCAGGTAACTTGGGCTCACTCAGATACCTATTAGGCACGTAGAGCCCGGAGCGTTTTCATGGTGCCGACATCATGGAAACGACAGACTTGCGACAAGGAACGATGCTCACCAGCCCACCCTTGTTCTCACAACATATCATACTGTTTCAGCCGAGTGGAAGAATGCGGATGAACATGCTCGTCTTGGCATCTTCTCCAGGCGTTGGCGAAGGATCATCTTGGACGAAGGTACGTATAGTGAGCAATTTTGTTTCATGAAGGTCATATCCAGCACAAAAATAACTAACTGTAATGGTGCAAGCTCATTTCATCCGAAACCACAATTCCCAAATGGCGCATGCTATATGTGCACTCGACGGGGAGTCTCGTTGGGCCGTCACGGGAACGCCCATCCAAAACAAGCTCTCCGACCTAGCGACCTTGCTGAAGTTCTTGAGGATCTATCCATACAGTGACAAGAGATGCTTTGACACTGACATCACGCATCTTTGGAAGAACGGGCAAGCCGAGGAAGCACTAAAGCGCCTGAAGCGCTTAGCGGGATGCTTAATTTTGAGGCGACCTAGAGCCACCATCCAGCTACCGGCAAGGCGCGATCTTCAGTGCCCGGTGGAGTTCTTTCCAGCTGAGCGAGAGCTGTATCAAGAGATCCGCACGAAAACCATTCAGCGCCTTGATGAGCTGTTGTACGCAGACAATGCTGACGCCGTGCGATCACCCTCGTACGTTAACGTTCTCCAGCAGATTGAGGCCATGCGGATGGTATGCAATCTCGGATTGTGTTACCGCTCACGCCATGACTCTGAGGCTCAGGATATATCATCCATAAACCAATCAGCCGATACCGCCTGGAACAGTGCGATGGCCCAACGAGCACTTAACCTTCGGCTGGGAATGGACCCGATGCGTTGTAAGGACTGCGAAGTCTCAGTCGACGAGAGTGTCAGTCTTTTAGGCGATGCTTCTGGGGCACAGAGAATGCAACAGCCGCTCTTCTCACAATGTATGAAGTTCGTGTGTTCGGAATGTGTTTCCAAACGTGGAGGCGCACCGCCCATATGCGATCATAACCCAGTATGCCTGTTCGCCCCGGTTTGCATTGGTGCCATCACCGCCGAGGAATCATCGGAGCCTGCCGCCACACTACTGGACGGGAAGAACTTGATGTCGCCGCTCGAGATGCCCTCAAAGGTCAAGTCGCTCATTTCGCAGCTCAAGAACCTTCCCAATGACACCAAAAGGTACGCCAGCGATCTACCAACTGTAAGAAACATGGTATTAACCGCACTGTTAGCGTCGTCTTCTCAACCTGGAGGACCACACTCGACGTTATCGAAGCCGGACTCAAGACCGAAGCGATACCGTGTCTCCGCTTCGACGGCAAAGTTCCCCAGAAAGAGCGACAAAATGTCGTCAACAGGTTCCGACATGATCCATCCTACAGAGTCATGCTGCTGACACTTTCTTGCGGAGCTGTCGGGTAAGATCATAACACCAAGTGCGCACTCCCTTCTCTCATTGCCAATCACCACCGCTACCAGACTTACCCTAACTGTCGCTTCGTACGCTTTCCTCATGGAACCACACTGGTACGTGCTAAGCCTCTCCATGACACGACACTGTAACAGAAAGAGGGGCGTTGAACTAACACCAAACGTCAGGAACCCAACTCTTGAGGAACAAGCTTTGGCGCGAATCCACAGAATGGGCCAGACTCGGGAAGTCACCACCGTTCGATTCTATGTTAGGGATACATTCGAGGAGGTGAGTCAATAATACACACACCATTCAAAATACATGATCCAGCCATCAAACTGACAACATCACCTCAACTACGCAGAGAGTTATGGAAGTGCAAGAAAAGAAAAAGAAACTGGCAACAGTGCTGCTGGCACCTCATGGCCAAGAAGAGGAGGAGGATGTGGGATCTCTACAGGTGAGTTTCTTACAGCGGGCCGTCCCCTGTATTTGCCTATCACTGGTGCGCTAACGGGAGCTTAGCACCTGAGGTCTCTGCTTTGATCAATTGGGTTCGAGAAAGAAGACAAAAAACACAAAGAGAAATAGGAAGATAAAGAGAGCGATAGATGAAAATGAGATGGACGAAAGAAAGGAGATCAGGAAATAGTGAGAGATCGATCATATGTACTGGTCGTGCGTCAGAGGGTGCTGGCCTGGCTTTTAGCGGCGTTCAGGGGGTTGTATTTACTGGCGACTGTCCCCCAGACAGGAACTCTGCGCAGTTTCTCATCCCATTCTGGACGTTCATTCTCTTCAAACCTGAACGCGGTGACATATCGTTGAATCTGAAATTTCACTTTTCATCAATTAATCAGTCCTCCATGTTTGTCCATTACACAACAATCGAGTGTCCGACCTCCCAAGCATTTCCCACACAGTGGAGCCGCCACTTACACCGAAAATAAGTGGAGACCGCCGGCGCTCACCCCGTAAAATCCGTCCGGGCGCTACGGGCCTGCGGGCACTGAACCGCCCGGCGGCCTGCACCAAAAAAAAAAAAAAAAAAAAAAAAAAAAAAAAAAAAAAAAAAAAAAAAAAAAAAAAAAAAAGAAAGAAAACGCAAATGGGTGCTGGACCAGAGAAGGGGCAAGTGCAAAAAGAGAAAAGGAAAAAAACCTAAAAAAAGAAATGCCCAATAACAGGATTGAACTGTTGACCTTCGCATTGACTTGATATCTCGGAAACAAGATATTAGTACGACGCTCTAACCAGCTGAGCTAATCGGGCTTTGTTGGCTGTTTGGCTTTGGAGTCGCAATTATGTGCTGCATTTTCCACCGGTGGGATGCCGCAGCGCGGAGGTTAAGGTCAATACAATAGCTGGGTGGGTTGATGACACTTCACGTTTCTTGAGCGTGCATCCTCTGGAGAAAAATAAAGTCATCACAATTATTTTCATCCCTTATCCTAGAAGAGAGCTACATGTTTGCATCATGCGTTAGTTGTTCCAAAGTGCATTGAAGTGGAAGTGTTGACAGAGCAGACAGAAAAATCCGATGCGGAACAAGTCTACGAGTTTACCTTGGACGGGGGATCACGACCAATAAGTTTTGACTTAAACGTACAAAATTGAGCACCAGTCAGAGTATCATGCAGTACTATTTTGTGAACGGACTTTATTCGAATCATAAGAGTAAAGGAATGGCATATCCAATCTATCATCGCAAACGACACCCAAGACGACAAGGAAAAGCACAAAACCACCACAAAAGACAACGACGACGACGACAACAACAACAACAACAAAATCAGAGACCAAAGCCCAAAGCAAGAGACCTAAACAACAACCTTCCTAGCCCAAGGCACCCTCCCACCCCTCCCCTCAAACGGCACAAACCTCAAAATCTGTCCCTGCCTAACCAGCAACACCGAAACCAACAACCCCTTCGCAAAAGTCTCCATATCGCACCAAGGCAGGACAAACCGATCCCAGAACCAGCTCACCCACCCCTTCTTCACCACCTCCCTAATCATCGCATGCCCACCATTCCAAATTGGCTTGACCTCGGTCTTTCGATCCTCCTGATACCTCTTGAAGGCACCCTCCAACTCCTCCGTCGACGGCTCTTCATCTTTGTCCTTACCTTCACCACTGTGAAGAGAGGACAGTAGAGAGTGCAACTCATTAGCCAACACAGCCCCCGAATGCAACCCACACGTCATCCCCAGCCCATTAACACTAGTACTCTTATGCACCGCATCGCCCACCAACACGATCCTGTCAAAGAACCAGTTATCCAAGAATCCTTCCTCCTGGTTCAACATCCTCGTCGACTTCCTCTCCATTTTGCTCCACACATCACCGAACTTCACACCAGGACAGACGGCAACGTCCGCCAAAGAGGCAGCGTACTCGTCCATTTCTTCGTCCGTGTATCGCGGACTGCGCTCAGCAGTCGGACCACCGGGTAGAGGCTTCAGTGTAACAAACTGCACGATCTCCTTTGTAGCCAAGCACTGCACGACCGCACCTCCCTCTCCGCCCCCGCCTCGCGACTCGAAGAAGACTTCGGGCTCGATACCCAAATCAAGGTTCGACGCCCGGCCGAAGATGCCGTAGAAAGTCGAGACCATGGGTTTATTGGCCAGACGGGCCGGGTTGAGCGCGTGCTGGGCAGCGAGCGAGTCCATGATTTGGCGCGTGCGGGAGTGCACGCCGTCGGCGCCGACGACGATGGAACCGGTGACGAGCGTGCCGTCGGCGAGGTGGACGTGCACGCCGGTGGCGTGGGGGCGGATGTCGGCGACGCGGGAGTTGACGCGGATGTTGGATTCGCGGCCTTTGAGGTGGTTGTAGAGGATTTTGACGAGCTCGGAGCGGAGGAGGGGGAGGAAGGGGTAGCCGTGGCTGGAGTTGGGGATTGAGGTTGTTAGCATGGGACAAAATTAGTAGGGATGAGGAGGGAGGAGAGCTAACTTGTCTTGCATGGCATCCCAGAAGTTGCTGGTGGTGGTTACTTGGCCATTGTCGCCGAAGAGACGCTTCTTGTGGTGAATGCCTAGTGCGACTTTTTCGAGGTCTGCGAGGAGGCCGATCTGGTCGAACAGGCGTACTGTTTGGGGCCAAGTGAAGAGGAGTTGCCCTGAGATGTTCAGGACGGTGTCTTGTTGTTCGAGTATCACATAGTCGATGTTGGCCCGCTCAAAGGCGTGGGCCATGTAGAGGCCAACAGGCCCGCCACCCACGATGATGACTTTGAAGGTCATTGCGGATCAAACGTGATGGGATGATAGATATGAATTGGAGATGGAGCATTACAATTGTTGCTTTGGCACAGTGATGGGTGTATCTCGGCTTATAGCACGTCTACTGCCGATCACCTCCCAGTGCCGTCATGATGTCTTGTTGCTAGAGACCGCCGTGCTTACTGGCCTCCAATTCGGACCATTCAGCGGCGGTGAGCAACCGAACATAAACACTACCGGCGATAATGGTTGGTGGCATGTTTTTGCAACAATCGACTGTTACCAGGCTTGCAGTAACCACTTTACAGCACTTGCTCCTGCTTGAAGCTTTGGTGATCGTCCGATCTCATTCCCGAGGAACGGTGCTCCCAAACAACCGCATGGGAACTTGTGTCTCCCGAACTGTTGCTTGCCCCAGACGTTCCTTTCTACTTCTTGGCCATGTTTTGATAACCTTGATCGGCGAGTTGTGCGGCTCGAGTGGTACGACTGATGGAAGTGTTGCTTGGCTGCTGCTCTAAATTTTGGGAACATCGGTATAGCTTCCAGAACGGACAGGAGCCGTGTGGTACTGAGAGAGGCCGGACTCTATTCCGGGCAGAATTGTGCCAAGCCGGGAGTGTCCGTTCGATAGAGCTGTCCTCGATGACTCGTCTGGGCGCATAGGGCTGGGTCATTCCATGAAAGGACCCTGATATCTGCACGGTCCTTATGTAAACCCTCCGGCCTCCAACGAGACTCGGATCGCAGGGAGAGGAAGATCATTCTGATATCACTCATGGTGTGGACGGCTGTAAACCGAAAATAGATACCGGCCTACGTGATAGTGTACGTTGTTAGTTAGTAGATTGTTTTCCCTTTTCAGTGTACGACAACCGCGGCGGCATCATAAATGGAACATCACCCCCATGCGCCTTCTTATGCCTCTGGCGCATTTCGCATTCTGAGCATTTGCCGGATAGGGACCCGAAGACCCTGTGTCTCAGGTCAGCAAATCCCGTCCCATGCCAAAACCCGATTGCCGTCATTGATTGCCGTGGTCCCGTTCCCGTCTTTCCATGTCGTGGGGGCTGACTCAGAAACGTTGTGCGACCACAACAAAGACGGCAACATGTCTTGGATTGGTTGGATCCGGCGCTGAGCTGCGTTCTGTCTTGTTCGTGATGCGCCCTCGTTTCGTCCTCTTGAAGACGGGTAGAGCTTCGGCTACTGCGCAATGAAGGACGAGGGACTTTTGTACGGCACGGGTTGGAGATCTCGGTCACATTGTTGTCGGCTGAGATACCTATGCAACGGCGTGATTCGATTGGAGATGGTTCGAAGGATGCCCCTGAAGTTGGAAAAAGCATCAGGACCCTGTTTTTAGTGGCAGCACTAACAATTAGCCCTGTAGCTAGCACTGCAACGGTCCCCTGTTGATCAAAAGCATGGTGGGGTGGTGGGGTAGCTGCCTATGCATGTATGCGTATATCCGTTATGAGAATATCTCCCGCGGAGTCGTCTTCAACAACTCCCAACACCATGATGCGAACACCAGTCTGAGACAAAGAAACCTCCTCACAAGAACCAATAATCGGAGCCCCAATACTTCCAACACGCTCGGTTTCTAACCAATGGCCTCACCGAACAAGGTGAACAACACTGTTGGCAGCAACCGACATGTCGGCCGTGATCGCATTCCTACCGGCAAAATGAACTGACTTATGACACTCATGGAATGAAACAAACGACGAAAAGTCTCGTGGTCTTGTGGTACACTTACAGGTATGGAGGCAGAACCATACCACCAAGATCATCAAGTCATATTGCCGAGATCGCTATCTACCACATCCTCGACCCATGATTGACAGCAAGAGCCTGAACTGACCTCCATTCCCCAGAACTCCTGACCTCACAAAAACTGCTCCAAGAACTCTCCAATGAGCTTGTTGACTTCCTCAGGCGTATGAATCAAGACCCAATGCGACGCCTCGGGAATTACCTCCTTCCTTAACCCCTTAGCAAAGTACTTCTCCATGCCATCAGTCAGCTCCGGCGGCAGCGCAGGATCATGACCAACCATGACAATCATCGCCGGTACCTGGAACTGCCAGTTTGCATACTCCTCAGCCAGCGGTAACTCATCCTCCATATTGATCTCTCTTGTGCGATACCAGTTCATCGGTCCTTGAAGGCCATTGCGCGAGTACTCCTCGACTATGACCAAATATCAGTATCAGCCATCGTGAATTCTCACCCAAGCGGTCCACAACAAAAAATGGGAACAACTTACCGTAGAAGTCTATAACCTCCTCACTCACCAACGGTGACGCTTCAACCTCCTCCAGTTTACTCAAATCCAACCCCTTCCACGGATCAAAAGCCATAACCCCCTCTTTCGTCAACCCCCCAAACATAGCATTCAACCACCCCCTCAACCTTTCCTTACTCCCCCCAACAACCCTCTCCACCTCACCTTCCGCATTCTGTAACTGATACCCCAACTCTGGATGCCTCTTCACATGCTCCTCCAAGCTCGTCACCTCCTTCTCCGGCGGTGTATAAGGAATACAAAACGCAAAAACCCCTTTAATCAGCTCAGGGTAGTAAATAGCGAGTCTCCATCCCAGGAAGGCGCCCCAGTCGTGAGTTCCCAATAACACAGGTTCTTCTGAGTTTGTGACTTCGCGGATGATGTGCGCCAAGTGGGAAGAGAGCTTTTTGAGGGAGTATTCGGCAGGGGAAGAGGGGGCGGAGGTAAGGCCGTAGCCGAGCATGTCGGGGATGATGACACGGAGACCCAGAGACAAAAGAAATGGGACTTGGTAGCGCCAGCCGAGAGAGAGGTCGGGCCAGCCGTGGAGGAGGAGGACGGTGGCTTTTGGTGAGGATACATCTGATGGGTTGGCGAGGAGGTAGTGGTAGGTTATGGAGGTGGAGGGGATGGTGGTGAAGTGGTGGGTGACCCGGGGGTCGTGGGGGGTGAGGGCGTCGGGTGGCATGATGGCTATTGGGAGGGAATGGTAGTGAGAAACTTGACAGAGGATGGAGAAAATGAGGAAGAGGAGGGAAATGTGCTTCCTAATATTTAAAACAGGAAGAAACATCACTTCGGAGCATTTGTCAAGCAGTCAGTCGGAGGGTTATTTTCTGCACGACATGGCTTGTCGGTGAACTCTCAATGCTGTATATGCGTCTTTTTGAGACTCCTCATGGGTTAGTGTCAGCACAGGATGCCATCGCCGACAAATTCCGTCTCCTCTCGGGAAATGGTTTTTGGGCATGGGGATGGTGTTTAATATAGACAGAAGAGTTCATCCTGTTTCACCCATCTCGAAAAAAATGGAGGCTAGAAAAGGCAAAAAGCTCAGCCCGCAATGACGAGGCCCGGAATTGAACCCGGGACGTCCTACGGCTTACGAAAACTGTACCACCAGTACCGCGCACTGAGCAATGTTTTCTGGCTCCCGCACCATACCGCTCGGCCACGCACAAGGCGGACGGTACGGGAGTTATTGGGGAGTCTGAACTGGGACCTTATATACTCAGGTCCAAGGTCTTAACATTTGGTCTCATCTATTGAGGCTGCACGCACGAGACCGTCGGGAGATAAAAGACAAAGGTTCGATTTATATTTCTGTTCATCTCAAACATCGCATTTACCAGCTTCTAGCTGACATTTGAGAATCACGGCACTTCAGTTCTTTCCCGCAGTATTGGACCATCTTCGCCGGCCGCTTTGTCTCTTTCTTATTGCCCAGTTGGCGTATCATTCAGCATCTGACAAACACCCAGAGACATTCATGCGCGTATAATCGGCGGAATTCGTATATCTAAATCTCTACTGTATATGACCGAGCAGACAATCTCTAATTCAGCTGCTCCTTAACAACTCCGCGCCATAGACGCTCTCTTTACCATGGCACCTCAGTCCCATCAACAGCATTGTAGAACTTGCCATTAGCCTCCTTCGTGAGACCGTCGACCTACAGACAAGCAATGATGTCAGCACACAAGCTCAATATCTTTAACAGCACAAAAGCTTAAACTCACCAGCTTAACAATACCAGCAGCACTATCCTCCACCGTCACCGGCGCCTTATCGCCCAACCCCACCTTCTGCGCAACCCAATTCCCCGGTCCAGTCTGGACCAGCCCCGGGTGCAGCGCAATAGTAGTCAACCACTCCTTCTGGCTGCTCGCAATACCAGCCGTAAGCCAATTCAGCGCCGCCTTCGCGCCTCCGTACGCGGGCAAAATCCACGCCGCCAACGCATCAACCAATCCAATACTTCCCGCGGTAGTCGACACGCTCGCCCACTTGGGCTCTTTCCCCTTCTTCAGCAGCGGCAAGATCGCCTGGAAGAGGAGCAACGGGCCGACAGCGTTGATGTGGTAGTTCTCCAGCATGTCCTTGGTGTCGACCTCCTCGATGGGGACAGTGGAGGGCATGGCGCCTGCGTTGGCGATGGCGATGTCGATGTGGTCGATTCCTTGGGCGCGGATGGCCTCGACGGCGGCGGCGGGGTCGGTGGAGGAGGTGGACTCGATGTGAACGAGGAGGAGCTTGGAGCCGGGGGCGGTGGGAGAGGCCTTGAGCTCGGCGACGGAGGGCGTGGAGAGGTCGCGGACGGAGCCGATGACGGTGTGGTTGGGGCGGGAGAGGTAGAGCTTGGCGATGCCGGCGCCGATGCCTGCGGAGGGGAGTTGGTTAGTTTGCTGGGGGTTTGCAAAGGGGGTGGGACTGGAAGTTTGGGGAGGGCGTACCCTTGCCTACACCGCTGATGAAGACGACGGTGGAATCTGTCACGGCCATGGTGATGTACGGTTCTTGGTGGATTTGGTGTTGTGGGCTAGTGGTGCTCGAAGAGGATGGAGGCCGAGCTGTAGAAGCAATGTTGTTGTAACCACGGAGCCTTTTAAAGGACTACAGATAGTAGTGATACTGCGGATTTGTCAGTTCTATGGAGAGAATGGCTGACCAAGCCGTTTGTCTCCCTCGTGGTTCAGGTTTCCCATCATAATGCCTCGAAATGATGACGAGCTGGGTGGGCAGAATACGATGCGGCGCCGTGCTGGGCCGCCAGTGCGACCACATAGTGCCTGGGCTCGGATGAATCATTGGCGACCGGTCGATCGATCTTTGTCTTCTTTGAAAAAGCCAGTCCCATGCTTAGGAGGACGACAAGTCATGTATCGGTCGCGTTGAGTAACGTGAGCCGGAGAGTTTTTTGGAACTTTCCATGATGTTGCGGCAAGGGATTTTGGTGCCTGGAGCGGCGGACTGTCCTACAGGCTCTACAGCGGCTGGTCCAGTGGACAACGGCGACTGCAATGTCGGAAGGTTGCAGGGTCACCCTTGCCCTCATATCTGATTGGTCCAGACACCCTGGCCGCTGCCGAAACGGGCAAAAAGTCTTGTAGTCACCGGCATGGATCCACTTCAGATATTAGGGACACCAGACGAACAAGTGTTGGCGACGCTGACCGAGCTCCCCTACTACCTCTCCTGTATTCAGGTCGTGGACATCCCCGATTCCGTGGTGATACGAGTGTCTCGCCCAGTTCCACACGTATACCGCCGTGGTCAACTATCCTGAAGCTCATACTCGATTCTGCGAGGGCCATCTAGAGGTACCTTTCAGAACAATGCCAGGCTCTTGTTCCGTGCATGCTGATGCCATTTGTCCCCCGAGCGATGCCAGAGATTGCAACACCAAGGCTTCGAGCAAGATGTTGCTTACCCGCCGAAGAGTCCGACAGATCTCTCTACCTCTTGTGAGGAAGCAGTTAATCTTTGGATATCACCATGCGAGGATCTTGATACTCCATATCCTTTGCCGATCCGAGGCATCACCGGAGGTATCACCATCATCCCCTCCGAAGATTCGATTTCATGCTCATTACCGTGCCATCGACGCCCAGAATGTCTTCGAATGGATTAATAACATGACTCTGAGAAAACCAAGCCACCTCTGGAAATCATGTTCACTCATTCTTACCCTCCTTCTCCCCTTCATCACTCACCCACCACCGCTCGCTCATCCCTCAGCACCCGACGATCATCCCTGAACAAGTTGAAGATGGCGCCGCAACCACAAAAGTTTGCCCTGATCACAGGGTGCGGTGCTGGTGGTATTGGAGAGGCCCTCATCCTCGAGTACCAGCGCCGCGGAATCCATCCCATTGCCACACTCCTCCCCTTCGAGTCGAGCGAGCATCTCGAAAAGGCTGGAATTACATGGTTTAAGTTGGATGTTACCAATGAGGAGTCTGTTGTTCAGTTGAAGAAGGATGTTTCTGAGTTGACCAAGGGGCGTTTGGACTTTCTGGTTAATAATGCGTAAGTTGGTTGTTGAGGCCTGGGATGGTGAGGATGGGTGCGTGCAAAGGCTGACTCTGTTGGTTCACAGCGGTATTTGCTATACCATGACAGCCATTGACACGGATGTCAAGTCCGTTCAACGCATGTTTGATGTCAACCTCTTTGGGCCCATGCGCATGGTACATCATTTCCATGATATGCTTATTGCGTCTTCTGGGATCATCGTCAACATTGGCTCCATTGGCGGCATTGTGCCATTCGTATATGGCTGTGAGTATAGGATCTTTCGCTCAAGAGGTGCTTTACTGATACAAACAACAGCATCATACAATGCCTCCAAGGCAGCTCTTGCACACTGGGGTAACAGCTTGCGCGTAGAGCTGGCACCGCTCGGCGTCAGGGCTCTAGTGGTAAGTCATGATCATCTCGATAAAACCTTACCATGATCATCCACTCACGTTTCTGCCATTACAGATCATCTCCGGAGAAGTCGGCACCAACATCCTCAAGAATGATCATGGAAGGTCCCTGCCCGAGGGGTCATATTACTCTCCGATGGCCGAAGAGTTCAAGAATCACGTCCACAGGACGCCCGGTAAGCCCTCTCCGTACACCACTTACTATCTGCCGCAGCTCTCTAACGATGACTACCCAGATGCTGCCACCGATCGCTTTGTCTACGCCAAGAACGTCGTCGGCGAGTCTCTCAAGAAATCCCCTACGACTTGGTTCTGGACTGGAAGCTACTCTGGTGTGATTCGCTTCTTGCATACATTCTTTCCCAAGACGATATTTGTACGTGCTCCCGAAATCTCAATCTGAATGCGAGGTTTCGCTAACTGGTCGTTTACAGGATCGCTGGTTCTCAAGCATGTTCAACCTGGCTAAGCTGAAGGATGCTCACGATGCGGCAATGAAGAAGAAGGTGGTTTGATTGTGATTTTCTTTTTTCCGTTGACATTCTTGGGAGCTCCGGGCGTTAGTATTCGGATAGGTGGCCATGGGTTCTAAGTACGTGCGAGCACATTGGATTTAGCTATTGATCAAATATGCCATTGAGAAAGAATGGAAGTATTCCAGACTGTGCTCCTACAATCCCGCTTATCCCGCCCCATATTCAGTTCCAATCACCAAACTTTCTATTCCTACTATTACGGTAGCCCAAGTATACGTTAGGTCAGATATAAAATTGGTCCGAGCTTTCAATTGTAGCTAGGTGTAGGGCAAATTATTAATACTCTACATATAAGCGAACGCACACTCCTCTCCGCTAAAATAATTACTATCCTTTTATACCTTTATACTTTTATATTATATAATTAATTACAATTAATCCTTATTACTCCTTGCTGCCGCTATACTACTATCTTCTTTACGTTTCGTTAATATTACTTCGACGTTTATTTCCCGTCTACGCTATCCCTATTATTTTTACTAAAATACCGGGCTCTTAAAAGTAGTAAAGATAAAATTTACTTACACCCGCTTAGAAATAGGATAATAAGATAATTCCGGAGTAGTAGATTGTATACTTATTAGGTAAGTTCGAATAGTATAATACGGGTACTATTTTTAAAATTCTGGCGGAATATACTATATATTAAAATTATATAAATAATATTGGAAATAATTAATTCTAACTAATATTAATAGGTAATTATATATTTATAGAAAGCTTGGAAAATTATAAAGAATAAAGCTTAAGAGGTTATTATCTTTAAGATTAAGATTCCGGGGAATACTATCGTTATTACTATTTACCTTTTCGAAGAGGGGGAAAATATAGACGAATAGGAATATATTAGGTATATTTACCTTATAACTTTATACTCAATTAAAAAGTATATTATCGGTCCTAAGGAATTCTTTAGCGGTATTTATATTTACTATTATTATATTAATTTAGTTAGTAAATACTCCTTTAAATTAAAAATAATTGCGGAAAAAAAAATAAAGGAGGAGGAGGAGGACGAATAAAAGCTTTGGACGGAGGCGGAGAAGGACGAATTTATAAATAAATTAATATTTAATAAATTTGAAGAGATAGCGGAGGTAATATTAGAAGATAAAAAGAAATATAAGTCGGTTAAAATTTCCCCTTAGAAGCGTAAGAGAGGTATGTAAGAGTATGTTATTTTATATATACTCTTTTATTCTATAAATACTCTATATTATATTTTAATTTTATTTTTATATTATACTATACTTTTAATTCTTCTACGTTATATTTATTTTATAAAATAAGGTGAAGTATTTTCTATATTCCCTAATAATTAATATTAATAATTTAATTATATATTAATTAATATTAATACCGATTATTTAATATTAATTGGTAGCAAGTTGTAACGTATAAGTTTAAATAAATCTAACGGATTAAATACGTATATAAACTTTCTAATAATAAAATTTTATTAAATTTAAGTTTGAGAATTATTCTATTACTAACTTTTATTAATATATATATATTTTAAATATTTATAGTAAGTAGAATTAGAATAGGACTTATATTTTATAATAATTTAATAATTAAATTTAAGGTAAATACTTAAATATATTATATTATAAAAATAAAAAAATACGTTTTAATACTTTAAAATTTATAAAAAGCTTTCCTTTTTTAAAAGCTTTCCTTTTTTAAACGCTTAATAATAAATATATAAAGTATAAAATTTAAAATATATAATATATAAGAATTATATATTTATAATAGATTTATTTATTTATATTATATTAGATTCGTATAGGATTTTAATAAAATAATTTAAGTACTTTTAAATATTATAATATAATAAGTATAATATGTAGTATTGGAAGTAAAAAGAAAATATTAAAAGTATTATAGTACGTAGATCTCGAGTATAAGGGATTCTTAATAATTTAACGAATATAATAAAATATTAAAGATAAATAAGAAAAGGAAGTTAAATATATTAAATAGAAGAGAAGAGGTTTTTATATATAATATTAAAACGGGAATTAAATAGGATAATAGGAAATTTTATATATTAATAAATATTAGTTAGTTGGGCTATTATAAAAAATAAAAAAGTTAAACCGAAAATTAAGTTAAAAAAGAATCTTTTTATAAAAATTCTTTATTTTATTGCGTAGTTTACTTTATATAGAACTATATAGTAATAAAAAGTTTAAAATATATTAAGAAATATATTAAAAATTAAAATATATTTAAATTCTATATTTATTTTTTATATATTTTATCTTTGTGAAAATAAATTTAAATTTCAAATTTTATTTATAATTTAAATAGAGTTTCCTTATACTAAGAGTAGAATTTCTTATAAAGTAAATTTAAAGACGGATAATAAATTTAATAATAAATATAATTAATAAAATAATTTTAATATATATATTTAATTATTCTTTAACCCTTATATAATAATTAAAGTTCTATTTTAATATTCGTTCGCGCCTTATAATAAAATTTAATTAATAGAAGACGGATTTTGGGAAAATATTAATATATTATAATAGCGATTAATTATTTCTATTTTTAAGTAACTAATATTAGTTATTATCGCAAAAAGAAAGCGTTGAATATTCTCGCCTAACGCCTCTCTCCTAATATCGAATCTCTAGCATTACTTTTCTATTTTAAGTATTCTACTACTATATTAGTAAATAATATTTCCAAACCTATTTATATATTAACTCTTATAATAGGTTGTAAAGCCCTTAATTTTAGGCCTTATATAGATTTTCTCCAGTAAGTTTATAATAATAAACTTATACGTAAATAAATATTCGAAATTCTAAAATAAATATTCGGATTCAAAATTAATTGGACGAATTTAAATACCTTTTTCAAAATACTAGATATAACCCCTATCCGCGGATTATAAATAATTATTACTAATAAATTTTGTAATAAAATTAAAATTATTATATTCGAATAGCCGGTAATAGATTTAGAACTCTTTATTATATTCTAAGATTATAGTTTTATAGTTTTAAAAAGAAATATAACGGATTTATATAGAACCTTTAAAATATTAAAGAAGTATACGCCCGAGATATTTGAAGGGAAATTCGATAAAGTATATTATTTTGTAGGGTACTGAAATAGAGCAAAACCACACCAACAAAGGAAGAGAGCCCACCACACAACTGTACAAGTAAGGTACAAATCCGGAGTTCGTAGGAATTATTCACGGGAATTGAGTAGAGCTATTAAGCTATTGCCATTAACTATTAGGAAGTAAGAAAAGGTAAAGTAGAGCTTTACTTCTTAACTCACTTTCTAAATTAGTAAGGAGTAGATCTAGAGGTCAATTTCTTCAAAAGGGTCAAAATTATAGAATATACTCAACGGTTCTAATTAGTAAGGGCGAAATTCGGGTTATTTTCTTACTACTTCTATATTTTATTAAGAATTGCCTACCTCCCTTTCTCTCTCTCATAAAGGGTTATCTCCCCTTTTATCTCCCTAATAATATTAAGAAAACTAAGGGGCTTTATAACCTTCTAAGGCTACTAGCTAATCTATACCTCCCTACTTCTAATAACCCCTTTTTCTTAGACTATACTACTCTATAAGAAATAAAAATAGTAAAAAACCCCCCAAATTAAATCTTCCCTTCGAATATTTCGCAATTCTACGCAAAATATTCGCAAAAACAAATACAAATTAACAAAATAGCCCACGAATTCATCTATCGATCTTAACTTTCTATCTCTCCCAATAATAATAAATAAGTATATTTAAATAATAATAGACGTACGGATTAGTACCCTACTAGCGGCGTTTCGCTCTTCTACATACAAGCTTCTATTATATACGTTCCTATTTAGCACACTCTTATTCCGTAATTCTCTTAACCTAAGCTTCTTCCTTTATAATAATCCTTATTTTATCGCGCGTATTATCTAATATAGTTTATAAATCTATTATATTAATTATTAATAATATTAGCAATAGTTAGCGGATCCGCTCGCTAATATTCGGGGCGTAACACTACTCTATAATCGAAGTCCTTCTACTATTAGCTCCCTTAAATATAGGAAGCTCCTTATCTATTAAAATTTTCTAAGGTAATACGAAGTAGTTAATAATAAACCTATCTATAATTAAAAGGTTTATAATTATAGCCTATTCCCTCTCCTTCTTCGTCATCTTCTTTTTTCTAAACGTTCTTAGTAGTTTAAATATCTAAACTACTTAATTAATCGGTTTTATTAAAGTCACTAAATTAACCGGGAGCGGATCTCCTCTAAAGGGGTTATTACCAAACTCGGCTTTTTCTAACTTATCCTTCTCAATAAATTTATTATAATTTAAAGGATCGACATAATCCTTATTATTTATATCGAAGGTAATAATCTATACTTCACCTTCTTTATTAGAATTTAAACCGGGCTTATTACTTAGGTATTTAACTACCTTTAAATACTAAATTAAACGTTTTTTACCCGTCCCTTATATAAGTAAATCGTATAGAAGTTTTATATTCTTCTAATTAATAAATATATCAAGGAACTAATCCGTACTTAGCTAACACAATCCTTTAAAAAGTATATTATAAGTATCTTCTAATTCTTATAATTTATTATAGTAAATTTATAAGCAGCGGTATAAATTTATCTAATACTTCTTCGAAATTAATTTAATTATATTACGGATCTATTCGGCTCTCAAATAATTATAAACCATCCTCATCCATTATTATACTATAATTTCTTTTAACTATTTAGTATTACTTAACTATACCTAAGGACGAAAACACCTTCCTTCTTCCTACTTAATTAGGAA
The DNA here is from genome assembly GCA_009802275.1 of Neurospora sp. CHS-2018a. NCBI lineage: Eukaryota > Fungi > Ascomycota > Sordariomycetes > Sordariales > Sordariaceae > Neurospora > Neurospora sp. CHS-2018a. Next base: position 1,852,139 of record RAKG01000001.1, on the reverse strand, counting down.
AATAATAAGAAGGTTAAATATACAAGAGTATTAATTCGCGTATCGTATTTTAATAAAAAATATATAGGCTGCCTCAAATACCTATAAACTATAAATCTAAAATAATTATTAGGTTAGGAACGGAACGTTAAACTACTAGGTTCTATCGGCCAAATTCATTTAGCAGCTCTCAACGTCTTAATATCCGTACTAAATATTAGAAAATATTATATAAATAATACAAATCAATTCTATACGTTTTCTATCTAACGCCGAATTATAATAATACCAAATTTATTTAGCCTAATTAAAGATTGCTAGCGAAAAATAATCCTAATAGCAAATCGGTATATACTACTATTTAATATAAGCAAGGAATTAGTAAAGGTCGTTACTAGGGTTACTAAACTTTCTTTTCTTATTTATAATAAATTCAAAAGCCGGCGGGATATAAATTTAATCTCCAAACTTTCGTAATATAAATATTAAAACTACCGTAATAATAACCCCGTCTTACTAATTTTTTATATTAATATAGTACTATAAATTAACCATTCCTAACGCCGTTATCTCCTATAATAGCCTATTTAATTATACTAAATCATCGTCCCAATCCTTAAATAAATATAAATCTATACTAATTACCTCTCTATATATTTATATATTTATTTTTTACCCAAATAAAATTTTATAGGAGGTTATTATATCGATATCGAAATCTATATTATTAAAATAATATAATATATACTAATCCTTTAAATATTCTACCTTCCTTAATTCTTCAAATTAAAGAAAATAGACCTTATTAAATTAAATATTAATATCCTCCTAATCTTCTACTTTTAAATTCTACTACGTAATAGCTAAAAACGTAAAAAAATATAAGTAAAAATATACATTTAATACTATATCCTCCTAATACAAATCTACTTCTTCTAAACTACTTAATCCTTATAAATTTAATAGTAAACTCGATATTACTACTATTATAATAGGTTTAAAAAAAAAGAAAAGTATAAGAAGCAAATTAGAAATTTATTAAAGAATCTTTTTAAGAGAAGAAAATAAAGTATTAATCTATCCATTTATAGTATAAAGGTCGTAATATCTCGTTTAACGAAAAATACTAATTTATTCGTAGCTTACTCTTTAAAGGGTAGGAATTTATTCGGTAATAATTTATATTTATTATTTATAACCTAAATTCTTATAGCGTAACAAAAAATTATAAACGTATTATACTTTAAAAATACTAAGAAAACGATCCCGTACTATTTTATAATTATTATTAAAGCTTTAAATACCCTTTAAATATAAATTCGTCGGTAAAATACTTCGTAATCCAATTATTTACCTCCTAATAATACCTTCCTATTTCCTAACTCTACCTAAAAACCTTCCCGCCCTTATTACTTAAATAATACGTATTTACCAATCTTACTAATTACGTTTATAATTATTACTTTCTTTTTATTATTTCAAATCTCCACTTCATTACTTTCTTATAATTTTCTCCTCCTTATCCTCGTATTTCGTAATAATCTTTTTTCTCTTACTAACAAATCTATTCATTATAACTTCTCCTATTAATAACCCTATTTAAAAAGAGATTTAAAAGGGTAACATCCCCGAAGGTCAATATAGCACTAATCTCTAGCCGGTATATCCCAACGTCCCTAAATTTAATATACTTACTAAAAAACGCCTTACAATTCCAAATCCTAATAGCCCGATCCCCGCCTATTTTTTACAAACTAAAAATAACCCTCTATATATTAATAAACGCCCCAACGGCAAAAAATAATTATTATCCAAAGTTTATATCTATTAAAATTCCGAACTTCTTTATAATAATCTTTAAAATATATTTAACAATAAAAGTATTAAAACCTTTACCTCTAAGGTACGGATCTACACCATTATTAAACCTATACTTATTAGCAAAATATATATAAAATAAATTCTTCCCTCCGATCGCACCAAGATTTACAAATTTATAAACGACTTCCATCTCGTAGACCAATATAAACTTACTCTTCTTTTATATTTCGACCGCAAGGACTTCGAAAAAGAACCTATTTAACGTATTTTTATCGAAAAAAAGGGTACCTAACCTCTTAATTACTACGCCGCTTATATACGCATTAAGAAAGAGCATATTCTTAACTTATTCATCCAAGCCTTTAACTTACTATACGGATCTACTCCTTCTCGTATTATTAATTTCCTTTACTAACTACTTTAATAAAAACCGGTATTATTATTTTTATTACATTTAACAAGCCTAGAAGTCCTTTATCTCCATCTTTACAAACTACAACAAATAGGAGGTTATTAACGTATAGACTCCTTTTATTAATTATATTTCTATACTTAAAAATATTAAGGGGGGGATTTATAATAATTATACGTAGTATATTAAAAAAGTAAATTAATATACCTCATTTACCGATTATCTTCTTAATTTCCAATATTTTACTAAGAAGAAAATATTAGAGAAAGTAAATAGATTCCTTCGTATTATAAATTCTAACCGTACTAGTAGTAGCAACTTCCTAAAAGTAAACGGAGTTCTTTAAAGCTCCTAATAGCGTACGGATCCGTACGTCCCTTATAATTTAAAATTTTAAACTAAATATACTATTTATAAATATAACCAATTTAATTTAAAAAGTAAAGGTTTTAATATACATAGAAATCGTACGTTAACAAAGATTATTATCAATAAAAAGTCGTTTTAGGAAGGGGGTATAAATTAAATAGACGAAGATAGCGATATAAATATAAGAGGAATAAATAATAAAGATAGTAGTAATAAGGGAGAGGGTAATAAATAAAATATTAATTTATAATTTAATACGGTTTATTTTCTAGTAGCATTATATAAGTAGAACTAAAAACTTTCCTCTAAGGAAATCGTAAAAAATTTACGAAGAACGGGACAATTTAAATAATAAAAATAATAAAGAATAAAATAGTAAATAATTACTTCCCTTCTTCCCTTTATACAAATCCCTTCCTAATTATTATAATATCTAATCTTCCCTTCGAAAGTAGGTAAGGTCCAATCGACTACTTTCGTCAAATAAAATAATAAAACGAACAAAGGGGTAATAGTAAAATATTAATTAAAGGCGCTAATATTTTAATCTTATAGCCCAAATCCGCTCCTTACCTAAGAATATAATCCCTCGGGTTTAATTAAATTAAGGCCGGTTTAAATCGGGAAGTCTTTTATATTATAGAACTAACGGGGACTTCCCTTAGTAAAAAAGAATAGTAAATATAAAAATAGTAAGAATAAAATATTAAAAACGTAAATAATAAAATAAAGAAATAGGAAAGGAATTAGTATATTATTACAATTTAATCGTATCGCTAAATATAAATTTAATCGTCGGGGTCGAAGGGTTATCGTACCGGGGGCTATTACCGGTTACCGATCTTTTTTCACCCTCTTTATCGGTCTAGCCCTTCCTAATTAGGGTAACTAATTAAATAAATACAGCCGGCCCTAAATATAATAATATTTTAGAACAACTTATCCGCCTATTTTAAATTCCGAAAGAACTCTACGTTCTACCCGTCAAATAATAAATACTATTTATAAAACCCGTTCTTCCCTAAAGTTTTTTAAACGTTTTTAAAGCTTATTCTCCCTAAATTTACGCTTAATCCCCTAATAATTTACCCCTTAATAACGCTACCTTTAATTTAATATTCCTAAGGTTTTTCCTTATCTAATCCTTAAAAGTACTAATCCTTATCTTCTTCTTTTCTACAGCAATACCTTTTCTACGTAATTCGGATTCGGGGCGTAGTACCCTCTTTAATAATTCCTCTACTAATAATCCGTTATTAACCGATTTAAAGTTTCCTCTACCTCTTCCATCCTCAGGAGAAATCTACTCCTACCCAAGAATTACACTTAGGTTTTCTACGTTTAATATTATTCTATTTTTAATTATAAATTTCTTAATCTTTTTAACGTTTATAAATTTAGTAAGTAGAATATTATTAAAGGTATTAATATAGTATACGCTTTTTGAATTAGAAATCCGGTATATATAATAGGGGCCTTTCTAACGGTAAAATAATTTCCTTATTAAATTTATATTAATTTAGCGCTTACTATCGTATATTAAAATTAAATTATTAATTTCAATTTAGCCGTTCTCTAATCGTATCTTCCTTTAATCTTATTTATTATAGTAATTAATTACCGCTTCCCTTACTATAACGACTTTTTCTATAGCCTAAGCGAATTTATATTCCGTATCTTCGTATATTTTAATAACCGTATAAATTAATTCCTCCCTAATTATTAACCTATCGTTATTTTTCTAATTCGCAATTCGCCAAGATAGTAAATTAAATTCAATAAGGGAAATAAGATTATAACTATACGCAAGCTAAAAAGGGGTATATCCGTAATTTCCTTTAATAATTATACGGTTTATAAAAAGGACGTAAAAAAAATACTTCTTCTAATTAATACCCTTTCCACTAATTATTTTAATTAATAAAAAGGCGATCGTTATATACCCTTACTTATTAATACTATTTACTTTAAAATTATAGGGTATAATATACTCTTTAAAAATTCTAAATAGGAGTAAATACTTTATAATAACCTTCTAAAACTCCGCTCCTCTATTAACTAGAATTATAAAAGGGTATCCCTACCTTAGGAAAAAAAATTTAAAGAATTCCTTTACCTTTATAAATATAGTATTAGGGAGAAGAATAGCCTTTATATAACTAATTAAATCGTTATAAACTTTTAAAAGGGGGACTCTCCTACCGTTAATACCTAAGAAGTATTAAATATCTAAAGTCTATTTACCGAAGGGATATAAATTTAAGTAAATCTATTAATAACCGTCTTTAAAACGCTTTAAATTAAATATTTAATAATTAAAGTAAGAACGGATCAACTCCTCAATTTAAATATATATACCCTTTTAATAATAATATTCTATAATATAGCAGTACATCCCTTCTCGGCCTTAATATCCTACCTCATTATAATAATAAATTATAATTTATTAGCACTCCTTCGGGCTATTTACAAATCTTTTCGGACTTTAAATAATAATTATAAATTATAATTAAAGAATCCCGTTTTAAACTATAAATTTAACAATATTAATATAAAATTAATATTTTATAACGGCCCTTTTAAAGCGAATTAACATTTTATAAATTAATAGGTACCTAGCGATTTCCTCCGACTATTCTAACCATTCGCCTTTAAAGATTAACGTAGGGGAATCTATTTAAATAACGAAAATAGAATAAATTTGCGCGTTTATAAAATTATTAATATCTTACTCATATTCCTTCTTATAGAGGTTAAAAAGGCCTAAAGGTTTATAAAATAGGCCGTTAATTACCGTATTCTTACTATTAAAAATATATTTAATATTAAAATTAAAAATCTTTATCCAAATAATCTACCGTATTAAAAATACTCTAAAGATATTATTCGTAGCTCTATTTAATTAATAAACCAAAACTATAATATCGGTTTTAATAACGAAATAAATATTAAATAAATACTTTTTTAAGCGTTTTAAAGTATAAAGTAGCCCGCGAAACTCCCTTTTTATAGCGTCGTAGCGTTTTTTAGTACCGGTTTAAATCCCGCTCTTAAAATAATATAAATATTTTTTATTATTGGAGCCGATCTATTCTAAAATTATTCCCTATCCTTCTAATAATATATTAATTATAAAATAAATTATTCTATAGCATTCGTCGTTATATATTAGAATAGTAAAGATTAGTATTATTATAATTATATATTAAAAATATTTTATTATAAATTATTCGTTCTTAATCTATTAGAATTTAATGTCTTTCTTAATTAAATTATAGAAGGGGATTATAATAATACCAAAACCTTTTATCCAAATTCGGTAATACCTTATAATCCTTAAAAAAGCGCGGACCTACTCCAATTCTTTCCCTTTCTTATTAAATTACTCTATATAATAAATTTACTCATTAATTTTAATAACTTTATTTATAATAAATACTCTACCTTCAAACGTATATAAATACTTTACTAATATTATTTCCTTCTAATACTATTAAAACTTAGCAATAGCAATTATCCTTCTAACTAATTTAACATTAAAAAATACTTTATCGATATTTATAAAGTACTCTAATACGTATCTCCTAATCCCTTTAGTACCAATCTACTCCTTATTATAATCGCTCCGAAATCCTTTAATATAAATATTATTAAAGTATAATTAATAAACGTTAAGGATTAAATCGTAAAATATTCAAATTATAACTCTTATAAACTAAACAATAAAATTCGTTCCTCCTTATAGTAAAATAATTATCCGGAAGTAGCCGATTAATATTAAGAAGGTAATTAGGTTTCGGCTAGCTTTATCGAAGGGGATTTAATCGTACTTAGAGAAAAAATCCAATAGGGATATTATCTTATAACCTTTAAAAGCTTTATTAAACTCTTTATACCTTAGTAGTAAATTAGCGTCCCTTAATATTACCCTATTAATCCACTAAACGTTATTAATAAAGCGTAGACCTCCATCTTTCTTTATAACTAAAAACTAATTATTTCGATAAATTACGTAACTTTCTTCCAAAATCCCCTTCTTAATCCAATCCTTTAATAGATCGTATACCTTATTATAGAGAGCCTTTAATATCGGAATAAATTTTATTTACTAAACGGAATAAAGGATAATACAAATCTCCTAAAGGGGGATAATAATAGCATCGAACTTCCTACACTCTTTAAAATCCTATACTAAAACTTCTTCCTAATTATAAAAAATATAAATAAATAATTCAATCTCTCCTTCATTTAAAATATTTTAAACCGTCTTTAATAGGGCTTAAAATCATTCTTCGGTTAATTATAACCCCCTAATCAACTCCGTAAACCTTAATATAATATAATAATCCTATTCGGAGCCGAAATTTTTTAATAAAGAAGCGATCCGCTCCTTTACTACTTCCAATTTCTTTACCTTCCAATTAGGATCTCCTCCTAATTTAAAACCGTTAAAAGTAATATTATTAATTAAATTAACTTTCTAAACTACCTTCTTATATATAATATATATTTATATAATAATTATTAATTTTCTTTTCGTATTATCCTCTACCTCTATCTACTATTTTTATACTTTAATTATATATTAATTATCCGGCCGCCTAAATCTATTATTCCTCGGGCTAACCTCTTATATTAATTTTAAAAAAGTCTTTTATAAACGATAACGGATTTAGCGGGAAATAATCCTTATTTATTATTATACGAATTCGCCCTCCTTAAAAATCTCCTCCTAATTCTTAATCGTAATAATATTAAAAAATTAAATCCTACTTACTTTAATACGTAAATCCCTATATTTATTCTTCGTATCCCCCTCCGCAATCTATTTCCAAACCTCCTTTAACTCTCCGAAACCGCTTTAATTATCCTATAAAAAAACTAATAATTAATCCGCTACTTTATTAATTAAGGGGGTAATTTACTTATCGTCCTCCTCAAATTCTATTTATAGTAACGGCTAATTAAAATACTATAATACTTCTTTAAAAAGGTAAATCTTAATTAAAGCCTAATCATCTTCCCCTAACTAATACTTCCCTAATACTTTTATATACCTATAAATGCCTAGGCCCGTAATCGCTACTATAATAGGGGAATTAAACCTACTATCCGCTCCCTTACTCATTTTTAAGGGCATCTAAATTAATAATTAACGCAGCGCGGATTACTACCCTATCGAAGGTTATAATAGCGTAATTCCTTCTACCCTCTTCGTACTTTATATAAATATTAATATCCTAAAAGAACAGCAACCCTAAAATAATCTTATAATTAGGAAGGGCCTATTTAATAACAAAAAAATAGACTTCTTTACCCTTATCGAATAATTAAACCTTTTCGTAAATTTCACTAAAAAATCCCTTCCTCCCTCTATTATTATCAATATTAGAAATTTCAATAATAATATTCTAAAAATCTAATTTATTAATTAGCGCTTTATAAATAATATTATATTTTATTCCCGTATCTAATAAAGTAGCCACCTTCTTTCCTCCCTTAAATTTAATAAAAATATAAAAGGTAAATAAAAAAATAAGGCAGGTAACGTCTCCTCTAATTAATAGCAATTTATCGACGAACTTTATTTAATTTATTACTAGTATTAGAATATTACAAAATAAAATAATCCGGGTAGGAATAGATTTATCCTTCTTCCAATCGTTAAAATTCTACTATTTAAATAAAGAAAAAATATTATTATTAAAATTCGGCCGTCTAAATATTAGATTTTCCCTTCCGGAGGTAACTTCTACTAAATTCGTTAAAGAATCCTTTATAAGGATTTATTTATCAATTAATACGCTATAAGTTTATACTTTAATTAATATAATAAGAACGAATTTATTAACTTCAAAACTATTATCGGGGGTAATACTACTATAATATTCGAATTAGGCTATAGGGATCCTATCCTTATTATAAGGGACGCCGGAAAATTATTCGACCTAATTATAAATAGCCAAAGCATTAATAGGGTTATCTCGGATAATATTTTCAATAATAACCGTAACTTTAATATTTATAAATTTAATTATTATAGGGTATATCTCCTTCATTTCGGCGAAATTATTACGAATTTTAACGTTTTTAATAGGGGGCTAATTTATACTATTTTTTTTTATTATAAACGAAATTCTCTTAAATTATATTACTATTATTAAATCTATTGTTATAAGGGTTAGGGCGGATATATTCGTATAGGCCTCGTCGTTTAAAGTAGTACCGGGCTATTTAAAAACGTTTTTAAGGATTTTAATAGCGTTTTTATAAAGAATTAGGGCGAAAAGAAGGGTAGTCGTAAATTTTAAAACTATTTTTTTTATCCGGGGCCTCTTTAATTCTCCTATAACGATTATAGTAGTTTATTAAGAAGTATTAATTAATTCCTCGTTAATATCCGAATTAAAAATTTCTTCTACTTAAATAAAAATAAGGGATTGAGTTTAAATAGTATAAATATTAGCCACTCGATTACAAACGAGGGAAAAAAGCTTATAAAGCTTATTAAACGCTCCTATTTAAGTATAATTAACGCTAAGGCTAGGGGGCTTCTTCTAAGCTTAAATTTAGTTCTAGCGTTTCTTAGAACCTTCCAAATCCTAGAACAATTTAAAGTAAAGGACGAAAGGAGGATTCTTAAGGTTATCCTATTAATAAATATCGAATTCCTATCTTTTAAAGTCTTTATAATTGGGATAGTTTAGGTCTAAAACTATATTAAAGCGGATTACTTTATTAAGAACGCTATTCTAAATAATTACTATATATATATAGTTAGGGATAAAATTATTAAAATCTATTATAGTTCCCTTATAAGTAACGGCGCCTATAGACCTCTCTTTATTAATAAGCCTCTAAGTAGTAATATTATAGTAAATATCGGCCTCCTTTTTATTATAATTATAAACATAATATCCCGAAGTACTATATTAATAATACTATTATTAATACGCTCCTCCCTAATTTCTACGGCTACCTCTTCTTATATTATTACCGCCATAGAAAGTATAAACCTAAAGGGAATTAATATAAATACTCAAAATCTAAGTAAACTAATAGGGAACGGATTATTAAAAGAGAATAGGAAGTTAATAAACAGGGGGGGCGTAAATAATATTCCTAATAATTATTAATCGATCTATACGGGCAGCCAAATTATCTATAACCTTATCATCTAAAACGATAGTTAACTCGGAGGGGATCGCTACCTTAATAACGGCTTTCTTAATAAAAATTTTAACGAAAGTCTCTTTATCCAAATAATTAAAAGAAGAATCCAATTCGATAACCTATTTACTTTTATACTTATACTTTTTAATAGAAATCTCCTCTTCGCTATTATTAATATTAAAGGAATCGGTAGAATCGACGTCGTTAAATTATTTAACTACAATTTTAATTAATTCTTTAAAGAATTCGTTCTAATTTATAGCGTACAAATCCTCTTTTAGCTTCTTTAAGTAATTAATTAATATATATTTAATATCGATATGCAATTTCCTATAGAAATTCTTAACAGCGTTACAATTAGCGCTAAAGCGATTAATTAAAAATTAGCGAACGAATAATACCGAATAAATAATAATAGCGTCTATAATTTTTATCTTTTAATCGGGGAGCTTTTTAATATAGAACTTTTTCAAGGTAACGGATATACTATTAATTTATTCGGGGTCCTTAACCTTATAAATAATCTTAAATTTCTTAGCGAATTCTTCCTAAGTATAAATCTCCTTAAATTTAAACTCGCTAAAGAAACCTTTACTAACGTCCTTAAGCTCCTTCTTATACTATTAAAACCAAATAATAATCTTAAACTTATTATTAAATTTATAAATGCCGACCTTCTCTTCGAATAGCTCGAAATATTCAAAAACCTTTTTACTATTAAATTTCTTTTTAGGGACGATATTATAAATAAAGGTAATATTATTAGCGAAGAGGGTAATAGTAATATTAAAGGTTATTTTAATAGTAGAAGCAAAAAGAATAATAATAATAGGAATATTAATAGAAAGAATAATAGTAAAAGGAATATTATTATTAAATATATTAGTTAGCGTAGATCTACTAGTAGTAAGGAAATAATAAAACTATAACTTATAGTACTAATATTTAGAATTGTTACTAGTATCGGAATAGTAACCTAGCGAAGTATTAATCTATTACCTTTTATTAAAATTTTTTTCTTCGTATAGGTACCTTAATATTTATAGTAATAATATTTAAGAATCGGAATTTTATAGGAGCGCTAATAGTTAGGGGTCGTTAAATAAGCGAATTATAATAGCGTTAATTATTTTTTTACTAATTTTATTAATTTTAATAATTAATATTTAAATAACGTCTAAAATATTAAGTAAGGTACGGATTATTATAATAAATAGTCCTATAATAACCTAGAAGAATTAAAATATAAATTCGGTATATAACGCGCAAATATTTAATTACTGAATACCATCGGGTAAAGAATAAATTAATTCCTCTTAATTTATTCTTAGTCTTTCTCGTTTTAACCTATTATTTTAAATTCTTTTCTAAATCTTTCTAATCTAATCTTAATTTAATTCTTCATCGTAATCAATCCTTATTTTATAATACGAGCGGGCACTAAATTAATCTAACGGAAATAAAAATTTAAAGTACTTATTAACTGTTATTAGTAAATTATAAATTAATTAAGGAAGTGGAGATCCGTATACATCCGGAATTAAAATCTCTATTAAATCGAATAAAAGACTCCTTTACTAAAGAAACCGATTAACTCCTTACTATTCGGTTTTCAACTCTTAAATTAATATCCTAAGGTTTATAGGGATAACCTTCGCATTTATAGGAAGTCCCGGCCGGAAACTTCCTAAATTCGTATTAATTAATTTAATTAAGAATTTAAAACTTATTTCGTCCTTATCACTATTTAAAATAAAGTAAAACTATACTAATAAAGGAAGAGAGCCTACTATACAATTATATAGGTAAAGTATAGATCCGGAATTCGTAAGAATTATTCACGGGAACTAAGTAGAATTATTAAACTATTGCCATTAACCACTAGGAAGTGAGAAAAAGTAAAATAGAGCTTTACCTCTTAATTTACTCTCTAAATTAGTAAGGAGTAGATTTGGAGGTTAATTTCTTTAAGAGGGTTAAAATCACGGAATATATTCAGCAGTTCTAATTAGTAAGGGCGAAGTTCGGGTTACTTTCTTACTACTTCTATATCTTGTTAAGAGTTGTTTGCCTCCCTTTTTCTTTCTCATAGAAGGTTATCTCCCCTTTTATCTCCCTAATAATATTAAGAAAACTAAAGGGCTTTACAACCTTCTAAGGCTGCCAGTTGATTTATACCTCCCTGCTTCTGATGACCCCTTTTTCCTAGACTATACTACTCTATAAGAAGCAAAAATGGTAAAAAACCCCCCAAATCAGTACTAAAGAGTTTAACGAAGTGTATTTTATTTAAAAACTTAATAAATGGGAGCTATAATATTATTTCGTAAAGTTCTTCGAATTTTACTTATTTAAAGAATTACTCTTTGTTTATTTTAAAGAATTTTTCCTAAAAATAGTATAAAAAAAGTTAGAACTTCTTTATTAATATTAAAGTAATTGGACCGTACTTAATCTAAATTATATATAATATATTAATATTTATTTAAAGTTTAAGCGGTTTAGTATTAAAGTATATACGGAGATAAATATATATTTACGCTATATCCCGTGGTTTTATATAAGCGTCTTAATTATAATAGCGAAATCTATATTTTTTTAGTAAATAAAGGTTATTAAAAAGTATAAGTTTATTTTTATATAAATACGAAGTGATTATAATAACAAAGTTAATATAGTAGCGGGCGGGCTTTATTTTATCGTATTAGGGAGTAAAACGTAAAAGATTTTAAAACTTTGTAAATTAAGCCCGGATTTGGTAATTGTTTTCGAAGAAGGAAAAGCCGAAGGCGACCTTCCTATTTAGTATAATATATTTTAAAAGGATTAAGTACTACCTATTTACAACTTAGATTAATTATTAGAAATATAGGACGTTTTCTTACAAAGGAAAAGTACCGATAATTAATATATCGAAAATTGGTAGAAATAATTATAAAATAGTCGAACGCTTTTTTAGACGGTAAGTTACTCTTAATTACGATTAATTAGTATTAATTTAATATATATAAAATTATTTCTATAAATTCGAATTTATAGATACGTAGGCGGAAATAAGAATCGAAGATTATATTACTTTATTATTTACTTTTATACTCCGAATTCGAATAGAATTCGCCGAGTAGGTTAAATATTAGAACGAGTATATTATCCGATTTTAGCGCAACTACCGTTATATTATTTCCGGAAAACTAATTATTTTATTTTATAATTATAATAAAGTTAAAATTCTTAATTATTAATATTAAATAGATTAGAATCGGTATATATAGTTAAAGGAGATTGTACGCAAAGATAATTTCAAATTCGACTATTACTTACTATAATAAATAATAGATTTATACGCTTTGCTTATAATAGATTTCATTACGTATGCGCAAAATACTCTAAATTAACCTTTCCGCCAAGAATATAATTACTTCCGAAGTAAATTGAAAGTTTATATATTAGTAGGTAAGGAACCCGAATTTTATATTATAGCGTTATTAAAGGGTATTTTCGAAGAGGTTAAAGAATTAGTAAGGGAAATAAATAAAAATATAAATAAAATAATAAAGGTATTAAAATATAGATTAGATAGGATTGAAAATAGTAATAAATATTAATACGAGTAAGATAGCGATCGGAGGAAATTAACTATAAATAGAATAGATTAATTATACTTTCTGCAAATTATTTATAAACGTTATTAAAAATGAGAATAAAATATAATAATTTAACGAATAAAACGGCTTTCTAGAATTTAATATTAATAATTTATATATAACGTTTATATATTATAAATAAAATATATTTATATTTATATAAAAATATAGGTAATAAATACTATTATTTACCGAAATACGATTAAGTAGACTAGATAATAAGGATAAAACGGAATATAATAGAATAATAAAAATGAAAAGGAAAAAGGGAAAAAGGCAAAAAAAAATATTATAAATATAAATCGAATTTAGAAGCTTAAAAAGATATTATATTTATATTTACTACTATACTATAAATATTATAATTATATTATAAACTATGATTATATATCCTATATATAAATAGATTTTTAAAATATTTTTAAATATAAATTATAATTCAAAGTACATTAAGATAACGAACGAAAACTACTTTATATTATAGATTACAAATAATATATATAAAATAAAAATGGAGGAAAGGAAGGCTTAAAATATATAAGTGGAAACTTTTAATTTTTAAATTATAAAAATAATTTTAAGCGAAAGATAATAGGAAATAATTATTATATAGAATTACTATTTATAACTCCGAATTAATAAAGCGGGAGGGGGAGTAGCCGGAGTAGAGGCTATAACGGATTTATCGGAACTAATTATTTATAATCCTTTCTACTTAATCGTAAAGTGCGTAAGAATTTCCTTAGTATTAACTAAATCTATAACCTCTCTTTTATTAAAAACCTCTCTAACTAATATATATTTACCTTTATTAAATAATATACTTTGGTCCGATATTATATTATCCCTATTCTATTTACTCTATTACTCCTCTTCTATATTTCTTTTTTCTTAAGAATTAATTTACTATTAAAAAGAAGGGGAAAGTTACTTAATTTTTATATCCTCTCTCGGAATAGGCTTTCTCTGTACGTTTACGCTTCGGTTAATAATTACCCCCTAATTAGCGTAGTACTCTTATTTAATTTTAAATGCTTATATTATATTAGGTTCTACTTATATACTTAGTTCCTACTTAATAATAAATATTCTCCTTGGAACCCCCGCCTCCCTCTTTATTACTAATTCCTTCCTATTCCCACTCCTAGGCTCCTTCTTTACTATATATTTATTTTTACTATTAGGTTCTTCTTTAATAATAATTTTTAATTTAGAAGGCTTCTTCGGAATTAGGGATAGAGCGGAATTCTTATCGCTTAATAATATAAGCTACTTCCGTACCCGCTTCGGTATTTTAGTATCGTCGTCGGCTGGCTTAATTTCGAAAATAATTTATATAAAAATAATTATTAAAGGCTAATTTTTCTTCGCCTTTCCTATTTCTACTTCTTCTTTAAACCTTTTAAAATTGATTAGCTTTTTGGTCTTTATATATAAATCTATAAATTTAACTTATATATTAATTTTAGCTGAAAAAAAAACGACGCTAAAACCGGAAACGCCGATTTCTGGTTAGGAAGTGCTCCAAAACGAAAACAGACAACGGCAATCGACTCAGGAGGGTCGTTTACCCCCCTTACAATATCCTATAACGAATACAACGATAACGTTGAATTATCGTTACCGATAATAATTAATAGAGGCGTATATAGATTCGAAAATAGCGTTTATAATCCCTTCGGAAGTATTTTTAATTGTAACGACCCCGACGCCGTATTTGTTATAAAGATTTTGGAGAAAATAGAGAACGATAATAAAATTATAAAGAGATTTATTACTTAAGCGAATAAATTTATAGATTATAATGCTGTTTTGCCCGAAGATTGTAGTTAAATTCGAAAATTATTTTTCGAATTCGCGAAAATTTAGGGGAAAAAAAATAAGTCCCGGATATTTAAAATAAATAAAGTTATTAAAAACTAATTTATTATTAAGAAAGACTTTAATAATTTAAAGAAAAATATTTTTAAAGAATTTAAAAAGGGTATTTAAAAGGCGCCGAGGAAATAGGCTAATATTATTATAAGATTATTAGGTAAAATCGGCGTTACCTTTTAATAATTAATTATTATTATTATACCGAAGTTTATCCCTTCTAATTACGAATATTAATTTATAATTAAAGGAGTTTCGATTTCCGTTTAATATATTAAACGATTGAATAAAAATATAAAGTAAGCGATTGAAAACGTTTTAAAGGAGAAATAATATAAGAGAGTCCGAATAATTATTTAAATAATAATAAGTAGTAATTATATTATAGTTTTCGACGAATTTATATACGAATAATATTAAAAGTATTATACCTAAGCGAAAGAGGTCTTTAGAACGGAAACTATTATAACTTTTAATATTATAAGAGTTTTAGTTAAAGGAATCCCTTAGGTTAATTTCGACGGAAAATTAAATAATATAACGTTAAAGGAAATAAAAGAAAAAAATAAAGAAGCGGATATTATTTATATAAAAGTTTAGAAGAGATATAATAGGGAGGATAGGAGGATAATTTTAATAGAAATTGTAATTGCGAAGGCGGCGATCTTCCTTTAAAAGAATTTCTTCTTCTAAAATAATAGAATTTATTTATACGAACTATTTTAAGTTGCGGCTATTATTTAATAATATTTTAAATATTAGGGATTTAAATATAT
The DNA here is from genome assembly GCA_009802275.1 of Neurospora sp. CHS-2018a. Taxonomy (NCBI): domain Eukaryota; kingdom Fungi; phylum Ascomycota; class Sordariomycetes; order Sordariales; family Sordariaceae; genus Neurospora; species Neurospora sp. CHS-2018a. The sequence continues at coordinate 1,836,090 of RAKG01000001.1, read as the reverse complement.
AGCGAGGTTCTATCGTTTAGAGGATGCTTATAGCTACTATAATTAGTTTAAATATAATAGGATTCGTTTTAGCGAAGAGAATTACCCTTCGAATAAAGATAGTTCCTTAATCTATTATAAATTATATAAGAAATCGGGGTATTTCGCCTTCGATAAAAAATAATACTTATTTATTAGAGTAATTTATACGAAAGTTTTAATTATATATATTAAAAGGCCCTACGGTTTTATTATTCGTAAAGGACTAATTAAACCGGTATTAAAACCGACGATTAAATTAGAGGAGGACATTATTATCTTTAATACCCCCCTTAATTCCTATTCTATTATAACTTTAGAAAAATTATTAACCGGAAAAGTAATAAGAGGCCGACCTAAGTAAAAAATATTTAGAAATAGTTTTCGGCCGAAGCCTATAGGCTAATTTAGCCCGATAAATACGTATATACATTTATAAAGCGCTAGTAACTATATTTATACCGGTTCTATAGCCTTTATATATATTACCGCTACTAAAGATATAATACTTACTTTATCCGCTATTAGATTAAAAAGAACCCTTTTATAGGGTAATTAATAATTTAATTGAAAATACTCTATTAGAATATAAGGAAATTATACGAGAAAGGAAAATTTTTATTCAAGTAAAAGGAGATTTATAATATTATAGTAATTTAAAAGCCGGGTAAAAATATAAATAAAGATATTTACCGGCCGCGAAGTAGTAGATATTATAATGTTAATTATTTAAAGAAGGGGAGGGCGGCGATTTATATAAATAAGAAATAGAATTTTAAAGACTTAAACTTCCAATCGGAAAAGGATTAGGCCGCAGCGATATTTAAAAATTTATAAAAATTAACGACCGTCTACTCTATTTATTCCCCTATTTTAATAAATAGTATACTAAAATATTAATAGGGGTTTCCCTTCTTCAAATTCTTTAAAGAAAAACCCCTAAAGGGCTATTAAATAGCCGTTAGGGATTTTAACTTTTATTATCCCAATTAGGACTTAGAGAATAGGATTAGCCTAGGAATCGAACGGTTTATTATTTAAATATAACAGTAGAAATTAAATTTATTAACCCTTCGTAGGGAACTAATATAATTCGGTAATACAATTCGAGGAGAAAAAAATAAAACGATCGATTATATATAAATAACGCGTAGTATTGAGGGTGAGTATTAGGGAATTTAATAGTATAAATAAACCGGTTTAAATTATTATCCTTAAAAAATTTGGGTTTAAGTTAGAAAACGGAATAAAAAGGCTAAAGAGGAAGGAGGATATAGCTAGAATTTTATAAATATAAAAAAGGTTTGGAATATAGTAGAAAAATAAATATTAGTCCTAAAAGAGATTATAATAATAGAAGACTTCGAATTAACTTTCGATAGATTTGATAAGGAATTTATTAATATTACAGAAAAATTCGTCTTATACCGGAAGAAAGGTCGGAGAAAATAAGCGGATTGGTGGAATTTAGAGTATAAGACAGTAATAAAAAATACGTAATAGAAATAATAAATATAGTTCGGGAATAGAATACTTTTAAATTAGAAAAAGTTTATAAAAATAATAATAAAGAAAAAATAATTTATTTCGAAAATTTAAACGGCGAAGTAGCAAAATTATATTACCTTTATATTAAAAAATTTAAATAAACTTTAATTATTAGAGAGGTAGGTTCGAACCCGGAGTTACCGTTTAATAGATCCGCCTAAACTACTAACCTTTAAATTTAGTAAAGGGGTAAACGAAATCGAAGACTATAGTAGTAAGGCGAGTATTTTCGCCGACCGATTCTTCTTTAAAGTAAATATTCCTATAAATTATTTACTAGACTGGATTTAACTATTAAATAGCAATACCCTAGTAATTATTAATAATTAAATTATTAAGGGGGATATTAAAGAAATCCTTTTAAAGATAGCGTTAAATAAAGCGTTAGGTATTAATTAATTCTCAAATAAGTTTTTAAAAATTTGTAGGGCACTATTTAAATAGGCTATAGTAGTTTTCGCCGTAGCGAGCCTTCGGTTTAAATATTTCCCCTAATAGTTTAAAAATACGAAAATAATTATTCTAAAAAAGTTAGGAAAAAACGCCGAATAATAAAAATTAATTAGCGTATAGAAGCCAATTTTACTACTAAATAACGTTAGAAAGATCTTCGAAACTTTAATTACTATAAAGTTAATATAGGCAGTAAAAGAATTTAACCTCCTCCTAGAAAGTTAAATAAATAATTAGGTAAATTATTTAATAGAGTTTATAATTAGGGTAATAATTAATATAATCTATTCGGTTTAGAAATTTAAAGTTGTAACGTCTCTTATACTCTTTAATTTAAAAGGTATATTTAATAGAGTTAATTATAAGTAGCTTCTATATACTTTATAAGAAATATAATTCCTATAATAGTTTCTTAAGTAGGTCGATAGTTTCGTTATTAGAAGAAAAGGTTCCTTTTTCTTCGATAATAAAATTTCGAACCCTTACAATATTGTAGTAGGAGTACTCTAAGGCTCCCCCCTTTTATTAATCCTTTTTATTCTCTTTATTACCCTATTGTACCGCAAATTGGCTACGATTAGGAATATAATTACAATTAGTTTTATTAATAATACTAATATTATCGTAGTAATTAAAATAATAGAGGAAAATTGTAGGATTTTCTAAATAGTATAAGAAATCTATTCCAAATAAGTAGCCGAGAGAAAAATAGAATTTGTAACGAATAAAACGGAATTTATATATTTTACGCGGACGAAGGAACTACGGATAGAAACTTTCTAAATTGGCGGAATAGTATTTTAACCGATAGAATTAATAAGATTCCTAAGGGTCTAATTAGACCGGAAGCTTAATTATCGAATATATATAAAAATAATAAAAAAAAAAATTATATAAATAAACGTTTTAATATAGTTAATAACGAAAATTTAAGGTTATTCTTTTGTACAAACGAAAAAAATCTATACCAAATATATTCGAAGCGCTATCGTATATAGAATATTAATTTTCTACTAATTAATTAAAATTTATAGGAAATTGCGAAGGATAGTAATTGGGCTAGCTAAATATTAAATTAAATATTTAAAAATTATCGCCGGAGCATATAAAATTATACTAATAAGGAATTTAGAAATAGAAATATTTTATTTATTATTCGATTTCTATTTTAATAAAAGAGTAAGGGTTTTCGAAGAGAGGTTTACCCGAATAGATTAAATTAAATTCGTCCGAGGGATTATAGCCTAAGTAATTAATTATATTTAAATAAGAATAAAAAATTAATTATTTATTAATTAATCCGAAAGTAATATTACTAAAATTAAATAAATTAAAGAATAGGTACTAACGGAGAAATTTATTATATTAGCAATAAAATTACCTTTGGAAATAAAAACGCCTTTACCCCTATTATAAATATTAAAATTAATTACTATCGACCGAAAAGAGTAATTAAAAGATATTATAAAAAGAGAATAAGTATTGCGCTATAATTATTAAATAGTAACGGCAATAGCTAAATTAAGTCGGCGGTATAAATTTATTATCGCTAACTTTAATGCGAAATTTAACGATAATACTATTAAATAATATATAATCGGAGTAAAAAAAAAAAAGAAGAAAAAAAGCTAATTATTAAAAGATAATAATAAGCCGTATTTATTAATAAAAATATAAAATTCCCTCCTTACCTAAACCCGAATAAGAATTATCGGGCTCCGGTCCTTCCTCTTCTAGAGGAAAATACCGGATATTATAACGCCGTTCTATTCGTACAAAGCCGGGGAGGAAACGTTTAAATACTTTATTTTTAAATATTTATAAATAGAGGAATATTAGATAACGGTAACCGATTGGCCGTAAATACGGGAAGAATTCTAGGCTTACTTAAATAATAGAATTAAAGTGGAGAAAATCCTTTTGTAAATACTTAAATTAGGCAAATTAAATAAATACCGCCTGGTAATCGAATTAGAAGGGGAATAGTACAAGGAATTCGTACAGTACGTGTAAAATTATTTAATAGAAAACGCGTTTATTCGCTATAGCGGTAAGTAAGAATTATTATAGTTAGAAGCTAGGAAGGAGTGGTACGGCCTGCCCGTAACCGGAACGGAGCTGGGGGTTTTTATCCGGCGGCGCTTATTGCTATACGGTTTTTCCTTTAGAGAACTAGAAGAAGTACCTCATGCCAATCATGGCGCTATAGATATATAGCTAAGGAATAAGATTATTATTATTATAAATTTAACTTTAATTCCGTTTGAGAATTAATTAATACTTATAAATTCGAATAATTCGAATTTAGCCTCCGCTAATACCTTTTTATTAAATATATACTTCTTACTTAAATATTAAATAAGTGCTAAATAGTTAGGGAAAGGGCCTTTATTTAAAATTATCGGCTTAGTGTAAATGTAGATAAAATTATATAAAACTTTACTATTAATTTTAGACCCTGAATTACCTTCTAAATATTTAAGGTATTATATCTATTAATTAAAATTAATGAAGCGAATATTCTAAGAAGCCTTCTTTTTAATTAAATTTTTAGTACGTTAATTCTAAGCAATAGCGATACTTATAACCTTAATAAAAGTATTCTCCTTTATACCCGTAGGGATATACGTAGCGTAAATAGTAAGAGCCTTTCTCTAAGTTCGAACTTTATAAGGGATAATTGTAGTATTAAATTAATTTATAATAATTAGATAGGTTAGATTGGTAGTTAGAGAATCCGTTTTAATAATAAATACGGTTTCTAGCGTATTAACGGCTATAGTTTAGATAATAAAACGTTATCTATACTTAATATATTTAATCTATCGGGGGTAGTTAGCTATATAATTTAAATAGCGAATACCGGTTTTTAAACAACGTTCGGAAATATTATAAAAGAAGAGGGTATTATATATAATATTAAATTATAAAGTCGAATAAGAAGTAGTAATTAATAACGAGAAATAGTAAATAGAAATTAGAAAATATAATATTTAATAGGAAGAAATTAGAATAAATTAATATTAATCGGAAACGGTTAATTATAGCCTTAAATATTAAAAAACGTTAGAGTATTAAAGGTTAAGGCGTATTTATATAAGGGTATAATACAGTTGAGTCGAAGGCAAAGCTAAGATTCTATTTGTGAAAGCGTGATTCTACGAGAGATACGACTGCAAGACTAGAAGTTATAAATTAAAATAATATTAAGTATAAAGAAGGAAAGGGAAGTAAACAACGATAGCATCGTGAATCCGGATATATAAATCGGTTCTGCCAGCCGTTACCACCTGCCCGATCTGTATAATCTATCGATAAGGATTTAAGCCTTATTCTATCCGATATATTATAGCGCTAAATACCTAGTACTAATACCCTATTACTTAGTAGCTAGTGCTTTAGGAGCCTGTCTAGCTATATTATAATATTATTCCCCCTTCTAAATAAAGGTTTAGCCCTAGAGCCGAAAGAAAAGAAAGGATAAATAGTAGGATGAAAGATAATTATTAATTATATAAAAGATATATAAACCTATTATAATAATTAGTCCAATCTATTGTATTATAATAAAAGTCTAAAAAGAAAAGAAATATAAAATTTTATATTAAATATTGCGACTAAAGTTTAATTTAATTATTATAGCACCCTAAGGTATAAAAAATAGAAACGCTAAATATTTTAAAATATAAAAAAAAAATTTCCCCTAATTAAATTCGAATAAATCGCCTCCTAAATAGAGGATAAATACCATCGGGTCTTAGCGCGCTCTCGTCAATTAATACGGACTATTATACTATACTACTATATTATATAATTAAGACTATAATTTATAATTAAATAATACAAACCTTCCCCTTATAAATTAGACAACCTCCCCTACTTTTTCCTTTATAATCGTTTTAGCTTCTTCCCTTTATTTAAATCCTTAATAGAAAAATTATCTTCCTTATAATCTTTCGAAGTAGTACTATTATCTATAGCCTTTAATTATAAGTATAATCTTTTTAAGGGTTCGGATTTATTTTTATTATTATTATAATATTCCTAGAATTTATATACTACGTTTTTAAATCCTACTATATCGTACTAGCCTAGGTTAAGATCCTATCCCTTCTAATAAATTTAATATTTAAGACGGCCGTTAATTAATTTATAAGTTATAATATCCTCTACCTCCTATTCCTCTTTATTATTAATAATTTCTCCTTTTAAATTCTTGTTAGTTTAGTTAGGTAGTAGATTAGTTAAATCCTTTCGTAATCGGTCCGTATAGAATATTTTAGAGCCTCTCTACAATATTAGAACCTTTAATTCGTACGAATAGCCTACTATAGCTACAATTTTATAAAGTGTTCTTATTAATAGGAAATTTAACTTATTATTCGGGCAATTTATTAACTATACCTTTTTAATAATAAAGACTTTATCCTTTACGTTAAAGTCCGATACCCGGCGATATCGGTTAATTTATTTAATTTATCGCTCTTAGGCCTTTTTAATCGCTATCTTAGCGGCTATTTATATTCGTTCTAACTTCTAAATTAATAATCGGGCCTCCTTTCTAAATAATATCTCTCTTTAAGTGGTCGGTTCTTATTCTTATTTCCAATCGATAATAGGTAAAATCTATTAATATCCGAATACCGCTTCGTAAGGAGACAAACCATTTAGATTTTCGTATAGTAGTACACTTTAAATAAAATTTAATACCAGTAATAAATTTAACTAATTATTTTAATTATATAATATATAAAATCTAAATCGTTAATTAATATATTAATTTATAATTTTAATTTGGCCGGCGGTTTAGGAGTAATTTATACTATTCAATTTCTACTTTATTTATAGTAGGCGGGCTATTTTTTAAGTAAAGTCGGAAACGAACTATAAGCCCCTATTACTCGTTATTTCTTATAGTAAACCTAAAATTCGGTATAATCCTTTATAATATAATATAGCCGCCTTCTTTCCTATTACCGTATTTTTACAAAGAACGCACTAAGATAATTTTAAGAAGCAATCTACTATTACCAAAATATTATTATAACCTTTCTTATCCTTAAATATTAATTTGAAATCTACTACAATAGATTGCTAAATTCTATAACCGGGTAGTAGGGGTTATATATAAAGAAGACCGGGTATTTTATTTCTAAAGACCTTTAAAGAACAATAGGTCTAGTAGTTATTTATATATTAATCTATATTAATTATTAGACTAAGCTACTAATATTAAAACGTAAAAATTTTTCTTATTTTATTTCTACCCGGGTAGGCTATAAATAATATATTATAATAAACCTTTATAGCTTCTGTCCTAAAGTTATTAATATCCGGAATAATAAATTTTCTATTATAAAATATTAACCCTTATATTTAAGAAAGGTAAACGTTTCGCTTACTTTCATCCTCCCCTTCTAATAATTAAACTTTAATATAATAAATTAAAATCGAATCGTCTATACAATTAGCAAATAAAAATCGTTCAATTAATAAATAACTCTCTATTTAATAATCTTTTCCTTCTTTTAATTAAAATTCGTTATCTACCTTTTACTCTTCTTCTACCGGAATCGCATCGATCGGAAACAATTCTACCTTCGGTCCTAAAATCGCTATTAATTCTACTACGGGCGTATCTTCCTTATCGCTTATATATATAAATATTCTATCCTATAGTTTTAAAAGCCGAAGGGTTCTCTAATTCTCCCTCCTATCTAATATAATTTTAACGTCTTCTAACTTCTAAAATAAGGCGTCTACTATAATATTATCTTTACTAAATCGATAAATCATTTGAAAATTATATTCTAATAATAATTTTAACTATCCTACTTATTGTAAAATAAATAATTTCTTTATTAAAAAGTATTTTAAAGCCTAATAGTCTATTATAATAGTGAACGGCTTATTAATACCTTTTAATTTAAATTGTTAGAATTTAATACTTTTAATAATTATTAACAATTCCTTATCGTATATTAGATAATTAAATTCCGTAGGCACTATAATTTCTAAATAGAAAGTAACCGGGTACTACTTATTATTCTTCTTCTATATTAATATTCTTATATATACCCCGTCCGAAGCGTTTATTTCTATCTTAATTTCGTTACTATAATAGTAGTGAGTTAGTACAGGCGTATTTAGTAAGGCCGCTTTTAAACAGTCGAAGGTTTATTAATAATCCTCTATCTATATAAATATTTAATCTTTTTACGTAAAATTATTTAGTAGCCGCGCTATTCTCTCAAATTTTTTAACGAATTTACAATAGAAATTGCAAAAGCTTATAAAGGTTTAAACGCCCTTTAAATTCTTAAGTATAGCCTAGTTCTTAACGGCCGAAATTTTATTAGGGTCGACGGCTACTCTATTAATATTAATAATAAATCCTAAGAATTTTATCTTTATTATATAAAATTTATATTTTTCGATATTAGTTTATAAACCGGCTACTTTTAACCGATTGAATACGGTTTTAATATAACGTTTATAATCATTAAAATTATTAAAAAAGATAAGGATATTATTAATATAAGCGTTATAAAAGTTTTAATAATTTATTAAAGTATTATTAATTAAGCGTTAGAAAGAGGACAGACCCTTGTAAAGGCCGAAAAGTAATATATTATATTTAAATACCCTAAAACCGGTTCGGAAAATTATAAGATCCTCTATACCCAGCGCTATACGGATCCAATAAAAAGCCTGCCTAATATCGATCTTTATAAAAATCTTTACTTTACTAATCCTAGCCAACGTTTTTTTAATTAATAGTAAGGGGTAATAGTTTTTTTTCGATATAGTATTTAATTTCCGGTAATTTATATAAAAACGTAAACCTCTATTAACTTTAAGAACGAATAATACCGGAATAGCCCAAAAAGTTAAATTAACCTCAATAAATCCTTTTTAAAAGTTATTAATAATATATTTCCTATATTCTTTTAACTCTCGTAAAGTTATTTAATAGAGCGGGTTAATTCCTAACTCCTCTATATAATAGCCTTCCTCGAATTCAATTTTATAATCTATATTAAATTTATATTTAAAGAGAATATTTAAATCGGCTTTACTAAATACTTCCAATTCCTTAGGGGAATAGTAATTAATAAATACCTTAGCTAATATAGCGGCTATATCTTCCAAAATATTATTTTTTCTAAGCTTCAATATTTGTAATTTAAATAAATTAATAATCCTATCGATTTTATATAGATTCATTACCTTTAATTTAGCCTTCTTTTTTCTAACGTAGTACTCGAATATTATAGTATTAACTATCATTAAATTAATAAATCTAACCTTTACTTATACTTATTATCGTTCTAATTAATAAAGGCTTCTCTTATTATTTAAAAGATAAAAGTTTATTTAAAATTCCTCCTTCACTTTCTTAATTAGAGGCTCTTCGTTATATAAATTCTTATATAATTTACAATCTATTATACGGAGCGTTCATTCCTAAACCGAAGGCGAAAATAATCTTCCTAACTTCGTCTATAAGATTTCGAGCGGGCAATAATCGGGTATAAACTCTTTGTACTTATTCTTCTATTTTTCGGTTAGGCCTATAACCTTCTCCTTCGCTTCTACTTCATCTAATTCTACTACTAATTCCTATATTTTTATTTATATTGCTTTACTATCTCTCCGCTTCTTATCCTCCTTTACTATCGCCTTTTCCCTATTGATTATATCCTATTAGAAGGATAGATCCGAAATTAGTTCTATAATCTTATCCATTATAATATCCTTAGAATCCTTAAATACTAAAATTATATTTAGTAGGAAGATTAGCTTTCTAATATAATAATTAGGGAATATACTATTCTCTACTAATTATATTTTCCTTAAAATTATATCCTTCTTTAATTCTAAAAGTACTAATATTTATTATTTATTATATTAATATCCTTAGATTCGAATATTACTTTTTACTACTTTATTAATAATATTTAATTATAATTTCTTATAAGAAGTAACGTAGCCGGGCAAAAAATCCTTATAGCGTTCTAATCCCAACTTCTTTAATTTAATATTAAATCTTTTATTTACGAAAATATATACATCTATTCCGGTATCGACGAATATATAGTATATAGTAATAAATAGTCTATTATTAATTATAATATATATAATAAAAAATTATTTGCCACTCCTTAGGTACCTATTCAAATCGAAATCTAAATAAATCTTACTTATTTATTATATTTCAATATCTTTCCCTTTTATATTATTAATCGATACCTCTCCTAAGGTAGAGACTTATTCCTAGGTATTTAATTTTCCGAATTAAAATCCGTTTCGGAATCCTCTTCAATATTTTCGCCGGGAACGGGAATTTCGTATTCTTCAGCTCCCGAAATAGTTCTAACTATTTCTTTTATTAGACCCTACATTTAATTTATAATAGTATTTAATTCAATTTCAAAGTTATTAATTACTATAATTTTAACTTTTTTTAAGTAGACCGTAGACTAATAGCCTACTTAATAGTAATTAAAATAATAGTTTTCGGCGCTAAACTTCTTTATTTCTTTAAAAATAAGGCGCTAATATTTAGGAATAAAAGGTTTAAAAATCTTATAGTTATAAGAAGGGGTAAATAATTTATTTTTATCTTTATCCTTTAATTTCTATTCCTTTCGTTTAATATTAGGATTTAGAGATTAAAGTAAACGGGAATAGGACTTAAAGCCCTTATTAGGATTTAGATAGGTAGTTTCAGCCGCTACTTAAAGCTCTCTAATTACCTTTCGACGTAGATTATATTTCTATATCTCTTTAGGAATTTAATATTATCTTACTAATCGAATAAAAATTATTTTAAAATCCTAGAACTTATTGGAAAGTCTTATTTTAAGACGTTCGTAATCGAGAATAGCCTTCTCGCTAACTCCGTAATTATAATAATCGTTCTAGAATTATTTTAAAAATTCGTCTACTATTTCAATTATTTTTAAATAATTAGGGTCGAAGTAGGGAAATATACTATCTATAATTAAACTGCTTAAATATAATATTACTTCTCTAACTTATATTTCTTCGTCTATAAAATAATTAGTATTTTAACGAAGTTTATTCTTCATTTAAAAAATTTAAATATTAAATAAGATTTTATTACTATCGTTATTATTAAATACTAATATATCGGGGACTTTATAAAAGTGCTTTTATTTATATTAATAAAAAACGAACGGACTTATAAGAGTATATCCGCGGCTTCCCTAGGTCGCCGGCGTAGCGGATCGTTAGTTCGGTAGTCGGGCACCGCCCTCATTATCGTCGCCATTAGTAAGATCGTTATTACTATTATTATTATTATCGGACGGGTCGTTATAGAAGTTAATATAAGTAGTACGTTCCTTATATTTAATATTAAGTAAAGGAATAACGGGAGCCCGCTCTACGGTTTTAATTAATAATTCGCTACTTATAATTTCGCCGGATATAATAACGCGTAGCTCCCTTTCGTCCTAAATATCTTCTACCGTAACGTATTTAATAATATATTTAATATTAGACCATTTTCCGAATAGAGGAATAGGAAATAATCTTATTAATAAAGTAACCGTTTAAATAAGTAAGCAATTTTAAATATCGAATTCTTCTAAGTAGTCGAGGATTTATTAATTAATAATAATTAATTTAATTATTACTTCCTTCGTAATTAAGAATAGCTTCTAATCGCCTCTTAATTTAATAATCTATTCGTTAACTACCGTAAAATTATTAATTAATATATTATTATTCCTAATTAACCGGCTAATTTCCTTTATAAAGTAGGTAATTTATACGTTAAAACATTTAATATCTTTATTAATTATATTAAATACCTCCGCTAAATTTTAAACGAATCTATATATAGCCTTATCGACTATAAAACGAAAGCAGATTTCCTAAAATATAATTTCCGGGTCTATTATATATATTTTATAGAAGAGATCTACTCTAATAGTTTCATCGAAAATATTTAACCTATTCTTTCTAAAGGTTAGGGAATTTATAGTAACCCCCGATATAAAATTAAAAATAAATATATCGGCGCTATTATTAAAATCCTTCCAAACCTCGTCTACTGCTTCGATGTATTAGTAAATATTAATTATAATTTCCTTAGGGGTAGTTTAATAAAGAGGAAATTTAACGTAGGGGTAAATACGCTGTAAATAATTATTAATATAATTAGATACCTATAAAATAATTATTTTAATAGCGGGGTCCTATCCAATATATATCCCGACGATAATTATTTCAACTTCTTTACATATAAATATTCCCAATTCTCAATTAACTTAAATATATATCTTCGTATTAGGAATATCGTAATTCGTAGCGGCTTTAGCGAATATATAACGGAAACTCTAATTAAGATCTAAGACTTTCTTTCTAAAGAATAAATTATTAAAAGTTTTAAAAATTATACTTTTAAATATAATAAATACCAATTCTAATACTTTAATTAAAATATATTTAATTATATTTATATTAAAAGGAGGGGAAGTAGCCTTCCCCTTACTTTTATCTTATCTCTTATTATTTAATTAAATAGAGCGTAGGGTTATTTTAAAAACTACGTTCGGGTTATAATAAAAAGAACTATAGGTAGGCGAAATAGTATTAAATCCCCATTTAGAAGGGGGAAAGTATAATAATAATTTAATAAGGGAAATATTACTAAATCGTTTCTAAGGGTTATCCTAAAATTGAATTTAAGCGTAAGGGGTATTATTAATAACGTCTAATAATTAGAACTACCCTTCTATAAAATTCTCGTCGGGATTTATAATAAAAGGATCCGGAAAAGAGCAATAATAATCCTTAATAAAATTAAGGTTTTCAATAAAAGGATTACTATTTAAATTAATTTATTATTATTAAATATCTTAAGCATTAAATATTATATAATTAATTTAATTTAAAGCGGAGATAGGGGGGGGTAAGGTATTTATTCTATTAATATTTTAATATACAATAATTATTATAAAGCTTAATAATCCTTCTAATCTAAATAATTACGAATAGGATAACTAATTATAATCGAATTAATTAAAAAACTAACTACTCAATACCAAATTAAGTAGAATATTCTAATACCGTCCCCGGTCAAAAAGGATAATACTTAATATTATATAAAAGCGTAATTCTACGAAAAATATAATTATAAGACTAAAAATTATAAATTAAAATAATATTAAATATAAAGAAGGAAAGGGAAGTAAATAACGATAGTATTGTAAATCCGAATATATAAGTCGGTTCTACCAACCGTTACCACCTACCCGATCCGTACAATCTATCAATAAAGATCTGAGCCTCATTCCATCCAATATATTATAGCGCTAAGTACCTAGTACCGGCACCCTATTACCCAGTAGCCAGTGCTCTAGGAGCCTATCCAGCCATACTATAACACTATTTATAATAGAAGATTTAAGGTTAGGAGAAGAAAATAAAGAAAATTAAATATATATATATAATCCGAATAAATATTTTAATATATAAGTAATAGCGGAACCTATATATGCAAGGGCGCTAGTATGGATAAATCGAGGGCAAAGCTAAGATACCATTTATAATAGAAGATTTAAAATAAGGAGAAGAAAAGGAAGAGAATTAAATATATACGTACGAACCCAAATAAATACCCTAGTACGTAAGCGACAACGGGACTTATATACGGGTCGCTAATAGCCAATCCCTTCACTCGTATCCCCTTTACCTATATAATAAATAAAAGCAAACACCTTTAATAGGCTTAGAGCCCGCCTTAACCAATCTTAGTACGAACCTTCTATATTATTTATTCCTCTAACCTTTATAATACTATATAATATTTCGTAGTACTAATCCTCCTATAGGGTATAGCGGGTATAGTAGTATAGCCGGACCGGCGCCGTTATATTACCCCCCCCTATATAGAAAATTCGTTTACAAATCTTACTTTACTTATATAAAATCCTTTATAATCGCTTTAATCCTAATAATTCCGGTAGTTTATTATTACTATACTTTTCCTAATCTTTATTTAGCTAATTTATTAATTATTTAGGTAGGTTTAGGGCGTCCGGGTTAATTTCGTAGAATTCTTAAAGAATTTTCGGCGCGTATTTAAAATTAGAAGCGGGCTAATACTTTAAATCGGGGTCCTAGCCTCTCTAATCTATATTATAAAAGAGTTTATTATTAATAACCTTAGAAGCGTTAATCTTTTCGACTTCTTATTCGGAATCCTCGTCTATATTTATATTAACCAGTCCTAAGTATTCGGTAATTTACCCTAATAGAAGGTTATTATTAGAGCTCTATTATTATACTTATATAAGCGGTTAGTATAGAAGAGGTTAGAACCTTTCTAACTATTAGGGAGTTCTAGCTAGTAAGAATACCCTACTTTCTTAATAATCTTATAATAATTATAAGTATTAGGGAAATCGAACTTATTATTAGGGCGAATAATCGTCGATTATAGCTACTTAATAATAATAACCCTATCGCCGATATCGAAGTTTAGATCCCTACGCTTCTTATTGGCCTAACGGGTTTACTCCTCCTATATTTTTATTATTATTTCTCTAGCGAATTTAATATAACTATAAATATATTGGGCGTATTCTTAAATTTACTCCCTAGTTAACTATTTGGTTCTAGAGCTTACGTTGTAAGTACGAGCCTCCTAGTCGAATAATATATATATTAGGCAATTAAATATAATTTTATAAGGGGAGAGGCTAATATTATTTTAAGGAAGACTATTCTAGTGTCACAGGGTTAGCCTGTGTCGCACGTAATTACTCACGTGCCTTGTGCTAGCGCACAGCAGCTTCTGAGACTGCTGTCGCTGTCAGCTGACTGGCCGCCGTAACGGCCTCCAGCCGTGGACCCACATTGGGCCCACAGCTGGACTGCCCTCATAAGGCTAGTCTTCTGGGCACTCGTCTGCACTCTCTCCTTCTCTCCTTCGTGCAATTACGTATATTCACATCTACCATCTACCCTTTGCCCGTGATATCTAGATTATATCTAAGGCGGGGATAGCCTTGGATTAATTATTTTAATAGTAGTCTACAAAGGAGTATAGCCGTTAATTTAGGTATATATTTATAACCTTAATTTGGCTAGCCGTTTGATTATAGCCCGTAGTAGCCAATTTTTATTTTATACCTATTAATTTAAATATTTTATTTATAAATATAGAGACAAACTAGGGACTACAATCCGAAATTACTTCCTCTAATATATTATAAATATAGTAAGGGCCTTTGTAATATATTCGGGTAACGTCCTAAGTAGTCGATTTCTTTATATAAGGTATAATTTATAACGATTTTGATTAAGCGGTCTACTATAACTAGAATATTATCGAAACTATATTTATCCTTAAGTATCTTTTTATAATTAATTATAATAGAGGTCTATTTCCTAATTAGCGGCGGGATAGGGTATAGTTTGCCGGGGGTCTTATCCCTAAGTACCTTATTTACTTTGCAAATTATATAGTTTTTAATAAAATATTCGATATTACCGGCTATATTTAATTACTAGTAATACTAGTTTAAAATTGTTCGAATCTTATTACGGCCGGGGTATACCGTTATTAGGGTTAAGTAAACCTTATTAATAATGTAGGTACGTAGGTTATTTTTATTAGGAACGGCGAAATAACTTTTATAAATTAGGAGATTGTTAATTATTATTATAAATTTGGAATTGGAATTATATATTCGAATTCGATACTCTTCTAAAAATTCATCCTCCTAATTAACCTTCCTAATAGTATCTACTAATTCGTATCCTTCTAACCTAATAAAGTACAATTTTCCTTTTATATTTAAAATTATAATTAAGACCGATTCCTTTAAAAAATTATTTAATATAGTAATAGAAGTTAAGGTAATAACTTTAATTCTATCGCTTTCATTTATTAGCGGTTTAAATATTTAAAGGATATAATATATTTCCTTCTTTTCCTTCTAAATTTTAAAATCCTTTAATTTTTGTAATAAAATATTAGTAACTATATTTTTAGTACTAGGGCAGTAAATAATTTCGAAATAGTATTAAAATAGGAATTCTATTTACCCAATTTATTGTAAATTAAATAATCGTTTTATACCGAAGTATTCTAGGGTTTAATAATTTATAATAATTATAAAGGGCTTTAATTATTTTAAACCGACTAATTCGGAGCGCTAAGTTTAGAAGGTTCTAATAATAGCGAATAATTCCTTATTATAAATCGGGTAATTATATTCTATTTACTATATAATTTCCGAAACGTAGGCGATCGGGTACTATTCCTTTATATCTTCCTAGTATTAAAATAGGACTCTTATAAGGATTCTATTGCTAGCGTCCGTTTCGATTCGGGTTTTTGTATTGTAACTAAAATATTATAATAAGGGGGCATTTATTAATAATTATTTTAATTTATCGAATACCGTCTAATATTTATCGGTCTATATAAAGGCTTCGCCTTTTTTTATTAAATTAGTAAAGGGGCGAGCTATTTAATTATAATTTTTAATAAATTTTCGGTAGAAATTGCAAAATTTTAGGAAAAATTATACTCTTTATAGATTAGAAGGTATTATCTACTCCTTAATAACTTTTACCTTCTTTAGGTCGACGGAAATATTATTATATCCTATAATAAACCTTAAGAACTTTATCTTTATAATTTAGAATTCGTATTTCTTTAAATTAGTTTATAGCCTAATATTTTTTAATTTAGCTAATATTTTACGGATATAATCCTTATATTCCTTAAAGGTATTAGAATAAATAAAAATATTATTAATATATATTATATAAAAGTCTCTTAAATATAATCCTAAGAGCGAATTAATAAAAGCTTAGAAATTGGCGGGACTATTAGTTAAACTAAATAGTAATACTTTATATTTAAAAGTTCCTATACTAATACGGAAGGTAATAAATTCTTCATCTTTTAACCTTATACGAATATAATAGAAAGCCTATTGAATATCGATTTTAATAAATTATTAAACCTTAATAACTTTAGCCAACGTCTTTTCGATTAGGGGTAATAAATATCGGTTTTTCCGGGTAATAGTATTAAATTTATAATAATTAATATAGAAGCGGAAACTATTATTAATTTTATTAACGAATAGGACGGGCGCGACCTAAGGGGACGAATTTACTTTAATAAATCCCTTAGAAAGGTTTTCTAAAATATACTTCTTTACTACTTCTAATTCGTTTAATAATATTTTATAAAGAAGGCTATAGCCGAATTCTTCGGGGCGGTAGCCTTCTTCGAATTTAATTTTATAATCGTACGGCCGGTAATTAGGTAAAACGTTCGAATCGAATTTACTAAAGACGTCGATATAATTATAATAATATTCGGGTATTATTTTTAAAGCTTCTTCCTAAAATTCTTTTTTATTATAGGGTAATAGTTCTTAAATAAGGTCCTCTACTATATATTTCTCTTAAATAAACCGATCGATTTCGAAAATACTTATCGAATATATTATATAATTATCCTTTATAATAGATTGTATAAATAAATTATTATTAAAAATATATATCTATATTGGTTGCTCCTTATATTAGCTTATTAAATCCCTTTTCAATTTATATATATTTTAATTATCCGAACCCTATTTACTATCAAATAGTTCGATCGGTTCAATTCGGGTACGTAGGGCGGGTTTTAGAAATAATATTATAAAGTAAGTAAAATTAACTAAATTTCTTTCTATCTTATTTAATARATTAATTCGCTTAAGAATCGAATTAGGGTTTTAAAGTAAATAGCGAGGTCGAATATAGCCTAATTCGCCGGTCTCTAAATTACAAATATATTTAAAGTCCGCTAGGGTAATAGGAACTATCTTCTTAGGTTTAAAAATAGCTAATTCGGTTTAGAATTCGAATATATATTTTTCGATCGCTTTCTAATATTAATATACTTTGTAGTCGTATTAGTTTTTAACTTCTTAGTCCAATTCTTTTTTATAGTAATTGGGAAAGGGTTAGCCGATTAGAATAGGCTTTAGAATAGAAGTATAACTACTAATAAATTAGGGCGCTATACAGTTACTATTTTTACCGTCGATTCGATATTTATTTTTTCGGTCTATTAATATATTGTAGTAGGCGATATCCTTTTAGTAATTTAGGTTTACAGGATTAGAATTACTAAGGTAGACTTCGAAATTTAAATTTTTTATTTATTCCGGATTTAGCTTCTATTTAAAGGGAAAGATTAATTAACGATTTTTATAATCTACTTAAATATTATAGATATTAAGTTATTTACGGCTAATAATAAGATTGTAATTTATATTAATAACAATAAAGACGTCAGGGGGTATTATTCGGTTTCGAACCCTTAAAGCGGTTTTAACGACCTTTTTAATACTTTAATTAATCTTTCTTTAATAATTATTAATACTTCGGGCGGAGAAGTCGTTCGTTACTTCTATTAGTAATCGTTCTTTTAATTTATTAGCAAATATTATATTAATAAATAAATAGCCGTTTATTCCTATATCGATTAAAGTATTAAATATAAATAAAGATATTTTATTATTAATTATAGTATATTAAATATATATAGAATCCCCTCCTAAATAGAGTATTAAATTAAATCTATCCTTTCCTTATCTTTATCTATCCTTAATCTATTTTGTAACCAATACCTCCCCTAAGAAGGAATCTAATTTACCTAGGGTATTTAATTTCCTTAATAATTAATAGCGGGGGCGGCGCTATTAGTAGTAATAGTAGTAATAAGGGCCGCGGTTTGACCGCTAGTACTATTTTCGTAGGTTAAATGGCATTCGACGATGGCTGCTATATAGTTATAATATTTATAATTGTACTAGTCCTTCTAAAGATAATTGCGTTTAGTATAATTGCGCTCTTTATAGAAGAAGTAACGGCCTTCGTTAAATAAGCGAATAGTTTCTTCGGTACGGTCGGCAATAGAGTGGTTACCTCCGCCGCCGCCTATAGGTTTAGAAGTAGAGGAATTAGAACCTCCTAATTTACTAGAGCTACTAAATCCCTTATTATTATTTCCTTTATTATAAAAATTATTAAAAGTAGCCTTAGCTTCCTCGGCAATAATAATAATAATAATCTTATTCCTTAGCTATATATTTATAGCGCTATTATTGGTATGAGGTACTTCTCTTAGTTTTTTAAAGGAAAAACCGTACGGGGATAAGCGCCGCCGGATGAAAACCCCTAGCTCCGTTCCGGTCGCGGGTAGGCCGCGCTACTCCTTCCTAATTTCCAATTATAACGGTTCTTACCTACTGCTATAGCGAATAAATGCGTTTCTTCTATTTTATTCTATTTAATATTAGAATTATTATAATACCGCTCCTTTTTTCCACTCCTTCCTCCCGTCCTTAAGCCGCCGTCCCGTCCCCGTTTACCCTTATTTATTCTTATTTACTCTCCCGCCCCGCCCTTTCTCCTTTATTTTTTCCCCCTTTATTTTATCCTCTTATCCCTACTATAGTTTATACTTATATAAGGGCTTCCTCTACCGTCTATTTAAATTCTCCCCGGGCGCCGGCTTTAAACCTTTTTCTTCTTTTTTAAATTATTACGTCCTTAAGATAGTTTCTTCTTCGTTTAGCGGCGTACCCGGCCGTACCCCCGGTTATAATATTTATAATTTTAGTATTCGGACTAATTAAGGCCCCGACCTTTCCTATTTTGTAGAATCTTCGTTTAAATTTAATATTGCGCCTTCTATTTCCTATTACGTTTTTTAGGCCCCTAGCGCTCTTATAATTCCTTTTTAGGACTTTATTATTATCACCAATATTTTATCCTATAATTTTATACTTTAATTTCCTAATAATTAGTAAAGTTCTTCGCCTTTATATTTTTACGTCTTCCTTAATTAATTCCGATATTTAACGTCGTTTACGTTCCTCCTTACTTCGGTTATACTTTAAATTTTGCTAATTGTATTATAAATACCTTAAATATTATTAATTTAAGCCTAAAGGCTTTTTAAATAATATTTGCAGAGAATATTTATATAATCGATAAACAGTATAAATATCCTTCTTAATATTATAGTATTATTTCTTTCTAATATTATTTATTTATTACGTTTTAAATTATTTAGTATCCGTTTATTACTTTAAAATATATATTCGATATCCCCTTCGGTTATTACGATAAATATAATTTTATTTAGGTAGCGGTAATTATTATTATAAATATTCCGGCTAATTTTAGTAAATTTATTAGGAATTTCTATTAGGTTTATACGTTTTTCTTTAATATTATATATATTCGCTTAATTAACGACAATCTCCTAAATTAATTAGATACCCTTTTTTCCTTCTATTATTTTAATAAATTAAGGGTCGTAGATTATAAAATTAAGGGTTATTACAAAAGGATTATAGTCGATTATTTTACTACTACTCTTTTTTATATTATTTCCGCCGGTTTAATTAGTAGTAGTGCCGGCCTTAGTATTAATAGCCTCCTAAGTTCGCTTATAGCGGTCGATAATCTTTATATTATTAAAATAAATCCCGGTTAAGACGAATAGTACTACTAAATTATTTACAATTTAATATAAATAATAGAAATATTCTATACCTTCGTTAATTGTATTTAGATATTAATTAGATAATTCCTCTATTATTCCGCTCTTTTCGCTAAATATAAGCCGGAATTAGCTTAACCGATTTTTTTATTACTCCCTTCGTCCTTATATTTCAATATTTTAATATTATAAATAAATAAATAGTTTTATACATACCGTACGAATTCTTTATATTATTCCCCTTCTAATTCGATTATTAGGTAATACTTATTTAATTTGCCTAATTTAAGTGCCTACAAAAGGATTTTCTCTACTTTAATTCTATTATTTAAGTAAATTTGGAGTTTTTTTTATATTTACGGCTAATTGGTTACCGTTATCTAATATTCTTTTGTCTATAAATATTTAAAAACGAAATATTTAAACGTTTTTTCCCCGGCTTTATACGAATAGAACGGTATTATAATATCCGGTACCTTCCTTTAAAAGAGGAAGGATTAGAATTTAATAATTCCTATTTGGGTTTAGGTAAGGAGGGAATTTTATACTTTCGTTAATAAATATAATTTATTATTATTCTTTAATAATTAACTTTTCTTCTTCTTTTTCTTTTTTACCCCGACTATATATTATTTAATAGTATTATTACTAAATTTCGCATTAAAGTTAACAATAGTAAATTTATACCGCCGATTTAATTTAGTTATTGCCGCCGCTATTTAATAATTATAATATAATACTTACTCTCTTTTTATAATATTTTTTAATTATTCTTTTCGGTCGATAGTAATTAGTTTTAGTATTTATAATAAGGGTAGGAGCGTTCTTATTTCCGAGGGCGGTTTTATTATTAATACGATAAATTTCTCCGTCGGTATTTATTTTTTAACTTATTTAATTTTAGTAATACTATTTTCGGGTTAATTAATAAATAATCGACTTTTTATTTTTATTTAAATATAATTAATTACTTAGGCCGTAGTCTTTTGGACAAATTTAATTTAATTTATTTAAATAAACCTCTCTTTAAAAGCCTTTACCTTTTTATTAAAGTAGAAATTAAATAGTAAATAAAATATTTCTATTTCTAAATTCTTTACCGGTATAATTTTATACGCCCCGACGATAATTTTTAAATATTTAATTTAATATTTAGCTAGCCTAATTATTATCCTTCGCAATTTCTTATAGATTTTAATCGGTTAATAGAAAGTTAATACTCTATATATAATAGTATTTTAAATATATTTAATATAGATTTCTTTCGTTTATACAAAGGAATAACTTTAAATTTTTATTATTAGCCGTATTAAAGCTGTGACGGCTGGCACTAGCCGCTATAAATCCTATTTATAGATCCCATTCACGGGTAGCTTCCAGAAGTAGCTTCCATTCACAAGGCTTCCATTTACAAGGCTTCTATTTATAAGGTGGTTCAGGTTCTAGGCTTGGCTCTAGCGGCCTCCTTTCTAAAGTTAGGGTATAAAACCCAAGCCTCCCCATCGAGCCTTCCATTTTAGGTTTCTTTCCTTTTTTAACTTCTTATTTTTAATTAAAATTAGTCATTAGGTAGTATAAACCTTACATTCGTACCCCTTCTAACTACGTATAATATTATAAAAAGTTCCTTTATAAATTAGTTTTTTTCGATAGAAATTAATTAAGTCGTAAACAATACTCTTTTAACATTAACGACGACGATACTAGAATTTTAAAATACGACCCAACCGGCTTATATAACTTTGCCTACACCGGTCCGGAATCGCCGAAATTATTTACACTAAAAAATTAGCTTACATAACTTTACCTATACTAATATTTTCGCGTCCCCCTAATTTTATTAAGCAACCGGGCGGGCGTTTTTTAACAATTATCCTATCCATATATTTAATTAATCGAAAATTAATAATATTATCTACTAATTCTTTACTTATTCTCTAACGAACTTTATTAACGAACTAAATCCTATTATCCGTCTTTTAGCAACTAAATTTAAATAAGAATATAAATAGTAAACTACTCTTTAGCAAGCGCTTATAGCGAACAAATTAACGAAATCCTATATTTTTTAATATTATTTATTATTATTAATAATTATATAATTTTAAACCGCCCAATCGGTTCTCCCAAAAACGAAAACACTATTCCTAAATAATAAATTAACCCGTCGCTATAATTACAATATTTATATACGTTACAAGGCACCCTCCCTATTACTTTTTATTTAGGAAATAAAACTTCAAATATCTATTTACTTAAATATTAGCCCGTAGAACCTCAACCCTTCACTTAGTTTCTAAGCCTCAAAGCGGAATTATATATTTAAAAACTATTTACTTAAACGAAAAATTTCAAATTTATTTACTCCTTTATTAAAACGTATTATTAATTTTACCTCCGTCCAATCTTTATAATAAACAATTATCCATTACTACTATAAGCGCAACGCCTCTTCGCCGTCATCTTTTCTTTTATCAATATTCATTTCGTTATTTCTAAACTACCGGATCTTTAAACCTTATTACCAAACTTACAATAATAGAACCGCATTATCAATATACAATTTACTCATCTAATATCTTTTCAAACTTTCTTTTAACTACTTCTTATAATTATCCCGTTTTAACTATAGACTCTTTTATAACTTACCCTTTCCTTTATCATCTTCTTTTTCGCTTCTTTCAACTCTTTTATTCTCTCAATTATCATCTTTAAAATTAACAACTTCTTATTACCTTATTCGCCAATACAATATTCCAATACCAAGGCACCAGAAGCCAACTAACTTCCCATCTAAACTCAATATTAAATAGTATTTTATATATATACTTCGTAAAGCCATATAACTATTAAAATTCCCATCCTTTCTCAACTTCAACTTCAATACTCTCTCTCTCTCTCTCTTACCTTTACTCAACATTACTCTCCATAACTAAACAACGGTTTCCAATTCCCGAAACCCTCAACAAATTACAACGATCAAGATTCTTAAACATTCCAACGGTAGAAAAAATAGACAAGTATATAAACCTTCGGAAAATAAAGGAAAATATTATTATTAATATTCAACTTAATAATTTAAAAAATAAATTAAGCATTAGAAAATAATTCTAATAAAGCCTCAACCCGGGACTACAATCTTAGGAAGAGCCAAGCTCAATAAACCATACTTTCCATTTTTATATATATAATTAGTCACTTCTAAGACAAAAGCTTATTACGAGGGGGGGGTAATATAACGGCTAGCACCAGCCGCCATAAATCCCATTCATAGATCCCATTCACGGGTAGCTTCCAAAAGTAGCTTCCATTCACAAGGCTTCTATTCACAAAGCTTCCATTCACAAGGTGGTTCAGGTTCTAGGCTTGGCTCTAGCAGCCTCCTTTCCAAAATCAAAGTATAAAACCCAGGCCTCCCCATCGAACCTTCCCTTTTAGGTTTCTTTCCTTCTTCAACTTCTTATCTTTAGTCAAAGTTAGTCATTAGGTAGTACAGACCTTACACTCGTACCCCTTCTAGCCACGCGTAACAAAAGCGTTTGTTTACGTAGCTATCTTTTTCTTTATTACTTCCGCGTACGTTCGATAATTAAGTTTCCGGTCTAATTAAACCCCTAGGAATTTTATCGATTTTATCGATTAAAATACTATTTTACCAATTTAGAAAATTTCTATCTATAATTCCTTCGTCCGTATAAAATATATAAACTCCGTTTTATTCGTTTTAAATTCTATTCCTTTCTTAGTTACTTATTCGGCATAAATTTCTTATATTATTTAGAAAGTCCTATAATTTTCTTCTATTGTTTTAGCTATTGTAATAATATTAGTATTATTAGCGAAACTAATTATAATTGTATTTTTAATTATAGTTAACTTATAGTATAATAGGGTAATAAAAAGAATAAAAAGGATTAATAAGAGGGGGGAGCCTTAGGGTACTCCTATTATAATATTATAAAGGTTCGAAGTTTTATTATTAAAGAAATGGGAGCTTTTTCTCCCGGTAATAAAACTATTAACTTATTTAAAAAGTTATTATAGGAATTGTATTTCCTATAAAGTGTATAAAAGCTATTTATAATTAATTTTATTGAATACGCCCTTTAAATCGAAAAATATAAAAAATATTACGGTTTTAAATTTTTAGGTTGAATAAACCGTATTAATTATTACCCTAATTGCGAATTTTATTAAATAGTTTACCTAATTGCCTATTTAGCCTTCTAGGAAAAGGTTGAACTCTTTTACCGCCTATATTAACTTTATAATAATTAAGGTTTTAAAGATCTTTTTAACATTATTTAGTAATAAAATTAACTTTTATATACTAATTAACTTCTATTATTCAGTGCTTTTTCCTAACTTTTTTAAAATAATTATTTTTATATTCTTAAACCGTTAGAGGAAATATCTAAGCCGAAGGTTCGTTACAGCGAAAGTTGCTATAATTTATTTAAATAGTACTTTATAAATTTTTAGAAACTTATTTGAGAATTAATTAATACTTAGCGTTTTATTCAGCGTTATTTTTAAAAGGATTTCTTTAATATCCCCTTTAGTAATTTAATTATTAATAGTTACCGGGGTATTATTATTTAGTAATTAAATTTAGTTTGGTAGATAATTTGTAAAAATATTTACTTTAGGGAAGAATTAGTCGGCGAAGATATTTATTTTATTATTATAGTTTTCGATTTCGTTTACCMCTTCGTTAGGTTTAAGGGCTAATAATTTAGGCGGATTTACTAAGCGGTAGTTCCGGGTTCGAATTTACTTCTCTAATAGTTAGAATTTATTTGAATCTTTCGATATAGAAGCAATATAATTTCGCTACTTTATTGTTTAAATTTTCGAAATAAGTCGTTTTTTTTTTATTATTACTTCTACGAATTCCTTCTAATTTAAAGGCATTCTATTCCTAAATTATATTTACTATTTCCGCTATACGTCTTTCATTATTATTTTATACTTTAAATTCTACTAATCCGCTTATTTTCTTCGACCTTTTTTCTAGTATAAGACGAATTTCTCTACAATATTAATAAATTTTCTATTAAATTTATCGAAAATTAATTCGAAGTCTTTTATTATTACGATTCTTTCCGGGACTAATATTTGTTTTTCTATTATATTTTATACTTTCTTTATATTTATAAAACTTTAATTATATTTTCTTTCCTCTTTAACTTTCCTATTCCGCTTTTTAATTTAAATTTAAACTTTTTAGGGATAATAATCCGAGCCGGTTTATTCGTATCGTTAAGTTCCCTAATATTCGGTTTCGATATTACATATTATTTATATATAATTAATCGTCCTATTTTTCTTTCCTCGAATTATATTACTAAATTGTATTAGTTCCTTACAAAGCGTTAATAGGTTTAGTTTCTATTACTATATTTAAATAGTAAACCGTTCGGCTCTTAAGTTAATTTTATTCTTTAAGTCTTAATTAGGATAATAAAGGTTAAAGTCCCCGACAATTATTTAGTA
The DNA here is from genome assembly GCA_009802275.1 of Neurospora sp. CHS-2018a. Taxonomy (NCBI): domain Eukaryota; kingdom Fungi; phylum Ascomycota; class Sordariomycetes; order Sordariales; family Sordariaceae; genus Neurospora; species Neurospora sp. CHS-2018a. The sequence continues at coordinate 1,810,010 of RAKG01000001.1, read as the reverse complement.
ACCCCTTAAGGGTTTCTCTTCGAAGAGTTCGAAGAGGGGAAACCCTTATTAATATTTCAGTATATTATTTATTAAGATAGGGGAGTAGATAGAGTAGACGGTCGTTAATTTTTATAAATTTTTAAATATCGCTACGGCCTAATCCTTTTCTAATTAGAAGTTTAAGTCTTTAAAATTCTACTTCTTATTTATATAAATCGCCGCCCTCCCCTTCTTTAAATAATTAATATTATAATACTTATTGTTTCGTAGCCGGTAAATATTCCTATTTAGATTTTTATTCGGCTTTTAAATCGCTACGATATTATAAATTTTTTCTTATTCGAATAAAAGTTTCCCTTTCTCGTACGATTTCCCTATATTTTAATAGAGTATTTTTAATTAGATTATTAATTACCTTATAAGAAAATTCCTTTTAATTTAGCAGCGGATAAAGTAAATATTATATTTTTAGTAGTAATAGTACGCGTAAAGGTTATAGATGTGATGGGTCTGGCGCCTAGAGGTTATGCCTGGCATTTGGCATTTGCCAGGCTTGTGCCTGCCGGGGGTTCTCCAGACGCCTCGGCTCGTTCGGCCCGGCTCGGCCCAATCTTAGCATTTCTAGCATCTTCTTCCCCACTCTTCTTTCGTATATTTAGCTATACCTAGTCTGGTGCTAGACTGGCCCAATCTTCTTACTCTCTTTATCGAATATTATATCTTTCTTAATAAGGCTTACTTACGTATCAACCTTATAGAACCTTTATATTATATTCGACCCTCTTTTTAAACTTTATTTTAGTTTAGCGGTTTCTAATATATTCGCTATTTACAGTCTCGCATTCTACTATTCTCTAATTGCCCGGAAGAGTTACCCCCGACCGTTACGAAATTTTTTCTTTTGTAGCGCTACCGTTATCCTCTCGAAAACCCCATCGCCCAACCATCTTTACTACGGTATTATATAATATAGCCTCGATTCTATAGGCCTAGAATACTTTTTAACGCTAGGAGTAATTTGTTATAGCTATTTAAGCCTTAGTTACCGAACTCGCCGCCGTGAAGGGTTCTAGCAAACCGGTGCTTCCCTACTTCGATAAATTTTCTAGCGATAAGAAAGATTTCGATATATGGATCTACGTTGCGGAAGCTAAGTTTTATACCGATGGTTACGCTATAGGCGATTTGGAGGCCTAGTTCTACTACTTTTACTTTAGTCTTTCGCCCGTTGTCCGCCGGACTATCTTCGCCTTTGCCTAAATCCTAGTTAATTAAACCCCGGCTAAATTATTCGAGAAGTTCCGGGTTAATTACGGTGAAGTTAATAAGGATAAGAAGGTTAGCTTCGAATTCTTTGTTTTGAAGTAGAAGTTTCGAGAATTTATCTCTACTTTCTTTGTCCGCTTCGAAGAGGTTTTCTACCGAGTTAAAGTTAATACGTGGCTAGATTAGGCTTTTATTAATTCGTTAATAAAAGTATTAAACGACGAGTAGTTTAGGAGGTTTTGTAAATGGTTAGAAGCTCTAGATATTTATTTAGAATTCTATACCTACCTTTAGAAATTCGATAGTAATAATTTCCTTTTCTTGGAAAGTTCGGTATATAGTTGTGGGAGTTCTAGCTCCGGCTATAGCGCCGCCTATGATATTGGAGTAGAATTGATGGAGATTGGAGCTACCCGAACGAGTTCTAGCGGTCCGATAGAGGTATAGCGAAAGAGGTAGAAGAAAAAGAATGTTTATATATTTTGCGGCTTTCTTTCTTATTAGTTAAAGGAATGCCCTAGTAACGTTGGTAGTAATTCTAGTAAGTTAAAGGTATAAATCCGGTATATTTGTGCCGAGCCGGATGGGGCTTTGGAGGAAGATAATAATGGGGATAATTATAATGAGGAGGATTATTAAGAGGATATTGAGAGTTTGAGAGTGGTCCGGTAATATTGTTGTTAAAAGGAGGGTAGTATTGGTAGCTCGAGTACCTTATTTTACTTTAGAGTATTTATTGCGAGTCCTACCGAATATTGAGGCTTAAAAGGAGAGTGCTTCTTACGGATAGATGGAATTGGATGTTATAGAGCTTAGGGTTCGGGCGGTCTGAGATCTAGTGCCCGGAGGGGGTTCTAGTGTACGCGTAAAGATAAGGGAGGTATAACGTAATAAAAAGGACTTTCCTAAGGATTTAGGCTTTATAATAGTATTAGGGTAATTACTCTGTTTATTGTAGTATTTGCTTGTTCGTTATCTCTTATATAAATTTAGGTAACGGTATTAGGAGTATTCGAGAGTATCGATAGTGCTCTGCAGTACGGATAGGATTCTGGAGACGACTTTTGAGATAGTTAGCTATTGTTCCTTTAATCTTTATGTTTCTATTAAAGGGGAGTAGGAAGGGGGTAATATAATGGGTCTGGCGCCTAGAGGTTATGCCTGGCATTTGGCATTTGCTAGGCTTATACTTGCCGGGGGTTTTTTAAACGCCTCGGCTCGTTCGGCCCGGCTCGGCCCAGTCTTAGTATTTCTGGCATCTTCTTCCCTACTCTTCTTTCGTATATTTAGCCATGCCCAGTCTGGTGCCAGACTGGCCTAGTCTTCTTACTCTCTTTATTAAATATTACATCTTTCCTAACAAGGCCTACCTACGTGTCAACCTCGTAGAACCCTTATAATAGAGCCGGTATAAGTATAGTCGCCGGCGCTTTACGAGTACGTATATGTATTTATTAGGCTAAATTAACCTATAGGCTTCAGTCGAAAATTGTTTCCGAATATTTTTTTCTTAAATCGGCCTTTTATTACGTTTCCGGTAAATAATTTTTCTAAGGTTATAATAGAATAGGAATTGGAGGGGGCGTTAGGGATAGTAACGTCTTCCTTTAGTTTAATTATCGGTTCTAATATTAATTTAATTAATCTTTTATAAATAATAAAGTTGTAGAGCCTTTCGGTATATATAATTAAAGCCTTCGTATAGGCCGTTCTAACGAACGGGTATTATTTCTTATTAAAGGCGAAATACCCCAACTTCTTATATAGTTTATAATAAATTAAGGAATTATCTTTATTCGAAAGGTAATTCTCTTCGCTAAAGCGAACTTTATTATATTTAAATTAATTATAGCGGCTATAAGCATCCTTTAGGCGATAGAATTTCGCTATATATCCGAATCCTTAATATTTAAAATATTATTAAACGGTAGCTATAATTTAAAATAGTTTATATAAATAAATTCCGCCGTCCTAGAAGAAGAGGTTTTTTTAGAAGAAGATTACTACTTTCGCAATTGTAATTTCTATTAAAATTATCCCCCTATTTTCCCCGTTACGTCTTTTTTAAACTTTTATATAAATAATATCTATTTCCTTATTTTTTTCCTTTATTTTTTTTAATATTACGTTATCCGATTTTCCGTCGAAATTAATTTAAAGGATTCTTTTAATTAGAATTCCTATAATATTAAAAGTTACAATAACTTTTATTTTAAAGACTTCCTTCGTCTAAGTATAGTATTTTTAATACTATTTGTATATAAATTCGTTAAAAATTATAATATAGTCGCCGCTTATTATTATTCGGATAGCTATTCGGATTATTTTATATTATTTCTCCTTTAAAGCGTTTTCGATTACTTATTTTATATTTTTATTTAATTGTTTAATGTATTAGACAAAAATCGAAATTCTTTTAATTATAAATTAATATTCGTAATTAGAAGGGATAAATTTCGGGGTAATAATAATAATTAATTATTAGAAGGTAGTATTAATCCTATTTAGTAATTTTGTAATAATATCGGCCTATTTCTTTAGCGTTTCTTAAATACTTTTTTTAAATTCCTTAAGAATATCCTTCTTTAAATCGTCGAAGTCTTTTTTAATAATAAATTAGTTCTCGCTAATTTTATTTGCCTTAAGTATCCGGGACCTATTTTTCTTTATTTAAATTTTCGCGAATTTAAAAAGTAATTTTCGAACCTAACGATAATTTTTAGGCGAAATAGTATTATAGTCCGTAGATTTATTTATTTAGGTAATAAATCTCTTTATAATTTTATTATTATTTTCTATTTTCTCTAAAGTCTTTATAGCGAATATAGCGTTAGGGTTATTATAATTAGAAATACTTCCGAAAGGGTTATAGATACTATTTTCGAATCTATACGCGCCTTTATTAATTATTATCGGTAGCAACGGTTTAATACTATTATTATATTCGTCGTAGGATATTACGAAGGGGGTAAATAACCTTCTTAAGTCGATTACTATTATCAGTTTTCGTTTTAGAGTATTTCCTAACTAGAAATCGGCGTTTCCGGTTTTAGCGTCGTTTTTCTTCCTCGGTAATAGTTTTAAGTATTTAGCTAAAACTAGAATAATTAATATAATAAAATTCGAAAGAAATAGAAGAATTATAATATTTAGCGCCTATTTATTTCTTATATTCTATAAGAAAGTATTAGAATAATTCGCGCTTCTATTTAATCTTAAAACGCTAGTACTCGCTAATTATATAAATGAATTTATTTTTAAAGAAGTCGAAATTATTAGTATCCTTTATCTTAAACTTTATAAAATTAATAAGAACCTTTTTATTTTAATTAAAATCGCTATATTCGTACTATAAATAAATTATTAAATTAAAATAAGTTATAAATTAGTCGGAGTAAATTTTATAGAGATAAAGTATTAGGTCTTTAAAAGTAAAGCCGGCCAAACGATTTTTAATATAGAGAAATTTATTATAATCGGTTAAGTGTAAGGGGACAGCAGAGCAATACGCAGGTGCTAGCTAGAATAATCGATTAAGGTTCTACGAGGAGAAAAGAGGAGAAAGTCTAGCCCGTAGGGCAGATTCGGCCACTTGTCCTTTTATAGCCGTACGCCGCTGTAGAAGTGCCTAGCTACCTAAGGTAATTAGAGTTTAGCTAATCCTATAAAGGTTGGTAGAGGCCCGAGGGCTCTGGGGGTTGCCGGTAGTTTACCGGCTTAGCGAATATTGCCGGTATTCGTCGTTTAGCCAACCGTATACTAAATGCTAGTATTGGGCGCTAGACCTATAATATTAGCCCCCCCCCTTCCCCCTCTAATTATAGCCGTATCGCGTAAACTATACCCGTTTATTTATATAACCCGGAATCTTACCCTTCTTTTAGACTTATTTTCTCTCTTACTCCTTATTAATAATAATTATTATACTATTAATATACCCTTATCTAAATATTAGACTGTGCCTATTACTTTTAAGAACTTTTATTACTTAGTATTAAAACTTAGACTTCGTTATTTTAATTTACCCGCCTATTATATTATTACCTATTATAATATTAATTTATATATTCTCTAATTTTATTCCTAATCTTAATTACTTTAGGCTTCGCCTATTTACGCCTGCCCCCGCTATATTAGAAATAGTCGCTACTACCCTTCTATTTAGTATTCGTAAATTGACCTACGCTACTGTTATTAAGGCGACCCCGTAGTAATACTTCTATTATATAAGCGTTAGCGAATTTAATACTTATATGCTTATTAAGGGTAAAAATTGTTGCGCCCCTTATATTAGGGTTAAAGAGGCTAATATTTATTAAGTTTAACCCTTTACTATTTAGGAGCGGTATATTACTTAGTTAGTACGTAATTATTCCGTTAATAAAGGTATTATAGCCGAAATTTACGAATAGTTCCGGAAAATTATAATTACTATTTATTATTTTAATAAATTGGAGTAGGATAGTTTAGCCGTTAAGTAAGTAAATTTATAATTTATAATATACTTTTTATTCTTTTATATTTATATTATTCTAAAGACGCCGTTTATAAGGTTTTTAGTTATTTTATAGGGGTTAAGCCGCTTATTACTCCGGTCGCTACTATAGTAATTCTAGTTGCGGTCCTGGCGAACTTAGATTTTATACCCTCTATTTTTCTAATAGGGGTATTAGAGATTTTGGGTGAATTAGGGGAAGAATTTTATATTTTTTATACTAATTAGGGTAATTAAACCGGTTCCTAAGCCTTCGCTTTCGCCGAATTTTCTCGTACCGGCTATAAGGCCGTTATTAAATTCGAAGTCGCCGCCGCTACCGCCAAGTCCGTTGCCGAATTTATTAGTACTATTACTCTAGATACCGCCGCCGGTATTAATATTATTATTTCCGGGTTCGAATCTTACCTTTTTGGGTTCGAATCCTAATTTAATACTTTAGTTAATTTAGATTCCTATATTTCTAGGTTCGAATTTTAATACGCCGTCGTTTATAATATTCTATCCGGGTTCGAGGCCCGCCTTCTAAAATTCGAAAGGAAGGAGAAGAAGAAGGAGAAGGAAGTAGTAGAAGAGGAAGATATATTATTAGATAAGGAAGAGCTTTATATTTAATTAGGTCTGCTATTTGGTAAGGTAATTAGGGGTATTAGTATTTCTATATTAGAGGAGGTAATTAATAATATTATTAAGTTAGAGGAGATAATTAAGGAATTAAAGGAGTTGGAAGGTATATATTCGGGGCCGGAGGATAAACCGATAGAATTCGAAAAGATTAAGAAGGAAAAGAAGAAGAAGATTAAAAAGAGAATATATTTTATTAGGGTAGAGGGTAAGGAGGCCGAGGCCGAGGTTATAGCGGAGGCTCCGTTTAAAAAAAAGAAGAAGAAGGCTATTCGTATAGTTCAGAAGCCCCGTTCGTCTACTTTAGCGGTATTAAAACCCTCCAACTCGCTAGAACCTTCTAATTCGCTAGAGTATAAATCTCTCGGCTCGCTTATTTTAAAGGAAACCCCTTAGTTAATTTCTATTTAGCCTCCGCGCCTCTTTTTTAGCGCTACTAATATTAATCGTTTCCTTCGCTACCTTTTAATCCTTATAAATTAATCTACTAGTCCGTTATTAATTCGAATATCCTTATACTCTTTTTTAAAGACTTCTAACGCTTCCGTATTAGCGAAATCTTTTAAGGGGTATTATAAGGGTTTATAATAACCTTTTTACTTTATAAAGATTTTCCTATTAATCGGAGAATTATTTACGTATAAGATTTTTTCTACGAAGTACTCTTCTTCGCCTTCTATTAGGACGGAAGGTAATTAATAGTCTATAATTACCTATCCGGGTAATAGGTCGTCTATAGCCCTTTATAAGAAATCGATATAAAAGATATTATAAATATTATTAGGGAGGCCGGAGAATTCGATTACCAACGGAGAGAGGATTCGAAAAACTATATACTTTATATATAATTAATTTAATTTCTTTTTCGGCCGAGGGGAGGTATAATTCTTAAAATTAAACTAAATTTTATTACCGATTTAGAAACGTTCTACTAATTACTATATACAATTAGTATATTTCTCTTATTCTTAAGCCGCTATAGTTATTATAATTTAATAAATATTTATAATTTATAATAATTTTTTAACGAATTGTTGGGCCCGGATATTAGCCGGAGTACGGGGGTCTCTAGTAGCCTCGGGGATAATTAGTATAATAGATTCGGGGTTAAAACTATATATAGCGAAGAATAGGGATATACCGATAGAAGTATTAATACGGCTATTAATTGCTAGTTGGGCTATTGGATATTATTCGTATTAGTTATTTTGAACCTAATTAATATAAACTCTCAAGAAGGCTTATACTTTCTAATTTATTCGTTTTAGGCCGCCGTTAATCTAAGGGTAGTAAATTATATTAAACAACTATTTAATTCCGATAAATTTATAAAGTCGTTTCTAGAATTTATTAATTTAATTAGAGCCCTAGTCGTTAATAATCGATTATAACCAGCCGTAGTAGCGGATAAAATAATTTATAAACTTCTCGGTATAAGTTTCAACGTCTATAGAGGGTATTAATTCTAAAATAATATTTTTATTAAACCGGTCTTTAATAATTAGTAAATAAATATTACTTTTAGAATTAAGGAGGTCCGTAATAAAATCTATTTATATTTTACAATAGAATTAATCTAGGACCGGTATAGGTTATAGGAATCTTCTCCGTTAATTTTTCTAATACTTAATAGAGCCGTAAATATAGTAATTACGAAGGAATTAGTATATATAGGTTCCTAATAGAGGCTAGTAATAATACTAAATAAGAATTATAATAGTACCTTCTCTTTTAGGGTATCCGAAAGCTTGAAAATTATATATAATCTAAATAATTTTCGTACGGAGGGTATTGAATTCCCAGTCGGAGTTAGAAAGTTTAACGGCTTCGGATTCGGTAGTTACCAGGCTTCCGGGGATCTAGAGTTTACCCTTATACTAAAGTCGACCTTTACTATCTATAATATAATCCGCAATTTAGAACCGGAGCTTTATTGAAGAAAGGTCCCTATTATTATCCTTAATTATTTAGAATATTTATTAGTATAAAGTATCCTTTATAATAATAGTATCTTAGAATTATTATAAATCCGGATCTTTAAATATTTATATACCCTTCTTCGCCGTTTCGGTCCGAGAGCGCCGAATTCCTATAGCCGAAATCCGTATATAATTCCACAACGCCGAATCCGGGATTAACTAAAGGTCTTAAGCCTCCCGGTCGTTATTAGTAGGCCGGTTTTAGTCCTAGCGGGATAATACGTTTAAAATTACAACTTCTTTACTTAGGCGGTATTAGAATTTAAAATTGAAATAAAAGAGGTATTTAGTTTAATAGGCCTACTATTTAAAAAGGTATTGCCGAATTATAAAATATTCTAAATTCTAGTAGTTAGTAAGGATAGTAAAGGTTTTATAATTATATAGCTCCGCCTACTATTCTTTTAAGTAATTAATAATAATTAATATTTCTTTATTATAAATAGGATAATTACATTCGGCCGGCGCTAGCTTTCTTAAATAGAAAATAATAATTTTTTATTAATTATCAATTTTTTAAATTAGGTAACCGTTTAAAGTAAACCTATTATAATTAATCTTTAAAAATATCGGGCGTTCTAAATTCTATTCTATAAGGATTAGAGTCCGGGTAAATAAAGTTTTTAATAATTAAAAAGCTTCTTTATAGGCTATTATCTATTTAAACGCTACTCCTTTTTTAGTAAAGGCTATAAGGGGCGCCGCAATAGAAGAGAAATTCGATATAAATATCCGGTAATAGTTTACGAATCCAAGAAAGTTACGGACTCCCTTTTAGGATATTAGAATTGCCTATTCGAAGATAGTTTTAATTTTATTCGGGTCGGTTTAAATGCCTACGCCGGTATAAATAATAAAATTAAAATATTTAACCTTTTTAATTACGAATTTATATTTATCCGGGTTTAAGTAGAAATTAGCGTTTTAGAGGCGTTCGAATATTAGCCGGACTTTTTTTATATAGTTTTCTTTAGAACTATTTATAAAGATTAAAATATTATTTATATAAGCCGAATAGAAGTTATCGAAATAATTACTTAATATATTATTAATATATTATTAGAAGGTAATTAGAGTATTATAGAGACTAAATAATATTATTAACTATTCGAATAAATTGTACCGTATTTTAAAAACTGTTTTTAATTCTTCTCTCTCTACTATCTAGATTTTATAGAAGGCTTATACTATATCTACTTTAGAATATTATTTTATATTTTTAAATACTTTAAAGGTTTTGCGAATAAGGGGAAGGGGGTAACGGTCGGTCCGGGTAATAGCGTTAAAAGTCCGGTAATTATAGTAAAAATAGAGGCCGCCGCCGGGCTTCCGGACGAAGAATATTAAAGTATTGGCTTCGGAGCTACTAGTACGGATAAATCTTTTATCTAGTAAATCCCGAAGAGTCTTCTTAAATATTAAAAGTTCTTTTCGAAATATATTATATAATAGGCTATAAAGTAAGGGGAGTTCTTTATTATCTAAGCCCTTCTTAATTTCGATTTTTAAATCTATACCCGGTTTATATTTATTAATACAATCGGCTTCTTACTTCCGGAATAGCGGTAGGAAGTCCTAGAATTTTCGGGGAATAATCTATTTAAATTCTTTATTAGTACGGACCTTCTTAGGAATTAGAATTTTTTTAATATCCTTTATAGTAATTATAAAAATATAGGCGTCTATAATATTTCGGCCGAGCTTTTTCTTAATATATTTATACGTACTAATAAAAGTAGTTATTAATATATAAATAGCGTTCTTAAATTCTTTAATAATTAGAGATTTTGGTTTATCCGGGCCGATGTAGTTAATTTAGGATTTTATAACCCTATATTAGAGCTTCTTTTCGTAGGGAATAGAGTAAATTTTATTAGTTATAAACTATAGTTTACCGAGAATAATAGGGTACTCTAATTTTAGGATAATATAGGCGTAGATAGGGGAAATATAGCCTTAGAATTCTATAAGGAAATAGGCGATATTTTAAATAGTAGTTCCTTCTATAGTAGTTGAAGTACTTTAAATTTACCGGCCTAAGATCGGGATAATAGGGATTTAGAGATTTTTTACAATATTTTTACTAATAACGGCGAAGTATTAATACCCTTTATTAATAAGGATGTAGAATAAGTTTATAGAATTAATAATAATTAGTATTAAAATAAGTTTTATCTCTATCTATAATTTAAATTCTTTTACTTTATTTAGTATTTCGGGGGTAAGTTCCGGCGCCCAATTTTATATTAGAATTACTTTTTTCCTTACTTTATATTAGAATTATTTAAAGTATCCCTAATATTATTATTTTCTAATAATAAAGTAATTTAAATAATTTAAATACGGATACCCTTATTATTTTAGGGGTTAATAGTTAGGAGATAGGGGTATTTAGTAATTATATACTTAAAGGCTCCGTATTAGATATAGCGACCTTCGGCTTTATACTTATTATATTCTTCTTAAAAGACCTATTTAGCTCTATTTTACTATTGTAAGGAGGAGGAGCCTCCGCCGCGAGTATTACGAATATTAATTATAATTATAATAATATTATTATTAGTATTATATTGAATTTTAAAGGACGAACTAGAAGAAGAGGTAATATTTTTAGACTATTATTAGGAGTTGGAGCGTCCCGAACCGGTAGCGACGGGTAGGTAGGCTATAGACCACTGGTTTTAATTATTATTATTTCGAAGGAAGGCTTAGTAGAGGGTTCGGAATTCTCTAATCTTCTTATATTTGCGGGTAATATTCTAAAATTATTCTATATAAGTTAGATAATTATTAGAAAGTTCGATTATAAAGAAGTAATTATTAAATTTTTTATTAATAGTACGACGAAGGAAATTAAATTTGGTTCGGCTATTCTAATTATAATTACTAAATTTTAAAAATTTGTTATTAAAATTAGTATAGAATTTAGAGAACGGTTCGCCGTCTTTTTAATACATTTTAACAAAGTTATTGAAGGTTTAATCTTAGGTATAATAGGTATTAAAGATTTATTAGATCTATTTAAATAATTCGGCCGGGTTCTTTTAACTTATAAAGGTCCAGTAGGTCTAATACCCTTCGAAGCGTTATTATTTCTCGTCGGGTAAGGTATTAAAAATTTCAATTTATACTGTTTCTATATTAGTACAAAAGCCTTTATAGAAATCGGTATTATAAGTCTTAACGAATTTATTATAATAGAATATAAAAGTATTAAATTTACTATCCTATTTAGGGAAGTCGAAAGGTTTACGCCGATAGGATTTAAAATTATTATTAGAGGAATTGTTATTTCTAACCGATTTAAACTTCTTTTTATCCTTACTATTATTTTTCTTATTATTAGAGTCCTACTTAATAGGAAGATCGAACGTAGGTTTAAGGGTAGGTTAGGAATAAATAGAAAAGGGAATTAAGGATTTAACTTTATTTTTAAATTTGGGACTCGTTTATAGAGTACGTACGAGCGAGCCGAATAGGCCAGTAGCGTTAGTACTATTAGTACTTTCGGTAATATTTCCAATTCTTTCGGTAGGAGGCTAGGGGTTATAAAATTCTTCTATATTAATATCGGTATTATTATCGTTGGGTATAATAAAAGAAACTATTTTAGTACTAATATATTACTACGCTTACAATTATAGGTAGTCCTTCCTTGCGAGTAAGTAGAACCTAATATAAGGGGATAATAAAATAATACGTAGGTACTAGTTAGAATAATTAATTAAGGTTTTATAAGGAGAAAAGAGGAGAAAGTTTAGCCCGTAGGGTAAATTCGGCTACCTATCCTTTTATAGCCGTACGCCGTTGTAGGGGTGCCTAGCTACTTAAGGTAACTAGAGTCTAGCTAATCCTATAGAGGCTGGTGGAAGCCCGAGGGCTCTAGGGGTTGCCGGTAACTTGCCGGCTTAGCGAGTATTGCCGGCACTCGTCGTCTGCCAACCGTGTGCCAGATGCCAGTACTGGGCGCTAGACCTATGACATTAAGTAATAATTAATATTAATTTCGAATTTATTTTAAATTAAATTGTATTAAGCCTTAAAAGGTACATCGTCCTCCTTATCTTAATTATAAAATTTAAGCGGGTCGGCCTACTTAATTGAAAATTAAATTTAATAAAAGGGAGCGGTCGTAGTCTCGTCGTTATTATTATCTATAGGAATAATTACGAAGCAGGTAATTGAATAGCGAAGGGGCGCTACGCTAAGATCCTTTTCAATATTGGGTAGGATTGTTTCTTTAATTATTATTTTATCTTTTATTTTTCGGATACTTTTAAAAATATTTAAGTCGGTAATAATAATTTTTAAATTTTAAATAGTTTTATCTTTCTCCGCTAAGAGGTCTTTAAATTATTAAATTATTTTAGGGTCGGCGGGTTTAGGATTTGGCGATTCTATATTAAAAGCGGAGAATACTACTTCTAAGGCGGATACTTAATTATAAATAGTATAAAGTTTTATATTTAAAGATAAGATAATTTAGTATATTTTTAATATTTATTCCTTTAAAATTATATTTATTATAATTTAGAATTTAAATTTATAAAATAGATTAGCGGGATATATAGTATATAGTTCGGTAAATTTAGTTTCGTTTAGGTAGTTATTAAATAGGAGTTCGGAATTAGATAATAGAGCGTAATAGGGGATATAGGGAACGGTGTCGCGGATAAAGAATTTAGTAAATTCCTTTATTTTATCCTTCAAATCCTTCGTAAGATCCTTTAAATTAAAAGCGGTATTAAAACGGTTAATTTCGCTATTAATATACTTATTAAATAGGTCGAACGATAATTTAGGTTCTTTATCTTCGTCGCTCTTAATTAGGGTATTAATTAGTACTTTAAATAGAAATTTTAATTAATTATATAAATAAAATAAAGTCTTTTTACGAAGAAGGGTAAATTTATTGCGGGATCTCTCTTCGAAAGGGTAGAATCCGTTAAAATACTCTTTATTAAAACGTATAAAGGCCTTCGCGTTCTCTTTAATAATAAGATCGACGCGCTATAATTTAGAGATAGCCTTCTTTTTCTTTTTATTAACGTTAGGTTTAATAACAGCTTTATCCTTTTCTTTCGATAATTCGGAATTATTTTCGTTGCTAACGTTCCCTTTTTAGAAGGTTTAATCGCTTTTTCCGTCCTTAAACTTAAAACTATAATTACCCTCCTCTCTAAAGAAATTTATTCCGCTATAATCGTTATTCTTATAGTAATTATTATTATTAGAACTTTTAATTCTAGTACTAATATTATTGCGAATTAAATATAAGGGTGCTATAATATTAATTATTATAAGTCTCGGTTCCTTAGATTACGACGGTCGGTTCAATTATTTATATTAGTTTCTAATCGTTAGGATTTAATCTTCCTAGGTATTATTAAATTAACCTTAAATAATATAAGGGCGCTAATATAAATAAGTCGAAGGTAAAGCTAAAATACTATTTATAATAGAAGATTTAAAGTAAGGAGAAGAAAAAGAAGAGAATTAAATATATACGTACGAACCCGAATAAATACCCTAGTACGTAAGCGATAGCAGGACCTATATACGGGTCGCTAATAGCCAATCCCTTTACTCGTATCCCTTTTACCTATATAATAAATAAGAGTAAATACCTTCAATAGGCTTAGAGCCCGCCTTAGCCAATCTTAATACGAACCTTCTATATTATTCGTTCTTCTAACCTTCGTAGTACCACATGGCACTTCGTAGTACTAGTCCTCCTATAGGGTATAGCGGGTATGGCGGCATAGCCGGACCGGCGCCGTTATAATATATAGGTTATTAATAATTAATTCCTTTATTTGTATCCCTTTTTACTTATATAATAAATAAGAGTAAATACTTTTAATAGGCTTAGAGCCCGCTTTAATTAATTTTAACGCGAACCTTCTATAATTTTCGTTCTTCTAACTTTCGTAGTACTTTATAGTATTAATCCTCTTATAAGGTATAGCAGGTATAGCGGTATAGCCGGACCGGCGCCGTTATAATTTAGCTAGGGTTAATTAATATATTTTTAATATCTATTAAGGGTAATAATATTTATTATTTTAAAATATATAAAGTTATTATTAGTAAAATCGTTATTTCGATTTTAATAACTTTAAAAAAATTATTAAAAAAATTATTAAAAGTATTATTAAAAGATTAAATATAAAGAATATTTAAATTTTTCTAATTTAGAAAAATATATCAATTATTTATTCTTTAATAGGTTTTAAAAGCTTTTTTCTATTTAAATATAAATATTATATTCCTTTTTCCTTTTTAATAGATTTTTTAGCCATTTTAATACTTTAAAGCCTTTTTAAATATAAAAAGTATAATTCTTATATTTATAATTTAACTTTTTATAATAAGAATAAAAAATAAGTTTTTTAAATATTTTTTTAAGTTTTCTTCCTTTATAAGATTTTAAATTATTAAAAGGCTTAAAATTCTTATTAGAATTATAACTCGTATAAAAACTCTTATAAAAATTCTTTTTAAAATTATTATTTTAATTATTATTTTAAATATTATTAATTGAAAGAATATTAGTTTATTTAGACTTCTTCTTATTAAATTTATATAATAAAAACGAAGTTAGGTTTTTAAAATAGAATTTGTAAAATCCTTTTTAAGTTTTTAAATTATAAAAGTAGTTAAGTTTTAAAATATTTTTTTAAATTTAATAAGAAATAAAATATAACTATTAATTTTAATAAAGAAATAGCCTTTACCTTTTATTCATTAGTTTTAACTTTAATTTTATATAAATAACCCTTTATATTTTTAAAGGAATTAATTAATAATAATTGTAAATACTTCTTTAATAATAAGTAATATACTAGTAAACCCTTTAATATTATATAAAGAAAATGTTACTATTATTAAGGTAGAAATTATAAAGTAAGAAATATTTCGAAGAGTATTTTATTTAAATATATTATAAACGTTAAAATTTATACTTTAAGTAGGTAATCTTTTATAGATATTTAATATCTATTATATTATAGCCTTACAGGTAGTAATCTTAGCCTAAACCTAAATTAAAACCCTCTCTAAATTATAAATTTTATAACGGCGAATAGTCTTAGCCGAAAATAGAACCCTCTCGCTATTCTTCTTCTCCTAACCCTTCTTATAAATTAATAAATAATAAGTAAATAACTATAAATATATAAATATAAATAAGAATATAATATACCTTTAGGTAAAATATAGTTAGTAGCCTCGCTTTTATAGAAATAATTAGTATAAATACGTTCCGAAACTTTAATACTAATAATAATATACTTTTTAAAAAGGCTATAATTATTATATTTTTTATATTTCTTACAATTAGTCTTATTAGTACGGCCTAAGAATAAGTAGCGCGCTAAGCCGACGAAGTATTTATAGCAATCCTACTTTAATTCCGATAGGACTTCGCCGTTCTTAATTTAAAATTCTTTAAGTTCTAAATTGCGGATAATAGTTTATATTTTTTAATTAGGATCAATTGCCTCCGTTTTTAATTAATTAATTCTAATAGATATATTTTACTTTATATTAAAATAAAATTTCGTATACCTTATTAATATTATAATTAAAGAATTTCTTAATAACGAAGTAGTAGGGTTCTAGACCCTCTACTTCTATATCCTCCTTATAGATTTCGTATATATCCGATATTTCGTCGGCAAGGGATTTGCCCTAGAAAGTAAATAGGCATAGCTCCGCTATAAGCGCGCTTTCCTCAAGAGGAGTATTACAATCGGCTATACTTATTATTTATTACGTTAATTTAATACAAATATATATTACGTTTATAGATTATATATATTTACTAATAATAATAGATTATTATTATAGTAAAAGTATTTATATATATTAAGGTATACGAAGAAGCGGGGTTATATATAATATAAGATAGACTTAATTACTAAATTGAATCTACGTTAACGCGCCTGGGCGCGTACCTAATACCTACAGCTGGTATAGACCTTTTTTCACTAAACTTTTTTATATCTGACCTAACGCACACTTGGGCTACCGTATACTATGTGCATATCCAAAGGCTTTCCTGGTATTGGTTAAAAGGAGGAACATCTTCCGTCATAACCCCCCTTTTCCGACGCACTAGGTCCTAGGAGCAGCCGGGGTGTCGAATTCCCGACCGTTCGGCAAGGATGAGGTTATGGTCCTAACACCATTTCAGGAAGGGGACTGGAAAACACGATTGGAAGAAAAAGCAAAAAGAAAAAAAAAATGCGTCACCTGTAGGATTCGAACCTAGTCTGAATCTCCGAAAACCAAATGACAGCGAACAACAGCCAAAAGCATCGCCACAAATATCCAACACGACCCAAACAATGATCGACAATTTTTAAAAAAAAAAAAGGACAACGGACTGCACACAACATCAGCACAAGCTAAGAAAGCGAGCAGCAAAAAAACGCAAAAAGAATGCGTCACCTGTAGGATTCGAACCTACGCTCCCGAGGGAACTGCCTAAACTTTCTTGCGAATAGCAGGGCAGCGCGTTAACCACTCCGCCAAAGTGACTAGTGATTGTTGTTGGAATGGTCGTTGGAGCTAGCCCTCATATGTGGAGCTCGGGCGGAGCATGGAAGATTGGGGGATGGGCTGGGGTTTGCAGGTTGAGCTCAGCTTCCGTTTGGAGTATATGGCTGTCGAGGCGGGTGTTAATAGGTAGTAACTGTTTGTGGTAGATTAGGTAGGTGGATGGAAGGAGGCAGGGAAGGTGGTTGGTGGTGGCCAACCCAGTGATTGAGGAATGGAAAAGAAAAGGGGAATCGATGAAGGCCCGCCTAGAATGCAGAAAAGGACGAGGGAAGTTGCCTTGCTGCCTGAGAGATGTGAATGTATTTTTTCCTCGTTGAACAAAACTTTTTCACCGTCCAGAGAAGACCAAAAGCGATTATGATGACGACAGAACACGCGCTCTTCAAAATGTTTTGCTCGCACAAGAAGCCTTTCATTATCCCCAAAACCTCTCCACGCTGAATCTGAGCTATCAAAGACAGGAAGCACCAATTTACCGCCCCTCATAATGCTCCTTCAAACTCCCCAAATACCCTTCAACCTTCTCCCCCCTCGCATCCACCACCTCCTTACAATCCAACAATACCCACATCACCCTCCCCGGCAGCGTGCCATTTCCCGTGACATTCACCCACTTATGCGCCGTCGCTCTCTGCACGCTCACATCCCCCTGGCGCATGATCCGCTTCTCACCCGAATCCAAGATTAACTCGAACACGCCCTCAACAATGATACCGTAGTCGATCGTCATGGCCCGGTGGAGGGGGGACTCGACGCCGGGGCCGAAGTCGATCATCCGGACTATGGAGCCGGATTTGTAGTGGAAGGGGGGCTTTTGGGGGTTAGTACTGGTTCATCAGGGAGGATTGGACGGGGGGAAGGGAGGGAAAGGAAAAGCGTGGGAGAACAAACCTCCTTCTCCTTAGCCTTCTGGATATCAACATTGTTGTTGAGATCCACTGGTGTCTCTTGCGTGGAATAGAGCAGGTTGGAAATGGCTTGGTTCTGGACCATGAAGCGGTGGTGATCACCGTGGTCGGAGTGCAGGAAGACAGACTCGCCCTGCTCGTTGAGGCCGGTGATGTGCCGGACGATTTGGCGGAGGCCGGGGGCGGGAAATGATTCGACGTAGTAGCCGTTGGGGTTGTTGTTGGGAGGGGCCATGGTGGATGATGTTGAGGGAGGAATGCTCGGGTGAAGTGTTGAATCTGGGTAAGAGTTGTGGGAGGTATGATGTTTGATGAATTAGGAGATAATGCTGTGGAAGAATATGTGTTGAGATCTCTTTATGAAGTGCTTGGGGATGTGGTATGATAACCTGATGCTGTTAAATTAAAGATGTTTGTCACCGAGAAGACGAATATCGGGGGTTATGGGCTTTCGAGGTTGTAGTGAGCCTAGAACCGAGAGACAAATCCTCCGTACACAACAAGATTCTGCTCGCGCATAAGATCTGATCGTACCAATTCGCAATTTCCATGAGCCTACACCCTTGACCAACCTCCCGGTCTGTCTGATCCCAATTAAACATGGGCAGCAAGAGTGGTACCCCCATCCAAGATCATGTTGCACCCCGTAGCATAACTCGCCCTCGAACTAGACAAAAACATGACAGCATCGGCAACTTCCTCGGCCAGCGCAATCCTTCCGAGCGGAACGGCTTTCTGGATCATCTCTCCGAGTTCGGGAATGTCATCCATCGCCTTACGGATCATGGGGGTGTCGACCCACGAAGGACACACGCTATTGACCCGGATGCCATGCTTTGCGTTATCGAGTGCTATTGGAAAAGGATCGTCAGTAAACGCCGGAACGGACCCTTTCTGCTACCCTAAGCAGGCACGGCAGTTTGTGTAACCAACTTACCAGCGTTTTTGGTAACACCATTAACCGCATGCTTGGCAACAGTGTACTGAACCATGCCTGGGGTAGCAACGAACCCTGAAGCTGACCCCAGGTTGACAATACTACCGCGTGAGACACCCCGCGCGGGAACGGCTTCGTCAACGGGAACGGAGTCTTGGGTCTTCATGATGGCGGAGAGAGCGCGGGTGACGAGGAACGTTCCGGTTACGTTGACCTTGAACATCTTTTCGAACTCGGAGACGCTGGCTTCGGCGATTTCATTGGCCAATTGGACTCCGACCTGTACCCAAGAAGGGAGGTGTCAGGTCAGTGTGGGCTGGTGGTTGGGGGCTCATGGGTAGAACTTACACCAGCGCTGTTGACAGCGTAGTCGATCCGACCTAGGATTTGATGTGCATATGTGATGGCTTCATGGACGGATTCTTCCTTTGTGACATCAATGGCGACTGCTTCGGCCAAGAAGCTCGGATGGGCAGCAAGAGATTTGCACTCTGCTGCCACCGCTGAAGCAGCTTCGAGGGTAAGGTCCGCTACGACGATGCCTCGAACGCCATATCGGGCAAAGGCCAATGCGCAAGCCTTGCCAATGCCGCTTGCTGCAAAGAAACTTGGTTAGCAGAAGCGATTGTGAGGAAAAAAGAAGCCAAATACATCCGATAACGTATGCCGAGCCAGTGAGATCCATGTTCTCGTGTTGTAGCGATGTCTAGCTAGCAACAAAACCGAGTGTCATCCGCGCCGAAGGATTACCATTTTATGCATCAGAGGGACGGACGGTCACTGAAGGTTACAGAACATTGAGTGGTGTACTACTAAGCTAGTATCTGTCTCATGTTTTGCTTTCCTAGATCCCATTAAGAAGCTCCGTGCGGGTGTGAGATTGAAGGTAGGATTTTGATGCAGGTCAGCTTTATGTAAGACGGAGATGGAGGCAATACCCGCCGGTGTTGCATCCCGGGAGTGACCCCCCAAGTCGACTAAGCAAATGTCAGTTTACCTTGCAAAAAGTCTTTGTGCGTGGGAATGCCGTAGTGAGATTCCGTATCCGCGAACCGAACCCGGGATTGATGTTGGAGCAATTATCGGGCGGTCCTTGGCCGTCATGAATATCAGGAACCGGCCGATTGACCCGATGAGAAAAGATGTAACGATCTTGACGATATAACATCAGAGTTTTACTCCGCGCTTTTTATCATCAGCATCGAACCAAACCTCCATCATCGTCATTTCCTCTGCTCTGTCCGTTCATAAGACTTGCCTCTCACTCAAGATGTCCACCTCCGGCCCCATCACCGAATTCCCCGCCCCCGGCCTCCGGGATCCCTTCCGTTACATCACCGGCCACGACGCCGAAGGCAACGCCGTCTTCGTGCAGACCGACAACGGTGACCACCGGGCCGTGATGCTTGGCGGTGCCGCTGCGCAAAACATCCTCTACAGCGCCGGCTCCAACCCCATCGAGCTCACCGGCAACGTCGATCTCGAGTTCGCCAAGAACAGGGTTCGTCCTTCCCCTCATCACCCCCTTTCTCACCTAGAGCAACAAAAATGTTAATAAAAACCAGCCCTCCCTCCACATTCCCAACGGCGTCTGCGTCCGCATGATCGACTTCGCGCCCGGCTGCAAATCCAACATGCACCGGGCCCTCTGCATGGGCATCGGCACCGTGTGCGAAGGCGAAGTCGAGCTCACGCTCGGCAGCGGGGAGAAGCGGATCCTGAGGCCCGGTGATGTCTCGATCAACCGCGGCGCGATGCACCAGTGGCGCAACACGTCGGACGAGAAGCCGGCGAGGATGCTGTACACGCTGCTGGACATCAACCCGCTGATTGTCAATGGCAAGCAGCTGGACTTTGATATGGGGTATTTGATGAAGGAGTATGCGGAGTATGATGAGGGGAAGGGGGATAAGAAGGACGAGTAGATAGGCTTGTGGCGCTGGGATAGGGTGGTGTTTGAGTTGGCGAGTAGGCAGTATACAGTAGATGCATCATAAAAAACTCTGCGAACTTTCATCTTTTCTGAGCCTCTGGTGATCCCAGGGACGTATTGAAATTGACCATGAATGTGAGATGTCTGGATGAAGTGTTTCCCATAACACAGAGAACCCAAATCGTAGTGTTATTCCGCTACCGCTACGGTAAGCATCTGTCTCGGGGATTATGATACTCGTCAGGACTAGAAACGTCTCTGACCCTTTCCGCACAGATGGGGCCAGAGACGYTTCTAGTCCTGACGAGTATAGCTAAAACGCTGCGAAGTTGATGAGGATAGAGATTCCTTAGTTTGCAACCGATCAATTGCAGTTGTCAATCTAGAAGCCACAGGATACCCAGAAAGGATGTTAAACCCCCTAGAGGCAAGGCATAGAACCTGTCATGGGTATCACAAAGATACCTCGACTGAATGAGTGAGGGAAGCTCTGTAGCTGATTGGGTAGCATGCCCCTAGGGCACTGTAAGCCGTTGAACGGGCTGAAACAGGCTGGACGGTCAGCTGGGGCGGCCCGCGGTACACCATCATCAGAATTGAATCTTGACGGCAGGTGCCGTTCGTCCGTCCGGCACGCTCAACGTCACTATCCGTCAAATCGTATAGGTAGCATCTCTCTGCTTTCCAGCAATTTGTTATCGAAATCAACGAGCCGGTCGCGGTGATATCAGTTCCAAGGTCGTATAACGCTCGGCGGTCCGAGGCTGTAAGACGGGGGAAATGGTGGGCGCCGATGCTACGTCTCTTAGGCGCGAGGAACTTTGGCGATACCACTACATAAAGACCGTTCACTCACTGAACGAAACGGGCCTTTAGTAAACGGATAATGGCATGTGCTTGACCGTCTTTCTTACAGCGTACGACGGAAAACACACAAGTTCCCTTTCATTTGAACCCTGATGGTCAATTGCTCAGTATGGTTTGATGCAATGTCCCTTTGAGGACTCTGCTTGTGATCGGCCCTTGTAGGGCTGAGGGGTATCTTTGCAAAGGGTCTGGGCTTGAAGAGACCGGGATACAATCTTCATATTCTTCGTTTAATCTGGATCTGAAAAGGTAAAAGTTGGTGGATGTGATGGAAGTTACAGATACCCTCCGAGACGGAAGCGATATCTCGTCTCAATCCGGTGTGGCAAGTTTGGGAACGGTGGCCTTCGTAAGTAAGACGATGAAACCTTGACTTTATCTCCGATCTCGAGATTACAAGGCCAATGAAACCCACGGGGTGCAGCTCCCGTAGCACACTACCGGCCCATGTGCCGAGGGAACAGCCGCTTGCCATGTTTATTATGGAATGCAGTCCGTGTCTGTCAGAAATATCGCAAAGGAAAACTGGGGATGAATGGTGGCAGACATGGGGAAAGTAGACTGTAGGGCTGCGGTTCTTCACCCAGGGGCTTCATTCAGGGCGACTACAACCCCGAACTCAGAGCTGGCGTAACCTTTCTCTGACTGTCACTTGACACGAGCCCAGACACCGCTCTTCTGTCCAGTCCTTATGATCATAGCTTTAAGCTTACCGAAACACGTTCCGTACTGCGTTCCGGGGACAATGTTGAACATGATAGCTGACGTTTCTGGTAGGCATGCACAGATCTTCAGCAAGATAGTCAAATGCACCAACGGCAAGGGCCTCTCACCATCTCTCCACGTTCATCCCCACTAGCACCTTGCGGCTCACTCACAGCGTGGGGGAAGCAAAGGCGGATATGCTCCCAACAGGGGAAGAAGTAAACAAGACATCGCATGAAGGACTGCAAGCAGGACCGAGACGGATATCGGTGTTTCCCTTACCGCGCGGTAAGATAGTGTCCGTACTCCATGCTACTCCATACACGGCGATGAACCTGGTAGCTTCGTCTGCTTCGGAATAGCATAGCTCTAACCGCTTGGTCGGGGAACTTGTGTAAGTCGCTACCCCGTGAATACCTTCGGCGTGCTCATTCAGGAAGATAACCGAAGAAAGAGGCCATCATGGATGGAACTTGTGTAGACCACAGTCCTCCGTACACGAGTAAGCCGGCGATGATGATAATGATTACGATGATTGTCTTTGACCTTGATGGGGAGAACAAACCTTGTATAAGAAAGATGATTGTCATCCCGATCAAAGCACAACTCACCATCTCCAGCATCATCAACATCAACATCAACACACTCGTGCTTCCCCCTCAAAGCATTCAGACTCCCATCTCTCCACCATTCCGTTGACAGGACACATCTCCACCTACCAAATCTTTCAAGATGGCCCCTCACAGCACCGTCGACTCCGACTACTCGTCCGGGTCCTACACCCCGACCAGTGCCGGTGGCGATGGCTTTGCCGCTGGCCTCAACGGACTTAACAATGGGCGCGCCGTGGACCCTCAAGAGCCCATCGCTATCATTGGAATGGGTACGTTCAGTTCAGCCACACTCGTGACACTTCATCTCCCTCCCAAAGCTAAAGCTAACACTTGTCAGGATGTCGTCTGCCCGGTGGAAGCCACTCCAGCTCCAAGCTCTGGGAGCTCCTCAAGGCCGGGCGCACCGCCCAGAGCCGTTTCCCGCCGTCGCGTTTCAACATCGACGGCTTCTACCACCCCAACTCGGACCGGCCCGGCTCGCTCAACATGGAGGGCGGCTACTTCATCGAGGACGACATCCGCGGGTTCGAGAACTCCTTCTTCGGCATCAACAACCTCGAGGCCACGTACATGGATCCCCAGCAGCGCAAGCTGCTCGAGGTTGTCTTCGAGACGTTTGAGAATGCCGGCTTTACGCTGGATCAGGTCTCCGACGCCAACATCGGTTGCTATGTCGGTAACTTCGTGACGGATTTCATCACCATGCAGCTCAAGGACTCCGAGTATACCCACCGTTACTCGGCGACTGGTCTGGGTACCACCATCTTGGCCAACAGAATCAGCCATGTGTTCAACATGAAGGGTCCCAGCTTCGTCATCGATACTGCTTGCTCTTCCTCGCTTTACTGCTTGCATGCGGCTGTTACCGCCTTGCTTGCTGGAGAGTGCGACTCTGCCATCGTGGCTGGTGCCAACCTTATCCAGTCTCCTGAGCAGCAACTGGCCACCATGAAGGCTGGTGTTCTTTCCAAGACATCCACCTGCCACACCTTCGACTCGTCTGCCGATGGTTACGGCAGAGCTGATGGTATCGGTGCTATCCTCGTCAAGAGGCTCAGCGATGCCATCCGTGACGGAGACCCGATCCGCTCCGTCATCCGCGGTACTGCCATCAACTCCAACGGCAAGACCAACGGTATCACCCTGCCCAGCGCCGATGGCCAGGAAGCCGTTATCCGTAAGGCTTATGCCCAGGCTGGTCTTGGCTTCAACGAGACCGATTACATTGAGTGCCACGGTACCGGTACCGCGGTCGGTGACCCGATCGAAGTCGAGGCCGTGTCCCGCGTGTTCAAGAAGCCCCAGGGCGCTCCCCTTTTGATCGGCTCCGTCAAGAGCAACCTCGGTCACTCCGAGGCTGCTTCCGGTCTTTCCAGCATCATCAAGGTCGCCATGGCCCTCGAGAAGGGAGAGATCCCTCCCACGTATGGCGTCAAGAACATCAACCCCAAGATCAAGACGGATGAGTGGAACGTCCAGATCGTCACTGAGACGACCCCCTGGCCGAAGAACCTCCCCCACAACAACAACAGGCTCTTCCGCCGTGCTGGTGTCAACTCGTTCGGATATGGTGGTGCCAACGCCCACGCCATTCTCGAGGCTCCCCAGATGCACGTCCCTGTTGGCTACAACCGCGGCTCTCTGCCGGCTTCTCTCACTCGCTCGACTTTGTTCCTCCCTTTCTCTGGTTCCAACACCGCTGCTCTCGAGCGCAGAGTCACTGACATTGCCGCTGCGATTGACTTTGAGAACGTCAACATCGCTGACCTGGCCTACACCCTCGGTGTCAAGCGCACCCACCTCAGCACTCGTGGCTACATCCTCAGTGGCCAGGACACCCTCAAGGATGACCTCAAGCCCGAGAACCTCCGCGTTGCGCTTCAGGGCAAGACTTACTCTAAGCTCCCCTTGGCTTTCGTCTTCACCGGCCAGGGTGCTCAGTGGCCCGAGATGGGCAAGGAATTGATGAAGGAGTTCCCCAGCTTCCGTCGTACCATCCAGAGGCTCGATGCTGCTTTGCAGATGCTCCCGCATGCTCCCACCTGGACTCTTCAAGGTGCCATCCTCGAGCCGGCCAAGACCAGCATGATCAACCATGCCTCGCGCTCTCAGCCTGTCTGCACTGCTGTCCAGGTTGCCCTGGTCCAGCTGCTCGCTTCTTGGGGCATCAAGCCCGAGAGTGTTATCGGCCACTCGTCCGGTGAAATTGCCGCTGCCTATACTGCCGGCTATCTCACCCCCGAGCAATCCATCATCATCGCCTACTACCGTGGTCACTGCGTGACCAAGAGTACCATGGTCGGTGCCATGATGGCTGCCGGTCTCGGAGCTGAGGATGCCAACAAGAAGATCAGCGAGCTTGGCCTCGATGGCAAGATCCGCGTTGCTTGCGTCAACTCCCCCGAGAGCGTCACCATCTCCGGTGACACCGAGGGCATCGAGACTCTCCGTGCCCAGTTCGACCAGGCCGGCACCTTCGCCAGAGTCCTCAAGACTGATGGCAAGGCCTACCACTCTCACCACATGGCTGTCATCGGCCAGGAGTACGAGGACCTCCTCACCGAGGCTCTCGACGGCGACGACTTCCCCACCACCAGCAACGGAGTCCGCTTCATTTCCTCTGTCACCGACGCCGTCGTCAACCACGCCGTCGGCCCCGCGTACTGGCGCGCCAACCTCGAGTCCCCCGTACTCTTCGCCAACGTCGTCGAGCGTCTCATCAAGGACACCGCCTCGCACCTCGTCGAGCTTGGCCCTCACTCCGCTCTCGAGCTTCCCATCAAGCAGACCCGCACCAAGCTGAACATCAGCGAGACCAAGGTGCACTACGGCTCCGCCCTCTCGCGCGGAAAGAACTCCATCACCACCATCCTCAACCTGGTCGGCGACCTCTTCCTGCACGGCCACGATGTCTCCTTCAAGGGCGTCAACTACGTCGACTCGGCCTTCAACAGCCCCAAGGCGCGCAAGAACGTGAGGACCCAGGAGAAGATGCTGCTCGACCTGCCCAACTACACCTGGGACTACAGCGGCACTGTCTTCAACGAGTCCCGCGTCAGCGTCGAGTGGCGCAACCGCAAGTATCCCCGCCACGACCTGCTGGGCTCCGAAGTCCACGGCGGCAACGGCATCTCGACCAACTGGCGAAACGTCGTCAAGGCCAAGGACATCCCCTGGATGGAGGGCCACAAGCTCGACACCACCACCGTTTTCCCGGCCGCTGGCTACCTCGCCATGGCAGTTGAAGCCATGTGCCAAGTCGCCGACGTGACCAAGGAGCAAGATCCCGCTCTCAGTCTGCGCAACGTGAACATCACCAAGGCCCTGACTCTCGGCAGCGAAGAGACCGACGCCGGCGTCGAGCTTTTCACTACTCTCTACCCCGCCCAGCTCCCTGGCGGCGCCACCGACGCAGGCTGGTACCAATTCAACATCAGCTCGTACACCAACGGCACTGCCACCACCCACGCCAACGGTCTCGTCAAGATCGACTCCACGCCCGCTCCGCTGGAAGTCAGCCTCCCCATCGTCCCGTCCACCATGGAGCCGCAGGCGCCGCGCACCTGGTACGGCAAGTTCGCCAAGGGCGGGCTCAACTTCCAGGGCCAGTTCCAGTCCCTCACCGAGATCCAGAACCCCCGCAAGAAGGAGAACCCGCACACGCTGGCCAAGACGGAACTCCGCCAGGGTGGTGGCAGCGGCCCTTCGACTGAGTCGGAGTACCTCATTCACCCGATCACGATCGATGCCCTCTTCCAGGCTGGTATCATTGCTAGCACCTCTGGTGTTGTCCGCGAGCTTCGCGCTAAGGTGCCTGTCCACATCGAGGAGATGCACCTCCGTGCTCCGGTTGGCGGGCAGAAGGAGCTCAAGGTCAATGCCACTTCGGATGCGGTTGGCTTTGGTACCATCCGCGTTGATGGTGAGCTGTTTGATGATGAGGGACGGGTCTTCCTTCAGATCAACAGGTGCAGACAGGTGGCTTACCAGAGCGGTATCCAGCAGGAGGCGGGTGATGAACGTCACCCTATGCTTCGCGTTGTCTGGAAGCCGGATGTGACCAGGCTTGGAGCCGATGATGCGGAGGAGTTCTCGCAGTACATTGAGCAGTATACTGCCAAGTCTGAGAGCAAGGCTGATGATGCTACCGTTCGCTTGGGTGCTGCTCTGGACTTGCTTATCCACAAGCACCCCAGACTTCGCATCTTGAACCTCGATGTCAACTTGAACGAGTTCCTGGTTGACACCCTCCGTCTCGAGACCGACTTCAAGAAGTGCAAGACCCTGATCAGCGGCTCGTACTCCGAGGATGGCACTCTCACCTTCGAGGACCTCACCAACGAGAGCAAGACCTCCACCGCCGCTCAAGTCTTTGACGTCGTCATCCTCGGCTCCAAGACCCAGGACCTCGAGGTCGTCAAGGAGCTCGTCGACGAGGACGGCTCCATCCTCCTCAACGGTTCCCCCGCCGACGCCGAGAAGCTCCAAACCCTCGGCTTCACCACCCTCCAGGCTCCTTCCGGCACCATCCTCGCCCAAACTCCCCAGGAGATCACCGCCAAGCAGACAAAGACGCTCTCCAAGCAGGTCCTCATCGTCGAGCGCAACGCCGACCACGTCCTCAACAGCGCCATCGCCGCTCAAGCCAAGAAGATCACCGGCCTCGAAGCCAAGCGGATCCCGCTCGAGAGCGTCACGGCCGACATCATCGCCGCGCACACCCGCGTCATCTCCACCATCGAGCTTGAGGATCCCGTTCTCTCTCGTGTCACTGAGGACGAGATGAAACACATCAAGACTTTGACTGATAACTGCACCAACCTTGTCTGGGTCACCGGTGGCCGTCTTTTCCAGGCTGCTTCGCCTGAGCATGCTGTGGTCTACGGTCTCTCGCGTGCGCTGATGCTGGAGCAGCCCTCGCTTCGCTTCTTTGTGGTTGATGTTGACCATGAGAGCACCCCTGTTCAGAGAACGGCTAAGCACGTTGTTGAGGTTCTCCAGCAGGCTCTTATCGAGGCTGATCCTGACTATGAGTTCATCCAGAACGCTGGTCTGCTCCATGTCAGCCGCTTTGTCCCTGAGGAGAGTCTCAACAGGGTGTTCCGTGAGAAGCAGGGCGCTGAGAAGCTTGCTCTGCCGCTTAGGGATGCTCGACCCTTCCGTCTTGGCACCGACATGGTCGGCCAGATCGACTCCATCTTTTTCCGCCGTGAGGAGGCCAAGGATGTCCAGCTTGCCGACGGCCATGTCGAAGTCTCCGTCAAGGCGGTGGGCTTGAACACCAAGGATCTCCAGGCCATCAACGGCGACGGCGACAACACCAGCGGCTCCTTCTGCACTTCGCAGTACACCGCCGTCGTCAACAAGGTTGGCGCTGGCGTTGAGAACCTGGCTGTTGGTGACCGTGTCGTCGTCATGGCCCCCGGTTACTTTGCCACTACTGAGAGTGTCCCTGCATGGGCTTGCCAGAGGCTGGCCGACAGCGAGGACTTCACCACCCTGTCCAGCGTCCCTCTCCAGCTCAGCACCGCCATCTACGCCGTCAACAACCGTGCCCACGTCCAAGCCGGCGAGTCCGTCCTCGTCATCACCGGAAGCGACATCGCCGCTGACCAGGCCGCCATCCGCGTCGCTCAGCTCGCTGGCGCTGAGGTGTTCGCCGTCGGTAACAACACCAACCTGTCTGCGGACCGCGTCTTCGCCAAGGATGACAAGGCTCTCGTCGCTAAGCTGCTCAAGGCCACCGAAGGCCGTGGCGTCGACGTCGTCCTCAACTTTGCCAACGATGCCGCTCCTATCTCCAGCATTGGAAGCATCTTCGCTGACTGCGGCCGTCTTGTGCATGTCGGCAAGTCCGGTCTTGCTGAGACCCTCGCTACCGACTCGACCCTCTTCCGTAAGAGTGTTACCGTCACGACCTTTGACATCGCCAACATCTTGTCTCTCAAGACTGCTGCTGGCCAGAAGATCCGCTCCCAGCTGTTGGCTGATAGCATTGCCCTCTACCGCCAGGGCGAGCTGAACCTTGCCTCCTCTCCTAAGGTCTTTGACGTATCCGAGGTCCGCGACGCCTTCCGCGCGCTGGCGGCCAAGGGCCACTCTGGCTCAGTCGTGGTCTCCCTCGAGAACGAAGCCTCACTTGTCCCCACTCTGCCGCTCAAGTATGATACCGTTCTCAGCCCGGAGAAGAGCTACCTCCTTGTTGGCTGCCTCGGTGGTCTCGGTCGGTCCATGTCCAAGTGGATGCTCGCTCGTGGTGCTCGCAAGTTTGTGTTCATGGGCCGTAGCGGTACAGACAGGGCTCCTGCTCGTCGCTTGGTCGAGGATCTCGAGCTCGCCGGTGCGCAGGTGACGGTGATTCGTGGTGATGTTATCAACATGGAGGATGTCGAGTTGGCTGTTAATGGTATCGACGGACCGATCGGTGGTGTCATCCAGGCTGCTATGGGTCTTGATGTGAGTCTTAATCCCCTTTCCCGATGACGAAGCGAATACTAACCGGTAATTCCCCCAAACAGGAAGCCCTCTTCACCACCATGCCCCGCGACTACTGGCTTACCGGCCTCAAGCCCAAGATCGTCGGCTCCTGGAACCTCCACAACGCCATTCGCGGCCGTGACTCCGAGCTCGACTTCTTCCTCATGACCTCCTCCATCTCCGGCAGCGTCGGCACCGCCACCGAGTCCAACTACTGCTCGGCCAACTACTTCCTCGACGTCTTCGCCCGCCACCGCCACTCCCTCGGCCTGCCCGCCACCTCCATCGGTCTGGGCATGATCTCCGAAGTCGGCTACCTGCACGAGAATCCCGAGATCGAAGCCATGCTCCTGCGCAAGGGTATCCAAGCCATCAACGAAGACGAGATGCTGCAAATCATCGATGCCTCATTGGCCACCCCCACTTCCGTCCCCGGTAGCTACGACGAGCTCGCCCGTGCCCATGTCCTCACTGGTCTCGAGCCTCTCGGCCTTAAGGAGCTGCGCGCCAAGGGCTTCGAGGGCACCTCCCCCGTCCTCGGCGACCCGCGCGCTTCTCTCCTGTCCGCCGCCCTCGACGAGTCCACCGATGCGGCCGGCAGCGGCGCAGCCAGCGGCATGCCCGCCGAAGTTGCAGAGGCTATTGCCACGGGTGCCTCGGTCGAAGACGCGATCCTCAAGATGATCTCCAAGAAGTTCTCCAACTTGGTGCTGATTCCCGAGGACAAGCTGAACTTGACCAAGCCGATCAGCGAGGTGGGCGTGGATAGCATGTTGGCTGCGGAGTTTAGGGCGTGGATCTTCCAGGCTTTCAAGGTGGATGTGCCGTACTTGACGCTGTTGTCGGCGGCGGCTACGCTGACGTT
Source organism: Neurospora sp. CHS-2018a (assembly GCA_009802275.1). NCBI lineage: Eukaryota > Fungi > Ascomycota > Sordariomycetes > Sordariales > Sordariaceae > Neurospora > Neurospora sp. CHS-2018a. The sequence continues at coordinate 1,779,793 of RAKG01000001.1, read as the reverse complement.
GTTGTCGGAGCTGATTACGAAGAAGATGATGGAGGCTCAGGATGCTTGAGGGGTTGTTGTTGGTTGGGAGTTGGGTGGTTTAGATTGTCACATCTCCTTCGACTTCTTTCTTTCCCTTTGTATGGCGTTCAAAGGTCATAGCTTCACACTTGGGAGGAGTGATGAATGGTGGTGGTTAACGTCATGATTATTCTTTCTCTTTTCCTTTCTAGACCGCGATGCTTTGGTCACTGTTGGTTTCGATGTGCGCGTTCGTCTCTCGTACTCTGTGTTCAGCGTTGCATTTGTATAGATCTAGATCGATTATTATAAGTTCGCTGCTTTCAATAGCAAAAAATATTTGAAATATCCAGTGCCGACATTGTTGTCGATGTGACTTCAAATTGTGATGTCAAGGAGCAAACGAAGGGCAACTGAGAGAGAGTGCCAAGATTGGCAGCCCTGGTGATTTGTGGACCCACCCTGCAGCTGGCACACCGAACTGCTCTTCCATTGACAGCTGCTATCAACTGCTGCCTTGAGCTTTGTTTTGTCTTGGCAAACCACCAAAAAGACGCTCAAGACAGGAGTTCATCAAGAAATGTTTCATGATTCAAGTCCAGACGGACAGGAACAGGAAGTCGGGAACACTCGAGTTTCCCATCACCACTTCGGAGGCTGGCTTCAAATCAACAACCCCAATGCCCGACTTTGACAAGCAGAGCTACTGGCACCAACGTTTCGAGTCGGAGACGGCCTTTGAATGGCTCATCCCGTCGTCTACGTTCATGCCCCTTCTTGAGGCTTTTCTCAAGAAGCTGCCTGGCTCTGATGCCAATATCCTTCATTTGGGTTTCGGCACGAGTGACTTGCAAGTCCACCTCCGGACGCGTGGCTTTGCCAACATTACTAATGTTGACTATGAGCCTCTGGCGACAGAGAGAGGCCGGCACCTCGAGAAAGCCGCGTTTGGCGATGTGAGAATGCAATATATCACTGCCGATGCAACACATCTCGATTCCGTTCCCGATATATCTTGCCAGAAATACCACCTTGTCATCGACAAGAGCACAGCTGATGCTATTTCTTGCGCAGGCGACGATGCGGTTTTGGCCATGGCCCAAGGCATTCACCGGAGTCTGGCCGATGGTGGTGTCTGGATCTCCGTGAGCTACTCGGCCTTCCGGTATGACATTCCGCAGTTGCCGTTTGACGTCGAGGTTATCACCAAGCTTCCAACCGCCAAGGCGAGGGCGACTGATCCAGATATTTATCACTATTGCTACCTCCTGCGTCCGAAACCCAAGGCGTAGATGGCATTGGCAGTAGAACTTGGCTACATGCACCACCGACCTGTCACAGGGTTGCACTCTCGGCCGATCCGCTCTCTCTTCCCGGAACCGCTCACGAGGTTTGGGTCCGTGCATGCCCCTTTTCACCTCGATTATAGACCCGAAAAAGGAAATCTCGGAGGAACGTTGTCAAAACCCGATCTGCCAAGAGTCCCGATCCGGGATGGAAGGGGTGCCAGAACCGGGGATTCGGCATGTCGGAGAGCGGACCGATCGCATCCTGGGATCTTGCGAGATTTAGCAGTACCACGCTGGGGTCGTGAAACAATGGCTTTGCATCAAGTCAGGCAAGAAAATCCGGGGAAGAGCGCCACCATGAGGGAGACATCGTATCCAGGTTTATGCGCACCAACGACACGATGGCATCCCACGCCCATGGACTAGACTTCCGCATCCCGTTCGAGAAGTTTCAAGAGCCAAGCCAATGATACAGGGAGACGGTACTGCCATCCGAGATGTCAAGGAAAAGGGGCGAAACTATACCGAAGGCCTTTAATCTCAAAGACGTCGAGGATGGCGGATGGTAGACGAGTATAAGTGCTCCCAACTCCCGTCATCTTGTCGAGTTTTAATCCCATTGTGACACCACCAGCATAACGCCCCACGCATCACTCCTCAACAACAGTCCAACATGAAGACCGGAAGCATCCTCGCGGCCCTCGTGGCCTCGGCCAGCGCCCACACCATCTTCCAGAAGGTGTCCGTCAACGGTGCCGATGAGGGCCAGCTCAAGGGCATCCGTGCTCCTCCCAACAACAACCCCGTCACCAACGTCCAGTCCTCCGACATCGCCTGCAACGTCGCTTCGATCAAGGACAGCAACGTCCTTACCGTTCCGGCTGGTGCCAAGGTTGGACACTGGTGGGGACACGAGTTTGGCGGTGCCTCCGGCCCCAACGACGCTGACAACCCGATTGCTGCTTCTCACAAGGGTAAGCTTCCACTCATATTCTTCAGTATATTGCTCTTGACGGCCCGCTAACGTGTCTTTCTTCCAGGTCCCGTCATCGTCTACCTCGCCAAGGTCGACAACGCCGCCACCACCGGCACCTCCGGGCTCAAGTGGTTCAAGGTTGCCGAAGCCGGCCTCAGCGGCGGCAAGTGGGCCGTCGATGACCTGATCGCCAACGGCGGCTGGTCCTACTTCAACATGCCGACCTGCATTGCTCCGGGCCAGTACCTCATGCGTGCCGAGATCATCGCGCTGCACAACGCCGGCTCGCCCGCCGGCGCGCAGTTCTACATCGGCTGCGCCCAGATCAACGTCACCGGCGGCGGCAGCTCCTCGCCTTCCAGCACCGTCAGCTTCCCCGGTGCCTACTCGGCCTCCGACCCGGGTATCCTCATCAGCATCTACGGCAGCGGCGGCAAGACCGACAACGGCGGCAAGCCGTACCAGATCCCCGGCCCCTCGCTGTTCACTTGCTCCGGCTCCGGCAACGGTGGTGGCTCTGGTGGTTCCAACCCTGCTCCTACTACCACGGCTAGCACCCCCCAGCCTACCAACGGCGGTGGCTCGGGTACCGGCGCTGCTCTTTATGGACAGTGCGGTGGTAAGGGCTGGACTGGCCCTATCACTTGCGCTTCGGGCACTTGCAAGGTGTCGAACGAGTGGTATAGCCAGTGCCTCCCTTAAATGGGTGAAGTTGGTCTGAGGCTCTGCGGTTGAAGAAAGAATGGTGGTGGTAGTGAAGTGCCGAGTGTGGTCACTTCAGCTTGAGTTGTCGGGATGAAAAGGTCCTGATACTTTGGATAAAACAGTTGGGATTGTTCTGCATTTTGGGGGGATCATCCAGCGCTTGCACATATTTTTACAACATACTTCTACTGTACATATCTTATCAAGTATATAAACTTACCATTGGACATATGGCATCCAGACCTTGTTTCCGTGAGCTGTTGTTTTGACGTTTTGTTTGTGTAATTGTTGCTTGGGTACTGTAAAGTGTTACCGTGATTATGGGTTGGATTGTTTCCCGGACCTTAACACGGCATTAACAGAAGTAGGCTATGTGTGCGGTATATCTTGTTAGTAATTCATAGCGACCGGCTCCCGCTTGGCGACCAACGGAACCATCCAAGAACAACACCAAAATGATCCTCAAAAGAAGCCAGCATGTACCACGCTGAAACACTAAAACGATCATTCCCTATTGAGTTCTTCTCTCATATGTTTTCATCATAGTTTCTGGCAACGACCGTTCACTTTTTCTTCAGGCCTCCAAAACTCCAAAAGCACTGACCTCCTCAGAGACTCATCACCAAACGCAGCCAACCGCGAAATTGTGACAACTTGAACCTGAAACCGACAAAAGAGTCCTTCAATCCCTGAAAATCACAAGAAAACCGAGAACTCGTCGAAACAAATCCGATCACTCATCACTCATCACTCATCACATCCGTCCAACAAAGAACACTGCAAGAAGTGGTCAGACCTCCACAGTCCCCTTCTTGTTTCACGCTATCGAATTGCTTGCAGGGTGCAGTAAAGCACGCTCGGGCCACGTTTTCTGTTTCTTCGTCTCTTCAGCACCACGTTTTCTCAGCGAGCACACTGCACGGCAGAACGGCTTGTTGGGGTCTGGTGCTGGGTGAGGCACGGACGGCCGAGAATGTAACGCTGAAGAAAGAAAGAGTCTGCGAGTCTGTCAAAGTCTGGATCATCACATTTGACGATTTTTGATCACGCTCAGCTCGCCTCCAATACCCTCGACCGACCGTCTAGCCCACTGGCCGTACTGGGCCGCCTAGACTCTGGGCTCTGACTGCTCACTCAGCTCAGCTGGAAGTATGTAAAAGAGCGGTTGAGCGGTTGTGTGGTTGAGCGGCTGATCCGGTTCGGTTGGTAGCCAGTCGTATATCTACCGAGAATGCAGTGCTTATGGATGGCTCAATAGATGGTCGATAATTGCTGGATATTGGGTGAGGATATTGCCTGGACCAAATGGAAGTACATCCGGGCAGCTATTCTGAGACCTGGGCGCACATGTTTGGGAATGTCGTCAAAAAGCCTCGACAACCTCGACAGGCTTTTGACTTGCACATGGCCGACAACGAAGGGTGAGGTCAAAAGATCGCCGGTCCTCGGCAGTCTCCCAATTCTTCTTCTTTAGCAGTGAGTCGAACCGAGCCGTGTTCATCCCCCGCAATCGCATGTGGTTTTGGGAATTGGGCCGGCCGGGTGGGTGGTCTCGGTGCAGGTGCCGTGGTGCAGTTGAACGACGGGGGTGGGCTACAGTGGACCCCTTCCCCCGCAAGACCCTATGTGGATCCTTCCTTTTTAGCGTACAGCGTAGTGGAACTGTTGACGAACCCCCCCTGGACCCCCCACCACACCACACCGGCGATTCTCATTCCCACTGCACTTTCCATTCCACGGCAGCGGACTTGACGGGCAGGACGGACAAAGTGGTGAAAATCATGGGAGTGTCCAGTCTCACAAAAGTCACGATGCACCACTGCACGCACCCACACCCACACGGCCACACCCACCGAGGGACGGACAGGAAGACTCGATTGATCGGTGGGCCGAATTGACCGGCCGGCCAATGGCAGGCTGATGGGAAGACGTTGCCTTTAACCACAAGCGGAAAGTGGACGGAGAGACTGTCGGGATCTTCTATCTTGTTGTGGGCTCTATCAGTCTCGCTTCAGGGAAAAACACCGCAAGAAATGAGTGGTTTCAAACCGAAGAAAGGCCAGAAAACCTCGAAGGACATGGATTTTGCCTCCACTGAAGATGACAGAGAAAAAGATGATTCTGACGATGGAGGAAATCGGCATCTGCGACAGGTATACGTATTCGCCGTCGGTTGTGTAGCCATGACTGCCCATCCGGGCCACATTCCTCATCTTCCAGCAACGCCAGGACGCCCCAAGACGCCATCGACGCCGGTGGTTAGTCGGTCCACGGGCGTAGAAGGCAGGGAAGAGTTAGGCCGCCGCCAATCACCACGCCAATCCATTCAAGCCATTCATCCACGGTACGCCATGCCACCTTCCCGATGGATTTTGGGGACATGCGGAACAAGGGTCCGGTTCGGCTGTCACACACCATCCAATGGCACTTCACGATCGATATTCCATGTGTACAATGGTACATGTAAGCAATAAGCATGGGCATCAGTCAGATAGACGACTCCTCTACGCTAGAGATCAGACTAATACTCCAGTCCTCCCCCAGCGGGTCTCGACCTTGTGTCTTGTCTTTTCCTTTCTGTTTTGTCCGGTTTCCTCGTCTGCTTGTTCAACTGTCGGTGGTACTCCATAATACCCGGTACAACCGTATATCGGTGTAGACAAGACCACCAGAGAGCAGTATTCCCCATGGCGACGACGCTTCACCAAAACGCCGCCGACCATATGGCCGGTAGGCTCGGGTCGGGCAACATGGAGCAGTGCATGTAAGTAACCGTGTCTCCAAAGAGTCCCAAAAAACACCAGACGAACAGTTGGAGAAGACTTGGAGTATCGTCCAAAGTGACACCATGGCTAACCCTGTCTTGTTACTGTCTCCAGAGCCATCAACGCCGGGTGCTCCGCACTTATCGCCGCTATCGCAAAGACCGTCACCGCCATCCACGGCCTCATGCGCGAAGTTCGTGAATCGCGCGCCGACCTCGATCCCATATCCAGCGAACTCCATTCCCTCAACGGCATTCTCGATATTCTCAAGGACGACGTCCCGTCTCTCCCGGAACAACTGGCGCAAAGTACTCCCGAAGTGCTCAGTTACTGTCTCACCATCATCAACGAACTCCAAGGATGCATCTCCATTTTGGACCGCGTTGGTCTCTCCAGGCAGGACAAGAAGTCGCGATGGATGGCGAGTAGGGGACATATTGCCAAGTTGCGGTGGACGTTGGAGGTGTACAAGGCCAGCTTGGGACTGGCGGTGGACTTGGTTGCGTTGTAAGTGCGCTTCCTATGGGACTTACTTTGCGAAGTCGAGTAGGGTTACTAACATGTGCAAAAAAGAACTTCTAGCAAACAACAAAGCGAAGAAAGTCCGGTTAGAGGTATCTTTATGGAGGATTCTTCTGTGGTATGGGACGGCAAGGACGAGTTGGCCGACGTATTAGCCCAAATCAGCCGTGTTGCTGCTCGACTCGAAGACGAATCCCGCCACAACGGTGCTGTCGCCAAGCTTCAACATTACCTCGATGCGCTATACGGAAATGCTCTCGCCGCTGTCGACCGCGAGATGGACCATTTCGAAGGCCAACGAAATAGTGCCCACTCCTCGACCGATAATGCCCCAGATAGCGCTATCGACATGGGCGATGACGACCACGCCTTTGTCCATGCCAAAACATCGAATATCCCGATACCACAAACCTATGTCAACATGACACAGGACGAGTTTGACGAGATGTTGGATGAACTAAGGGAGATGCCGGTACGACCTCCAACACCACCGCAAAGGTCGGCGAGACGGTCTTCGTCGGCCGCTTCCGTCACTCGCAGCGAATACCGTCCTAGCACATCCGATTCTCATACTAGCACACCCTATGTTGCTGGTACGTTCCTGGATCTCGAAACCCGAAGCCAAAGCCCGCATCTTCGAACTCAAAGCGACTCGGCAGCCATATCGCCTCGTACAGTCCCGATCAACCATTTCCCACATATGAGCGGGGGCGTTATACCGGTCCGTACGTACGGCCAAAACCGCGATTCCCTATGGGAAAACCCTCGCCCAGCGGTACCCGTTCCTCGACCGACCACATCTAGTTCGAACATAACAAACTCCCCCAAGCCGAACGTACTACGAAGAAGCAGCTCCCGCCTCTCCTCAGCTTTGAAAGGCCTCAGCTTCGGCCGCCAACGCTCCCACTCGACAACCAGCACCAGCTCCGCCAAATCATCCACCCCATCCCTATCGCTAGCCTTCGGCTTATCTAGCACCCCCTTCGCTACCCCCTTCTCCGTGGCCATGCCTCCCAGCCCTCGCACTCCCGCTCCCGAAGCCCCAGCCGTCCAACCAGTCTCCAGCATTCCTCCCTCCGGCGCCATCTTCGGCGTCTCCCTCGCCGACTCCATGTCCGTAGCCAAAGGTCTCGCCGGCACCCGCCACGACAGCGGCGGCTCCTCCACGCGCGACTACCCGCTCTGCATCCTGCGCTGCGTCTACTTCATCCAAGACCACGGGCTGCGCGCCCCGCACATTTTTGCGCAAGAAGGCGACCCCTACCGCCTCCAGCGGCTCAAGGCCATCTTTAGCTCGCCCGACACCGGCTACGGCAAGTTTTTGGTTTGGAACCAGTTCACTGTCTACGAAGCCGCCGATCTGATTCTTTTGTTTTTGTCTGAGCTTCCCCAACCGCTTGTCCCGGAATCCGTGGCCAAGCGGTGGATCTCCATGTCCCGCCAGGCAACCAAGTCCGGGTCTTCGGCGATCAGGCTAGATAAGGGTATTGACTTTTGGGAGGAAGCGTTGCAGGGTATCAAGGGGCCAAACAGAAGCTTGTTCAAGCTGCTGCTGAATTTGTGGGGAGATGTGGCGGATAGCGTGGAGTGGAACGAGATGACGGCTGAGAGGCTGGCGGAACGGATGATGCGCCCGCTGATGCACCTGCCGCAGACGAGGTATGGGACGGATTACATGCTGGGATTGGCGTTTGTGGTTAGGAAGAGGAGTGAGTATAATGCGGGGTTGAAGGGGGAGAGGAGTCGGGCTGCTTTCTGAGCCCGATACTACTGGGTACGTGATGAAGAGGAGGGGGTGACGAGGTATGGAAGTTGGAGCTGATGCCTTTCCTTGGCTTGGTCGGACTCTTTTTGCCATGTTTTTTTTACCTTGATTTTGGGAGTTGTTGTCGTCTTGTCGTTCGTTTGGAGCTGAAATGATACCCCGGAGAGAATGTACCGCGTATGGAATATTACAGAGCGTCACTGAAAATACCGAACATGAAGTTTACAATGACCATCATCTGCTATGAACATTGTGCGAGAAGACTGTGGTATTTGCAGCACAGAACGACAGTCTGTCCTTTGACCGGCAACCTCTTTTGACACCGGGCGTTCTAGGCACAGCCAGAGAGAGCCTGGAGGTCTTTCTGTTGTAGATTTCTGCATTCGTTGCTCATTGATCTGGCCAGCTGTATAGCTGCTGCTCTGCTTTGGCGATTGGTTCTATCACCTCAATTTACCTACCCGAGAGGGGAGGGGAAGGAGGCGCTTCGAGCCCTGACGAGCACATCATCATCTCCATTTCGCGTGATCGATCTCACACTTGGGGACTACGGAAGCTGTTCCCACCTCTTGAACCGCATTGGCATTTTCCTGTTGGATAAGGTATGGTTGAAGCATGTGACACCGACTGTCAAATATTTTCGGAGTCGTCGGCGACCTGATCGCTTCATACCGGCCAGAGCTTGACGTGCACTTGCAGCGTATTATGTACAGAAAACTGCTTTGTGTGGCTAACTTGGTAGCTGTATACCGGTTTTATTCTGTACAGACCTAAAAAAAGACTTGAAGGCCATTCTTGGCCCGGGCCCGGACGCACCTGCCTTGTTTTTCCGCATAACGTTGGGGATATAAATGAGCGGACTGCCACCACCTGCTCATGTGCAAAGCTTTTCCCTCTTACATTGTCCGGGCTTTCTGCACCGTCTTATCTTTCCCAGATGCCATCACCAAGCCACCAAGATTACTGCTTGACTGTCGACGCAATGCCCGGGAATCTGGCCATCTCTACCCACTGCCAACCCTCGACTTTGGCGAAAATTGCATATCTCGAGCAAGCTACAGCGATGTTGCTGCCTGTGATGGCTTCTGTTGCTGGCGGCATCTCGCCTGTGGCGAGAATGATGTCCAAGTTGTCACCTGGCTGAGTTTCAGCGCAGCGCAGCGGGCATCTCGCGAGCTACTGCTACTCGCATGTCCGGCGTCATTGATTTTAGAATTATGTAGGTATCACCACGGGCATGGGCCTTGCTGTTGAGAAGTGGCCAGAAACCACCAGGTTTTTTTTGGGGTTTTTAGCAGACCAGAAAATTCCTGAGCCCCCGCCCTTCGAGCCACCTTGCACCTCTTAGTTTTTTTCGAAAATTCCAACCCAAAACTGACCATCCTTGTGGAAAGTATTTGATCCCTTCAGTCCGCTACTATCAACAGTCGTTGCGAGAAAACAACCAGTTCAAACAAGCTCTTTTACACATCAACATCATGGACGGAGAAAACCAATCAAGCAGACCCGAACAAGCTCCTCTGGAGCGCTTCCCACCAGAGGTCGCCGAGATCAACTCCAAGTACCACATGGACGTAAGTGTTGCGAGAACTGCTACCCCCGTCTATCTTGTTGTTATGACTATCGGTTCTGGCAAGCATGGCTAACAAATTCTGTCCCTGATATAGGGCTCAACCACCATGGAAAACCGCCAAATCTCGGGGGTTGGCGTCACCTTCGGCCCTGGCATGGAGGTCCACAAGGTCATGCCAGAGATGACCCGTCTCCCTTATTATAAAGCGGAGTGCAAAAGGGTTAATGTGTACTGGGGCAGACAATTCTCCAAGTACGCCATCAAAATGGACCAGGATCCGTCAAGTCTCCTGACGATCCATACTCTGTTCCTGTCTGGAGAAATTCAGGTCCGCGGCAAGCCAGTCGCCACCCAGTATTTCTCTTCCGGTCCTGGTTCCGGGATACTTGAGCTCTTGGAACTTCCACCAAGTGTAACTGGGGAAGAGATCTGGAGCCAAATTCCTCTGAAGCTTTTGAGGGGGAGGGGTGCGCAGTGGTCTACAAAGCAGCCGAAGTGCAAAGACAGCAGTGCTCTGAGCACGGTACTCTCGCTAATCACGCAGTTTGGTCCCCTCAAAGATCAAAAAGTTGAGACTTTGCCAACCATGATGCGGGTATCGGCCTTGTTTCAAAATGAGAATGACGCCAGGAGAGCTGTCGAGGTTCTCAATCAGTCACCACTGCCGTTGGATTCGCAGCAAAAGCTGATAGCTAGGCTGGAGTACCAAATGGAGTTCAAGGGTCCAAAGGAATGGCTTCAGAACATTCCTGGACAGCTTTTGAACAAGGCCTCCATTTCCCGGAACATCCACCAGATAACGTTTGCCCTGTCACTCGACGGTGAAGCACGCTTCAGCCTGAGCGGAGAGAACGGTGAAGTGCTTGTCGAGGCAATGAAGTGGGTACGCAAGCTCCCTGTCTCCGGCCAAATCGACGAGGAAAAGTCAAGCTCTCGGGACTTTACCACAACAGACGAGTGCTGTGTCATATGTGGTGATACGGCAGAGTCACCCGTAATCACTCAGTGTAAACACGTCTATTGTGGTAACTGCTTCCACAATCTTTGCTCCAGCACCTTCTCAATAGGAAGCTGGCGAGATCGGGCCGTCTGTCAGGCGCCCAAACCATCGGGTACCTCGACAGCACTTGACAACTCCATCTGTGGCTGCACCCTCACCCTCCCAGAGCTCCAGGCATTGCTCGAACCTAGTACCTTCGAACGCCTCCTCATTGCGTCCTTCAAATCCTACGTCAACCGCCATCCAGACAAGCTGCAAAATTGTCCCACTACCAACTGCGACTACATCTACTTTGTCACGGAGCCCTACGACCAACCCGACCGGCACAGCGACAATCCCGCCACAGCACCGCACATCACCTGCCCCCATTGCCTCGCCAACATCTGCACACGCTGCCAGGAAGGCCACGCAGCCAGAGGCATGACCTGTCTCGAGTTCCAAGATCACCTAGCGCATGGGGCACACTCGATAGCCCTCGCCAAAGCAGAGCAGGGCATCAAGGACTGCCCAAAATGCACGACGTCCCTTGTCAAAGTTAACGGGTGTAACCACGTCACTTGTCCTGTGTGCAATACCCACCTGTGCTGGATGTGCTTGGAGATGTTTAGAGGTGAAGCTGCCGCGGATCGCGTGTATAGGCATTTGGAGGAGGTGCATGACGGGATCTATGATGATCTTTTCGATGAGGAAGATGAGGAAGATCTCGATGATGATGATGATGACGACGACTGGGAGCGAGATTATGGGTTTGGTCCGGAGGCTGCTCCCGTGCTGGCACGTCTAGTAGAACATATGCATCGACATGCTTTAGAACTGTTCGGACGTGTGCAGAGACAAGATGCAGAGCTGCGCAGAATCATGGGAAACGTTGCTGATCCGGATTTCGACGAGGGCCAGGGCGAACAAGCGGATACTGGACAAGAGGATAACGGGGATGATGATGAGGGTGCGGGTGTAAACGGAGAGGATGCCGCTAACCAGGGCATTGGGATTGAAGACGAACAAGTGGGTCTTCGGGTTCAGGGGGCTCCAGAAGCACAAGATCAAGAGGTGAGGTTGGAGAGGGTGGTTCAGCACGAGGTGAGGTTAGAAATGGTGGTTCGGCGAGAAAATGGGCGAATGAACGAGCGAGCGCAACCTCATCAGCGGAGGGATTGGGAAGAGATTGATGTCATTGTCCATGACATTTCGTACAACTTTGGCTTTTTCGTTTGGCTTTTTTTCTTTATCATCTCATTCTTGTGGAAGTCTACACGGAGATTGGTCTTGTATGCTTTATATGTGTACATTGCGGTCATTTTGGGAATTATTTGTCTTGCTGCGATGATCGTTGGGCTGTTTCCGTTCTTGTTTCGCGTGATTTTCGCGGTTTTCGTGGTGTTTCCCCTGGTGGCTTTCGGCGCGATCCCCAGGGTTGAACTTGAAGAACCATAACAATTATAGGACAGGATAGAATTTTATATACTTCCTAACCTTTAGCGTTAATTGTTTGAACGAAGTAGCCAGTTTGTCGAAATAAATTTCTGTTCCTGAACACATCTGTAGTTTCCAATGGGCCAGGTACACGGTGCACCTGAGTGTGAGGCAGGCAGGGTCTTCAACTGATGGATGGATTTCCTATCGAAGACATATGTAAGAATCCTTGTCCAAAATCACATCTCAACATGCATATAAACCCCTTCATTACTTTTGTGAGGAATAGTAATGCGCAGCGAAACAGCCGGGAAAACGAGTCGTGCTTCACCGAGTTGCTGCCGCCGCCGCGCATCCAGGAGCCCACGATGTCGCTACACCCCAACCCCGATCCGATTTCCAAAACCCGTCTTTAAAACACAATCGACATCAATAAGCATATTTATCAGCTCTTGCACCCACCCTAGGACGCATTTCAAAAATATTTCAATTGTTGTGTGGCAACCCACCGTAGAGTGTCCAACCCGACTCCGTCCCTCACAAGGAACCAAACCTAATTCACCCCAGTCAAGTCGCCCCATTATGTTTGGCGTTCATAAGCACAACAGCCGGGCGAATTATTCAACAATTAATACTAGCCCGATTAGCTCAGCTGGTTAGAGCGTCGTACTAATATCGGTTCTTCTGATATCAAGTCCATGCGAAGGTCAACAGTTCAATCCTGTTATTGGGCATGTTTCTTTTTTGCGTTATTTTCTTTCGTGTGTGGAGCCTCCTCCCCGGTCTATCTCCTCCTGAGCGAACTTCTTTTTTTGGTTTCTGGTTCAGGCCTCGTCGCAGGATGGAGTCAACAAAGTTCAATGTGTTTTTGCCAGTGGCGGTGGGAAAAGGGAGTTCAAAATGAGGATGTTAGTAACGACAATGTGCTGGATGAATAAAATGTGAATGGGATGAACAGGTGGGAGAAAATGATGGACGATAGACAGGAACGGATAATAACAACGAAAGGATGCCAGGCATCAAATAAAGCATCTCGAGGACAAAACCGAGACAGATACAAACTTGAAGCAGCCGAAGTTGATAATAATCTTAAAGATCACCAATAATTCCGGGTCCAGGTAGTCCAAATGCGACTCCGATTCAGATGGAAGAACTGATCGTTCAAGTTCAGATGTATGTATGTACAACCAAAGCAACCCACAAAACATCGACACAACGCACCATGCTCTTCCAGTTGCTCTCCAACAATGTGCGCAAAACCTTTCTTTTCCTGCAAAAATCCCTTTAGCAGGTCCCACGCAAAAAAGATCTCGACACCAAGATCAAAATTCCGATGTCAGTGTGCATGTCAGAAAGCAAACAAAGACTGTCTGTTGTCGTCATCGAAAAGAAACTCAAAGCACATCCAAAAAAATGCAAAAAGATATTGAGACTCGGATACCGGGAGTCGAACCCGGGGCTGTTGAGAGAGCAGTCACTCCTGAGAAGTGAGAGTCAACGATGTTACCGCTACACCATACCCGATTGAACTGATATGGTCCGATTTGTTGTTGGAAGACGGTCGGGGAGTCGGGGTTATGTAACCGATGTGAAGAATTTTTTGGTGTTGTGGGGCGGTGGGTGTTGGTGGTGTGGAGACCGATTCGGGGTTGGGTCCGGCGTGGTCCGGGTCCCGGTCTGGGTCTGGGTTTGGGGGAGGGTGTAAGTGGAAGTGGATTGGGGTTAGGAGATCGAGTTAGTGGGTTAGGGGTAATGAAAGGACGGCAATGGTTACGAATACGGCCTGAGGAGATGGAATAGGAATCGATGTACGAAAGAGACCGTCCCGTGGCGAGAGTTGTGAAATGGTGGCGAAATTACTGAACATAAGCTCTTTGGGAACTTCATCTTTTTGTTTGATGCGGCTCAAAGACGGTCTGATAGTAAGCCAAAGTTCGTTGTGTATCTGATGTTCAACTTGGAAACCGTGATTGCAACGTATAGTGTATGTATACGTCTATATAGGATGATATGTCTATGTGTGTACTCAGTATTCTAAGAGAAGTAGGAAATGTGTAGCAAGACAAAAGAAACAACCACTACCAAACAAACAACCACCCCAATAAGCCAAGTCTAGAACAAGCAAACAACCAAGCCAAAAGACAAAAGCAAAAGTCTAAAACACCCATGAGCTCTGCAGCTCATATGCATCCGCAGACCCCAGTTCCTCTTCAAACACATCACCACATTACCACCTCAGCGCGAAGTTCGAATTCCCCAAGCTGCCACTTAAGGGTAGCTAGTAGGAAGGGGGTTGTGGAATCCAAAGACGGACGAAGGGTCATACTGCTTCTTGAGCTTCGCCAGACGGGGGAGCTTGTTGCGGCCGTAGATCTGCTCGTGAGTCTCGTCACCGTGGGCGTAGTTGACGTAGACGGTGAGGCCGTTGTAGCCGGAAGTCTTGGCGTAGTCGTCGCGGAGCTCGCGGCCCATGGCGTCGGCGACGGTCTCGACCGGGTTGCCGGGGGCGTCCCAGCGCATTTGGATCATGCTGTGAGAAGAGGATGTGTTAGTGAGTGCGAAAAGCTAAGGGGAATGGGGTGAAGGCGACTTACACATAGGTGGTAGCGTCTCTCCAGGGGTAGGCAGTCTCAGAGTCAGGAACGGCGACGACGGCTTGGTTGGGCCAGGTCTCGAGAACGATGACAGAGGGACGGGCGGCGGGCTGCTCGTTCCAGAACTTGGCGAGCTTGTTGAAGGTCTTGACCCAGGTGTTGGCGTTGTGGCGGCGGAGGTTGACACCGTAGACGTCGTAGACCTGAGAGTTGGCGCAGACCTCCTTGTCCAAGCCCAGGGTGGTTTCGGTGCTCATCTTCTTCCAGGGGATGGCCTTGATGTCCTTGTACCAGGGGTTCAGACGGAGGAGCGGCTGCATCCACCTGCGGGCCTCGGCCTCGGAGCCGCCGGCGTAGGTGCTGCTGATGATAATGGTGGGCTTCTCGGTGGTCTGGTTGTAGGACATGATGGTCTCGACGGTCAGGCCGGGCGGGAGGTACATGTTGGCGATGGTGTTGAAGAGAGTGACGTTCTTCTCGGGCTCGTAGATGAGATCGAAGCTGATGATGTCACCCATGGACTTGTGCATCTTGTAGGTGGCCTGGGTAATGATACCGAAGTTGGCACCGGCACCGCGGATACCCCAGAAGAGTTCAGGGTTCTTGGTCTTGGAGGCCTCGACAATGTCGCCGTTGGCAGTGACCATGCGGACGGACTCGAGAGCGTCAATGACTAGACCGTGAACACCGTCGAGACGGCCAATTCCGGCGCCAATGGTGGCGCCAATCATGCCAACGCAGCTGCAGGTACCAGTCTGGACCTGGAAGCCAGCATCGGAAACAACCGGGAAGACATCAGCGAAGATGACACCGGGGCCGATGGTTACGGTTTCACGTTGCTTGTCAATCTTGACATCCTTGAAGTGGCTGAGGTCAATGGCCAGACCCTCCTGACAGTTGCCGAGGGTAGTACCATAGCCGTGGCGGCCACCGGTAGCAAGGAAGGGGATGTTGTTCTCCTTAGCCATCTTGACCAAGGACACGATATCAGCCTCGGTGGTGGGCGTGATAGCGGCCTGGTACGAGGGCGGGCGGTAGACGTCCCAACGCTCCGTGACACTGAAGAAGTCTCCCGAGCCAGGGAAGTGCACCGTGGTGGTGTTGGACAGGATCGGGGTAGTGTCACCGATAATGGTTCTCATGTCCGCATTCTGGCGGCGATAGGCGTTGGTCGCAGGAGAGGCATTGATACCCCCGGCAAGGAGGGCTGAGGTGAAGAGGAGGGAGGAAGACAGATGCATCTTGAAGTCCTTGGCAGACTTGTCGAAGAAGGCTGTTCAAGATTGTTAGGTGGCTGGTTGCTGGAAAGAGGCCGATGAGGCTTTGCTGCTTAGTGTTTGTGTTGAAGTGATGAGTGGATGTTGAGATGATGATGTGAGTGATGATGAGAATTGTCGTCGAGAACGGGAGAAACAGGTCTTCCTTTATACAACGAGATTACCAATGTTTTCGTCGTTCTCAACATTCATGTTGGGTTAACGATGAGGGCATCACGGCAAACCCGAGCATCTGAGCAGATGTGTATCTTCTCCTGGCCGCATAGGGTGATTCTTCGTATAGGTCGGTCGCTCAACATGAATCATAATGTCGATGTTGTTGAAGCTATCATGACAACCCTTGTATGTCTGTGAGGCATATGCCATTCTGAGGTGGTTAACCTGCTTGAGGTAAACTCTATGATGATGTCGTATGCTGTTCAACGCAGGAACGAGGCACCGAGTGGTTCCATGACTGAGTGTTCATTGGCCCATAGTCTCAATCCATGGTCAGGTTGACAGTGTAACGGGTCACGAGGCCCAGGTAATGAAGATGGGGATGCTACCCGAACCGAAACTCCCTTAACCCATTGTGTATGAGAGGCACAGATAGCTTGCGGATGAGGCTCTCAACTTCTCGGCCTAACTCTGAATGGAGCAGATGGGAGCTGACACTCGACGAAAGAGGACAGCCTCAATGCAGGAACAAGTCGCTTGCAGGTTTCACAACCTGATAGTAGTTTCCAGCGAGAGTGACTTGATGGTCATCAGCTTTCTTGATAGTGTAGATCCCGTGGGAGAGAAGGTTTCCAGAAGGCGAAAGCATCCAAGAAGCTTCTATTCGCCCTCGATTCGCCATGGTTTTCGGTCTGGTTGGAAATCCTAATGCGAAAGCTGAAGGCATCAAACCCACTGACCTTTCTCCTAATCTGGCTGAGAGTAAACAAAGGTACGCTCTGCCTCAAAATCACGGCCGTACTTTTGTGTTGAACTGTTTGCGGGCCGATGGTGAATCATGTCGAACGTGACGGATGAGTGTCCAAGTGTGATCCAGTTTCATCTGGCCATAATCCGACGAGGATTACGGGTTAAGGTAGCCAATGGGTGGATAGTTGGAGGAGCATTAAGGTTGACGCCTCACAGCATCGTCCAATATCAGGATGGTGTCAAGCCAAACCGGGTCTTCGGGTCATCTTTGTTGTGGAAGATTCGGAACTGCACTCTTGTCACCTTGGCAGGGCAAGAGCGACAGAAACGGGTCGTACGGTTTAGCCGCAGTGCAGCGTCCCTGACACTGACAACAACCCATATCCCGAGCTTGTGTCGATGTCCATGATTGGCATTATGCCAGATGGAGTTAACATCCCCGGATCAACTGGGTTCGAATCTCTGCCACGTGCGACAGGACACACTGCTATCGTCGACGCCTCTTGTTGCATCGCGGCTTGGGGATCGTTTCAACCTATCAGTGTCCAGGAGCTTCTGATGATTCGACTCACTTGTCGCGTTTGTCCGTAGCTGTGCCCGTTTGTGGCATGCTTGGATCGTGGACTTTACCAGACAGAGGAAAAGGTGTTGTGTCGTCAAATGTGCTGCGGAGGCACAGCTCAGGGCACAGCTCGCCAGGCTGCTGCCAGTGTAGCCCAATGCAGTCGCAATCGATAAGCCCTGAAGCCCCGCTGCTCAGCTCCCTATCGGCCGCTATCAGCCAGCTGTCAAGGAACCCACTGGCACTGACGTAACGTGCCTCCACTACAGACTACTCTACAGTTCCCTCCAGTTCAGCCTCTGACAATATTGACGTCCATCCTTCAACTTCACCAGAGTTTGGTCTGAGCATCGGCTACGCCCTCGAACAGAAGCGAGTCTGTTGATGCCTCAACAAGAAAAAGACGGCAGACAAGTAATGTGGCATGAATCATCAGCATTCATGCTCTCAAACTCGACCAGCACTTTCCGTTTTCGGTCTGCGGACAACCTCAGAATATCCTCGTCCGTATCAAGAGATCATGAAGATATACGCAGGCGGAGTGGCGTCAAAGCTATCCTGTCATCTGGACACAACTCGTCAACAACCAGGATGCGGTTGGTTAACACCATGGAGTTGATGCCTGAGAAATGTTCCTCCTTCAGACACCTGAAAACGGCATGGGAAGTTGGGTGGTCTGGATGCGGGCATGTATCTTCATGAAGGTTGAAAGCTAGTCGTTTTGAATCATGATGATCTTGACATATTGAAGACAGGTTTGATCGTGAAGATGATGACCTCTTCACCAAGTTGAAGATCCATATAAACCGTCAAATGTATCACGGTTAAGGAGTTCTGTTCGACATCAACTCATCACCATCTTATCACATACCAGCTTGACAAACAGCAGTCAAAATGGCTCGTTTGTACCGCTTCGCTGTATCCTCAGCACTTCTTTTGCAATCCCTTGCTTGTGCCTCCCCGGAGCCATGCCTCAACGGAATTTGTCACTTCACCCGCAACAAGCTGGCAAGTAGGACAGTTGCCAGTGAGCTGGGCCCGCAGCTCTCAGTAAACTCAAAGGTTTACGGACCTGATGATACGGAGTTCGGCAGCTGCACCGCTCGATATGACCCCTTCTTCACTCCCAAGATTCAGATGGTGGTCCAGCCTGACTCGGAGGACGACATCCCCAAGATTGTATATCCCCAGTCCTTTTGTCACTCGTAACAAGGACAGAGCTGACACCAACCAGGTTCAATATGCCAACGCCAACGGCATCCCCTTCCTTGCCATGGCTCGGAGACACGGCATGACAAGCACATTGTCAGAGTTTGACGGTATGCAGATCGATATGTCCCTCCTTGACAAGATTGAGATCCAGCCAGACGGAAAGAGCGTCGTCCTCGGCGGCGGCGTCTTTGCCAAGAACATCATGGAAAAGTTGTGGGATGCCGGTTATGTCACTTGTAAGTTTTTCTCTTTCTGTGATTTCTCTATCCATACTAAACCCATGTCTCAGCTTCCGGAAGCACGTCCTGCGTTGGCCTTCTCGGCCCAGCTCTCGGCGGAGGCCGTGGCCGTCTCGAAGGCTTCTACGGCGTCGTCAGCGACAGCTTCCTCAAGCTTAACGTCGTTCTCGCCAACGGCACCGCCATCACCGTCTCCGAGACCGAACACCCCGATCTCTTCTGGGCCATGAAAGGAGCCGGCCACAACTTCGGCGTCGTCACCAGCCTCGAGATGAAGATCTACCCCCGCGGCGTCGACACCTGGTACTACAAGACCTACATCTGGACTCAGGACAAGCTGGAGAGGGTCTTCGAAGCATCCAACAACTTCCACAACGACGGTAACCACGCCGGTCATCACCTCAAGGAAATGGCCTTCAACATGGGCAGCTACACCATCATCCCCAGCATCAGCGAGACCGAAGGCGTCATCTTCTGGTCCTTCGTCTACCGCGGCTCCAAGGAAGAAGCTCAACCGTACCTGGACGCCTTCGACGCCATTGAGGCGGTCTCCACCGAAGACGGTAACGTCCCTTATCCCGAGGTCCCCGGCGTGTGTGGCACCGGCATGAACAGCGCGCTGTGTGACTACGGCTTGAACCACGTCCACTACCCTGCAGGACTGAAGGTCTGGAACGTCACCACCCAGCGCCAGATCTACGACTTGTACAACGAGAAGATTCGGCAGTATCCTGAGTTCCAGCGTACCACTGTCAACATGGAGGATTACTCTCACGAAGGTGTCAACGATATCGATCCCGATACTTCGGCTTATCCGTGGCGCGATAGGGGTCTTCTCAGGTACGCCCCCCTTCCCTTTCCTCCTCTCCACCTTTCAACACTAACACAAAACCCAAAGCTTCATCGCCGTAACCTACGACCCCAATCCCTCTCTCGACGAAGCCGCAATTGCCTGGGCCCAAGAGACTCGTGATCTCTGGAACGCCGGTGCCCCCGATCTCCTTCCTAGTACCTACGTCAACTACGCCCATGGCGATGAATCGGTCGAGTCTATGTACGGTTACGAGCCCTGGAGGCTGGAGAAGCTCCGTGGGCTGAAGGCTCAGTATGACCCCGACAACCTCTTCAGCTTTTATAACCCTATTATCCCCAACCAGAACCCTAGGTCTACGCATGAGTCGAACTTTCAGGGTCGTCAGATTGGGGCTAAGTCGAGGGGTCGTGGGCAGTAGAATGGATATGGGATGACATGGATGGATTGATATGACGAGGACATGGATGTGGAGATGCAGCTGCTCTTAGCTATTTTCTTTTGTCTTTCCTTATTATAACGCGATAGAGATACTAGATATAGGAGTTTTGATCTTTGGCTTTCAGTGTCTGGAATAGAGTTATTGTTTGAACCACACAAAGCCACAGTTTCAGTCCATTGAGGGTGTCGTGATCCTACCGCCCCCAACCAACGGGTATATCTTCAGATGGTGGGAGCGAGCGGATGGCAACCCTCCACGCTTGAACCGTTCTGCTGGGATATGCTGTGAACCATGACCTGCACTACACAAGGGCCTACTTGTAACTTCTTAATCGTTTCTTTAGTTGCAAGGAACAGATCACGATACTTTGGGATAGATGTGGTGTTGTCAATTCGATGTTGCAGTTGAGGTAGTTCGAGGCACCCGACCTAACCTGCAATGCCCGCTGGAACGTTGATCAAAGTGTAGCGGGAGAGGTGTTCACCTACAGGGTGTTCTTTCTGTTAGGTCTTCTTAAACTTAGCGGCAGGATTAGCGAGCTACAGCGCTAAGACACTAACACTAACACGTACTCTCTCGTTCCGTAAGAGTCCTAGCTCCACTCCTCGACCCCACCATCATGCCCCACCGACAACGTCAAGCGACACCAGCGAGCTCGTGGGCTTGTCGCCAACGTCTTTCCATCAACAACGATCGTTGAACCTCAAACCCGATCATCAGAATGAGGGAAGCCCCTTCGGAAAGACATATGATACCACCTAATTACTGATAATGCAACGCGCAAACCCGACCGATCGAAAAATGGCACTGACACCGACAGTCCGCCCGACTCTGCTTAGATATGACAAGCGACGGCCGTAGGTAACACACAAGATCCCCGCATCACCACGCATCACCACGCAAGACCGAGAGCATTTTCCAATTTGGTGTGTCTGATCCTGATGCCTTCGAGAAACTCGACGCACAATCGTTCGATTACTACCCACACTACCCACCACAACCCTCCCCGAACCTACCTCTAATGATACCGTTGCTTTTGCACATGGACGGGACCTACGAAGGCACGCTGCCTCGCTCTGCAGAGCTTCAAACGGGATCACGATGCCAGATGTCGGAGCTGAACCCACGATGTGCACTTCCCGTTGAGCTGAGTTTATTGCTGATTCTTGGGTGTTCTTCCCTCCCGCCCTTGGCTCGCCCTTGGCGAAGCTTGTTTTCGCCTGCGGGAAAAGCTTGATTGAAGTTCCTTTTGGTGTGATACCCAACGGCTGGAAGATGTTGTGTGAGCAGTTTTCGTCACCATCTTGACCATTGTAGGCTTAGCAAGGCAGCCTAGAGGTTTGTTGCACAGAGTGTTTCTTCATATCTCGAGTCTAGAATCTATTTGCTTGACATTTCACAGCATCTTATTTTACCTGACTCTCCTACACAGTAGTTTAGCACCGCCAGTTTTCCGATTTCCGGTTTCCGAGCATACACTGACGGGGTGTCTGAGTCTCTGAGCTTCCAACCCATTTCTATGAATCTCGCCACTGATTATACACCATTCCCTTTGAAGTTTGCAATCTTGTCTTTCTTCATGCATAGAAGCGATGGCATGATCACCTCTATTCAGCTGATGCCATCTCGATCACCTCACCTCACTTAAAGCGGAGTAGGACTCTCAGCAAGAAGCGAGCTATAGAAGCGATGATACCCAGTGCTAGATCTGGTCTTGATCGACGCGACGACGACACCGACGGGGTTTATACATATGCATGGAATTTTGTCCTCGCAGTCCTCGCAATCCAAGCTCTATTTGTCAATGCGAGATTCGGATCACGCACCCTTACAACATTCTACGATTTCTAATCCACATTCTATCTATATCTGAACCTTGACTAAGTTGACTAACCTGATGAAAATCTTTAGGCTCCGGTAGACGGTTAACGGCCACTCTCAGCGAAGAAAAGTCGGCCCTTAATAGCATATTCCCAGCTAATCCCGTCCCGCTTCCAAGTAAAATGCGCCCTTCAAACTCCACAGTGACAGGGGTAACAAGATCCAGGCCTTAGTTGTCGGTCGAGCAAAACACCATCGGCATCATGAAGTGATGCATGATCACAACGGTCTAAGTCAAGGTCAAGACACTGTGATGATGGTGATGATTAATTTTCTCTGCCATGGACTCGGGGTATTTGAGGCTTGGCTTCTCCCCAAGTACTCTGAGTTTTGTACTTCCTTTGTTTATCCATCTCCTTACGCTTGAACTACTTTGATCAAAAGAATCCCCGAGAACACTCAACATGTTTCCCATCAAAGTGGGTGCCTTCGTGGCAGCCATATCCTCGATTACTTCTGTCTTTGCAGAAGCCATCCCCAAACCTCCACAAGCACTTGCCTTCCATGCCTCAGATTGGCCGGACTTTGATGCCCACATTAAGCGCTGGTCGAGCTACTCAGCCCCCAAGTTCACGGGTGTCTTTAAACCAAAGACTGAGGATGAGTTATCTGAAGGTGTAAGAACACTTCGTTTCTTCCTTTGACCTTCCGCAGGCTAACCTCACCGCAGATTGCTTACCTAGCCAAAACCAAGCAGAGATTCCTAGCTACCAAGGCTGGCGGTCATGGAAACAGTCCTACCCTTGGCACGACCTATGATGAGGTTGTCCAAGTCAATATGGAAAACTTCCGCCATGTCATCTTCGGCAAGGAAGGTAAGGAGGTGACAGTGACAGTGGGAGGAGGAGCGAGAATGCAGGATATCATCCCCCGGTTGCACGCTGAGGGTAGAGAAATGAGTAAGTCCAACCGTCTTTCCCTCTTCTTTTCGTCCCATTGCTAACCATCTGTAAAAGCCGTCGGCTCCTTCCCATGCGTAGGCACCCACGGTGTTCTCCTCGGCGGCGGCATGGGTCGTCTCATGGGCAAGCACGGCCTGATGATCGACTCGCTTCTGCGCATCAAGGTCGCCCTCTGGAACGGCACCATCGTCGAAGCCTCCGAGACCTCTTACCCCGACCTATTCTGGGGCATGCGCGGCGCCGGCCACAACTTCGGCGTCGTCGTCGAGTCGACCTTCAAAACCTACCCCGACGAGGGCGGCATGCATTACAACGCCGACATGGTGTTCACCGACGACTCCATCGACGGGGTCCTGCAAACCACCAAAGAAGTAATCGAAGCCGGCCTCGACCCCTCCGTCTTCCTCATCCTCGGCTACCTCTTCGACTCCACCGCCATGAAACCCGTCCTCTTCATCAACATCGTCTCGGCCCACGACACCAAAGCTGGCAAATCCGTCTCTGCCAAATTCGCTTCTTCGGGGAGCATCACCCGCACCCACTTCAACGAAACCCTCATCACCTTCGCCGACCTCGGCTCCGGCGCCGCCCTCCCGGGCGTCTGCGCCAACTCCCTCTCCCAAGACCTCTACACCGCCTCTTCCCCATCCCTCTTCTCCCCCGCATCCATGAAAGCCGTCTACGCTTCTTACTCCTCCTTCATCGCGTCCCACCCCGCCGCCAACAGGTCAATCCTCCTCTTCGAAGCCGCTTCCCCGCACGTCATCGCCTCCGTGCCTGATGAAGCCACCGCCTACCCGCACAGGGGGAAAATGATTACCAACGCCATTATCCAAGTTACTTGGGATGATGAGTCCCTCAATGAGGTAGCGGATGCGTGGGGCAAGGAGACGAGAGATTTGTTGGCGAAGCCGGAGAATAGTGGGTATGAGAGGCTGTATGCGTACATCAATTATGCGAATCGGGATGAGCCGCTGCAGGCCCTGTTTGGGTATGAGGAGTGGAGGTGGGAGAGGCTGACGGGGTTGAAGAGGGAGTATGATCCTGAGGGGTACTTTGATGGGTACCATGGGATTCCGAGGGTGGTGGAGGGGTGGACTGAGGGGCAGGAGGCGGGAGGCGGGGGTGATGGTAGGCTTCCTAAGATTACGCCTCATGAGGAGCTGTGATGTGGGCTTGGTGTTGGTGGGAAGGGTGTGGTTGGTGAGGCTCGGGTAGACAGGTTGGCTCGGTAGCTTCAAGTTACGTCAACGCAGTTACGGTGTTTTGTTTTGGTAGAAATCATCATGATATTTGAGAAACCAATCGGGGTGGTGCCGTGCTGTGCCTTCGGGTTGAACCAGAGCTGATGTTGTGCCACCACCTCGCTTGGGAGTGCATAAATCCTCCGTGTCAACCATCCACTACCGAGAAACGGCGGGTTTACACTGCATGAAAAAGAGGGGAGGAAGAGTTGAACAATAAACATCGGGAAAAGGGAGTGGTCGCACTATCCCGTTTCTTAGATTATCCAGAAAAAAAAAGTGATGTGGGTGTCAGTACAGTTGTTCCTTCCCCAGACTAGCGGTTGGAAGGTATCGAAGAAGGAGCGATGGAGAGCAAATGGGAAAGAGCGAGAGTATCAGTGATCTTCAACCCCTTTTCTTGAATCATTTGATCGTGCCAATGTTAAAGAACGATCCAGAGTCAAAATGCAACACATTGCACCTGCTTGCCCAAGTCGGGAAATCGAAAATGATTGTGTATGCGGCAGGTGGTACCAAGCATAAAAGGGAGCAGGTGGTAGTACTTTCCCAACACTTGAGGGACTTTGGTCGAGCGGTGTGGTGCGCTGGCTGGTCTGACCAGCCAGTGGTGTACACGTTCCGCGTCGTTGCGCACAGTGAGATTGGTGATAGCTGGGGAGGGCCCTGTAGTATCTTGGCAAGCCCTTATACTACAGTGGCTGTAGCTGGTTCCTGCCCGCTGGACCCCCACAAAGCTCAGACCCAGCCGCTGTAACGACCGGAAAGGTCCCCGGTTCAAATCCGGGCTCGAGCCGTCCCTTCCTCTTTTTTTTTGCATTTCTGTTTGTGTTCGATGTGGGTTGGAAGGTGCGAGGGGGGGGGAAGGAAACATGATGGAAAGGGCAGAAGTCATCATGGTGAGGGACTTTGCAACTCTTTTGGATGCCCACACAAAGTAAACAGGGGATACCTGGTAAAGACGAAGCAGACTGAATTGAGTACCTAATGTCTAATCCCACACTCCCAGTGTTGGCTTTCTCGTGTATTGCCATGCGCCATTGTAATTTCCTGAACAAGTGATGAAAGGCCGTGACAAAGAAACCTGTCGAGTCTATGGACGGAAGGAAGAAACCCAGGACACCACTTAGGTATCAATAGGAACAGCATCAGGGTACCTCCTCCCCGCAATCTCAAACTTCTTCAACGTCTCATCAATCTTCTCCAGATCCTCGCTGGTCAGCTCAATATCCACATTATTCTCCTTGACCCTCTCCGCGGTAGTCGCACCGGGGATCGGGATAACCGTCGGGTAACCGGGCTTCTTGCTCAGCGACTTGACCCAGTTGATCGCCAACTGCGCAGGCGTGAACCCCTTCTTCTTGGCCAAGTCATTCAGCTCGCTAACCAGCTGAATGTTCAAGTGGAAGTTCTCCGGGTAGAACCGAGGGTAATGTCTGCGGAAGTCGTCCGCGGGCAGGTCATCAAGCGTCTTGATCTGGCCGGTGAGCATGCCCTGGCCGATAGGCGAGTAAGCAATCAATGGAATGCCGAACTCCGCACAAGCCTCAGCGACACCGTTCTCAAGCGTGTGCGTGGCCCAAAGGGAAATCTCGACCTCCACCGCAGCGATCTTGGTGATCTTGACGGCCTTGCGGATCGTCGCGGCCGAAACCTCAGAGAGACCAATGCCGCCAATGACGCCCTTGCTGACGTACTCATCCTCAAGGTACTTGAGCGTCTCCTCAAGCGGCACCTTGGGGTCGACGCGGGCGGGCTCGAAGATGTCGATCTTGTGGGTGCCGTCCAGGTCGGCGAGACATGCGTCGATAGAACGCTTAAGACCGGCGGGAGAGCAGTCGGGGACCATCTGCGGGTAGAGGAAGGCGCCCTTGACGGAGAGGACAACCTTCTCGGCGTCTTCGGGGTATTGCTTGAAGTAGGCGGCCAAGAGCTTTTGGGTGTTCCAGTCAGGCGAGCCGTAGAATTCACCGGCGTTCCAGAAGTTGGCGCCGGACTCGAGGGCGGCGCGCATGGCCTTGAAGGCTTGCTCTTGGGGGGTGGGCGGGTTCTTGACGCAGAAACCTGGAGAGAAGGTTAGTCTGATTTCCATGGTTCTCTTGTCAGGGGTGAGGGTCGGGTCACGTACCCATGAGGCCGTAGCCAGTGGGGCCAACTTGCTTTCCGACGAGCTGAGGCATTGTTGCGATGTTGGTTGTTTGTGAGGACAGTAATGCTCCTGAGAGTGAAGGGTGTGTTCTGAGGTGAATCTGGGTTGATGTAATGAGTCAACTGAAGTCTTGTGATACTGATGCTGATGATGAGTGAAATGAGGATGGGGATAAGAAGTTCTTGTGTCTTCGAGGGTGGCCTGATTTATATCTGCGGCGTGGAGGAATTTTGCTCCCGAGATCCGAGAGATCAGGGTTGGCGGAAAGAAAACCAGTATCAGACTAGATACCGGATTTGGATGTGTGAGCTTTGGTTTTTGTTGCAGCATAGGATTCCTATGTGCTCCTGGCGGATTCGCCAGCATGCAGGCCTCAAACGAAGCGGAAGGGACCACTTGGTCCATGGCGGCTGGAGATAACGTATGTTGGATCCAGCCTTAAATCCGTTGGTTACCAATCTCTCGGGATGGAGAAACAAACAAAAATGCTTGATAATTGCCCAAGTATGTTCCAGCTGGAAGAAGCCTGGAATATCGTCAGTTCAGTTTTCTGGTATCGTTGTGCTCTTTTGGTGCCCTTTGAGAGTGTTGTCCCAATCGGGAAAGAATTCTGTGATTGGTCGAATTCACGCCCGTTCGTTGGAAGAAGGAGAGAGTGACGGAGTGGCAGTCATGCCGCTGCGGCCGCTCCGGGGCGACAGTTGGTCTCGACTGTCACCTTACCCTCGCTTACTTAACCATCCTTGAAGCCTTGAAGGGCTGATCCAATCCCGCTGAAGCCCTCGTCGCTCCGCGGTGAGTTACTCGTGCCTCGTCGGAATGTCCAGTGTCCGGGAACGCGCGGGATCTCGTCGTCGTCAGAACTCTGATGATGGATGGACAGGGGTCGATGCAGATCACACTTGATTGGCAGATTGCGATTTAAGGTGTGAAGTGTGGAACTTTTGCTGTGGAGCTGCCTAGCGCATCCCTAACCGCTATGGAGTAAGTGAAGAATCAAGCGCTTAAGTGCATATCGCTACCGAGTATTCATCAATCCGGCGGATGAGGTGATTCAAAGACAGCCACAGCGTCGTGCCGCTCTGTGCCATTGGCCAAAGTCACACGTTCGTCTCACGTTTCTTATGTCCGGCACTTGTTAACGGTAGATTTGTCATTTCCCATGGCTGAAAGCATGCCAAAGTTCCTCGCACCAGCCCAAGGCTGAAGCGAAGCCACAAGTCCCTAGCACACTGCTCTGTCCGCTTCTTGGTACCCGGTTGGGAGGGCTCTCCTTTGTCTGAACTGACGATTCTCTCCATGTCACCAAGACATATCGGTTTCCTTTCCGACGAGGCCGGTGGACCATCACTCTGTCTGCACATTTACATATTCTGGAATCCATACACTCGCATACATTACACCCTCTTCTGCGCGCCATCGATGTAACGGACTGCAAAATCCCCTTATCATTCTGATTCATCCTACTCCTCCGACCTCCCCCTTCCTTCTTCTGAATCCTACGATTCCTATCTGATACTGACAATCCTGATCGTTGAGCAAACCTGCAGATACAATCAATCACTCCAACACAAACACACTCACGATGGGCAAAGGGTTCCAGTTCATAGACTCGACCAAGACCGATAGGGTCACCAGGAGACTGGTTCGAAGTCATGCCATGAAGGGGAAGAATGTCGGCAAAGTGCTTCACCGTCGATCAAGGCTTGAGTTAGATCTACATACACCCCGGCCGTCCAAGAAAGCATGCACGTCGTCCACTGCGCGTAACCTTCTCCCCCAGGGACAGCAGCAACCCACCAGCACCAGCACCAGCAGACCGAGTAGCACCAAGAGTAGGAGCAAGAGTCCAGAAGAGACCCCTAGTCCCAGTGACGGCTCAAGCTCCACGGGAAGCAGCAGCTACATCACCACTCCAGCTTCAAGCGTCACAGATCTTACCAGCAATGACTTCCTCTTCCTCGATGATCTGGATAACCTTGACTGGTTGGCCGACGTTGAGAACCATGATATCGATGGTTACATTGCGGATACCCTCACCTCTCCTCCTGTGGACACCTCATTCCAAGGGCAGCAAGTACAACAGTCGCTTATTCTCCCAGCCTACACCCAGAAAGCTCTCAACACGACACTGGGAGCACGAGACAGCTTATTCGCCCTCGCATTCCCCGTTCAAGCAACTCCACAGAGTCAATATGTCATCAGTCAATGTAAGTCCTGTTAGTGCACCTCTCCACTATCTCCCACGCTTACTAACACTTACACCTACTACCTAGTCTTCGGCATCGTCATCGATGCACTATACCCTCCCCAGCTAGTCCGAGGTGCTGCGAAGGCTTACGATTATTGGATTAGCACTCTCTTCCAGGACAGGACCTGTAAGCCGAGCCTCTCTTCACTACCAATTATCACTCTCCTCCCTTTCAATAACAGGAGTGAGACCCTAACTAACTCTTCTCCACTAGCATTCCATTGTGCCATTGCCCTAATGGCTGCCCTCAGTGACTTTTTCTTCGGTGATCAAGCCCTAACACCAGACGCCATCTACCATCTCAGCCAGGCCATCCACATGGTCAACCGGACGCTGGAGACCAATGGCGCCTTGTCGGACTCCAACCTTGCCGTTGTCAACTTTCTTGTCATCCAAGAGTTGTTAAGGGACTCATTGAAGTCCAAGGCCGAAGTCCACTTAAAGGGTCTCCAGAGAATGCTAGAGCTACGTGGTGGGTTGAACTCGCTGGGGGAGGACAATCCGCTGGGTATCAAAATAAGCAAGTAAGTCGCCGGCCTGGCATGAATCCTTTGATCCTCTCATCCTTCATCCTCCCTCCCAATCCTTCATTACCTGTCTCAACCACCGAACCTGTGCAACCGACCACTAACATCTCCTCTCCCCACCCCAACAGAACAGCAGTAGACTACGCCCTCCACCGCGGCACTCCCATCCCCTCTCCCTTCTATCGGGACCGCATGTCTTCCATCCGCGCCCGTCTGCTTTCAGAAGGCTTCATCCTCTCTTCCCCTCCCTCCCCACTCTTCTCCTTCTCCTCTCCCGTCTCGCCATCATCATCACTATCATCCCCCGGTGGTCTCGACAGCGTCCAACCCCAAATCCAAATCCACCCCTTCCTCTCGCAAATCCTCTCCGACGTCCTCTCCATCACACACCTCCTCAACTCCCCCTTCCTCAACTTCCGTTTCGACCCGCACACCCTCCAAGAGTTCCTGGTGTCGGTCGGGTGCCGGTTAATTCGCTTTCGGCCGCTGTCTTACTACCAAACCCCCCAAAGAGGAAAACGACCGCCACCACAAACAAAGCAAAACCGCATAGAATCAGCCATCCACCTAGGCCTCATTGCTTTAACAACCACTTTATTCCTCCAATTCGGTCGTCGTCGCTTCTTACGTTACGAACTTGTCAAGGACTGTATGACGAACTTGATCAATGACTGGGACTTTCATTCCCTTGCTTTAGGGTCAGAGACAGGGACAGAAAGCAGTGACATAGAAAACCAAACCCTCCTCTGGCTCCTTCACATAGGCGGTATTTCGGTGCTGGCGGGGCCTGAAGAACAAAAGTGGTTGGCGCCCAAGTTGCAGGAGTTGGCGTGGGGGGTGATGGGGATTTTGGAATGGGATGGAACACATGGAGGGACCCAAGGGACACAAGGGAGTGATGGGGTCAAGGAGTGTTTGTTAAGGTTCCCTTGGGTGGATTCGTTGCATAGTGAGCCGGGGAGGGCGATGTGGGATTCTTTAGGGGTTATGGGGATGGGGATTGTTTGAGGGGGGTTTTTTGTGGGGATGAGGTTTTGTTTTGCTTCTTTGTTGAGGGGAGGTTGAGGTTTAGAGGAACAAGCGTGTTGGAGGATACCTAGATGGCGTTGGTGTTGACCTTGGTGCCTGCTTGTGCCGGGTTGTGGAATGTGGACTCATTTGTAAAGGTTTAACCGGTTGATCTACGTGTTTCTGAGTAGCGAGATATCGAGTGGTGTGGTGTTATATGGATGAAAGATATAGACGTTCGTTGTTCCATGAGGTTTAACAGGGTTTTTTTCTTCTTGTTGCTGGGTTCTGCGTATATGATATACCCCTACTGTAGCAAGGTCTCTAGGTAGTAGAGGCAAGTATTAGACGGTGTTGTTCTAGTTATGTTCCAACAATAAGAAGTACGTGCTTTTGCTGACTGACGGTCATTACTTAATGAATGGCGTTTGTTCTGTGAATATGATGTGCATATAAAAGGAAGGAAGGAAGAGGGGATCAAAGAACCGAAGGACATGCTGCTTGAGTGGAGAGTGAGTGACTGCGTAATGCGTATTGACATATCGTCCCTTGTATCCCCACACGCTTGGTGTGTTACTGGACATATGATTTAGATACCTTCAGTGGATATTATCTCCTTAAAGATCTTGATATAGGCGGAAAGGATAGCATATTATAGGAACAGAGCAGTAGTCCAGAGCAAAATGTCTCGTCCCAACTGTGACTCCACCCAAATACACCCTCCTATATGTCCACAAATCTACCCTTGTGCCATTGTTCCAACTTGTGCCGTCGCCCTAGTGATGAGCTTTAAACTATATCTCCCATAACGATCATAAAAGGCCATTCCGTATCAAACAACCCACGTTGGTCGTCGGGATACCCAAGTTGGTCGTCGGGTATGGGTGCTGCATCCCTCACTATACAGTCAAGACATCGTTGCCCTTGTAGTACGATATCAGCCTTACGGATTGCATCATTAGGGCGCTCAACGAAACGCGAGAGTGCGGCCCACTGACATGCAGAAGATCCCGTCGTTGGAGCAATTAGTCGCTGAGCGAGATATGCTTCCCTGTAAGCTTCCTTTCTGTGGGCAGGAAGAGTGAACGGTATGCTTGAGGAAATCCTCCATCCCTTGCCAAATTCATCCAGCAAATAAGGCAAATAATGTCCTTCAACAATAACCCGGGATTCTGTTGCTGCTTTTGCGGCGGATGCATCGTGTCCACAAGGTAAGCCAACAACCGTCCGACCTATACCGGAGTAAATCCGGGTAGGGTCAATTTCTAGTCCATCGATTGTAATTTGTGGACCATTTGCATACAAAGAGTAGTTGAGAAGTATGGCATCAACGTCCAAAGTAGCCATAATATCAACCCTAGAGGAGGAGAATGCTGTAAAAATGTTCGGCTGCATGTCTCCCACATTGGCGCGATTCGCTGAGGGTGAGTTTGTGATGGCATCGCACCAATTTTCCTCAATCTTTCCGGGCATGATCATCACCCTTCGTTCCTGGTCAAGAGAAAACTGTCCTTGGCGAATCTGGAACCTAGGCCTGGGTCTCAATGATGGCTCAGACATATAAGAGTCCAGGAGTAGTATTCCATCCAGTTCGATACCAATTGCATGCCCCGATTTCATCCGACCAAGCCATGGAGCAGACGGAGACCCCATGAACAAGGCAAAATATGCTTTAAAAATGTCAATCGACCGCAAGCGGCGCAGCCTGTCCAGTACTTCCTTCTCATCGTAGTTGTTCAGTTCTGCATCGGTATGAGTCGCCAAATAATGAATATGCTTAAACCATTGTTTACAGTCCGCATTCTCGGGGCCAGAGCCAAAAGCAATTTTCTCCAACGTCTCGTAGCATAGCTTGCTGTGCCCCTCCGCCCAGTTCGAGTGCGAGAGCAACGCAGCGATAAAAGACAGTGTTCTGATGATCCTTGTCCATTCAGCCCTGCTTGGCATATATCGTTCGGCTTTGGAATAAAGCCAGGATTCCGGTATCTTATTAGTAGATTGATGAATGACAAGGGACTCCAGGCGATGAAAAAGGCCATCTGTGATCCCGACTTCTTCCCCATCACCGAGTTCCTTTGGCAGAACTTCGATATACTCTGTGAACACATCGTCGAGCTGAGTAAATGGTCCCTTTATGCCAAACCGACGTAGGGTAAGTCGGATGCGGTGGCTTATTTGTTCCCTTGTCTCCATGTCACACCACCAATATGATGTGGCCTTGTCGAACGCCCTCATATTGGAAAAAGTACCCAAGTGGGGCCGAAGCTCGAGTGCCTTGATATATTCCAAGACGATAGTAAAAATGAGTGAACCAATTACTGAATGGTCCGTCAAGTCACAACCGCAAAGGAGCGAGAAGATATTGCAACCCTCGGGACCGCAGGTAACCAGCCAGTTCATGCCCAGAGTGTTCCCTGAGCTCTGAGGTTCTTCGATCAACTGATCCGATGAGGTGATCAAAGTCTGAAGTTTGACCTCATCTGGCTTCGAGGGGATTATCAAAACCACAGCAGAACTGTACGGTTGCGTGACAGGTATAGGCACCCCCTCCTTGTCGACCACGCAAACACCGAGTCCCAAAACTAGAGAGGCATATACCAGGACCCAAGCGGCTCCACGCATGCCGCAAAACACTAAACGTTTTGTCTCCTTGTGGGATTGCATCATAAGCGCCTTAAGACCCGTGATAACAACCACGGCAGCCTCGCTGGCGGGGACAGCATCGCTCAATGGGATATTAGCTGAACAACCTTGAGGGCGAAATCTGTCGGAGCCTAGCCAGCGATGTATCTCAGCCAGACGTTCAGCGAAGCCGAGTTTGCGTGCGATAGGAAGAGCGATAGACCGTATAGCTCGGAGCTGTCCAGTTCCCGGAACAAGGTCAAGCGGCGTCTTCATGTGATCGAAGAGGCTGGACATCAGCGTACTTGAGCTTTCATCGTCCAAAATCGAGATAATTGGTGTCAGAAGGCTGATAACATTCTCGCCGGCGCGCGTCTTGAGGAACTCGTCGACAACATAGTTGGTTCCAGCACCTATCTCGACCAACCCTATCCACCACTGTTCCTTTCTCTGCTCCTGTCGAGCTTTATGGAGCCGGTTGCGGAAACTCTGACATGCTGGTGCCAATTCCCCCAAAGCGAACATAGAACCGACTGTGTGGATGTCGACTCCTGATGAGGCCAACTTCTTGAGGCCTCCAGCGCCCATGCCCATCATGATTTGGGCGAGACCAGGGAGATCAATCTGCAATGCAGGGAGATTCGAAGAAGAGGACGCAAGAGCCATGGTGAAGAAAGGCAGTGAAAGCGTTGGATCTGAAGAGCCACTGCCGTAGTATGTTGCTGGGCGTTTGAGAAGACGAAACAGTGAACGGCGCGTAAACAGACTGGCGATGATGAAGCGTGAGGTTGTCACACTCGAAGACAAGGAGGAGGTCGAAGTTGGAATCAGGAGAATCCTTCAGGCTTCACGAAGCCATGTCACGCCTGGACTGAGACGATAGGTAAAATTGAGGCTGTGAGGTACACAACATGAGGGGAAGTTTGGCTTTCGGGCAGCTAGCTGAACGATAGCCTATCGATGACCTTGCCGCCCAGCAGGGTGGTATTCGGACCCCTCCATGCCATGATGCCCAGTCAGAAGCGACGAACGATCTCCATCGGGGTAGTAATGGATCGGTGAGAGAGGTGAGCTTCGGTGAGCCAAGTCGGTTGGGAACATATGTAACTATCCTCATTGCTTCCATCGATAGGATCAAGACAGTAAAACTGTAAGAAGATAAGAGCTGAAAATGGGCGAAAGAAGGTCGGGTTCAAATGGCGAGGTCTGGCACACAAATTAGCTGGTAGCTGAGAAAGGAGGAGGATATGAAGATCGAAGTGGAACACCCCAAGCATGAAAAAAAAATCACGAACCCTGAAGAGAGAGGGTTGGCGACGACTTCCACAATGAGCAAAGCGAATGATATGTTTCTTAGGAAGGTACAGTAGAGTATGAAGTAGTGGCTGCGATACAAGTAAGGTGAGAACGACCTTGAACGACGGCGCTCAAATGATCCGTGCGTTAACCCTATTGGATTAGGCCTAGTGGAAAAACAGTAGGCTAGACCTCGAGCACACAACAGGCAAAACACTGTGCCCTCCAAAATTTTGGGCGTCATTGAACTTGCACTTTGCACGAAATCAACAACGTGTTGGACTAGGTATGAATAGCCATTCAGAACTGACACAGTTTTCCAGTCATCCGGTACGAACACGTTCATCAACTGCAACTTGGATATGAACTACACGATGAACGCCTTCAAGAAGCCACAAATGATCCTCATAATGCGTTACCCGCAAACTCGACGTTGCAAATGACCAGAAACCGCCCACAACACCAACCACACCGATCCCAAACGCTGGCTTCCTTGCAGTCCCATCCATAATGATACATGCATCCCACACCAACGACGATC
Source organism: Neurospora sp. CHS-2018a (assembly GCA_009802275.1). NCBI lineage: Eukaryota > Fungi > Ascomycota > Sordariomycetes > Sordariales > Sordariaceae > Neurospora > Neurospora sp. CHS-2018a. The sequence continues at coordinate 1,745,321 of RAKG01000001.1, read as the reverse complement.
TGGAAGCCCCGGCCGAGAACAATCTCCCCCATGTCACAACCTCAACGGCCATCATCAAAAACATCATCAAAAATGAATTCCTCAACGCATCCAACAATCCAACCTCCACCACAACCCCCATCATTTCCTTCCATCCTCCCCATCCTCATACCCCCCACCAGCACCCATAACAGCCACACTCAAACTCGACCTCCTATATCTCCCCCCAGTATTCCCATTCCAGCAACTCCCTCCAAGTGCTCCCCATCCCCCATTCCCATTCCCATTCCCGACACCAACACCAGATAACTCCCCCAACCTCCCTCCATCCTCCTCTTCCTCTCTCATCCCCAACCCAAAACTCCCACTAACCCCACTACAAACACTCGACCCCCTCCTCCTTTGCATAATCGACAACGGACTAGGATGCGGAATCTCCTCCGGCGCCGGGTGCGCCGACCCAATCGTACCTACATCAACACTATTTCCCCGCCCGGCTTTGGACAAAGCGTAGTCGCCGGAGTCAAAGTACTTGCGCTCTTTGAGGTGGCGGGCGAAGCGGGTGGTTGCTGCGTTTGCGGTCGCGTTGGGACCGGTAGTAGTTGTTGTGGAGGGTTGGGAGCCGGAGTTTGGAGGGGAGGTGGAGGGGGATGTGGAGTTGGAAGTAGAGGTGGAAGAGGGGCGTGATAAGGTAGTGGATGGTTTGGAGGTGCAGGTGGAGGGGAGATGGCCGTAGAGGCGGAGGATGCGGAGGTCTTTTTCGGAGAGGGACTGCTTGGGCTATTAGTTTGGGTTAGACTATGGGAAGACGGGGATGATGTTGATGGTGGCTGGGTTGGTGGGTAGGTAGGTGGCTGTGGATAACTTACGGATGTGTCGAGGCCGTCGAGACGGGTCTGGCTCGGAGGAGAAGCCATTTTGTGAGATGTGAAGGTATGTGTGTTTCGTTGCTTTATGTTGTTCAAAGCCTGTGTGTGATGATTGTTTGTTGTCGACGATGATAGTGAATGAACTTGATGTATGTTTGTTCTGTTCGTTCGTCGAATCGTAGATACGTACTACTCGTAAAGTCGTATTATATGTCCAGCACTATTGTAAGATTTGGCAAGTAGGGTAGTCAAGTCACACTCTTATACCCAATAGCCCACAGTCCCAATGTTCTGGGGAAAGTTCGGGCGTAGGTCGGTAGGTCTGAGTCAGTAAAGTGGAATTGTGGAGGGGATGGGATAGAAAAAAGATCGGACGGAAAGCGATGAACAAATTGTAGTCAGATTAATTCAACACTGACGTCGATGTGAGAGGTTCCCAATCGGCCGGGCCACAACCAACTTCGATGTCGAACTCCAAGACAAAAACATGTGGAAGATGGACGGAGCCGCCCATTTGTGTGACATCCGGGCCGCTTCTTATTTATTTTCCCTGCTTCTCACTATCAAGCCCTCTTTATCTCAGCGGTTGATGTATCCCGTACCAGGGGGTTTTCAAGTCCTCAACCTCGCCTATATCCGAAGCAAACCAGAAAGCAATCAACCTCCCGAGCATAACAAAGCCCAGCCAAGTCCACACCAATCCGGAACGCATCTGAGGTTCGCCTACTCCATTCCCACCATCTCACTCCTCGATCTGATCCTCCATGTGAATAGATGAGACGCAATAAACCAGATTCCTACATCGGCCCATCCCACGATTAATCTGCTGATTCTAGTACGTTCGACCCTGCAGGGACCCTCAAGGACACCAGCACGGAGACGCAACAAACTGCACGGTCGACCCGTGCGGTGGTGTCGTGGAACGTTGAGTGACCCTCCACTCCATTCTGCATTTTGATTGGCTGGAGGGGCCGTGTAAGTCGTTAATTCTCCACTTTCAATCTTGGACTTCGAATCTTCGATAAGGTCAACGTCCTCGTGACCAACCATTCCAATTGCTTCCCACCTCTGCAACCTTACAAGTCACAATCACCACGAAAACTTCCGAACTAGAGGGTCTCTTCCAACTCCTTCCCGCATCCAACATATCTCTAAATTGCCCAGTAGTCCCTACAGAACTCCATCGTCCAAATCTAGGGTGTAACCACCCACCGGGTCCGGACAGGAGTTCCGAGGCGGGGTTCAAGATATAACCCGCAACACTACCTACAACTGCTGTACAAAGAAATTCGCATGCTAGCATGGTAGCAAGGAGGAGTGCGGGATGGGCCGAATGGGGGATTGAGGCATGGTTGGTTGGCTTCTCACGGTTTCTTTGGCGATGATGTGATCTATTCTAGTTTAGTCTAAGAGAATAGTAGTGCTCCCCTACGATGGACGTTGCCTTATGGCGACGTCTGGATAACTATATCCACTAGACTATGTGATCCCAGATAATAAAACCAACTCATCGAACTCCATCTGTGGAAGAAAAATGAAAGTAACTCGATGCAGTAACCCTTTATCATCCCTCCTGCAGTTAGGGACATATTGCAGCCCACCGTGCTTCTCTCTATAGGTATGTCTGTACTTTCCTCCATTCCCAACGCCATACCACGTCGAATGTCTTTCCGCCCCTGTCTGTATTCGTGCTCTCTGCGATCATCCTCCTTCACCATTCGCGTTCATCCTCTTTGGCATCATCCTCCCCGCGATTATCGCCGACAGACAATCAGTTCAAGTTCCTCTCCCAGAAGCGACGCATGTACTCGCCCTCGCCCAGAGTGTTCGGGTTCGGCTGCGGGGGCTGAGGAGCTTGAGCGCCGGCGCCGTCTTCGTCTGACTCGGCGCCGAGCGTGACGGAGCTCGAGCTGGGTGGGACATAGGTGCCATTCTTCTTGGCAATATAAAAATGGCATGGAGCATGAGAGACGTGTTGAATAGCACAGTCGGGGAGGCTCTTGCTTTCGCGCAAGCTCTTCAGGTAGCAGCACATCAGTTGCGCGCCATCCCAAGGACCCAGGGCACCCCAATCAAGACAGTGGTACTGTCTATCTTCTCGGATGCCTTCCAGACTCTGCGGTTGATCAAACATGGGCTTTCCTCAGGCCTCTTCGACCAGAACTTCCGTCGAGACCTATTTGAGAAGATTATCCGTCTGGTATGGAAATTGTCCCATGAGGTGTGCAACGTTCCGGGATACGACGTCAGCATCGAAGTGTACTGGGTCAAAGGCCACGCCGGTATCGAAGGAAATGAACGGACAAACGAAATATCGAGCTAGGCGCACACGGAATCTCGGAACATTTTCATCACCGATGGCCAAGAACGTGATGCAAACCTTTTACCACCTGCAGTGCATCTCGAACTCATGGGGAATAGCTGTTTTATAATGGCGTTTACATTCGGTGTTTCTGCCGAAAGGAACCCCACAAGTTTCGCAAAGGAAGGTTTCGTTAAGTTTGTTCTCGGTGGTCCAGGTTGTTTCCTTGTGCTTTGCTGCTTTCTTGCCCCCGTGCTTCTCGGTTTGCTTTCTCGTCCACTCTCGATGTTCGTCGGGCCGATTCCATTTCCGGTCGTAATAGTGTTTACTAGGTATTCCACGCGGTGCACCTGGCTTGCGGAGCTCGGAGGTACTCCGGGTGTTCTTTTTTGAGGAAGTGATTGTGACGATGGGGGCCGGGACGGGGAGCGGCGGCCGAAGGAGTAGAATTGGCTTGACCCTTAGGGGCGGGCGGGAAGAAGTCCTTAATTGGATGAGATGGTTGGGACTCCTTGGGTTTGCCCTTTCGGGTACGGGCCGGGGCCGGGGCCGGGGCAGTGACAGGAGCCAGGGCCGGGGCCGGTCAAACCCAAAGAAACTGTTCAGCGATTGTTGTTGGGTAGGGGGTGCTCCAGAGCGTGGAGCGGTGGCTGAAGCGGTGGCGGTAGCGGAGGGGATAATGGTCCGGCGAGGTGGAGAGGCCGCAGTTTCAGCAAAAGAGGGCCCATCGGCCAGTAGAGCAGGTCGTTGCAAGCGGAATGTAGGCCTTCTGTCCATGCGCCATGGCTGCATAGGCCCTTCCAATGTACCGAACTACTCTATGGCTGAGTCGTCAATATGGGATGTTTCGGCCATGCGTCTTCGTGTGCGTGGAAGCTGTACGTCAATGCTATTTCTACACGGGCAGTGATGAGTGACAAAAGAGTATCCGTGGGGCGCAGCGCCGATAACAGAATCTTTTTGTGTGTTTAGGCGGTACCCTTGTATACTTAAGGGCCGGAGCCCGAGCCTAAGCCGGAGCCCCGTTATTCACAGAGGCCAGACGGAGCCCCAAAGCGACAGGGCCGGCACCACGCCCTCGCCAGGGCAGGAGAGAGAAAGAACCGGAACTAGAGCGGGGCCGTCAAGAGCAGAAGATGAAATGAACTAGTAAAACGAACAAGTTCAGCGGCGACGACTTTCCGGTGTTGGACCTAATGAGAGACACGCATGCCGTGGTTGAAATGACACGAACCTCTGATCACTTGGAACGAGGGGAGGGTCCAGTTCATTAATTACTACAAGGGTAAGTGCTTGCCGGCGGACTTACCGCCGTCTATGACCTTCGCACCCCGCGCGTGGCTATGCGCCGCCAATGCGATATACTAAACGAGGAAGCCTCCTAGCACTGACGGACGGACAACCGGCTATATCGAGAGGACAACCGGCTATATCGGGCGGACAACCGGCTATATCGAGAGGACAACCGACAATATCGGGCGGACGACTAGCCGTCCCCCATCACCTACCTCCCTCAGAGCGCCGACAGCCGGCCCCATCACCAGTCCTTTGTAAGAGCTGGGAACAGAAGAATGAGATAACGAAGACCTGTGACAATCAATTATTTCGTCAGATATAGAGCACCCCCGGACGTGCAAGTGATATGCGGGAAAGTTCAGATTGAAGAATGTGAATTTAGACTGCCTTGCTCTTTCGAGTTGGATTCGGGCCATGGCAGGCAGGAAATGTTTGATCACTTCCAGTTCCGTCTGTCCCGTCATCTCTGCGACTTCTTTCGTTGTATACGGGGGATGGAGGTCGGCAACGTCGAAGCCTCTTGGTAGAGGTTCATTTTGTTGCATGTGCCAGCGGGCCCAAACCGCCAACCCCGCGTAAGTTATTCCGGTCGAACATCAAAGGATAGTCCTAGTTTGATAAGAAGTACGGTATACCCGTCCACGAGATCCTGGAGGTCGGACATTTCGAGATCCTGGAGGTCGGACATCTCGAGATCCTGGAGGTCGGACATCTCGAGATCCTGGAGGTCGGACATCTTGAATTTCCGCTCAAGGGTTGAGGGGATGAGGAATTCCATGATGCTCGGATCGCGAGATTTATTTTTCTCTGTGCGTGCCCCTAGATTCTCCCTTGCTTCTCTGGTGTTAGGCCACAGATGCTTGGCCAGATGGGCCGCAGTGTACCCAAGTTCATCCCCTACTTCTCGTACCATACAGGAGGGATATCCTCCTCACGGACCTCGGGCTTCGCTTTCGCCTTCGGTTTCGCTACAGGAACAACAACGACTTTATTTGTAAGAGGATTAAACATTCGTTTGAAGTTCTGTGGCGTCCCGGGAGCGGCAGGGGCATTCGCAGAGGCAGCTGTGACCTTCGGGTTGGGGGTGTCTACCGCTTTACCCTTGCCTTTTTCTTGTTTTGTTGGCCGGGTCCGGGTGGCAGGCTGTTGAGGTCCAGGTGCGGGAGTTGACCCAGATCTGGATGTGCCGGTGGATTTCGCAGAGGACCCGGACGGGCCTGCATCTCCAGAGGTAGTCAAAATGGTTTCGCCTACTGCTCGCCAGGGATACTACTAACTCATACTTTCCTACTATCACGTGGGGTGGTCGACAATGACCAGTCTGAGAAACTACCAAAAGACAGACCATGTTCTGCTTGCTAGAGGTAGGCAGAACTCAGAAGTCCACACTATAAACCAATGTCACCAGATCCTGTGACACCTACCTACCTACCAGCGAGAAGTAATATCCCAACGGTTATGTAACACTTTATCCCATCACTCTTACCATAAGATAGATTCGATCCCTGGATGCACAATCTCATCTGTATATCGACTGTGTTAGTGTTACCGCCATCGAATGTCATTGAAGACTTACCATCACCCTCAGCATTCAAAAAGACAAGAGATGAAGTAGTGCTTCAATAAATGCCCAATATCCTATGCATAGAAAGTGAAAAAAAGAATCGACCACCGATACCCCAAAACCGATCCTTAGCTCCTTAGCTCCCAGCTCCCAATGCATTCCATGGAAACCCTCAAATCCCCAGATCCCCAAACAACGAAACGAGCAAAAAGCAGCACCTAGTAGTACATATAACGCCCGATTGCCATTCCCATTACCATTTCCTTCCCGTCCCTCGCTACCCAATCCATTCCATGCCAACGCAAGGATAAAAACTCCGTCTTTTGAAGACCAGACCAGACCAGACCAGAGAGGATCCCGGCTCCAAACTCCCAAACACCTCGCTTTTCCTCGTACCTTTTTTGCAAGGCCCAGAGATAAACCACCAATACAAAAAGTGATCTGACCCAAGACGATATAATACCGCAAATAGAAGACCAAAACCGCAGCACCAAGGAGACACCCAAGGAATGTGATTTCCAGCAGCAGTCCATCCTCTCCCGAAATGTTCCCCCCCCCCCCCCCCCCCCCCCCCCCCCCCCCCCCCCCCCCCCCCCCCCCCCCCCCCACCTCCTCCAGTTATCACCCTCTTTCGAATCCTCCTCTTCATCGGTAATTGGCCCTCCCTACGAGCCATTCCCATTCCCAATAACATCCGAAAACAACAGCAACGGCCACTGCCCACCCCCGGCCCCAACCACCCCTGACGCTGCCGCCGACACTCCCAACCCATCAGCTCCGCCTCCGGCTCCGTGTCCAGCTCCGCCGTTAACATGCGCATGCGAATGATCGACCATTCCTGCTCCAGACACGTCGCCCGGCCTGGTTGATCCGAGAGTTAGCAGCGCGCTAGCGCTGTACCGCTCTTGAGAATCAGCCATGGCGGCCGCCCAGTCATGCCAGGGGTTGTTGTTGGGTGCGTTGGAAACCGATCCTGCGGGGACGAATTGTGGGTGCACCTGTGGTCGCCAGTCTTCGGCTCCGGTGCCTGGTTGGCCTGTTGCGGAGACGTGCTGGGTAGCTTGGGAGGCGAAGGATATTAGGGGGTTGGTGGCGGAGGAGGTTTGATCCATTGCTGCGGTGACGCTTTGGGGCGTTGCTGTTGTTGAAGTGGGCGTGGCTGTTGCGTAGAGGTATTGCGCGCTGCCGCCGGAGGGGTCGTAGGCTGCTAGGTTGACGCCGTTGCTGGTTTGGTGGGCGTCGGTGCCGTTGTCATTGAGGGACATCGTTTGGTAGGGGGTTGCTGAGCCGTCGTAGTAGCCGGTTCCGTTTGTGCTGACGCTGCTGCGGTGATCGTTGGAGGTGACTGAGTTACTGGACGCCATACCGTTGCTGTTGAGTGGTTGCTTGAATGGTAAGAGAGGCTGCTGGAATGGCGATGCTAATTGTTGTTTGATTATGGTCTGGTCGACCGACAGTCCATCCTTACGGGTCATGTCGCGTTCGATCCAGGTCATGGTTTGCTTGATGATCGTGCCGACCTGGGTTGCTAGACGGTTTCCAGTACCTGTCAAGGTTAGCGCAGGTCTGTAGGATGATGGACGAAAAGACTTCGTTACCAAGTAGCCGACCAATCTCGCCAATGATTTCCAAACCCAAAGCCATATCTGCCCTTAAAGTGGCGATCTCCATATGTGTTATTTCATGCCTCCTTTCCCAGTTTGCAACCAGTATCGACAGAATAGAGGCAACATATACCGACAACTGGTACCATGTTGTGTCCAGCGACTTGAGTTTCAACAGCTCCCCTACCACCTTCAATAGCTTCCGAGCTGTCTGCTCGCATATCCTTGTGTTCTCGGCACAGAACTTGGGGTCCTTTTCTAGACAAACCGACGGATGTCTAAGACAAAGATTAAACTCAAGACTGATGGCCTGGGTATACAGTGCAAACACCAAGTCGGTCGGTTGACACTTTTCCACTCGCAGACAGTCGGGGAGTTCACTCATGAGCTTGCGCATTCCAGCCTCAAGTTCGGCCACAGTATCGACATATTTCTTGGGATCTCGCCTCACGCTGTAGATGCTAGAATACATCTCCATAAACAGAGGAACGGCTTTGAAGCCGGCGAGCCCGATTTGATAGCAGCAATGGCCAATCTTGGACGGGTCCAAGACGCCATCTTCTCCGAGGTACTCGTCATTGATAGCAATTGGGAACTCGATATCGAATTCCTCTAATGTGATGGGCATTGGCCTGCCAAGTCGGCCGTTAAGAGTGATGATGATACCCAGGATGGACCACCACACCCTTTTGCGCAACTCGTTTTCAAGAGTTGTGCCCCCATTCGGTATCTTGTTACTCCGATGGAGGTTGAGTTCGATGGCCTTCATCATGGCAAAGTTGGCAATGGTGAAGGAACATCCCGGTTTGGGGAAGTTGCGGGTGTGAGACGCGAGCATGGCCAAAGCCTGAACCGCGGTAACCGTCTGAGAAACGGCAAGTTCAAAGAATTTGCTCAAACACCAATGATAGTGCTTGTTGGAAAGGTTGTTCAGCTGTGCATGGTCCTCTGGCTTCTCGCGACTATTTCGGATCCCATACTGGAAGTAAATGGTCGCATAGAGCATATGAACGACCGTCATTTCAGGCACTGTCGCTTTAAAGCCCGGTTCATCGTAAATTCGAGTCAAAAGCTGCATAAACGAGGGCCTGTGGACTAGTGGCATGAAGGGGTATATGGTGAGGAAGTACCACTCGGCATAGGTAAAGGCGTCGTGTCTCGAAGGGAGGTCGCAGTGTTCCATTGGCGGGTTTATCCTGGTTATGGACTGGTAAAAAGCCATGACCGATTTGTTGTACAACGGTGACCCGATGGGAGTAGTCGGCGAAGGTTCATCCACATCATCGATGATGTTGATGGTAGTTCCGAGAACACTCAGGGAGGTGCCCTGAAAAGTGACGCCTAGGTAGCTCTCTGTCGGCCTCGATTCCAACAGCGAACATCTCGTATAACGACCTGGTGTGCTCTGTGACCCTTGCCTGCTTTTTCTAAACCACACCGAGCCTTGTTGCTGCCATTCGCCCTGGGACATGGGATCGTGGATGGGATTCCCCATGGCATCCAGGGTGACACCAGGAGGGTAGGGGTTTCTATTAGCGTTTGACCCTTCCCACGGCCGGACCTCGACTCCATTATTGTCGGCCAGCACTCTCTCGAGGTCCCTCACTCTAGCTTCGAGTTGTTGAGTATAGCCTCGACGTTCGGTACGGCCCGTTACACGGTCTGTTACAACGCATTCGATGTTTTGGCTCGCGCAATGGGAGCAGCCCGCAGGGGAGGCATCGCAGCGGATTTTTCGGACCTGGGGACGCACAGGAATTAGTATGTTACGGGAACGCGATGCCGGTTTGACGCGCAGTCTGTCAGAGCGACAGGACGGGGGATCAGTACCTTGCACCTGTCACAAGCCTGACCAGTCCGCGTGTATTGTGACAGCTTGGTCTTGACAACACTTGAAAAGTCTTCGGTACTGCGCTCAAGACGGGGCAGCTTCATCTTGGGTTGTGAGCCATTGTCGAGAGGAGCGTCATCGGCTTCGCTTGGCCGCTTTGGAGGACGGCCTGGGGGCATGATGTTCGAGTCTCGAAGTTCGACCGAATCTGTAGACTATAGCAAGATGTATTGGTGGATTGCACCAGCACCGACCAGGCGGTAGAGAGCGGGCCGGACCTGGGGCTCGAGCGAGCGCGAACGGCGACTCGATTGTTGTGGTCTTGTTCCGTGGTGTTGGGATGATTCAAGATGATGACCGAGGAACGCTATTGCAGCCAGTTTCAACAAGCTAACACCACCAAATGGCAGTAAGCGTCGTCGGCAGCGAACCGGTTGGTCTGCTGTCGGTCTGATGATTTCTTGGGAACGGGTTCTGCCGTGGAGCTGGGGGCTTCAGCTGTCACGCTGAGTCGCTGACCTGACTGTGGTCAGGGAGGTGGTGGTGGTGGTGGTAGTGTGTCGAGAGAAGAGAGGGATGGGATGGAAGGGACGGGACGGATGTGCGATGGAGATTGCCGCGCGGTGGACGACCGGGAGCCTTGAAGCGAAAGGTAGGGAGGCACTGAAGGCACTGGCTTCCTGGAGGGGATGGGGAGCGAGGGATGTCGGTTCCGAACGCGTCAATCAATGGATGTGTCCAGGGCGCCGGGATCGAGTTTGGCCCAGAAATTCAACTGAATGAGGCCGGGCGTTAGTTCACGAACTAGGGGGGGGGGGCCAGCCGTCGATCGCATCCGGGAAATTCAAAGTGATCAGTGCAGGAACAAGCAATCAGTTTGAAAGAAAAGAAGGAACATGCCTTTCACCCATGATTGTATGGCCCATTCAGGTCCATTTTCAAGGGGAATGTCCATTGCCAATTCGTCCCCAAATTCGACTTGACTCAGTGTGGGGCTGACGAGGGGATCCATTCTGCGAGTGTCCCGATTTGGCATGGTTGCATCCTCTCTCCACTCTCGGCCCGTGCAAGTCAAAGTTCACGAACTGAGTGTCTTGTCCAATTCCCAATCATTCCCAAAGCAATCACGATCATCGGTGCATGGCAAAAGGGTGGTTGAAAGTATCTAAGAGCTTGCTATTTTCGTTCTGTCCAGCTGGTTTAGATAACCCTCGATGGAACAAAAGCTATTGTTGCCGTACATTCATCTTTTCTTTTTCCGACTTCTATCCGATATTACACCCACCTCACCATCTCAAAATGCGCCCACCGACAAGTTGTTTCTCCCAGGGTTAATTTGAGGTGGAGTTGGAGTGACAGACGGTCCCCCTTCCCAAGACAAAAACTCCGAGGACCACCATGTCAAAGTCAGGGTGGGCCGCGACATCCGTGTCTCCGTCGACAACGACATCCCCAGGTCTTTTGTCTACACAGCAGATTCTAGACCGTCTCTGGTCGTCGAAGTGCAAGGGGAAGCGTGGACAATCCGAGACATAGGTTCATCTCAATCATATGCTGTGTCTGCTGTGGTTGCGACTTTGCGACTGAGAAGTGAGAACCTCGACGACTGCACGCACCCGGCAGGCCCAATGCGCCGGGCCTGGGGCTGGCTGCTCCCCCGTCCACTGCATGTCAAAAAGATGGAAGAAACTCAGACAATCGGAACAGCGGCACATCAGTGTGACAAATGAGAGACAACTTGATTTCCTGTTAGTATACAAGGCCCAAGAACATTATCTATGAAAGAGATCCGACGTCAAACTTCAAAGGGGTTGATGTCCGGGACTCTTGGAATTGATGCTTGGCGGGCCGGATGGGCCCGTAATATCCCCGCACCAGCTGTCGCGGGTCCCTTAAGTGCTGATCCCTGTCATAAGCGCGACGCGCCCCGGCGCCCGGGGATCTGCCCCGCCATGGAGATCCCGCCGTTGACGGCGGGGGATCGCATTCGCCGTCGCATTTCAACTTTCGCCTGTTTCCTTATCGCCAAATCGGAAAAGTGTCACGGTAATCAACCAGAAAGTACGGAACCCAAGCGAACTTCTCGACCTCAAGTCAACCCTACCGGCATAATCTACCCAGCAACCACTCGAGAAATTTCAACACTCATAGGGTCGAGCACAATCAGTCGCATTCCATCACCACCACCACGAGATATACAAACACAGCCGTCGCAATGGCGCTCGAAACCCTTCAAATCGAGCATATCCCCTCGGACCACCACGTATACGCCGCCCTCTTCCGCGACGTCCAAAACGTCGACTTCCTCCAAGCCCAGCTCATCGGCAAGAACCCCGAGTTCGAGTACGCCTTCATCGACGCCTCGGTCATCATCTCCCGCACACACCTGTTCGCCGCCATCTTCCGCGCGCTCAACACCTTGACCGAGGGCACCCTCCAGACGCCCAACGTCCATTCCGACATTGTCATTGGCCTAAGTCCTACTAACAATGTTCGTCTTCCCCTCCCCAGTTTCCCTCAACCCACTTCCACCCCCTTGAAATAATAACAAGAAAGCTAACCATTACAACAACAAAAACCAGATCTCCGAATCCTACCGCCGCTACGGTCTAACCCCCTCCAAAACGCGCGACGTCCTCGTAATCAAAGTCGTCTACCCCAAACTCTCTTCCGAAAACTCCACAATCACCAACGAAGTACCAACACCAGAAAGCATATGGCAACACCTGACCGCCAACGTGCAGGGGACGCCCGTCCCCATAACGGACGAAGAGCTGGCCAAGTCGACGGATTGGGCAAAAGTGCGCAAGTATTACAAGCTTAATGGTGTGCCGGGCGTGGAGAGGATAGACAAGGCGGATGAGGAGGGGAGGAGGAGGGAGATGGAGGGGTTGGTTATTAGTGGGATTGCGTTGAGGGGGTTGTAGATGGGGGATGGAGTGAGGGAACAGGAGCGAGGGGGAGGGAAGAAGGGGAGAGGGGAGATGTGATAAGGATATGGGAAGAGAGAGATTTAGGCTGGCCAAAGACCTGAATCAGCATTGGATGCATGAGACTTGAACATAAAGAGTTGGATGTTGAATGACACCTCAGTACAAGCTAAGACCGAGTCGTCACGGCATCGCAGGCGGAAAAGTATTTGAGCAATGTATCCCAAAAAAAGAGGACCAAGAAGAGGGCAAGTGCTGCCAGACAACCCCCAAAAGCAAAAACAACGAAAAAAAATGGTGAATACCGGAATTGAACCAGGAACTTGCCTCAGGGAGGGGTTGGCTATTACGAGCACGTTTAGGGTGAACCGCGTGAACCGCGCTACGTCAACCGGGCCGCTCAGCTCAGCTCTTTGTGAAGCAAGTGGTGCATAGCCTTGACCCTTCGTCCATCCGAAATGTAAACCTTGAATACCGCTATCCACTTATACACACACAGGGTTGGCCCGCGGTTGTTGCGATTTGAACTCTTGTCCGGCAAAGGGGGTTGCGATATCAAGCAGCTGGCCTGGTCTGGTGCCTACTCGGATGGTTAAGGTTGTTGGAGAATTATAGAGATGGAGGATAGCGATATGGTCACGGAGTGTTGGCAGGAAGCAGTGTGTGATATACCTAGCAGTGTCATCAAAACCTATGAACGGGAATATGGAAGCCGAGATGATGAACTTCAGATGCTGTAATGTACGATTTGAATATCTGTGTTTGTATCTGTATCTGTATCTGTCAAGCAAATACCCACGCTAAGACCAAAGCCAAACCTAAGGTAAACAGACTCTCGCCATGCGCCAGAAATGATATCCCCTGAGCAAAAACAACTGACACTCCAGGTTCCTGAACTCACTCGATACTCAGATCCTTCCTCAACCAGAAGAACGTTAAGAAGAAATCCCAAACAACCCCTTCACCCTCCTCCCCACCTCCCTTCCCATCGCCTCCCGTCCACTCCTCGTCCTCTGCACCGCATCCCGATTCTCATAAGCCCTTCTGAGCAAATACTTCATACACTCCCCCGTCGATCCCCACACCAGGTACTTGTACACCTGCGGCTTGTTCACCTTTCTATTATCACCCCCCTTCTCACCCTCCTTCCCCTTCTCCACCATCTCCATCTCCTTGGGGGATTCAGGAGGACCAGCAACAAGCTCACAACTAACCTCATCCGCCATCCCCTGCAGCTGGGCAAACGCCACCTCTTCGTACCCCAGCTTGGCCACGCCGCTGTCTAAAAGGGCCTTGCCCTTGAGTACTGATTCGCGGTTGTGCGTGGCTAGGACGACGTTCACGTCGGGGAAGTTTATCTCCTTTTCAGATCCAGACTGTGGGACGGGGGGTTGCAAAGGGCCGGACCAGCTCTTGCGGAGTAAAGCTTCAGCGATCCCATCGTATTGACTATCCGTGTCGGCCTTGGTGTCGCAGATGAGATGTCTAGGATCGGAACCCAAGTAAGCGCCGCGAACGAGCTTCACGCCGAGGGTGAACCCTTCGGAGGCGGCGATGGCGAGGTGTTGGGAGAGGGTGGACGGGGTGGATTTGAGGTAGACTTGGTATGTGCCGTAGACTACTGCGTTGCCGGTGCCGGATTTGTTGTAGCGGCGCATGTAGTCGAGCGTCCAGTCGTCGATACCTGGTTGAAGAGTAGTTTGTTCGGCGTCAAAGAGGAGGCGGACGCCCCGCTCGGCGGCGAGTTTGCAGATCCCGTCGATGGCGGAGCCTAGGGCCGCAGAGGGCGGGAGTCGTTTGGAGAGAGAGTAGAGGGCCTGGCGGCCGGCGCCGGTGAATTTGAGCGCTACGAAATCTCCGGGCGAGGCAAGGCGGACGGTCTCCATCGTTCCTTCGGCCCAGGGGTTGATTTCCGTGCGAATGCACTCCTCCGCAGCGGCGCCGCTTTCAGCTGCGCATGAGGCGAGATCTTTGGTCTCAGAATCGGTGAGGACGACCTCGCGGGCGTATCCGAGGATGACACCACTAAAGCCGATTTGCTTGAGGGAGTCGATGGTTTGGCGGACCTCGGCCGGGTTCTCGCCGGCGCAGAATTGGGCGTAGAAGGTCTTCTTGAGGAAGGCGCGGAGGAGAGGGTTTCGGTCTGGGTTAAGGGCTGGATTTGTGGTGTGGGCTAGGACGGACATGGCGGCTAGTGAGGGCGGTAGGAGGAAGGGCGAGGACGAGACGGTGGTGGTCATCCATGATCGGAGGACGTTCGTTAGTGGCAGTACTGCCAGTGGCGAAGGTGTCTTGGGCATCTCGCTGGACTGAGGTCCGTCTGTTGCTGATAATGATGATGCGTTGTCGACGGTTAGGTGGTCAGTAGGCTTAGGTCGGTTGGTGGAGGAGTGTATAAGTCGTGTTGAACATGTTCTCCCGACGCCGTTGATACGCCCGACCGGTGAAGTTGAATGTGAGACATGCTGATATGAGATGGAAGCCACGGCAGGTCCAAGGGACGAAGCAATGGTTCTTGCCCGAGCATGTCCTATGTTGCAAACCAACTGCCTGCTGGCAGGTGATCTGGAAGTGGGAAACATATCGCCGTCAGTACGAGGTTGGATGCTTTGTGGGACGGAGGTACTGGGATGGGACCAAACAAAGACAGGTCAACACCGCACAAACACAAAGAATGATGAAGCAAGTATTGAGGAAAACAGACAAGAGGTTATGACTGTGGGATATATAAATGCAGCTTGATTCCGGACAATCAACCATACCACAGACCGTCATCTCATCTTTATCTCTGGCTTGCCCCTGGGAGGGCCGGACCGCCAGCAAATAGAACGTACCAGATCCATCCTCCAAGTACACTAGCGGCGTAGGGAGAATCCGGCAGAGGACAAAGTACAAGCCGATTTGCTACTATCTCTGGGATAAACCACCCCCGATCTTCCTTTGTCAAGGTTTCGTTGACGCGGGCGATGATGCGGCGGGATGGTATGCAGCCATTGGCATCATTGCGCTTGCTTCTTATCAGGCGTCACGTGGCCGCCCCCAAAGGCCGCCAGTAGCCGCGATCTGCTGGGGTTACCCTTTGATGCCCCTTGATGAATGGTCAACAATTGGTCCTCCCAGCCCTGTCTCGCCAATGAAATACCCCGACGATGCATGCTTGCCGAAGCTAGAGAGCTCGCCTGTCTGAGAGGAGGAATTGGCGAGTGGGGTTGGTTGCCGTAACAGTTCCAATCCAAGCATTCCAGACCTTTCCCAATGTCAGCTGGTACCTTTACCCCCAAGTCTAAGCCGCCGGCTCTTCGAGATTCAATGCCGATGTTGGAAAACTTCGATACGTACTGGCCAATAATGATGACTCGTGCGCATGACTCGGCGGATGAACGCCGGTCTCTGTCTAGAATCCGGAGGGTCCTGTGGTTTGTCATAAAAATGCACCAGTAACCCAACTGTCCGATAAGTTGCAGGGGTAGTGTTGTTTCGACCTTGAATAACCGTTGCGGAGCATCTGGGGCTTCCGAGATCGGACGTGTTGGTAGCATTGTGAAGCAACCAACGTTTTGTTTCGTATTTCTTCACCTTGAATTGGGTTTCACCTTTGGGCGAAGGTGTGGGCCGAGGGGATTGGACTTCATCGTCTTTAAATCACCCGCTCCTTCTGGTTCTCGTCCGCCGCATTCTTAAAGCCACCAACGCGGCGCTTGAGGAATTCGAAATATCCGATGGGTCGACCTCTTACGATACCAGCTACATCCTGCAAGCCTCCGTATGCGAGACCTACGACCAGGGCGGTTTTGGTTGTCCGGGCCGCCATGGGCAAAGAGAAGCGATCTGTATGAGGAAGTCATGATTAGCGTTTGATGTGCAAGATCTAGGACAGGCGATCACGTACTCCATAGACTGAAGGCTCCCGAAACAGTCACACAGGCGGTTACAGTGTTGAAGATGTCGGCCGTCCCGCGATAGGCGTCAAACATGTGCTCGATACCAAACATGGCTGTTGTCCAGAAGCAAATCTTGGCTCCCATCCTGGCACCCTCCTTGGCGCCGCCCCAGATTGAGTTGTAGTTCTTGCTCTTGTGGTAGAAGTACCATCCCATCTTGGTGGTCGGCAGCTTGTGGGCGTGTTCGGCGCGAAAGCGCATCCCGGCTGTCTTGATGCCTTGGCTCACTCCGAGCGTGAAGCCAATGAGCAAAGCGGTGCTCGACGCAAGGGGGATTCGTACGGCATCCGGGATGGAAAGACGACATTTGGTAACATATTCGGGGACGGGCTCTGGCCCGGCGGCCTTTGTTTCTTTGGTGGTAGACATCTTGACCAGTATGGTGTGTGGTATCTCAGTCTTCTGTCGTGATGTGCTTGTCGGAATCCTCGGTGTTGTCGGTCAGCAATTGAAGTTGTAGAGTTCAACTGGGGCAGCTCGAGCCGATAAAGACGTCAAGGTGTTTGCGCTGTTCGTTGGCGATCCACCGCGTTGGACAGGGAAAGGCAACTGAATCAGTGTCACTGGAGACAAATCTCCCCCGAAAGTCCAGTTTGACGAACAGCTTAAGCCGGCTGCATGCCTGCATGTGGATATCAGAGATTGGAGGTGGCCCGAGCTCCCTTCAAGTTCTACAGGTAGCTTCCCCTCCAAAACGCGGAGAAAGCGGGTCGGATCGCGTCTGTCTCCAACCCACCCGACCAACGTCATCACGGCCACCCCACCATCATTTGCATCCCTTGCGTCAGGAACAACAGACCCCAACTTCTTGAAAGATCTCAGCCTAGAAGAGCAAAACTTAACAAGGTTTTCAACTTCCTCATCTGTATACATTCTCTGTAAAGAGGACTCCATTATCATCAGGCTTGAGAAGTTACAATGGTAAGAAACCTCCATCGTCTGCTTCTCTCCCACAAGCTAACCACCACTGTCGCACCAGCCTCGCACCACCAACAACCCGGTCGACGACCCCCGCATCACCCTCCGCCTTAAATGCGGCATCCACACCATCTTCCTCTTCGTCATGCTAGACTGGACCTTTGCCAAGGTGTCCGAAGAGCTCCTCCAGATTCTCCACGACCGCTACCCCAACGGTCTTACATTCAGCGTCGACACCGAACCGGTCCCTCTTCCCGAAGGCGATGTTAAGGTCGTCTATGGCATCCCACGAAACCCTAATGGGGACTTGGGCCACGGGTGGAAGAGGCTGAAGGTGGAAGACGAGGACACGGTAGAATCTTCCAAGCTTGCCGATGTGAGCGCTGTGGCTTTTGCGCTGGTTGATCCTGAGACGGAGGGCAATGTGACGTTTGATGTCACTGTTCCGCAGTTGGAGGACTATGATGAGGAGTACTAAGCCACGGAAGGGAACATAAGGCGTTTGCGTGGCGCAGTGGGTGATTTTGGAGATTGCCATAAGGGCTTCTGATGGCATGGCTGCATGGCGACAAGTTCGGCGTTCGGGTTGGAAGATATTGGCCAAAAACAAAAAGGCGGTTCGACTATGGGAAATGGATACATCTAACTGGAATGACTGGCTTCAGTGAAGTATCTGAAAATATCGAGGTAAAACATCCTTCCACCTCTAGCACCCCCTTAAAATTATTTTATTCTTCCCACTACCCGAGCAACAGCTAAAGAGCAGAACTTTTAGTAATTGCAGACTACAGACCATCCGGTTCATGATTTTATCCCTTCTATCAAGCCAAAACTGCGACGTGACCCAGGCAACTGAGCAAACCATGAAAATTGCTGATAATAGCATCTAAGACCTCCTTGTCAGTAATGTCACAGAGCCGAACTCAGAAGGTGACTTACCAAGATTTATGTAGGTATCTCCCCACCTCTCGCCATCGTAGCAGTTGCAGTGAAGCCATGTAAACAGACCCAGTTCCCCTTGGGGATCGGGACCGAGCCAGCAATCGCCGCATGTACTGCCAAACCATCCACTAACGGATTTTCGTCAGTAATTTATCGTGATCGAAGGGCCCAAAAAGAAAAACACATACTTGTCTTGCATGATCAGATAGCCACCGACGTTGGCGATGCACTGTCCGAGATACTGCCGTGACTTCAGATACGAACCATCTTCCGTCTGGCATTCTGCTATGAAGTCCATGTCGAGCGGGTGGGTTCCTGGTGTCATATACCACTGGAGGCAGCATTAGTACTGGGAGGATACTTGGATCAAGACAGCAGAAGATTCACTCACGCGTGTGCATCCTCCAAAGGCGGTTTCGTTACGTCCCGTGGGCTCGACATTGTCCATCTCTCCAATGGGTTCAATGACCAGTCCATGGACCACACCCAAGAACAGCAGTGCCGCAAACAAAAGCTTGGGCAGGATCTTCATCGTGGGCACTGTTTCGGAGAGTTCTTGTCAAAATTCCACGTTTTCTGGTTGTTTCGAATTGGTCAAAAGCCTTCCAGAAGTCAAGCCGCAGGGAAGACGGCTCCCGGGAGCTTATTATGCTTCGAGATCATCATGACTTTTACCTCACTCCCTCATGTTTCTCACCTACACACGCAACTGATAAGGCAACAAGTGCAAAGATCTGTGTAGGACCGATCTAGGTGTAAACTGATTGGTGCCACTCTTTGTGTACACCTTCAGCTGTCTCTGATCTGTGTTGTCCGACGGAAAACAGAAGGTCGAGAACCACTGATTTCCCATTTACACTGCTACAAAGTCAACATTGCAAGATGGAGCTCGGCCTCTACGGGACCGTGTGGAGGAGAGGGACTTTGCATCAGGACACACAAGGCCGATGAGCCCCCCGTAGATATAGGGAAAGAAGTCGATGAGTTACCGGCCAGCAGCGGTCAGAGGCTCAGATCAAGGCGGGAAGAGGGTGCTTGAAAGTTTGAAACTTGCACATCAGTTGGACTGACTCTGCTTGCCGGGCCACGGAGCCGTTGGCAGCTACACAATCACGGACAATGTCTCGGATTGACTTCATGATTGTTGACGAGCGTTGCCACCGGTGAGATGATCTGTCTGATCTTGTCACTTTCCAAAGCCTTCAAGGCGATCAGAGCACCTTTGTTTGAGGGGGAACCATCATCCACTAGAATTCACTTCTTGATTTTCGAGGAAGAAGAACGACCCCCATGTTGACGAACTCTTGGGTCTGACAAGATCTGGACCCCTTATGCCAAGACATGGTGAACATGTATCTGGGGAACTCCAATTCAGTGGAGTTGAACCATGACGTTCCAGTGCAGTCAGTTGCCGCCGGCAAATTCCCCCAACTCTTGGCATTCTTCACCTGCAAAATTGGCGAAACACGACTGGAGCATCGCCCTCATGCGGCGCAATTTGTTGACTCCTTTTTCCGTCTCCAAATCGGGAATTCTTACAAACAACAGACATCCGACACTCATTGTCCCGGTTCCACGAGGACTCTTCAGAACTCTCGTTTGAGGCCTGTTTTTAGGGCATTGTGTTTTTGCTTCTTCTTTCTCTTTTTGGTCTATAACCTATATACCCTTTTTCGAGAACCCGGGGCATCATCTGTCTCTAGGTTCCCCCATGTCGCGATAGTCAACATCCAATGTCGCAACTTTCCTGGTCCCCGACGGCGACCCTCCGCAAGGGCTTGCGCATCTTCCTCCCGATCTCCCTCGCTCTGACGATATACCTATACTTCTTTCCCTTCTTCGGAAAATGCGCCTTTCCGTTGCCGCCTGTCCAACATAATGCGCCCGCCGACACGGGCTACCATGCCTTCCTCGAGACGGTCAAGTTGCACCTTTCGCTACCGCCTGTGCCCGTAGACGAAACCGACCCTACCTCGACACCCGCCGTCACACCTTCGCGACCGCTTGCGCCGTTCCGTCTCCTCGCGCTCGGCGACCCGCAGCTCGAAGGCGACACCTCGATCCCGACCGAGTACCTGGGCGTCTTCCCGCACGTCAAGAGCCTCTTCCGCCACCTGACCTTCCAAACCAGCCACGCCTCGCTCCGATGGCGCCTCCGCCAGTGCTTCCACGAGATCGTCGACATTTTCTTCGAAGACGTCTTCAACCTCGCCGAGTCCTACCGCAAGCGCTTCGACCACTGGGGCAACGACTACTACCTCGCCCACATCTACCGCACGCTACACTGGTGGTCGCGCCCGACGCACGTCACCGTTCTCGGCGACCTGCTCGGCAGCCAATGGGTCACCGACGATGAATTCTACTGGCGCGCCCACCGCTTCTGGAACCGCGTCTTCAAGGGCGGCGAGCGCGTGCCCGACGACATCGCCATGTTCCCCGCCGACGAGTACGACCTAACCGGCTACCTTTCGACCAGCGGGCCCGCCAACGACTCTTCCGTCTGGACCAAGCGCATCATCAACGTAGCGGGTAACCACGACATCGGATACGCAGGCGACATCAACACCAACCTCACTTCCCGCTTCGAAGACGCCTTCGGCAAGATCAACTACGAACTCCGCTTCGAGCTACCGCTAACCAACAAATCCCTGACCTCAACCCTCTTCGACGCCCTCGACAACCCGCTCTCCGACCGTCTCGTGCCCGAACTCCGCCTGGTCGTGCTGAACGACATGAACCTCGACACGCCCGCCTTGTCCCAGGAACTGCAAGACGACTCCTACTCCTTCATCAACAGCGTCATTAACACCGCCAGCGCGGTGCAGTTCAAGGGCCACTTCACTTTGGTGCTCACGCACGTGCCGCTGTACAAACCCGACGGCGTCTGTGTCGATTCGCCGCTGTTCACTTTCCACGACCACGACGGTACGTTGAAGGAGCAGAATCAGTTGAGCTTGGCGGCCAGCAAGGGGTTCCTTGAGGGAATGCTGGGCATGTCCGGGAACAAAGACGCGCCTGGTAACGGCCAGGGGAGAAGGGGAATCATTTTGAACGGACACGATCATGAGGGGTGCGATACATGGCATTATATCAACCAGTCTTTCATCGAGGAAGAAACCCTCGTTCAGGCGGAGGACGGGGAGTTTGAGATTGAAAGGAAGCAGAGGGAGTGGGAGGTGAAGAGGTACAAGCAAGCTAAGAAGGAGTCCCTTATCGGCCGCGAGGACATGCCGGGCGTGAGGGAGGTGACGGTGCGAAGCATGATGGGCGAGTTTGGCGGGAATGCCGGGTTGCTGAGTGTCTGGTTCGACGAAGAGGAGTGGGAGTGGAAGGCGGAGTATGCTACTTGCCCGATGGGCACGCAGCATTTGTGGTGGGTGGTGCATTTTATGGATTTCTTTGTGATTTTGGGGGCGGTGTTGTTGGCTGCCGCGGGAGTGGCGGGGTGGTTCGGGGTTGATGTTGATAGGGCTGTTGTGAGGGGGTTGAGGAGGATGGTTGGTGGAAGGAAATATAGACGGAGGATGACGACCAGCGAAAGGAACGAGAGGCATGAAAGGTACAGGGAGGGTGAGAGGCATAGGGATGAAAGGGGGAAGAGCCGTGATCGTGGGGTCTTGAAGGATCGGACGAGGTCCAAGTCTAGGAGGAGGATGTATAAGGAGGAGAGGAGGGGTGTCACGCCCGATCAGCAGTTGTGGAGTGAGGCGAAGAAGAGGTTGGATTATGAAAAGTCGTGATGTTTTTGATGTTTGATGTTGGGGATCATATGGGGTAGCGGGTTTCTTTTGGATAGAGGACAAGTTGGATTACTTAGGATTCTCTGTTACTATATGCATTATAGCGTGTATAAGTCCAATGGCCTTGATGGCCGTGATCCCAACTTCGGTCTCTGTTCATTGCTGCTCGCTGGTTGACTCTGATATGACTTCCGTGGAATAGTCAATAGGCAAAGAGAACATTGAAGTTGGCCTACTTATTCTTGACCCAGGTGCAAACATAAACCCTTCTATACCTGTTTTCTTTCTTTCTCTTCCCTTCCAACCCTCTGTCCTTTGGTTGTGTCTCTTTCTTTCTCTAACGGTCACCGTGTAACAGCATACCACGAACGAGGGCAGATTCAGTTCAAGAAAACGTTAAGACCTTCATTATTTAATAGTCGCTTATCCAAAAAAACAACCCACAACCTTACCCAAGCCCACCATCAATGCCAATCACCCCCGGAATTTCTTACTGGCCTCCGCAAACCCCATCCCCCCCTCAATAGCAACCTGCATCTTCGTATCCGCCTCCACCTGCTTCGCCATCAACAGCAACGCCTGCTCCGCCAACTCTTTGGGAAGAACCACTACGCCATTGATATCCGCAATGATATAATCCCCCGGGTTGATCGTCATATCCTGCTCGTCCGTCTGGAGCTTGACGGGGACATTTACCGCCACTACCTTTAGAAGTTCCGCCGGCGGCGCGGTGCCCACGTCTCGAGCAAAGATGGGATAGTGCAGGTCTCGTTGCTCTTGTAGGTCCCGGAAGCGGCCGTCGATTACGGAGCCCACGGCTCCCAGGGCGCGGGCGCGCGTGGACATGAGGCCGCCGTAGACGGCGTTGGGGGTCTTGGCGGGGGCGGAGACGAAGACTACGGAGCCTTTGGGGACGTCGTCGATCTGGAGGTTTTTGTGAGTTTGAATTTCTGAAAGGTGAGTGTTGAAGTAACTGGAGGGAGAGACATACATAGTGAGTAGGGTGCTTCGGCCTTGGGTCATCCAAAGGAACATATTGGACTGTGTAGGCGGGACCGACAATCTTGGTTGCGCCTTCTTGACGGTGGGGGGACCACATGGTTAGACCGGAGAGAAAGCCGCCATTGCGGTACTTGAGCTTGATGAGGGCATCGGAGACATCGCAGCTGTGTTATTGCATTAGTCTATGGACTCTGTACTGAACGGGGTGGTGACATACGTTGTGTATTGCTGCAACGCTTTAACGATGAGATCTTCCTTCGCCATGGTTGATGATGTTGATGATGACTCTGATAAAGTGTTATTCTTGTTGTTGTGAATGTGATCAAGAATAAGTTGATAGCCGAGGTTGCGGGGTCACTTGGGACGAGTTGTTCGGTGGTGCAAGTAAGTGTTTTAGTAGGGTATCTCGAACACTTGAATTGAATAATGTCTCGAGGGTTTGATCAGATAAGAGGTGATCTCAAGATCACTTATATATCTCCAAAACATGCAGTGGAGTTCAGATGTTGCATGATGCAATATGTCATGCCCCGTCGTCGATGGAAGCGGGAGGGAAGCTTGGGAAGGGGAAGCTCGGCGACGGCGGGCTGACATGTGGGACTGTGGAGATCGATGACACCGTTGTGGTCCGTTTCCGTCCGGCCGTCATGGACGCCAAGCCCGCAAAACCCGGGGTATTTTCAGGGGTTTGGACCCGGACCGCTCGGCATGTGGCGGTGCTTTTTCCATGTTCTTCTCTCAAGCCTGCTTTCACATGGAGATCCTATTCTGATCGTGGCTTCAACTCGCAATGATCAGCTTGGCGCACAAGTGGCGTGCGTTTGAGATCTGATCATGAGCAGGTTTTCTTGGCCTCAGTCTGTTCGTCGACGAAACGCTTTGCATATCACAAGGTCTACTGGAATCTCAGAAGAGTTCACGAGGTACAGCTCGATATTTCGGTCAAGTTCTTTGGAAATTCTAGCCAAGAAGATCTCAAGTTCGTGTTAGGGTCTCGCCTAATACAACCCCTTTACTAACACCATCCTCTCTTGCAACACCAAAACATTATATGGGTGATACGTCCTCCCGCCAATCCTCCTCTGCCTCCTGTTCAAGAAGAAGTATTGAACATTTGCAAAGACAGACGCCACCAATCCCACGGTCACCACCACCAAGATGACCGTCCACCCCTTCACATAAAGCGGCTTGTCGTTCTCCCGGAATAGCTCACTACCGATAATACCCGCCGCGTTGGCGGCCACAACCATCAATGCAATAGTTATAGATCGTTCGCCGGCGGACTTGGCGTTGAGGGCTGTCCAAGAGGTGTTGACGGGGTCTAGAATCTCACATGTCAGCATCGGCACTACAATTCCATTACTGAAAGCTTGACAAGACTTACGCCAGTTAGCATTAAATGTAATTCCCAACACCAGCATGGCAAATTTCAGATCTCTATTCGTCGACCGCGCCAGAAATCGGTTTCCGAGCTGTCGATTCACATTAGCATCATTAGTTACTATCCCCTAAACACCATAAAGAACTCCAGGGCAGATGGGTAAACATACCGTAAACCCCCAAAGAATTACCAACCCACTCGTCACCATCGGCCCTCTCCTCCCCAGCCTATCCGCCAGGTATCCCCAAAGCACCGTCGTACAAAGCAGCAACCACACGCCAATGGTAACCAAAGCATTGGACTTCAACCTGTCATACCCGTACGAGTACACCAGCGACGGGGCGTAGCCGACAAACGTAGTGGCGGGCGCCATGGCCGTCAGAGCGGCGATGAAGTGTGGGAGGATGGTCCAGTTTTTAAACTACTCACTTTCTGTCAGCATCTATCTTCCCATCCATATTTGGAAAGAGGGGGGATGGGAAAGGGCAACGTGCAGTATCCAAAATCTCCTTCTTCTTGATAGTAGTATGCTTATGCTCCTTGGACGGATCATCGATAATCACACGACGGTAGAGAATCTCCCGCTCGCGGTCGGAGAAGTACTTGAACCCCAGGAGGGAGGTCGGGTCTTCGGGGTTCTTGGGGAAGAAAGTGAGGAAGGCGATTTTTCACCAACTGTCAACTTCTCCAATCCGTCAAAGCTGATTTCTTTTTTTCTCTTGCCAGTGGTTCCATACTTTCGAACCAACTTCCTCTCCTCTTCCTCCGTCCAGTCAACCACCTGTTCTACGCCCTCATCCTCGCTCTTGCTTTCGGCCAACGAGGGGACTCGTTTCTCGTCTATTGTTTCGGCGGCGGCCATGATGTTCGTCCGTCTCTGGTGCGGAATGTCGGGGGAGCATGGACGAGTCGTTGCCGCTGCTTTTTTGCCAGGTGAGTTGGCAGAAGTTAGTAGGAGGAAGAGAATTGTTGTGCAAGAGACTCCCAGGCGAGGAAGATTTACATCTAGTCAAGTAACAATGCTGAATCTCTGTTCTCCTTCTTCCTTCTCAAAGCGGTTGGTAGACCTCTTTCTTCAACTGCTAATCCCATCTCGTGTCCCATCCTCGGTCGTCCTTCTACATTCTGCCTAGAGTCTCTTCAACGTGGACAGCCTTCCTGCGAAGCTCGCAAACATGAGCAACCTATTTCACCAATTAGAGAAAGAAGATTGACTGCGATTTGCATGCTTGAAGAAGTTGAGGTAGTGTATTGGTTGCTGGATCGAGACTAGCATCTCAGTTCCTACCTTGTTGATGCCATCGGGGCGGGTTGGCACGCCATCGAAACGCGGGGAAATGGCTTGGAATAGGAAACTATAAAAGGGGAATGGAGGGAATTGAGGCCCAGACCACGCATGTGACGCCAGCCGCACCTTCGATTACGACATGTATAAAAGCTGGGGATTTCCCCTTGCGGATTGCTGTTTTGGTTTTAGCTTGTATCTGGTGCGAATGTTCAATCTTGAAGCCAAATTCAATATTTAAATGTTCAACAGCTGACGTACATATGAGAAGGCCGAGTTTTCTTCCCCTCTTGAAGATTGAACTGAATGAGTATTTAGCTGTTTAGTTAAGTCTTTCAAGAACTGCTCGAAAGCTATAGGGATCGTGAAGAAGCAGAAAGCCAGGAGAAAGGACCAACGACGAGGACATCCCATGGGCCAACCCTCCAACGATACCAACACTTGCCAACCACCAGAAACGCACCGTGAGTGGAAAGAACACATTTTGACGTTATCCCGACAGACTGAGTAGCGACCGTCATGATTCGCTCTTCATATCATACAACCAACTCCCAGATAAAAAGCAATTCGCAATGCATTCCTAACCCAACCGAAAAACGCCTGCCCCAACCCAAACATATGCTCCCAAACCCCATCATGCCGTTCACTGTTCCCCTGCCTGCACTTCAAGCAACAATGACAACGTCCATACCGACCCCATTCAGCAGCGCAGTAGCCACCATATCATCCGTAGGAACCACAATATCCGCTTCATCATCCAAATCAGCCCAGCCCCTCTCCGGCCCCCACCGAATCTGCTTCCCATGCGACAGCGCCGTGTTGATCAGCCCGCGCATCATGGCGCCCTTCTTCCGGACGCTGCTCCACGCGTCAAAAGTAACGTGCTCGACGAACGGCATTTCGGTTAGCACGTCCGTCAGCAGACCACGGGAGAAGCCCTCGTAAAAGTCGTCGGCGCGACGGAAGCCGTTAAAAATGCCGTCGCTGGGGTCGCACTCGACAAAAACGGTCAGCTTGCGCACGCTGGTGCACTCGTGTAATCCCAGGGCCGGATTGACAACCCAGCCGCGCGGCGGCTTGTTCCAGCCGGGGCCGAGGCGCATCTCGAGACTGGTGATCCAGGAGCGCTGGCGGGCGCTCATGCGGGCGAGCAGAGGCTTCTTGGTCTTGAAGTGCTTGCCCGGGTGCGTGGGGAAGATGCGGAAGGTGTGGGTGCTATAGAAGAGGTAGCCGGCCTCGAGGCTGATGGTCCGACAGGTGCGGAAGAAGCCCAGCTTCTTGTGGATGCGCCGGTAGTTGTCCGGGTCCAGGTCGAGGACGTAGTGGGTGTCGTCGAAGAAGTATTCGTAGATCTTAACTCGTAATTCGGCCGGCAGCTCTAGGAAGGGAAACGGCTTTTGTTTCCTTCTGGCTAGTCGGGAGAGAGGCTTTGGGGGAGCAGAAGCTTCACCAGTCGCTTCGGCAGAGCCAGCCAAGGTTAATGCGCCCATGGCTTTGGCGACATCCTCATCGACTTCTCCGTCGATCTCCCCATCAACGTCCCCCTCAGCCTCGGAGGCATAGGTCGACGGATAGGCAGAACTCAGCGGGGTGTTGAGGTTAGAGGGGATCGGAGTCGGAGGGGCATGAAGCGAGTTGTCCACGACAGTGGCGACGGTGCGGGACGTCCTCGTGGTGACTCTACGTCCCACTAATTGTTGGGTGGCTCTGCGAGGCATTGTGGTGTAGGTCGTCGTCTAACGACAGGGCAGGCGAAGAGAAGGTTGAGAGATACGGTAGGTAGAAGTAGTAGTGATATGATATCGCGATCCTGGCAAAACACTAATAAGCAGTCTGTAGGGCTGACTGGCGCCACTGTACTTTCGGAACGCGGGGTGGCAAAAGTTGGATGTCAAAGTTTTGGGTAGGGTGAGAGATGAATGTGAGTGGATATTGTAGGATACTGGAAGGATAAAATATCGGTTCTCTGATGTTAGTTTCTTCTGACTCTTGGCTTTAGGCTCGATGCGTCGACGATAGTAGTAGGTCTAGGCTGAGGTTGAGGATGCAGAACTCTGAGAGGGTGGTCCCATCGTGAGTACTGAATGCGCAACGACTGGACCACCCTCTAGAATGCATTCGCGGAAGCCATGGTGGGCGGCGACAGTTGGAATGGTAAGTGACAGGGACTCAGGGAGTTGTAGAGCGCAGGCTGGACTTTTTTTGATGATTGATAATGACGGTTTGGGTGGCGGAGAAGGAGTGGACTTGTGTGGATCACCGCAGCTGTTTGAGAGTTGGATGATTTTGTTCCAGAAGAAACAGAGAAGACGGGAGTGGGAAGGAGAGAAGAGTGGAAGCAAAAGAGAAGAGCCGGGAATGGGCAAGAGTTAAGCAGATTCGTCAATGGTATCGATCGATTGAGTCTCGGCCGACGTAGCAACGAGCAAGAAGTGGTCACCTACCGAGAGTGCAGATGAGGGGAAAGCAATGGATGGATGATGTTGAATGGTTGGATGGCAAAGATGGACAGTCTGTCACAGCAAAACGGGTCATTGTTACGCAAAAGGTCACTCGCGGCATCGCTGCCCGTGCAGACGATCCGTTTAGACCGATGCATTACATAAGCTGTACTCATGATAGTTACAGGGTTAGGGGTAGAAGTGTGGGATTGTCTCTCCGTCATTACTAACAAGAGGTACTGTACGGTAACAGAAAGGCACCCACTTGGAACATATGGTTCACTTGGGAGCCTGGGACTTTGGAGGTTATCAAGTCATCAAGCCATCCACACTTCCGGTTGGATAACAAATGTGTAGTTAGGAGAAGAGGAGAGTGATCTGAACGACTCACAAGTGCTTAGTACTGCCGTAGCTTGGCCAAGAGTCACCTCAGGTATACCGCTTTTTTTTATTCAAGTTAGAAATATCCTTCCCTCTTGTAGTCTAGTACAGGCGGGCTGGCGCCTGCAACCAGAGTAATTAGCGTGGCCGTGCAAGGAGGCTTGATTGGCATATAGGGGTAAAAAAAGTGGCCTCCCTTACTAGTATGGCTACTTAGTAAAAGAGGGGGTTCTGGAGACCGCCAACTTCTTGATTCCTGTTGATTTTATCGTTTTATCCTTTTTACACATCAACCAATAATACTAGCTATAAAAACGACGATATTTTCGATCCTTCCCTATAAAACTATACCTCGTATTAACCTTGGGACTATTAATGTCGTTTGTACGTAAATAGCTATACAATCTATATTGTTAACTAGATTTAATTTCGTTTTATAGACGTAATAAAAGATTTTAAAGATTTTAGAGTTTTTACTATTAACAATAAATATAATATTATTTACCGGCAACTTTCCTCCCCTAGGTTTATATACGTTACTAATTTATCCCTTAAAAGCAGTAATTATTATTTTGGTTAGATTCGAGAGCGGTGGAGGGATGTCGTTGAGCCGTATGTTTTGAATAAAAATTATTTGGTTAAATGCTTTATAAAATCGAAAGGGAGGCAATAGCGAAAAAATGATATATAGGGTAATAAGAAAGAGTAGTAAGAAGGTAAGGCATTTGTATAGGTAAAAGAGTTTATTAGTATTAAAAATAAAGACGAGAATTAATTGAGTGAAATCGGTGCCGTTGAATTTCCCTCCTCCTCTTCATCTTTAATATTTAGAACTAAATTATTAATCTTAGTATTAATTTTAATAATCGCCGTATTATTAGCCTTTAGGAATTTAGTAACGAGTTTAACCTTCCTAAATTTATTATATTTAAAGATTTATTATTATTTATAAAAGGCTTTAAGGATATTGACGTTTATTTCCGAATAATTTATATTTAGTTCGTTGAAGGTAGTTTCCTCGTTAGGTTCCAAATAGGCTATATTAATAACCTCAGTATTGTCGGTATATCGAAACCCGGTAAAATCGATGTCCTTCTAGTTAATACCCTTAATATTGATCTTGTAATCTTTTGAACCGTTAGGGTATATAGAAATACTATAGTCTATAAAAGATTTAGCTACTAAGTTAGGGTTTTTTATTTTTAGCTAATCAATTGCCTATACGATAAAGTATATTAATATAATCCTTTTTTTCCTAGGAGTCTACTTCTCAAAATCCCTATCAATAGCTTCCTTCTCGTCGATATATCGTTAATATTTATTAAAGAAGTATACCTTAATAGATTTATTAATATAAGTATCGAAGGGTTGTAATAGCAGAGTAAGGCTGCTAAGGATTAGAGTTCGGTTAATACCGTACTTATTTAGGGTATTAAATATATCCTTCGTTTTATAAAAACTAGCCGCATCTAGGATTAATAGAGCTTTATTATTATTGGTGCCTACTTCTTTCGATAATTCTTTATAGATCTATTTAATTATCAATTTTTTATTATTATAAGCCGTTTCGTTAAATTCGACCGTTACGCCTTTATTATATTAAGCAATTTTACTTATAGGGATAAGGAAAGTTAGTAATAGAAAAGGAAAAAGGAAAAAAGGTACGACTTTTAATTTTTGCCTTTTTTCTTTCCTTTTCCTATAATTAAATAGGGAATATATTATTTGCCCGCCTCTACCTATATTATAAATTATTTATCCGCGAGTAGTAGTTAGAGGATACGGTATTAATTTACTTTTCTGTTAGGTTAAAATTTTACTTTAGATTAATAATTATACTAATTATAGGGAAAAGAAAAGAAAAAAGGTAAAAAGATAGAAGGGGAAACTCTATATACGTATAGTATTGTACTTATTTGCCCGCTATAGCTCAAATCGTACCTATTTACCTATAGGTAGTAGGATAATACGGCGTTAGCACCTTCTATCGGTTCGGATCTTATACGCAACTTATAGTTTAGAGGCGTAATATAGAGGGTAGAAGAAAGGAAAGGAAGTAGATATAAATAAGAAGGATAAAAAGAATAATATATTTTACTGTTTAGAATCTTTTATTTAGTAGTATTAAATATAATTTTGAAAATAAGTTTGGGTAGTAACCGCTATACCCTATCTACGAAAATATATAGAATAAGGGTAGCTTATTACTTACTCTATCTATTTCGGTTAATCTTGCCCGTAATAGTATTATTACCTCTAATATTATATATAATATTATTAAAGAATTTAAAAGGTACGGGAGTTTCGTCGAAGTTGATAATAAAATTCTTAGCTACTTAATTGAAAGAGGGGAAATTAATTAATAAAAGGTTAAATAGGGAAGTAAGCGGGCAAGTAAGAAATATATAAATAAAATATATATTTTATAGGAGGTAGGCGGGGTATTATTTAAAATATAATTAAATTGCCTAATTATAGAAAGGGTAATATTCTTATATATAAATTTAAGGAAGTTAATCGTAAAACGAAGGTAATCCCCTAGTATTTTAGACGATTGGCGGGTAATTCGTCGAATAATAATATTGTACCGCCTTATAAACCCCTTGGACTAATTGGTTAAAAAGCGAAATTCTAAATAGGGTTGCCTGGTAAATTAATAAAAGAAGTATTTAGACTTCAATTTGAATTAGCCAATGCGTATTAAGTCGCCTACTTTTCATTTTCGAATAAAGTTATTAAATAATTTCTTCTCTACATTTAGAAAGTAAGGTTAGAAGGTATATTCTTTCCCGAAAATAATATTATCCTTCTTAGCCTACTAATTCGCAATAGTAAATAGAGGAATATTAAACCAGTCTACGGTAATCGAATACGTCGGCCGGATCTTTCTTAATAGTAGTACCCGACGGTTAGATTAAATAGTATCGAATTTAGGGAGGTCTATTTAAGTGCGGGGTCGTTTGTAAATAATATTATAAATAGGGGTATTAATAAAATAATATAAAAGGAAGTTGAAAACTTTAATTTAAATTGTTTATAACCGACGGTTCTTAACCTTCTTAACTTTAGGGGGGTAAATATATTCCTTATAATTATATCGCTTAACTAGTACTTTAACTGACTTATTTAGCTTCTAGTGTTTAATTACTCCCTCGTAGAAAAGGTGGGGTTTAGTAGTCGAGGTATTAGTTATTATTAATAAGAAAGATATATTAGAAGAAAATAACGTATTAGAAGAAAAAGAGGTATTTTAATTTTAAAATAGTAGATTTGGTTGATATAAATAAAAATCGACGACGGGGATTTCTAATACTAGAAGTAAAGTTTAGGTATTTAGTAGGGTAGGTAGGGAAGTTGTTCGGTAAAATATAATTAGAGGTAATAATAGTATAGGGTAGTGTTATAAATTAAGATTTGAAATAAAATTTACTTTGAAATTAGTCGGGTTTTTAATAATAATAAATCTTAAGGATTTTAATAGCGGTAAATTTGAATATATCGCTAGACTTTTAACGCTTGCTTCTTCGACGAGAAATAGTATTACGATCGATAATATAGTATTATTTAATTAATAAGGGTAATGATGGCGGTTAGAGTATACGAGTTAGATTCTAGAAAGGTTGTTATTGGAGGAAGGGAGAAGGGTGGGGAGGCAGCTAGTCGAAATGTTGTAAGATTATTGGCGCGGAGCAAACGGCTGGTAGGGGAGTTTGTAGGTGGCTGGTAGGGTTGAAAAGTGGGTAGGAGGGGTGTTGCTGGCCCGGCTATACCTTGATGGGTTTAGCGGGGCAGGGGGGGATATTTCCAACTTGAATGAGAAAAAGCGGTACACCCTAAATGCCCGGTACTTATCCATATCGTAATCTCCCTTTTGTGTACGAATTGTACAAGCTCACTTCCCGAAACATTTACTGCTCTTCGGAATGCACCGCAGACGCACTTCCCGTAGAATGTTCCTGTCGCGTGACATTTTCAACGTCTGCAGTTCCTTGAGCATATGTCAAAGCATGCTTCAACCTTGAATCCGTTCAACCGACATGAGTTTTCCCATGTTTCCATGATTTCCTCGATGAGATGAAAACCTTCAATTCCCAAGTCTTTGAAGTTGAGATGCGGATTGGGATTGAAGACTTCAAAGTTTCACCCATGATCCCATGCAGCCAATCTTCAAGATGACGACATGTCCCCCACTGTCTTCACCTTAACTCCGCGAGTGGGGCCGTTGGGGCCGGGGAGAAGAACTCTCAAAGAACTCGCTGGTCTGTGCACAGAAGGCTTGGAAGATCCAGCAACCAACCCTCCTCCCTATATGATTGGACCAAAAGCAGCGCGCCAAGACACTGACGGAAGGACCAGGACTCAAGTTTTTTTGGCGGGCAGCCGGCCGGAAGCTTTGTGGAAAGTTTGGATATCATATCGCTATCGGGCCCGGCGGATACTGACTGACTGCGACTGACTGCGACTGACTGCGACGGCCTGACTTTCAGTTATCCTGCTGTTATCGTCACTTGTTTCCACCACCTAGCAACCAGCTCCTCCCCCTCCCGCAGCCATCCACCTTTCCACCACCAAGGGACACTCGACACCACACAGCTCCAAACAGCTGCTCTTCGTGTGTCCAACCAAATATCAGTCATGATGCTGTCCAGAGCTGCCGTGCGCTCCATTGCGGGCGCGCGTGTCGCAGCTCACGCCGCGTCGCCTCTCCTGTCGCAGCGCACTCTGCCCGCCGTCTGGGCCCGCTCCATGGCCAAGGACAACAAGCCTCCCAAGTTCACCAAGCCCGAGAGCACTCCCGCACAAAAGGCTACTCCAAAGGCCCCCGAGCCCGCCGAATCCGAGACCCCAACTGAGAAGGCCCAGGAGCAGCAGCAACAACAACAAACACCTGCCGAATCCGAACCCGAACCCGAAATCGACCTGTCCAAGCTCCCCGATCTAAGAGGTGGCATTCCCACTACCCTGGAGTATGAGATGGCCCAGAAGGAGGCCGGCAAGAAGCCGGTCGCCGGTGAGGAGGCAGAGACACAGGCTGAGGGCGCCGAGGGCGCTGAGGCCGCCACGTCGGGCAGCGGTGGTGGTCGCAAGAAGGGCCAGCTTCCCGACTCTGCCTACGTTTCTTCTACCGAGAAGCGCCGCCAAAAGATGGCCAACTGGGCCTTCATTGCCGCTGGTCTCGCCCTGGTTGGTGGAACTGTCTACTTGGGAAGGGAATGGGATGAGGAGGAGATCGAGAAGCACCATGATATACCAAATGGCTGGGGTCTCGGCTTGTGGTGGAAGAGAGCCAAGGCCAGGATGACTGGAACCGTCAGCTACTACCAGGAACCCGCCTTCGAGAAGCTGCTACCCGACCCGGATCCGTCCTTCGAGCGCCCGTACACCCTCTGTATCAGTCTGGAAGATATGCTGGTGCATAGCGAGTGGACGCGCGACCACGGCTGGCGTCTCGCCAAGCGTCCCGGTGTCGACTACTTCTTGCGCTACCTCAGCCAGTACTACGAGATTGTTCTCTTCACCAGCGTTCCCTTTGCCAACGCTGAGCCTATTGTTCGCAAGATGGACCCGTACCGCTTCATCATGTGGCCCCTCTTCAGGGAGGCTACCAAGTACAAGGATGGCGAGATCGTCAAGGTAGGACCATCCAGAGCTGTCAAGATTGCACCGTCACAGTAGCTAACCAACCATTGTCGCACAGGACCTTTCTTATCTGAACAGAGACTTGTCCAAGGTCATCATCATTGATACCCACCCCAAGCACGTGCGCGCCCAGCCCGAGAACGCCATCATCCTCCCCAAGTGGAAGGGTGATCCTAAGGATACCGAGCTCGTGTCCCTCGTCCCCTTCCTTGAGTTCATCCACACCATGAACTTCCCCGATGTTCGCAAGGTCCTCAAGTCCTTCGAGGGCCAGCACATCCCCACCGAGTTCGCCCGTAGAGAGGCCATTGCCCGGGCTGAGCACAACAAGCTCGTTGCCGCCAAGGCCAAGAAGGTTGGCCTGGGCTCGCTTGGCGCCCGCTTCGGTATCAAGCCTAGCAAGCTGAACCCCATGGCCATGGAGGGCGAGGAAGATCCTTCCGAGGCTTTTGCCAAGGGTAAGATGATCCAGGATATTGCCCGCGAGCGCGGTATGCGAAACTACCTCGCCATGGAGGAGGAGATCAAGAAGAACGGCGAGATGTGGCTCAAGATGGAGCAGGAGGCCCAGGAGAAGGCCCAGAAGGAGATGATGAAGAACATGCAGAGCTCCGTCTTTGGCTGGTTCGGTGGTGCTCCCAGCGAAGAGCAGTCCGGCGAGCCGGAGAAGAAGGCCTAATCGACCAAACGAATCCGCCCCCTCAGCTATCTCCAACGACATGTATCAACACCTTGTGACCATTTTCTTGTACTTTTACCATGTCTTTGCTGTTTTTTTTTTCATTTTCCATTCTCTGTCTATGATTGGCGTAACTACAGGGATTTACCGGACTTCTCTACTCCGGTCATGGTATTCTTCCTTCACATGTGGAGCATTGGAATAGGCGTGGGTCACTTAGGAAAAGAAGGCTTCATACATCTACATAATCTGTCTGAGGGTGGCTCTAGAGATGCTGTAGAATGTCTCTCAACGAAAAAGTTATGACAATTTCAACACTTTTGAATATCACCACAGGCAAACATCCGTTCTCAGCAAGAAGTCTTGTTTGTTCGCCTCCCTACATTCAATTCGCGATTCCAAGAGCACGTTACTGTGTGACTGTGTGACCGCGAGTCGAGGGAACGTCTGAATCGAAGAACGCCCACTAGCTCACTTGGCTTCTCTCGATATCACAGTCGCCTCATGTTAAACGAGGTACCTGTCCTCGTAGCGTGAGCGAACACAGTCCCACCAGTCGAAACCGGTGCTTTATCAAAGAAAGTCATTGGTATCGAGCTGGGATTGGCACAGCTCAACACCTCATTGCATTGGATATTTCATTGTCCAGTGTTGCGAGGACTGTGATATGTCAGCCTTGACATATTCCGGATCAGGGGTAGGATAGCCGATACTAATTCGATGAAATGATACGCCTTCGAGCGAACCCCTTTTGACCACGCCGTCGGGTCAGAACTGCGAGGAGCACAGTCGAGATGCTGGACCTTTGTGTGCAGGGTCACTCATCGATGTCTTGAGACCTTTTCACTAGGCCTTTCCACCAGGTATGTTGGCAAGTCCCTCTGGCCACTGCTCCCAGATCTCACAAGCCATGAACACTCAGTAGGCAAAAAGCGGTTGCACTGCTTTAGGTCATAGATGTGGAATTCTACCGAACTTGGAGGTTACTCTTGATAGCTGTTGTAGCTGTGCTCCAGTTGGAAGTTTCCTCACTGGTCGAAAAACAGTAACGACTCGCCACTTTGCACCCTTTCAGTAAGCAATCATCACAACCTGTGCTTCTTCTAGAAGCGGACATGACAACTTCGATCCTCTTGGTGCTCATGGTGTTTTGGCCACCGAAAATGGGCGAGCAACAAAGCATATAAACGATAACGGACCCCTCTCAGCAGTGTCGAAATAACCCTCAACCACACCCTTCGACATCCTCACCACCCTTTCAATCCGTTCAAACATACTTTCCTGAGAGTTCCGACCAATTTCACTGGCTAACCCGCCGCCAACAACATGCATATCCACTCCCTTCTTGCCCTGACCCTGGCGGCCACCACCTCGGCCTTGCCCTCCCTGCCAGAATGTCTCATGAACGATGAGAACCGCTCTCGCGCCTGCCGCGAGGTCGGCCCCGCGCAGAGCAAGCAGGAGATTGTCGACGGCCAGAAGCAGCAGAACCGCGGCGGTCTCCAGGGCCAGATCGAGTATGTCGACCAGCAGATCGGCAAGGAGATTGAGTGCCTCGAGTGCGGCAAGAACATTGTCGGTGACCTGGCCCAGTCCGGATCCATCGGTCATAACAACATGATTACTGGCCAGGGTGAGCAGCAGCTTGACATGATTAATGGAAAGATCCATGAGGAGTGGATGGGTATGGGCCAGAAGCAGCAGGACAGCATGGTGAGTCTCCAGAAAATCCCATATCTCAACCACTGTCGGTTCTGGGCAACACACGCTAACCAACAACTCTTCTACCACAATGCAGCCCCATGGCCAGAAGTCCAACTTCAAGACTGGCCTGAATCAAAAGCGCAACCAGCACTTTGGCCAGCTCTTCAACGGCCAGTCTAACACCCACGGCTCCATGAACATGGACACCGGCAAGACTCAGCAAGACGAGCTTCTCACCAAGGGTCAGGGCATGACCCAAGAGCTCTACAACGGCATGGGCCAGACCAACGGCCGCATCCAGGAGCGCGACACCACCCATAACTGGGGCAACCAGCTCTACCAGGGCCAGAACCAAGAGCAGCAGGAGCAGTTCATGACCGGCCAGGGCCAGAACCAGCAGGAGCAGTTCAACAAGGGTACCCAGCAGATGGAGGGTCTCTACAACACCGGCAGCAACACCAACGGTATCATCCAGGACTTCAACAAGGGCGGCCAGAACCAGCAGCTCTACAACGGTCAGCAGATGGGTACCAACCAGCTGTACAAGACCGGCCAGAACGGTATCCTGATGACCACTAACCCCAACCATCAGCAGGAGCAATTCAACAAGGGTCAAGGTCAGGGCCAGCAGCTTTACAACGGCCAACAGACTCACCAGCAGCAGCAGTGGAACAACGGCCCTAATGATATCCTCATGACTACCCACCAGTTTTACCAAGGCCAGCCCATCAACACTCAGCAGCTCAACAAGGGCCAGGGAATCCAACAGCTGTACAAGGGACAAGGCATCCAACAGCTCTACAACGGCCAGCAAATGCAGCAGCAGGAGTTTAACAAGGGCCAACAGACCCAGCAGCTGAACAAGATTGGTGAACAGACCCAGCAACTCAACAAGGGTAACCAACAGACCCAGCAACTCAACAAGGGTAACCAACAGACCCAAGAGATGTTCAAGACCAACGGTATCCAAGTCCGTCACGAGATCACCCAGACTGGTATTGCTGAGCATTTCGACGGTCAGAATAAGCAAGGTCAGGAGATGTTCACCGGCAAGACCACTGAACAGGAACAGTTTGCCGGCAACAGCCAGAGCAAGCAACAAGAGCAGATTGACGGGCAGAAGCAAGGTCAGGAGATGTTCACCGGCAAGACCACTGAACAGGAACAGTTTGCCGGCAACAGCCAGAGCAAGCAACAAGAGCAAATCGATGGGCAGAAGCAGGGTCAGCAAATGAACATCATCACCGGCCAGGGCAAGACCCAAGAGCAGTGGATTCAGAACGGCAAGCAACAGGAGCAAATCGACTCCCAGAACAAGCAAGGTCAGGAGCTCATCGACGGCCAGAACCAACAAGGCCAACAAGAACTCCTCGTCTTCAACCCCCAACAAATGATGGACTTCATCTCTTCTCAATCCAGGCAAGGCCAGCAGTGGGTTAGGGAGCAGGTGGTTAGGGATGGGAAGCAGCAGGAGGTTTGGACTTGTGTTGATCACTAAACAGTCCCCAGCTGAGAATGAAGGATGGGGGGAAATTTGATGAATGGGGAGGATGGGAAAGATGGAACAATGGAGATGGATGATGATAACGATTTTAGTCATGACGCCGACGCTGCCTGTGGGTGGTAAAAGCTAGGTACTTTTCGAGAAGGGTATAGTGTATGATGTCTCAAAAGGTTCAACGCCTTTCACTCGTTTGGTTGTTGAAGGGATTGCTCTGTTCGAGGGCGATGTTATCTGTTTTGGTTTAGTGCTTTTGATAGGATAGCAATGAAGTCGCTCGTTGAATTGTTGTTTAGATAAAGCAAAGTGAAGTGACTGTCATGCGAAAAATGAAACCGAGGTGCTGGCGAAATCTTGCAAGAATCTTTCCTTACCTGCTCTTTACTTAGTTTCGACGCCCTGGCCATTGGAGGTCTCATCCGAAGAAGTCTTCGGTGTTATTGCACGCTGCGTGAATGGAAGGAAGAAGGAATATTTCCCACTGTAGCGGATCTGATTCACCAACGTGTTCACATACAACCAACAACCCCCAAGTTTGGAAACGCGAGCATCAAACGCCATTGTCTCATTCAATCCCCTCGTCAAAAAAACATCCCTTGCGTATCTCACACTCAACTCCGGTTTCCATTCCATGCCCACTCGGTCGGTTGGTCATTGACAACATTACTAGTATATACATAAACATAATGATACCCAAAAAGTGTAATCCTTTCGAGTGTTCCAAAAGCTCCTCCAGTTCCCCCGTCCCATCCCTCCTCATTTCATTCCAAAAAGCCGTCCTCCGGTATATATACGGATCGAGTCGTGGGTATACATCACGTCACGTCAATCATCAAAATACCCCCATCCCAATTCCACATCTTCAGTTAACCTTCCCTTCGAAAACCTCGTCTCATGGATCCGCACCTCCCGCCGTCATCCTAGCCGAACTTCCATTTCTGGTTATCCCTTCCCCTACAGGAGGACTTTGACTCTCCTTATCTCTCGCTGCTGTTGTGCTCCTAGTACTCTCCGCGCGACTGATGTCCGCAGTGACAGTGCCGCTTCCACTTCCCTTTTCTTTCTCCACTTGGTCATTTATCTGTACTGTCCTCTCCGGCTCCTTGCCCTTGGCCGTTACCGGTGTTTCCTCGCCCGAGTCGCTCTCCGTTGATGTCCGGAAGCTTTCCGAGACCGAAGTTCGAGCCTTACTACTTTCTGCTTGGGGGATTCTTTCGGCCGTGTTAGTGTTCGTGGGAGTAGATGTCGTTCCTGCTGGGCCGGTCGTCTGCCCTGCAGTATCATTGCTGCTCTCCCCTACCCTGCTCTCCTCTTCGGGTTCGACAACAATGAGTGGCACTGAGTCAAGACGCAGACTTGGTAATCTGGTCGGTAGGTTCCCGGCTCCGACACCCGCTCCACCCGAGATGCTCCTCTGGTGAGCGAGCGTCCTGCCTCTATCTGTGCGCGGAGAGGACGACAACGTCGAAGACGTCTCTTCGGCTAATGGAGCAAGCGCTGGTGACGGACCGGGGTATTCCGGAGGTGGCTCATTGTATGGAAGTGGTGTCAGACTGGTGGGGCTGTTCCTACCGGATACAGCGGCAGAGGCAACCGGGGAGCGGAAGGGAGTCAAGTCGTCCAAGCGAACGTCTTCGTATCCTGGTGGGGGTGGCATGTTGACAGCGCCCAGGTCAGCATCATCGGCATCAATCACCTCGGGGCTGGATCCGGCGCGCGGAGTATTGGCAGCCGAGTTTGCCCTGGACCTGGATATCGATCGTCCGCGTTCGTGGCTGTTGCGAGTAACAATGCTGAACGTGCTGCTACCGCCCGCTCCAGTCAAGGGTGTCGCCACAGCCGGCGAATCGAGGAACTGATCACCCAATCTGGAGGTGTCGATACTGAGTGAGCTCGAACCCCTCCGATGGTGGGCGGCTGAAGTACTAGGCCTTCCACCCTGCTGCGACGCCGCCATGCTCGCCGCGTCGCTCAGCAACCCGACCCTTTCGCTTTCCGTGCTGTTAGCCCGGATGCGAGTGCCGTCCGCCCTAGCGACACCCAAGTCCGCATACTGTACGCTGCTCGTCGCGCGCGATCGCAACTCCCTGATGCGATTGTGTTCCTCACGAAGCACCTCCAGTTCCTCGGTATTCCGCGTCGTCTGAACCCGCGCCTGCTCTCTAATCTGGCGCAAAGCAGCATTGTTATGGGTTTGCCGGGCCTCTTGCCTAAGTCGTCGCCGCTCCTCCCGCTCCTGGTTCGCGCGCCGCCTTGCCACACGAATTTGGTACAGCGCCTCCATCTCCTCGTCGCGTAGATGCTCCTCATCCTCAGCAGTCGGCATTTCCACCACCACGTCGATACCGTCGCGCTCGCCTTCCCTGCCTAGTACTCGCTCGTTCTCGGCCGGGGCTGGGCGGTAGGCCGGGAGTGTCATGATGCTGCGGATCGACTGGTTACGGTTCACCTCAGCTGTCGTTCCTCCTGCAGCTCCCGTCCCGCCGGCTGCGGCGGTCCGAGCGTTCACCGCGCTGAGCGCCTCCTCCATGTTGTCCTGGTTTGCCCGGTTGTGGCTGTTGTACTCTTCGTCGATGCCGGCCTGAGCGTAGGCATGTTTGACAGCTGGAACCTTCCAATTGGTCCATAATCGCTTGAAGAAGGGCGTGGGTATGTACTTTGGATTGGGATGCCTGGCGCGGAGGGCGCGTAACGTGAGAGTGATGGATAATATCAGGACGATTACGGCAACGACAAGGGCGACAATCTGTGACGGGAGCAAGTGTTAGAAAGCACCACGGGCAAATGGTCTGGAGAAGATAGGCCTACAATGCTAGTTTTCGTGGGCTTTTGGGAGGAGGGCCCGTTCGGGTCTGCATTCGGGTCCACGCGTGGCCATAACCTTGTTGCCATCGTAACGGCATTGGGCTCCAGTGACGGGTGAGAAGCCCGGATTGGTATCCGTAAGTGTGGTACAGGCATTATGGCTAGTGTTTGATATGTATGATGGTGTGTATGGAGTAGTGTCGAAGAAGCGGCCGCGTCGACGCTCAATGGGTTGGAATTATCGTCCGACTATGAAGGCCGATGTCTCTGCATTGCTCTTGGTCGTCGTCTGTCGATGGAAAGCAAGGTCTTGAACCTGGAAGAGGCAAGTCGGCAGTCGTCACACAGCCCTCAGCAAGTTGACAACGCCAATGGGAGTGTGGATGTGTGGTTGGGGGCGTTGCCGGTCTCCAACAGGTCGCAATACGCGGTGATATACGCGGTGATCGTCTCTGTACAACGGTTCGACGGGAGTAATATTTCCTTAATATCGGCGGCCGGTGCAGATATGCAGAGGTAGAGTGGTATGTAAAGGTTGAAGCAGTATTGACCCAGTCTGCTATTCGCACTCACCAAGCGAAACGTAGACACAATACTTAAGAGATATACGACTAAGCAGATGACGATAGAAACAAAAGTCCGCCTTGGCGGCTAACAAGTCGACAAAAATGAAGTTGAAGTTTCAGTTGGAAGAGAGAACAAGAGGAAATCGATATCATGCTCGCATTCGAAGAGAGGTCACCTAATCTTTCGGTAAGGCGGGCGGGCAAGCGTGCGACCTGGAGGGCTGGGAAGTGGAAGCCAAGAGAGAAAGTCGGGCAGGGAAGGCCTGAGTCGAGCCATTCAGAAGCCAAACAAATTTGCAGGGGCTGTCGACGTTCCATCCAGGCCATCCACTGGGCAGTGCCGCCTCGTGTTGCGCCGTCAGTGTTGCGCAGTTGTTTACCAAACCCCTGGTGAATCCGTTAGGACGGTACTACCTGGGCATCAATATGGTGCATGGCAACAGCCATATGATACGTCTTTGAGCTCCTGAAAACAATATGCTTCTCGAAAATATGTGTTTATAAGTTAGATAGCTCTTCTTGTTATTCTAAATTCAACTCTGGATGTTTCTCATGGCCCTTCTACCTCGGTGAATAGCTATACCCAAGAACCTCACTAACAAACAGCCAACTGTTAGGTGGTGTTGAACCCCACAGTCCAGCTCGACCGTAGCCGCCCCACTGCATCAAAACAACACTGAAGTCCCACAGTGGATTGTTTTCCTATCCCAGAACGTCCTCTTTCATTTTCAGGGAACTTATTTCGACGACATCAACTACCACAAACCCTCAACCACATGACAACGATATCCCAAAATTATCACCGATTCCCTTGTGGCTGACGTTGGCCGTCGGTCTCTTGTCCTAGTCTAAGCTCACTGCCATGGTCGGACCCTATTGTGGCTTTATCTGGGGTCGATCTCACAAACTGAAGTTAGACTACCAAGGCCGCTTCCCGACGGAGTGGCTGGGACGTCTGACGGGATCCCTACTGCCACCGTCCTGGAGGTTACCACCACCACTCG
Organism: Neurospora sp. CHS-2018a; assembly: GCA_009802275.1. Lineage (NCBI taxonomy): Eukaryota > Fungi > Ascomycota > Sordariomycetes > Sordariales > Sordariaceae > Neurospora > Neurospora sp. CHS-2018a. The sequence continues at coordinate 1,703,016 of RAKG01000001.1, read as the reverse complement.
ATCACTATCGGCAGGCTATATATCCAGGCTGTGTAGACCACTCCCACACTTGTACACTCTGTTTCTTGCGGTTGCGCGGTTATAGGCTTGTTTCTTGTAACCCCGCTTGTCCTTGGTCTACACTGACTCGGGCATGGTCAATAGTCTATCTACACTACGGTGCAAAGGGTCCAACAAAGGGAAGCTTGTTCAAAGTTAGGCAAAGAGGATCTAGATCCTAGATCACCACCCCGAGCTCTCCCTGCCATCCATCTTCTATTTCCAATCGACGCTAGCACGCAATCAATTCAACGTCCAGACCAATCCCCGCATACGCCGCCCTTGCCCTTGCGATACCCTACCGACAGACATGTCCGAGGTACTTGCGCACTCTGAACGCACACACACCAGGATACGATACCGCTTTATCTGTCCAATGATTCTTGCCCATCCGCACACGGCATGGCCGGACTTGGGTCGTTTTATTGCTTCTTCTTCTCCGGGTCTGCGGGGTACGAGGTGAGGGTATCTGACTCGGAGATATTACTGACACTTGTGCCTCAAGAATATTCTTATTGTACTTCTAGAAAACTTAGCTGCTGCCTGTTTCAGTCACCGAGAGACAAACATCGACTATCGGACAGCCACCATTGATTTGATGGTTCGATGGCTGCCAGCGTGTCCCGAACGAAGTCTGGTCGCTGAAGGCCTGCTCAGCTTACCAATACCTCTAACTTGCATCTTCAAAAGTGCAAAATGTACACCCTCATTAATATTCAAAGATGGGCAGTCTTTTTGTTCCACCTAATACAGACTCTCGTCAGTCAAAGACACTGTCACTGAGTCAAGAGGATCACTCACAGATCAAGGAACAGCTTCCACAAAATGGAAAACATCAACCCCTGAAGGCCATTGCACAAAATCCGCGTCTTCAACCCGCGGCCAAGCAAGCCCTTAATGCCATCATTGACAATGACCAGCCTCGCTGCTTCAGCTACATCACACACTTTAGTTAGCGTAATTCTCAAAAGCTCACAAAGGGAACTCGTCCGCCAACTGGCTCTGTCAAAACTCACAATAAGAAACCTTCTTATCATTAACCTGCCGATACGTCTTCACCACCCTCAAAGAATTCGACACCGAATCGCTCACCACGCTCGCCACGAAACCCGCAAACGCCAATCTCAACAGCCAAACTCCCAGTGGATGCTTCGCCGGCTCCGGTATGATCTCCAGCAGATAATCATGCGTGGCATACCAAGGGTAATTGCCCACAAAAGTGGCAGCAGCCGTCGCAAAGGCGCCCCACCAGAGACTACCGACGCCGTCGGTCTTGATGCGCTGCCGGAGGATGGTAGTGCCCCGCGGTCCTTGGGCTTGGAGCGTGGTTTTTAAAGTGTCGATGGGCGTGAGGATCATGCGGAAGGCGGCGGCGCAGAGGGAGGCGAAGATGTCTTGTATGGTGATGGGCAGGCGCTTGAGGAAAGAGTTGGACTGCAGGAGGGCATGGATGCCGGCGTTGGCGGCGGTGTCGCCGAAGCGGGCTGCTGGTCCTGGATTTGTGCTTTGCGTTAACAATCGAGGACGTCAAGAGGCGTTGTGATAGGGGCTCACCTTGAAACAGAGCAGCTCCCATCCCGTCGTAGTACCGACGGAGACCACCTTGACGGTAGAGAGTCTTGGTGGCGGTGGTGAACGAGGTGCCGAAGCGGTATTGGTAGTTCATGATCGTTCGTAAGGGCTGTATAAAAGATAAGTGTCTTGCTCAATATCAAAGGTGAGAGTGAAAAAATGTCACATACCATCAAAAGTAACACCTGAAGCACCATAGCTGCGGCACCACTTATACCACCTCCCAGAGCCCGTTTGAGAGCTCCTTTCAGATCGAACTAGAGATTAGATTTATTAGTATCACTCTAAGTCGAACATCTGAGCTGTTAAACAAATTCGCCGGAAATTGAAACCCACGTTAACATCAGCACCCGCATCAATCCAAGCTTTGACAAAGACAACTGTCACTGTGATCGCAGTAACAGCCCAGAATATCCTCCAGGCAAAGTAGCTGCGAGTATATCTGCTTCGTTCGCTCTCTTCCGCAACTTCGACAGCATCATTAGAGGTATCCAGCCCTGTTCGGTTATCACTCTGGCTTATCAACAGCGGCGTCTCCTCGTTGATGGTGGTTGCCTGGCTTTGCCCGCTCTCGATGTCATCGTCGGTGGTCTTGGTAGGTGGCATAGCTTCATTCACTCAGGATTGTTCAATTAGCTCGGAGCAAGTGGGCTTTGATGATGAAATATATTTTGATTTCTTGAGTTTGCGATGGTCAAGATCCTGAATGGATGTTCGGCGAGATATCACTGATACGCCGCCAACCGATCCCAGTCGTATCCCCCGCAGCGGATTACCAATCGATGATGGCGTGCTAACCTCAGCCGCTTTGGTGGTCGGCATGGGATACCCATCTGCATATCTGAAGTTTTTGATTTCTATCATGGGAATGTTCATATGATGGTGTCAACGTAGACCGATCGATTATGTTCGGTGTCAAGATAAACAATCGACCTTACGTCAGGGTAATGAAAATGATGTGCAACATTGCGGACATTCACGAGAACCAAGCTAGCAGATATCATCCATGGATAGTAAACAAACCATATATGCTTTTCCTATCCTAATCATAATACCATCCATCCCCAACCTATCTTTTCCAAAATCCCCACCCTTTGAAATCCTCCTACAAATCCCCCTTCCCCACGCCCATCCCAAGTCCAACAACATCCCCCACCTCCGTCCTCGGCACCAAATACGGCCTCACCTCCCCCCTAACCTTCGTCCTCTGCTCAAACGCATACGCCAACCCAATCAACTTCTCCTCACTAAACCTCTCCCCCATAAACGCCAATCCAAACGGCACACCCGGCGCCACCAGCCACTGATTCCCATACTCGTTCTTCAGCTTCTTCACATCTTCAGGATACTTCCCCATAGGCACCGAGATCACGGGACTCCCCAGCTCCGCCGGTAACCCTATCGCAAACATGGTAGGTAACACCATCGCATCAAGACTATGGTTCTTCAAAGCCCCAAAGAGGCCCAAATCGCCAGCGTAGTGCTGCAACGCGGTATAGTTTCCCCACGCCTCTGCTTCCGTCGTAGTGGAGGAGACATTAAACGAGCGGTCCCACGCGAGCGTGTCATGCGTCGGCCAGTCTTCTCTCTCGTCAGAATGGGTGAAGCGCTCGACGTCTTTCAGCGAAGTGAGGTTGTGCGGGTTGACGGTCAGCTGGGAGAAGTAAGTCGCCAGGTTGCGGGGGAAGTCGGTCATCATGACGATGGACTCGAAGTTTTCCTTTTTGATGGTGTCAAAGCCGGGCAGGAAGAGGTCGTCGATGATTGTGGCGCCGGCTGAGCGGAGGACGGAGAGGGCGGTTTCGAAGGCGGGGAGGAGGGGGGCGTAGGGAGAGGAACTGGGGTCGTCGATTTCGATCAAGTTGCGCGGAACGCCGATACGAGCGCCGCGCAGGGCGAAGTAGTCGCAGGCGCTGACGTAGTCGGGGGTTTTGTCTGAGGAGAAGGGGATGGCGGAGGTGTAGTTGTCATTGGGGTCGGGGCCGACGATGGCGGAGAGAAGGTAGGCTGCGTCTTTGACGGTTCGGGCCATGGGGCCGACGGTGTCTTGGTGCTCGGAGATGGGAACGACGAGGTAACGAGAGGTTAGACCGACGGAGGGCTTGATGCCTACGAGGTTGTTGGCGTCAGATGGAGCGAGGATGGATCCATGTGTCTCGGTTCCGAGAGAAGCGAGAGCTAGACCGAGGGCGCTGGCCACGCCGCTGCCAGACGAAGATCCGGACGGGTCTTGTTGGGGATAGTATGCTCCCTCAGCCTGGCCTCCGGTGGCCGACCAGCCCGAGGTGTAATTCTTGCTGCGATAGTTGGCCCATTCAGACAAGTTTGTTTTCCCTAGGATAATGGCCCCGGCTTTCCTCAACTTGGCGGCCACTGTGCTGTCCTCGGGCACTTTGGCTCCGACCAAGGCATATGAGCCGGCGGTATTGTCCATCTTGTCGGCCGTGGCGATGTTGTCCTTGAGCAGGATTGGGATGCCATGTAACGGGCCTACAATTGTGCCATTTGTTCGAGCAGCATCCAGCTCCGACGCTATAGTGAGGGCATCGGGGTTGAGTTGGGTGACCGCCTTGAGGGTTGAGTTCACCTCCAAAATACGTCGAGTGTAGGCATTGACGAGATCAACGCTGGTGAATAAGCCTTTCTCAAGCCCGGCAGCCAGATCGTCAAGATCAGCATCCAGTAGTGATGGGAAATGTACGCCGTTGACGGTTGAGCCCAAGAGTGGCTTTTGCCAGGAGAAGGCATTGTGATACCATGATGACCCGAAGGCCGTGGCGAGAGGAAGGAGACAAAGAGACTGTAGTAACCTCATCTCTGACGACGTAGAAATGGAGTGACGGCTCAACAGTGGTTAAGGGCACAGAGGAGTTAAGTCGCTAGATGAGAACATCGCGACGTTTATATGGATGCACACCATATATGGGGGTAGCATTGTTACGTCTCAGGTTCGGCATGTCTTAGGCTTTTGAGTGGTCAAGAAGTAATAGCTGCATATCTGACGAGGCCTGTTAGTTCATGGAAAGCAGAGAACATGGAGTGTGACGAGCCAGATTCGGACTTAGCTGGGAATAATGAGAACCTTGAGGCCTCTCACTATCCGTGATGCACCAGTGACTCAAAAAAAGGTATGTAAGCGCGATCTCGGATGTGGAAGGTAGTGAACGCGTACAGGACCCGGGATGCGTCATTCAGGTGCGAGCCGTGAAGTTGGACCGTCGGTCGGGAATAGTGTCAGATCATCGTCCATATATCGGGCTGGAAAACCAACCGGATCAAGACGCGATGGTGACAATCCAGTCAAGTCTGGCATTTCAAGATGTTGTGTAACCTGCTTCTTCACATCCCGAGCTTCAAGCCCAGGAGTGCAATGAAAGAGGGTGAGCACAAGCAAAATGTAGTGTGGTTCGCGTCGCCTGGAGGCAGTGTAATACCAGGGACACAGTGGAAGGTAACCATGTGCAAGCACAGAGGGAAACCGACCGAGTTGCAAAAATTAGAATAATCACGATTGTACTCCGTAGAGCACTTTCAGAGATTAAACTGAAAAGAACAGATACTACACTTGATCTAAGCCAAAAGGCAAAGAGAGCTAAAGAAAAAAAGAAGAAAAACAGAGCAAAAGTGGCGGCGGTGGTCGACATTAAATACCCTTCTGGAGCTCCCTGGGGCTGGTCTGTGCACGAGTGCAAATTATCCGTGCACGAGTGCAAGTTGCAGAATGGGTGGGGTCGTCAACTGCCAGCGGCTCAACCAGATGTCAGGCAGGGGCACGCCCGCCCCTCCTCCACTTCCAGGTTGCAGGCGGGCACAATGTGGGGGCGGGGTCTTTGTTGTTTACGGTGCAATTCAGCATCATCCAGTCACTAGCTTCTTTCTCGAGCTCACCCTCACCACTCCAAGGACCTGTATACACGGACCTGTATATTCGGGCTTTCACAGAGAAACGAGTTGGACGGATTGGATATTCACTATTTGATTTGGTATCAATTGCATGCTAAACTGACAAAATGGTCCTTCACTGAATGACGCATTTGGATGGCAATCCACAAGGTCCTTCTTTGCTTTCCTTCTGCTTAGGTTCTTCCTTCTTCACGGGTTCCTTCTTCTGTTGCGACACTGGCTTTGGTTGAGAAGCTGTCGGCTGTACTTCATTGACAGCGACAGCAGTTGCTTTTGCGCCATTATCACTTGTCTTCCCCTTCGAGCCTTTCAGGAGAACCACCATTAGCGACCATTCGCGATAACATCGATTCCACGCCCATCACAGTCAAAGGATTCATACCGCTTGCAGTTTCTCACGCACCGGTAAGCTTAGACAAGGTGTTGTAGAACTCCTCGCCCTGGACGCCCGCCACCTTCAACTCGCTCTCGCTCGGCTGCCTGCTGCCATCACCACCAGAAACGGTACCAGCACCCCAGGGGCTTCCGCCATGGACCTGCGAGAGGTCGGACAACTCGGCGAACACCTTGGCATAGCCGAGAGGCACGTAGACGATGCCGTGGTGGGCGAGCGTGCTCATGGCCGCGATGGCCGTCGACTCCTGACCACCGCCCAGACCAGCAGTCGAGACGAAGAGACCAGCCGCCTTGCCGTAGAGACCGCCAGTCGCCCAGAGCTGGCCGGTCTTGTCCCAGAAGGTCTTCCACTGCGCCGGGAAGTTGCCGTATCTCGTCGGGATGCCGAAGAGGAAGCCATCGTACTGCTTGAGGATCGCAGGGTCCTCGATGACGGGGACGTCGGTGGGCTTGGGTGGGGCGTGCATCTTGGCGAGGACATCGTCGGAGAGGGTCTCGGGGACTCTGATGGTGATGTCAGTAATCGTTTGAGGGTGTCGCGAAGTTCTGGTCTGCCTACTGGTAGAGGTCGGCAGTGCCACCGGCCTTCTCAATGCCCGCCTTAGCAGCTTCGGCAAGCTGCCTGATGTGGCCGTACATCGAGTACTATGGTTGATTAGCCATTTGCCCAACTGATCAAGGACGACAGATACCTACATAGACAATCGCGATCTTGGGCGCCATCTTGACTACTGATATTAACTAGGTTTGAGCGGTGTAAGAGAGGAAGGTAAGTAAAGAAGACAGAAGTCGGCCTTGCAGGATAAAAATGGAATGATGAATGATTCAATGACAACTTCAAATTTGATGTGGCACGGCCCGGCTTTATAAACGATGAACTCCAAAAGGGATCGGGGATCGTCTTGTTGATAACTGCGCGAGGTACCTGAAGTTTCATCAACATCGATAACAAGAGCGACCCGGATTCGTCATGATTACCGTAATCAACTCCAAATCGACAAGAAAGGGTAACAGCGATTCCACTGAAGCAGCAATCGGGAGGGGTCTGGGTTCGCAGATCCTCCTTCATCAATTTTGAGCTTATCCTAACTGGTCGGATATGGTGTTATTCATCCCCGTGTCCCCGTACATTGTTGTGATTGCAAACACTGCTTGGTTGCTTAGCTCATCGGACTGGAGCTTTGCTGAATAACGGATGACAACGTTCGGGGACCGGGGTACCTGACTCGGACTCCATTGTTCACCTCACAGTTAAGCGACTCGCTTGGGAATGTGGGGTCAAACTGAACCCCAGCTCGTATGTTTTGTAATGCTTTGTTACCATTGACAAATTTACAATTGCAGTTTGGGAATAGCATCACAATCGAGGATTCTCGCATTGCATGGAAGAGATCGCATAGCGTCGCATTTATGGGACTTTGCTCCCGTTCTCGCCTCTGCGCTCCAGGGCCAAGGGGACCATATATCACTCCGTCAATGCTCCTTCTCGGCATGATAGCCAAAACAAGACGAGGGCATGTCGCAACCGTCAGAGAGACCGCCCAGGGTGAAGAGAGGTGTAAACACAGATATTTGAAGTTCACAAATTCCTCTATTCAGTCCTCCTCACCCCATCAAGACGTCCCTCAACCATTCACCCTCTCATCCCTCATATTTTTCACCCTTCACCAAGCCAACGCCTGACTCGTCGCCCTCACCGGCTTCGCATCCTTCTGCTCTTCCGAACCCTTCACCACATGGCCATGTTCATGACCCTCCTCATGTTCATCTTCCTCGTTCCTCGGCAACAACACCGCAACATCCCAAACCAACCCAAACCTCTCCGCCAACTCCTTGCGGATAATCTGATCCCACTTCTTAATGAGCGGATGTGCTAGCGCAACGTCGGGGAAGAGGATTTCTGACTCTTCAGCCTCTTCTTCTTTTTGGTCCTCCTCTGTGTCCTCTTGATTCCGCTGTTGGTGTTGGTGTTGTTGTTGCTGTCGCTCTCGCTCCGGATGTTGATACCGCTCATGCTGAGCTTTGGACTCCCCGGGTACTTCATACCTCCAAGTCCCATCCTCATCCCAGTACTCCTTGCCGTAGATACTTTGCACGCTTAGATCCTTTTCTGCTTCCGCCAACAACTTTTTTACCTTCTCCCTGATATCCTCCCCTTCTTCATTATCCTGCTGTGATCGCCCCTTCGACGCTGAAGAAACAGCAAACACCAACCCCTCCAAGACCCCCAATAATTGCCCCGCCACAGCACCAATCGTCGCTCCCAACCCAAACCCCTCGTCAAACCCAGCCTGCACGTGCTCGGCTTTGGCGACGGTGATGCCATCGCGGTAGCCGGCTGTGGTGTGTTCCTGTTGGAGGCGGGGGATGTCTGACGGGTGGTGATGACCTCTTCTCACTGTTGATTCGTGGTGGTGGTGGTGATGGTGATGTTCATGAGAGTGGGAGTGGGAGTCGTCTTCATCGCCCCAAACATCGTCGGTGGCATCGTCGCCCCAGACGTCGTCTAGTGTTGTGTTGTTGTTATCCTCATTGGAAAGGGTGGTATCGTCCGTTGGGTTGTGGTATTCGACTGCGGGCGCTGTGGGAGCGACGCCGGCGCCGGCGCCGTTGGTGGCAACTCCGGATGAGGACATGGTGGTGAAGAGGTCGGGGTCTTCTCTGGAGGAGATTTGGCGCATGAGCATATTTTTTGCTTGAACCAACTGTTGGCTGGGTTGGTTGGCTAACAGACGTGATTCTGTGAAGGACGGATCTGAGCGGTAATTTGTTTTGTAAGTGATATGACGGCGTTATGAGTGAAGAGACATGCGGCGCTTTCGTTCCATGTGAATGAAAGGGAAAAAAGTCAAAACGCATTTGTAATCGTGGGTCTGGAGTCACGGCTAACCCTAACCCTTTTGTTTGAGACTGCAGACCAGATACCCGCGAAGAACCGTCGTCAGTGTAAGTCGGAGCATATGATCATGATGTGATACAGTTGCCAGTCAGTGACAGTGATAATTATTCCTTTGTCAATTGGTATACCAAACACACCTAAACCGCTAATAAAGTCACCAAACACGCCTCATCCAACAACGCCCCTCTCTCAACCAAACTTCTTCTCAAACTTCTTCAACATCCCCGTCACTCCCCTCTCCAACTTGCCCGCACCCTCTTCCAGCCTACCCTTCTTCTGCTCGGGCACATACAACTGCTGGTGGACCGAAAACTCCTGCTGTCCAGCCACATTCTGTCCATAACCCGCTCCTTGCTGCATGGACGGCGGTATCGGCGACGGCGCAGCCCCATATCCAGCACCAGGTGGCGTCGGAGTATGAGGAACGGCTCCGTAGCCGCCTACCGCAGCGACCGAAGCAGGCTGGGCTGGGTATCCTTGGCCATACGGGCTAGCAAACCCAGGGCTGGCGAGACCGGGACTGGGAAGTCCAGCAGGCATGGTGACGGATCTTTGTACGCCGGGGTGAACGGGCGGTTGGGTGAGACCTGTCGGGTAGCCGCCTCCAAGCGCGCCGAATCCCTGAGGCGCGAAGCCGGGCGAGGTCACGCTGTGCTGGGGAGGAGCGGCAAAGGTCGGAGCTCCGGGTGGGTGTTGGAGGTTTGGCGGAGGAATGCCCGGGCTCAAGGGTCCGCGACCGCTGGGAGGAGGCAGACCTGGTGAGAAGGGCGTGGTCGCATCGTAAGCCAGAGTCTGGTGCAATGGGTTCACCGCGGCATCCTCTGGGGGAGGCGTCTTCTCGCGGTACCGTACTGGTTCGGCAGCAGGGGGCGCAGCCGGGTTATAGGCCATAGGAACGAATGCTTGAGGCGATGGTGTCGAATGATCGTGGGAAGCAGATACTGCGGACATGGGCGGCGGAGCGAAAGACGATATTCCGCCAACTTGCGGAGGCTGTGATAGAGTAGTCGGGGGTGTACCGTGGTCGCCGATTGCCGCCCTCTCGAGTTGCTGGACTACCGCGCTGACCTCGGTATCGTGCCGAGGAGGTGGTCCTGGCTCGTTGTGGACATCGCACTGGTGAGGAGGGAGCACACGCCGGATGCCATTGACAAACTGCAGGGCATCTTGTTGGTTGTGAAAGTAGATGTCGAGCGAGTGAAGCTTGTAGTGGTACTTGGCCTGGTTATGAGGGTCGTATGTTGGTAGATGCCACTCCTCGTGGCCATCGACCTCGCCAACCGTCAGAGTCACAAGGCAGGTGTGGTTGTAATCGTACTCGAGATGGGTTCTGTCGAGGTCTGGCGGCACCATGATGTTAGCTCTTCACTACACCCATTTCTTATTCCGATATCTCGGTGCTTACAGCCGTCGAAAGCATCTTGGTCCTCCCTCCCGGGCTGGTTCGCAACCTCCAGCCGTGCGCGTCCCAAGTTGGCATCTTCGAATAGGTAGACATAGGAGCCCTTGTCAAACCTGTGATGAGGCGGGTTATTTGTCGGAGGACCGTAGAAGTAGTGGATATCACCAAAGCTATGAAGCGAAACCATCAGTCAGAATGCGCCCAGAAGGGATATCACGTCTCTATGCGATCAATGAAAGACAAAACTTACAACGTGCCAACGTTCTCCTCTCCTTCACGGGCGGCCATCTTTGTGATCAACGAACTCGCTTGAGTGAACAACACAGCAACACAACAACGAGCAGAAAGAATTGAGAAAACAGAAAGACAGAGAACTTTCTCAGCTTCCCAACCGAGGGCTATCACGCCTAATATCAGAGATGACGGAACCCAAAGAAGACAAAAGCCACTCGGCTTCCGGTCTTTGCGATACCCTACCTTACCCTTGCTCCCTTTGCCAGACCGTGGTCTGGTTCTTCACATTCGGCTCTCACTCCATGGCGCAATCAGCACACAGCCATCCAACCAGCGCTCTCGATAGGTTGGTGATGCGACCCCTGGTGCCGGTAGAAGTGACCTCGCGCGGTGGTTGCATCGTCCTGGATGGTCACTGGATGGTCCGCGTGGGCGCTTAAGGTGGGATGCCAAGAAAGAAGCACGAGCAAGTCAACAGTCACACTTTCACAATTGACGAGGAAAGGGGAAAGACAAAAAAAGGTGGGGTAAACGAAGATCCATCCCATCTGAACCTGGAGAGCTCGAAGCCCCACCAGCATTCAGTTCAATCCCGCCCGGGCCCCGGGCCCCTCTGGCCGCGCCTGGCGGAGGCCTTTCAGGGCAGCAGGGGTTTCTTTGGCAGTGACTCTTTGGTGGAAGGCACAGTGGAGGTCCGTCACTTCTCCAGCGCTCTTTCTCGAATCATCCCTGTCCTCCACCGCGGTCCCGGCGGCCAAGCAAACGCACGCCCGCCAGGCCCGTACGACGGACTCGGACAGGGGGACAAAAATTCGGCACCACAACGGAACCACCCGATCGAGACCTCGAAACCGCAATCCGCATCCGGACTCCGTTGCGCGCCGCTTCGCGACTCCCAAACCTCCACTTGTTTTTACGGCTCCTCCGACCGAACCCCGTCCTTTCGATCGCGAAACACCGACCGACCCGTCCGTGCAGTGCAGCCTTGCGACGACGACCACCCAAATTTTGCGCAAACTACTACGGTACGTGCAATCTTTTTTGTCCCCGCGAAACTTTATCGACACGCTTCGACTAACTCAAACGCTTCGTCGCTGCAGCACCGAGTCCGCATCCCGCATCCTCCTCTTCATCCCGCAAGGTTCTCCGCCCCGAAGCCCCAGCGCGAATACTTCGACCTCGACGACGACTCCGACGACGACCCAATCGCTCGGTCTACCTTCTTCTCTCTATACCCAACACCCACCTTATTCAGTACCAAGTCCCACGGGCACAACCACCAAAATGGGCATCCAACAAATCACCAACATGTGCTCGCACCTCCAAAACGCCTCGCGCGCCCGCCTGGGCCTCACCTCCCTGCCCAACACCAAATACAACCTCGCCCTCGCCCTGGCCCTGCACCGCGCAGGTTTCATCTCCTCCGTCACGCGCGGCGGTCCTCACCCTCCCACGCCCGAGGCCCTTTTGACGTACGAGCCCGAGCCCGTGACTTCCGCCAACGTGGCCACCCGCCGGTTGTGGGTTGGTCTCAAGTACTGGAACGAGGAACCCGTCTTGAAGGAGCTGAAGCCGATTTCGAAGCCGTCGAGGCTGGTGACTGCTTCTCTGGAGGAGTTGAACCGTGTTGCTAGGGGGTTTCCCGCGGGGTACATGAAGGGATTGCAGTTGGGGGAGTGCTTGTTTGTGAATACCGATAGAGGTGTTTTGGAGGTTAGGGAGGCGGTGGAGAGGAAAGTTGGTGGGTTGGTTTTGTGCAAAGTAAAATAGAGGATTGGATAGGAAGGAGGAGGAGGGTTTGAAGGGTGGTTGGACATGGAAATGGATATGGGGAAAAGAATGGGAGGCATTGGTGGGAAGGAAGGGAGGGGGATAGAAGAAGAGGAAGAGTCACCGCACTTGGGAGGATTCACCCCTACCTGAAAGGGGACCAACCATGACTGTGCGCAGTGTACGATACGGATGTGATTCCAGTGTACACTAGACTTAGAAAGACTGTACAAACACAAAAAGGAATGGACATTGGCAAGGCAGAGCTTATCCTCGGCTCATGTTTTGTGAATGTGAGGTGAGATGTGAGGAAGCCTTGGCACCCGGCTGGCATCGTGTATGCTATTGTATATGTATATAACAACTAGATCATGGACAATCACCGTTGGACCAAGGATCACGAATATTGATAAGGAAAAGAATCAATTCATCCTGCTCCAAGGTGCTGTGCAACCGACTATCTACTATGCATTCATACTTCATGCGTCGCCAGCTTCTTACAAATATGTGTGAGTGGTCTTCCTACAAAGGTATCATGAAACTCGTGCTAACCCAGTAACACTGCAACCCCCTCTTTCACTGTCTCGAACAAGCAATAGGAGGTGATTAAAAGACTTTACAGGCCAAAAAGAAATCATATCCACCATTTCTGGCTTCCTTTTACGAATCAGAAGTATGCTTAGGTTCCGGAGTGCTGGCCGACTTCTCCTCTTCCTTCTCCTGGATGTCAGCATCGGCGGCATCAGCAACCTCGGCGGAGGGCGAGGGGGCAGTTTCAGTTTCCTGAGCTGATGTCTCTTCCTTAACATCATGAACGTCAGAAGTGGGGGTTTGGGGAGCAGGGACAGCCTCCGCCTCCGAGGGTGGTGCCGAGACCTCTTGGGTAACTTCTGTGACTTCCTCTACCGGCTGAGCAACTTCTTGAGGAGTCTCAGTCACAGTGGGGAGAGGCACCTCTTCATCTGCCGTCTTCGCAGCTTCGACGGCTTCCTCTGCCGTGGCAACCTGTTCAACCTTGGCCGCAACCGAACTAGCACGAGACTGTTTCGGTGTCGTGGCCGCGGATGGTGCCGCAGATTTGATAGCAGGCTTCTTGGTCCGTGGCTTGCTAAGACTTCTCTTCGCGGCAGGTCCTGGGGTGGCCGAAGACCTCCTGGGCGGAGACGTAACAACCTTGTCAGCGGTCTTGGAGGCGGATGCCGCGGTTGGACGCATCATGCGTGCCAAAAATCCCTCGTCCACTTCCTTCTCCTTCTTCGTTGGCGGGTGATCCTTCGCAGTCTGCTTCACAGGCACACCTAGACTAGGGTGAGGACGGTTGTTGGTCGAGTTTTGTCTCTTAAGGTTCGAGGTGGCCGTCTTCGGTGCCGACATAGTGGGGGCTGGCACTCTCGCTCTGCTAGAGGAGCGGCTAGCCGGGGTAGGACCACGCTCGCGAGACTGCGACTGGCTGCGCGCATTGCCGAGCTTGGAACCAGAAGCAGCCGTATGAGTGGTAAGGCGTTCTGGGAGAGCGACTGGGCGGGTAGGTGACTTGGCCTTGGGCTTAGAGCTCCCGGTGATGACGGGAGATGGGGCCAAGGACGCTGGCTTTTTGTTTAGCGAAGAACCGAGAGATTTCGTGGTCTTTGCCGCAGGCTTCGGGGTAGCGGTCTTGCCTGGAGTCTGACTGGATGCAGTTGTAGGGCTTCTTGTCTTGGGCGTCTGAGCAGTGATGGGGGATTTTGCGGCCTTAGCTGCTGTCTTGTTGGCCGAAGACGTTGAAAGAGGTGGTAGATTCGACTTTGTTGTTGTCTTCGGGACGGTCCGAGCCGCCGGCTTGCTGGGATCTGTCTCTTTGTCTTTGCCAGCCCCGGCTCCATTGGGTGCCTTCGTCTTCTCTGGTGACTTCGAGCCACTCCCCGTCGTGGACGTGCCAGTAGCCCCATCTATATCCAACCTCTTGGGTCCTGCCGATGCGCTACCTGAAGGTTCTACATTCTGCGCTTGTGGCTTTTGCGGAGAATCAGTCGGACTCTGTGCAGTTCGGCTCGCTTTCGGAGACTCGGCTGGTATGTGACTCGCCTCAGGACTCGCCGCTGCTGGTGCTTTCTCCATAATCTGTTCAACGGCATTAGGCTTCTCTGATGGGACAAGAGGGCTTGCGATGTCGCCTAGGCCGCCTGGAGTTCGTTGTATGGGTGTCTCGGAGTCGTTGCTGCCTGCTGGTTGAAGCCCGAGTCTTCCACCTTTCTCGACCGCGATGAAGCTCGTTTTGATTTTGTTCAGAGGCCTAGGAGACTCGGCTAGAGGTTGAAGGTGGCGTTAGCTATCATTTCAGTCCATGCGTAGATGTTTGATGTTGTGTTTGATGACGACACCCAAGATGATAGGTGCAGTTGAAGAAGAAGCAAACATGTGGTGGGAATGGCGACAATTACGAGTGGAAGATAGCGGAAAAGAGAGTGCTTACATGGAGAGATAGCCGGTGACCTCCCACGATCCGGAGGGCTCGTGTCCCCCTTCTGCTCGAACATAGCCCGAAGGTTCTTAACCGCGCTCATGGCTGCTAACTTTCAAGAGCTCGCAAGACCTATCGGAAGTTGAGAAGCGTCAAGCCACGAGGTGTTGGTTGTGGCAAGGTGGCAGGAGCGGGTGGTTTCTGTGGTTTTGTAGCCGGCAGTCCGAGTCGACTCGTTCGGATATTGTTGTTCAAAGGAAGTCGAGGATCGTGGTCGCGTCGGGAAGGAGAGATCGGGGCAAACGGGCGTGCCTCCTTTAAGCCCCTGGACCCTGCGCACGGGGTCGTCGTGTTGTCACAGACTCGAAGCGGCTTCCCCACGCCACTATAATGAGGAGCTACGATCCTGACCCAAGGAACAGGGACACTCGAGGGAAGCGATGCGCGCGTGGAGTTACCAACGCTATGACGGGAATCGGGAAGACTGTTTGTTAGGGATGTCCGTAGAACGTGTCGCGATGGTTGCGCGATGGTTGGGGGAGTGTGCGCGACACTTGGAAGGTTATAGGTGGATGTTGAAAAACAATGAGCAGAACGATGAAGCATAAAGTCAGAGAAAGAGACAAATATCGCAAGTTCCCCAGATTTAAGTGGTGCCACCGGGGCAGTCGAGAGTTTATAAGTGACGGGCGCGTTTAATGAGCAAATGCTTTAAAAAGTACGGCTAGTTCAGGGGAGCGGAGTCGTGCTGCAATAGCGCATGTGGCGCTGGGTCTTCTGATGCAGGCAAGTGCACGTCGCTGCAGGTCCAGGCAGGGAGTTTCTGTCAACAGTACGAGCTTCTCGGATGCGCCAGCGTGGCAGGATCGGCTTCTGTTTGGGCCTTCACTTTTTTGCTGAGTCTTTGTGATCGAAATAGGGCCAGTTATGGCCACTGCCCAGGCGGCCGATCCAACCAATCCGAGACTATTTCCAGACATTGCCATTGAGACCATCGTGATGGAGAAGAAAACTCTTGCAAGTGACTGGCACGTTCACGACGAGGTACCACAGAAGCTGAAGGCTGAGTGCTGGCCTAGGCTCTTGCATGAAGCCATTGGCTTATTACAAACAGTCTAACAGAGCTTTTTAGTTGTTAGTGTTAGCCGGTGTTGGTGGTTGTGAGTTTGTGACTGGAACAATCCGTTTCAGGGGCACACATGTCAAGCTTTTCAAACCTTCTTCCTGTCTGGCTGCCTCCAGTCGATTGTCGTACAAACCTCGATGTTCATCGTATGCAGGCTTGACACAGGACACAAACATACATGTTCTTCGCTGGTTCATACAGAATACATACATATGTGGCCGGCGGATAGCTCTCCGTGACAAACGCTCGGCGCCCTTCAACCCGATCCCACAATGTTTCAAGTGGTCAGTATTTTGCATTGGAGGTGCCCCTGGCGCAATAAACAATGGAGTCGGACTTCCATCATGACACCCGAATTTCAAAACGGCCAACGTCCACCTCTTCGCACGTGGAATCATGCTACGTTAACATTACCATGGCCTGTAGACTCTTGGATGGTTGACTGAAACACGTGAAGATGGGCAATGTTGTTGATGCCGAGAGCCATATATGGACAGCTCTGTCCACGTTCCTGAAATTACACCTCTGGAGAAACTCCGAGATCTGTCGACTTGCCGTTCGTGTTGTCCATTTGCATCTTGTCACTGTTCTCAAGATGCACGACAGGCCATCCTGGAAAAAATTGCGGAACAGCCCGCAGCGTCCAGCGATCAATAAATATGGAGAATGCTGCATGTTTACTTCCCAAACAGGCTAGCCGCGGCTTTAAACATGCCATTAGTCACTATGGCGCCTTCGGTCCGATCCCGGCCCTGGCAAGCCCTGGTAAGGTATCTCTTTAACCGGCAAAAACATCCATTTTTTTCTTAAGCTAATCAGAGCCCGCCTGAAATCTGCGAGACATTGTAGTACCTTCAAGCTCACCAGCTTGTTGTGGTGCTTAATGTACTGGCAGGTTGCGGAAAAGTGGGTTTGTTGAATCCTGGGGTTCTGATTGGGCGAAGCAAAAAATGGCTTTTTTGCCGGTTAAAGAGATGATTCATCCAACATTTTGGGGACCTCGGGGAGCTTTTTGGAGTTATCCGCTCGGTAGTTGTCTTTTCCTCCATCTGCATTTCCCCTCCTCCAGACTTTTCCTTTTTTCTCTTCTACAAGCCAATTGAAGCAGAAAAAATGGCGGCCAGGACTCTGAAGATTGGTGAGCAACTTCCCCATCCCTTCCAACCTCTCCCAATGCCTTCATCCAATGCCCAATGCTGCTAAGAAACGCCCTGCTAACCACCCCGCTTTCCACCAACAGGTCTCATCCCCGGTGATGGCATCGGCAAGGAAGTCATTCCCGCCGGCCGGCGCATCCTCGAGGCTCTCCCGGCCTCTCTGGGCCTGAAGTTCGAGTTCATCGACCTCAAGGCCGGCTGGGAAACCTTCGAGCAGACGGGCAACGCCCTGCCCGACGAGACAGTCTCGATCCTCAAGTCCGAGTGCGACGGTGCTCTCTTCGGCGCCGTCAGCTCGCCCACCAAGGCCGTCAAGGGCTACTCCTCTCCCATCGTGGCCTTGCGCAAGAAGCTCGACCTGTACGCCAACGTGCGGCCCGTCAAGTCGGTCCGGGGCCCCGGCGTCAAGCCCATCGACATGGTGATCGTGCGCGAGAACACGGAGGACCTGTACGTCAAGGAGGAGAAGACGTACGACACGCCCGAGGGCAAGGTGGCCGAGGCCATCAAGCGCATCTCGCAGCGCGCGTCTTCGCGCATCGCCACCATCGCCGGCGAGATCGCCCTACGCCGCCAAAAGATCCGCGAGAGCGGTTCGCCCTCCATCCACAAGGGCCCCCTCGTGACCGTCACCCACAAGTCCAACGTGCTCTCGCAAACCGACGGCCTCTTCCGCTCCACTGCCCGCGAGGCCCTCGCCGCCGGTCGTTTTACTTCCGTCGCCGTCGAGGAGCAGATCGTCGACTCGATGGTGTACAAGCTCTTCCGCCAGCCCGAGGCCTACGACGTCATCGTCGCGCCCAACCTGTACGGCGACATCCTTTCCGACGGCGCCGCCGCCCTCGTCGGCTCGCTCGGTCTCGTGCCCTCGGCCAACGTCGGCGAGGGCTTCGCCATCGGTGAGCCCTGCCACGGCTCCGCGCCCGATATCCAGGGCCAGGGCATCGCCAACCCCATTGCTACTCTCCGCTCTGCTGCGCTCATGCTCGAGTTCCTTAACGAGGAGGAGGCGGCGGCCAAGATCTACGCTGCTGTTGATGCTAACCTCGAGGAGGGCAAGCTGCTTAGCCCTGACCTTGGCGGCAAGGCTAAGACTGAGGAGG
This sequence comes from Neurospora sp. CHS-2018a, assembly GCA_009802275.1. Taxonomy (NCBI): domain Eukaryota; kingdom Fungi; phylum Ascomycota; class Sordariomycetes; order Sordariales; family Sordariaceae; genus Neurospora; species Neurospora sp. CHS-2018a. The sequence goes on along the minus strand of RAKG01000001.1, from coordinate 1,684,975 downwards.
TTGTGCAGGATATCCTCCGCCGTCTCTAAGTGGGAAGTGGGATTGGATGGCAGGCTATCCTTGCTATGAGTCATGATATTGAAAATTACTAGGTATCCGGCTCGAGAACAAAAATGCTGTTAGATGATGTACTATATTGCATATACATGGAAGCGATATACCCCCGCTATACACCTTGTACATAATAGAGGGAGGAAGTCGAAAATGATTGTTTTTAATACTCACGATAGTTACAATTGCCGTGTCGATGACGTGATTCACACAAGAGCTTCCGCCAGACCGTGAGCTGCGGGTACCAGCTGTGAGTAGTTATACTCATGGTATCCTTGGTCCATCCATCCATCTTCACAGCATATTGCTTCTTTCGAAGACCGGAGAGGAGAGATTATATTCGCACGCTTTTCGTTCCACCAATATGAAACCCAAATTTTTGAAGCCATTCCAGAACCCACTATCCTAACAAGTATGTACGTATTGCCCTTTTATATCATCACACATAAAATACAGATCTATATACTGTACAACACACAACACATTTGTGTATACCAAGAAAGAAAGAGAGAGCCGCTGCGCTGCCGTGATCTATAGAGTTACACATAGGCGTACATAGCTTTGCTATTATGCCCTTTCTATCATCAACCCATCCATCCAGATGTCTATATCCTTTTTATATCCCTCTGAACTTCGCTCTTGTTGGAACGAGGCATGACCCGTTTGCCCAGACAGCTGTCAAGGTTGATAAGCTCACTCTAACCATCCCGTCTGAGGGCATCAGAGGAAATCGGCCGCTCGGAATCGACTTTCATCCGAGCTTCAGCGGCCGAAGGACGGGAGAGCATGGCGCCCAAGGACGAGCGAGCGTGCGAGCAGGGCAGCACAGGCTTTTCCAAGCCTGAAACGACACCTAGCCAAAATCTTACTGATCCAGCTTTCTTTACTTAGTGCGCTTAGCCTCAAGCTCCTTCTGGTACTTCTGCACCAGCTCCTTCTGGAGATGGGGCGGCGCAGGAGCGTAATGGCTGAACTCCATAGAGAACTCGCCCTTGCCCTGGGTAGCCGCGCGCAAGTGGGTTGAGAAGCCGAACATGGCGTTCAGGGAGCAATCAGCGACCATGGTGAACTCGTCGGCGCCGACCTCGGTGTCGACAATGGTGCCGCGCTTGTTCATCAGCATGAGGATGTTGCCCTGGAACTCGGAGGGGGCCGAGATGGTGGTCTTCATGAGGGGCTCGAGCACCTGGCCGCCGGCGGCGGCGAAGGCCTTGCCGAAGGCCATCTGGGCGGCGAGGTTGAAGGCGTAATCGGACGAATCAGTAACGTGGGTGGCACCGTCGGTGACGACCATGGAGGAGCCGATGACCTTGTGGCCGAGCAGGGGACCCTTGATGCAGGCCTCCTGGAAACCCTTCTGACAGGCCGAGATGTACTTGTCGGGGATGGTGCCGCCGACGACGCGCGACTCGAAGTGGTTGTCCTCGCCGCCGTTGGGGTTGGGCTCGATCCAGCCGACGACGCGGGCGTAATCACCGGGACCGCCGGACTGGCGCTTGAGAAGGTAGTCGAACTCGGCCTTTTGGGTGATGGTCTCGCGGTAAGAGACGCGGGGCTGGCCGGTCTCGCACTCGACCTTGTACTCACGGCGGAGACGCTCGACGTAAATCTCGAGATGCAATTCACCCATACCGCTGATGATGGTCTCCTCAGACTCCTCGTCGACGTGGAGACGGAAAGTGGGATCCTCACGCATGAAACGGTTCATGGCCTTGGAAAAGGCATCGGCGTCGCTGGAGCGCTTGGGCTTGATGCTGAGCGACATGACGGCGTCGGGGACGTACATGGAGCTCAGGGAGTAGGGGAGACCACCGTCGGTGAAGGTATCGCCGGAAGCGCAGTCAACACCGAAGACGGCGCAAATCTCACCGGCACCGATCTCGTTGACGTCCTCCATTTCATTGGAGTGCATACGGACGATACGGGGGATACGGACCTTCTTGTTGCCACGGGAGTTGTAGAGGTAGGCGCCCTTCTTGAGGGAACCCTGGTAGACACGCATGTAGGTGAGCTGGCCGTAAGGGTTCTCTTCGAGCTTGAAGGCAAGACCGACGAAGGGAAGGGAGTTATAAGGAACGAGCTTGACGGGCTGCTCGCCCTTGGAGCGGTCGAGGGCAAGGTTGTCGGTATCGTTGGGGTTCGGGAGGTAGTCGCAGACGGCGTCGAGCATGGGCTGGACACCCTTGTCGGCAATGGCGGAACCCATAAGGACGGGAGTGAACTTGCAGGCGATGGTAGCGCGGCGAATGGCGGCCTTGATCTGCTCCGGGGTAGGGGTCTGCTCCTCGAGGAACATCTCGGCAATCTCGTCGTCGACATCGGCAAGCTTCTCGATAAGCTCCTGTCTCTTCTGCTCGCAAAGCTCCTTGATTTCGGCGGGAATCTCCTTGGAGATCTTGAGGTTGACACCACGCTGGCCGTCGTTACGGATGCACTTCATGTCGATCAAGTCGACGACACCCTCGAGCTCCTTCTCAGAGCCAATGGGGACCTGGATAGCGGCGGCGGGAATCTTGAGCTTGGTGTTGATCTGCTCGACGGCCTTCCAGGGGTTGGCACCCATACGATCCATCTTGTTGACGAAGGAGATACGGGGGACGTTGTAGCGCTTCATCTGTCTGTCGACGGTGATGGTCTGGGACTGGACACCAGAGACGGCGCAAAGAACCATGACGGCACCGTCAAGGACTCTCATGGCACGCTCAACCTCGATGGTGAAGTCGATATGGCCGGGGGTATCGATCAAGTTGACATGGTAGGTCTCCTCCACGCCCTTCTCCTTCTTCTTCCAGTCGGCGAAGGTGGCGGCAGACTGGATGGTGATACCTCTCTCTCTTTCGAGTTCCATGGAGTCCATCTTGGCGCCGACACCATCGCGACCACGAACCTCGTGGATGGCCTTGACTCTGCCGGTGTAGAAAAGAATGCGCTCGGTCACGGTGGTCTTGCCGGAGTCGATGTGGGCCTGTATGTAGCTAGCTGTTTAGCTTCTATCCTCGTCCTCGTCCTCGTCCTCGGTTTCTTGACTTTCATCTCGGGCGCGTTCGGGGTTCACATACGGCGATACCAATGTTACGGACACGGGCCAGTCTCTTGGCCTCCTCGGGGGTCATACGGGCGGCAGCGGCCTCGGGGGACATGTTGGAAGCGGCGAGCTCCTTGGCCTGCTTGAGACTAGAGAAATACAGCGCGTATTGTCAGCCGGGTCTGCAGCTTTGGCATGCTGTCCGGTGGCATGACAGCTTTCGTTTCACGGGTGATATCTTACGCAATCTCGGCCGCAGTCATGTTAGCATTCCTCAGGTAGGAGGACCTGCTGAACAGGCGGCGGCTCTCGAACTGGGAGCCGGTCCACCGGAGGGACGGCGTCTCAACGGCGGCGCGGCATGCTCCAAGACTGACGGAGCGAACACCCTGGCGCACGGCGGCAGCGCGGCCGGCGTGGAGAGTAGCAACAGCCCGAATCACCCTCATCTTCACTCACACGCAGCGAAGGGGAAGGGGAGAAAAAGGAATGACTGGTGGGGAGGAAGGAGTGGTGGATTTGGAAAACTACCTAAAGTTTCCAAAAGAGAAGCTCGGGGCAGGATGCGGGATGCGGATGCGGCATCAACTGACGGCGGGAGTCGGGACGAACTCCAAAACATTGCCCACGAAATTTTTAGGTGGGGTCGTTTTTTGCTAGGGACGTACCATGGCGCTAAATCTTGGGGGCGTGCGTCCATTGAACGGATACCTACTCCATCCACTCCCCAGGAACCGTCAAGGTGCCATCAAGCGTACCAAGACATCGCGACAACCTCACTGGCTTGATCATCTTGGACAATTAGTACCAAAGACTCATTTGAGGTTTTTGCATTGATTAGGTATACACCGTTAGAACTATGGACAAACAAACCACTCCAAAAGAAACTCAACACCGTGCTCTATTGTCATCCCTCACTGCCATACTCAACCCATGATGCCTAGTCCAAGTAAAGTAGGTACCAACCGTAGGATAGAAAACTGCCCAACTCCTAATGAATGACTAATGTTCAGGATCCATCCAAAAACAAAACCGAATAATCTTCGACTAACGCTACGCCCCTCGGGGTATCGTTGTCATGCTGTTCTATGCGATTCAACCCAAAAAAGGAATGCGATATCCATATCCAGCCGAATGCAATGGCAGAGCCTAGAGCAAGACGAAAACGCCAGAACCAATCATGGCAAACACCATCGCAACACCCATCACGGACATCTGAGCGACACCAAGCGCACTTGGCATGCCTGACGATGCATTCTCGCCCTCACCGCCGTTGCCCGAACCACCGCTACCCGAGAACCCTGAACTGGCCGAATATGCTGGCGAAGTTACAGCAGGTTTATTGGTAACCGCCGCTTGGTTTGGCGCCTCTGTTGCTGACGGGATCGTTGCGCTCATGCTGGCAAACGCCACGATGTTGCTTTGGGTCGAGTTGAAGTCCGTCTCCGCCAAGGCGATTTCATTGTTGACCAGATCGTAGACCACATATGCCGACCGCAGGAAGGTATCGCCAAGGAGGTATGGCGCGGAGGTAAAGTTCTGAATACCAAACTCGCATACATCCTGGCCTTTGTTCGGTCCGCTCGTGTACTTCGGAGGGTTTCCACTGGTGAGATCAAGGACCAGCTCGTCCATCCGCACATTGATGCGTGGGCCGCCAGGGCCGGCAAACCCAAAGGACAAGTAGCCGTTACTGGTCTTCTTCGAGCAGGGGATGACAGCTAGCTCAAGCCTACTTGAGTAGTCTGCACCGACTTCGTGCCAGATCTGTTCCGCGAGGTCTTGCGGCAGATAAGACAGGGTCGTACCCGAGTCGAGCACAACCGGAATGGGGAACTCCTCGGAGGTAAGCGTGTCGTTACCGCTAGAGCTAATTGCTTGTAACGAGGTCAAGGCGACGATGAAGGAGAAGTAGTAGCCGTTACTACTAGGGTAGATTTTGATTCGCGTCAGGTCACCTTTATACTTCTTTGTATCGATGCCGCCGAAGAGGATATTGCCTTCACTCGAGTCTATGTGATGCCACATTGTCAGCTTTTCGTCAGTGTCAACAAGAACAGGCGGTATACATACCAAGGTCATTCAACCAGAGGCTGTACGCGATAGTGTTGATTAACCCGTCATCGACCATGGTAACCGGCAGGTTAGGATATTGGGAACTCAGGGACTGGCTGTTTCCCACAATAGCCTCATTGATAGCATACCCGACGCCCACCAAGCCGTACGCAATATCGGTCTTAGCTCCCAGGCCCATCGTCAAGTTGGTGACCGTTGCTCCGCCAATTTTGAAAACGTCGGTGAAATAGTCCCCCTTGGACGAACTACCGTCCACATATGAGATGTCGAACTCACCCTGCCCTACCACCGTGTATGTTGTCGATTTGCTTGGGTCGACTAACACATTTGTTAGAATCAATGCCATCTCCGGTATATAGATAAGGTTCAAAAACGGAAGGGAGCGGCAGGTCACATACAACTTCCGAGGTCACACGCGCCCTGGTTGCAAACCGACGCCGCCGAGTCCGGTACCCATACGTCGCTGCTTCCTGTATCCAACTGCAATGTCACCTTCTGCCCAGGCGTCCCCATCTCGCACGTCGCAAAGTATCCTCCTCGGGCCTGCTCATTTTGGAGGATTTCCTGGTACGTCGAGCCGGCCCGCCTTAGAAGCCGATTTGGTGCGTTGGGTACAGGCCTTTTCTGGATGCCCCATTGAACAACGCCGCTTGGTGCTTGCTGTGCTAGGGCGAGTTGAGAGAGCAGCACAGGGCCCAAGAGAAGGGCAGATGATGTGTATCCCTTCATGATTGCGATGGTTTGCGATTTCGACTTCGGATAGATGCGGCTCCTGTCAAATGTCGGGAGGTCCGAGCGGAAGGGCCGGTTGGTTTGGTCCGGTCGAGAAAAGGCCGGTGTGTCTCGGAGGGTTTAAGCGCCGATGCTTCGTACTTGGAATCCGACTTGCCGCAAGAACAAAAACTGCAAAATAATAACACAGTATCCAAGAAAGTAAGTCGGCGGTTACTTGTCGTAGTCCAATCTAACCCACGAGAACGATGTTATGATGAAAAGAAGAGGCGAGATGAGCTTGATGGGAGGCAGCCGAGGTCACGCAGGCAGGTAACGCAAGCTGTGCAGCCGGGATGCGCCTCGATGACACTGCAGCCTAGAATGGGTCGAAAAGCAGACTATCGTAGCGTATTCATCCAGAAAGCTCAATACTGAAACGATCGGCGGAGAGAATACAGTTAGACAAAGAATGTCTTTCTGTGTTTAGGGGGTAAAGAGGTATTGAGACCAAAAAAAAGCTTTTAAACAAGCGAAAACGTGCAAAGAAGCGACGCAAACTGATGGGCCAAAAAAGTGACGGGTTGATGGATGGATGAAGGGGGAAAAGAAAGTGGTTGAACCAGAAAAGGAGAGAGAAAAAGAGTGAGAAGAGAGGTCGGTGATGATGACGACGACTTCTGCAAACAAAACCATGGATTACCACGCCAAGGCTTGACCCTTCTCATTCAGTTACCACACTCCTTCCGTCCAACGTACCGCTCCTAACAAAAAGAAAAGCAGGGTTCAATAACAATTCAACCACTTGGGAAAGAGCATTACGAATTTTACGGACAACCAAAGAGTCAGCAGGCGTGCCAGGCAACACTTTGCACCGCCTCCGGGCCACCGATCTAAAACTGGGGACTCGACGGAACGATGTGCATTGTGCGCCAGTTCGGTTTCGTCTCTTTCTTTGAATGGCCCATCTCGGACTGCGGCACATCCGGATCTGGGGGATCTCCTTTGCTTCGCTTGCTGCAACCCCCTACAACCACTCAAACTCCTCGAGCCCCTCTGCAAGGAGCTTTCCACTTGCGTAGTGTGAGAAAAAGACAGGAAGATGGGAGTCAGGAATAACGATAATCCGTATCACTCTAGTAGATGGGTCCAAAAGTATTAAGAAGGGTAGTAATAATATTAATCAATCTAGTCGTATATATAGTTATTATTCTAAGTAGGAATCTAGATACAAGTGTGGGGGCTAGAAGTCGGAGATAAGGACCTATACTAGGTTACGTACTTATTATTTCCCCTACTAATATAGGATAGGAGCCTTATCTTATCTAAAAACCTAATGTTAATACCTAAGTATAAATTCTTAAATATCCCCTAAAGTATAAAGAATAAGGGATGAACTAATAATAAATAATCCTCTATATTAAAATGTAAATCCTTTATTGCCTGTCCTAATTATTGTTTCCAATTCTAATTTTATGCGATTCTAAGCCTATAGTAGTCACCGGTTTATTTCTAGCTCCAGCTCCGGTTTTACGCGATTTTAAGCCTACAGTAGTCGGCGGCTCATTTCTAGCTCCAATTCCCTACGGTTCCAAATCCTTTAACCAATTAGCTACTTTATTAGAAATTATCGGCCTAATTTTAATTCGTTATAATTCTACCGGCTTAAAGTTAATATTAGATTTAGAGTTAGAGCCGGAATTAGGGTTAGAATTAGAGTTAGAGCTAAATGGCTTAATTATATCTTTAAATTAGGACTTCTACGATAAGTATTCCTCGATCTTTTTATTGTAATTTATTTAACTTTCTACGTAAATTTTAAACTCCTTTTTAAGTACGTTATAGAATTCTCCGAGACGGGGGTTATTATAAAGTATATATTTATTGAAAATACTTAAGAATTGGTCGTATATAAATCCCTTTACGATATCTTCAAGTAATTTTAATACTATTTTTAAATTATACTTAAATTCTAGGAAAATCCTCTTTATTTTCTTATTATTCCTTAGGATTATTATAGTAGTAAATAGGGCGGTTTTTAGGGTTAATTTATTAATTTTGCCTATTATTTACTTTCTTCTTAATTAGACGGATAGTTTAAGGGTCTTCGTCTTCGTTTTATTATTTTAAATCAATTAGTAGAGAAGGTTGATAATTATTCTTAGGGGGTAGGCTAAGCGGATATATTTTATATATACGTTTTAAACGGCGTATACGATCTCTTTAAGATTAATATTATTTAAATGACGGTATACTAATATAAATAAAGCGAATTCTATAAAATATAAATAATAAGAGTTATTTTCTTTAATAAAGTATAATATTTCTATAATATTACTAGAGTTGCTATCGGGCGCGTTAGGTTTAAGAATAAAAGGCGGAGTATCTTCTCTCTATATTTAAGATAATATTCTAATAATTAGATAAAGGACTAAATTATTTTTTAATTCTTTAGGGGTTTAACGGAGTAGTTTTAATAATTTATAATATAAATATACTATTTAATATTCTAAAAAGATATTTTTAAAGGGTATTGTAAGGACGAAGGCGTTATAAGGGTTTAATTTAAATATATTTATCGATCGACCGGGTTCGATTTTAAGTTCTTTATTATTTATATTAGAGTTATATTCTAATTCCTATAATTCCTTTTATCTTTTCTTCTTTCTCGAATTCCTTAGCTTCGGCTTTAGTTTTAATTTTAGTTTTAGTTTCTCTAAGAATATCTCCTCTTCTCCTTCTATATATAAGGACTTTAAATATCTTAACGTTTTTTCTATATTTTAAGTCTTATTAAATCTCCTTTTTAATTCTTCTAATACTTCTGCTTATAGTTTAATATATTAGAGTTTAGTAATTAATATACCCTTAGGGTAGTTGTTTAGGATTATTGAAATTATATTCTAATTGTTTTAATATATAGGGCGTATATTAGGTTCTAGGGATTTTACTACCCCTTTATATAATAATAATATAAATTTAAAAAGGTAGTATTTAAGGATAATAATAGTTCGGAGAGCCCTATTAAAATTTATTTCCGAAAATTTTCCTCTTTTTAAGCCCGTCTATTTTAAAATTATATAGGAATTACCTAGAGATTTCTAATATAGAAGGTGTATAAGGACTATTATTAAATCCTATTGCTAAAGGAAACGGGGGTTATTTAAATCGACTATTTCTAATCTAGGGTATAAATTCGGAAATATTTAGCCTAAAAGCTTAATTAAATCTTTAAAATAAATAATTAATCTATTTAAGCCTATAGGCTCCGGTCTGGGATCTATTTTAAAATTTAGTTTATAATACTTTAGGTCTCTAAATATATAATTTTAATTATTTAATATTATAATATATATTTAGCGGAAAGGGTATATATAGAAAATTAATTTATATATTTAATAAAAAAATTTGTAGTAGTAAGAATAGATTAATATATTTTTTAGAGATACGTTTAGGATTTTCTATTTAATTAATAGTTTTCGACCCCTATTTATTTTTATTTAATAGAATATCTACTTAAGTACTACCTATAATAAAACCCCTAGGTATAATAAATTGTATTTATTTTATTAAATAAAATTTTATAATATATTATAGATTAGTAAAGGTATTTTTAAAGGGTCGAATTTAAAAATCGGAATTTGTACGAAGGTATTTAAAACTTCTCCTTTAAATTTAATATTATTTAAAGATACTTCTTCTTATCTCTTCTTTATAATATTAATAAGGATTTATATTAGGGATCCTTTTTTAAACGCTATTTTTATTATTATATAAATCTTTTTATAAATCTCTATACCGCCCTTATTTTTAAATTTATTATTTATAAATAATTTAGCTACTATAACCTAATTTTTTTTTAAGTAATCTTGAATAGGGATAAGACTTTTTGTATTTATTATTCCTATACCTTAAAATTTAATTCCCACCTATTTACTATTGGCCTTTATAATTTCGGAGAATTTTAAAATATTTAGTTTAGTAGTAGGGTACTTTAAGTATACCGAATCGATTACTATTATAATTAGGGCGCTATCTATTAGGGAATAGCCGAACGGAATAGCGGGTATATTCTTTCTTTTTATTAAAGGTCTATAGGGTATTAAACTATACCTAAAAGCCGTTTTATATATAACTTTAATCGCAATCTATTTATTACTCTCTTCTACCTTAGGAAATTTTTATAGTTTCTATTTATTAGGCGCCTATTATCGTTTTTTAGAAGGTATTTCATAAATATATAGTAAGAGTAAAGTAATAGTATCGTAAAAAAAAAAAAAAGGTAGATAGGTAAAGAACGGTGCCACCTTATTATACGAACGAGGTAATTAAGTGGTTTTATCCGCAATAGCGATAGGGTAAATATTAAAATAAAGATATAGTATTGAAGTAAGGGTATTATCGAAGTAAAAGGTGTAGTATTAAATTAAAGGAGTAAAAGGTAAAGTAATAACTTATTCTTATTAAACGGTATTCCTCAATTATATAGCCCTCAAAATTTTTATCCTAACCTTTAAGTAAACGCTTTATATCTCCCTTATTTTTACTATCTCTCCTTTCTTATCTACCTATACCCTTAATATACTAATCTTTATATAATAATATAGAGGAAACAAATAATATAAATATATTAAGAAGATAATAAATAAGTAATATAAATAAATATATTTATTAAATTTAAATTATAAATAAATAAAATATAGGCGATAAATAAAGAAAAGAAGGAAATAAAATAATAAGAAAAAGGAATAGTTAAATAATTTCCTAATAAAATACGTATTATTCCTATATCTACGTTATAACCCTTTTTAAATCCCTCCTCTATACTTTCGTTATTACCCTAATATTTTAATTAATAGGGAATATATTATCCGTCGACTTCTTTAAATAATCTATCTTCAATTTATAAACCTTTAAATAATTCTTATATTTATTTATTATAATTCCCTTCCTATCTAATTATTTAATCTAATAAAAAGACTTCTTAATATATACCTTAATTTTAAAGGGTCCTATAAATTTTACCCCAAATTTTAGAGGCCTTCCTTCCTATTCTAATATTATTAAATCTCCTACTTATATCTTTTATTTTCTTAATTCGTATTATACCTTCCTCTTATTTATTTCTACCCTATCTTTATCCTTTACCTATTATTTTATTTTTTCTCTATTAATAATATAATTAAATATAGCGTTAATTAAAGCTTTATTAGAAGGTAAGTAAAAGGTTAGTAGTAATATAACTGTCCTAAGTAATTCTAAACCAATTCCTACATATTTTAGCGGTAATAATTAAATATTATAACCGTAGAGGATTTCGAAAGGCGAATACCCTAATCGTTATATATACTTCGTATTAATTATTTAAGTTACTTCTAGGAGTAGCGTATCCTATAAATTAGGGGATTTAGTAACCTTTTTTAAAGTAAATTAATAGATATAGTTAAAAGTTTCGACTTTTCCAATTAATTAGTAAGATTACGCCGGTGAATATATAATTATTATACCTTTTTTCTTCGTAGCTTTTTCGAACTCAGTTAATTTAAACCCTAACGCTAGATTTAAGTAAAAAGCTATTAGAATAACTCCGATTATTAAAATCTAATCCTCTAAGGCTTTAATAGTGGCCGCAATATTAATAGATTTAATTAATATAATCCAACTATATTTCGAAAAATAGTTAATAATAACGAAGAAGTACGTATACTTTGACTTTATAGTATAAAATAGGCTAATATAATCTATACCTATTAATTAGAATAGTATTATAATATTAGATAGTTAAAGGGGAGCTTTAGTTTTCGAAGGTCCGTATTAGGCGTACCGATAGTAGCCTACAATATAATTAGCAATATCTTTTATTATTTTAGGCTACTAAATTTCCCTCTATATCCGCCTTAGTATAATATATATACCGAAATACCCCTTTCTATTATATGCCTATTTTACTACCTTTGAGACTTATTTAGGAAGAAGATACTTCAACTATATTTCATCCTTATACTTCCGGTATAAAACGTTTCTAATAAACCGGTATATTCTTATATTATTCTTAATCCGTCTCTTTTTATATCTATCCCTTTTATTTTCAATCTTTTTAATAATTATAAATCTAACTATAGGTTTATACTATACTAACTCCAAGTATTCTCTAACTTCCTCTTAATTAACTTTTACTACAAATAATTTAATAATTACCCTTACTTTATTAAATTATAGATTATCTCTATCTCCCTATTCCTAATCTCTCTTTATTTATATACTATATAACCCTATATACGAACTCTTAATTATTACTCCTCTATTTCCTCTCCTTAATCTCCCTAATAAAAATTTTACTTTATTAATATTTAAAAACTTTGCTAATAATTCTTTATATTCTCCCTTTCTATTTTTCTATACCTATTTTCCCTTTAATATTATTTCCCTTATTTTTTCTAAAACTTATTCCGTAATATAATCTTCGTCCTTAAAGATAGTTTTCGATAATATATCCGCCGTTAGGTTCTTCTTCCCCTCTATATACTTAATAATAATATTTAATAATTTAAATTCCGAAGCCTATTTCGTATATATCCTTTCTACCCTATTTAATTCTAATAATTAAGTAATAAGTATATAATCTATTTAAATAATTAATATTTTTAAGGCTAGGAAGTAGTGGCAATATTTATAAGCAAATTTTATAATTGCTAATAACTCCCTCTTATATATTTTATAGTTCCTCTATATTTAGGATAATAGAAAATTATTATATATTAATAGGACCTTTCCCTTATCTCCCTATATTTATTATATTAGATATCTATAAGCGAATAATAAAGAATTAATTAATATCTCCACTATCTAACCGTAAATATACCCGAATATTTCTACGGTAAAAATAGCCTTCTCTTTTAATAGGATAAATAATAATACTTTTAATAATAACTATTTTTAATCTATATTATTTATTAATCTATTTAAGGGCTTCGCTATTTTTACGAAGTTTAGAATCCATCGTTTATAAAATTTATAGGCCCTTAGGAATACCCTAATTATTATCTAGTTTCGTAAGATAGGCTATATTTTAAATTTAATTATTCTTTTTAATTTTATTAATATAGTACCCCCGATTCAATATATTATATTTATATATAGTAATTCGTTAAAACCTAATTTCAATTTCTTAAATAAAAATTTTAATATTTTCTATTTAATACATAGAAATAAATGGTTATAGATGAATAGTTATTATTTATCCTATAATATATATATTATAAAAAAATCATTTATATAGAAGATATAGGGAGGAAGTTCGCTAAGTTTCGAAAAATATATAAGCGATAGTTTTAAATTTAGTTCTAGAATTCTCCCTAATAGGATCTTTATTAATAAGGTTATAGTAAAACCTATTGTTTTCGAACCTTATTATATCCTTATAGGTTATAATTAAAGGAATCTAAGGGGTTCGAAAGTAAATATATATCGATAATCCTTTACTAGTATAATAAATTAGTATATATATTTAAAATTAAATCCTAAGAAATATTTAATAGAAGGGTTAGATAGGTAATTATATATTTCCTATAGTAGAGTAATAAAAATATTTAGAATAACCTCTTTAATATTATTATAATTAATAATTAATCGGGGTTCGTCCTATTCGGAAATATTATTAGATTTATCGATTAAATTAGGTTTAGCTAATTATTTAGAGGGGTAACCGTTAGCGATTATTATTAATTCGAATATCCTATTATTAAAACCTTCTTATATTAATTTTTATATCCAATATTAGCGTCTAAGCGACTACCTTTTCCTCCTCAACTTATTCTACAGCTTAATTCCTTCTTTTAATATTACTCTATATTTAATTAAATCTATTGCAGGGATATTTATAATAAACTTTCTATCCAAATCCTTCTATATATAGTAGACCTTTATAATTTCCATCCTTTAAGACTTAGGTACCAAGGGACTAAGCTATATACTACAAAAATTAAATTAGGTAATTATAATTTTATTAGATACTTTTTTACTTAATATTATAAGTTTTTTCTATATTCGTCGGTCCGTTGGGAAATTTGTTTTCGTAGTAGCTAGTATCGAGGTAATAAATATAGGGTTTACCTATGTACCGAATGAAGCCGCTAGTATATCTTCTGTATTAATAGTTGTAGATAGGGATATAAGGAGATAATATTTATAATTTTGAGAATTAGTCGAATTAATATAGGGTATTAAGATTTTTAGGAATATTATATCTTTAAGTATAGTTGTAGGGGGATAAGACCTTCCTTACTCCGGGTTATTGAATATAAAGGATAGATTCGATAAGATTATTGAACCGGGCAATTTATAGATTTGTTTAAGTCTAAATTAGCGATTTAATTTCTTAAAACGTTTATAGTTATATTTTCGTTTATATTCTTATACTTTAATTCCGTTATATTCCTAAATTTATTATTTATTTCTTTACTATTTATTACTATATTGGCGGACTATAGAGTAAATTTTTGAATAGATATAAACTTTAACCTAGGACCTTGTAATTAGATTTGAGGTTCCTCTTCTTCCTCTAACTTAATATATAGCTAATTACCCTTAATATTTAATATTATATTAATATTATATAGTTATAGTATTCCGAGTAGTAGTTTATTAAGTTCTTTATCTACCTATTAAGAGATTAATATTTATATATCTCTTTTAATATTTTTAATATTAATCTTAAATATTATATATTAAATTATTTTCGACCGCTTATTATTAAAAGTATTTAATAATATGCTGTTATAGTTAGTTTTAATTAGGTTAAAGAAAGGGAGACCTAGTTTAGACGCTAGGTTATAATTAATAATATTAATATTAGAACTTTAATTAGCCTATATAATACGTTCTAACTTATATAAAAACTATTTATCTCCGATTTTATAGGATAGGATACCGTCGAAACGAAAAATTTTTACATTTTTATAATTTAAGGCGAATATATTCGAAAATTTATTTTTGGCTAAGTAATATATACCGGGAATATTAATAAACTCTATCGAATAAAACTCTATATATTTTTTTACAACTTTAACTACTTTCTCCGGGATTTAGGTCCTTAATATATAGATATTTTTCGCCCTATTAAAGTATATTTATAGAAACTCTATTAGTATTAAGTATACTATCGTCCTATTAAGTAGTCCCTTATAATTAAAAGGACCCTTTCCCTTTTTACTTTTAATTTCTTTTAATTTAAATCGATATTTTCTAATAGCTTTAATTTTGGGTTTCGGTTTTAAAACGATATTAGAAGAAGAATCTCCGTTTACATCAAACAATTTAGAGACCTTAGGGGTACCGTCCGTCGGGATTTAGTAAATTGGGACTTATTATTATAATTAAATAGGGGTTTAATATTTAAAGACTTAGTAAACCGGAATTTATTGCTAAGGAGCTTATTATTTAGGAATTTATTGCTAGGGTTAAGCCTATTATTAAGGAATTTACTATTAAAGAGCTTGCTATTAAAAAGTTTACTATTAAGGAGTTTACTATTGAGGAATTTATTACTAAGGAGTTTATTATTAAAGAATTTACTATTAAGGAGTTTATTATTAAGGAATTTATTATTAAGGAATTTATTATTAGGGTGCTTATTATTAGGATTGAGCTTATTATTAGGTAAAGGGGTCGGGGTTTTATTGTTATATAGCCTGTTCTCCTATAAGGTTGCGAAGAAAATATTTAGATTAAAGGTATTTTTATTAAATAGGTAGTAGTTTAATAGTCGGCCTTACCGAAATTAGTATTAGAATAACCTCCTTCTCTTTTCCTTTAACTTTCTTCTTCGAATTAATATTTATTAAACCCTTATTATTCTTTATATTTAAGTAGGATTTTACTAAGATATACGTACCGTCCTATTTCCTTCTCTTCTTTATTATAATATTAATTAATTTAGAAGAAATATTAGTAAGTACTCTATAAAATTTATCTTTAAAGTTAGAATCTTTATCCTTTTCTATTGTTAAATAGGCCGAATCTAAATAAAATACCGATTAAAAAATGACCGAACTTTTATTATTAAATTCTACTTCCGTTTTAAAAGAAATATAGTATTAGGAAATATTAAATATAATTACTCTCGGTTCCGTTATATTTAGTTTTATTACTTTTATTTCTTTACTAATAATACTATAAGGTCTATTAATTAAAAAGTCCGTAAAGTTACTATTTATTATAGTAACCGCCTCTTATTATTTTTTCTTAATTTTTACTCTCTTTATAATTTCTAACGAATTCCTCTTTAAATAGAAAAATTTTTATTTAGTAAGCTTTTAATTAGGATAAGTAATATAATTCCGAATTATATATATATAAGGAATATATTTAATTTTATTATAGATTTAGTAATACTTTTCTAAACCCTTTAATATTTTATTACTATTTATAATTAAATAGTTAGAAATTTTACGAAGGGGAAAGGGATAGAAATTAATCTATTTAGGTAATAATAGTTTTAAAGAGAGACGAATATCGCTTGAAGTAGAATTAGGACTAAAGGGTTTTAATATAGGAGTTATAATAGGAATAATAGGAGTAATCGATATAAAAGTAGGTATAGGTTATTTTAATACTATAAGCGCCGTAGGTACTATAGGCTAGGTAGTATATAGCTTTAAAACGGGGGCTTGAAGTAATACTATAGAATTAGATTATTAATTAATTATAGGCGGGGTAATAGAAATTCTATTATAATAAAATATTAAAAGTGCCGGTATCATTGAATAAAAGGTAATTAGAAATATAGGACTAAAACCTATATTCTACCCGTATACTTAAAGAATAAAAAATTAGGTAAAAGTATAATTAAGGTAGTATTAAGTAAGAATTTCTTCTATTAATTTTGAAGAAGTTTGGGAAATATAGTATTTTAATATTTAAACCTATATTTTACTTTTATACTAACGATAGATAGTTTCCTTCTAATTTAATACTTTAATATAAATATAAACGGTTTTATAATATTATTATAAAATTTTATAATTAAAGGCACCCTTATTAATAGCTTCCTATTTTAAATTAGGGCGACGAAAGTTTAAGGTAAAACGTTTAATAACGTTCTTAAATATATATTCCTCTAAATTAGTAAGCTTCGAGCTTAGAATTATAATTAGGTCTTTAGGTATATCCTTATAATTAATACGATTTAGAAGATTAGAAGTCTTCGAAAAATAAGTTATAAAAGATTTATCCTCCTTTTGGTTCAAATCTTTAATTTTTGTATAGGGGTCTTTAAAAGTATTATTAGAGATTAAGTAGGGGAACCTTTTAATAAGAGAGTCTTCTAATATAGTAATATTTTTTTTAATAATTATACCTAAACGAGATTTTTCTATAATAATTATAATTTAGTAATTACTATTAAAATAAATAGTAGTTTCGCCCGTATATATTATATTGATAGCTAAAATTACTAGATTAAGCGGTAATTTAATAAATCTATATCTAGATCGTTAAAATTCCTAATAAATATAGTTTAATTAACGGGTAATTATAGAGCGATTATTAAAATATCCGAAGCGTTGGGTATTAAATATTAACCGAATAGTTTTAAAAGAAATAGAACTAGGTAAATAGGTATAATTAATATATATTGGAGGAGTAGGAGTTTAAGCGCCTTTTATATAGGGTCTAGAATATTATATTATAAAATTGGGGAGGATAGAAAATAACGATTAGTATAAAGTTCGATTTAATTTACCGTTGGAATTAGGGTCGTCGAATAGTATATTTTAAGAAGTATTGGCCTAGGGATTTAAGGGTAGGTTAGTAGATTGGACGGCCCTAAAGTATTATTCGATTATTATAAAATTTAGTTTATATATAGGAAGTTGAAAGGATAGAACTCAATTTTAATATAGGTTTAAAATAATAAAAAAAATTAAAGTAAGGTAGGGTATCTACGTTACTTATTTTAATAAATTTAATTATTATTATAATTTAAAAGATTTTAAATATAAGGTTTGAGATTGAAAATATATATTTTAATAATCGAAAGAAAAGGTCCTAAGAGGGCGGGGGGAAATTGGTCTTATATTTGCAAATAGGATATCCAATCCCTTCTATCTTACTTCCTAATAGCTTTTAAAACTAGCCTAGCTTTTTTTATATATAATTTAATATATCTTTATTCCTCCGGTATATATAAAAAAGATGCGTCGAATTCGAAATCGCGTTTTAAATTCGCGAAAAAATCTAATACAATATAATTAAAAGGAGATAGTTCAACTATAGAATAAGGAAGTTAAAATTATTTATAGAGGGGAAAATAAATAATATTACGGTAATAAGTAATTGGGGATTAATAATTATAAGTAAGTATTTAGAATTTATAATAGGTAATTAGAAATTAGTAATAAATAATTAGTAATTTTAGAAAGCGTTGAAGATACGGAGGTATCAGCGAATTATCGGTCGTAGAAGAATACTACGTATTTTAGGGTAAGGGTAAGACAATAGGATAATAGTTTAAATCCTTCTAAGGAGGGGTAATATATTTTATTTTAAATAATAATTAATTCTTATATATAAAGTAGTTTAAATATATAGAGAAAGTAATCTTCTCTAATACGTTTGGTTTTGCGTACCGATGGGAGGTAGAGTAGATTTCCGGGTACAACTTCTAGAAAAAGATAGGAAGATAGGAATTAGGAATAATAATAATCCGTATTATTCTAGTAGATGGGTCTAAAAGTATTAAGAAGGGTGGTGATGATATTGATTAGTCTAATTGTATATGTGGTTGTTGTTCTAAGTAGGAATCTAGATATAGGTGCGGGGGCTAGAAGTCGGAGATAAGGACCCACACCAGGTCACGTGCTCATCAGTGTATATAAGTGAAAGGTAACCGCGCATCTGCTGGCCGGCTGCTGCCCTGGATCCAAACACATCACTGCACCTCAAGTCACATTTCAGTTCCCTCCTGAGCCTCCTTCTCCAGTCGCATTGAAGCCACAGCCGCTGCCGCTGCCGCCGCTTATTTCATCCCATTGAAGACCCAAGACGGACTGTCGAACCGCGCTTGCTTGCTTCCCTTGCTTCCCTTCTTAGTCGACATCTGTTTCTGTCTTTTCTGTCTTTCAATCTTCCCGCTTGCCAAGTGAGCCAAGTTGCTGTGTCAAAGGAAGGTCGAAAAGACGAAGGTATGAAGGGCTATAATAAGCGACAGGGACCACCTCTTGGTGCCGCACCGACCGACCTGGGACCGACCGATGGCAGTGTCCCTCCAGTGACAGGCTCCAGCCTCAAACCGACCCCGAATTTGTCTGCTCAGGAGTCAAGTCACTTGTCGCATCGTTGTCGCATCGTTATCGCCCCAGTGGAAGCGACGATCATCTCGGGGTCGAAGTTGTCAGAATCTGAGACAGATCTGACCGACCCTGACCGCTTCCAGACACACAGCAGTTGTCTATCAACTGCAGTTATCAACGACCGCGGCGACCTTGACTTTCCGCCCAGCACTGCTCTGCGATGTCAGCGTGGGACTGCCCGGACGACGGACCCAGAGTCGGCCCCTGCATCAACAGTACGCTTGTTAACGTAAACACACTGTGCATTCGTATGCCTCTGGCTCGAATGGCTCCCAATGCACACTTCCTCGAACCCTGGGCCATGCATCCCGTTGAAAATCTCCGAAACATAAAAGCTTGAACTGCCCGAAAAAGCTTCACTTTCCGTCATCCGAGATTCTGGCAGAGACTCCATCGTGGCGTGGCAGTGCTATGCTACGGTTTCTTTATCCTCAGGTGATTTCTTTTGAACTCAAGGAGGCGGCAAAGATAAAAGATTTCCGGATCCCGACTTCTGAGGTCGGAAATATGTTCAGTCCTAAATAGCCGGAGTACTTCCAAGGTGTTTGGCGCTTTAATAACAGCTACTTCAAAGTTTGGATAGTAGCGATGATGATGATGACCTCGCCGCGACGAAAGACCATAGATTGCCCATCTCATCCCACCACGATGATCATCCAGTCATCCTAAGCCTCCCAACCATAGCCTATAGCCCTATTTCTCCTTCCCAGACGATCAGCACACCAAGTTCCATTCCATCGCATCACCGGAGAAAAGTCCGACATTCATTCATGATTGACCTTTCAAAAGTCCCTGGTTCCCACGCAAATTGTCACCCCTTATCCGGTTCCCGAGTCCCGATGGACCATGTGCTGATGTTCCTGATGTGCCTGATCTGAGCAGGCTTCCATGTTTTGATCGAAAGCTAAATCAAGAAAAGAATCCATGTTTGCCACGTGCGTTTTTTTTGGGCTGAATGTTGTTTACTTGTTTACTCGTTTACTTGTTTGAGGATCCGGTGCCCTTTCCCTCAATATCTGACTTAAAATGCCGCGCAAGCTGGGCAAGCTGGGCAGGCTGGGCATACTGGGGGTTCGAAAGGTCGAAAGAGCAAACTACGGTTTTGGTACAAAGCGCTTTATGATGCCGGACAATGTTGACAGTGTTTCGATTCAGCAGGCTAAAAAGAGCAAACATACATTTTGCTCTTGGCTAGGTCGGTGTCGAGATCTAGAGGCAGGGGCCCGGGGCTGTTGATAATGTAGCAATCCCTTTCATGCTTAACGATCCTTGGTGTTGGCGAGAAAAGGGAGGGAATCAAAGCGCGCCAAGTGTACACACCATGGTAGCTTTTTTCTTTTGTTTGCTACCGTGACGGGAAGGTAGTGAAGGTTCGTGACATGACAAGCCAAAATCCTCATTGACTAGGTAGCTTTCAGCGCCTCAGAACGCTTTCGTCGTCGTCGTACACTCCACTACAAATTCCCCTGAGACGACGGACCTCTCTCTCTCACTCTCTCGGTCGTGTCTCTTCTCTCTTATTTCCAGTCCATGATTGTATTAATCCCAGACGCAGGTTCGTTTCCGCGCGCGGCCTTTCTTTTCCCTCCTTCCTATCCACTTTCCCAGCCAAGGCGCTTCACAACCACCACACCTCCGTACAGTAATCCGTTTCCATTCCTTTTTGTCTGACCGCGCTGTACCTCCAGCAGATCGTTACCGTTCAAGATAACATAACGACAACCATGCCAACCGTCAAGGGTGAAAGGGGAAAGGGAAGCTCCGCATTCCTACACCAGATTCCATCTGTTGAAAACCCCCCCTTTGACTTCACGAAACGCCGAATCCTTCCTGGGTGTACACAGAACGGAAAAAGAGAAAATAAGAAGCGGGTTCCTTAGGAAAGGAGCATATTCCCTGCACAGGATACACACGAAAAAGCCATGGGTATACTCAACCTGGCCTTGAATCAGGAAGTTCCCGTCAAAACCGCAAACCAAGCCACCCATATCCCACCCGCTTTGCTCGCTGTTTCCCATGGCCCAGTGGAAAATATAACGAAAGTTAATTTTTGAAGAACCAGATGATGAGAATAGAAGTATAAAAGCGAGATGCCGAAGAAAGACATATCTTCGCTGTCGATGATAGCTATGTCTTCTTTTGTTTGTTCCAGTCCGGAATGATGGAGTACCGCTGAGCGCCAGTGGAATTGGACACCCGGGACAATCGTCCCTACTCCTATAACCCTTCCTCGAGGCAACAGTAATCAAGACATGTCGCAAGATTCCTCGCAAGGAACATATGTGCCACTCGTGAATATGGCTCAAAAGTGCGGCCAGTGCCGCAAAGTGTACATCATCAGAAGCCTGTTACACTGATCTTTTCCTTCTTAAGTGACGAAGAGAGTGCGAACAAGAGTGCATTGAAGAGTGCAATGAAGCTCGGCTCATCGATGTCCTGGTTAGAACCGACTCCTAGAATCTGTTCGGCTCGGGAGGGCGGAAACCGTTAACTCGAGGTGCCTCATACTGGACTCCGGTCATGGCGTCAATTCCTGGTGCTGGGGCAGCTGCGGCAGCTTGAAGGGTAGTGCGTAGTGGTGGCAATTCCTGTTGGGACCTCCTGTTCTCAAAACCGTAGGATTCGCCCATAGGAGTAGGCTGTGACCGTCTCAGGCTATTGGCTTCCATCTGGGCTCGCTGGAGCTCGTGTCTCAAATGTTCAATTTCGCGATCTTTGTTGTGAAGTGTCGACGTCAACACCTGGATGTGGTTGCTCATGCGTTGATGTTCGGAGATGGCTGTGATCTGGTCAGTTCGCTGAAGTCATAAGGAGGATAAAAGCAGGTAGTGGCACGAACCCTTTGTGAGAATTTCCCACTTTGATGCCTTAGAGCCACGCTCCTGAGGCATCAAGTCCCTTAATTGTTCGAATAGCTCCTTCATCTCGGTGCGCCGCTTGCGCTCGGCCAGTTTGTGACTAACACGCAACTCGGGTGTCCTGCTGTACGGCTGAGAGCCAGCATGCGAGCCGCCCTCCTCGTTTTGCAGGTCACTAATTGCTCTATGTTGAAGGCTGTGGTGATGGTGGTGGTGCACGGTCGGATTCGCAAAATCCGCAGACACACTAGAGAGCCTATGGGGGTAGTTGTCATCAAGACGTCTTTGTCCTGATGGTAGCCTGCTGTCCATGGTAAAGTGGCTGCTCGCCAGTGACTCAGCAATGCTGCTCCTCCTAGAGTCGATCAGAGACTGATTGGAGGAAGTGACGCGCTGTATCTCCTCCTCTGGGAAAGCCCACGCCTGGCCCTTAGTAGGCTCAGCAGCCCGAGCAATCTGACTCGTTGCCGGCCCAGTAATGGTGGGCGCCACCCTCGTCCTGCTCTGCCCATCTGGATTCCGCTCAGCGCTTGGCTGGTAGCCATTCGAGATGCGATGATTGGCAAGACCGTTCAAGTCTGACCGCGGATTACGCTGCTGGTGTAGAGTCTGATGAATTGATGTTGTCGACTGGTTCTGGCTCGCATATGGCGAGTTTCCGAGCCGCATGTCGTTGAACCCCTGATTAAGGGAATGTCTGCTGTCCCAACTTCCTCTCCTAGACATGGCCTCCAAGTCACCATTGAGTGTCAAGGGGGCGCCATTGGGCCCCGACTCGTAGGACTGAGGCCGGTCGAAGCGTTTGGGGTCTGCGCTACCCGGTGTTGTGGGGGAAACCATGGAGGCAACGCTCATGTTGCTGTTTACGGGCGGGAGATGCGATTGCGGTGGCTGAAGGTTCGATGTGTTCGTGGGGGACGGGGACGTCTTGTCGATCGGGGAAGGCTGAAAGTTGGAGCCGTTGGGAGTGAAGACACCGACGCCTGATGCTGCCGACGTGTCTAGGCACAAGTTAGCTTATCGGTCATGAGGAGGCTTATGGGGCGGCGCGGAGGAACGGAAACTGACGCTTGCTTGAGGCATCCGTCGCAGAGTAATAAGCCGAGTCTCGATTGTCTTCGGGTGCGTTGAGCACGCCCGCAAGACCGAGAGGTAGCTTCTGCGAGCCTGATCGCTGAGCCATCATACACCGAGTTCGTTTCTTCTTCTGCCTAGGTCGACCAATGAAGGTCGTAGGGGGTCCTGTTCAGTAGCCACACACTCGTCCTGGAAAGGAAAACGGCAGAGGTGCTTGGTTCGAGATCGAGGTTCCAGATTGGGTCGGTAGGATATACAGAGGAGTACTGTAGATATGGGCGAAAGCAGTAATCGAGACTCTCGGTCAAAAGGTACAGGTACCTAGGACAATTGTAGGTGAGGTAGGTCTCGCGACAAGGTGAAATGAAGAAGATGGCAACCGACGCCTAAGGCGGGATCGAGTCCGGGGCTCGCAAAGTGCAAGTCGCGAACGTGCGGGTTGGCGGATGGCGGACTCGAAAAGAGGGGACTGAGTAGCCAATGGATGGTTGCGACGGTCCGTCTCTTGTCTCTTTTCCTGTCTCTTTTTCCTCTCTGTGGTGTCTCTCTCGCGCGGTCGCGGAAGGGTGCACAGAGCAGACTTGACGAAAGCTAAGCGAGAGTGGTGCGAATTATTCCAGGCGTAGATTCGAAGGCGGTCGAGACATTGGCCATACGACACACTTCAGGTTGAGGTTGTGTTGTAGGAAGAAGTCGAAGGCGGAGGCGGAGAAGCGGGAGAGATCTGGACGGGGTTCGAGTTGCTCAGGTGTCTGGCTGAAGGCTGAACGGGATGTGATGGATGGGTGGGAGACGGGGCGGGAGAGGAATGGAAAGCAAAAGCCAAAAGCCAAAGGTGAGCCGGCAGACGCAGAGACAGGCAGGCGGACAGCGGGCGAGCGCCAAGGGCAGGACGGGAGAGCACGTTTTTCAGAGAGGGGCCAGGGCAGGTTAGCACGAACTGCGCTGGGGCCGTGTCAACAATAGAGGGGCCTTTGGAAGGGGGACATGGCTCGACAGGGAAGGGGCATTGGTGGTCGGCCCATGGGATTGGCTGGTGGGATGGATGCAGCCAGCCCATGTGTCTCGATGTGCCATGGCTCGCATGGGCTCCATCTGAAGGGCCATTTAGGTAATGTAGAGGTACAACCTTTCTTTTTGGTGAAGCGCATGCGTCCGTCGGTACTCGGTGCAGTGAGTTTCTGCTAGAGCCATCCCATCCATCTCTCTTCAGTCATGCCTCCTCCCGTCTGGATGAGGTGAGGTGAAGCGAGCGGCGACAGTAGCAGCAGTGACCTGAAGCAACAATAGCAGCATCAACCCAGTGCGATATCATGGGGCGACAGACCGACCGACGGGAAGAGGAGCATGGAGGAGCATGGAGCATGGGCAGGTACCGTACCTTGGGATGCGTAGATGCGGGAACCTCGACAGCAACGTGGTACCTGCCGAGATGATGCATTTTTGCGCGCTCTCCTCGCCTCTGGATCTCTGCCATCCCCGGTGCTACACTACACGAGCATACATCGATGAGAATTTGAGAAAAATCAGCTTGGCGCTCATTCCTCTCGCGAGTCGCAGTAGGGGTATCTCTTGGCCTGGGTACGGCTCGCTCCCCGCACGACGCGAACGGGAATTTGTGTGTTCGATTCCGACAAGATGAGAGGACACGGTGAGGCTAGCACAAGAGCGGTACCTTTGTACCTAGTTATATTGGCAGCACCCGTAACCTTACACTCGACATTGGTGCCATCTCCGCGATTCCTCCTGCGCGTTCTAACCTGGACCTGGCCCTCTAGCGTACCACACTACCTACTGTGTGACCAACGGGAAGGACAATGACTGAAATCACGGTGAGAAAGCGGCCGTTCTCGTTGTTGTTCGGTATCCCGTATCCCCAACCATATGCGACAATGGCAACTGGAGGGCGTGTTTTCTGTCAATTGTCCCACCTTTGTCCAATGCCATGTCCGTCTCATGTTCTGGGTACCTACTGCGCACTGCCGAGCCGTGATCTGCTTGGCTCGTCCTTGGGTACCGTGGGAGCGTGGGTGCGAGTTGCGGCCGGGGTAGCGAAGGTGCCAAACTCGACCGTGGTCGGCTAGAAACTTGTGTTGGGACAACCTGGCAACTAAAGAAGCGTACAAGTATCTTCAGAGGGATCCGCTAACTGCGTTCCGGAAATGGCAGGAGTTATGGTGGTCCATTGAAAGTCCGTCGATTTGGAGGGGATTTGAGGGAAAATGCGACCGAAACACTGCCGATAAGGCTCGCTGGTCCCACCCGGGTTTGTTAGCCCCCGCGGTAGCTGGATACACGTGCCGAGCCACGGGTCAGGTTTCTTGGACGTGACAGCCGGACCCTGCACTGTACACGGGGCAGTTAGAAATGCGAATGCGGCAAGTGGAAGAGTGGTTCGGACCTCTCATCTGAACCCCCAACTCAATCAAGTTGCCTTCTTCTCTTATTAACGCTTCAACTTGACAACCTCTACAAAAGATGGCTATTCAAACAATATTAACCCAGGGTAAGGCTACAGGATAACCCCGCCCATTGACATCGCGTCATCCAGCCCGATGGAGTGTTTCCTTGTTGACTCGGCGCCTGCAGATGAAAAAGAGGAGCAAGGGTGAGCCATCAAAGAAAATGGTTATGTACTCCTTCACAGGAGCGAGGTTCATTACTCAAGGAACCACTGCGCCAAAACAATTTGCGGGGCGTGCGCTCAAAAGTGACACCGAGACACCCGGCACCGCAACAGGAACAGACTGGAGAGAGCGAGACACAGACCACACAGCGAGGAACTGGATTCCTCATTTCCGTTTACGTTGCCATCACCCGTCTTGTCCTCTGGAATCATACGCAAACAGATTCAGAACCTTCCCAAGGGGGCTCAGATGTGCCATCGCTACCAAACAGCCGCCAGCGTTGCGGCTCACCATA
Source organism: Neurospora sp. CHS-2018a (assembly GCA_009802275.1). Classification (NCBI taxonomy): domain Eukaryota; kingdom Fungi; phylum Ascomycota; class Sordariomycetes; order Sordariales; family Sordariaceae; genus Neurospora; species Neurospora sp. CHS-2018a. Next base: position 1,658,906 of record RAKG01000001.1, on the reverse strand, counting down.
TAACTCGAGTTAGGCTAGGTGCGATATAACACAGTACACGGTAGCGCACGAAACACATGGCTTGGGGGTTGCAATAGGGCGGCATTGATGTGACTGATCTGCTGATCTTCTTAAGAGGTGCCACTTTAGGGCATGGGTGTTGGGGTGTGTGTGCACTTCGTTGGCACGCTACCTCGAGGGTAGCAGTCTGACAACTGGAATCAAACCTTTCACATGGCTTTCTGGTTATGAATATGATTCCCGTTACTCGTCAGGTAGAGGGGCAAATATTCACTTTGCCATATTCCGAGTTGAGATGGACGTGGAGACCAAGCTGACAACAAGCACGAGTGTCGTTGAATGTGTTATCCGAACTTGGTCTTTGTATTTCACCATACTAGGTACTACCCGAATCCTCGATAGTGGATGGTGATGTGGTTGAAGGACAAGCGCGGCAATCACAGCTCTCGCCTCTCGGCCCCCGCAGTCTTGTTGTCGCGGAGCTCGACTTGGCAAACTGTTGCCCTGCATTCTCCTTTGCATATACTAGTATATACCTAACCCTACCTTATGTACACGTACAAGTGGCATCCGTCTCAATCAGTTGGAAAGACTGTACCAATCTGATCAGCATTTGCAGTACACAAACAGAATTTCTAACGACTATGAAATTGCAGAAACACGAAAGTTAATTGTAGGTATACAGTTGGCGTGTATAGCATGAAAGATGAAAGCTTCACCTCCCGCGATACCTATATCGAGCAATGCACACGTGCGCTCAAGCAATGGACGTTGAACAGCTCCGACCCCGACCCGCCTCTTCCTGCTGCAGGCGCAGGTACATCACAGTGATCACACTCGGGCCAACCTCAACACGTGTCAATCAGCCAACACTTTTGCGAGACAGATATTAATCCCACCTGGCATATGCCGTAACCATCGAGTCCGGTCACCGAGACACAGCTCATTTCTCTTCAGGTTCCCAATGCTTTTGTGTTCCCACACTCACCAAACCGAACCTCCCCGCCTTCCATTGTTGTTGAGAAGTCAAACCCCCCCAAATTCCCATTGTCAGTTCAGGGCGATCCAACGCTGCAAGGAGATCGCAACCCCACGTTTTTGTCTCTCCGAACGCTGACAAGCCACGAGGAGATTTTCTGTTTCTTTTAGCAGCTTCCTGTTCGCAGCAGCAGCTCCGGCGTTGCGAATGCCACATTAGGTTCCAAGCCATTGACTGTCTTGGCGCCTCTGTTCCGGCCCATGGGAGTTCATGACAATAGGTAGACATTCGCAGTCTTTCACAGAGCTATCGGCGGAAGACCGGAAACACCATCCAATCAATAAATTATCTGGCCAATTTCGCTCGGTCAAATTCCAATTTGCTGCTACTAGCAAACATTGGCAGATCTTCTTCCCCCGCTGTCTATCGCCCACCACAGTACAACCATCTCCCACTCTCTCCAGAATATCCCCCCCAGCGCTTTTCCTAGCAGCGGAGCCCCAGTTCATCAGGGCCTTGTCCCCTTGTTCGTCGTCCCCCTGGATTCACTGAATCGGACTCCCTTGGATTATCCCCGGGCGCTCGAATCCCACCATGGGCCTGTGATAATTGCTACTCGGTTTTATAGCGTACTGTGTAGACTTTTCTACCTCTAGCGGCTCCCGGGAAATGGGGGTCAACGGATCCCCCCACTCCCAACAACAGCACTTTCGATCTGCGTCTTCGCGACCTTTTTTTTTTTCTCGTATCTGTCTCGCGGCTCTGACGGATCACGATTCACGGCAATGGGAAATGGATCTGGCATATGATTCTGCTAGTCGGGTGGGGTCAGACATACAGTAATGTCCCCTGCAAATGCAAACCCCCTTTCTGACCTATTAAGTGCAAACTTTTCTGCGGCATGAATTCCCAGTTTTGTATGGGAGTGAGGCACCAGCAAGTGCAAAAGCCCCATTAATTGCAAATCCTCCAAGCTGTCTGCCATAGTGCCCGAATTGTTTGCACTTGCCGGGGACATTACTGTATTTCTGCAAGAGACCAAGACCAGAGACGGCCAACAAAAGAACAACAATTACCTAAAGCTCTCCAAGGTATTGTATTTACCTCTGGAAACCGCGGAAAGTCGAGCTCAAAAACGTACTGACCACTGAGGTTATTCCTGGGGTCTCTGACGGCTTGGGCCTTGTGAAGCTTGTGGGTTGTGGGTACGGATAGACACCCAGACACCTTGCTGGCCCTGCCAAGGTGCGATGACGGGGGAAATATTGGTGCCCAAACCGAACCTTTCCATTTGGCGACAGCTACTAGACATTCCGCTAACCACCGCGAGTTTCCTCCCTACCTTTACGTATGTACAGTTAGCTGCAACCGCGAGCCTTATGCCTCCGATCATGTGGTCTCAGAACCATGTCTCAAACCGGAGTACGAAATATCCACGGTCTCTACCCGACATTCCATGGGGGCCCTGACACTGGGACTGGACGTCTCTTCAACTCTAGCAGGGGGAGCTCATTCCCCAGCTTTTTGAGATGTCGATGGTCCCTCTTCAGAAAGCTCAAGCTCGGATATCCAGAAAGAACGTGGGAAAACTGCCGACGAAAATCCACAAAGAACAATGGCTGAAGATCGAGGGTCTATCTCATCGACGATGCCGGTGATCCTCAAAGTCAAAGGAAAAAGAGGCGCGCGAACAGTAACAGCCCAGCCCGCCCCACGAGCCTAGAGTTCTTGGGACCTGCCTGATGCGGCCCAGGGACACAATGGTCCCCGAGTCGGCGAAGCTAGCGAGCTCATCCGTCCGGGTCCCGAATGGGCCTTTTGCAGGCGACGTAGGCGACACAGGCGTGGCACGCCCGAGTGGGGAGAAAGCGAGCGAGAGGAACGCCCTAAAAAACTAAACCTTTCTTTCTTTTCTTAAGCCTCAGGGCCTGGGGGCCACCCTAGAGGTACCCTCACAAGCGCCATCGTTTAGTTCCCCACCCGAGACGACGATCTAGCGTACGGGTACCGACACTGGGCGCCGTTCCGCTGTTAATGCTGAATTGGAATTCTTCGATAAACCTAACCACACCCGAGATTTTGCAGATGTGAAAAATGATTATTGAGTACCTTTTGTCTGCTACTTTCTTTCTCTGTGTTGGTGGAAGTTCATGACTCCGAGACAGTTGTGGTCGTTGACTCTTCAGAGACGGGCTCTTATGTCACAGGCCAAGAGCATTCACACAAGTTCATAACAACATCCCAATGTCTTCGAACTAACCTAACCTCTCCAAAATTCATTGGGTACGGGTTAACATCTACCTAGCGAGACAGAAACGCCTCAACATTGTCTCACACCGGCATAAAGCAAATCATGCAGTTCACAAGAAAGTGATTCGCTCACGAGGCCAAAAAGACTGCATCATCTACCTAGCTCGCTCGCCCTTCTACCACACTACAATGCAACAGCAGCATTGCAGCGAGGTACGGTTACAGTATACAATTGTCCCGGGGTTCGAAACCCTCGTGGGAAATAAAAAGGCCGATGTGATCTAGCAGCAAAAACATATGTATGTCTCGAAGAGAAAAGAAAAGAAGAGTTCCATGGGAGAGGGCAAAGGATTATAATGCCGGCTTCCAGCCTCCGGTTCGTCCCGCTCGTTCATTGGTTCATTTGTTCTAGGTTTTTGCTCTTCCGAACGAACACACCATAGCCTTGGCGATGGATTCGATTAAATGTGTCGGATAGCAGAACTTCCAGCTGAAGTTTAGTGAGAAGGGTGTACGTCTTCCCGATTGGTTGATGGGGTATATGAGTAGGGTTCAGCTTCTTTTTACTTTTCCATATGAACGATCCGAGGACCTGCCTATCTTCTAGTATTGGTCTATGGGACAGATGTTTCATTGCCTTGTGGCATTATGGGGCATATCCGAATACAGTAATGAAAGAGGATGGGACTAAGCGTTCGTAAAGTTGGAGTATCCTCCTCAGAGTGGTTGGAGTTATCTCCTCCCAGGGGCTGCTAGGAGTTTCTCTCTCACCTCTTCCCGCTGACTAGCCAATCCTTTTGTCAAGATTGGAGTCTTCAGGATTCAGGAACCCAATTGCAGTTCATCTGCTAGGATCGAACGCTAAAGTTCAAAAGCTCGCGAGCCCAACATATCCCAGGTCAGTTCCCTCCTACTCCTGTTTACTACGCACTGTCCACCGAAACTTCGTCTCACCACGTACATCCAAAAATTCCTCTCGCCAGTCTAGAGTTTTTCTGACTATTCCGACCCCACGAGTTGTCTTGCATGTACATGTACCTCACTCCCTACCTATCTACCAACCTACAGCACCTAACACCCTCCATGGGCTCACCGCATAACGACCGAGATAACTGGAACAGAAATGCCACAACGTAACACGACGGCTATATCTGTGTATGTGTATATGTGTGTAAGTATGTATGTGTAGCACGCATGTGGTTTTCGCCCGAGTCTTATTGTTGCAGCAGTAGCGCAGTGCAACGCTGGTTGTGTTACCGTTGCTTGCTTGCCCGCCTGGCCGCGAAAGCAACCAGGTTGCGTTCCGGTATGTGTACAACGACGCCTCTGATCCATGCTCCATCAGGGGAAAGGCGAGAGGATATATCGAGATTCTAGGTATCTAGAGGTGTGTACTGATAGAGATTGTTGAGGAGTCTATCAAGATGGGTGTAGTAAGTCAGCTGGTACGAAGAGTGAAATAAAGCCAACCAGAAGTGAGCAGGACACTTGCTCCTCTAATTTCTCTTCTCGTACGTATTGCCATACATACTAACCTCTCCTTAGCGCCAGCCTACTTCCCACATCAAGGATCACCCACGGAACTTTCCACGCCCAGTATACCATAGCCGTAATCCCTTGGCCTCTCGGTCTCAACTCAGGTTACCTCTCCCAAGCCCCCAAGCCACTTGTGCAATGTGGGAGAGTGCAACCGCATACAGGTGTAGTATCCATCTGAAACACAAATGCATTGGGCAATGGATTGACGATGGGAGGACAGGGAGGACAGGGAGGACATGGAGGCAAAGCAGTGCTACTCTTCCGCCACGTGTAGGTTGCTGATGATGTCCTACCTTCCCTCGCCCCCCATTCTTTTCACTTGATCTCTCTCCCCCCCTTTCTGTGCCTTTGTGCCTCCGTGCTTCTGTTTCTCTTCCGCTGCGTGCGGCATGCTGGCTGCTGTGGTTTTGTGTTCTTGTTGTGGTTCCGTCGTTGTGTTTTGTAGTTGAGGGGTAGTTGTGACTTCCATTTCTGCAATTGTAGTCGTAGCTGTGGGACACTCGGTGGTATTATCACTTCTCTCAGCTTCCACTGGATGGTACACGGCTGTTCATTCATCCGTCGGGATATTGCAGCAGCAGCAGGAAAAAGAGAAGCACAAGTATAAGAAGCGGTCGTGGACTCGTTGTACCGATTCTGGATCATCATGTACGATCTTGGGTTACCATACGTGACCTGGAGTCGCAAATAGAAAGGGGTTCGGCGGCAATATTGTTTTGTTCAGTTTTGCCCTTTTCCTACACGTCCTGTCCCTGACCTCACCATGATGCTTTGTCCAACATTGACTGCGTATCACCCTTTCCTCCCATAGGTACCGTAGGCAAATACAAGATAGAAAGAGAACAGGTCAGTCAAAGCGGAGATAGTACTCACAGAAAACAACCACATAGATACAACGGGATAGCCGCACGCGCCGAGGCACCCGTCGTCACGTCGTGACATCGTAACCTGTGACCTTGACTCCTTGCCTTCCTGTTTACCATGGCCATGGTACACAGGGGTGTGTTCTGTCTTGTGTCTGCTGTGGTTGGTGTTGCTGTTATCGTTTCGGTTGCCGTTACCCAGGGGCAGGTACTCTTGTTGGACCAAGCTGAGCACCTCACTCAGCACGGGGTTTGTTCCGGCCAGTTCGGGCACGACACCTCGATATTCACTCCGACATTGCTAAACTTTCCTTTCGTTCTCTTCCAGGTTCTGTTTCTCGTGCCGTTGCTCTCGGACGTAAAATCTTGTGAGTGGTGAGGAAAAGAGAGAGAACGAAAGAGAGAGAGGACACCTTGAGGCCATGGTGTTGTTCAAGACTTGACCCGAGAAGGTAGAAGTAGGAAGGGAAGAAGAAAAGGCTGGATACCAATGGAGGAAAAAGACACATACACTGCACGCAACCACTTAGCTTCATGGAATAACCCGGCTGGTGACCTCGTGTCTCTTCGCATGACTGTAAATCATGTCTAGTAAAGAAACAGACATGCATAAGCGCCTGGCCAGGAGAGTTTCGTTGATCTTTCCGTACAGCAGCGAGACAAAACATGCATACAGCATGGAAGGCACAGAAAACGTGTCCAGATGAGTTGATTCACCTGGTAATGCGGTCTCTGTCTTGAGACGGGTTAATGGAAGAGTACGTCGAAGGTGGAATACCGTTGATGTCTCCGAAGGAAGGTGAGCTCTCAACAGCGTTCGTCTGGATTCAGGATACGTCCTTCGAGAAGAACAGAATTGTCCTCGTGCGTGGAATCATATTCTCTTGTCTGAAGGAAGCTAGTTTTGAGCTTGGTTCTCGATGTATTCGGAGAACTGTCTCGTACAGAGGTAGATGAACCTGGTCTTGTTATGTTCTCATAGTCCGGTTATGCGGCTAGGAGGTTTGAACTTCAGATATATTGCACTTGCCCGCTTTGATGTTTTTGAAATGATATCCCTCGAGTCCCTTCGGTCTTTGGTGTCGCTTTCCGGAGTAATGAAGCTGGCAACGATATGTTGTTGAGTTCATACAGCGTGTGAACGTCGAGTACGGAGATAGCTTGCTCGATATCTTCCCGGCACCAAAAAGGGAGTACGAGAAGCGCCTGGTGCCAACATTCAAACAGCGAAAAGAAACAGAGCATCACACCAAACCAAAAGGGAAGACATCACCAGTCCAAATATCAGAAGCAAAAAGGAGAAAAAAAGTTGCGCCAAGAGGGAATCGAACCCCCCCCTCAACCTTGGAAGGGTTGAATCCTAACCACTAGACCATTGGCGCTGTTTATGGTTTTGTTTGCTTGTTGAAAGGCTTCCCATCGTGATCACCTTATAAATGGTGCCGCAACGTGTCCGCAACACCTCAGCTGGGCAGTCGCGGCCCAACAGCTGTGGTCCTGTGGAGCCTTCGGAGCCGACGGTTTGTCTTGGCACTCCGTCTGGAGTCCTGGACGGAGATCGGAGAGAAAGGGGGAGGAACTAGGGTTAGGGTTAATTTCCGTTAGAGATGGTCTGAATGACGGGAATAGCGGGCTGGAATCGAGCGGCAGGAATTCAGACGGTAGTCAGTTGATTGGTGTCGATGTCTCGAAGGAGGCTTTGTGAACTCGGACCCGACTCCATGAAATGCCCGTGGGGGCTCGGATCTCGGGAGTGAGTGCAGCCGGAGAAGGTCTGATTTGGTGTTGAGGATCGAGTCCTGGAGATATCAGGTTGAGTCCCGGTGGATGGTAAGATAAGCCAGAGGCTTATATAACTCCGAGTAACATGGCGTAGCCCGGGGGTTCAACTACCGAATTGATGCGGGTTCAAACCGGATCAAGACGTATCAAGAATAGGTGTTCGTCAACTCATCGGACATCTTTTACTATTAAAGACGGTATAGGGTCATACACAGCCCTAAAAGGCACATAAAACGGTCGCAACGGTTATGGTGTGCTGACTTTCCGGAGCGTGAGCGCGGTCCGCAGTAGCTTGACGTTGCTTTTCGGAGGTGTGTAAGCGGAATCCCGATGTGGGTAATGTCCGTCATTGGACTCTTTCCCGGAGACTTCTGGAATAACAAGCCAACCAGAAAGGTGGTGGTGAAAGCTCGTAGTAGGGGTGGCAGTGTCCAACCATCCGTCTTTGAAAGAGCACGCAACGGGTCAGCATGGCGCCCCAACCCAACGACCTTTACTGGATTGCCGTTGGTATGAGCCATGAGGCTGAAGTATAAGAGATCGCGCTTAAGCTTGGGAGTGTACCGCAAACCAAAGGCGCAGTTGGCACCGCGGCACGTGCGATACTTATCCCATTGGTCCCATGACAAAGAACCACCCAGCCCTATGGCACCAACATAGCCCATGTGGTTGCTCTGCGTCATTGTTGTCATTTGCTCTTCTCATCCGGTGGGAAAGGTAAATGATCACTCTGCAGCACACTCGCGCTTGACCCGAAGGTAAAACCCCCATGTCACCCATGGCACTGTCTTACAGTCTCACGGGTTGTTGGAGGCCTGGTGAGCATGTCCGTTTTGGGTTTATAACACTCCCAACTCCGGGCACTCAACAATGAAAATGATTACGTCGCGCCAGTCGAACCTCGTTTCCCAGATGAACACAGTCTCTGCTATGCCTTCCCACAATGGTCGGAATCTCGTACCCGGCAAAAGGATATCGACAAATCGGTGGCCGTCGCCCCTTCTCGACCGTTGAGGTGGTGCTTTTAATCTCCCTGGTCTCGTTCACAACCTCGCTGATTGTTTTCTCGATCGTCTACTCCGTCCAACATCGGGGACCTATACGACCAGCGCTTGTCATTTCGATATCTGGATCGGTGATCTTCCTGCTAGCTATTTGCTATATTGTGTACAGCAGGATAAGTCAAGCTCGTCAGTTTCACGACCTTGAAAACCGGGAGGATGGACACTCGAGTCCGTCGAGCTACACCATCAATACCTACTCGCCGTCAGTTGAAACCATATCACCCAACATGCGTTTTGCACCGGCGAACGACTTCCGTAACAATCGGAATCGCTCATTCTGGGTCTCTTCGACCACCATACTGCCCGCATATGCGTCGGACGAGGAGAGACTGCTGGCACATACCAGTGAGCAGGAAGCGACCGAGAAACAGAAGGAACGGAAGCCTGGGACAAGCCGAGGGGGCAATCTTGAGAAGGCAAATAACATCAAGATCATCATCACGGAACCCGAGCCCGTAGCTTCGCGACATGGCATATCTCTCGAATTCGACCCCCTCAGATCCCATCCAGTCGACTTGGATCGAGGTATCAGTATCAAGCAGTCAGACACTACCCGAAACCTGACTGCAATCCCCAGAAACGCAGAGTCCGACAAGACCGCGTCAAATCGAAACCGCTCGGTCGACCCGGGTCCCAGGACAGTTGGGCCCAGCTCGGCCTCTCGATCTCATCGTCATCATCATTTGCGGAAGTCGAGAAGGCCAACGATCAACAGCGTCAACGGCAGGCAGGACCTGAGAGCTGTTTTCCAAAACGGAGAGTAGATATGGAGGTGGTTTGATGTCGCTCGACGCTCGAAATCCCTTGGAAACCGATGATGGCGAGTTGGAGTATGGCGGATACGACGCTCAGGTACCGGCGGTAGTTCGGTCGGCTTGGATGAACCTGACGTACTTGGTGGGAACAGAGCGGAACATTGGGGACATGGGGCCAGCCCTAGGAGCTGTCCTGCGAATTGACGAAGGGAGCCTAAGATCTTCGAAATGATACTAAATTTAAACATATTAGAGAGCGTGAATCTCAAGTCATTCTCCGTGTAAAAATCACCGTCATGATTGTGGCTTTGAGATGTGTTTTTGTTGTGAAGTTCCTGACATTGGACCCTGACCTGGCAGTTAATAACTGATAGCGATAGATAAGGACCGTTAGTGACGATTTATATGCTGCACAGCCTGCACTGACGCGTGCTGCACAGAGTCAGACACGTCCGATAAGCTTATCCGTAACAGCATCCTTTCCCAAGGCGGCTAGTCCAATCGGTTATCCAGCTTGTCGTGCCGCCTCAACCCTGCTTGAATTTTCTGATAGCGGCGGATGGGAGCACTCCAACCATAGGTAGTGGAGAGTCCACTCTGAGAACGCGGGGCCTCAAGGTCGACTGACTTTTATTCTTTTCCTGGCAAACGCTTCCTGTCTTCCGATTCATCTTTTCAACAACCCTTTTTTGCCCATCCATCCATTCATCCTCACCCCCATACTTCAAAATGTGAGTTTTCAGTTGCTTGATGCTTCCCCTGCCTTGACGGTCATGGACTGGACAGGCAGACCGGAACCCTAGACCAGCTACTGACAGATATTCCCCAAATCCAGGCAGTCCATCCGTCGTGCCGCTCTCAGATCCGCCCTCTCTGCTTCGAGGGCCATCTCTACCCAGGCTCCTGCTGCGTCTTTCTCCGCCAGCATTGCCCGCACTGCTCTTGTCTCCAGCAGAATCCAGGCCATCCGCTTCTTCTCTCAGTCCCCCCGTGTTCTCAACACCGAGGAGCCTACCCAGCCCGAGCAGACCGAGACCGAGACTGCCCCTGCTGCTGCCGAGGAGGCCGCTGTCCAGAAGGACACCCCTGCTGGCCACTCCGCTTTCGTCCGCAACATCGTCTTCGATGCTACCGAGGAGCACCTCAAGGGCGCTTTCGAGAAGTTCGGCGATGTCACCGACGTTTTCCTTGTCCGTGATGCGCGCGGCTTGAGCAAGGGGTAAGTTTGGATTCCTTTCCACATGTCACACGTTGAATCATGCTAACAGATTGTGTCTACAGTTACGGTTTCGTTACCTTCGCCACCCGTGAGGCCCTCGAGGAGGCCTGCTCCCAGGTCGACGGCTCTTTCTGGCACGGTCGCCGCATTAGCGTCGAGCCCCGCCGTGCGAAGGCCAGCCGTGGCGGCTCCACCGGCGAGCCTTCCGCCTGCCTTTTCATTGGCAACATCCCCTACGAGACCACCGATGCCGAGCTGAACAACATCTTTGTCGGCATTGACGGTCTCAAGGACGTCCGCGTCGCCGTTGACCGTGCTACCGGCTGGCCCCGTGGCTTTGCCCATGCCGACTTCGTCGACGTCGAGTCTGCCGTTAACGCCTTGGAGAAGCTCCAGGGTACCCAGCTCGGCGAGAGGACCGTCAAGCTCGACTATGCTCAGCCCGTCGCTGCTCGTCAGCCCCGTGAGAACAACGGCGAACGCCGCGAGTACAACGGCGAGCGTCGCGAGTACCGCCCTCGCCAGCAGCGTGATGGTCAGCGCGATGGCCAGCGCAGCTACAACCGTGAGGGTGGTAACCGCAGCTACAACCGTGAGGGTGGCAACCGCAGCTACAACCGCGAGGGTGGCAACCGCAGCTACAACCGCGAGGGTGGCGACCGCAACTACAACCGCCGCGACCAGGGCGAGTCCACCGAGTTCTAAACTAGCAAGTCGCAATTAGAGGACATGCGATGGTTACGACACGGCTGGGTGAAGATGATGGGAAACGGATGTAATGGAGGGCAAAACTGGGCAAGTTCGGTTTAAAAAAAAAGCCGGTTGTGTTTCTTGACAAATGTTGCCAAAACTGGGGCACATTGGGATTGGGAAACTGTGGGATTGGTGTTGTGGCGCCTTTGCAGTACGATCACTCTGCGTACATCATCCTGACCTTTTGCTTGCAATGATACCTGTACAATTACGACAAATCTTCTCTTTCTTCTTACTGCGACTAGTTGTTTTTGTTTACCATTTTTTGTTGGTTATATAGCTGTACATATGTACGAATAAGAGAGGGGTGGTCTTCTGTGCATTTTTCTGTGCATTCTTTGCATCCTGCATCCCGTGTGAGTGACGTGACAGTGTGCTTGGAATGCGTCGTTCCCTTTTCTTCGTTTCTTTTCAACTTGTGCATTCCCGTGCTGCCGGCATGTGAGGATGACTTCCGCCGCACTCTGTCGTCCGATTGTTCTCGGCTGTCGTTTGAACGAAGGTGGGTCCGGGGGCGGGGGGTTGTTCTCCACGGCCGGGCTGGGGTTCGGCTGAGGTGTGGTTGACAAGACTCCATTGGCGGGGTCGGTAGCCGCGGCCAACGAGTGGCCGGCCACCGGCAACTGCCAAAGCCCAAAAGGAACAAGAGCGCGGTGGTGGCAGTGGATGGCTGGCTGGTTGCCTCGGCATTTCCAGCAGTTCAGGTGGCGTACAGGCGGTGCCCCCCTCGTGCCCCTGAGCTTTTGGCGCCCAAGGTTGCATGCAGAGCCCGATTTCTAACCACGCGCTGCTGCCATCCACATGGACCCATCGACACCGTGCATCCGTGGGCTCGCTACTTACACTCCTGCCACACCCACATCCCTCGGAGTCGGTCAACTTCTTCCTTCCCCTTGGACAACTTCAGCTGGACACCGCCGCTTGATCACTAATTAAGTAACTCCACAAGCCCACGTGCCTGGCTTGTCTGTTGCTTCCACGTTTTTCTTCCTCTTTCAACCCAAAAGTAATACTTTCTTGCCGTTGCGCAAAAGACTACTTCTAGCCGCCTCTACAACTTGCGCGAGCCACTGCTTTCCCAACAGTCGACCGCATATCGCTCCACTTCACCTTCCAGGAAGTGTCAAGAGCCGCCTATCTCGTCTCCCATTCTCGGCTTGTCGAACCTCGTCGAAACCATCACCGTTGTCGCATTACTATAAACACAAATATTCAAAATGTCTTTCATGGGAGGAGCCGAGTGCTCGACGGCGGGCAACCCGCTCAGCCAGTTCACCAAGCACGTTGGAGACGACAAGAGCCTCCAACATGACAGACTCGTCAACAGAGGCCCCAATGCCGTGGCTGGTGGCTTCCGGAGTACCAACCGCGGCCCTGGGCAAGATGAGGTACGGAATCTTCATGGACACTGTTGACGGCGAGGCGTGCGCTCTTGGCTAACATGACGATCCCCTTAAACAGATGGTGAACGGATTCCTAAACCAAACGCCCGAGATGGCTCATATGCCGCTCGAACAAGGACACATGCTCCACCTCGACCCGAACCAAGGCGTCCACATGCGCGCCCAGAACGCCTCGCCAGCATGGGCTAAGGACTTCCACAACACACAGGCGGCTATGGAAGCCGCTTTCAATGCGCCTCCCGGCACTCAGTTCAGCGCCGATGAGTTCTCAAAGTTCCAGCAGATGCATCCGGCGGCGGCGCCGGCCACCGCCAGTCAGATGCCTGCTCAGCGCCCCATGATGGGTGGTGGCATGATGGGTATGGGCAACATGAACTACAACATGATGCAGCGGCCCATGTATCAGCCCATGGTCGGCATGCACGGCCCTCAGATGCACAACATCCCCCAGCAACAACTACAGCCCGAGGGTAAGGGCAAGGGCAAGGTGGTTGAGCTCGACCAGAACAAGTGGGAGGAGCATTTTGCTCAGTTGGAGATTAATGGTGACGAGGCCCGTGCTATGGAGCCCGAGCTCAACAAGATGGACGAGGCGCTGCTTCACTCCGAGACCGGTGCCGGCGATCTCGAATCCATCTGGCGCGGTATCCAGGCCGAAAGAGACGCTATGAAGGAGTTGGACGAGATTGATGTCCAGGACGACTTCGCCAAGTTCGACAGTGAGAACCTGGAGAAGGAAGACTGGACGCTGAACGGCAGGCTCGGCGCGGACCCTATCGTGCAAGAGTACCTCTACGAGGAAGATAACTTCTTCCGGGAGACACCAAACCCATTCGAAGAGGGTATTCGCATCATGAAGGAGGGCGGAAACCTGTCGCTAGCTGCTCTGGCCTTCGAGGCCGCGGTTCAGAAGAACCCCGACCACACCGAAGCGTGGGTTTACCTCGGACAGGCCCAAGCCCAGAACGAGAAGGAAGAAGCCGCCATCCGTGCTCTTGAGCGCGCAATGAAGCTCGACCCCAACAACCTCTCCGCCATGATGGGCCTGGCCGTCTCCTACACCAACGAGGGCTACGACAGCACCGCCTACCGCACGCTCGAGCGCTGGCTGTCGACCAAGTACCCCAGCGTCATCTCGCCCAAGAACCTCTCCTCGGCCGCCGACATGGGCTTCACCGACCGCGCCCAGCTGCACGAGCGCGTGACCAACCTCTTCCTCGAGGCGGCCCGCCTCGCTCCCGATGGTGACCACATGGACCCCGACGTGCAGGTCGGCCTGGGCGTCCTGTTCTACGGCGCCGAGGACTACGACAAGGCGGTCGACTGCTTCCAGTCGGCGCTGCACTCCACTGAGCTCGGCACCTCCAACCAGCGCGAGCAGATCCACTTGCTCTGGAACCGGCTGGGCGCCACCCTCGCCAACAGCGGCCGCTCCGAGGAGGCCATCGCCGCCTACGAAAAGGCCCTCGCCATCCACCCCAACTTTGTCCGCGCCCGCTACAACCTCGGCGTCTCGTGCATCAACATCGGCTGCCACGCCGAGGCCGCGGGTCACTTGCTCGCGGCGCTGGACATGCACAAGTCCGTCGAGAAGAGCGGGCGCGAGAAGGCGCGCGAGCTGCTGGGCGGCAATGCGGGTGATTCCGATTCGCGTATCGATAACATGATGACGCAGAACAGGAGCACCACCCTCTACGACACGCTCCGTCGCGTGTTCACCCAGATGGGACGGAGGGATCTGGCGGAGAAGGTTACCACGGGCGTGGATCCGGAGATCTTCCGTGGTGAGTTTGACTTTTAGAGTGAGTTGGAGTTGGAGTTCGAAGAGGCCGAGGGGCAGGAGTTGCTGGATGGGTGTTACACTGGGGAGGATGTTTATTATGATGGTGGTGTTGAGGAGGATGAGGACTTCGAGGAGGAGCAGTGGTGGGAGGAGGACGTGGACGATGGTTATGTGTCGAGTGGGTCGAGTACATTATGTACGGATGATCATAGTGGGTTTTGGTGAATATACACATACTAAGTACTGTACGAAGCGAATATAGCTGGCTTGTAGGGGTTGTTAATGACTGAACTCGAGGCTGGGAGGCGAAAAGTCGAAGACGGGGTTTGATGTTTTTTTTTTCTTTCTTTTTTTTTTTGGTTAGTGGTGAGTCGGGCTTTGCATTTGCTGGGTGTCGTGTGTTTCTTGCTTCATATCGGGGAGAAGAAGGAAGAAAGTGAGCGGAGAAAGTGAGCGGAGAAAACGAAGCGGATTGCGTTGATACAACAAATAAATACAGTACATAGGTTTTCGAAGTATTATGCATTGCCTTAACTTACCTTGCCTTGCCTTGCCTTGCCTTGCTTGTTTTAACCATCACGAGTAGGGGATGTTTCTCTCCTTGTAAACCTATTGAAGGTGAACGAAGCTGAAGTTAGATGATTAACCTGTCTTGCTTCCAGATTTACTTGATGTCGCCAGGTGCCCGGGAGGGAATCATGACACCCGATAAGATAAAGCTGTGACCCTGTTGTATGTTGTTCAACGACAAAAGCTGGCGAACGAGTACATAACAATGAGAGGTCACGGAGACGTTTGGTCAACAGCATGTGTGCTGATGAGCTCCAAGTATAATAGAGGTACTGATGGTGAATGCCAAAAGCTGCAGACGCCGCTGTTTCTATAATTATGCTCCTCTCCGTAACCACAACGAAATGATGTTCGTAGAGCCCGCAACATCGATGTATGTATCTTAAAGAGATGCTAAAAACCATCGTTGCCACACCAAGCAATGTAAGAATATCTATACCGCTTTGATGCCTTCTAACTTCTACTTGAAACCCCCCACACCCATCTTCACCCCATCAACTCCCTGAAACCACCTCCCACGGGTATCATTTCTGCTTTCTCCAGCGTCCACCCGGAGGCCCAGGGCACAGAGCCTATTTGACTCCAATAAAGCCAATGCCGCTCCTGGCCACCTTCAGAGCCTGACGCAGAGCCTGATCCTCCCTGTCCGTCCATTGCACACTCAGCTGGTCCCACTTAGAGCCAGGCGTGTTGTACTCCTTCTTGAACTGGGCCTGCATGGCCTGCAGCCGGCTCATCTCGCGCGGGTCGCCGGTGCCGGTGTAGACGATGAAGGCGGTGCAGGGCGGGAGGTTGTCGTAGATGCGCTTCAACCGCTCGCCGAGCGTCTTCAGGCAGGTTTCGAGGGGTGATGCGGCATCCTCCTTTTGTTCCTCCTCGTCTCCTCCCTCCTTCTTCTCACCATCAGTGACAGCTGGCGGGCCGCCAGCATCCTCGGGCACGAGCTTGTTGCGGTTCCACCACCCTTGAAGAGCCTCGAGCTCACGCATGCGCGCCCAGACGAAGTCGACACCGCCGCCGGGAACTTCGAGGCCGTCGGGATCGCCCTTGACAGCGCGGAGAATACCGGCTTCAACCTCGGCATCCGACTTGCAGGAGATTGTGACAGTGGCGGCGTTGCCGGCGCTTCTGCTCACGTCACCCCAGTCAACAGCCGCGCTGCTCTTGCCAACAGGAGCACCGCCCGTGGCCTCCGGACCAGCGGTCGAGCGATATGCCGTGCCAGCGCGAGCGAGGCGCTTGAAGAGGTTCTCGCCCTGACTCTCTCCGGCACCCCATGCCTTGCCCTTTTCGCACTTCCTCTTGACGAGGTCGAGACAGGTCTTGGCGTCTTCGATACTGTCGTGTCCGGCGTTGGTTCCGCCACCCTTTTGGACTTCACGGTTGAGGAACTTTTGTGCGAGGTACTTCAACGATTGTTTGAGAGGGGGTCCGCGAGGGTGCGGGAAGAGGAGCGAGGTGTCGACAATGAAGGGGTGAGCGAGCTTGAGCGCCTTAAGATCAGAGTCAAGCGAGTGGCCGAGGAGAATCGAGCGAGGACCAAGGATGTCGAGCAAGCGTGCCTGGATATCCTTCAATGTCGTGTTAACAGGGTCGATCATCTCTTTGGTGATACCCGAGAACCGCGTCACATAGTCAATGATAGGCTTGTCCGGCTTGACGAGTTCGTCAAGAACAACGCTGCCGTCCCAAGAGACCAAGCTGATTCTGGTAAGTGAATATTCGGCCTCCCCCGTCACACACATCTCGCAGTCTAGGGCATAGACTTCCCGGCCTGCGGTGACACTGCCCTGCTGCACTTCGCCCTCGGGGACCTTTCCATCCTCAAGATTCTCGACTCTGGTGTGTACCCAGCCTTCGGGGTCCTTGAACTTATCTCTTTTCTCCCCTGGCTTCAGCATAGCTGGATGAACGGGGAAGCCGTTTTCCATCAGCTCCTCGTTGCTGGCCAAAAACTCCGTAATGCGTGTTCGCTGATTCTTCCAGCCGTTGGGCTCGGATACGGGCTGGACTCCCGCTCCCTTGTTTTTCGGGACGGGCGCGGTAAGCATTGCAGGCATCGGTGAGTGCAACTTGCCATACTTGTCGTCACCTGGAGCTTTTACAGGCCACAAATGCGGGAACATGTCGGCGAAGGGCTGCAGTACTTCGGGTAACAGCTCCTTCTTGAGCTCGCGTGGATAGTACTCATCAGGATCAGGGGCGCCCCCGGAGATCGCTTGATCAGGAGGGGGGCCGGTGTAGGCGGAAAAGTCGAGACCCTTCTTGAACATGGCCTCGTCAAGACCCGGTACCATGATGGCCACGATCTTTCTGAACTCGGGGCGATGCTTGACAGACACCCATTGCGGAGCAGGACCATCGGCAAAGATGTACAGGATCAGGTCGCGTAGAGAAGAGACGTTGATCTTGGAGAAAAGCCTGGCCTGTGTCGAGAAGTGGATGCCGGGATAGCGTTTGGATTCCTGACCAGGGATCTTCTTCAGTTTCTTTACTGGCCGGCCATTTTCGATTGTCTGCCAACCGCCGCCATCTTCATTGTCATCTTCGGGACATGGGCGTTTAAGACTGCCTGATGATGTGTTTGGCGTCGATTCGCCATTTGCCGGAGCAGTTGCGTTCTGAATGCCGGTGTTTTCGATATCAATGGCCATAGAGTCGTCCTGGAAGGTGGCCAAGGCAGCCGCAACGCCGCGCTGACCTTTGCTCTTGTTCTTTTTTTTGCCCATGATGACCGCGCTTCCTCTGAGGGGAGTGTGACTTGAAAACGCCACGGAAGTGCAAGGGCAATAGAAATGGTAAAAGAGAGGCGACTAGGGAGTGAAAGTGTAACGAAAGTGTTCAAGTTTTAAATTGGAGGAAACATCGATGGAAGTGGACGTCTGAAGTTGAAGTCACTGGAGTCGGATCAAACCAAAAAGAAGACCCTTGTTCGTGCCTGTCAACCCCAGGCACGCTAAGCCGGAGGTTGGGTGGAGCGACTCACTGCGTGGCGGTGTTTGCAGGCAGAGCCCCACTGTAACATTTAGTGTGGCTGACTTCACAGTCATTTTCATACCTACCTAGTCAAGCCACATCTTATCGTTCAAGAAGGTGGCGCCTACCGCTTTCGATCCTCTGCCAAGACCGTCTCTGCTATCAAACGACTTATACGATGGCTCCTTCCTCCGTTGAGAATCAAGTGAGCATCCAAATTTCCCATGATGTGAAAATTTTTCAAAGGGTACAGGATCGTCCGAGCCATCTCCAGCACATCTCGAATTTGATTTCAGCTCAGGCAACAATGTGCGTGATCTAGTCCACGCTCCACGATCCTGATTGAAGCGTGCTTCAACCAGTATACAGAGGTGGATAACTTTCACATCAGTGTCGACGACAGTCCGAGCCAGAATGCACTGGGTCCTTCCGTTTTTAAAATAACTTACCAAATCTCTCGATATCGCCTATCGATAAGGTTATCGTCATCTTCCAGGTCCCGTCATCACCGCCGTCTTCTTTATCGCCGTCTTTCGTCTTCTTCATCACCTTCTTCATTACCTTCTCTACTATTGGCCAGCTCCGACGATCGAATACAACGCCACCAAACAATAAAGCAATAAAGCAATAAAGCAATAAAGCAATAAAGCAATAAAGCAATAAAGCAATAAAGAGGGAAAAGAAGAGGGAAAAGGGAGCAAAAGGGAGCAAAAGGGAACAAAAGGGAGCAACTAAGTGAGGACGGCTACAGCCATCCGAACAAAGAACCTTACAAAAGATAGAGATACCTACGCTTCAATATATATAGCGGTCGTTTGCTGACTCCTAGGGATCCAGCATCGCACCGGTGTCCGAGACTATTTTATCCCGATACGCAAGGCATCACCATATTTTTCCTTTCTCATTCCTGAACTCCTGAATTCTTTCGCAGCAGGCAGCTTGACATTGCCCTCAATATCCACAGTCCAACATGGCGGATCTGGTGATCTGCCATTGCAAACAATGCCAGAACACCATAGGCACGTTCATCAACCTGTGGTATGAAATCGGCATGGACATGATTTCCATCGTCGAATCAAACGATCTGGAAGTATGCCAAAAAAGACGCACAGTTACCGGAGAGCCGGGTACTTTGATGGAAAACTGGTAAGTCCGTACCAATCAAACACTCCATGTCTGATGTTGTTACTTATTTGGGTGTGTTGTAGTCAATTGCAAATCATAGCCTGTGTCAGTTGTTCCGCGTTCCTTGGGCTGAAATGCGTCGAAACGCCCGTAAATCATGTGCTAGACAGGCAAGTTAAATATGATCATTGGCGTGGGACATCGAAGGCAGTGCCTAACATGACCTTGTAGAAATCAGATCATGTTCTACCATGGCTCAGTGGTACCATTCAACGACGCGGGCAAGGAAGTCCCCATCTGCATCGCTCGCGTCCTCGACTACAGAGAGCCATCTAGAGTCAGCACAGTCAACTCGGCCGAGACACAAGGGGAATACGGTAATCCTCGCTGGAGATTGCCTAAAGTTATCGACACTTCCCCATTGGAGAACGAGCTCGCCAGCCAAAGACAGGTCGAAAGTCTTCAGATGGAGTTCGAGATTCTCAAGGGCAGGGTGGAGCGGCTCGAGGCTGATCGGCAAATCACCGAAAGGCAAGAACCAACACGACTGTTTGGAGCTGGAGATCTGTCGCCGAACATCAACATGTCTTCCACCTATCGGAAACGGACATCGTCTGAAGCCGGGCTTCCTGAGATAGACATTGTAAGAGAGTTGCCAAGTACGCCAGCTATCGACATATCGCCTTGCCTCGCCCGAAGCCGCGGGACCAGGAGGCGCACAGCCGGAATGCGGCCAGAGTCCTCAGCCTAGCCTGTCGGAGGCACCGGGCTTACTTCCGAGCCAGACTCTTGTTGCCTCCCAGCTCAGCCTCGATGATCTCAATTGCGAAACTCGCGAGCTGTTTGATCGGCTTGAGCACAACGTTCTCCCAGAAAGCTTTGCTCGCAGGATCTTGCAAATCGTTTGCCCAGTGCTTGACCATAGCGGCGTCCTTCTCGTCACGCTCCTGCAGATCTCCGATGTCGCGCAACATTTCTTTGGTTCCGAATAAGACGTCCCACGATGCCACACCTCCTATGACGCCGTTTTGCCTGACTAACCGAAGGATGACCTCGGTTAAGGAAACTATGTCGGCGGTTGCTAGAATCCCAATGACACCCTCGTGGTCGCAGTACCGAGCAAGATCGCCGTTATAGGCCATTTCTCCCGCCGCGGACAGGAGCTTTGCAATCGTCATGAGAGTTTTGACCCTGAATGGCACGAATGATGCTGTGTACTTGAAGGGCCAGCATTCCACCGCAAGGAAGCAGTGCAGAGGAAGCGCCTTGGCCAACGTAGTACGGTTAGCTCCCCACATGGTAGCTAGGTTGAGCATCGTAGCAGGGAGGGGATCGATAGCCCACAGCTGAGCGTCAATAAGAGGTTTACAAAGCTTCCACTTGGCTCGAGCAAGATCAATAGGATCCCCCTGACCCATTACGGTCAGTTCCATACACTTCCAGTGTATTTCCTCGATCTTGGATTTTGGAACTTTCTTTGATCTTTCAATGTACGCAGGAACCAGGCTGGCAACATCCGGCTGGAAAGTGCAGGAATTCAGCCATTTGACACCCGGAGAGACCCCGCAAACCTTGATCACTTCGTAGACATCTAAGTTGTCTTTGCAACGAATACAGTTGCACTGGAAGTGATAGAGTCGAAGTGACTCTTGCCTTGCACGGCGAGGGGCGGTGTGATCTGGTTGACAAGTTAGAAGACAGGTCAATATCTTAGTGGCAAGAGGAACTAGCATACCAATATATGAAATGAGAATCTCGTCACCCGGTTCAAGATCCCTCTCCGCTTTGAGAATGGCCTTGCGCTTCTCGAAGGTGATATAGGCGTTCGGCACACAAGAGTGATTCACCATCGAAAGACTGGGGTGAAGGAAGATGCCAGCCTGTCCCGTGTCGGCATCAAACCTGTTGAACGCATTCGTTTGGATCTAAGCGCCGCCGCACCAGTCAGTTCACATCACACATCGATTTTTCAGACTTCCACCTCCCAACGTCAAACTTACCTTGCACAGCACCTCCATGGCCTGCTTCAACGTCTCATCCGACTGCAACAAACCCGCATAAACCACAGCGCCCGTAGCCTGCAACTCAAAGTCCTTCCACAACTCCTCATCCGTCTTGAACCCGTCCACATTACTCTCCAACGTACCACCAGGCCCAAACGCCTTAACAATCTCCTCATCCCCAGCCTTCAACAACAGCATGACCTGTGCCACCGCCCTCACGGGAGTAGGCACCCAGTCCTTGTCCGTCCTCTCCCGGATCCGCTTGAACATCTTGCACTCGGCCTTGTGCACCAGCTTCCAGTGTTGCCGCTGGCACTCGGCGTTGCAGTACACGGCCGCCTTGCAGCCCGTGCACGCCTTACACGTCCTGGGCCCCGCTTCCACATCGCCCTCGAACTCGATCGTCCCGCTGACGTAGAGGCAGTAGTTGCAGGTCGTCCGCATGTTGGCGTCGTCCGGCAGCGCGAGCAGAGGGTTGTCGATGATGGCGATCGTCTCGCCGGCGCCGAAGCGCTCGGTGGAGAAGAGAGTGCGGCCCCGGTCGACGCCGGGGACGCCGCCGATGCGGGTCTTGGGGATTGGAGGTGGTAGTGTGGGCGCCATGGTGGTGGTGGTGCTCCGGGAGGATCAAATTGGGGTAGTTGATGAGGTGAAGAGTGAGTGTGTTGGGGGTTGCTAGGGTGACCGTTTTGTATGTAGTGCGAAAAGTTGAAGTGCCAGAAGAGAACGGAAAGGTGAAGCACCGCTTCCAGTAATATTTCCCGTTAGATCCAGTAAGCCGCTACGCCGAGTATTGCTCTCAGAAAAAGGTGGTCAGTTCGAGCTTCTGCTGCTCGATGGATGTTGTCATGAGAAAAAGGTAGAAAGTGGTTGTCAGGAGAAAGTGAAGTCACTGTTGTTTACTAGGATGCACCCCGCCTGCAGCGAACAGAAAGCGACCCCTGGAAGCCCGCAAAATTCTGCCCCACAGACCTGCTCTCATAGCGGGGCAACCACCCTCCATGGTTCCTTCCGACCCTCGTGGCCGCCCGATCAACTGGAACCTCATTCAAACAACCTGAACTACTTCACATTCTGTTCGAGACTTAAACGCCTTATCGCGCCTTAATATCCCGTTTCACGCCGAATATTTCCTCACTTGATTGAACAGTAAAAAGAACCAAAGATGTCCGGCAAGCAAGAAGGAGGTAAGCATCCCCCGCACCTTTCAAGCCCCTTCAACCAAGCTTCGAGCTCCATGTTCCCCGTGGAAGCTCAAGCTTTACCCCCTGGTCATCTCACACACACTCACCCCCTTTATTCTTCAACATCATGACAACCAGACACTAACACTCTTTCCCAGTCAACATCGAGAGCCTCAGCGCTCAACAACTCACCGCCGTCAAGAAGCAGCTGGACGAGGAGGTCGAGCACCTGACGGCCTCGTACACGCAGCTGGCTGCGGCGCAAGCCAAGTTCAAGGAGTGCTTGAGGATTGTGCAGACGGGCAGCAGTTCTTTTGATGGTATGTTTGTTTGACCTATTATCTCCCCTGTTTCCTTCGTTCTTGTTTCATCTGGGGCTAGGTGGTGGATGGGATGGGATGGGATGGATTGGATTGAGTGGATGGGTTGTGAGAATGAGGTCTGGGGTTGGGAATGGGCAAGGGGGATGGGTTGTGTCGAGCTTGATTCTCAACTCTCGACTCTTGGGCTCCTGACTTTGGCTGTCGATATCTTGCTTCTATCTCATCCTTCCTTTGGAACCCCTTTCTTCACAGCCCATTCATCACACTTACACCCCAGCATCCACAAACCTCCACACCTCTTTTTACTCCTTACTCATCGTGTTGGCGTCGCCATCCTCCACCTCCCCACGCCTCACGACTCCCATTCCTCACCTCCGTTCACCACACTTTCGCCCCATCTCCTATCCACTACACCCTTCCCATAATTCCATTCCCTTCATTCCGGCCCAAGCCCAGACAAACACTTGCCCTTCAGTCATGATCACCACTAACAACAAGACCCCACTCAACAGACAACAAAGATATCCTCGTGCCCCTCACCAACTCCCTCTATGTCAAGGGCAAGCTCTCCAACCCCGACCGCGTGATCGTTGATGTTGGCACTGGGTTCTACGTTGAAAAGGTACGTCTCTCCGCCATGATGACCCTAATGTTACTGACTAGAAGCTTCCAGGACACCAAAAGTGCCACTGAGTTCTACGATGCCAAGGTCAAGGAACTTGGTGCCAACATTCAGAACCTGGAATCTATTGTCCAGGGGAAGACAAACAACCTCCGCGTGGTGGAAGAAGGTACGACATTCTCCTCTCTTCCTTAGGCTGGCCGCGTATTACAGCCATGACATTGTTACTAACAAGAATCAACATTTAGTCTTGAGGCAGAAGGTGCTGGCACAAGGAGCTGGACCTGCATCGGCACAGGCATAGTGGAGAATCTGACTTGTCATTGTGTGATTGAGCGAAGCAAAAAACGAACTAAAGATACGGCACATCTACTTGGTGAATGCCCTCTATCTACTTGCACACGTGTTCAGCCCGTTGACGAATATTATAACGTTACACCAATATATTTGAAGAACCGTTCTGCGGTCTTGAGCTCAGCAGCAAAATACTCTTGCTAGGACCACTACTCCAGCTCTTGACACCTCACCACGACACTTTTCCATCTATATAAATGCCGATAGCCCACGTCTGTCTACACAATCCTATCAAGCACCGTCTGAACCTTCCCAATCCAGTGCAACAAGGCATCAACTGGGTCAAGACCCCTAGTCGGGTCAGTGGGCGACATCGATGACTTAAAAAACTGCTCGGGAAACGTCTCCCAGGACCGCGGTCCAGTCGAGACGTCAGCGTTGGCCAGGCTATCGTTCCACTCTGGCCGATACATGTTAACGCTCACACCAGCGACCGGCTCTTGATGAGGTTGTCTCTTGGTGCCGGCCGAGAGAGTGCTCCACTGCCGGTACAGCGAAAGCTCTACAATATAGTCCTTGTTGAGATAATATGACCAAGTCGTTTTACCGATGAGAGCCTCAATGTGGTGGGTCTGGGCGAAGGACGCCGCAACGTAGGGCTCAATGCAATTGGCCTTGGCATTGTCGCGAATCCTGATGCCCTTGCTGAGCGTACGCTGATCGAGTGGAAGCTTGTTGCCGGTCTCATCGATGGGAGACTCAACTTTCATGACCCAGTCGTGATTCCTGGGATGTGTTAGTATGGCAACAAGGTGAGGAAGAAAATGAGTAGGGCAACGAGGTGAGGAAGATGTGCGACTTACTTGTCCGGGCATGCCGTGGCGAGTTCGACGCTGCGGTGGCTCTTCTCTCGATGGAAGACGTTCAATGAGCCAAAAGTAAAACCACCATCTTGGTTTCCATCGACGCTCACTTCGAGGTTGACATTCTTCGTTGTTACAATGACAAAATTCTCTGTGTCTTGGGGGTCTCCAAAGTCTGGATCGAGGGAGAAAGCATGTTGGATCTTTTCGCGCATTGATTCACCACCCAGTCTGAGCATTGTTAGAAAATAATCGCCAGGGAAAGCAAGCAGAACAGAAGAAAACCAGAGGGAAGAAGACCAGAAGGGAAAGAAACCATGGTATACACTTACCTCATCTCCATGTGGGAAGTTCCTCTACTGCCCACCCTGCGAGCCAATCTCGAGAACTCATCGAGCGTATAGCTCGTGGTACCCCTCTTGCGTTCTTTGAAGAACAATTTGCCGAAAGCGATCCGCATGCGCATTCTGTTGGGAGAATACCGCAAGCCATCACCCACGCGGACCATCGCAGCAGTGAGCTCGCTCTTGTAAGCTTGGACAGCCAAAGCATCGGCCACCTCGGTAGAGTTAGTGGGCGCCGCGGCTGGTCGAAACCATGTGGTTCCAGGGCTCTCCTGGAGAAGTATCCGTATGACACTTCTGTTGCCGCTGGGCGGAGCGACAAGTACTGAATCTTGCCAGACCGTCGCATGACCTTCACGGAGTACCAAGCTCTTCAAGATGCTGCCCATGGCCGCCCTGGCGTTCTTGGGAGAAGCAGCGGAGATCTGGATGGGATCTTCCTGTCCTTTGAGGCGGATCCTGACACCGTGTTGGTGTTCGATCTGTTCCAAGCTCTTCAAGATGCTGCCCATGGCCGCCCTGGCGTTCTTGGGAGAAGCAGCGGAGATCTGGATGGGATCTTCCTGTCCTTTGAGGCGGATCCTGACACCGTGTTGGTGTTCGATCTGTTCCAAGATCGTCTTGAGCTCTCGGTCCTGGTCATCCACAATGCGAAAGCCACGGGTTGGGACCAACAAGTCCACCTGTGGAAGGTGGTATTAGTATAGGTGGTATGGGGGTAAAAGCACTCTTCCTCGATAGAAATGGACGGAGAACTGTGTCGGTTGGTAGGAAAGGAAAGCTGAGAGGTACTCACCTGAGTGCTCAAGACCTCCGACACTTGTCCGCTGCGCTGGGAAGACGATGAGGCGCCCGAACGAGACTTGGACTGTCGAGTTCCAGTGACGTGCGACATGATGACCTGCGGTTTGAGTGTTGTGCTTTTGGAATCTGCTGAGAAAATCTGTCGTTTGATGACGTAAAAGAGAGACTGGACGTGAGCCGACGGAGATCAGAAAGTGAGCGTGGTGAGATCAAGTTGAAAGGACAAACGCGACGAGGGTCAAACGCGTAGTGTGCGAGTTGACAGTGGAATGTGACAGAAAAGGAAGAAGATGAGAAAAGTAGAACAAGGAAGTGTAAAAAGGGAAAGGACGACGACAACGACGACAACGACGACGACGACGACGACGACGACGACGATGTCGAAGACCAGGTGGTAGTGGTAGTGGTAGTGGTGGTGGTGGTGATGGTGGGACACCAAAGATTGATGAGAGTGAACAGAGGAAGAAGAAGAAGAAGAAGATGGCGGGGGAGGAGGAAGATGAGGTGGCCTTTTAAGAACGCAACAAGGCGCGAATTTGATCTCGTGTCCGACCCAAGCAAACAAGACTCGACGCGATTACTCGGGCCCGAACTTCTCGTCAGCTGGAGGCAACTGCAACTGGCTGGCTGGTTGCTTTGGCAGTCGCTTCGAGGGGAGCGCCTGGGCAATTAGGGAAGGAGCCAAGTGACGATTGCCCACCCGAAGAGCGCCCGGCTTGAGAAGATCCGACTGTGGGAATATGGGTTGCTCTTGCCCCATGGAATACTCACAACCGGCCGGCAGCTTGAGCTCTGGTCTTCCAGTCCTGCGACTCATTTATTCAGGTAGTGGTATTGCTGGTCGGATAAGCAAGGTGTAGCAACATCAAGTCGCTGTCTGCAAATGCCTGAGAGAGTTTTGTCCTTGCCCCGATGAGTCTCAGTCTCGGAGAAACTTGACAGCAAATGGTGAAATATTTCGATCGCAATAACAAACTTAACCAGTCTTGACAAATGCAGCTTATCAGATCAGTTGAATGAGATGATGGCCGGGAGGAAAGAGCAAGACCACTCCAGACCGGATATCAAGCCGAGCAGGACGTCATTGTCCCTGGAAATGGAAACAGCCATCAAACAAGAAAAGCAGCGACATGGGTTGGGGTGGGGATTTTGAAAGAAAGGACAGCTTGCGTACCTGTAAGCATTCAAAGTGGCAGGAACAACGAGGCGACAGTTGGTGGTGAGTTCGCCCTCCTCCATGAAATTGCGTAGGGTTATTCCTCGGTAGACCAATTCAGGCACCTTTGGCGTGATGATTTGTATCTGCAGGTGGTGACCGCGGTGAATACCTAGGTATGGGAACCACGATCCAGCCCTCGTCAAGAGCCAGATGTGACAGGAGCGTGAAAAATTGGAGCAAAAGTGGAAGCTTTGGTTGGAACTGTTGTGATTTAAACTCGGGCATTGAGTTGAGGGCCTTGTAGCTGGAGTGTAGGTCCTGGAACGAATGTGGATCTGGAAAACAAAGTTGGCTGAAGAAGCTATCCATTTATTTGGAGAAGATTTATCGTTGCTGACAAGATCGAGAACTGGTACTGGCAAGTTGAGATGGAAATGGTCTATTTCAAAGCAGAAGAGTGTCCGCCTTTCTATCCTGAACGGAAGACAAACCAAACAACTTGTAAGCTGAGAAACAGGGGAGAGGATGGAATGAAACTCATGAACTGTCTTCTTGCCTTGAGAGCCCCCAGTAACAGTCCAGTCTCGCCCTTCCGGTGTTGTCTCTTTGCACTGCAGTGAGCAAAAAATATTGGAAGACAGAAGCGGATAGTTGCTATGGATGTCTCTGCCGAAATAAGACATCAAGGAGGTCTTCAGGCCTTTTGTCTCGACCATCTGGACTATGAAGTGTCGAGATACACGTATACAGAAAGGCGCAGCTTGACATAATGCTCGCATGTCTGGACTTGGACATGCCATATGATAACAGTGTTTTGAAAAATATCTGTCCTTGACTTCAGTCTCAAGCACACAAGAGTGCCACAGGTAAGTCACGTATTTAGCAGAATCCGTCGCTTGACCACGTCTAATGTTTCTTTGCAGATCTGTGAATCATGATTGGATCATGGCGAGCCATGGTATGATGGTCCCCGAAGCTTAGTGATGACCCTCGAACGATTCCTCATAACAAGAGTCCGCCTTTCTGACCGAGCTCTCATCTAAACCGTATTTGTGATGACCTTCCGTCACTCTTGGACAGTCGGACCGCTAGATCCCCCATGTATCCGGAAAATCGTTCAGATTATCCTTCGTTGACTTGATGAACCAAATTAAGGTAAGTCAGGTAACTGGAATATCGGATGGGCTGCGGCGGAAAGCTGGTTTGTTTGGGCATCACCGTTTCGATTTAGGACAGAACAACGGAATCGGAAAAGGATGGAAAACAAGAATCAAGGGTTCAAGAGAACTATCTCCAAGGGCGGGGAAAGCCAAGACCAACCATATTGGGATGGAAGTGAGGTCTCTCATCACGTCTCAACGGCTCAAGGTCTATATCTCTCACAAGAGTGGCCATCAGATGGAAACGTAAGAGTGATTCCTTCGTCTTGGTCAAAGAGAGAAGAACTGTCGCGGCTGAGATAGAAACAGGCAGAAACCCAAAGCCACTCAGTGATGTTGCCTTCAGACTGCATATCCATGTAGCCTTCTCAGACTTCGTTGTATCCCGAATGTCGAGCCGTTATTGGCACTGCTCTCCGCCAAAAGGATGGCTACCTTCAAGTTGTTTCGATCCCCTTGATGTCGTTTGCATCTCGTCGTTGAATTTGGGAGTTGGAACCGCGAAAGAGTCTGGCGTACAGGTGACCGTCATGTCAAGAGCCGAAGACAATTAACGAGCAGCAACCGCTAATGTGTGTATCATGAGGTTTGAGAGGAATCACAGGCGAATATAGATGGGGTTGCCTTTTGGTTGGAGACAGACGTCGTCGTTCAGGTTGTTGACGGAAGGACCTGATCTGATTGGTAGCCCTAAAAGGCAGCCGCTCAGGGGCTCGTTCTTGGCGCCGTCAACGGAACTGTGGGGGCTCAAGCGGGAGTTAGCGGATCCTGCAGGGATGTTAAGTGCACTGGACGCGCTAAAGCTTCCAAGACGCGTCTTGCATGCCTGACTGACATCCATCCCGTTCTCTTCCATCTTCAACTTCGCACTCTTCCTCGAAAAGGACAACATCCAGTACCGGGATCGCCAAGCTAATGAAATCGCTGCTCTGACCTCGAACCGATCCAACCGATATACAATATGCCTGCCACTCCCGGACGGCGTTCGTCACGAGCACAAGAGTATCGTCTACCGGGCGTAACCAGGGAAGATTCGGATGATGAGCTGGGGACGGACGACTTGCCGTGGGAATGGATTTATGACCGGGAGGAAGATGAAGGAGAAGCTGAGGTTATACCAGCAAGCGGACCTGGGTCGAGGAAAAGGAAACGGGCAACACAACCTGAACGCAAGATCATCGGCGCACAGATGGGGGACTTCGACTGTTACGTGGGGGATACGTTACTTCTCAAGGCTGAAGGCTCTAATGAAGCCTGGGTTGGGATTGCTTCGGAGTTCTTAGAGGATGATGGCGAAAAGTCTGCGAAGTTCATGTGGTTCTCTTCGGAGAAGGAGATTCGCAATGGCCCGAAGAAGAGGACGGATTTCGTGGAGGTATGTTCTGAACGTCATCATTCTAAGGGTCCTTGGTTCAAATTGCTAACTTTAAAGTGCAGAACGAGCTTTACATAACACCGAGTTTTGACTTCAACGCTCTAACCACCATCAACGGCAAGGCCGTAGTCATGTCCCAAGAGGCATTCATGAAACAGTACCCAACCGGAAAAGTCCCACGAAAATCCAAAGAGTTCGGCAAAGTCTTCATCTGCCGCCGAGGCTGCAACACGCGAACATGTACCTACACCGACGAGTTCAAATGGGAAGATATCTACAAGGGCAAGGAAGATCTCGAGTCCCTCCTCGACTTCGTCCAAAAGCGCACCAAAGCCACCCGAAGGAAACGACAACCGAAAGCCGAATCCCCCGAACGAGAATACGCCTCCGATGACGACGCCGACGGCGAACCCGCCGCCAAAGTGCCTCGCACCCCCCGCAAACTCAAAGTCCGCAGCAACGCCGCCACCCCAACCAGCCGGCGCAAAGGCACCAAAGCCGCTCTCAGCGCCGCTGTAACGCCCACTTCCCACCGCAAGATCATGATCAAGAAGCACCTCGAATTCACACCTCTTGCCACCCGCGTGCTCTCGCCCATGCACATCCACAACTCCCCCTACCAACTCGCCCGCACCCAACTGCACGTCGCCTCGGTCCCGACCTCCCTCCCCTGCCGCGAAGCCGAGTTCTCGCTCGTGTACTCGCACCTTGAAGCCGCCATCACCGACGGCAGCGGCACATGTATCTACATCTCCGGCACGCCGGGCACGGGCAAAACCGCCACGGTGCGCGAAGTCGTCTCGCACCTGGACGCGGCCGTCCGCGCCGACGAGCTAGATGACTTCATTTTCGTCGAAATCAACGGGATGAAGATCACCGACCCGCACCAATCCTACTCCCTCCTCTGGGAAGCTTTGAAGGGCCAACGCGTCAGCCCTTCACAGGCATTAGACTTGCTAGAGCGCGAATTCAGCCACCCTTCCCCGCGCCGCGTGCCCTGCGTGGTGCTGATGGACGAGCTGGACCAGCTGGTGACCAAGAACCAAGGGGTAATGTACAACTTCTTCAACTGGCCCGGACTAAGACACAGTCGGCTGATTGTCCTGGCGGTGGCCAACACGATGGACTTGCCTGAGCGCACGTTGAGCAACAAGATCAGTAGTCGGCTGGGGTTGACGAGGATTACGTTCCCCGGGTATAACCACGAGCAGCTGATGCGGATTGTGCAGAGCCGGTTAGAGGGCGTGCCGGGGGATATTGTGGATGCGGACGCGGTGCAGTTTGCGGCGCGCAAAGTGGCGGCTGTGAGCGGTGATGCGAGACGAGCGCTGGATATTTGTCGACGGGCGGTGGAGTTGGCGGAGGCGGATGCAAAGGTTGTTGCTGAGGCTGAACCGCCAACGCCGAGCAAAAAGAAGGGTGTTGAAGATAAAGTGGTCGGCAAGAAGAAGGGGTCGGCGGGTAGAGTCACAATTGAGACGGTGCGGAGGGCGATCAACGAGGCTACGAGTAATCCGCTACAGCAGTACCTGAGGGGCCTCCCCTTCGCGTCGAGGTTGTTGCTTACGGCGCTGCTGTTGCGTACGCAGCGGACAGGGTTGGCGGAGAGCACGTTTGGAGATGTGTTGGAGGAGATGCAACGGATGATCAAGCTGGCGACCGGGGGCGATAGCCGACCGTTGAATGCTTTGATGGCAACGGCTGGAGTGAGTGCTGCAGACTATGGAGATGCCGGTATCATGGGTGGGGCTAGATCAAAACCCGATTCCAGGCAGATGCGACCGGGTGGACTCACCATCGCCGCGGTCGACCTGACGGGAGCAGGTGTCATCAACTTGGAGGCTCACAAGGCCGAGCGGCCGAGCAAGATCCGGCTGGCTGTTGGAGATGAGGAGGTCAGGTTGGCTTTCCGTGATGATCCTGAAATCAAAGCGCTGGGTGTGCTTCTCTGAATGATCGTAAATGATACCCTAGATTTAGAATATGCGCATGGAAATGGGTTCGCTACTGTTTATTGTAAGGCCAAAATCGTTTTGTTGATTAACACGTTGTCCCAGGTTCGTGGTCTATCCATTATACTCCTGTGGCCTGCTCAGCTCCATGCTGCTTTTTATGACATAACGCAATCTCCCTTTCCTCGCCGTTCACGATGCTCAGAACTTCCGCCTGGCCAATGTTGGCTTCCACTCGAGGGGATGCGACTCTGGTGTCGCGCTGAGATCTTCGCCCCAGATTTTGACTTGACATTGAGTTAGCAACAATATCTTCAAAAGTAACTGCCGTGACAGGGTAAACTCACTGGTCTTGTCCGCTTCACCGCAAATCAAGCGGGCTCCAGACTTATCAAACGTCGAGCTCATGATACCCGACTCAGCATCAAGCGAACCAGGCTGAGCAGTCGTATCAAGAGCCTGGAAGCGATGGCCAGACTTCCAATCCCAGAAGCTCATCGAACCATTGTCGCCACCAGAGAACATGACGTTCTGATCGTTCACAGACAGCGTGTTGATGATGGCGTTGTGTCCCTCAAAGTTCTGCATAAAAGCACCCTCAGGGCACTTCCACTGCTTGATGCTGCCCGTGCTACCCGTCGCGAACGTGAACTCAGTTGGATGAGTCGTCAACGCTCGCACACCCTTCTTGTGATGTGTCAAGACGCCCATCGTCTTGCCGGCCGCCAAGTCCCACATGCGAACAGTTGAGTCCAAGCTGGCTGTGATAACCTGAGGATCGGCCTCCTGGCAGACAAGATCCGCTACTGTGCCCGTGTGCCCCGAGAGAACGTGGATGTTGCTCCTTGTACGCATATCCCACACACGAGCCACACCGTCGCGACCGCCTGTTACCAAAACATCCAGTGTAGGATGCAGGGCAAGGGTATAGACACCGCTCAGATGGCCGTGGTAATGTCGGATAACCTTGTTCGTCTCCAAATCCCAGCACTTGACCATCTTATCCTCACCGCACGAGAACAGATATGGGTGTCTCGGCGACACTGCCAACCCGCGAACCGTCGAAATATGTCCAGTGAGTGTCAACTTTAAGGCTCCTGAAGCCAAGTCCCAAATCTTGATAGTGCGATCGCCCGCGCCCGAGGCAAACCACTTGTTGTCCGGTTCTACTGCCAAGGCACGCACCCAGCCCAGATGGCCCGAAAGCACCTTGAGGAGCTTCCAAGGCGGGTGCCAGTCTGGCCTGGGCTGTGCCAACACGTCGGATCGCCGCGCCAGGCTGTTTGTTTGGGGCTCGTTTCGTTGCGCATTTGGCCTGGTTGATGACGCGCCAGCGCCGGGCTTGCTGCGTGAGAGGACCAGGGCATTCGAGTTGGCGGCGGCAGATTTGCTCGGCGGGATACCCTCGATGAGTTTGCGCGCGTGTTCTTCGGATTTCGAGGGAGCCTCTTCGATGGCTGGCTTGGCCTTCTTTTTGCGTGGTCCGCCGGCTGGCAACTTGGAGGCAATGGATTCGGGGAGGGTTTGGACGTCGCTGTACTCGGCGTGGAGACGGAGAGAGAGGCCGGTCTTGGTGATGTCGGGATCTTCTGACGCAAGCCCGGGGTCGAGTTTTAGGCGCTTCCTCCCGGAGGTGCCAGAAGCATCTGTGGTTGTGGTTGTGGCGGCGTAGATGAGTTTTGTTTTCCTGGCGTTCTCGCGGATCATGATCTCGAGCGGGTTGGCGTCAGTGCCAGGGCCATTGGCGGCGCCGTTGGTAACCTCGGCCGCCATGTTGAAGGTGTTCGAGGGAGTTGGTATGTCGTAAGAAATTGTTGTGTTTATTCGTTCGCAAGATGGTCGGATGGGAGGTTGAGAATTGGTCGTTGGTCGTCTGATGGGATCCGAATTCGTGGTTGTTGACTTGATGCCAAAGTTGAAGATGCAGTGATGAAAGTCGTACAGTGTGCCACGAGTGCCACCGGCGCGGCCTGGACGCGGCTGGGAATTTTTGCTGACGTCTGGGTTTCAGGGAGCTTGGGCCACATTTTAGCGCATTTAGCGTCTTGGCAAGGACAGTAGAGCTCACACGGTGTGCCTCTTTCGGACACTCACCTCAGGGAAGCTCCCGGGGAAGGCATCACTTACATGACGTTCAACTCTTGCAACAACAACATCACCACAAGAACCAAGTTCCAGAAATCCGACTTGATCTACTTCTTGATCTGAGTACCAAAGTATTAGGTCATTGATCGATCTCAACATTCAAAATGGCAGAAGACAGGTTTGCGATTCACGCTGCCGCCCGTGAGGGTAAAGGTGAGCATGGAAAGCTCCAGAACACCACAAGCTGAGCACCTCAGTTGACGACACTCGTTGAGCTATCCACGAACTTGATGAATACTGACATTTCCACGATCACAGTTTCCGTAGTCGAATCTCTCCTCAATGTAAGTAAAGTGTTAGATAAACAGAAAATTAGTTTACAGACATGACTAACACACCCCTAGGCCAACCCCAAGCTCGCCCAACGCAAAGACGACGATGGCCGTCTCCCCATTCACTGGGCCTGTTCCTACAACCGCAAGGAAGTCGTCGAGCTCCTCGTGAACCAGAAGGGGTTCGATCCTGATGCCGAGGTTGGAACCCCTCCTTTTCATTTCCTTTTCCCTCCCTCTGTTCACCCACCACTTACACCAACGCCAGGACGACATGGGCTGGACCCCCTTCATGATCTCCGCCTCAGTCAAAGACTCCGACGCCATCCTCGACCTCCTCCTCTCCCGCGGCGCCGACATCAACCAAACCAACCACCAATCCCAAACAGCGCTGCACTTCATCGCCTCCAAAAACAACCTCGACCTCGCACGCAAGCTCTTGTCTTCAGACATGAAACCCAAGCCCGCCTCGGTCCGGGTCAAGGACAAGCGGGGACAGTACCCCTTGCACCGCGCGGCAGCCGTGGGATCGGTGCCCATGATTAATCTTTTGTTGGAACACAAGTCGCCGATTAATGCCAGCGATAACGCGGGGTACACGCCGCTGCATCATGCGGTGGCGGAGGGGCACGGGGATGCGGCGGTTGCGTTGCTCAAGGCGGGGGCGGAGACGGATAAGAAGGATGTGGATGGGTGTTTGGCGTTGGATTTGGCGCCGGATAAGGATGTGAGGAGGTTTATTGAGAAGGAGGCGGAGAGGGAGGGGATTGAGCTTTAGGTTACCTCGTTCGTGGGTGCAGGTTGGGGGTATGTGTGGTGAGGATGACATGATGAGGAGGATGAGCGTTGACTTGAGTTGCTTCGAAGAAAGGGAGGGGAATATGAGGAAGTGGTATCACACAAATTAGTGATACCGTGAGCTAAACCAAGATCTATGGACATCAACATCCAAAATATTAGTGAAAGGCATCCTCACTCACATGTCCATTATACTCCCCTACCCTTCATACCCACACATCAACTCATATTCCATTACCAACTATTTTAACAAGTCTACTGCATATGCAAGAATTACCACCCAGTCCGGCCCCCATCGCTCATCACCTCACCTCACTTCATAGTCCTCTCCACCAAATCCCTATACATATCCTTCAAATCCTGCACATCCGCCTTCAACTCATCCACCTCCTCGCTCTTCTCGCCCAACAACTCCAACGTCGTCTCATACCGCTCATTCACCTCCGCCACTTGCCTCTCCAGCTCAGCAACCTTCTCAGCCGCCTTCTTCTGATTCTCCACCTCGCCCATGAGCGCCACAATCTCCGCCCGCGCCTCGTCCCGCTGCTTCGAGATGCGCGCCAGCTCCTCGCGCACCGTCACCTTTTCGCTCTCGAGCTGGCGGATCTTGGCGCTCATGCGCTCGACGAGCTGGACCGAGGGCCCGGCGGCGATGGTGGACACGGAGACCATGTCTTGCATTACGTTGTGTGGAGAGGAGGAGGAGTCGATGCTGTCGAAGCCTGTGTCGGAGCGGTGGAGCTCACGGGGCGGGTGCTGGATTTCCGGTGCGGCACCTGCGTCTGATGGTGGGTGAATCGCGGATAGGGGTGTGACTGGAGGCATAGACTCCGTGGTGGGACTGAAGAGGGGGTTGCTTCCGGGTTGGGTGCTGCCAGAGGCAACGGATGTGCGGATCAGGCCGGGCTGGCCGGAGGGTCGGCGGCTTGTGATTGCTCCCGCCGCGGCATCGCCGTTGCTTGATGGGGCTGATGCCTTGCGAACCTTGTTCGAGAGACCTTGGATGCCTAGGAAATCGGTGCTGTAGGTCCTTTGCGCTGTTGACAGTTGAGGTGATCCAGGCCCGCTACCCTCGTTCTTCAGGAAGGGACCGCCAGGAAGACCTTCTAACCAGGATCGCGGGCGGTTTCCTTGTGCTTGGAGATCCCTTTCCCTTTCCTCTTTGATTACTTCCTTTTCAGCTTCCCATGCCTGCTTCTGCTTCTCGAAATCGGCTCGCGCCTGTGCTAGGGCCGCTTCGGCCTCCTCTGCGCGCTTCTTGAGGGAGTCGAGTTGCGAGCGGTAAGATTCGACGTCTTCCTGGTTGGGAAGCCTGGTCTTGGCTTCTTCCAGCTCTTCCTCATTGCGTCTTGCTCGGAGGGCCTAAAGATCATCAGTATTGGATTGGCAAAGGCATATAGCAACGGAAGGACTTACAGCTTCGCGGGCCTTTCTGCGCATATCAGACTCTCGCTGCAATGCTTCATCACGCTCCTTCTCGAGGTTAACTATTCTCGATCGCAGAGTGGTTTCGATCCCTTGCCAGTTCTCACTCGCAATCGAGTATTGACTTTGCAGGGTTTCCACCTGTCTAAGCAATTTGGCTTGGGAGTCTCCGGTTACGCCTGAGGATGCCTCTTCAGCACGGGTACGCATAGCTTCCAGCTTACTCTCCATCACCTGGACTTCGGCCTTCAGCTCCAACTCCAGAGCCTTTGCCTTTTCGCTGGCTCTTTCGGCTTCTTTTCGGAGTTCATCGGCTTGCGCCTTGGCACGATCAGCCATCAAGTTCTTCTCGATCTTGAGAGCTTCCACGGATTCCTCCAATTCTGCTATCCGCCGCTGATCCTGTTCCCTTGCCTTGTCGTTGACCTTTGCCGACATGGCATCCGCCTGTTCAGTAGCCTTTTGAAGTTGTGATCGTAGTTCAGCGATGATGGCATCTTTGGACTTGACTTCCGGTCGTAAGCTGTTGAGCTCCCGTTGCGACTGGTCCCAACGTCTCTGGATATCATTGTGGCTCTTCTCGAGTTCATCTGACTGTCGAGCACGTTTGCGTAAGTTCTCTATTTCCCTGTCGGCTTTTTCCTTGGCCGCCTTAAGGTTCCCTATCTCCTTTTCATCTTCGGCTTGTTTCTTCCGCAAGTTTTTCAAAATCGTCCGCAGTTTCTGTTCGTTACTGGCGAGGTTCTTGCCTTCTTCCATCAGTTGGGCTATTTGTTGATCCTTTTCCGCAAGCTTCTTTTCAGCACTGCCGGCGGGTGCAGACAAAGCCTCCTTGCGCGCCGCTGCGGATGCCTCCCTTGCAAGGTACTGTAGCTTAGCCTCCAAAGCATCGATTCGCTCTATGTAGGCGTGAATCTCGTCTTGGTTTTGCGGTCGCGTATCGTCCGATTTTGTTTCCTGGCCATTTGGTTGTTCCTTTTCAGTGACCTCGACGCTCTTCTTCGGTTCGGTCTCGGCGACGATCTCGGCCGGTGCCTCCAACTTGACTTCGACATTCGGGGTTTCATCCCCAGTGTTCTCTTGACGTGGCTGCTCCGTCGACGGCCTCACACTGTCAGTTTTCTCAGAAACTGACTGTGCCTCCACTTCTTTGGTTCCGTCCAACGAGTCCCGAGATCCCACTGGTGGCTCCTGTGTTGTATCCTGTGATTTCCTAGGCGCGTCTACGGACGCGCGCGGCGAATAGACGGCCTTCGGACTGTCCTTGGCTGTGATATTCGGTCTATCTACACTGTCTGTGGACGCTCGACTCGGCGCATCCATACTCTGGCGTGGGCTCGCTTGTGTCGAGGATGACGTCCGATCGGGTTTCTGGCCGGCGGCCTTGGCGGCCATGGCTCTTGCCAACCGCTCTTGGAGGCGATCATTGGTACGTGTTGAGGCTGTCCTCGAAGGTGCTGTAAGTAGCAAGAAGTGTCAGCCGTACGTTATGGGTGGATGGACAAGTCTGGGTTATAAGCATCATACTTGGGCTGGCCTTTGCCGGGGATGCTGCCGGCGGAGGGGTGGCTGCTGGCTTGGACTCCTTGCTCTGCTGGGCAGCATCATCATAGTCATCGGCGAGAATGGTGTCTAGTTTGGCCTCGACTCCGGCGACGGCCTGGGATAGGAAAGAGCCCCATCTTGACGAGGCTTGTTTAGCGGGTGCTGCCATGTGATGGTGTGGCCATCCAATGATGGCAGGTCAAGGATAGTGTTTGGAGTTGGTCAGGTTCCGGTGGTCGGCTGTCACATGGATCCGTCGTCCCAGTGGTCGTCGTCAGGGATTGTTGAATTGGTGAACAATTGATGCCGAATCCTCTCGACGCGTCTGTCGTTGTTTGTGCTAGGCTCGAAGGGCTGTGTATCCGCAATGGTCCGTCTAGGGCCGTCTCGTCGTGGGTCAATGTCTCCCGGAACCGAATCTCGAATATGTTGTTGCCTACTGTGTACGTCGGAGGGTGCGCCGAGTTCTTGGCATCCCCAACGCGCTTCGGCGTTCTTTAGAATAGTTGCCCCTGGTACCTCTTATCGACTTGGCTTTGTCGCTGTCAACAACCTTTCGTTAGGTCTTCGTGTTCAAAACCTCGAGGATCAAATATCGGCTCGTATCGAAATCATGGCATGACAAGTTGACAACCTACCGATGAGTGCAGTTGATTAGCAGGTGCCACCCCCACTAAAGCCACTGTGGCATGCTGTACCTGCTCGCTGTAAGCTCAGCTGTACACGTTGGGTGTACAAGTTGCCTGTACTTCTGGCATGCACGGGCCCGGGCCGAGCGGGGCCGTTACCGGGACGGAGAAAAGGCTCCACCGTAGTGGGGGCTCACGGTCCCGCTTTTTTAAGTTTCCGCTTTTTCCAGGCACATGTGACAGGAACCATCATGCCGGTGTCTTCCCTCCTGCTCATGTTTTGTTTTTGCCATGTCTGTTGACGATCAACTTACACAATGATCGCTTCGGCCGCTGAAGTCTCGGAGAGTTTGTTCTGGCGAGTCTGGTTTTATTCTTAACCGTCATCACAAGTGCTGAATACATCTCTCATATATCTCTAACGGGCCGAGGCATCATGGTCGATGTCCCTTATCGTCCAGCATCAGCGCTTACGAACCATGCAAGTGAAGCCTTCCTGCTTCTGGTCGAGTGCTGGTGACGATGTTGCGC
The DNA here is from genome assembly GCA_009802275.1 of Neurospora sp. CHS-2018a. Taxonomy (NCBI): domain Eukaryota; kingdom Fungi; phylum Ascomycota; class Sordariomycetes; order Sordariales; family Sordariaceae; genus Neurospora; species Neurospora sp. CHS-2018a. Next base: position 1,620,417 of record RAKG01000001.1, on the reverse strand, counting down.
CAGGTTGAACACTGATCCCGGATCCTCGTCCGGACTGGTCTTTGAAATCAAAGTTACGCTCGGTTGCCGAGTTGCGCGAACTGCCCAACGTCGACATTTTTGGTGGATCCTGGTCACCAAGAATTTCAGCTTTCGATTGATTTTCGAATGTCGAGCAGTTTCCATGTTTTCACGGGCCTTTTTGTTCCTATCCCAGCAACCTTCCACCAGGCTTTTATAGTTCCAGTTGCGATTTTGATGCTCGAGCTGTTGTGAGGAAAGAACAACCCATTCCTGGCGTGCATGGTTTGCGCTACTTTCTGTTTCGTCAATTTTCGTACTGTTCCGAGATATCCGGGGCTCTCTTGGTTCACAATTTCACCGAACGCAGGCCGATTTTCTCTTTCTGATTGATACAATTACATCCCATTGTCTTGAGATTTCACTTTCTCACTGTTCGTTGCGATCCGCCAAAACAGGACATCAGAGACCCTCTCCGTGCCACATCACACATTGTCTTGTAGACCTGGGGTTGTGGCTTATACGACCGACGAATAACTTAACACGGACATATCTACCGGGGGCAGATCCGTTTCGACTCCAGCAACGATTCTTCACAGCCACGATACCCATCTGCAAGCTTCAATTCGATTTACGGTTCCCAATCCAGCCACCCAGACCACCCCTTCTGGTTGGGCTTGGCGCTATTCCAAAGGAGCTGTGTGTGGTAGCAGTGCGTCTATACGGCGGGAGAGAAAAGCTACGCTATTAGTTTAGCCCCGAGTCAGAATGTCGATACTTCAGATGCCCTATCGGGAAGCCCGTGATGGCTTCTGGGGAGAGCAAACATCAACCTTGAACTGGTGTGAAGAGGTACCTAAATTACACTACTAGTTACCCCACGCTTTGACCCACGAAACTCACCATGAATCTGACATAGGATTATAACATCACATACTACTGTGCCGAGCTGGTAAACACATTGACCAATTTGATGTTCATGTGGCTTGGAGTCAAGGGGTTACGAAATGTCCTTGAGTTCAAGCACTCACCCATCTTTATCCTGGCCTATGTTGGCTACATGGTGGTTGGTCTCGGTTCTATGGCGTTCCATGCAACTCTTAAGTGTAAGTGAGCTGTGGTGGTGGTAAAGTTTCACAATACTAACAAGTTGATCAGATGAGATGCAACTCGCTGATGAGCTGCCTATGATCTATACCGTCTTCATCATGTGCTATGCCACATTCTCCTACAAGAGATCCCCGAGGACCCAATTTCTGATCGCGTCGATCATGGTTGGACTTGGTATCTTCATCACTGTAGGTGAATCATGTTCTCTCTGAGGGAAAACGGAGCTGACCTAGGTGTTTAGGTCTACTACCTTTATGCCAAAAACCCAGTGTTCCACCAAGTGGCATTTGCTCTTATCACCGCAACCACCGTCTTCCGCGGCTTCTATGTTATGGAGTATCAGTTGAGGCCGCAGCTTAGGGAGAGAAATCCTACCGTGTGCAGCCGGATCATGCGTGAGATGTGGACGTTGGCATTGGTTTGTAAGTGGTGCCCAGCTTTTTGTTTCCAATGAGGGCCACACTAATATTTGGGACAAAATAGCCATCATTACCTTTGTTGGCGGATTTTTAATCTGGAATATGGACAACATCTTCTGCAGACATCTCACTACCGCAAAGAACCAGTTGCAACTCCCCTGGTCGATTGTACTTGAAGGTCATGGCTGGTGGCATATCCTTACTGGCCTAGGTGGTAAGTGCATCCCATAGTCTGTTCAAGAAGACGGTCCGTCTCATCGCTGTGGTTTGTTGACTGACACTCACCCCTATATAGCATACGAAATGATCCTCTGGCGCATCTGGCTGGTTCGTTGCCTTGGTGGTGAGGAAGAGAAGTTCATGCTTGACTGGAGGCCTTGGAGTTCCATTCCCCAGGTCGTTCCCAGGACTCACAAGGGCGCAACCAAGAGCAGCTGAAGATACCCAAAGGAGGACGGGTGTACTCAACTAATGGACTACAGGCCGACTCGAGAGGATGTGCCGATGGAAGTTTGGCCATCTTGTTTGTAGGATGATGCTACCTGGCATGGAGGCGGAACCCCCCTGGTGAACCGATGACGGTCACCTTTCCGAGGCAGATGATCCAAGGACCAGGAAGCATTGGGCCACTGAAGACTCCGAGTCGCTATCGACACAGTTGTCAAAAGAAGGGGAATCGGTGCAGTAGCTCGCACCGCGATACTGTATGGTTGTTGAGGAGTAACCGCAACCCCAGAGACGAGGTCTCTGCAGTATAAGCTGCGCTGAAATATAGTGGGAAGAACTCCTCATGTCAACGGGGTATTAAAAGCATAGAGCAGTAATCAGACATAGAACATGTAATATGAAAGTTGTAAGGAGGTTGTTGCAAGTTGTGTTGGAAAGAAGACAAACAACTGAAGATCCGGCCGGGACTCGGAGCGCCTAAAGGGTAGACCATGTGCGAATATGAACCTTTCACACTGTGGCTTTCCAACCACCAAAGGTCGCCGCCGCCAACGTTTCCACCACAGAACAGCTTCCCACTGTCTGTTCCCACTTTTGGACTTTCAGATCTCAAGCACCCAAACAACGACGAACCATTTCAGCTTGACGACCAAACCCCCAAATTGCCATTATATCTCACCTAATTTCTCAAACCACAAACCGCAACAATGTCCATTTCCAACGAAGCTCTCCAAAAGGTGAGTCTGGCATCAACCAGCCCCATCAACCTTTGTCGAGTCGCATTGAAGCTTTAACACCCACGTGAATGACACAGCTGGTCCGTGAGATCGAAGCTCAGTCGATCGCGGCTCAGCAACAAATCGGTCTCGTCCGCACCCAGCAGGCGTCCAAGCAGCGTGAGATGCGTCTGGCTCAGCTCACACGCAACGAGCTCGCAACCTTGCCGGAGAGCACCGCCGTGTACGAGGGCGTCGGAAAGATGTACGTATCCCCTCTTTTGATCATCACCCATCTCAAACCGACGAACACAGATGACTCTGGATGACCATACCATTTTCCTGCCAAAATACTTACGGTAAACAAAACAGGTTCGTCGCAGTCCCTGTCCCGGCATTGAAGGACAGACTGGGCACCGAGATGAAGGAGATGGAGACTGAGGTGGAGAACCTGGGCAAGAGGTTGCACTACCTCGAGACGACAGCGAAGAACAGCCAGGAGCATATCGAGAAGATGCTCAGGGGTAGTGGGCAGGCTTGAAGCGAAGGGGAGCTGGGGGGTTGTCGTTCAAGGATTTAAGCGCGAGGAGGAGGGGAGGTGGTTGCTTGAAGCGCCGATGAGCTTGGCGCCCACAAGTTTCAACAGGGGAACTTTAGGTTGTCGATGTCCCCGGGAATAGGAAATCGTTCGGGCTACACTACGCATTTCTGTTTAGGTGCCAATGGCACCGTGTTTATCACGTTCAGCGGTCAAAACCAGCATTTTCTTCGAGCTTGGAGGTCCAGTTGTGTCGTTGCCATGGCTGTGTATGGGGAGCAAAGGTGAAACGGGATGGCCCGCCAACCGAACGGTACGCCGCTACGCGGCTGTGTACACATTGCGGAGTCCATCCGGGGATAGCTCGCTGGCGCTTAAATTCAGTGCTGGATGGATGGCGGCCCAAGTCCCGGCCGAGCTCGGCAGCACGGTGCCCAAAGCTTCAAAAGATTGAGAATGGGGTTGAGGTGTTGACTTGTGTCACGATGACAGAAACAAATTTCAATGTTGGGGAATACAACATACGGTTGCCTATCATGACAGCATATTCAGTGTCACCGGCGCGCCTTACCTTGAGTTTTCGTGTGCACATGCAGACATTGTCCTTTTTCATCAAGATGGTGGCGGCTACGAATCACCATGCCCGATTCATCACAACAACTGAAGCTCTGGTGGGGCCACCTTCCGGTGGGAAAACAACAGCCATCTCCTCAAGCAGTCGGAATGCCCTCACACTGTTCCCGTCCCCTAGAATCCACATAACGGACGCCTCAATCCTTTTTTGCACATTGATCTCGATATCTTACTTGAGGTAACACCCGGCTGACAGCTAAGCACAGTGTTCCCTGGAACAGATATCTGAAAGACACAAGCCAGGGGCACAAACTGTTGATGCCTGGCAGATATCGATCCCTTTCGTTCCGCTGCCAAGACCGATTACTGCACGCTTCATGCACCTGGGTACAGCCCCTCACTTTAGCCCTATGCATGGCGACTTTCAGCGACGGCATTCCCGAGTTTCGGGTTATAACAGCATGCGCATGAGAGAATCACATTTTTCACAATGAGAAGTCGTCGATGAAGAAAAGAATCAAACTTTATCTTAAGTCGAGAAATCAACAGAAGGCAAATGTTTGAATTTGTTTACTGACCGTGAAACCTTCACCGTGGTGCGCACACACATACACAACATGTCTGATACACCCGGCGCGGAAGATACCAGTCACAGCAGCTCACAGCAGCTCACAGCAGCTCAGAGGACCCTCCAGCTAAACACACCCTCGATGTCGTTGGCGAGGCTCAGCTCAAAACCCAACCACAGCCCATGAAACCCCTCCTTTGCGGGTATCGTCGCAGACTCTTTTGCGCGACTTGTTCGTCCTTTACTCGGCATTCGAGCGTGGCTTTGCCTTTCCAGTAAACTGTCAACAGATGGGAATTCACTGTCCACATTCCACAAACATCCACCACCGACTCGTCCAGATCACGTTCTGAGACCTTTTCTCGTCAGCACCTTGTCTATCGCTCGCCCATCTCTGGTCCATTTACTGGCTCATCATGCCGCCTCTGGGCGCCTGCGACATGCAACCGCTAGGGTTGTTGCTGCCCCCCCACCGGACCACCCTCCGCTTTTGGACCAACCACAGCCAGGCCACCGTAAGAAACGAGTGAGAAGGCGTGATCACCGTTGCTAGCCCCTCCAGTATCTTTGGGCCTTCTCGTCGGTTCCTTGGCTCAGCGGCTGTGTGGCACATGCCGCTTCAGCCGTCGTGTGTTCAAGGGTGTGGTCCGTCTGGGAATACCTGCTTGCCTACCAGACTGAGCGAGAACCCGTACACACTGTGTCGTTAACGTGTCTGGCCGGGGCCGAGCTGACCATCCCAACCATCGTGCCTCATGGGTCCCTTGAGACCTCCCCTCCTGATGCTCTCCCATGCTGCCTCTCATGCCCCCCTGCGCTAGACCACATAATAAGTGGTGGGTCACACCCCGCCCTCAAGCAAGACCGGGCTTATATTCCTTCTGACCCCTCCGTGTGCCGCTTTTCTCTCTTGAGCCTGATCTCTTTTGCGACAAACCACCCAGAGCCTTTCTTCCAGTCCTGTCTCACTGTCTGTCAGTGTCAGTCAGTTGGCTCCGGTCGTCTCACCAAACCCCATTCACCCATACCCAGATAAGTCTCGACAAGATGAGCCGCGCTGGTAGTCGTCATTACGACTATAGCGACGAAGAGTCGCTGGCGTCCACGGGCATCGACATCCGTGTCCATCGGGCGCCGCCTCCTGGCATGGTCCGTCCTCCCCCCAGGTCGCCTTCGCCCGATCGCAACCACCGTGGCCCTACCTACATTCAGTCCGTTTCCCGGTCCGACTTTGGCGGCCCCTCCAGGGCACCACCTTACTGGGAGCAACGCGCTCCTCCGTCTGTTGTCAATGAGCGCACCCTCGTGGCTACTCATACCCATCAGAGCCGCTCGCGGTCCCGTGCAGGGTCGCGTGAGCGCCCCTCTCCTCCCGGCGGCATGGTCGTCCCAGCACCCCCTTCTCCTGCGACCAAGGGACCGGTTGTGGTCCAGAACATCATCCGCCGCGGCCACCACAGCTCCTCTGACTCGTCTGACTCGGAATCTGAATACCATGTCCATGCCGGCTTCAGCAAGCGGGGCCGCAAGTCTCACAGCCGTGGACACAGTCGCGCCCGTAGCCGGTCGTCGAGCGGCGAAAGCAACTTTGATGACGCCCACACCAAGTGGGAGCTGGAGAGAATGAAGGCCGAACTCGCGGCCATGAAGTCCGCCAACGAACAGAAGAAGCAAAGTCTCACTCAGGAGAAGTATCACGAAGAGGAGATTGAGCTCGTCAAGGCCCGGGAAAAGTTGGCGATGATCAGACTCGAAGAGGAGCGGAGCAGGTCCGCCCACGACCAGGAAAAGTCACTCCGCCTGCGCGATGCCGAGGTCAAGCTTGAGCGCCTCGAGCGTGCCGCCGAGGAGAAGCGATTCCAGGCCGAGCACGACAAGGATGTGGACTACCACCAGACCAAGCTCCAACTCGAGCTGGTCCGGCGCAGGGAGGACGAAGACCGCCAACAGGGCCACATCAAGGAACAGCAATCGCTCCACGAAGCCAAGTTCCAACTGGACCTCATCAAGCGCAAAGAGGAGGAGCGCCGCCTCCACGAACAGCACGAAGAGCACGATAAGCTCTACCAAGCCAAGGTGCAGCTTGACCTCATGAGGCGCAAGGAGGAAGAGGACCGCCAGCGCGACAAGTACAAGGAGCACGACGAACTGGTGCACTCCAAGTTCCAGCTGGACTTCGTCAAGCGCAAAGAGGAAGAGGCCCGCCACCTGGAGGAGGAGCGGAAGAAGGAGGCGGCGTACGAGAAGCAGCAGCAGCTCACGCAGGCCAAGTACGAGCTCGACATGATCAAGCGGCGCGAGGAGGAGCGCCGTCGCGAAGAAGAAGAACACCGCCGCGAGATGGAGTACGAGAAGCAGCACCAGCTGCACGAGGCCAAGTTCCACCTGGACATGATCCGGCGCCAGGAGGAGGAGCGGCGCCGCGCAGCGGCCCGCGAGGAGGAAGAAAAACTCCTCCGCGCCAAGGAGAGGCTCGAGCGGCTCGAGCGCGAGGAGGCCGAGGAGCGCAAGCAGAAGAAGCTCCAGGAGGAGCTGGAGCTGCGCAAGGCCAAAGAGGAGCTCGATCGAATTCGCAAGGACAAAGAGAAGAAGGAGGAGGAGGAGCGTTTGCGTCGCGAGTACGAGCTCAAGCGGCTGGAGGAGGAGAGGAAGGCTGAAGAGGAAAGGAAGCGTAAGCAGGCTGAGGAGGAGGCGGCCGTGGCCCGCTGGAAGGCCAAGGAGGCTGAGCGGCTGGCCAAGGAGAAGGAGGAGAAGGAGAGGATGGAGAAGGAGTACCAGCGCCGTCTGCAGGAGGATCTGATCAACTCCGGTCTGGACGAGAAGGCCATCGCGGCCATCCTCAAGAAGGAGAAGATCAAGAAGGGCAAGAAGGGCAGCGATAGTGATAGCGACAGCGAGAAGGAGGACAAGAAGCAAGGACAGATTGCTCGTCCTACCTACACTCGCATGTCCCTGCGCCATCTCGACGTCGAGACCCTCTACCACTTCAAAATCGATTTTGAATATGATGCTGTACGTATTTCCCCCTTTTCCCCCTTCCCAATCCCTCCCTTTTCCCCACAGTACCCCCTTTTCCCCTTTTCAAATCACTAACCCCCCTCCAGGAACCAGGCTACGTCCTAATCAAGCGCTGGGTGCCCGAATGGGAGCAACAACAGCTCTGGGACCACACGCGCCAGGTCCGCACCGTCGTGACCAAGGAGGTATCTGAGACGCTGGTCATCAAAGACAAGAGAGACAAACACCGCGACCGGTCGCACTCGCGCCATCACAGCCACAGCCATTCGAGCAGCAGCCACCATAGACACAGCAGTCATCATGACGATGACCAGTTCGAGTTTGTGCGCAAGAAGAGCAGCACTAGACATCGGAGTAAGAGTCCTAGTTTGTTGATGTATCTGGCTGGTGGTAGGCCTTCATGAGTTATGATTTGGGGAGGGAGTGTTGGTTAAGGAAGTTATGATTGGATGGATGGGCGGGCTTTTTTTTTTTTTTTTTGAAATTTTCTTTCTCTTGTTGGATATCATGAAATGAATGCATTGCTTGTTTTGTCTCCTTGGTTGGTGGCAAAGGTTGGGTAGTAACAAAGATATCCATCATCAATTACTTTGTTGGGTTTTCTTCTCGATACCCCCTACTCCTAAAAAGATTGGACGAGCACCAGGAACATACGGAGGGAACTGAAAAGAAATGACTACGTTTATAAAGAAAAAAAACATGACTCGATAGTTATCACTTTGTCTTATCCCATTGAACCGTAGCCTATCCTAACCATGATGCCCGCCCACCCATCATCAGTCCATACCAAAACAAAGCCACTGGGTGTGCCTCATCCCATACCTATCTTACAAAGTCTTTGATCGCTAATTGTACATGTCGTTAATCGCTGAGGAGAGGGATATTTATAATGGTGATACAAACCCCAACAACCACCAAAACACCATGATGAATAACCAAAATGCGCACCCATACCTACCGCCTGCAGTAACTTTTGTCCTTTTCCCGCTCCACCTCGACAATCATTTCATGGTTGCCCTTTTCCGTAGTCGTATTTGGACTCTGACCATCTCTTCAGGTCTCTCTTCCCATCACCGTCAAATACCCCAATCCTACAATGCTTCCAAGTGATCAACACCTTTTCCCCTCCTTCAACCCTACAACCTAACCTCCTCCGGCGCCCCCTTCCTCCACGCCCCCTCCGCCCGTCTAATCAGCTCCTCATAAACCGTCCACGCCAGCGCCGAGCTCATCGCCTTCCTGCTCATCCTCAGCGCCAACCCATCCATCATGCTCCTCACCCCTTCCTCGCCCAACATCTTTCTTGAAGCCTGCACCATATTCCTATACTTTTTCGGCTGCAGCTGGATCCTTGTCTTGACCGCATCAAATGGGTTCGAAATAATCGAGCAGATGACTGCGGAAAAGACGCCCGACGCAAAGTTGATCGAGGCGGCGCGGGATTGCGTCATACGCCCGTCCTGCGGGAAAAGGTTGCTGAGATAGTGTTTCGATTGTTCGTAAAATAGCACGTAAAGACCGGCGTACGGCGCATCGCGAACAGCCGTTGCGCCAAATCCCACGAAGAACCCGCGCGCTCCTTCTGTCCGCGCGATATCCCGCGCGGCGCCGGCTAAAGAGGTGTACTTGTAGAAATTGCTTTCGTACCGGACCTTGAGGACGGTAAGCGGCATGAGGATGAATCCCGCAAACGAGCGGGCGACGGCTCCCGCTAAAAGGTTGCCCGTGTTGGAGAGCTTGGGGAGGGAGGAGGATGTTTGGTTTGTGTTCTCTGGGGTGACGATTCCAGATGCGGCTGCTATGGTGGGCCCAACGGCGGTGGCGGCCGCGAGTGAGGGCAGGTGGCGCGCGGCATTCTCGCGGATGGTGTTGAGGGTCGTGAAGTAGATGGCGGAGCCGAAGCCGGTGCGCAGGGCCGAGGGGAGGGTGCCGCGCCAGAGGGAGGGGAGGAGCCCTTTTGGGGAGGAGCGGAGCTCGGCGAGGGCGGCGCGGAGAGAGTGTTTGCCGGATTGCTGGACGCGGGTCTTGAGGAGGTCGATCGGTTGGAGGAGGATGGCAGAGAGGACGCCGGAGCCGAGGCCGGCTACGAAGTGGAAGGCTGTTTTGGTCAAAGAGGTGGTGGGTTAGCGAGGGGGTTCTTGAAAGTAGGACGAAGTTCAACGGCGCAATCGGAAGAGGAAACATACTGGACTTCGTGCCCGATTTACGGGAACCATCGGACATGATTGCGCAACGGTTCGCTGGCGAGCTTGGTGCTCTCCTTTGCTCGGTGGGCGAGAAGATGAAAGAGAGGGTTTAAGCGTGGCGCAAACCGACCATGGCCGTATGATGGTTCCGCTGGGGAGAGAAGAGAAGGAGGAAAATAAAATCAAGCTAGAGGCAAGAGAACATCGTGACTGCGCTTCCGTTTCGTGGGTTGGATGGTGGATTTGCCGCGGATGTGGAGGGAAGAAACGACCGGGAAGGGTGCTGTTGCCGGACGGCAGGGACAAGGAACTATGACGGCATTGGAGTCGCCGATTATTTTTTTCGGGACTGCCCCGCCGTTCGGGGACGGTCTCCACCCTGCCGCTGCGGGGCCGCTAAAAGGCTCCACTACGACCGAACAGGCCGGGGCCCCGGAAGCGGTTTCCAGTTAGGCCCACTTTCGGCATCTTCCAGGAGGAAGAAGGACATTACACGAGGGGCACATTCTGGTAGAGAAGTAGACAGAAAGCAAAGAACGTCAAAAGGTAGACAGACCTAGCGCAACACTTTTCTTCTGCTTCAGGATGATATCCCCCTGAATAACGAAACCTGATTAGTCGTATTAAGTTTATGTATCTTGGCCCGAGAATCCCAATTCTCGCGAGTGCCGGCCGATTCTTGAGTATGTCATTTGTCCAGTCAACTTGTGACTATTTCTTCTGATCACCAACAATCGACTCTAGCCTTCCAGCCAAAGCCCTATGTCTCTTGACAACCTCCACCCACTCCTCCTCCGCTTCCGGCCCAAGATCCAGACTAGCCAAGAACAGGCCAAAGTCACCTCCCAACCTTCCCAAGCTGCCGGCACAGTATAGTACCTGCGTCAACAGACTATCCCTCGACGCCTGGTCCTTCACCGTTGGCAGATACAGCCTCAGTGTCTCCAACAGCATATCCACCAAATGCAGCGGGAACGTCGCCAACGCGGCCGGCATCGGTTCCAGCGCATCTTGTTGCTTCAACGGATCATCTGAACCCTCATGACCATTCCCCGTTGGGGCAGCAGGAGGGAATATGCTCCTAAACATACTAACAATCGCGAAACTCTGCTCACGGAAGATCTCAATATACCGCTTGAGATACCGCTCCGTTTGCTGTCCACCCGACCACGCATTACCGCTCCCGATTGCCTTTTGCCTCGCCTTCTCCTGGTCGGCTAAGTCACGTAGCGGTTCGAGGGCGTCGAGCATGTTCACCAGCGTCGCTAGCCGGCAGACTAAGAAAAGGGCACCGAGCACCCGCTCCTGGGAGTCGTGCCCCTTGCTCGTGCCGGCGGCTTCTAGATCGGGCAAGACACGGCGGAGCCAGCTGATAGTGCGTAAAGAAGCAGCTAGTTTGAGACCTGGGGATTTCAGACTTTGGATGAGGTTGGCAGCCATGGTGCGCATGGCCTCATCGGCCTGGGCGGCGATGGAGGTGACGAGAGGTGAGTCAGGGTAGAGGGAGTGCAGACGGCGGATATGGCCGTTCAGGTCGAGAGCGGAGGAGTAGTTGACCGGGGCGGTGGCGATGGCTGTTGAGAGAAGGTTGGGTAGCTCCAGCACGTCGACGAGCCGCTCAACATTCCGAGACAGCAGAAGGGCCTTCTTGCGCCGGAGAAGGACATCGCTCTCACTGGACTTGCTGTAGTTGGTCGAAAAGCGGACGGCTTCATGATCGAGCTTGGGGATGGAATGTCGCAGGTCGGCGGTGCTGGCGGCTAGGGCCGGTAGGCTGGTGCGAAGGGTGGAGTGGTGGGTTGCTGATTCGATGACTTGCTTGTGAGACTTCTTGGAAAGAGCCTGGATAGAGAGAAGGAGACCGTGTGATGTCTGGGCGAGGGCTTGTGGCTCGGTTGTCTCCAGTGCTGTGAGGGATTGTGATGAGAGACTGGTGAGATATTCGAGAGAGCTTGGATCGGGCGCCGGCCTCGATGATGGATCCCCTGAGGGAGGTGACAACAGCTCGTAAAGGAGATCTGCCATTTTCACTTTGCAATAATTCGAAAGGCAGACTCGGCCCAAATATCAAAGAAATGACCCTCTATCCCCAGCTAATCCCCAGCTAGATGACAGCCGTTGATCCTCTCTGCTGCCTCAGCTCGCTACACACGTCAACTCTCAGGAGTTGCCCGCTCAGTTGAGGATCCACTACTCAAGGATAACCAAAAGTCCAGGATGAAGCTAAGAATCGCAATGAGATATCGATTTCAGAAAGCTCTTGTTATCCGAAGTTCAAGCTTGAAATCGTTAGTTACTTTCTTGTGAATTAAGTTTCAGGGTATTACCTGATGATGGTAGTTTTGTTTGGCTAACCGCTTCCTTTCCTTGATCCAAAGAAGGTTGTTTGGTGTTTTTGGAAGAGGAGCGGCGTTGCGGCAACCCACACGATTAGAAGCCCGGGGGAGGTGGTCAGTGCGCAGCCCTCCAATAGCGCTAGATTTTAGAAGCCGTGCGGGTCAGCTACAGGGCCCTTGGCAGGGAGCGAGACGACCAGACCTTTCGTCAGCCAATGTCCGATTGTCTTCAATCACATCAACATCATGATATTCTTCTATCGCTTCATGTTCCACTGTACATTATCTCTCAACAGAATCATCGCTCCCTTTTTAGAAAGACTCAATACCGACATCTCACTTTATCTTCAGTCTCATTCCTTCTTTTGGCTCCCTTTTTGGCTCACGGGTGGAACCCAGAGAAACAAGTGTTTCCTCATCAGAAAATCAGACCGCACCTCCCACGGCACTTTCTCTTTTCGCGGGGCGATGGGTTTCGGTGTCCTCCTTAATCTCTGTGTCTTGCGTCCCTCTTGCCTGGTCTTCTTGCCACCTCCTTCCACTTCTTGGACTGACTCAACGATAGAGGTAGCTGGACCTGGAGGGAAGGTGAAAACGGCGAAGAGGAGTTCCAGAATGGTGATGCCCGTCGATCGGAGCCAATACAGCAGGAGCAATAGGCCAACATCTATCCTCTCTCCTTCCGCTTCTTCCTCCTCCACTTCTTCCTCGCAGTCACTTTTCTGCAATTTTCTTTTCGGCACCTCGGCCTGGCTCCGACTCCGAGTCTGCTCTTGATACGCCTCCGTTGGTCTAACAACAAAATCCTCATCCACGGCCTCGTCCTCCTCGTTTTCGTCCTCCTCATCTTCTGTCGACGTGCCATGTCCAGCACCTTCGCTGTCCCTGCACTCTTCCACCATCGTCACATCGCTCGACACAGGCGACCTCGGAGAGCGCTCCGATCGCCTCGAGGCCGCGGGCGGACTAGATGACGAGAACCCAGCCGCAACGGCCATATCCTCGAGGGTCAACGGCGGCAAATGCTGAAGAGGACCGCTGGACTCCAACAACCCAGGTTGCGTTTCTGCATGTAGTCCAGGCGTCGCCCAGGTCATCTGGCCTCCGGGCCGTGGCACGTTTTGCGTGGTCTCATGCGAGTTGTGATGCGGTATGTTGCCCGTGTTGAATCCTTGGGGCGGGCCAAAGTTGGCTGGGAGGGCGTCGGGCATCTCGATTGGGATGCTGAGCATGTTCTCGTACTCCATTGTGTGTGGGAGACCTCGAGCATTCTCGTCCAGCCACGAGGACGAGGTATAACCCTGGCTCCATTGGAACTTGACGCTCGCCGTGTCTCGCGATTTGGCTTTACTCCCTTCAAATCTCCTCTTAACTTTCGTTTTGAACCTGTCCGTCCACGCGTCTAGCCTCCCATTCACGTCGACAGTCATGGTGAAGCCTTTCGCATTGTGTTGCAGCGCAAATGCTGTGTGGATTGTGGGCTTGTGCAGCGATTGTCGCTCAAGAAAGTTTTCGTCCAACCTCCAGACTAATCGGTTGTAGATATGACCGCCATTGCTGGAATCCAAATGCCCCGAGAAAGCCCATCTGCTGGCCTCGTCCATCTTCCTTTCGGTCTCGACGCCAAGCCCACCCACGCCATGGCCTAGTATGTTGACCTCCGGTATGACTTGCTTCTTGCGCCTTATTTGCCTTGTTCGTTCCACGCCGCGGATTTGCTTCGGGCCATAATAGTCGGTCATTGTCACCGGGAATATCGGTAGGTTCGGTGATACAACATCCTTTTCGTCGTATTCTTCCTCCAGTGTCACGGTAAAAGTTGCTGACTCCAGCCTGCAGTCCCGAGGTTGATATATATCGAGGTCCAGGTAGATAATGCCAGCCGGGCATTTTCGAAGCCCAGGATTTGATCCCATGTATCCCCACTGCGATTTGGTGAGGAGGAACCGACAGTCAACCTTCACTTTTCCAATCGATCCTTGCCCGGCACGGACAATGGACGAAATGCTGTCGTCGAACTTTTCGTAGTCACATCGTCCATACTTTTGAGTCTTGAGAAACAGCTCTGGCCGTGTAGGTCGTTCCATGGTTCGAACAATTGGAGGTTTGATGCTTCAGAAGAGGAATTATATCAACTGGGGCTGACATCGAAACACCATACTAACATGATGTACAGGGGAAACCCGCTGCGGGAAAGTGCAGGATTTAACCATTACACCCATTTGACCGGCGTAGATAACATGAGCATCTCTGTCAACGATACCCAGGCAGCTGGCTACTGTCTTACTTTCCGCCTCTGCAGCTTCTGCGACAATGTGCGGAATCGAAAACGTTGCGAACCGGCTCGCGTCTGCAAGGCCCGAAGAAGGATACTGCCTTTTGCAACTGCGGTTCTCGATTCGTTAAAACGAACATCAGCTTGACGCAGTGTTACCCTGTTGGGCGCCATCTCGAGACGCTTCGCCCCTTTACAAAGGTTGCCGACTACTTTCCCCGCCTCTTAGATTTGACAAGGCTGGCGCTTATTCGCATTCATCCCTACACTCCAGACCGTTGGGGGCCAAATGGCTGTTTGGTACAGCCCATTTCATGGGAACCCACATTGGCAAGGTTGAATCTACTCTATACAGAGGTCTCTGGGGTTTAGCTTCAGCTTCGAAACCCTACAGTTTGACTTACTATGTCCGGATTACCGTTGCTGTTCCTCCTCCTAGTTGAGGCCGCCGAACCCCTGGGCCATATGATATGAGGTGGTAAATGGACGGGCCTCTGCCAGAAACTTCTATCCTCGGCCTGTTTCTTGACCTCCACTTAAGGATGTTATGACAACAACATTTTTATAAGTCTTTCGTTGTCAATCCTCAAAGTACACATGGACTCGTCGCCCTGGTTCTCAGAGAGGACGAGAGCGCGCAGCGTTGAACGTGGCTATCAACAGAGCCGGGACGTTGAGGAAGATTTTGCGACTAGCGATTACGTCTCGACACCTGACACTTCCACAATTGACTCAGATACTCTCGATTCCACGGGCCATCCCGTTCACACAATGTCAACCTGGCTGGACGAACAGGCGAGAGGAGATTATGGGCCTGACCCTCTCCCCCGGAGGCGTCTTCGGCCTATACAGCCCACTTCTCGTTTTCCCCAACCAAGGTGGCCATGGGATCAAGATTATCCCTTTGATACACCATATGAAAACCCATTGGTACCAGTTCGATATTCACCCTATCACCCATTTGGCCAGCAAGCTCAAAATAGCCTTGAGGCCTATGATATGCCACGGCCCTACCAACACAGGCCGCTCTCGCCGCCTCCTCCACCGCCAAGACTTCCACCGATTCCCACCACGACTTCAGTTGTCCCTCCGGACAAGATGTCCACTGACAGAATGGCCGAGATAGACACGGACACGGCCAAAGCCCTGGTTCCTGCTTCAGTGCATTCAACTAGCATATCAGATGAAAGTAAAGCACCCGCCATCACGGATGACAAGCCCAAAGCCAAAAAGCGTAGGGCTGTCGATGCAGTTCACGATCCCTCAGTTTCAACGAAAGATATTTGCGTGCAACTCGAGATACCTATTGAGGATGATCCGAGAACCGACCTTGAGGCCTTTAGTCGATTCAAGCGCTTGGGTCGGTTTAATGATGCGAAGGAGTTCTTTGACACACAACTCGATCATTTCCGGACGACTCCATATGTCTTCGTGCAATATGCCGAGATGCTCTTCGCTGCTGGTGATTTTAAGGGATTTCGCCAACTTGTCTATCCGGACGACTTCTTCCACACAGGTCCTGCATTGCCAAACAACGAGCTTGCGGCTAGCTTCGAGCTGATGAAGTTCCTGGCTCAGCCACTCTTCGTTGATTACCCTGCAGCTATAATGCAAGTCGTTCGGACTATCTTTACGTTCTTGAAAACAGAGACCATTTGGGGCTCGACGGAGGTATGTTCACAAAAATTGTATCTATACTTCACATGCTAAAAGGAATCTTAGATCCAATTGTACACTCTTTGTCTTCAAGTGATAAAGCTTATCCAGAACTCTTCTGACCAATCTATTTGCCCCGAAAATGATGAATGTCATAATGCAACAGACACCATCAATTGGAGTGAGATGTATAGCCGGCTTCTGGGTGAGCACCGAATCTGGGACTTTAAAGATCTGTTTGTCACGGCCATTTCCGTATATGGATGGCAAAGAACGGCGTCACTCATCTTCGGTCCGAGACATCTTTTCGATATCCTCGAGGGAATGAATCAAGACTGGCGTCAGTCCCAAAATGACGAGTCCATGGTTCTGGGTCTCCTAGATCTTTTTACATCCCTGATATTACAGAATCGTGCCACCGAAAAACGACAGATCACAGAACTGCTCTGCATATACTCTCGTTCACTCGCAGAAACGGTACAAACTATTAGCCTCGAACACATGAAAACTCGACCTTTCATTCAATGGATACTAGCAAAGACTCTGGCCGGGATGGGTGCAATACCGCAACACTCTGATGGAATAACACTGGAAGATTTTCCGGGACTCTTAATCGATCTTGGAGACAACGGTGTACACCTGCCTATCTTTGTGCCTGTTCGGCATTCGGAGAAGCCAGACTGGGATCTGTTTCGCAACCAAGCCAATGCCGCCCAAATTCGTTCGATTGAAATTGCCATTCAGGCGGCCACCGATATCGGCGATTACAGTCTCCAGTCACTTGGCCTAAAGATACTTGCCTTGCATTCAAAGGATCCAGGCAGCGCGCTGGAAGCTCTTGCGAGTGTACAGCTAAGTAAGCTGGGCGATAGAGAAGGATTTCTTCAGACGTGTCTCTCGAAGTATCTCACCTTGCGAAGCCGAGAGGATGAAGAAAACCTGCTCAAGAGTTTCAAAAAGGTTGAGACTAGCTCCAAAGGACCACAACACAAGGCCTTCGTCAATGCGACATTTTTATGGGCCAGAGACGTGATACGTGGGCACCTCGAAGCCCAGACCTCGGGTGAACTGGAGAAGTCAGCGGTCTGGTGGCTTGATCTTGATGGTTATGGCATGAAACTTCCGCGATATGTGGTGGATTTTGTGAGCCAAAACCTGGGTTCCACGTTGAGCTCGTCAAAGCGATCGATATCGGCCATGTACTCGGGTAGGACGGCTGCCCAAAATGAGCAGGCTTTGGAAAAGAATCATGCGTCAGACCCGGGGAATCGTCATCACCAACAAAAAGAGACGAATCTTGAAGGCCCAATGCCAACATCAGGGGATTCCAACCCCAATCGCCCAAGCCCTTTCGACTTTTTGGAGTCCGACAGCGCACTGGCTTCGCTTTTATATCTCCCAAAGGCCCCAGTTCATAATATGAACCCATCGATGGATCCACATGGTTTTTCTGAGGGTCAACCGGATAAAGAAATTCCTTCTGGAGCTGGGACAAGGCCATTTATTGAAAGAGTCGACAGTGTCCCTACGGATGACCCGCATTCTCAGCGACTAAAGCGCGGCTCTACAAAAAATACTGCGGCAGTTGAAGATACCCCCGATCAGATAGCGAACGATTCTGACAGTTCCCAAAGCGACGACGGCAGCAACCTGTCCACATCTGTCCGTATAAATAAGGGACTGCCGAATCTGGAATTTTCGCCCTCGCTGTTAGACAGCAACACGCTGACCGTAACAGTCACGAGCAAAACGGACCCTACTAAATCAACCACCTACGTGGTAGACAAGAACGGGGCTGCCATGAACGCCGACAAAGAGCCTTCGACTAAAGTTCATGATACCCAGCCCGAGTCTCAAAAGGTTGAACCCGAGGGTCCAAAACGAACAACTCAGGGGCCAGGGCAACCGGCTGGTGATGCTGGTGTGACTCCGAGGAAAGTCTCAAATCCCGTCAGGGTTAAAGATAGGCGTCTTGCCCAAGACAGGCTGCAGAATTGGGAACATCACAAGGATTCGTCCTCGCTGCACTACATCGAAGAGCTCGAAGCCCAGGCCAGCCATTTGCGCCAGGCGCAAGCATCACACAGACAACACCAAAGAGACGAGGATCTGGCGTTCCAACTTAAGATTAAACAAATCGAAGCTGAAGCCACTCAGTTGCGCAATAACCAAATGGCATTCAGTCACAACGACCGTACGGGTTACATGCCAGGAAGCCCTGTGCCTCTCAGGCCCATCACCAGGACACTAAGTGATCGTTTTCAGCTAAACCAGGGCATCGGGCGCATAAGTAGTTGGCCGATGAGTATGCCACCGACGGCGGAGTACGATAGTCAATGGCCTCACAAGAGGACGACGCGAGACTCATCCAAGACACGAGCAGCGAGGAGAGCCGGGATTTCCAAAGAGGTGCTCGACCAGCTGAACGAAGAATCGGTCAGTAAAAACAGAAGAAGCGGGAGTGTCACGGCGTACAACGACCCCAACTCAGCAGAACATAGCGTGGTCGACGGCCACAACTTGGACTTGGAAAAGTTGGAATCTCTCTCTGATGAAGAGGACCAAGAAGATGACCCTGCCTTACCGGAAGAAATCCTTGATCGGATGAAGGGCGTGCCAGAGCCTCCGTCACGACGCAAGGTGCAGATAAAAGAAGGGAAACACGAACGGACCACTGCCGCCGCCGCCGTCGCCGAAGCGGACAGCAAGGAGCGGACGACAGTGAAAGAGCATTTTAAAACCCTGACGTCCACGAAAGCCAAGGGCAAGGAGAAGATGACCAGCCAAGTGAGAGGATCTTCGGAACCAGGAGCGAGGAGGAGGCCCATGAGGGTGCAGATCCAGACGGAGGAAGAAGAGGAGATTAAAGAAAAGGCGGAGGTGAAGAGCGAGTTTGCTGAGGATCCAGGGAATAAGAGTTCCTTTGCTGACGAGCGGCAGTGGGGGTTAGGGATACTATAGTCTCTTGCGGCCTGGCCAGTCCATCGGCATCAAACCACTGGCATAGGTGGACAGGTTGGGCAACCATGGGGACGTAAATCGGGCATCCCTTCAAACATGAGCGCTTCACATCAAACCCGGGGCAACCTGCTTTCGATTTGCCTTCATTTCCCGTTTAACCATATATTTGCAAGTTGAAATTATTGCCAGTCCATTTCCCTCGCCGACGAGCGTCGTAACCATCTGAGATGAAATTATGGCTGTCAGGCAGTTGAGCTGATTGACCAACATGTGATAGTTTCAAGCCCCGCCGCAATCGCCAAACCTATGTGCGACCAGCTCCAATGAGAAGAGCGGCTCGGGGATCTGTTTCCCTCCTCGGGCTTGACCACCTTCTCTTGTCGTTATTCTGGCAAGCCAGCAGGCATCAACTTTGCTTCACCACAATTTTCACAGCACCACATTGTCATCACGACTATGCTCCCCTACTATGCTCTGGTATGGATCCACTCAGATTCATGGTTTATTGCCTGTTGATCTCCTTCTCGCGCCACTCTACCATACCCAGTTTTGTTCCAATCCCTCCTTCCTTTGGTTACCCTTTATCTGACTCGACGCTATTGGTATCTCTACGGGCGTTTCTTCATCAGATTCCTCATCCCACGGCTTCTTATCGCGAAGTTCAGACTCTATCAGTCTACTTCCGAGCCTCTTCTCCCGTCCATTGTTCCCCTTGACTGTCCTCGGAATTGACTGGGTTGCCTGAGCAGTAGCACCGAGCTTGGCGGCAATCAGCTCCCAAACCATGAGGCCTTGAAGCCAGTACAGAAGTCCCAACAAGATACCTGTCTTCAAGGCCTGGTCCTCCTTGGAGATTTCTCTTTCGTTGCCTTTGTCTATTGAAGTGGACGTGTGGAGTCGTCGCGCCCCAGGCTGTATGCGCACACGTCTATCCGGTTCTCGACGGTCTGGACTATATCCACGTCCACTCTCGCTTTCACGGCTGCTTTCGACCAGTGTCGCTTCGCTTGATGACTCTGATGCCTGAGATAACACAGGAGTAACGGGTTGTTGGGGGATTCCTGTCAGAGCTGGTGACTCAAGCCCAGCCGCAACGATCATATCGTTGATCAACGCCAGCGGGCTGGTTCCTGGGTTCGCATGGAGTTTCGGAACCGGCCGAGCTCTCCCATCGTTGAGACTGTGGGCTGTCGGTGCAAATACATCCTCATGATGTTCATGTCCTGATGGGTTCACCAAGGAATCTGATTCCATCGTCGGACGATACACCGCCTGCTGAGGCGCAGGCATTTCAACGGGAATGCTGCGCATGTTTTCCATTTCCATCGCCAGAGGCAGCCCTTGAGCTATTCGGTCTAGCCACAAGGATGACGAATAACCTTTGCTCCATTGGAATTTGACAGATGCTGTTTCCCCTTTATTCCCTCCAAACTTCAGGTTCTTCATCGCGTATTTCAACCGGTCTTTCTTCCGCGCAAGCTTGCCCTTTACATCCACTGTCATCTGGAACGCCTTTGAATTATGGCCGATGGCGAAGGCTGTGTGGAAGATACAACCGTGCGAGGGTCGCTCTTCGAGGAAGCTTTCATTGAGATCCCACTCGATCTTGTTGTAGGTGAGGGACCCGTCGGCCGAGCGGAGATGTCCAGAGAAACGCCATCTGTCTGTCACGTCTCGGGTTTCCTCATTTGAGACCCCAGCACCACCCGCACCATACCCCGCAACCTCTATATGGGGAATGAACTGCTTCATCCGTCTGCTTTGTAACGATTTTTCCGATCCCACCAGCTGGGCAGGGCCATAGTGCTCCGTCATCGTGGTTGGAAATAACGGGATGGGCTGTTCGCTTTCTTCGTCTACCCCTAGCGTTACCGCAACCGTTGCCGACTGAAGTCTGCAGTCTGGTGGTTGGCGGAAGACCAAGTCAAGATAAAGTATGCCGGCCGGGTGTTTGTCGGATGCAGACGGAGAGTTCAATCCCATATAGCCCCATTTGGACTTGGTGAAGAGGAACCTGCAATCGACCTCAACCTTCCCAATCGATCCTTGCCCGACAGACACGAGTGAGGGGATGCTGTGGCTAAACCTTTCGTAGTCGTAACGCTTGTACTTCGAAGACTTGTTTAACTTCAACAGTTCTGGATGAGTGTTTTGTGCCATTTTGTCGCAATGCTTTCCGGGGGACGATGCTCGCGCGATGTGAGGAGTGATTGGCGAATCCTGAGGTTTGGAATACAAAAACATGTTTGACCAGGAAACTGCCTGACTTTTGAATGGAAGTATGTACCGCGGAAGAGAAGGTGGTATGTTTCAGCCTTGCTGTCCATGTCCTGCCTCAGAGCGGTTGCCTCGATGCCGCCAAGACACCCAATGTATTCACATCTTCAAATGTGAAAAGCGGGGAGGCGTCCTCAGCTTCATGCAGTGTTACCGTCTCTATCAGAGCTACTAATCAATTTGAACTGCTAGCCGCTGGCTTAGACCTCCGGAGAAGCTGGCGCAGCCCAACGTGGAGCATGATGCACGACGACTTACCGTATACGGCCTCGTGATTGGGCAAAGCTGTAGTCTTAAGTGGCTATGCTTCTTCAAACCACATGTTGGTTCAGAAATTCGCCATCCTCTAGACCACTGTACAATCCGTTACATAAGGTCAGATGGCCGTGAGGCTGTTTAGACATAGATGTACCTATCCGGTTTCATTTCTTGTCGTGTGCCTAGATGTTTTGTTGTCTTCCAAAGCTTTGAGGAAAATAGTGAGTTCACTTGTGGCCAAAGCAAAGGCATTGTTTCATGAAACCTTCTTATACACTTGAAGCTTACCACAGTTCTGCAGTTATCTTAAAGTCATCCCACTCCATGCCTCCCTCAAGGCGCAGGCAGTATGAGGTCCATCATGGCAACACACAGTCGAAGGCAGTATCTTGACATCCGCGAGGAACTGGATCGCTCTTTCTTACCACAAGGTCATAAAGCTTTGGTCCACATTCCGCACAATTCTAGAAAGATACATCGAGAGAATAAGGAAGACCATAGTTTGCCATTACCTGACGCAAGGAATGATACCGGTCTCTGGGAGGGTAATGGCCACCAGCAAGCCGATGCGGTCGATCCACCATCGAAAACACCACAAGCGGAGCAGAATGCGTACCAGACCCGAGGTTCTACTTACGATAAGGACCAAACATCGTCCCATCAGTCGTCTAATACTGCGCAAGCGAAAGGCATGGCTTTCGATGTAGTGCATGACCCTTCACGGTCATCTAAAGATATCAACATCCGTCTTGAAATGCCCATTGAAGAGGACATTAGTCCTGATCTGGAGAGTTTCTGCCGGTTCAGGCGTTTGGGGCAATTCAAAGATGCGAGGAACCTTTACACATCCAGATTGGGGCAACACAACACCGATCCTTACATTGCGATACACTATGCTGAAATGCTGGTTGCCTCCGGTGACTACAGGGGTTTTCGGGAGCTTCTTTACCCTGATGTCAGTCCGAAGACTGGAGTCGAAAAATCGGCGAACTTGAAACTAAAGACCAATTTCGAACTGTTGCGACTTCTATCACGTCCCCGCACTTTGAACTACCCCATAACCGCGACCCTCACTGTTCAGGACGCTCTGGACAACCTTAAAGGGGAGTCAACGATTGGCTCCACAGAGGTATGTCAACTTTTCAGTCACTTACCAGTCACTTCGCTAACCGCAAGAATCAAACCACCGACAGATTCAGTTGTACGCTCTTTGCCTTAGGGTATTGAACTACTTGAGAAACTCGTACCACGAAGAGATTGTGTATCAAGCGACCGAAATAGCAAAAAAGACCTTTGATTGGAGGACTCTGTACTGTCAGCTCCTGGGAGAAGACCGGATCTGGGACCTGAGAGACCTCCTCGTTGCAACAATATCTCTGTTTGGCTGGGATTGGACTGCCTCTACTATCTTCGAGTCTCAAGACCTGCATAAGCTGCTCGAAGTTATCCACCACGACTGGTTCCAATCTGTGGACGAAGAGTGCACAATACTTGGCCTTTTGGATATCTTCACGTCTCTTATCCTCGAAACCCGTCCCCGGGGGGCCATCCGCCCTGCTTTATTAGAGGCCTTGACCAAACATGCCCGGATCCTGGCAGAGATTGCTCAGCGTTGTGGGCCGAATGTGATGACCACAAGACCCTTCATTCAATGGATTCTGGCCAAGACAGTGTCGGAACTGAGACCAGTGGGAAGATATCAGGACGAAAACATTGGCGACTTTGATGGGCTCCTTGTTGACCAAGGGGAGAACATTCAACTTCCTGTCTTCGTCCCCGTGGATCACTCCAAGAAGCCGCATTGGCGTGCGTTTTCTGTCACATCTACTGCTGCACAACGGAGCGCTGTCAAGGTGGCCTACCGAGCTGCCATACATACAGACGATCTCCATCTTCAAGCAATGGCTTTGAAACTGCTTTGTTTGCTCTCACAGGATCCAACAGGGCCCCTGAAAACCCTTACTTTGCTGCAAATGAGCATGCAAGGTGACACTGATGGTCTTCTCGGTACCTATTTATCAAGATACATGCTGGTACAGAACCCACAGGAGGCCAAAGATCTTCTAGAAGAACTTACAGGCCTTGACAATGCTTCAGAGGAGTCGCTACTTGCTTCCGGTGCAAATCCTTCTCTCCTCTGGTCTCGCGATGTGATTCAGGGACATCTAGTGGCGAGCACCGCAGGCCATAAAACCGCAACAACGACTGGATGGGAAAGGAACCTAAGGATATACGGCTCAAGGCTTCCTGGATATATCGCAAAGTTCATCAAGGGCCACTTTTACCTACCAGTTCCTCCCCCGATTTCTCCCCCAACAAGAGTCTCCCGCAGCCCCAAAACACAAAATGATCAACGGCCGAGCCAAGATGCACCAAAACCGTCGAAACCGATGGCAACCACTCATACCCTACCGAGTCACCTGTCAGAAATGAATACTGGCCATGAAACCAGGAACGCACAGCAATTTGAAGCCACAGAAAACGTGCATCTTGGCCATACTGTCCAGTCAAAAGCACATCTTCAGGACCCACACACCCTTCGATCTCTTTCGCCCAGTCGGTCTCCCGATGTCCACACGCAGCCCCGAAGGCCTTCAAGAAGCCCTACTGAATTGGATGATTATCGCCGCAGCTTGAGGGATACGTCCTCAAAAGTACCCATTTTCCCGCGTTACAGAAGTGAGGATCAGTCACTTCCCAAAGCTATGCGCCCTTCTGAGGATGCTGTGTCCAGGGTTTCCAAAATTACACTTCCTTCACACTGGGACCCTTCTAGGGGTAAATTAGTTTACGAAGATCCAGAAAATGGCAGTCTGGTATTGCGTAACGGAGGCGACGATGAAAGCGAAAGGGGTGTTCATCATTCCGTAGTGGAGGTCAAAGTGAACCACCGCCATCCTGAGGAAGCAGCGAGAATTCAGGCTGGAATCTCCAAGACGCTTAACGAAATGTGGGGTGAAGGATCGTTTCGAATGACCGATATTGAGCAGCCTCGAAGACACCAGGAAAGGGATTGGGATCACGGGCGCCAAATCCAACTTGCTTCCAGAAATCCGGTTCAACCCCCCATATATCCTGGAAATACTAGACCTCTAGTCACTATACACAAAAGAACGCCGTCTCGCCGGCCTGAAACGGCTCGAACTCCGCATCCACCTTCGTTACGGGAAGAAGCCCTGCAGCGGTTTGTGGAAGATCAAAAGATGCAGGATGAATTGAGGCGGGGAGAAAAAGACTTCGCTCACATTGGAGTCCAGACGACGGCTCATATACAATCCCCAACACGGGAACAATTTGTATCCGTTCAGCAGGAACTAGAAGAGCAACGGAAGCAGAATGAATTGAGACGGAAGGAACTCTCCACGAGGAAGAAGAAAGACTTCGCTCACATGCAAGCCCAGATGGAGGCCGCTAAGCTGGAAGCGCAGATGATAGCTGAGGAAGAAAAACGACACGGTAGCACGTATTTCCATCCAGGAAAGCTACACATGCCAAACGGAGCCTCTGTCCCAATCGGCCTTCCACGCAGGGTTTCAAGGAAGCAAGTTGCCCGATTCAACCCGCATCCCGACTACATACCAAACCCCGAATACACGGAAGAGGACGACACAACTGTTGTTGCTTCCGAAAATCACACCTTGGTCAGCGGATATAATCCGGAACGGCCTCGCCCGAATTACAGGCCTTCGGGTGCACGCATTGTCGATCATTATGACGATGATATTGATATTCCGACAAAGCACCGTTCTGTTCCTGATCCTGCTGTGGATCTCGGTGAAGCTGAGAATGGGCAACAGCTGTCCAATAGCAACACCAATACCCTGAGCGGGTCGGCGAGTCTTCCAGCTGCATTGGCACAAGAGAAAGAAGACCCGACGCCCGTTCGACACTCAAATGAAAAAGACGACTGGTCAGAAGACGACTTTCGGAATGCATACAAAAAGCCTGTGGGACACTCAACAAAGAAAGATGACTGGCCGGTAAACAATTTCCCATGGGATGATGTGCCCATCAAACGCTCAAGAAAGAAAAATGACCGGCCAGGAAATTTTCGGGAGCAGCAGCAGGATGTCATCGACGCTGACGGAGCCAGAAATTCTGCCCATTGGGAGCAGCAGCAGGAGGTCATCGACACTGACGAAGCCAGAAATCCTGCATCAGAAACGGCTGCTACGGAGCCGCACACCACCTTTGAACCGCAATCATTGAACAGACGGGGGACGGGTGAGACGTGGGCTACGGTTTCTTCTTATGATGAGGATGAGGATGCCATCGAAAGAGAAGACACATATATTGTTCACCAATTAGACAATAAGCCGCACGAGTCCAACCCGCCATCACCTGGGCCATCACGGCCTGAAACCCCAGAAGCGGTCATGGAAACGAAGGTCGACAACACGCAGGTGGAAGTGGAAGATGAACCCGCGCTACCTACAGAAGAGAGAGTAGACGGCGACGACGACGGAGCCCCGACAGTGGAGGAGGCAATCGAGCCAGTGACGACTTTGGACCAAGAGAGGGAGGAGAGTGCCGGTGCCGGTGCCGGTGATGATGATGGTACTGGGACCGAGGGGATAACAAGGGAAGAACATGGGAAAACACCAGATGTCGGGAACGGAGAAAACATGCAAAAGGTCGAGGAGTGGGTGCAATCTTCCTCTGACCGTGGGTGTGAGGTGGACTCGACAAGGTTAACACCAGCCACGGCTCATATGTTTGTCTCTGACGATACAGTGGAGCCTAATAATGGCGAAGAGTGAAGACTGAAGACGAATATTGTCAGAATGCACGGTTGAGTCAAAAGTGGGTAAAATCTATTGATTCTGTATAAGAGTGTTGTAGAACCAAAGTTAGGGCCTCCAGAGTATTAGGGAGGTCTGTACCCCGATTCTGGGTAACTGGGAGGCTAGTCCTCTTTCAGAGCCCTCTTCTTACTAGCTAGATCTACACCCTAAACTAACACACCTCCCCAATTAAAATCTTTCAAAGACGAAACTGCCTAAACTGGCCAAAAATAAAGCTATTTATAATATTATATAACTATCTTAAAGTTTATTTCCTTATTAATCTTATCTATTTTAATATATACCATTATATTCTCCTATCTTTTCAACTCTCTATTTTTTATTAAATCTATTCCTACTATTTTTATAAACGCTACGTACCTCTAGAAGTCTAACACCTTCGTTAAACCGTCTATAAGTATTTTAACCGTCTCTAAATATTTAATCTTAATCCTTTTAGCAAATACTTCCTATCTTACTTAATATCTATATATATCTATATATTTAAATTTTATTACTAGCTTTATAACTTCTATAATTAGAATTCTAATAATTTATTAATTATTATACTCTAGGGTAAGGATAGGATTAATAAGCCTTACTATAAGATTAATAATAAACTTTATTATAAAGAGGGCCTCTTTAACTATATTAGTAAATATAATAAACTTTGCCTCGGTTATAGAAGTAGCTACTATTATCTATTTAGTAGCACCCTAATAGATTAATCCTCTAAAGAATTATATTATAAACCCTTGGGAACTCTTACGGTTTATAGAATTATTTATAAATAATAAGTTTAAAGTAATCCGGAGGACTTAATCTCCTTTATAATATAGAGCTATATTAGTAGTAGTGTAGAAATAATAAAGCACT
This sequence comes from Neurospora sp. CHS-2018a, assembly GCA_009802275.1. Classification (NCBI taxonomy): domain Eukaryota; kingdom Fungi; phylum Ascomycota; class Sordariomycetes; order Sordariales; family Sordariaceae; genus Neurospora; species Neurospora sp. CHS-2018a. Next base: position 1,593,419 of record RAKG01000001.1, on the reverse strand, counting down.
TTATTTATAGCTTTATAATAATTTGGACTAGGGTTATAATTATATTTAAAGAGCCGATTAGCGGCGAAAGTAATATTTAGTTGTATAATAACGGTGGTATATAGTATCGAGCCTACTTTAATTTAATAGAAGTATATTAAATAAAGTAAGGCCTTACCTTTAAAGGGAATTAATTTAATATTAGATATAGGGATTAAAGTAATATATTTAATATTAGCAAAATAATAGATCTTTTATAGGTACGAGCGTTAAAATAATTAGATTTTTTTTATTTAGCGGTTTCGAATAACTTTAATATTTAAGAATTATTATAATTCCTCTCCTCTAATTATATAATATTACTAATTAAGGTTATTTATATATCCCTTTATAGTAATAGCTTTACTAGGGTAATATACGAAGACTATATTATCGATGTAATAGAAGATAAAGATATTATTATTAATAAGGATATATAATTCTTTAGGGATTAGTTCGAAGCTTATTATTTTAAACGTATTTGTAAACTCTTATTATTAGAAGAGTAGGGATCGCTATAAGTTATATAGGGCCTTGAGTATTTTAAAGACCTTATTAGGGATTTTATAATTTGGGGGTATATGTATATAAATATTTTTATTTATATAGGCGTTAATGAAAATATTAATAGTATTGTATTAAATAAATTTGAGGTTAAACCGGGCGGTTATAATAATAAGAGTGCGAAAGGAGCGGTTAATAAGGGTAGAGGCGTACGTTTCCTACCCTACTTTTTTTATTTATTAATTTCTATGTACGACGAGACGTACTTTAATTTTATTAAATTTATTGTTTTTAAAGAATTTATACGTATATACCTATATATAATTAAGGATCTGCTTGCTTCGAGAATGTAGTTTATCCTTATTAACCTTTAGTTAAGTCTTTATTTTTTTATAATTATTAAGATAGGTTTATTCTATTTATTTAAAGAGGTTTCTAAGGATATAATAATTAAGAAATTTATAATTCTTAGGCGCTAGGGGGAAGCGATACTTATAGATAGATTAAACCTTATCTATACGAATTAGAAATTCGACTTCCTCTTTAATAATAATCTTATTATTATAAATAAATCTCTATAATTCTACCTTTATAATAGGTTTATTATTAAACGTAGCTATAGGTTAATAAAATTTATTGGTATTAAAGGCGGTTTTCTAAGGTTTAAAATTGTAATATATTTCGTTTTTAATATAGGGGTTTAAATAAAAGCCGGCGAAGAAGGAGGTAGGTAGCGGCCGATCTAGTAGCGGTATGTCTAGAGGAGTGGGGTATTTGTTGAGGATAAAGTTAATAGATATCCTTTTTGCGGGGGTATTCGAAATTTCTAGCCGGGGTTTTAAAAATATATAGTTAGTCTCTCCTTTTTAAGGGGATTATTTAAGAAGGGAGCTAAGGATATTGTATATTTAAGTATCTTCGAAGTCGATTCGGCTACCGATAAAGTTAAGGATTTTTAGTATTAGAGCCGTCTAGTTATATTTCTAGAGTAGTATAGTAAATTCGTTAGAGGAGATCTTTAAAGATTATACTTTTATAGGTACCTCCTTAGAATAGAGTGTATCTTCGTTAAATAATACGTTATAAGTATTAATAATCGCGTTAGTAATAGGGTTCTAAATATAATAGATTAAGGATACGGTGTAGCCGATTAAGTATCCGATTTATATTTTAGGATTTATTTTCTACTTCCTTTCTTCTTTCTTTTAAGCGGCTATAGTTATAGTATATACTTTATAGCCGTAAATACGAAGGTGTACGAGGTCTAGTTTACGAGGAGTTATTGTATTAAAACCGTTTTATTTAGTAATAAAAATATAGAAATATTCGTATAAGGATTTTTAATTGTAAAGGAGTTTAGGGGCCTGGTTAATAAGGTAAATTACTATAAAAATAATTTCCAACTATAAATTTTTAGCGAAATAAGAATTTTAGGTTATTGCTCTACTTTTTTCCTTAATTATACCTCCCGAGTATTTTGCGCTATTATTCTATATTTAGGTATATAGAATAGAGGGCTTAGTAATTATATTTCTTAGAGCGAAGAATTCTTTTATTGTATAGGATCCGTTAATTTTATTATTATATTTAATAACTTTTAGTTAGATATTATACCGGGTATTTAATATTATAAAGAGGTTATTAAAWAAGGAGGCGATTGTAATAGTTTTATAATCTATTATATAATAATCTTATATATAACCTATATATTTATAGGTAATAAATATAATGTTAGAGTATCATTACCGGCTTTTTATATAGTTAAGGAAATTTATAATTAATTTTTCTCCTAAGTTATAATTATAGTCGCGGGGTCTACAACTAATTTATCGTTTAATCTTTAATATAGTATATACGTTATAATATATAATAGAAGGGCTTTTAAAACGAATACTAATAATGTTAATAAAGTAATTTAATATTTAGGGGCTGTAATAGCCGAGGTAGTAGTATTAAATAATAGCCTTTTTTTTATAATATTTATAGCCGTTAAAAAAATTGAATTAATTACGTTGTATAAAGAAGGCGGCTTTGGAGAAGGACGAAGAGAGGTCTTCGAAGATTATTTAACGGTACTATATTATAAAATAATAGAAGAAGGAATAATTTAGGCCTCGTAGGTAGTTATTAAATAATTTCTAGTCCTAATAGAGACTTTTCTTACGAAAGAGGTAGAGAGAGACGAAGTTAATTGTAAAGTTGGGGTAAAATGCTATATTATAGAGACGGAGCTTCTTTAGTCCTTTATATCCTTAAATTATAATATTTATATTACTATATCCTTTAATAAAAATACGGGAATTTCTAGCTTAGAGGCCGTTATTGTAAGGAGTGTAGCGAAAGTTGATGAAGTAGTTAATTTTATTAAAAATATATAAAGAGTTGCTAAAATTAAAAAAAGTATTATTCTTGAGAGGGTATAGATTTAAGTCTCTTTCTCCTACTTAGAGAACTATTTAGTATACGGCTATTATATAGTTAGTTACAATTTCTTAAGAGCTTTTGCTAGAAAATTAATTATTTTTTTTACTATTATTACTTTATTTTATTTCCTATTCGTAGTAATCGACTTTTCGTTTCAATTTTAAATCGTTATAGAGGTTCTTCTTAATTCTATTTTAAACCTTCTTAATAAACTTCTATTTAGGGTTAATCCTCTAGGAAGGGAATAAATACTAATAATATTTAATTATATAGAGACTTTATTAGTACGTTTTATAGCGAATATTTAGGGATAATAATAAGAAGTTTATAGTTGTAGCTTCGCGCTTTCTCTTATAATAATTCTAAGTCCTATTAAATTGAGCGTCCTCGTCCTTAGTACTATTATCTTATAGACCGTTAAAGGTTAAGCCTATATTGAACGCTCCCTTATAGCCTTTAATTTTATTAATACTAATAGGAGGTCGTTTATTTAATCTTTTATAATAGAAGTCCCTAGATATTAGACGAAAATTAAGGGTATTAGCCGTTACCTTCTTATTAAAGTATTTAGAAATACTAAATATTTAAGTAGGTTTAATAGGCTGTAAATAATTTAAAAGGTTTTTAAATTAAGCGTTAGCTATAATAACCTCCGGAACGTTATAACGGATTGTATTAATTATTATAATATCCTAACTATTTATTTATTTACTAATCCCCCTATCCTTTTTACTAAGTTCGTTTAATAGTAGTTTTAAATAGTTGTAATATTTTTGGCGGGCCTCGGTTTAAGTATCCTCCTCTCTATAATTATAATTATCTTTAATATTAATATACTATTCGGCTATAGATTAAAGGGATAGAAAGTTATTAGTTTTATAGGAAGGGGATATAAATTCCTATATCTACTTTTAAATATTAACGTTATTAGTTTTAAAAGATTTGTAAACTTTTATATTATACAACTAATTAATATAGTTATATTTATACTCCTATAAATTAAAGGTGGTAAAGTCTATTAATTTAATTATAGTATCGTCGGTCTATTAATTTAAAATTCGGTTAATAATTTCTACGCCCTTAGAGACTTCGATAAATTCCGGGGCTTTAATTTCCTTATTTTAATTTACTCTAATTACAGTTAGAGCCGGGGCTAGGGCCGCAACTACGTAAATAATAATTCTATCTTTAAGGCCTTCGAAGATTTAGCGAATTCGTTTAGTACGGCGTAGAACCGGTCCCTTAATAATATAGTTATTAATACGGATGAGCGGGGGCTTTTAAACGGCCAGCTCTAGACTTAGTACGAAATTGGTGAGGTCGAGACCTTCTACGTAACTAAATAATTTATCGCTCCAATCCTAGAATTTTAAGGGCCTATTGAAGTAGGGACGGTTAGTTTTAAGGGAGGATTCTTTTAATAGGGATATAATTATTTATTAATTTAATTATTATAAGGTATTAGTACGTACTTCTATTAGCGTAAACGTAAATATTATAAGTTAGACTATTAATTATTAAAATGTACGGTTGAATTAAAAGTAGGTAAAATCTGTTAATTCTGTATAAGAGTGTTGTAGAACCAGAGTTGAGGCCTCCAAAGTATTAGGGAGGTCTGCACCCCGATTCTGGGTAGCTAGGAGGCTAGTCCTCTTTCAGAGCCCTCTTCTTACTGGCCAGATCTGCACCCTAAACTGACAAATGTCGGGTATTTTGCTCTTATTGTGTAATTGAATATAGAAAGATTGTGGGAGAGTTGTTGCAACTTCCCCAGAGGAGTAGATGAAAGTCTTTCATTGAACTTGTATATTGAAAGCATATAACAATTTTCATCTGAATCTTGTGGGAGACTAAAAATGAGTGTTGTTAACTTCGAGGTATATCGCAGGTTGTGACGATGTCATGTACCCTAACCCTCACATAACGGAAGTGTTGCACTGACATGCCTCGGCTTCCATGGTCAGGGGGAAGCAACAAATGACCTGCCCTTGCAGCAAAGATGGCGGGGCAGGCTAGGGCAGGCACGTCTGTTGGTACCTTTGATCAAGGGGCAATAACACTTGTGACTTGGGCAGAAGTCATTCAGGGACTCTTACCATGACATTCAGAGAAACCACGAGGTTATGGGAGTTTCTTATGGAGAAGTTGAAATCCTCAAATGGCATCGTAGGCTCAGCAGCTTGTACCACTTGAACGCATGTGATTTGGAGCACTTAGAGCCGATAAGATAAGGACAGAACCAGAGCCCAGAGGTACCTAGCGGGACAACGCCAAGAAGCCCAAGATCCCAACAAAATGCGCACAGTGACAGGAGTGACAGGGCCCCATCTCTTTGACTTTCCTGGTCTGGATGCCCATGGATGCCTCCCAACGCCAACGTCAGCCCAGTCGTCGTTGTTGTCCAGCTCGACAAAAGAGAGGCCCCGAATACTTGACGCTTTCAAAAGCAAGCACGAATGACAAGATCGCACATGGCGCCACACCCTCATTTGATGATCCCAACGTCCATTGTGTAAATTAAGGAGGAGGAGCTCTTTCTTTTTTTGATGTTGTCCCAACTCCCCCCTCTCTGCATGACCTTCAGCCTTGATCATATATATAAACCGTGACATCCATCAACTCCGACTAGACGAGGGCGCCTATACCGGTACCTGACCTCCAAAGACTCCTTTGGTCAGTCACCTACTATCCGCCTGAGACTCCTCGTCCCGTGCCGGCCTCCACCGTAAGGAACCATCTCGCAGGATAAGCAACTAAGCGCCAATACCCAGCTGTCAAGGCACTGGGCTGCGGGCTGCTGTTCGCTGCTGCACGTTGACGGTTGCAGCTTGTCGACCTGACGTTGTCGAAGCTCTAGACTTCCACTTGCCAGGTTCGCGGCCGGCTCCATTGGCAAGGAGAGCACTACCTCGGTGGTTACTATTTATCTCCGCCTCTGCCTCCGCCAGAGAGCCACCTCGACCCGTTCTCTCGAGTCTTGACCCCTTCCGTCGTCCTCTGGGCAACCAACCTGCCACATAAGCTACATATAGCCAGAGCTTCCCAAACACCGTCGCCGACAGAAGCTTGTATACATCCAGAGATCAACACATCCTCACAAACCACCGCCGCCGCCGTCGACATGCGGGATCCCTTCCCGTTCCCCCCGATTCCGGCTCTGGCAAAGGCCAGCCAGCCATGGGCCGACCGTCTGTCCTTCCCGACCCTGCCGCTCCATATCCACGAAGTCATTGGTGCTGCCGCCTTCTACACCTTTGTCCACGTCGTCGTCTCGCCCGTGGTGTCCAACCTCGTCTTCTCCAAGTACTACCCCAAGCACTCGCGCTCCAAGAAGGCCAACTGGGACACCCACGTCGTCTCGCTCGTACAGAGCACCCTCATCAACGCCCTGGCACTATGGGTTATGTACGCCGACAAGGAGCGCGCCGCCATGGACTTTGAGCAGCGCGTCTGGGGATACACCGGTGCCTCGGGCATGATCCAGGCTCTGGCTTGCGGCTACTTCGTCTGGGACTTGGGCATCACCCTGCTGAACTTTGATATCTTTGGGTTTGGCCTGCTCGCCCACGCCGTCAGCGCTCTTGTGGTTTACTCCTTTGGATTCGTACGTTTCTTTGTTCCCTCCCCCCATCCCTTCTATCCTATCCTCGCCAGCCACTAACCACTCCCGGCGACAACAGAGACCCTTCCTCAACTACTACTCCCCGACCTTCATCCTCTACGAGCTCTCGACCCCCTTCCTCAACATCCACTGGTTCTTCGACAAGCTCAACATGACCGGCTCCCGCGCGCAGCTGTACAACGGCGTCGCCCTCCTCGTCACCTTCTTCTGCTGCCGCTTGATCTGGGGCACCTGGCAATCCGCCGTCGTCTACAAGGACATGTGGCAAGCCGTGCACCGCGCGCCCACCCCCGAATACATCCAGTCCTACTACAACACCACCAGCTCCATCATCGACGCTGAGAACGTGATGCTCTTCGCCGCCAAGCCCGAGCCCATCCCCGTCTGGCTCGCCCTGCTTTACGTGGCTAGCAACTTGACGCTGAACACGCTCAACTGGTACTGGTTCTTCAAGATGGTTACGGCGGTGAGGAAGAGGTTTGTTCCTAAGGAGGAGGCTGGTAAGAAGGAGAAGCTCGATACTACTGTCTCCGACGAGAAGGAGAAGGCCAACACCACCTCTACCGAACAACCCAAGCGCCCCGTCACCGTCAACAAGTCCCGCCGCCAAAACTCGATCCTCAACAGGTCCCGCCGCCAAAACTCGCTCGAGGACCTCATCCCCGACAACGAGGAGCTCCGCGAGGGGACGATCCAGTAGGACTAGCGCGCCTTTCTCGGATTCCGTTCTCCTACGCGCCCGCCATCCTCACCACCTGTGGACGGGGACGCGGTTACCCACAGCAGCGCGAGCGGGAATGACAACGATCCGTCTTCGCTGGCACTGAGGCGTGTCATCGAGGCGATGAGCGCCGCCAATGATGGTAATGGAAACCTGCTGGACTTGTTGCCGTTGCCGCGTCCGGAAGAGAGCGGAGAAGAGCCTCTGCTGTTAAGGGACGTGATGCCGGGAAACTACGTCAGGACTAAGAAGGAACTAAAGAAGAGACAAAGATATGGAGGTTTTTAAGTTAGACCGTCAAAGTGACAAGGACATAATCTCGGATAACAAGGGGAAGAGGAGTTAAGAGGCCGTTAGAGACGGGCTAAGCGACAGCATCGATTCCTGGTTACAATTACGGGGTTTACTAGGCATATCTCTTTGGATACATCGTTAAACAGGGTAGATGGGTTGATGAGGTCTAGCCATCAATCGCTTGCGGAGGAGGTTGCTATATCATTTTGTCAGCGTTTCATATTTACAATGGGGAGAGGATCGATACAGCGTTCATACTGGCTTTTGTATGGTAGTATCTGGGATATGCACCATGGTATTAGTTAGGGTCGTTCAGGGTTGGTAGTATAGGTTAATGAGAATAATAGATGTTCATGAAAGGCCTTACTCTCAATATGAACGGCGAAGTGCTTCTCAATGGTGAAGTGGATAGCTACATTGCAAAGTCCACAAGTCCTTACTGCTTGATGAGGATCATATATCAAATCACTTTTACATAACGTAGATTATGGGCTGGGGCGCCCAACACGTCTGACGGAAGTAATAAGATATTAGAGGTGAAGAGGGAAGAAGAGGAACATAATTTATATCGGGAAGAATGTGTAGGGCTTCTGATATGCGATGACAGTCCAGATGGGATGAAAGACCTGAAGATCAGATGGTAGCACACGGATCTTATAAGTGTTGGCATGTGCTGCCACAGTCACATCAAGTACAGTGTTCAAGTTTAATCACCATCGGTAAGAATAGAAGCAAGTGCCATCTTTTTATACATACGTGACAGCTTGGGACTTTTTGAGTTTTCACATCCAAGAGGTAATCCAAAACTTGACAATCCATCCTAGTAATTATCATATTAAAAAGTATCGTTCTTATAAAAAATGCGACGATGCTATGCGATCCGCGGTGCTTCTTCCTCGTCTTCTCCTTCTGTTTCGTCGGCGTGTTCAGGTTTTGTGTTGTCTCGGAGAACTCGCTAATGCTTTGCACCATCACCCTCTTCTCATCCTTCCAACCTTCTCAACTCTCTCATTTGCGTTTCCCCTTCACTTCTCTCTTCACTCCAGATTCACTCGCTCTTCGTTACCCATTCCCCGGGTAGTCCGCACAGTCTATCAACAACCAACCCCAACCAACCAACAAAACTAAACCCAACCACGTAGATCCTGACTCAACCACGGGCAACCACTAGACGGAACCCACTCACTCACTCACAGCAATTCGACAAGGCCTACACACATTGTGTGCAAAAAGCTTAAAAACCGAACGGGTTATCAGGAGCTATTACACAACCATTGTCAGCATATAACCTTCAAACACACATTTTACTCGGAAAAACTTACTAGCAGCAGCCAAATTCGCCCTCCTCCCCGTCGCCTGCGGCGCCAACTTCTTCGCATCACCACTAATCCCAAACCTCACAGGCGGCGCCGGCCCCGTCTGCTGCGGCACCAACGGCTGCTGCTGCTGCTGGGGTCCATTACCAAAGCCCTGAGCGAAGCTCATACCCGTAGTCTGAGGCTGGAGAGGAGGCGGGAGTCCACCACCGACATGACCGTAGCCGGTAGGCTGGTGGATGAAGGGCTGTTGTTGCTGTTGTTGAGGGTATTGACCGAAGCCGGTCTGCTGGGGCTGCATGCCGGTCATCATGGGCTGTTGCATTTGTTGTTGTTGCGGCATACCAAAACCGGTGGGTTGAGGGATGAAGGGTTGTTGTTGAGGGGGGAATTGGCCGAAGCCGGTCTGCTGGGGCTGCATGCCCGTCATCATGGGTTGCATGCCGGTCATCATGGGCTGTTGCATTTGTTGCTGCTGGGCCTGCATCTGAGCGGTGTATTGCTGTTGGAGACGCTGCTGGGCGAGGTCGGCGAGGCTCTGGCCTGGAGGAGCGATCTGGGGTGGTTGGAAGCCGGTCATCTGAGGCTGGATAGGGGGTGGTGTGAAGGCGCTGGGCTGAGCGGACTGAGGCGCCGAGAGTGGGCGAGATGGAGGTAGAGGAGCAACGAGACCACCCTGGGCCGCGGTGAACTGAGGAGCAAGAGGTCTTTGGCGGGCGATGTTCTGAGGAAGGATCTGTCCACTAACAGCAGGCGGTTGCATACCGGTGAAGAAGCCGGGAGTGGCGCCGGTAAGCTGGGGAACCTGTGCCGGAGCAGGAACCGCGGAGGGTGGAGGCAACGTAATGGCCGGCTGCACAACTGGCGGAGGGGCAACCTTCTCGGGCTCCAAAGGTTGGGTAAGCAGCGACAACTCCTGCATCGACTTGGTAAGAGCTGCTGGCGGAGGGGGAGCCGGCGCGTCAACCAGAGCCGGCGCAGCAGGAGCAGGGGCCGGAGCGGGAGTAACGGCTTGCGCAGCCGGCTCGGGGGTTTTCGTCTTGGTGGGCTTGACATCCCAAGCATCATCATCAAAGCCCCTGGAAGGCTTGGAGGCAGACGACGTTGGCGTAGCCGCAGCAGTAGGGCTTGATGCCTTGGCACTACCAGCACCCGAGTCCTTAGAGAAAGCGTTGGGATCGACAGTGTTGCTGACCTCGACAGGGGGCGCCGGCCTGCCCTTCTTCGTGTTGTTGCGGAGCGCACCTCCTGGCCCAGAGAAGAGTCCTCCCTCGCCCTCTTCGCCCTTCTTGTTCCGCATGTACTTGTTATCCAGGTACCGCATGACCTTGATAATATCACCTTCACGCAAGCCCAAGTTCCTCAGCACAGTAGCATCAACATCTGGCAAGACACTTTCGTCGATAGCCTCCCGCAAGAAAGCTTGCGAATACCGCTCGCACAAAGCAACCTGTACGTCGCAACCGAGGAAGAAGTTGAACCAGTCGTAGTCGGGCTTCTTCGAGGAGTCGATGGTGGCGCCAACCCGAGAGCTGGAACCGCGGTCTCTTTCCCTGTCGCGCGTCGATCGACTAGATCTCGAAGACTCACCGGCGGATCGCTTGTTCTTAAGGTCGGATAGGGGCTTGTCTTCGTCGAGAGATTCACCAGTTACGCGCTCCACGTACTCAAGATCCTCAACAGACATCTTCGAAACGGGCACGGCGATCTGGACACCGTTCATCTTGTGAAGCCTGATCTTGCCATCCTTGACACCGAGGAACTGGGCCTCTACGCTGAAGGACTTGGATCGATCGGTCCATGTTCGTACCTTGGAAGCATCGGGCTCTGTCATAGATATGTCAGTATCTCCACAGTTTGCGAAATTCGAATGTAGGAGCACTCACTCGACTTGCTTGACGACTTGGAGCTGCTGCTCTGACCGTTTTCGCGCCTACTGCTTCGCTGTTTTCCTCTTCTGTTATCATCTCTGGCCGGCAAACTACTTCTTCGTTCTTGCAATCGCAATCCTGGGCCTACCTCAGAGTTCCTCTTCTGCTTCTCCTTCTCCTCCTCACGCTGGGCAGCCTTGATAGCCTCCTTGGTCAAGCGCGCCTCCTCCAGACGGTTCTTCTCGACTTCCGACATGCCGACCGCAATACCGGTGATGGCCGTCTCCGGCTCTTCCCACACGCCGCTGATCTCAATGTAGCTGCTGGGAACCACACCCTCCTTGCCGTTCTTGATGCGACGAACCATCCACCACTCGTCGCTCTTGGTATCGTCGAGAATAACAACCTCATCGCCGACGCTGACGGTGACCTCATCCTCGCCCTGAGCCATAAAGTCATACAGCACGGTACCCTTCTTCTTCTTGCCTCCCGCTCCCGCGGCAATGATCTCCTTGAGTCCCTCGAGGCGCACAGTTCCGGCCATGTCGCCCAGCATCGCGACGATCTCTTCAGCGGTGTCCTTGGCGCCCGCGTGAAAGTCGACGCTCTTGCTTGGTCGCACGAGCTCCATAAACACGTGCTTGCCCTCCCGAGAGTAGTGTGTCATGCAATCGGCCCGCCATTCCTGCGAAGGTCCGTCGTGGGAGTGTTCCGGTGCTATCAGAATCATTCCCGTCCTCAGGTTGATACCCAGCGTGGTCGGCATCTTCTTCTTCTTGCCCATCACCGACGTCATCTCGTTGATGTTGTACATGTGGAAGCCGCCAGGGGTGAGCGCGGCGGTCTGAGGAGGAGGCTGCGAGGTTCGCGGGCTAATGCCATAGTCGTCGGTGTCGTGCGATGCCGACTGAGCGGGCGGCGGCACCGGTCTGTAGGACTTTTGCTCCGGAGCAATTTGCGATTCGCCCCGCGGGCGGCTCGGAAGCGGCGGGGACCTAACCTCGTTTTCATAGTCTTCCGAAGCGTATGACTGTCGCTGGGGCTGGGGAACACTGATGGGCGCTGGGGGTTGGAACGATGAGCGGTTGGCCATAACTCCGGCGATGGCGGCAGCAGGGTTGGAAGCAGTGACGGGAGTGCTTGGCTCGGAGGGCACGCTCCTGGCGGGCAAGGGCGGGCTGGCTACATCGACGCTGACGCTTGGTGTTCTCTGCGGGAGAGGCGGAGGAGGAGCAGAAGCTTCCTCCTCCTCGGCCTGGTCAGCCTGGCCATCGCCCAAATCAATGTAGTTGGCGGGCGCGAAGCCGTAGTCGCCATCGTGGCCAACTAGGATCCAATCGGGGTCGGAAGTGTCGAAGACTGAGAGTTGCGCATCCTCGGGGAAGGAGAGCTCTTCGTCGGTCTGACGCGTGTACTCGTAGAGAGCGCGAGCGTATGATACGGGTTTCGCCTGGTGTCGTGGTGTGCGCGGTCAGTTCAAGTGATCCATCTAAATGCCAAGGCCAGCCAGCTTCCTATCCTCCAAGTTGGTGTAGGTATCCAGACGACACTGCAACGCAATCCAGATCTCCATCAGACCACATACCTCCTCAATGTAGTTATTCGGGATCAAGCCGACGGGCTCGTCATCGTCGGCGGCATTGGCCTTCTTCTTTGCCTTCCACCAATCGTCGTCCTGGCTCTTTTCCAACACATAGAGAATGTCGCCCTCGGAGATTGTCAACTCGCCCTCGCCCTGGGGCGCGTAATCGTAGATGGCCCTGTAGACGCCGAGGAAGCCCATGGCTGCGGGAATTCTACTCGTATGATGCTCTCTGGATGGCAGCCGGCATGAATTGACGCAGGGAAGTTGTTATTACGAGGAAAAGAATCGGGGAAAACGAAAGGCGCTGTGGTGCGAATGGTGGCTGGTGGTATCACAAGTCTTGGTTCTGCGGGGGGGTCGGTAGGAATGGAAACAAGGAGCGAGCGGCGGCGGCGGCAGCGTGTGAGAGCGGGTGACGCTGGGTTGGTGACGGGTGACGGGGGCGGCGCTGCGGCTGGGCAGACGAACGAACGGGAACTCCTGGATTGGGGGGTGGGTGCCAGTGATGCACCCGGACCGCTGCGGACGAGCTACTGTGTAGTTCTAGAGTGTACGGGCGCTCCTGAAGCAAGGGGCAGCCGCTGAGCGGACACTGTACCTATGCTTGTTCCTACACTAGGATCGTGGCCGGTCAAGGCCCTCCTGTATCGTACGGATAGCCTGTGATTTCGAGCGAAGGAACGTCGGGAAGATGTCGACAGCGAGCACGCGGGGCTGCAGTGACCCTGTGAAGAGTTTTGTTTTTATCGTGATCAAGAGTTTGGAGGTGCGGTCGAAATGGTCGAGCCAAGGGAGACAGTGGAAATTACTCGATGTCCGAGTCGTGGACCCGAGTGCTCGTTTAATGATGTGGGCTGCCCAATTCGCTGCCAACGTGATGGGTCGGGAGCCGGTCCGGGGGTCTGTTCGGGGGTCTCTGAACTCTAGAACAAGACAGCAACGAAGCGGTCGAGAAGGCGACTTAATCTTCCACGGGTGCTATCACCAAAATGTATACTCGTGAAAAGGAAATGTTCGCGGAAGAACCGCTACGAGCACAGAAAAAAGCGCGGGCAATGCATTGACCGAAGAACAAACTCCTTGTTTCTGACCTCACAAGATCGCGAAACTGGCAAGAACTACGTAACCTCCCAGCGCTGTACCTACCTTCTAGGGAAAACTGACTCTGCAGCGCATCTCGATCGTCATCCACCCGCTGAACATGAATCCGACCCAACGACCAACCAACACCATCGAAGCAGGGCAACTGGCGCAGGAACGACGGATGAATGTGTCCAACATCGTGCAGGAGCAAGCACAGCCCACCCGCATCTTCAGCACTTCCGGTAACTTTCACTTGTTACAAAGTGCTAATCAGCTGTAATTCAATCTTGATTATGAAAGTCAAGTTAGGCTCGTCTTCATTCGCACCCAACCAACACTCAAACTCTCCCATCAAGCAGCCAGCTGGTCTCGACCGGCAGACCCGGGCTTCATCAGCGATCTACTGTGTAGCCGCACGTGTAGATAGCGTCATATCCCGGGTTTTCCCTCTTGACATTGGGGCGCTTAGTGGATCGTTCATTTCAGGTCGAGGGTCCGCTGGACATGGGAGCCGTTCAGCTGGCGTCGTCGTTATTTATACGCCCCCTGAATTGGAACTGTTTCGCTACTTACGCCTAGTACGGTAACGTAACGATCAATACTAGCAAGTAGCAACTATCGTCAACCCCCTTTTTCTTGGTGGAGATACCCAAACGTAAGTCTAGACGCCAGTTGAACGAAGATGAAATAGCGAGAATACCGCATCTACTCAACCATAACAGATCTCCTCTTTTGGGAAAAGTCACAGCTTATGCGGGCAGTTTTAGCTCCTCTTAGCTGCATATGCAGCATCTCTCCAATAGGATTCGCTTATAATCCAACATGACCCACAGAGCATATCTGCTATGGTTGAGTAGATGCGGTATCACCCTTGAACTTTTTTCATTGATAATTCTGATAGTCTATATACCATGCTTCCAGATACCAGTACCAGTTCCAATACCCAGCCGGTCCAGACCCAGAATGGCCCAAAGTCTATAAATCTTTAACGCACATTACGCCCTTCACTCACTCACAAACCACCTCCAAACAATCAGGACAGTCTTGCACAGGCGTACTCCCCACCTCCTGCGCCATCCCCACCGTAGTTTCCGGCGGCTCCATATCCTCCATATAATCCTCCATGACAATCACGCTCGGCGTGTCCTTTCTTCTCATCACTTCGACCTCGCCGACGAATTCTCCAGATGAGGTGATGTCAGCCACCTACGGCTTGGCATCGCTCTCATGCATCGAACTCTGTCGGGTGCTGGTCTTGCGCCCTTGGGTGCGCGACATCACGCCGGGGAAATACCTAGGTTCGTGCTCGGGGAGATGCAGTTCCCTCATCGAGTCTGCGAGACCAGTAGCGGAAGCGGTTCCTTCGAGGGCGGCACTGGGGAGACCCAGCTGGGGCGATTGTTGCATTGGGCTGGGAAGGATCTGGGACTGTGAGAGAGAGTCGGTGCCCGCGTGGGGAGGGGGCTGCGAGGTGCTTATGTTGAGCGATGTCTTCGCTTCCCCGGTGCTAGCCTTCACAGGCGGCGCGGGAAACTTGGGGACTGCTTGAGCGGAGGCTGCTGCCGATTCGGCTGCGAGGGCGTTGTATCTTTCAACCCTGTTTTCACTTGTCAGCAGTCATTCATTTGTTCCAGCAAGGTATGTAAACTCACATTCCCCTTTCCTCAAGAAGAGTCCTGTAACGGAACTCCACTCTGCGGTCAGGCACGTTGGTCTTGACCATGGTATTGCCCTGGGCTCCCGGCAAGTGGAAGTTCTTGCCGAGCCACTGCTCCTTGATCGAATACTCGTAACCACTCTGCATCACCGAGTTCTTCGCAAGCTCGCACATGTCCACCGGGCTGAGCTTGTAGATCTGCGCCGCCACCGCATACTCTTCGATGAGCGGCTCCTTAGTGAACGCGAACTGGAGAGGATCATCTGTGGAGAGCGACACGTTGAGGCCACGCTTGAAGTATTGATGCATCGGGTTTCTCTCGTATGCCAAGAACAGCGCGTTGTTGCTCAACGGCGACATGGCGATACCGATCTGCTCAAGATAAAAGACATATTGCAAGACAGGAACCTTGCGCAAGAGAAGACCGTGACTAATGCTGTGGCAGCACAGGGCAGCGACGGCAAGATGCTCGCTGTCACCCGCCTCACCGCAGTGAGGACGGAGGACAAAGGTGTTGAAGCCACGCTTCTTGCGCCAGTGGTTAAGCGAGGCCATGTTCGCATACAAGTAATAGATCCAGTAGCTGTAAGGAGGGTTCTGCTTGCCGTCCCAAATCTTAGGGACGGGGAACTTCTTGAACAGTCGTCGCTCAACCTTGCTTTCATCGTCGACACTGTCCAGACCAATGACTCTCTGCAAGAAGATGTGCAACTTGGGGTGTGAAGACGGGTCCTTGGTGACCTCGAACAAGGGCTCGAAAATGTTCCTGACAACCTCCTCGAACGTGTTTACGACGCCACTAGCTTTGTAAACATCGTAGAGGCGAGGAATCTGGACGAGCCAGCGGACGTTGTGAGAGAACAGCTTGTTGTCGACAACCCAGTTGGCAAGCTTGTCCCACTCATCGAGGGACTTGCCGTAGATGGACACACGCCACTCAACCATCTGGTATTTGCTAGACTCCAGATCCGAAATGACTTCCTTGGTGATTTCGGCCAGGTAGCGTCCGTTAATGAAGTTGTCCGTCTTGAGGAAGATGGTACGCAAGCGCGACTCGCCAATCGGGTTATACTTGAGGTTGAACTTGTCGAAGCGGTGGAACGAATCCGTGTGAGCATGCATATCCAGCGTGTCGATACTGAGATCGTAGGCTGTGAGGTTGAGACTCTCAAACACCTCAGCCAGCGTCAGGTGCTTGCCATCTCTGTAAAGCACAATCTCGTCCGGATACTTCTTCATCTTACTCTTGATGAAACGCAAGAGATGCTTCTGGTTCATGCAGGCCGAGTGGTGAACGTGGGTGTCGACCTTTCTGACGTTATAGAAATCACGATGGGGCACCTTCTTGCTGTCGGCCGTCTCATCGTATCCTTCCAGAAGAACGTAGAGGTCGAACCGCTTTTCGAGGTACTGAAGACGTCTGAAGGCAAAACTCTTGCTAGGTCCGTCCGAGGAGACTGACAGGATGGCTTCCAGGTCCAAGTAATACTCCCTCAAGGTTGGGATCTTGATAGCTGGCTTATCGCCCTCTTTGTCCTGGTCGTTACGGTAGAACTGGTAAACACCGCTTTCATCCAGTTTGTACGTAAAGTCATCCGGACCGGGCGCAGGCAACAAGTCCTCAAGCACAAAATCCTCGCCAATATCCTGCCCAGGCTTGCGCTTCTTGCCCGTCCACTTGTATGGGGTGCCAGACTTGTCGTTGTTTAGTATCATGCTGTTTGCTAGGCTGTTTCCTGCGCTGGTATGAGCATGCGTGCCGCGCCCAGCCTTTTCCCGGTCTTCGCTCCAGGCCGGAACCGGGGGAGGAGGATAGATGACCCAGCTAGGGTCATCCTTAGGGTTGTCGTTTGGCCCTTGGAGGGAGAGATCGATGTACTTCCGCCTGAGATCAATGATCTTCTGGACATCCTGGAAGATGCCAGTAAGCTCAGCGGTGATCTGAGGGTCTGCGTCCATATAAGTGCTGCTTCCAATACCAGACACCATGCCGGTGTTGAGCAACGTCTCGTGCTGAGCAGCCGGGTTAATCCTCCCCGGTAAGTGCGAGCTGCCAGTGCCGGTCCGAGTGTGGCTATAACTGCCTGAAAGTCGCGGCATCCTTTGGCGCATTGAGGCCTCGATCAGAGGATCATTAACAGGGCCAGCGTTGAGCCCGGTGCCCATCGTGGACTCAGGGGATATAATGGCACTCTGGGAAGGATCCGTGGGAATTTGCCTTGTTCCAGCGCCGTGACCGTGGCCTGGGGCAATGAACGGGCTGCCAATGGGAGTAGCGTGGGCGTTTGTAGGAATCTGGTTCCTCTCGACCTGGCTTCGTTGATAGAACAGCTTGGCATCTGTCTGAGTCATCTGGCGCTCGGTTGCGGCGTCGTAGAATGTTGTCTTTTTGGGCATATCTCTGAGAAGCATGCCCTCTTCAATCTCTGCGTCTGTCGAGTGGTTCTCGGTGTGGCCCAGGTCGCGGTGGCCATCAGCGCTGCCAGGCCTGCTGCCAAGGTGGTCATGCTCGATGGTGTCGTCGAACTCTGTGTCACTCACGAACTCTGTGTCACTTATTTCATGAGCCCTGTACTCTTCATCGTCGGAGTCGCTAGCCGGAAGGTGGCTAGCCGCGAAGCTGGGAGACGTCGGGCTTGACGACTGGGCGTCGCGCGCGTAAGGGGAGGGTCCTGGCAGAAGATCATCAGACCAAAATCTTGAAGGTATTCGGAAGGGGGGACATTGGTCAAGGATCAATGACGTGGGACGCTGTGGTTCCTGCAACTTACCACCACACATAGTAGCAACTTCAACAGCACAAAGAGAAAGTGAACTGTTGCTGCTGTGTCTGGGTGTACACAGCGGAAGAAGGTGATGACAGCGAGGGGCAGATTTCCAGATTTTCCCCGCGGGATGGAGCCCAAAACAACGATTGGTCGTTGTAGTCTTTGGGCACAGTCACAGTTCAACCTGTCTGTTCGTTGTCCGACGTGTACGACGGGTGACGACCTTTTGGCAAGCCCGGTATTGGACTTGTGCTTGTGTTGGTGCGTGATGTTCTTTGGTGTGGTGTTCAGGTTTGTGTTGGGTTGAAGTCGGAGAAGTACATTGACTGTTAAGATGGAACGCCCAGACTAAAGCCCCTCCAAACTCCGAGAGACTCTGATAGTCTGATACGGAGATAGGGCCTATAACTGCCGTACAAAGGTGGTGTAAACTCTATCACAACCACACCAAAGCGAACGGGATCTTCCATCTGCCGTCCAATGACGCATCGCAACCCCACCAAATAAGGCTCTTGCAGGGGTTTTTCGATGGACCACTGACAAGCTCCCTGCGATCTCTTTCAGTCCCATTTCTGCACCCACTGCACTTGACAGAAGGACCGCCTGTAAAAACTGCTTGCATGCCGACCCTAAGGTAGCCGCTGCAAGGGCACAAGGACGCCCCTGGAGACAGACCCCTGAATACTTATTGATAGGGCGGTTCCGGCCCCTTATTCTCGGTCACTTCCGTCAACAAAGACAGTCAAGCTGGAAACTATTACCTAAAAGCTGTGATCGTGCCCTAGGATCGGTGCAGAATCCGAGTTTCATTCCAAACTGTTAGTCAGACACGGTTATCCCGGCTGCTATCAAGTATCAGCTGAACTTCTACAGTTACAACAAATCAAACCCCAAGCGGATCAAGCCTTTTTGAGCGGCGCGGACGAGACCCTCCGGACCGGAGCCTTCTTCTTCCCATCCAGCGAGTACAACCCGCCAGCGCCAAATACTATCACGGCTCCCACCAAGGTTCCAAACGCCAGCTTATTCCCGAACAGCCATATGCTCAACAGCAGACTGACAAGCTTCCGGATGTTGAGCACGATAGTGACTGTCAACGCGGTCGAGGCAGCTGCCAAAAGATTGACTCCGCGGATGCAAGCGTACTGAGTCAGGACGTTCAGTGCCAGATAAAACAGTTGGCTGGGAATGTGAATGTTCTCCAGGAACTTCTGGATGTTGGGCGACAGATTGGGATATTCCTCAAAGTCCGGCAGGGGAAGAGTCAACGGCGCGCTGTCGGCCAGTCTCTTAAACTGCGTTGTCAACGACGGCCAGAAGAACAGAAACAGGGGCAAGGACAGGAGATGCGAATAAAAGAGGTTCTCCTTCCAGTGCGGGCCATATTTCTTGTAAGTCTCTTCCGTGTAAAGGCCCATGACAGCCGATAAGCTCTGGGCAACGAAGAGAATGGCAAGACCAATGCCAAAGTCCGAGTTCTTCTCGTGAGACTCCTTTTTGCTCGATCCCTGGAATGTCTGTCAGTATCCGTACCCTGTTTAGACGTCCAGTACGTTATTGGGAGGCGTACCTTGCTTTGCGCATCAGACCAGGCCGCCGTGATCACACCCACGGTGAGGAGAAGCACGGCTATAATCTGGATTTTGGAATATCTCTTGCCCCATAAAGCTCCAGCAATCATTGTGGTTATGCTACCTCCTGAGCGCAGGATAATATGTACGGGCACCGAGATGTCGTAGCTAAAAGCATGGTTGTTGAGGACATTGATAGCAAAGAATAGCGCAATATTGATCAGCCATCGTTTGAGCGGAACTTGGTTCTTCTTGAGGAAGAAAGGCGGACGGCTCCAGTCGATCTGGGACGGCAGGCCGACAAGGGCGACGAAGAGAAATTGGACAAAGGTCAAGAGTGTTCCTGCGAAGGTTGGGAAGATTGTTAGCCTACATTCCCAGATCCGTGGTATCCGGGTTGCAAGCAATGCGAACCCGACCGGCTAGCTGATAACAGAGAGAACGTACCGGCACCGGGCTCAACTTTGATGATGGACTCGAGCGCAAAGACATTGGAACAGCACCCTCCAAAGATCAGCGAGAGCATAACTCCTATAGCTATCCATTGCGGAATCGTCTCGATGAACATGCGCCCAGCCAGGGCCATGGCGCGGCTGAAGAACGGACGGTTGTCGTCGATTCCGTACATCTCAGCCTTTTCGAGGGACGGGGCAGCATTGATGACACGGGGCGAAGGTTCCGACACAATGGTTCCTCGGTCGTCGCGGCTCTTGTTGCTGTTTACCGCATTGTGCTGCGGTTTAGGCGCCTGACGCCGACGTGAGGCGGCCATGGCGAATGTGCAAATCGGGGCATAAAGCCGCTACTGGAGCGTTGGGGGCGACGGAGTGAGCTGCCGGGGGGCGCAGTCGGCAATGTGTGTATGTAGGCAAGGTTCGGGTTGTCGTCGGGTTGGTTGTGATGTCTTTGGGCAGCCTGGAAATAGTTCGAATCGCCCTGTCCGAAGGAAACAACTTGTTCGTCTGATGGTGGGGCAGACAGGGAACGTTAGTCGGGTACCTGTAGCGGTTAGGTTAAGGTAGGTGGTTCCCTGACGTCGAACCTTGGGCCAGAGCTTCCAAGAAAAGCAAGCGTATGTGGGAAGGTGAAAAGGTTAAAAGGGGGGAACCAGTGATGATGATATTTTGGACGGGATGGAGAACGCGGTGGAAGAAATATGTACAGTCCGTCCGGAACCTTGGGTCGAGGCTGGCAGCAAGCAAAAGCAACCAAGTGGACTCGACCATCAACTTCATGGAATTTCCAGGCTCAAAGCAGCTCCATGACGACCCGACGTCGAACGGTCAACAGCCGACCCGCGCGAGGATTCCATTCGCTGGAATCGGTCCAACGTTACCTTTTTTAAACTTCCATGTGGCCACAATTCGGGATGGTGGAGATTTGCCCGTGGCAGACCGTGGCAGATCCGGATTCAAGCAGATTCGGCTGGCTTGACCCACCATTTCCACCGCGACAGCACCACTCACGATAAGCACGAGCTTCAGCTGAAATCAACTTGCCCACTGTTTCAGGCATTTCGGTCCACTAAAATTCGCAGGGCCAGCGTCCGGGCGGGACGGGAATGTGAAGGTGGGGGATCGATGGTCGGGTGGCTTGACATCTGCCGAGCCAGGATCACACTCTTGACTGTTCTTGACTGTCGTCGCCGAGCCCCCCGACTTTCACCTGCTCGAGTCGGTTTGAGGTCCGTCGTCCAGGTATCTTGTGATGTTGTGGGGTTTAATCTCTACGCCGTTTCCGAGATTCCGTCCCATCTTGTTTAGACTCCAGACTCGGCTTGCATGCCGAGATCTATGGAACGGGATGATATATTGGATACTGCCTGTGACGAGACACAGGAACAATGCAGCTGCAGCCAACAAATCGCGGGATGAAATCTGACCATGATAAATACTTCTTCGCTTCACCCAGTAGACTTACGTGCCATGGAAATGGGAAGTTACCTCTAGGTATATGTTCGGAGAGAGTCAAGTTCCATCGTTAACAAGGAACGGGATTGTTTGTGAATTAGCAATGCCCCTGGCTATTGTAAATAAATCAGGGGCCAGTCATCAAGGTGCCTGCCGTTGCAACTTGCAAGGGACGACCAAGGTGATGAACAGTTGGGATATCTCCCTGCAGTAACCCTAACCCCACGTTCTTGCGTTGCCCACTCCATCGAGAACCCTGGCCGCTTGTCCCGTATCCCGCCCAGGAGGCAGCGACACACCAACGTCCTCAGGAAGAAAGGTTCACTTACACCAACTTCATACGTAGTACCTCTCTTTGAGAACGTTTTTGAAAGAAACCACCAAACGATATCGAGTCTTGGAGTCAGCAACATTCCCCCAATAAACATTCGAGTTGACCACCCAAGTTGTCGCGCTGGGTCAACCTTCATTCCGCTCTTTCCTACTGCAATCGCCGTGTTAAGGTTTCACATGAGATGAGCCCTTCACAATGTGAGTTTATGACTATCGTCCTCATCATGCACTAGACATAATACTAACACATACCCTAGGACCGTATTCTCCCTCGTTATCATCAACAAGGCCGGTGGCCTAATCTACAACAGGACGTTTCACGAAGGTGGCCTGAATAAGATCAGCACCAACGACTACCTCGTCCTGGCCGGAACCTTTCACGGGTATGTCACATGTTACTCACATACCAAAACTCCATGCCCCTTCACAAATGCTAACACCACCTTCCCTCACAAAAGCGTCCACGCAATCACAGCCCGCTTAAACCCCGTCAAGTCCGTCCCGGAGCGGCCCCTCTCCAACAGCATCCCCGGCGTGCCAGGCGGGATCCTGACGCGGCCGGAACCGCCTTCGGGTCTGGAGGTGCTCGAGTCGGAGAACTTCCGGCTGCAGTGCTTCAACACGCTGACGGGGGTCAAGTTTTTATTATTTACGGACACGACGCAGACGAACGTGGACGTGATCATCCGGCGCATCTACGAGCTTTACTCGGATTACGTCATGAAGAACCCGTTTTACCAGCTCGAGATGCCGATCCGGTGCGACATGTTTGACCGGAAGCTGTTGTCGCATATTAGGGAGGTTAACAACAGGTAGTAGTAGTGAGTGGGGTCATACAGCACGACGGATGAGGAAGTGAGGGAAAGGGAGAAGTGGTGTTAAGTTTTAATGTTATGTCTATCAGACGGAGTTACCAGGCGTTTATTGGGAATTGATGCGGGCGGGCGGGCAGAGGGTCATGATAGAACAGCTTCATGCTCAAAGATGGACAGTAGGTAGTAGTGCCCATGTAATACCATAGCGAGTTTATTCTACACTAATACAGCCAGCGCCCATGGTAGTCGTCCCTTGCAAAGCGCCATAACTCATAATCCCGAACCGTCAACAATAAGACGCCTAGGAGGTGTCCATCTTGTCGCCATCATCTGATTTGCCGGGCTTGTCGTCATCCTTTTTGCTGCCACTACCGCTCGGCTCGCCGTCCTTGCCCAGCAATGGTTCCGACTCGCCGGCTTCTTCCTTGACGTCCTCCAAGCTCGCCTTCTTCGCCGCCTCAGCCTCCTCCTTGGCGCGCTTCTCCTGGCGTGCCTTCTCCTCCTCCATACTCATTCTTAGCGCAAGGGCCAACTCGGGGTCGACGGATGGATCGATACCGAAGGGGAAGTCCTCGCTCGCCGCGCCGCCGGTATCGCCACCAGCGCCTCCGCTACCGCCAGCAGCAGCCTCGCCGAGGAGGATAGGTGTCGAGATGAGCTGGTCGCTAAGAAGCTTGCTGCTCGGTGGGATGACGACCATGTTGGATCCTTCGCCACTCTTGACCTCGCGGTTGAAAGCCTCGAGCTTCTTCTGGTTCTCGTCGTCGATGTCGCCGAAAAGCACAAAGTCAACGCTGGTGTTGTTCTTCTTCATCTTTTTGGCGAGCTTAATCAGGTCGCTTTCCTCTTCCTCGATGGGCGAGCAAACAAAAATGACGATACGACCCCGCTGGGACTTGTTCTGTCGGTGCTTGAGTGCGAGCTGTAGTAGGTAGAATAGCTAGTTAGTTGTCTGTAGCTTCCGGGGAAAGATAAAGAGGAGATGCCACATACCCACGCCACCTGGATAGCCCTCGACAAGTGTGCCGAGCCACGGATGTTCTTCTTCGTCCGGTGCAGACCCTCGAGGATCTTGCCTTGGTCCGTTGTGAGCGTCACCAGGACCTCAGGACCCCTGCCGGCCATGCTCATGAGACCGACCGACGACTCGGGGTTGCCTTGGACGACGTTTTGGAAGATGATGTTAACAGCGTCCGTTTGCGCGTCGTAGCGGGTTGGTGGGTAATCTCCATTGCGACTGCTCTCGCTGTTGTCCACCACAATCATTACCGCTTCGAGAGGCATCTTGTCGGGGTTTGTTCAACTGCAAATTATTGATGGATGTCGCTGTGCTATGCAATTTGGTAAGAAAATCGTAGCGTCGCTCGAGGTTGGTATGGAAAAGGTTGGATTAGTGGGAAAGGTTGTTGATGGTTTGATGGAAAGATGATGTTCAGTGACAGGTCGGGGAGCTCCTGCGTAAGGCGGTTCAGCCTACTCTAGCTGCCCGCGTAGCTGCCGTTACGCTATCAAGTGGAGGTACGTACCGCTGAGTTATGTCAGTGACCTGGAGCTGCTGCAGCTGCACGCCCCCGTGTCCCTAACGCCTCGAGTGGTCAGTGCTTTCGTTTGTTTACTCCAGGAAATGTCGACCACTCAGAGCACAGCGTACCATTCAATCCAACCTGCAACACACTTCGTTCAAGAACACACGATTAGGACATCCAGACAACTTTTCACCAACATTTCCAATACATTCTTCTTTGAACGCCCGCAACAATCGCTCCTCGAATTGCGCCATACCTCGAACTACGGTGACCATGTCTCCCATTACCGGCGCGAAACGCAAGTCGGACGAGGCCGACGTTCCTGACGACGAGCAAAACACCGGCATCGCGGCGCCGTCACTTGACAGAAGTACAACAGAAACCGGACGACCAATTGGCAGCGAAAGTCCCGCGAAGAAGAAGAGGCGAACAGGAATCACGGCCGCGCAGAAACAAGCGCTGATTGACAACTTACAACTCGAGCGTAAGTTTATCCCCCAAACAAGCCAGTGACGATGCGCGTGGCCGACTAACAAATGTGTAGTCACCGAACGCGCTCGCAAACTCCGGGCGAACTACAACATCCATGCGCAAAGTCTTCGAACCCGCATCGAAATTCGCGTCAACCGCATTCCCATGTCCCTTCGCAAAGTGAAGATGGGCGATCTCATACACAAGTACTCTACCGAACAGCAACAGAAGACCACGACCACATCTAACGGCCCCCCGGTACCACCGAAAGATGCGACATCATCACGCCCCATCTTCCAGCGACCAGCGATTGCTTCTAGACCTACGTCTCCGATACGGCCCAGCCCGATCAAGACGACGAGGTTAGTCCCCTTTTCTCCTGCCCGGGGGAAATGGTCGCCGTCAATATTAACACCATCCAACCCTAGCCACGAAGTTTCCGGTCGCGACAAAGAGAACTACGAAATCGAACCCATGAACACCGAAAAACGACAACGTCTCGGCCCAGCAGCCGACATCCTGCGCAACCACCCCAACCAAGTCCTCTCGCCCACATCCTCCAACTCGCGCCTAGCACCACGAGGGGAGCGCACCCCATCACCTACCAAACAACACCACCAAACCGGTATCGATGCACGCCCAATTTCCCCAACCAAACCCACAGCCAGCACGAGCGCATCCACCCTCCTCAGCAACATGGTCGAAAAGGCGCGATCGCGAGCGAACAGCCCCCAGAAGCACTCAACAATAACAGAAGCGACGCAAGCCAGCGCGGCAAAATCCAGAGCCAGAGCGGCAACCACTTCGACGGCTTATGCTACCACCACACGGACATCGCGGAGAGTTAGTGGCGCCAGCGTGTCTAGTGAGGCAAGCAGCACGTCATCAGTGGCGGCGCGGAGGCAGCGGCCGGCGACGGCCACGGGCACGAGGCCTGGAACGGCGGCTAGTGCGAAGAGAGGTGTGATGAGTACCATCAAGAAGGGTGTGGCGGCGACAAAGAAGGCGGCCGGTGGTGGGACGAAGGAGAAGGCGGAGAAGGCGGCGGCGGCGGCGGCTCCCGCTGCGTCGGGGAGGGTGTTGAGGAAGAGGGGGTGAGCCGTTTTTAGTTTCGGTTTTGCGTGCTGGCTTTCGTATGTCTTTTCATTGCTGGTGTATGGATATGGAGGAAGCCCGTTCAGGTTGTACGCTGTGGGATTAGCATTGTTACGGTTTGGCGTTGGTTTGTATAGATATCAGGACCGCCGCTAGGTGTCAGCTGCGCAGAGTTCGGCGTTACTAGGTCTGGAAGGGTACATTCAGGGACAGTGGGACATTGCAAATCCAAGTCATTTTATCATTTATCGCTTTTGTCTTTCGCTACTCGTCAGGGCTAGAAACGCCTCTTCCCGCACCCACAAGCGTTTAAAGAAAGCTTCTCTTCCTCGGTCCAAAGCGAAATAGCCAGTACAATCCGGATAGCCCTCTTAATATCAACAGAACTTTATCATTAACTCCCGCCTGGTTTAGGCGCCTCTGCAGTCTCTTTCAATACCGAAGTCGAAGTCGAAACATCTAGTTTCCTTCGCCCTTCTTCTTCTTCTTGTCTTCCACGAGTTCTATGTTGTCTTCGGGGACCTCCTTGTACTTTTCGAGAATGAATTCCTCAATCTCGCCGCTCACATCGCCCTGGACGACAATCTCCTCTCCGCCGCTGGGTACCTTGGTTACCGAAGAGCCGGTAGCGAACTTCTTGCCAAAGTCCTTGGCAACCTATTACACGTTTTGAGCCACCCTGTTAGCGATCGCTTTCCAAAACAGGAACCGTCGAGGTATATAGCAACTCGTAGGCAGTAGTTCGGTAGGTGGTACGATGTTGTGAACAGTACCTTCTTCAACTCCAACCCAAACGCCTCCAACCCCGACACCGAGGTGACGTATTTCCTCTTGTTGCGCTCAATGCGCTTGATGGTCACCACGCTGTTGGCGCGCTTGTCGGCCTGCTTCTGCTCCGCCGCCTCGGCCTTGGCCGCCTTCTTCTTCGCGTCCTTCATGGCCCGCTCCTGCGCCTCGACCGACAGCGACGCCATCTCGGCCTCGAGCACCTCCGGAGACCATATCCTCGAGTACATGGTCGGCTGGTTCTTCTCGAGCCATTGCTGGCACTTCTTGACGGTTCCGCCGTATTCGCAGTACTAAATTCGGGGAGAACGTGGTTCGGTGGTGAGCTGGGTGTCGTCGTTCTCGGGCGGGCGGTTTCTATGGGACGAAGGTAGGGATAGACGAGAGGGGGAATCATCATACCTCGGGCGGCAGGGAGCACACTGGAGTTTGAAGAGAAAATGGTCAGCGCAAGGTTTCGTGATACGGCGGCAGTCAATCAGAGGGAGCGCAACTGTTGGATGTAAACTTACCACCGCAATAAACAACATGACGTCCTGAGAGTTCGGTCATGGCTGGATCTGTGAAGGAAATAGGCGCTATGGGTGAGGTATGGGTCGAGGTATAGGGTATACAATTGTGTCGTCGTTCTGTGATGTCTAGCCGATGTATGTATGTTCAGTTGCGTCGCGAAAGGTGATGTTTTGTTCCAGGGGACCGGACAGGCATGCAAAGCGGATCATGAACGGGAAGCTTGTTGCACTTGCCCCTCCTTATCGCTGCTGGGGGCGTTCGCGATTGGAATTGCGGGGCTTCTCTTTCATCTCATGGCGGGGCACATCCGACACGGCACTGCCGTGACGACAGCGTGGGCCAGTTGAGAAGAAGCACAGACCATTTAGAGGTTTTGAGCGTGCTCGCTGTGCTCCACAACTGACAGCGCCAAGCTTTCTATAGTCCGGGGAAGGACTGTGCGCTTTTGAAATAGCCGCCGAGTCCAGACTGCAGCCGCCGTGTCGTTCTCTCTTCAATCTTTGTTACCGCCGTGAGCGCCGTCAGCCCGTCACTGCCACAGACGGCGCGCATCACTTCCACGTTGCTTCCACATGAACATTTCGCTGGCTTCCAGCCTCCTTCACCGCACCGCATCGGACGCGGCGTCGGCTACCGATACGGACGCCACCGAGCATATGGTCGGATGCGCGGTCGGGGCACGTCGAGACTGAAGAACGGGAAATTGGTGATTTGATGAATCACAGCTGAACAGACTATGGACCTCAAGCTCAAGTGTCTTCAGGCGCTAGAGTTCTCATCACCAAGTCATCACCTACTACCTCCAGCAGATCAACTCATTATCACTCTATGCCCGTTATCGCCGATTCAACATCATGGTGGAGTGATCTCCTGATAAAACCCCAATTCGACATTAGGACTATTGTCAATGGGAAGGGGTAACATGCGTCGATTGAGCAAAGTTTCCTGTGGCCAACCATTCCAGCCTTTTCGACACTGCCTCAGTTTCTCTCATCGATCCTCGGCTGCACCATCAACGGGATCCAGGGTTACATCGATCTCTAGATCACGAATGCAAGGGACCATTTTACCCAACATGGCTGTCACCTGTTCATCTCTTCAATCTTTTTGATCCTTCACCGTCTGCGGATCCCCATCTTCAATGCCTTCATGCTGACCTGTTTGGGAATTACAGAGGTTGGAGAGTGTACCCGTATGGATTCTACACTAGCAAAATCTGGAGGTGGACAGGACTGAGTCCAATCACGGTGGATGACTCGATATTTTAAGCGCCCAGCTGGGTGCCGGCGTCGGTCCCGGCCATGTCATTGGTCGTACCGTCTGCAACGCTGTCGATGGACAGGCCCCATTGGCGCGCGCCTTGTCTTTGCATGGCACGCTTGGTTCGCCGACTTCTTCTTGGTCGACCTTCTGCGCAACCTGATTCGGTCGCACAATCTTCTCCCACCCTCGTCAACCGGCCATCTTGGACTCGTGGTGCTGCCCAACCCAAGCTAGTTGCGGTCGACTGCTGCGACCACCCTGTGAGATACTGGGAAGAGTGAAGCGCCGTCTCGCCGACTGCCAGGGCCCGGCCACCAGAGTCACGTCAACAGGCGACAACGGGGGCGCAATATGGGAGAACATGGGACAATATCAGCGGGAATCCGGCTCTCATATGGTGCTAGAGAGGCTGCTAGCCGCTGTGGTGGGAATCGGCGGACAGCCAGTCCAAGTGGACCCTGCCATCGCCATCACACACCTTTCCATCCATCCATCTTTCTTTGTCTCTTATAATATCGCGTGGCCCAGACCGGCTGCGTTGAGCAGTCCTGTTTAGATCTCCATTCTCTTCTTACGCCTTTCTGCGCAAATACAGGAATAGAGCTTCGTTGACCGAAGCCGGTCCATCGTTTAACCCCCCATTTCCATACTCTTCGTCTTACTGTTGCATTCGCATCGACGCCGGCGTCATCCCATTTTCCCGGTCAGCTCTATTTCCAGTATTTTTAATCAATATCAGAGCGACCCTATATTACCACGACACCAACACCATGTCGGACCTTCTGATTTTGCCCAGCACTACATACCGGCCACCCTCCCCGCAGGGCAGGCGGAGGATGGCCCGGACTCTTAATCCTATAATGGAGGAACCTGAACAGACCGATACCGAGACACAGCAGCAGGAGCAAAGGAGACACTTCAATATCCAGAACAATAACAGCAGCAACTGGCCAGTCAACCAAAAGATCGAGCAGTGGCTTGCCCCTTTTTCTCCCTTGAGCGACCATTTCCCTACGCCACGGGGCCTCCATTTCCTTGCCGCCCCGATCCTGCCGGCAACACCGTCGTGCATTTCGAGCTACCGCGGGCCGGACACGGATGCCGACGACACAAGTTCAGAAACTTCATCTTCCAACCCTTCTTCGGGAGCGTGGAATAATAAACGATCAAGCGCCATGACTGATGTGACGGAATTTGACGACCTTTATGACATTTCTGATGAGGAAACGCAGCGCAAGGAGATGCTGCAAGCAAATGGTATTGGTCGCCACATGAGTTCGAGGAGGAGTCTACGGAGGTCATCGAGAGCTTCAATCGGTCAAAGATTGTCCCTGTCCCGTCTGGTTATCCCAGCCGATGTCCAGGCGGATGCAAAGAAGAACATGACATCGCCCATTCCACCAACACCACCATCCGCTATTGCCATGTCCCCAGCTGTCAAGTCACTGATGGAGCTACGACAAATTCAGGAGATTCCCAACGTCTCCGCACCCCCATCCCTTGATGGCAGCATCAACTCGGAGGAGATGGCTGCCATGTCCGCGCCGCCCACCCCTTTGATTGGAGCCCAGGACAATGTTGATGAGGACTGGTCGGGAGTTCGTCTCCAGCCCGGCGCATTGGAGACGCTCCAGGCCCTTTCCTCCAACCACGAGTCGGAATATGATGAGGCCCCGGCCCCGGAGCAGGTTATCGAAGTGCCCCAGGAGATGTCTCAGGAAATGTCCCAGACTCGTCAACTTCCCCGTTTGATGACCAGCCTCAACCGGGCCCCGTCCGGTCAACGTCGGTCCCTTGCTGAGCTTAGCAGGCTTGAGATCCCTTCCCCTGGTGGTTTCTTCTCGGAGCTCTCTTCAGCAACCCGGCGCACATGGAACATGGGTAGCCAGGCGGAGGAACCCTACCCATACCAACCCCCAACTTCGACCACCGCCGAGAACTTCTATAAGACCCCTTGGCAAAACGCCCCCAACACCATTCCCCCACCACCCCCTCGGCCGCTTCACCTTGACGATGGACCTTCGAACATTGTCGAGCGCGTAGTTGAGGTTCCTGCGGGCTTGAACCCGGAGGAGCTTCCAACAGCAGTTCGGGTTGAGGCCACCCCAGTCACTGCAGTCAGGATGCCTGCTGCGGAGCCTGAAGAGTCCGCCCTTGAACAGATTGCCGAGGAGACATTCTCTCCCATGGTCGGTAACGAGATCGTCGCTAACGAGATTGTCGACGATTATGATGCCAAGTATGTTGCCGAACAACAATCGACTTCGCTCTCCCACATCGAACGCACCGAGCTGTGGTTGATGGCCCAGAGAGCCTACCTCCAGGGTGTCGTTGGTTTCTCCGACGAAACTGAAGTCCCCGAACACCTCAAGCTTGGTCTTGAGGAGCCAGAGGCTGAGGTGGAGGTGAAGGTTGAGGAAAAGGTGGAGGAAAAGACAGAAGAGCCGGCTAAGGAAACCACTGTCGAGTCCGAGACGAAGCAGAAGAAGTCTGTCCGCTTTTCCGAGATCACCATCAAGGAGACCGTTCCCAAGTCTCTCCCTTCCAAGCTGGTGCGCATGGAGAATGCCTTCTACCGCGCCTTCACCGATGCCGCCGTCAAGACCTGCCCCAGCGACGTCTTCGTCAACCGCCAACCACGCTTCGAGGCGCTCCAAGCTCAGCGTGTCGCCCTCAAGGATGCTCACCGCAACCAGCTCCTTGGTAAGTTCCAGCTGTCTGTCGTTCCTCAGTCAGCCAAGAAGCGCATGAGCGCCAACGTCGCGCGCGGAGATGACGTCCTCGTCGATGACCCGGAGAAGCTCCGTGCCGAGAAGGAGGCCGAGGCTAGAAGCCAAATGAACATGGCCACTTGGCACGTCGCCGCCACCAAGCTTCTCAACGGTGGCCGTCTCATCTGCGCGCCCGTCGCCAAGCGCCTCGCGCGCCAAAGCCGCTTCGCCCCCGGCGCCGACGGCGTCAGCCGCGACCGCGCTCGCATCCTCGACCTTGCTGGCCAGGGTGCCTGCGACTGGGCCTGGCACTGCGCGCTGCAGTACCCCAACACCAAGATCTACACCGTCACCACCAAGACGCTCCGGCAGCTCAGCAACAGCAACATCCGCGGCCCGCCCAACCACCGGCAAGTCGCCGTCGACCGCCTCGGCAAGCTCCCCTTCTCCGACAACCAGTTCGACCTCATCTCCGCGCGTGAGCTGCACGCCGTGCTCAAGCTCTTCGGCGAGAACGGCGCGGACGAGTGGGACGCCTGCCTGAAGGAGTGCATGCGCGTCCTCAAGCCGGGCGGCTACCTCGAGTTCTCCGTTCTCGACGCCGACATCATGAACGCCGGCCCGCTCGGCAACGCCAAGGCCGTCGAGTTCGGCTTCGCCCTGCAGACCCTCGGCTACGACCCCAACCCCACCCGCTCCTTCATGGCCCGCCTCCGCCGCGCCGGCTTCGACGACATCCGTCGCGCTTGGATGTGCATGCCCATGGGCCCTAGACACTCCACCAAGCCCCCCGCTCCGCCTCCCAAGGCTGAGACCCCGGGCCTCCCTCCTGTCAAGCCCATCAAGGACAGCGACAGCGGCATCGACCTCTCCAACTCTTCCGCTGAAGGTCCCAAGACCCTCGAGCTCGAAGCCATGGTCTCCGGATCCACCGACAACGTCGCCGCCATCGCCGGCATTGCCGCCGGCTGGAGCTGGGAGCGCTGGCTGCTGCGCGCGGAGATGGAGAAGGCTGCTGGCGAGCTTCGCTTGGCCGACATGGTCACCCCCGGCGAAGCCATGCGCGAGGCCGGAAAGATGATTGCGGATGTGCATGCCGTTGTGGAGGAAGGCAGGAATGTCGGGTCTGGGTTCCGCATGCTCAGGGGGTATGCGAGGAAGCCCAGCACCAGCTTGGCGGCGAGGGAGAGGGAGGTCAAGAGGCAGAGGGAGATGGATGGGGAGAGGGTGGGGTTTATTGATATGGTTTTGGATACTGATAGTCTTTGTTGAAATTAATGATGGGAATGGTTTTGTTTTGTTCTCGCGGGGTGGGGGTTAAAGTTCTAGGTGGACAGTTAAGGTTACTGGGGAGGGTTTGATAGTGGACAGTGGACAGTTCTAGATGAACGATTGATATTCCCTTTGTTGATCTCCAGGTTTTGTCTCGTACTTATTATGGCAAGTGGTGTAGTTAGTGTAGGGACGGTGCTACCAGAATGCTGCGGAATACATAATACATGCTGGAAATGGAGTGTTAATCAACCGCTCACTCTTCAATACATTTTCGTCGTGGTTCATAACGCATGTGCTTGTGAAACTATCATCAGCTTCCCATCACCACCTTCTTTTTCTCAGTATCTCCTCGTAACCTCCGCTATCAAGCAGTGGTGAATCGTACCTGGAGAATGAAAACAAGACCTTGCCCTAACTTCTGACGAGCGGGATATGTTGACCATGACACTAAATATAATAAGGCAATGTTACGGTACGGCGATAGATATTTATTCACAGCATGAGTAAAGTAGGCTATGCCCATTATCGAGCATCCAGACACCAGACGAGATATATGGTGCTCAATACTCTCTACTCATACCAAAAGAGGGACCCCGCAACTTTGACTTCGTTTCCAGGAAATGTAATGATCACTCCGCAATTCTAGCAAATTCATTTTCCTAGAGTACTACGAGAAACAGTGATCTGATGGGAAAGGTAACGGCCAATTCCGACTTTTTCCTGAAAAGCTATGAGAAAGTCCTCCAAAGTTGATTCCTTCGACCTGGCGGTTTGGCTCAAAACAGCTCCCTCGTCTTAGGGACCACCGAGCTGCGTCGCTTTCCCAACGAGCGGTAGAGTTATTGCCTGTTTAGGTACCTTTATTGTCCAGTCTCATCGAGATTCCAATCCACAGGACTCCGGATATCAGGTTCCAATCCTATTGTAGGCGAACTTTCTATGAGTGGACCCCGGTTCTCAAATAGCGACCTTAATCGTTGGCTCTGTGATGCTTCTGACTTCGGATTGACCGCAAATCTCTTGAAGCGCTCGAGAAGGCTCCTACCTCCTTTGTTATCATTTGAATCTACCTCGGTCGATTTCCCCTCTAAAATTTTGGTAGTTCGCCGTCTTGCCGGCTTTGTCGTTCCTAAAGCTGGGATTGCCATTTCGCCCGTAGACTTTTGCCGTTCCAGGGCCTTCCTCGCTGCTCGTCCTCTCGGCTTTTTTTTGGCCTCAGTCTGCAGCCTCTTGAATGTGCCTTCCGCCTCCAAGCCATACTCCTCCACATCTGAGGCCGTAGTCGAAGGGTAGGATAGTATACTTTCGAAGGATCGTCGTGACTGTGAAGCAATAGATGGGCGAGCAGACCTCCTTTCCGGGCTCTGTGGTTTTTTTTCGATTACTTGCGGCGATCGCCTACGTTGATGTATATTGACTGCCGCAATTGGCTTGTCATTGTCCTTCAATTTGCCGGAATCCCGTGAGTGATACTCTATATCATGTCTAGTGTTCCGTACAGACACGTCTTCTGGATAGTAGGACACGTTGGCGGCGACATGTTCCTCAAATTCGGGAGTAGTAGCTTGACTGCGGGAATACTGGCTTTCTCTTTCGGTCGACATCTAGTGAGTTATTCTATCCCTCGTATATGCTGCCTCTAGTGCTTCCTGCTTGGTCTGATGATCTATGGAACCCTGAAATCCGGAGTGGGCGGTCTAAGCATGCTGGCTATTTGCTTCCTGATCAGCTCCCTCACCTGGCCCTGCTCAGGTCTGGGAACCCCTTGTATTGCCCTTGGTTCCTTCATCACTGGTTCATTGTCCGTGATATTTTCGTCGGAATCAGTGGTACTTCGAGGTGGCCGTTGCATTTCGTCACGCTCTCTGTCCTCGCGGCTTCTATCACTCCGTTCCTCCTCATCATTATGACTGTACCTATCACTATCGTCATGCTCTCCTTGCTCGTCCTCGTCCTCTTGATCATATTCGACAGAGGGAAGAGCAAAAAGAGCAATCTGTTCTAGATGTAAAGCTACGTGTGAGATATAGAGCTTGTCCGAGGCGAGTCGTTGGTCGCAGAATACGCAATCTCCGCGGGCTTTGGTAGGATCTGGAACACTGCAAAGGTGGACGAGCTCGCTGGTATGTTGATGAGACAATTCATCTCTGTGGATAACCGAAGTATGCTCCTCGAGGTTTTCCGCCGAGTGCAGGTCCTCATCGCAACCGAAGGGGCACCTCCAAAGCCTCCAATGTTCGAAGCGCATGTGCTGCGACCAATCCGCGCGGCGGCCATAGAGCCTATTTGGCGCGGAGCAGCTTTTTGAAAGACAAACATACGGTTGGAGATCCCTGAAGACGTGTTTTCTACATACTACATGTTAGTAATAGCATTCCATTGTCATTGCATTGAAAGAGGAACGATGGGGGGCTCGCCGTACTTCCAAGCATGACGATTCTCTGCCAACACTATCGAGTGGCAGAATGGACATTTGAAAGGCCCAATCGCGTACTCTTTGGGTATTGGTGGCACTCGGGGTTGATCTGGGTTGGCTTCTGAGGCCGCGTAAGAGGTTGTCGAAATCTCAGATCTGCTGTCGATATCGCCGTAACACGCAGCATGCGGATCTTGACGATCTGACGTTGAGTTATTCTGATCTTCCAGATGATGAGGCACCGGGGAGGCAACGGTTGTAGCTTGTTCGTCGAGGTTCGGCTTTTCCACCTCAACACCAGTGGTCAACCCCTCTGCAAGCCGGTTGAAGTGCTCCTCTCGATACAAAAAGTACTGGCGTCGTATGGACAGAGACCGTCCCAGTCGACCCGCTAGTTCATCCCCGAGGCCAGGAAATTTCTCCCGTACGTGAGAGATATCAAAAGGTTCGGAACTTTCCATAATGACAGCCCCGTATCTGGATGAGAAGTGGTCATGGGGTTTTGGGTTCCGGATCAGTACGGCGAGTCGCAGGAGGCGGTCAAGGGCGTGCTTAATGTCTTCAAGATGTCCATCAAGAGTGCTTTCTTCCGAATCATCATTTTCTGAGAAGTACTTGGCAAGCTCATCGTCCACATCCGTCGGATTTTGCTCATCTTCTTTGGTGCTCAACGCATCGGCCAACTCGCTGTCGCCCAATGCACTGGAAGCTAAAGTTTGACCCGCAAGGTTAGCAGCGCGTTTCTTTCTGCACGTAGTAGCTGGGGACATTGAAGCTCTCTATACCTTCCGCGAGAATGTCGCGAAGTTCTTTTAGAAGGGAGACGATATGATCATGGAGAGAAGATGCATCGCGGAGTTTGTATTCAAGGGAACGTGTTCCACTGGGTCTGTGTGCTCCTGAGCTTGCTGACCAGAGTTTGAACCGCGCCAGATGAGAGACCAAATGAGAGCTTATTGTGGACGCGTATGACCGGCTACTGGTCTTTGAGTTGGCAATCACGCTTTCAAAAGACGACAGGATGGAAGCGACCAGAGGGGCTATCCTGGAGATGCCGCTCATTGTTGAAGTTTTGAGCCCGATGCTACGGGTTGAGAGAAACGATAATTCAAGCGTCAGGGTAAAGCAAAGGAGATGTTCTTGGTTTGACATCGAATATCGATTTGTACCTGCCTTACTTGTCAAGGTTACCGCTTTTTTTCAGTCGATTTGGATTCGCTCTAACTAGCTGTAGTATAGTACTGCCCACTTTCAAGCCTCCTGCAAGCCAGAGTGGGTATGTGAACGTGGCTATACAAGGGGGTGCACACTGGCTGGCACTCGCTTATATGCCCAGATAAGGTATGGCGGGCCGCTATACCCTTTCTGAGCGAATCCAAATCGAATGAAAAAAAGCGGTAGAAGCGCCCGGTTTCTGACCTCATGCTTTATGTTGGCAGATTGGGCGTTTCTACCCGTTCTGACAAGTAGGCGTCCTGGCGTACCAATGACAAACGTTGTTTCAATGGTCATGATCTGTGTGGACGCCTCACTTAGTTGGGCACCAATATTTATCTTATCGAACCGTCAGGCCAATAGGTACGCAGTTCACGTTCGTCGGGGAGGCTTTTGTTGAATGGCTTGTACGCAATGCAGGAAAGATGAAATTCGTCGAATCTCCAAGAAAGGACAGAAGGCATTTTCGTGCTTGACTTCAAGGGTACCATAACTCATCTCAACTCCGTCCACCGTTGGTCACATCTACCACAACGTTTTCAGGATACCGAATACGTCTTGCGCGATCGCACGAATCTTCACTTTTGGAAGGCCTCAGCTGAACTCAGCGACAATGTCGGGTTTAGAAATTGCAGGTCTCGTTCTTGGTGTGCTACCCATTGCAGGCAAAACGTTGCAGACCTACAAGGCCATACTATCGTCCTACAACAACGCCGTAAGGCTTATACACACTCTCGAGGCAGACTTGATCAACGAGCATTTCATCTTGACATGCACTTGCGAGACGCTCCTTCAGGGAATTGCGCCGTCTTCCAAGATTGACCTGATGCTGAAAGATCCTTTTGGGCCTGAATGGAAGCAAGAGCAATTCAGTCGAGACCTCCGTATCCGACTGGGGGGCTCTTACGCATCCGTTGAGAAGGCGATGGAGGAGTTGAAACGATCTGTGGAAGAGCTGATGACAAAACTGGGAGTTGGTCAAGACCTTAAGGTGAGTTGAAGAACAGTTTACTATATTCAGGTTATCTCAAAGGTAGATACCTCGGCATACTTGAATTGTCACATTACCTCGTCTGGGAGTATGACATATCTATACACCGCTTGACACTGACTTTCGTCCGAAGACAAAACTTTCAACTAGGGAGGCAATCTTGCAAGAGATCAAGAAGAAGACTACTTTCACTCTCAAGAAAAACGATTACGACGCTGTCTTGGCAAAGATCAAATCGGCGAACTCTCGCCTTTATGTGTTGGTCGGCCTCAACAAAGGGCTAGAGCCGCGTCGACGGCACCGCTCTCAGTGGCGCTTTACCCAACTCCTGCGTGATCTCTCACGAAGTCTATTCAACGCTCTTGATGGCGCTACAGTAGCTTGTTGTTCCGGGTCTCATGACGCATGTTTGACTCTCACATCAAGAGCTTTGGAGATGGAGCCCGGTAGTGTCGAGGATCAAGTGGCCAAAGACTTGGATTTCGAAGTGTCGCTGGGGTTGTATAGCCGCTCCATGTCAAGCGGGTGTCTGCATGTGACACAAACACCATTACGTTGGTATACTCTTTCGGTTGCTATTGTCAATTTTGGTCATCGCCATGTCAACGACTACTTACCAAAGACACTTGACCTTCGACCATCTCCACACAGCGCAGTACGCCACCAAACACAAGCAAGAGCGGAATCGGCAACCAAAAGTGTCTCTGAAGAACCCGACAAACGAAAGTCCCAGTCAGGCTTTGGTCACATTATCCGAAGAATAACCAGGAAAGGAAGGGCAATCAATGCGCTTATCCAAGGGTCCTTGGATTTGATCGTCAAGCCTAGCCCCAAGGTCGTGAGCTGCTCGAGGGCACCATCGCCAGGCCCAGTTCTTGGGCTATGCCAGATCATCAGAAGGCAAGAAAAGCGGCCGGCTACGGATAATGAGCGCTTGCTTTACGGGCTTGTCATGGATCGAGAAGATCCCGACCGTCGGTTTGGGTTATACGCGCCAATTCCACAAAAGTTGGGGAACCAACACGGACCACATGCTTCTCCTTATCTTTTCCCTCAACAAAGTGACCTACCGACAATTTTGACCTTACGCCAGATCCTTGAGCAATCAGTAGACGCTCAGTTTTCGCAGACCACCGGCCTAGTATTCCTGGAGTTCCAACAGAAGCTTCAGCTAGCTGTCATAGTTGCCGTCAACATCCTTCACCTCTACAGCAGCCCGTGGCTGCCGAGGATCATCACGCTTGATGACATCCTGTTTCGACTAGAAGATGAAGAGTCCAGCTCATCGCGCTCCCCCCTTTCCTCTGACTTTCAACCTCAGTTTCCTTACCGCCCTTTCATCAAGAAGTCGATGCCGTTCTCCGCTTCTTCTGCCATTCTCGAGACAGACACGCTGCCCAGATCTCGAAAAAGAGAAATCACTGTTTTCTCCTTTGGCCTGGTTCTGATACAGATCATGCTCGGACGCGCTATTGGCGAATTGGACATGAAGCCAGCATCAAAAGGACAGAGTGATGTAACGTCCGCAGCAGAACAATCCGCCAACAACACCATCACCACCACGATGAGCATGAATGACTACATGACCAAGTTCCAAGTTGGCTCAGAATTGAACAACAACGCCGTTCTCCAGGAAGCCGGAGAAGAATACAACTCGGCCGTGACATGGTGTCTCAAGAGCTTCATCAACATCGGGGGATTGCAGGACGAGCGCTTCTGTCAAGAGTTTTATGTCAATGTCATTTCAATGTTGCAAGAGGCGTTGGACAAGGCCATGGGGATATAGCAAGAGCC
This sequence comes from Neurospora sp. CHS-2018a, assembly GCA_009802275.1. Taxonomy (NCBI): domain Eukaryota; kingdom Fungi; phylum Ascomycota; class Sordariomycetes; order Sordariales; family Sordariaceae; genus Neurospora; species Neurospora sp. CHS-2018a. Next base: position 1,554,871 of record RAKG01000001.1, on the reverse strand, counting down.
AACCAAGAGTGTTCTTTCTGAAGGAAAGAAAGACATATTGGCAGAATTCACGGGGGTTGAAGGCGTCGGAGCACATTATCACCCACCATTTCCCTTCCCCTAGTATCATCGAGTTTGGATTCCTGTTATCGTCTCGTTAATTTTCCAGTGACTTGAAGCCACAGTAGAGGTATTTGCGAGGACAAGGCTATCAGCTGAGTGTACCTATCGGAAGCACAAGGCGCCAACTAGCCGAAGCCAACCCTATCAGCTCCCAGAGCGAAGACGGGAAGAAGTCTTTAGGATAGCCCATTCTGCCCATTATGTCCGACTGGAACGACAGAAGCTAGAAGGCCGTTGAGCTCGTGCCACTCCACGCAGCGAGTGCTCGTGGTGTTGCTGGAGAACGAATGGGGTGGTTGGGACGAACAGGGATCCTGTGTGTCGTCTCCAACTTGCCAATCAGATCTTATGGTCTATAGCACCCCCGTATGATAAGACTTATTGACCGTCCGCCTTGGATGGAGGTCTGTAAAGAACCGCGATTCGATGACGGTTTTTGGGTGGAAAGGGGGGCTGTTAGGTCTGTGCAGGACCGGACCACACTCGCTAGGTTCACCTGCGATTTCAGGCTAGCTGCAGTCTCGAGTTGAGTATTGGGAGTGGGAAGTTGGTCACCTTTACTCTTGACCGGTCCTTTTGGCGCCTATGATAATGGATGTTGTGAAACATACTTCATAGACATCTAGATGAACGCTGGTGGAGGAATTGAAGGGATCCAGATGTTCGTTTCTTTTCGAAAACTAGTCTCCTTGGTGGACTCTGGTCAATATCGGAACTCAGCTCCTCAACTCAAATGTGACCATAGGCTCGCAAGGTAGCGGTATAGCTCGAGGATGGGCCGATGTCACGCCGTTGAAGCACGGCAGTCCGAGAAGTGCCGAGAATATTGGTGTTCAGGGACCAGCTGAAATTGCGTAGCGGAAGAGCAGAGTCGCCATCGGTGAGAGAGTTCCCTTGTGTCGATGCTGTTGGCGGCTCTCCAAGGGTCTAATTGAGAGGAGTTCACGCTCTGTCCTGCCGCAATGCTACGGTTTGAACGGATGACGGGTGGAAGTGTGTGTGTGAGTGCTGTAAGCCTTCCAACATCACCACCCATGGTCCGTCCTATATCGTCCGTCCATCCCATATCCCATATTCCATCAATTAATATGTAGGTAGTTTCCCACCCGCCGTGCCGTTCTTGATTCCCATGCGTAATCGTCTGGACCGATGTGACCTACATCAAGGGCTGCACGCGTCTCGCCTGTTCTAGCTTGGCATCGAGCAAAGCGACCGACAACTTGCCTTGAGAGAGCGGAACTGAAGTCCGTCAGATTCGTAGCATCAACACTTGTATAGCTCTGTTGACGTGCCGTCTTAGAGGCGCGGGCAAGTCAGACGCCGACATGGCCGGCTAGCTGACAGCGGGAAGTCGTGAAAGCCGAAGACCGACTCGTTTCTCTCCAATGTAAATGCCATCTGCCATGAGAATGGACAGAAGAGACACAACATTGACATTGATTGGCAAGAGACATGCGGAGGCTGTGACTGCCTGGCTGAAATGGAGGATGTTGTGTTGCAGTGGGAATTCCGTCACACATGAAAGCAATGGTGAAGACTGAAGCGGAGCTCTTACCCCACAGCCCGCCGAAGGACAAGGGAAGTGGAGTCCCCTCCCGCACTCCAGCTGGCATCCACCTCTCATCGATGCCAGATGGCCATTGGACCGTTGGCCGCTTGGCGGGAGAATGAGCCTGTCCCCGCCGGACATGGCCCGGGCATGCTTTCAACGGTCGTCGAGACCTGGGTCAGCACATGCAGGCTAGCCCAGATGCGGCAAGGCTCCGAGAGCGAGCCCTACACGGCGAGTTCCATTCTCACATCGCGACTCCTTCTATCGCTCCCAGGGCGTTGAGGCGTCCAGTCGACTTGGCCGACTCTGCTTCTCCCGCCGAAGGGGGGTTCCATGCGGAGGAGGTGGCTAGCCGAGTAAAAATCCCATTTGTCGTTTGAGAGCTCAGGTGTAATATACATGTGCATGTGTGGTGGACTGCACTTGCAGACATGCAGTGAGCTGCGCAGCGGGATGGATGGATCATGGGTGGATATGGTGGTGGCATACGTATGTGCGTCCAAGCTGAGCTTGGTTGAGAGTCCGACTGAGAAGAACCGTGTTCTCCAGAGGACGAAGTTTGACGTGAAGAACGGCAATACGGGAGTAGAGGCAGGAGTGAAGATAGAAATGGACAGATATGAGGAAGTTGCGTCCACTCACCTTGGTCGGGTAGCCTGAGTGATGAAGACGGCTGTACATAAGTAAGGTAAGTAACCCAAAGAAAAGCTCTGCGTCCAGAAACCTCCAGCTGTAGCTGTCAAATAGTCGGCAGCTTGGTCTCTACCTGCAGACAACAGCGCTGATCTGGCTGCCAGAAGGAAGGACCCAACCTCAGGAAAGCTTGCGACGTCTTCACTTCCTCCTCCATTGGCTGAAGCTGGCCGCAAGAAACCTGGGGCTGATGATAAACGCCCGTTCCTTATCTCTCTTCAGTCTTGCAGTGACCTCCCACAATTCTACACTCTTTTCTTTATTCCTTCCCCCTCTTACAACTGCCTACCGTTCACACAAAAGTTCCCCCATAAAAAAAAGGGAAGACCGATTATTTGAGACAAGGTGCCTTCCGTTCCAAAGCCCAGACAGTCTGAGGTAGAAACAAGCGCCGGCGGCAGTCGCAGCCAAGAGAGGACGAGACTTGTCAGCAGCGTTCGGGCCGTGACAGGGCTCCAGCTCAGCCCGCGGTCGCTACCTTCCCGCTCCAGACTTGTAATCATCCTGCAGTATCTCCGGGGCAGGCAGGCAGGCAAGCAATAGGAAAGTGCGGGAGACTCGCACCTCCCGCTTGACTTCCATCCCACTGACTAGCTCGTCATCTGAAACTGAACCATCGGTCCCGGCTTCCATCTTTGCTTGTGTCGTTCTGTCCCTCGTGGGGACTCGTCCACATTGTTCCGTGCTCTCCAGTCCTCAACAAGAAGGAATCATCTCCATTGAGGCTGAGCAGCCCGAGGCCCTGCAGTGAGCTTTCCTTCAACCCGCCCACGCACATCAGTTCCGAAAACCCACACGGCACCGCACCGAACGCTCGCCAAACAAAATCCTCCACTTCTCTCCATCGGCCACCCCCGTTGTCGCGCCTCCCCGTCATCTCCGCCTCTCCGCTTCTCCATCCGCTTCCCCATCGGCCCATCCGCTTGATTCCCTCCTCCGTCCTCCCGTACTGCCCCTGTACCGACTACCGTCAACCACCCCGTGCCGCCCCGACGTCCGCGCCACCAGAATGTCCTTGTGATGCAACGCAGCTGCCCAAGCACCCCAGCTCCCACAAGCCGCAGTCCGCAGCCCGCAGCCCGTCACAGCCCTTCGTCTCGTCTCTATCATGTTGCGCAATTCAACTCACAGAGGCCCTTGTTGATGCGTGAAGATTGGAAGAAGTTCGTTGGTGGGCTTTCAAGCTGAAGCTGGTGCAACACTGGTTGCCCAGGGCTATCGGCAGTATCCAGAGGGGACTTCATCCAGACGGGACTTCATCCAGACGGGACTTCATCCAGACGGGACTTCGGTGTTCTCGGTATCTTTTCGATCTCGCACCGCTTTGCCTGTTGGGCGCGCAAGCCCGTCGCTATCGCTGTCGTTGTCGGGTCCGGAGGCTTTCTCAATCTTGCTCGCCTCATCTCTTACGCACCGGCAGTGCGACCTAGTCGGCGTCACCCTTATAGCGCCGGCCCCAATCCAAACGCTATTGTTCAACCACACGCGCCATGGCCACCGAACATATCGCGCCCCCTCCGCCTCCGGCGCCGGCGCAACCGGTCCAGTCGCCGGCCCTCTCGCGCCCGGACCACCGTAACTCATTAACTGCGCCGCCGCCCCCACCTCCACCGTCGGTCCTTGCACCTCCTCCGGGCCCCGGTCCCGGCCTCAGCCACAGTCCGGCCACCGGTACCGGACCCGGCTCCGTTGCAGCCTCCGTAGCTGCACCTCAACAGGCGTCTCATCCTCACAGTCACGCACATCCTCACGCCCACACACACGCCCATCCTCATCCATCTGCGCCGCCACCTTCTTCTGTGCCCTATGACCCATCCCTGGATCCCGCCATCAAGCACTTACTCGACCAACAAGCCGAGATCCAGGCCAAGCTGGCCGCTCTTCTTCCTCAGAAATATGGACCCAACATCAAGGTGGAGCTTGACATGTTGCGCCATAAGTACCGTGTCCTGCGCGCATATGCCGACGAGAATCGTGAGCCTTTCCGCCCCTCTGCCTTTCTTTATCCCATACCATCCATTATCCCGTCATGTCTTATTAGCCTCACGTCCCGATTTGTGGGACCAACCCAAGCGCCACCCGTGCTGATGGCGCCATAAACAGTGTCGTCTGACAAGATTCCCGTCTTGTCTGACATCGAGGAAGCGAGATCACTTCAGTATCAATGCGAATGTATCGAGAGTGCATGTCTCGAGCACGGTAGGTCACCATCGTCCCGCCTGTTTTGTCTTGAATCTGTTCTAAACCCATCTGTGTTGCCATTAGGCGTCGATCTCGGTGACCCCAGATTTGTCGACATGCTCAAGTACGCGTTCTATCGCGACCTAGCACCGGAAGGGTATGCCGCTTGGCTAGACAGGAATTTGTCTCATTACGATCCCGTCTGCAAAGCCGTTCGGTTGCGCGACAGCTTGCCACTGGCTTTCCGTCAACATCACTCCTACAAGTGCTGGGACGAGCGTTGCACACATTACATCTACGGATATCCTCATCCAGATGACCGGGACCAGCATGTTAAAGAGCACGCGGCCGTGTACAAGAGGGATTCAGGTCTCTCCTTCGGTGGCACCCCGCCCATGATTTTCCCCGAACCGTCGAGTGCGAGCTATAATGGCGAATATCACAAGCCGCCCTCTTCGTATCACCACCTCCCTCGTCCTAACTCGGGCCTTCAGCTTGCTCCCCTGGCAACGAGTAGCCAGCCAAAGGATCACCGGGAAGTCCTTAAAAGCTATTCTTTTGTTCCGGAGAAACCTCCTGGACCTCCCAGAGGCTCGGTCGACTCCGAGGTTGACCCGTTACTTCCGCCCCTGAAGCGTAGCCGAGTAGGCCAGCCACGGCTGGAGTCCATAGGAGAGCTTCGACTTCTGAGGGAAAATGGGCCATGTTTACGGTGTAGAACAATGAAGAAGAGCGTGAGTAAGCTTCCCTTGCGATACATGGGGTATTGACTAACTTGTACAGTGCGATTCCAACGATCCCTGTGCATTCTGCCCCGACATCGCAAGCTCACCGGATAATGATTTCTGGAGAGCCCTTGGGTGTTTCCGAGGATCACTGAGTAATCTCACCGACATTATGCTTCCAGGTACGTGGGATCCTGCCGTACGTGAGACCTCATATGCTGATCGACCTCTCAGCCTATCTGTCACCCAGACAGATGCAGACGCCCATGACATCTCCTCTTGCTATTCGCCGCAGCATGAACGAATTCTTGGACAGAGGTTACGCCGTTGGCCCAGATGTCACCAACATGGTAAAAGCTCACCTGGATTTTAATGATCGCTTTTGGTGGACAGACGACCTCTCGAACCTGCCGCTCGCCAATCCAACACTCGCTTCGTTCTCCCAGGAACCCGTTGAACGGTCACCCCCTGTTCTAAACGTCCTTGCCTCTAGTTGGAACCTGAATGGGACCATGTACAACTTTTGGAAGTTGCTACACTTGAGCGGGTCGATCTCAGACGGACGAATGCACGAAGTGACGACCTACCCTGTCCTATATCGAGCCAAGCTTCTGCTTCGCGAAACGCTTTTCTACGACTTTCAGCAGCCGGAACCCGCAATTCATGGAGAAACGACGAGCCCCGGAAGCCATGTGGTCTTCGACGATGTGGACACGTGCGGCCGCTTCCGTGTGTTGTACAACTGCATGACACAGTTTCTCCAGGCGTTTGAAGCCCAGACAATGCGACCTACACTACCGGACCCTCGGAGCTGGCTCGCTACCTTCTACTCACTATGCATATTCAGTGTAGTGAGAACTTTGTTGGTGGACCGAATGGCGCAATCACGGATAACTTCACCCGCACAGCAAGGCGTTCCTGCCATGCATGCCGTATACAAAGCGCTAGTTAGCGTATTTGCTTGGTCCGCGCCTATGCTGCTTGACGGGTCCGATATCGAGATGAGTCATGGTGACCGCGAGCTATTGGCTTCTGCAGCCACTGTCTTGGAAATGGGCACGTGGACTGAACGGGGTATCTCAAACACCAAGGACTTTCTGATGTATCTTGGTAGTGGGGAGATAGAAGGACCATATTTCAATGGGTTCCTGAAGCAGAGGTCACCAGCAAAGCCTGGGTCCTTTCTTCTGCCTCCCATTACAAGATCGGGGGAAGATGTCAGAAAGCCACTGCCAGATACACGATCCATTGCCAATCCATGGCATTCCATGACATCAACCCAACCAGAGAAGGAGCCTTTTTCCTACAATGTTTTCAAAGGAGAGTCAGATCGGATCCTGACTTCTCCTCAAGTGATGGAGGCGGGAAGGCGGCATACTGTTGCTGAAAGCCCAACATATGTGAGGCCAGGTGGCCGAGGCCCAACGTCACCCATTGCTGCTGCAAGAATCAGATCCTCATACCAGCGGCCACCGTTGCGAAGAGTATACTGTACGAAGTGCAACGAATATCCAGAGGGGTTCCGAGGCGAGCATGAACTTCGGAGGCACAACGATGCGAAACACGCTGCCTTGGTTAAGAGATGGGTATGCACGGAACCGCATGAGCCAGGCTCCCCGTTACCCGTCGTGCCACTGGCAAAGTGCAAGGCATGCGTAACACAAAAACGATATGGAGCCTACTATAATGCTGCTGCACATCTGAGGAGAGCGCATTTCAATCCTCACCGTGGGGGCAAAGCAAGCGGAGACTGGCCGCCCATGGCGATTCTCAAGGACTGGATGCGTGAGGTTCGGCAGTCCATCGATATTCAGGATCAGGACGACGCCTCAAGTGGTGAAGATGAGCCACAAGACTTCAAGTCGATGCATGACTTTATGTCACCGACTGAACAACACGCTCCAGTGTTGGAGGCACCGCGTCTTGCCCCAGCTCCTCCATTACCACCTCCACCACAACCACACCATGGTCCGCCGTTATTAATGCCTTCTCTTGACAGGCTTGGCGCTAATGGGCCGCCGCAACTCATAATGCAAGGCGGCCAGGGAGTTTTCCTTGCTCCCAACCCGGGGTTGAAAGCCGATGAGTCATCACACCCGCCCAGCGCGACCTCATCTGCTCGAAACCGTTGTCCTATTCCTGAATGCGGCCGAGTGTTTAAGGATCTCACGGCACACATGCTCACACACATGGAAGAAAGACCCGAGAAGTGCCCCATAGAGTCCTGCGAATACCACATCAAGGGGTTTGCCAGAAAGTATGACAAAAACAGACATGCGCTGACGCATTACAAGGGCACAATGGTATGCCCCTTTTGTCCTGGAGCTGGGACGGCATATGAGAAGGCTTTCAACCGGGCCGATGTGTTCAAACGCCACTTGACCGCCGTGCACAACGTTGAACAGACACCACCAAATAGCAGGAAGTTAATACTGACCACCGGGGGGCGGTCCGGTGGTGTAGGCGCCAGATGTAGCATCTGCCAAAGTCAGTTTGCTACTGCGCAGGAATTCTACGAGCATTTGGACGACTGCGTTTTGAATGTCATCGTCCCATCGACTCCAAAGACGGCGGGCAGCAGCAGCGCAACCACCAGGAAGGACTCTTTAGCCACAAAGACGCCCACCACTGCAAGCACCGACAAGGGAAAAGAGCTCGATATTGAGCTTGAGATGCACCGGCGCCGAGAGTCCACGCACGCGCTGCCGCCGCCTCCTCATATCCACACCCTACCAAGAGATATTCCAGAGCCAGAGCCTATGAAACAGCAAGGCCTCAGCGCCAGGGACGCACAAAATCTCAAGCTAGTTGCTGACTCCGTGTTGGAGAACGAAGCAATACTTGCCAGTATTGGCAGGGGCGCACCTGAGCAGGAGATTGCTGGATCAGAAATTCAAGCACCTCTTTCACAGCCACCATCAGAGACATATCTGCCCCCTCCTCCGTCATATTTACCTAGACCGGCATCTGAAACCGAGCCAGCATTGGAGAGTCAGATTGTCCCTTCGAAGGCCCCAGAAGAAAGGATCGACATGGAAATGGGTGAGGCTGGTGAGAACCCATCCAAGGAGCCGCAGTCGACTGGGACACCTTCCGCTGCTACGAGCTACGCGGAAGCGATGAGGTTGCGTCGCAGTCCGGAGGTGACACTAGGCTCACCAGCGCCAACGGATAAGATGGATACGGACTAGACGGGAAGAACAAGAAGAAACTGAGAGAAGATTCACGATGTCGATGTACGGATTTTGATATGCGGTTGATGATTTAAGTGAATAATGATTTAATGGATTCCTTTCTTTTTCATATTGCTCCCCTCTTCTGATTTCTCACTACTTATATACGATGGCTTGGATACCTGGGTCATGTCTCTTCCTCGCTTTGCCTATGGGGTTTTGCTGCTGGTTTAAAATCGAATGGCGGCGGTATGCATGCGATTACTGGGTACACGCGTACATTCTTGAGCTTAGGGACATTGTCATTTTGTTGGTTGTGGACTGAGAGCCTAGAAGCATACACGACGAGTGGGTTGAGAGGGTCCTAGGAGGTACTTGTGGGCTTCGCGTGCGGAAATCACTAAAGCAAGCAGCCTTGGGTGTGCGATTTTATCTACCTATGAACCGACACACACCAAGCATTCCAAATAAGAATGTCTCATGTGTAGACTATCAAACCCGCCACTGCTGTTGTCCCCATGGGTTGCTACTTTGCATTCCTGACATCCCCCTCATCGCTGCTTCCGCCTCGTCTGCTCTTCTCGATGCCTCTGCTTGCATCATTTCGAGTGCCGACGGTGTGCTCCTTCCCACTGTTGGGTTAATGGTAGCTCCTGCCTGTCTCATCATGGCCTCCAAGTCCAATGGCGTTCCTCCCATCGCTGAGATTTGTGCCTCCATTGCTCTCATTGCTGCGCTGGTGTCGACGCCGGGGACGCCCATCGTGCTCATCATTCCTCCTAGCCCTCCCAGCCCCGATCCAGATCCGGATCCGAGCCCAAAAGATCCAGACCCAAAATTAGCTTGCATATCCCTCAAATCAACACTCATACTCTCGTCCAATATTCTTCGTGTCTCCTCCATCTCTGGTATCGTCTCCTCCTCCATTTGTCTGATTAACTCCTCCCCTTTTCTCCTCTCTTCCTCTTCCATGGCCCTGATCCTCTCCGCTTCGGCCTCTGCGGCAAGCCGTTAGGTTTCGAGGTCACGTTCCATTTGTTGTTTGAGGGGCCGGTAGGATTTGGAGAGTTGATATTCCAGCAGACTCGAATACCTCTTCACAGTAAGCTTGTGAGGTGGAGGCGGACAAAAAAGGGCATTTTCGATTGAGATTTCAGGTGCGGTTTCGGTACCGGTACCGGGATCACTTATAGATGGAGGATCAAAGGCGCCGCCGTTCCCGGCAAAGACGCCGTTGGCCTCGGCTTCGTCAAGCCACCAATCGCTTGTGTCGTCGCTGATAATCACCAGCTCTTCTAGGTACGGAGCAAACCAGGGCCGGAGACGAAAGGGCTCGTCGGATTGGAAGTACCAGGCGGCCATGTCGCCGTTTCTTTCTATTGCTAGTCGTTTTATCTTCTTGTAGTAGGCTGATTGTGAGCGTGCGGATGGGGAGAGAGATGGGTCCGAAGGTGGTATGAAGTCAGTAGTTGAAGTGCCGTCGCGGAGGAGGAGTGTGTCTACGGAGAAATTGATGTAGACGTAGCGTCGTGGCTGTTTAGGTCTTGGGGGTAGTTGTGGCGGCTGTTCGTCGTCACTATCGTTATCACCGTCCTCAACGTAAGCAGCTCTGGGGTTAGAGTTGGTGTTGGAGTTGGAGTTGGAATTAGGATTGGAGTTGGACTCGGACTCAGGGTGAGGTAAATCGGCACAAGCTCGCTCGTAAGCTTGATGGGAGGAACCAACTTCGATGAGGTGCTTGCGCGCTTCACGGCAGCTATGTAAAGCGGCGGGGACGGGGGTGGGGGAGAAGAGGCGAGGAGGTCGTCGACGGGGAGCTGAAGGGTGGGAAGAGGAGAAAGTTGGAAAGGGCGTTAGTTGGGAATTATCCTGAGGATTATTGTCGAAGATTTCGACTTCGATTGTGCGAGGGGTTATGGTGAGTTCCCAGATTTGGGCGCGGAGTTCCCAGGGGAGAAACGGGAAGAGGTGGAAGGTTATGGCCATTTTTGAGGGTGGTGGTGATGATGAAGTATATGGTTAGAGGTAGGTATCGACTTGACTTGTTGGCGTGTGAGTGATTAAGATTCCTGGTTTGCTTTTGCTTGAACTTCAACGGCTTGACGCTTTATGGCTGAAAGTGAAGTCTCCCAGGAACAAAACTGGAAGATTCTAAGCTTTACATTCGAGAAATCCTATGGGAAAAAATCACATGTGCACACCCGTTCACACTACCCATCCGTACTGCCATATTTATAACATCCGAAGATGCAGTCAACCCCAAATGTCTTTCTGCCTTCGGATATCGGAAGCCGATGCCGTATGCTCACCTTCACTATTTAGGGAGACATTAGTAGGGGAAGAGACGGAAGAGATCAATAGACGCCCGCTAAGCCTTCGGTGCCAGGGTCAAAGACACGTGGTTTTTGTTCTATGTATGTATGTACAGTGAAGTTGGAGCACAATACAAAATAGGAAATCAGTGCGAAATGGGTTTCTTCCGGGTTTCTTGTCGGTTTCTTTCGAGTTGGAAGTCGAGGTTAAAAGTCGAGGTTGGATAAACATGGCACCCTGCTATTGGACACTTGGGTTTTATCGATCATGCATACAAAGAGGACGAGAAAGCCAAGTCACCGGTCTCAATTTGATCTTGAGTTGAAGTGTACACACTAACTGCAGGATGATGTCTCCAAGATGAACCAGCTTCTCTTTGACGGAATGATGTTGATGGGGCAAGGGAAGTCGGCAAAGGAGATCCGTAGACTTGAGGAATTGGCTTTGAGGTTTGATAACAAGCAACTCATCTACCCGGACACCCGGCCGGATGTTGAACCAACGACGTGCGGTTGACGGTCAACTAAGAACTGATTCGGACAGCGGGGAACTGAGTGACTGCACCTTAACCAGACCGGTGACAGAAAGTGCTTGATGTTGAGAAGTCATGAAATGAGTGGCAAGTTAGTGAGTACTTTCGTAGCTGAATATGTTGAAGGAGATACCCTGATATCAAGGATGAGAAACAAGCGTGAGATCCAATGATGTTTGTGTCTCCTGTATAGGTAGAGATGCCTTCATATGATAGGGAACGAATTGCCTTTCTTGATGGGTAGAAGGTGATCAACCATGGACTATGGCTAGCTGGGCATCGCCAATGGACGTATATGGTGGTTTGTAACTTTATTGTACGTATATGGATGATTTGCGTGGTGTCATGCAGTATGCCATCCATCGAGTCGGAGCGATCCTCCGAGCCATGATGCTAGGTAGTGTGGTAGTCTCAAGAAATAACCTGGGGAAGTGGAAACGGCGCAGAGACGAAGTTGACTGTTCTGAATGTCACAGGCTCTTGTACTCAACTCGGTGACTGAATGACGGTACGCAATCGAGCGCATATCGAAGGAGGAGGGACCGTCACCATTCGGGAGCGCCGACCGGGAGGAATGCCGACGACGACGGCTCGGGGAGTTTGCACTTTGCACCGGGGAAGCCGAAGCTCAGCTGCCCGGTCTTAATGAACAAGAACGGGGTTCTGTACACAGGCTGGCTGGAATGTGACCTCGCCAGACACCGCTTGATGTTGAGAGGTCGGGCTTGGTCACGACGATGGAAAGTACGAGTTCGACCTCTTCTAGCTTCAACAAAACCGAGTCTTTTGCGCGCATCATCTCAAGCAATATCACATGCTTGCGAGACACAAAAAGACATCAAATGGACGATTGGGCATGTAACCGGGATTTCATGGGAAAACATCACAGCATTTGCTCCGGATTCCCTCAAACTGTTCGGCGTTACTCTAGCAACTGGTATTTATGAGCACTCGCAGGACACGGGGAAATAAAAGTCCTTGGAGGCGGCGCCGGTTGCGTTAAAATGATTATATGTATGAAGAAGAAAAGAGGAAAAGGAAGAAAGAAGCGACGCGAAAAATTTAAGATATGGGCGCTGAAATCACACAGTGTTTGTTGATAGTGAAGAATTGGTCTTACTGTGCTTGCCCCGCACGCTGTCGACGTCGAGCTGGCGGCAGCGGCAGCGGCACGGCGGCAGTGCTGTCAGCTGTGGGCTGAAAGTTGACGCTGCAGTGGGGCCACGCGAACACAGTGGGCCGGGGAGCATCATCATCGATGCACCACCACTTCCAAATTTCGAATACCGCTTTTTTTCACTCGATATGGTTTTACTCAACCTGCGCTAAGGCCAGGACTAGCAAAGCCCAACACGGGGATGCAAGTGATACCCGACATTCCCACCAATGTCTGTTACTGAACGGTTCCAAGGAACTAAGGTGACCACGTTGGCACTAGCAAAGCCCAACACGGGGATGCAAGTGATACCCGACATTCCCACCAATGTCTGTTACTGAACGGTTCCAAGGAACTAAGGTGACCACGTTGGCAAGCCTACGATCGGTTTTGACCCGCATCAACTCAGTAACAGATTGGTTGAACCTCTTGTTAGTCTTTGCTTCTGCCAGATGGTCCCGACGCTATGCCTATTTTGAGTGAAACCATATCGAGTGAAAAAAAGCGGTATCAAGAGATCAATATCGATGCAAAACACCATTACACCCCACGGATATAATTGACAAGTCTTCTTAGCTTGCTCACGGGGACGTGATCCCCGTATTACGATGCACACTTATAGGATGTACAAGTCGGCGCCTGACTGTTCTCCTCTTTCTTCGGAGTTACCAATGCACACGACTCGGAGTGGCAGCCTGTAGAAGTTTTATCTGATACATGTTCGACATGGTGTATGGCGGCACGCTCATGTGTCCCATCTCTGTGGTTGCCCACATCCATGTCTCAGCTCGAGGACGCATTTTGCGCATCAGTGCGCATCCCTCTCTGGGTTACACGTGGGGATGATCCTGAAGAGATATTGGTCTCTTTGCAGGTCATCTTCGATGGTGTAAGGTTTCATCTGAAGTACGACGTTTAAGCCTCGTACCGTCTCGTACCGACTATACTAAAGCAAAGTCGTGATATCTGCCTGGTTTCTGGAGAGTTTGAACCCGCTCTAGATGTTCATCTCTCAAGAGATATTTTGCACCTACAGACAGGAAAGAGTAATGGGAAAAGGGTCAAGTGTTGTTGGCGCGGATATCGAAAACAGAATTTATGTCTACCAAGGCGTATGATGGATGACGACCACATTGAGGACGATCCTACATCAAACAACCAAAAGGGAAAAAAAAAGAGCACCTTGATGTCTGCAAGTGTGCGCCTGACCGCTGCCCATCCATTCGATGGAGGTCAGGTTCCAGCCCCCAGATGCCAACTCGGTGTTCCACTTGGCCACTGCGGTTAGTGATGCCCACAGTCCACTACGTATTCAGGGTCCAAGTTGCCAAGGACCAAGGTCAAATAGAAGAAGGTCACCGATCTTCCAAAAAGTCTTGGTTTGGGCTCCCTTTGACTGAATCTTTCTCCGGCCGACTTCCAGGAATTTTTCCAAAACACGCCACCGATTATGTAAAAGCATAGTTTGAGCCCCTTTTGCTTGCCAAACTTGAGGATATTTTCAACTCTGTTCCTCTGTACGACTCCAGTCCCACAAGTCTTCAGAGTCTCCAAAAAGGCAGCACCCAATGTCACTCAGCCGGTGCATTTTGGGGCTGGCCTGCCTGTGGCATGGCGTCATTGCCAGCCCACTGGGTGCCGTCCCATCCAACATCCCAATTGCAACCGACCTCCAGACAGCAACAGTCGCACAGCCCATCGCAAACTCTGCCGCTCCGCGAAAGCTACACGGCAAATTTCTGCACATCACTGGTGGGTATAGACGCGACGATTGCAGCGTTCCCATTTACCCAGAGCTAATCGCTTCGTCGCACCAGATTTACATCCCGACCAATTCTACAAGCCGCACTCCTCCACAGACGAGACCGATGCCTGCCACCGTGGTAAAGGACCTGCGGGCGTCTACGGCGCCGAGGTCTCCGATTGCGACAGCCCCTTCGCCCTCATAAACGCGACCTTCGACTGGATAGCCGCCAATATTAAAGACGATATCGATTTTGTCATCTGGACCGGTGATACCGCCCGCCACGACAGCGACGAGCAGATCCCCCGCAGTGCCGACCAAGTGCTGGGTACCAACCGTTGGATCGCGGACAAGATTGCCGAACTCTTCTCCGACTCGACGGGCCAAAACCTCGAAATACCCATAGTACCGACGCTGGGGAACAATGACATCTTGCCGCACAACATTCTGCTCCCGGGGCCGAACCCGTGGCTGCAACATTACACGCATCTGTGGCATCGCTTTATCCCAGAAGCACAGCGCCACAGCTTCCAGTTCGGAGGATGGTTCTACGTCGAGGTTATCCCGAACAGGCTCGCCGTCTTCAGTCTAAATACGCTGTACTTCTTCGACCGCAATGCCGGGACTGACGGTTGCGCCAGCCCTAGCGAGCCTGGATACAAGCAGATGGAATGGCTGCGCATCCAGCTTCAGATCATGCGGGAGCGCGGCATGAAGGCCATCCTTACGGGCCACGTCCCTCCTGCGCGGACGGATAGCAAGAAGCTGTGGGACGAGAATTGCTGGCAAAAGTACAGCCTCTGGCTCCGCCAGTATCGGGATGTGGTTGTTAGCGGTTTGTTCGGCCACATGAACATCGACCATTTCGTCATTCACGACGAGCGGGATATCAACGTGGGTCTACTGGCTGGCCTGTCCGATGATAGCGTTGATACTCGGGAGGCCATGGAAGACGAGCTCACGGTCATGGGGGCAGCCGACTACCTCCAAGAACTACGTCAGCACTGGGCCAAACTTCAACCGCCACCCAGTGACTCCAAAAACTCTGGCAAGGTGAAGGAAGGCAAGAAGGGAAGGAAGGGCAAGAAGAAAAAGACTGATTTGTGGGGTGAACGCTACTCAGTCTCCCTCATCAGCCCCAGCATCGTTCCCAACTACTACCCTGCCCTGCGCATCGTCGAGTACAACACGTCGGGATTGGAAAACACGCCCCTTTGGATGGACGCAGCCAAGAACGTGATGCCAATCGAGCTGGAGCAAAATGACAGGCAGAAGCACCTCGACCTCAAGCGACGACACCTTTCCCACACCGAAGAAGACGACGAGATCGACGCCCAAAGGAAAAAGGGGAAGAAGCACAAGGGCGGTGACTCCAAGCCCAAAGAGCCCGACTTCCTCATTCCCCACCCCCCTGCGAAGAGCTCACCGCCAGGACCGGCCTACTCTCCACAGCCCCTTACGTTGACTGGCTACACTCAGTACTTTGCCAACCTTACACATATCAACAACATTACTACCGAGGACTTGCCTGCGCTGTCGGGGTATGATGAAGAGGAGGAGGAGACATGGGTAGACTGGCTTCTCCGCTGGCGAAAAGGAAGGCATGGCAACAAGAAGCCCACCCACCCGGAGCCTGACCCGCGCCAGTTCAACTTCGAGGTGGAGTACAGCACTTTTGACGACAAGTTGTATAAGTTGGATGATCTTACGGTCAAAAGCTATGTTAAGCTTGCGTACCGGATAAGTAAGCAGCCCAATAAGGGCAAGGCTACGAGCATGGATGTCATGTACGAGTCCGAGGTCGATGACGAGGAGAAGGAGGATCTCTTTGAGGATGTGGAAGAGGAAGACGAGGAACCAGAGAATGATGATCTGAGTGACGGTGAGGAGCCGGAAGATGATTCCGACGACGAGGAGTTGGAGGCAGAAACACTCAAGAAGCACGACAAGAAGAAGAATGGTGGGAAGAAGCACAAGAAGAAGAAGGGGAAGAAGAAGCAAAACAAGATCTGGATGCACTTCCTCACCCATGCCTTTGTCAGCACGGTGGAAAAGGAGGATCTGAAGAAGTTTATGTGATAGCATATTGCTGTTGGTTCTTGTATGTTGGTTTTGGGAACTGGGAGCATCTGGAGTTTATGTCTTTTTAGGTCCAAGGCAACAAAGAGGGCATATGGATATGGCGTTCAGGAAAATATCGGGTTTTGGCTTAGAGAAGGAAATACCACGTTCATTGGGTTGTCCAAACATTGAGACACTGTCTTTTACGCAGTCTAGCTTCCAATTGAAGAAGCATTGTGAGATGAAGCAAATTGATAGGCGTTGTGTGTGATCTTTCGGCGACTTCAGGAGCTTTGCCGGTGGCGTGCTCCTCCTCCGGCAACACCGTCCCACAATGAACCCCACAATCCCCTAGAGCTCGCATCTTATCGGTCCCTTGATGGCCTTATCGCTTATCGGTTTAATTGATTGCGTCCTCGAGTCGCGTCTCTCCATCTCTCCGCTGCCTCTCCTATTCAACTCCCGTCTCTTTGATCGTGGCCCTTTGTTTCATACTCGACAGACGACAGACATAACACCGATCGATATCAGCTTCATATCTCCCGCCAAACTCTCGACCTAATTCCTCCACACTACAAGCTGCACGAACGAGGGAATGGCGCTATAACCCCCTCCAAAGCTCGACCTCCATCCTCATCACCACGCCATGCCACGCCTCCTCCCACGCCTCTCCCTCTTCGCCGCCCTCCCCTCCGCCGTCCTCCGCCGCCGCACCCGCCGCGCCCGCATGGCCACCCTGATCCTCCTCCTGCTCATCCTCCCCGCCATTTTGGTTCTTCCCTTCTACACCATCTACAAACCCCCTTCCTCCTTAATCCGGTACTTCTCCCAACGCTGGACCGACGTCCTCTGGCGACTTTGGTTGCCGCCGCACCGCAAGATCGTGGCCCTGACTATCGACGATGCGCCGTCCGATCATACGCGAGATATACTGGCTGCTCTGAAAGCGGGAGGGGCGCATGCGACGTTTTTCGTTATTGGTGGACAGGTTAGGGGCAGGGAGGACGTGTTGAGGGAGATTGTAAGGCAGGGACATGAGTTGGGGAATCATGGGATGCATGATGAGATGGCTAGGGAGTTGGGGGATGAGGAACTGGAAAAACAAATGAGGGAGGTGGAGGGGTTGATTAGGGGGGCTTATGAGGCTGAGGGGAGGATGTGGCCGGGTGGGAGGAGCAGTAGCTCTGGGTCCAGCGGTGCTGGTGCTGGTGCTGGTGGTGCTGGTGCTGAGGGGACAACAGATGGGACAACAGATGGGACAGAGACGAATACAAGAACAAGAGAAGGAGGGACGGTCGAAGATAAAGTCATCGAGGGGAAATATTACCGGCCTGGATCGGGGTTCTTCAGCGAGAGGATGTTGAGTTTGGTGAGGAAATTAGGGTATAGGTTGGTGCTGGGGAGCATATACCCGCATGATGCGCAGATTGGGTATGCATGGTTGAATGCGAGGCATATACTCAGTATGCTGAGCCCCGGCGGGATCATTATTTGTCATGATCGGAGGAGCTGGACGCCGCCGATGTTGAGGAAGGTGTTGCCGGAGATGCAGAGGAGGGGGTATAAAGCTGTGACGGTGTCGCAGCTGTTGGAGGAGGCGACGGGGTAAACCTCTCTTTGATTGGGGATTATCGAATTACTATCTTGCATGTTGGCGTTACGGATAAAAATGCGGCGGTATCATTTGGTGGGAATAGTCATCCCGGATGAGCAGTCCGCAGTGGAACGATGTCAAAATTCACTTTGCGGTCAACCTTGCTTGGTGTTTCAAAACCAAGATGCGAGGATTATTCAAGAAGAACTGGAGCGCCCCAGACTTTATAACAGCGGCGGTGCCGTAGTTGCCATTGATCGTGGGAGCGCATTAGAAAATGTCTGTCTTTGGACTTTAAACCGCCATTAGATTACATTAATAATTACTATATACTAAAAGTCCATATAAACGAGGGACGACAAAGGTATAAGTCTAGCATCTATCACATCAAACGTCAAAAACACCCTTGGCATCGTCTCAGCCCCCAAAAGTAGAACAACTTGAACAGTACCAGTCAAACAAAAACGCCAAAACAAAAAGGAAAAGAGACATCATCGTCCGTAGTCAAAACATCAACAACAACAACAAACCATCGTACACCCTCACTGACACTCACTCACTCATCCCCCATCACCACCCCCGTCTCCAAAAACAGCACCACCTCCGCATGCCTCCCCACCCTCCTCATCCCCTCCGTCATCGGCATAAACCCCTTAACACTCATCCTCTGAATCGCCAAATCCAGCGGTGTCTGTCCCGTGCGATTCATCGTCCTCTGCAAGTCCTGATCATGATTGCACAGCACCACCACAGCACTCAACAGTCCCAATTCAGCCGCGTGGTGCAAAGCGTTGTTGCCATCGATGTCGACCAGCTCGGGCCGTGCCCCATGTGCAAGCAGGAGGTGGAGGCATTCTCTGAGCATGTCTGATGGTCGGGGATAGTGGGGGTGGGGGTGGTGGTTGCCCCAGGCGAAACCGCGGAGGAGGGTCATGAGGGGGGTGCGGAAGTGGGGGAGGTCGCGGTTGTTGGGGTCTTCGCATACGGGGACTTCGACACCGGCGGAACCGGAGGGGGAGAGGGCGAGGGCGAGGACTTGGGGGAAGGAGAGGCTGGTGGTGGTCGTTGTGGTGGTGGTGGGGGATCTTTGGTGGTGGCTGAGTGGGTTGACTGCCATGATGGCGGTGGGTTCGACGTCGAGGTCAAGGAAGCTGGTGTCGCTGAGCGACGGGGGTGGGGGAGTGGCGGAGGGAGGAGTGTAGTAGCAGAGGTTTTCGGCGGTGGGCGGGCACATGTTGCGCCCGACGTTGAGGGAGGCGACGATTTGGTGGAGGTTGTTGCGTCCTTGAGGGTCGACGGGGACGTGGGCGAAGAGGGAGGGTGGTTTGATCCAGACGGTGCGGTAGGCGGTACCGTAGCGGGCGAGGAAGTAGTCGCAGTAAGCTGAGGCGGCTTCGAGTTGGGAGGGGTCGGGGATGAGGCTGTTGCCTTCGATCACGTTCAGACGAGCCCGGATGGCTTGGATTAGAGGCGGTTGAGGGGTATGATGAGGGTTGAGGCTGGGGCTGGAGGGGTGCCTGAGGAGAAAGAGACGGGTGGCTTCGGGGAGGTAGGAGAAGATGGCTTCGAGGGCCTCGATAGTGAAGTCAGGGCGAGCAAGAAGGCGCTCGATGAATGTCATGCCGGAAGAGTCCAGTTGGCAAAAGTTGAACTCGCGGCCAACAAGATATTTCGTGAAGTGAGCGAGCTCGTTGATGTCGAGTGATCTCGGGTTGAGCACGTGAAGGAAGAGTTCATTGGAGTGGTTAGGTGTGTTGAGTGTTATGGTAGTCGACATCGTCATGATTCGGAAGAGGACGGGCCCGGGAGCTATCCATCGGGCGCCAACATGAAGTGCGGTGTTTCCCAGTCCGTCCTGGTCGTTCACCTCCTCGGCGGCGCAGACAAAGGTATCGGCCGACCGGTTGCCAAAACACACGGCACTGATGCGCTTGTGGATGCACCATGCCTTTTTGCTGCAACAGTGTTTGAGAAGCTCTTGGTTTGCCCGGCTGTCGGCGTTTTGCACATACTTGTCGCTATAGTCTATCGGGTCTTCAGGAGACATGGCCTTGCCCTCTGGCATTGTAGACTTCTTCTTCCCTCGTCCTTCGTATAGCGTGGCTGATGAGTTCGACCTGGATAAGAACGAACGCTGGTTCCAATGGGGAGAGGCACAAGAAGAGGCGTTACTGCTTGAGCATATGGACAGTCCGCTCAAGAGACTAACAACGTCAGCCAAGAACGACGAAGTGCGTCCCGGAAGCTTCACCCTCAAACTTTCCACCCGACTGCATCGCCTCTCCTTGATGGTCTTAGAGTGGTGCTTGAAGATCCTCCCTGTTGAAGCTGGTACCTCAGGGGCAGACATCTCGGCTTCCGGCGAGTCGAAGCTGGTTGCTGTGGAGGAACCCGGTGGTATCGAGCTCAGATCGCTTGCACTCGCCTGTTCCAACCCCAAATGGTGCGATATACTGAGCCGGGTCATCTCTCGCCCCAAACTCTTTGTCGGACAGTTGGTACCAGGGGACTGCTGCCGCCATTTGGACGGATTCCTGGCCAGAAGAATGGCACAGTCAATCTCGTCCCCCTTTGGCGGATCAGAAACCGGACGGCCATCCCTCATAGACCTCAGATAGGCCAATCGCCTTTCCATCGACGCTCGGTTCTTGGGCCTCCTCTGGCGGTAGGACTTTGACAGAAGCTCGTTGAGGAGACATTGTGTATGTCGAGGTCTGTATATTGTAAGTCAGCGCTGATGGTCAAGGGCAGGAGAAGGGCGAATATGTCCTACTTTGGTTGGAACGATCCCTCGGCAAGGAGGTCAAGGATCTCCTTCAACGACAGGCCGGACTCGGGAGTACATAGATACAGTCGGAGAAGTCTCCTCTTTCGTGATGGCGTCCAGTCTATCGCCGGCCGGCCCCTCCTCCGGACTTGAGACTCGCCCGTCGGTTTAGTGATCTTTCCATCTTTCGTTCTAGGCATGGTGGCTGTTTCTGTTTGACTTTCCTTACGGACGTAAGATCAGCAAACAACTACAGGAGTAGAAGCCTCGGAGGGAGGGCCAGAGCGGGACATGATATACACATGCGCAACCATCCGAGAGACTATCCGACCCGGAAGCGACTAAGCCTTCTCCGGAGGCTCATATCAAGCCATCGTCTGAAACAGACCGTTATTTCCTGGGGTGGGAGGGTGGTCCAAAGTCTCCGGTCGCCGATCTTTGATAACTGTTCGAGGAGGACGTCATGATGCCGGTACGCCGTGTGCCGGTATTGAAGGGAGACGAGCCTCGACGTTCGGTGATCTCCCCACAAACTGAACATATTAGGGCCCCGGCTCATGACAAGCCGTGCAAATGGGTGTTGGGTACCCTGGGATACGATCAGATGGGAGTGACTGGTGTGCCATTTTCGGACCGTTGCGGTGTCAAACATAGTCGGCTTGCCTTGGGGGCCAATAGTCGTCTCAATCGGGAAGAGATGTCTGGGATGTCTCTCCAGGATGGTGTAGATTGCACGCTTGCACACACTCCTCTTGGTCTTCTTCAGGTCTTGTTCTCCACGTGGGGTGGTGTTTGCTTGTTCATCTGCGACAGACGGAGCCCCTGATAACTGCCAACAATGCCGCCATTCGACGTCAAAGGGGGCGCCACCTTGTGGCCCATGGAAGCAATGGAATCTTCTTTTTCTCCCGCCGGGAGATCAATCTGACCCTTTTGATCCTCAATTTCTGAGATTTGGGGATGTCGATATGCATGTATGCTCGGCTTACCCGTCCCTTGGATACCGTTATGTTTCGGATACGACGTTTCAAAGCTCCTTCGACAATCACGTTCCTGAAGGGGGCGATGCTTGGAGCCTTGAACACGAAAGCGAGGTGTCGACGTCCGTAAGGAAGAAGCCAACGGCCGCTTGAGCCTCTTGGGTCCCGTCGTCGTCGTCAACATCCCGAGCACACGGTCACACCCTCTGATGGCAGACAGATACTTCGGACTTCTAGCGAATGATCAGTGATCGAATGAGTGATCAATGAAGCTCTCCGTAGGCCCGAGGAATGAGTGGTTGTTTCAAGTGGAGAAGAAGTCTTCTAGAAGGTCTTTGTTTTCTTTCTTCGGAATCCTTCCCGTGGCCTCGGGACGATCCAGGGTTGTCGCCGGAACGGGACCTCAACAGCTGGACGGGTCTGTGCAACGCTTCTGTGTGTTGTTCTGCTGAAGAAACGCAGTGACTCTCCAAGTCAACTCCGAAGAACCAAAGAACCTCCAATCTCCAACAATCGCCAACAACACTATCTTCCAAACCGCCATCCCCATATTCTGGGAGCCAAACAGAAGCTGCGCCGTTCTGACTTCTATCTTTGGGTTTAATGCACCTGACTGGGGCTGGCACGGCTGAACAGATGGCTTGGTGGCGGACGAGATCTTTCTTGCGATATCTGAACTCCATCACAGTGCTGAGTGCAGTACGCATTTTCTTGTACTACTCACCAGATGGTCAAAGCTTTCGTTAACGTGCCGGGCAGGTGGGTCAAAAAGAAGACTACACACGGGCTCCCCAAAAAACAGTGAGCGGGTGTATACAATTCAATACTGGTTTATTTATTAGTTTGGTTCTTCGATCATAGGTTGAACAAGGGAATTTTAGAACTCTCATTGGCCTTTGAAGAGGGGAACCCTCCGTTTGAAGCGACATGGGACAATGGCAAGGGCTTAGGACGCCACAGAAGCCTCTCTTATGGGTGTCCTATTATACCTCTCTCCGTCTCCCTCAAGGCCTTTAAAACTAAAAGATATCAGTTTTACGGCGTTTACTCGATAGAAAGCTGAACGCTTTCCTTATATCTAGTAAAGCTTTGGCTCTTTTGTACCACACTAACAAACAAACCAGGGCTGGATTGTAGTCTTTATTTTGACCCACCTGCCGGGCCCCGATTCAGAAGCCCCTCTTGCTACCCCATCCGATCCGCATCCGATGGGACCCATCCCGCCCTTGCGATGACGAGCTGAGGAGACTTTTGTCAACAATGGAGCCGCCCCGCGCCGATATCGAACTGGTATTCGACCACGGCGAGAAGAGTGGATGTGTCCAAGACTCCAAGGGCGCTCTAGGCTAGTAAGGCTAGTTTGGACCCGGGAGTCACCATGCTTCCTCATGGCGACATGATTCCACTTTCTTCTTCGGGTCGACTTTCCGATAACACCATATCCGGTGTATGAGTTCATATAAATAGGTTGATAGAACAGAGTTCAAAACTCCAAATAAGGTTCTGAGTTTCACCACGCTGTGCATCTCAGTCCACCAGTAACCAACACCATCAAGATGTCCTCCCCAACTGGAAACCCCGTCCTCGACGGCCCCAAGAAGCTCGCCGCGGCTTTCCCTAACAAGGAGCTGTCGATGGCTTCTCTTTCGGTTCACGCCGACGACTACATCAACAACCACCAGGCCGTTGCGCCTCCCATGCACGTTTCCACCACCTTTCGCTATGCCGAGAACCCAGACGACTTGAGGCCATGGGACAACCTTAACGTATGCATCTTTTCTTTTGACCTGAGTCAATATCAGTATAACTAACACAATCCAGCCCAACGCCCCCTACGACTCCCACATCTACTCCCGCGACTCGGCCCCCAACTCCACGCGCCTCGAGGCCATCTTGACCTCCCTCCTGGGTGCCCCCGTCCTCACCTACGCCTCCGGCCTCTCCGCCTTCCACGCCATGATCATCTTCCTGAACCCCAAGCGCGTCGCCATCGGCGGCGGCTACCACGGCTGCCACGGCATTCTCAAACTCATGAAAAAGCTCAACGGTCTGGAACAACTCGAGCTCGAATCCGACTCCGACCTCGCCAAGCTTCAACCGGGCGACATCATCCACGTCGAGACGCCCCTCAACCCGACGGGAGAAGCCCGCGACCTAGCTTACTACCGGCGCAAAGCCGACGAGCTGGGTTGCTACCTGACCGTGGACGCGACTTTTGCTCCCCCGCCCTTGCAGGACCCGTTCCAGTTTGGCGTGGACATCGTCATGCACTCCGGCACCAAGTATTTCGGTGGACACAGCGACCTGCTGTGCGGCGTGCTGGCGTTCCGGCCGGACAAGGCTCAGGAGTGGCTTCCCGAGCTGCGGGAGGAGAGGCTGCACGTGGGCGCGGTGCTGGGGAGTCTCGAGGGCTGGCTGGGGGTGCGCAGCTTGCGGACGTTTGAGCTGCGGATCAAGAGGCAGGCGGAGAGCGCGCAGAAGCTGGTGGATTGGTTGGTGGAGGAGAAGGCGAAGGAGGGCAGCTTGATCAGTGAATTTGTGACGAGGATTCAGCATGCTTCGCAGCAGCCGGAGGCCAAGGAGGAGGGCAGCTGGTTGAGGAAGCAGATGCCTGGCGGCTTTGGACCGGTGTTTTCGATTTACCTCAAGTCGGAGGAGCAGGCGAAGAGGTTCCCTAGCAAGTTGCACTTGTTCCACCATGCTACTAGCTTGGGTGGCGTTGAGAGCTTGATCGAGTGGCGCGCCATGACCGATTTGGGTATTGATAAGAGGCTGTTGCGCGTGAGCATCGGTGTTGAGGCCTGGAAAGATCTCCGGGACGATCTTATCCAGGGCCTTGAGGCGTTGAAGAAGGATCCCAAGGCGCAGTAAATATCTAGATACCACGAGTGATGACCCAATAAAACGCTAAAAGCTGTTCTTTAAAAGCACAACACAGTCTGACTGAATGTATATGAGGAAGTGGAAGTGGTGATAATTACTCAATTCATTAAGTTGTAGTTTTGTTGATCATGTCTGTATATACTATGTCATAAGAGCAATATCCTCATTACCCAAAAACGCCAAAAAGCCATTATCCCATACCCTTCGTCATCCTCCATGAGCGAGTGACGTCCGTCTAGTTGTGCGGTCTAACATGTTGCGTGACTTCATTAAGGTAGTCCATCAGCCGAAAGCCCACAGATTGGCATGTATGAAGGCCTAAACATGACCAAACCCGGCATTATTTGCACCCCCAATATCGGTAAGCGAAAAAGAAGAAAAAGAGAATTCCACTTTAGACATAAAATCATGACTGCACCTCCTGTTCTTGCAAGGTGGTGGCAGTGGATGGTCGGTCAGCGACAGGCATAAGCTCTGCTCCTTGTCCGCTCTGTCCCCGCTTCCGGCCGGGGAGGAATCGCGACATGGCTTGCCCGTTCTCCTTCTCTTTCAGAGGGGTGGCGTTTTCAGGGGCATCGGAGCCAAACTTGGAGAAGAAGCCGCGCCTCTTGGCCGGCTGGGCCTGTTGCTTGTCGTCGTTAAGGCCGACCTCTTCGAAGCTCTCTTCCGGAGTAGGGAAGTCCCGCCTGAAGCGGCGCTCACTTAGCATCGACTGTCGCGGCATGCGTGGGAACCTAGCCGAGTCGAGACTCTGCCGCGGGGCGAAAGTGAAATCGCCCGTGGTGGGAGATATGGGGCTCTTTGCGGAAATATCCTAAAATGAGAAAAGTGTACCAAGGTCAGCAATGTGTACGGCGGTCACAGACCTGAAGGCGGGATGGATGCATCGGAAACATACAAAGGACCTCCTATAGGAGTCAAAGGACTCTCTCGAGATGGAGAAGTGTTCAATCTCGGGAACACTACTCTTTGTGTCGGTAGAGTTGCGCGAAAGGTATTTCCTGGGCCAAATCGCTTCTTTCTCGACGGGGGACGGCTGCGATTACCCCTGTCAGATGTCTATGCTTGGATTGCTTCTCTAAGCTATGCCACATGGGATTTTCAATTCATACCGGCAAGTATACACCACTGTCATTGACCACTGAAACCAACAAGACGAGTTAGCATAATGGCGCTTTCTACTGCATGGACGGTGGCCAAGGGGGGGGATTGAGGCGGTGTTGGTTGATAGGGGCCTGGTTTGTCATACCACTCATCTTGTATTCGCCAGTATCTTGGCCCTTCTTGTTGCTGCGGATGCTGAAGGCCGACGAGGCTCTAGAACCGACCGTGTTTACCCTCTCGAAGCCAGGATGGGCAAGGTCGGTATTACCGGCGTCGGAACCGGGGCGGACGTTCTCATCCTGGGTCACGGCAACGCCAGGCCGGCGCGCAAAGGGATTCCGAATCGGCATGGTGGCGGAGTTCGTTTGTTTGCTGTTGGAGTCGTCAAGTCGGACCGGTATCCAACGTTACGACGGACAGGGTCCAGGAATAATCGTAGTAAAGAGAAGTCGGAGACTATATGAAACTCGAAAGTATGATGCTGCTTTTGGTTGTAGAGACACTGGGCGGTCCAGGATCTGGTTTGCGATTAAGAGTCCAGGTGTGGGAAGAAAGATGGTTGGCGGCGGATTCGTCCGAGTTTCTGTGCCGACTTCCTCTTCAAAGGGCCTCGAGCTAAAGATGCGACGGAAGGTGCAGTGGTCTGGGATTCTAGAGTTCCAAATGGAAGGATAAATCAGATGAAATCGGACAAAAGCAAATCAAAAGCAGCGAACATCCCTATTCAAGAGTCCTTTTCCCTCGGACTGGTTCCCACTCCCGAGCCACTCTCTCCAGGTCCTCAATGGTCCGCAATGGTCCTCAAAGACGGTCTGGCCGACGGGACCCTCGGGGCCGTTGCATCTCCATTGGACGACGGCGCCCAGAGTGGCACCGCGGGGCACGATCTTGGGTCGTTTTAGTTTGCCAGCTGCACAAGCTGCAGTAGCTGACCTGCAGTCTTCAGGGACACTCGAGCGACACTGTGCCTGTGCCATGGCAGCCATCCAGCTTGTCATCCACATGCGGATACTGCTGAAGAGCCAAAAGGGGAATTGCATTCAGTTGATCTCCCCGCCCCGCCTTTGACTTGTGCACCCATTTTGTGCACGCCCAGGACGCCGTCAGCGTGGAGTGGCGCACAAAAGTGCCCGCTTGTGTATCGTTGATTGGTTGGTGCCAATTGGGTATAAGCACCTTTGTTGTAAGTGGTGAGGTATCGACTGTTGAAGAACTTTCAAGTTCTATGGCTATACACTAATAACAGACAACAGTCGCGAGATGATGGCTCTTTGATGTTCACGATGTTCACCATAGTGCAATCGTGCTGTGCGGGGTTCACGGTGCCATAAAGGTCATCATTTCTGGGCGTATGGTTCATGACGTTATCCTTTTCCCCAACTCCAAGAAACTTACACCTCGGCAAAATAGGTAGTGTAGCAACTGGAACAGTTTGAGGAAGGGCGATCCAAAACTACACGTGCACAATCTTGAGGGCTGTGTAGGAAGCCAGTCAGCTAATGTAACCTGGTCCCGTGCTCGTCTGTCAGCTCAAAGGGCAAAAGCAGGGCATAGTGAACAAGCAAAGAAGTCGTGATGTTATCCTGCCGTTTGACGATTTATAGTCCACCTCTTCATCGTGCCCACCACCACGACAGCTTGCCGGTTAAGCGGTTAAATATCAAAGATTAGACCAACTAACTCCTCGCTAACTGAATCCAGCGAAACTCAAGAAGGCTGAGCTGACGTAGTTAAACCATCCCGAATACGGATGGTCATAGTGAAGCCACCATTGTCTTATGTCATCTTTTATTGCCGGGTATCTTTCACATCTTACATGTACTTCGAGATGCTCACATCTAATCGGAACCGGTGCCATCCGGACCATCCGAAAAGCCATTGAACTCATCATCTTCAGAGCCTTCCTCATCGTCCTCAGCTCCCTCACCCAACTCCTCCGCATCGGGGTCTTCATCCTGTTCCTCGATCTCGTAACTGCCGCTAACGTCCCATCGGTCACCCTTAGCAGCGCGGCTGACATACTTGACGAAGCGCAGTGTCCCGCGATCGCGGAGAACCAGTGTCATCTTGTTCCAAGCAGCCGCCTGGAAAAAGAGAATGTTGTCGTCGTCCTCACTGCTCTTGTAGATAGCCGCATCCTCATCCTCATCATCGTCGCCGGCCATGTACACTTCGTGGCCACCAACTTCCACAGTCTCCTCATCAGCATCTTCCTCCTTTTCAACAGCCTTACCCTTGCCCTTGCCCTTATCCTTAGAGCTGCCGTTGGAGGTGGCCTTGCCCTTGCCCTTACCCTTGCCCTTAGCCTCCTCCTCTTCCGACTCTTCCTCCTCCTCTTCGTCCTCATCATCCTCCTCCACATCACCCCATCCCTCCGTAGGCGTTAGGCCAATGTTGAGCTCCAGACGGGCCTTGCCATCATGCCCGGTAGCAAGAGTATAATCCTTGCCATGACGGAACCGCCTAGCAAGAAGATCGTGACCTTCAATAGTCGACCTTGTCGCCATTTGCAACCACAGACGGAACTGTCTTGATGGCAGCAGAACTTCCAGCAACTCTTTGATAGGCGAGTCTTCGGCATTTTCCTCGCCTGGCTGCAGA
Organism: Neurospora sp. CHS-2018a; assembly: GCA_009802275.1. Taxonomy (NCBI): domain Eukaryota; kingdom Fungi; phylum Ascomycota; class Sordariomycetes; order Sordariales; family Sordariaceae; genus Neurospora; species Neurospora sp. CHS-2018a. The sequence continues at coordinate 1,526,710 of RAKG01000001.1, read as the reverse complement.
TACAAGAAGCGGTGCTTGTGGGGCGGGCGAGCTACCTTCCAAGCTCCGGATTTCTCGATCTCCTCGCTAACCTCGGGAAGCTTCTTGGCCTCCTGAGCCTCGACATACTCCTTGATCTTGGCAGCGAACTTGGGATGCAGGATGTCGGACAGGGTGATGCTGAACTGCTCCTCGAATTGGTCTGCAATGTTCTCGATCGTGTCGGGGGTCAAGTAGGTAGGGGCGAGATACTTGAGGAGGAATTCCAAGTCGGCTTCGTCGAAGGTGTTCTCTTCATCCTCATTGCTCTCCTCCTTCTCCACCTGCACGGGCTTCGCTACTGGGCGGTCATACTGGTCTGGGTTGCCCTGCAGTTGCATCAGACCGCTCTTGTGGGCAGCCTTTTCCTCGGCGCCCTCAACGTAGCCATCCTCGCCGATCTGAGGGATATGGAACCATCCGCTAATGGCCATACGAATGCGGCCGCCCTGCTTCTCCAGCTCCTCCTTGGAAGCATGGTATACCTCCTCGACGTCGTGGAAAGATTCTCCGGGCTGGACAGCGAAGAAGGACAACTGGTTCCACGCCGGTGGGATAACCTTGACCGGGTCTGGGAGCGGTGTCTTGGCAATCTCGCCGTCCTTGCCCTCACGGTCCTCGACGGGGAAGAGGCGCAAGGCACCACCCCACTCGGGTTTCCAAGGGGTATCGGGATCCGTCAAGTAGAGGATGTAGCTGACCTTGCGGGAACCGATCACGTCGTCGTGGCACAACAGGTAGCAGCCTGGCGTATAGACATTGATGGCCATATCGGTCTTACGTCCGCTCAAGGGACCGCAGTCGGTGATGTGGGAAACATAGTTGCGGAAGGTCTCCGAGTAAAGAGCGTCGCGAAGGGCGAGAAGAGAGGGCAGCTTGGACAGGGCATCGTCGTCGAGACCGTCGAGGTTTGCGAGATCGCCGCTCTGGTGGATCTTATAGATGTCGGTCTCCTTGGGAGTGAAAGAGACATTGTCCTTGATCTCGTCGCGGACCTTGCGGAGGAGGGAGTCGTCGACTAGCTTGTTGATAACGGTGTGCTTGTAAGGGGTCGAGGAAGCATACTCTTGCGTGTACTCGTTAAGGACGGATTGATCGAAGAGCCCCTTGCGGAAACGGGCCTTGGTGTCTTCTGGGGAGAGAGCTGTGTGCGGTGATGCGGGTCAGCCACAACTGGAAGCCGGGCGAGTATGGGGACCAGTGGACGCATTACTGTTCTTCGATATCTTCAAGTTTTTGGCCGACTTCTTGCTGTCAGACCGCGCCTGATTGTCTGCTTTTCTCTTCACCATCTTGGGCAGGTCGATTGGCTGATTTGCACAAAATTCGAGCTGCAATTAGGTGACAAATGTGCAAGTGCAAATGCAGCGGGAGAAAAAGTGCTGGCCAGGAAGGTGCCGTGGGCTGATACATAAGTTATCGCAGCTCTTATCGAGCCACCAGAGTGGAGCAAGCTTTCCAAAAATTTTGTCTCCGCCTGCATGTCGGATCCTCTTTCCCCACGAAAAAAGAGGCCAGAAAGGCAGGGATCGCCCGAGATATCGCATGATTTGGCTTATCGATAACGACGCGGTACGTACCTGCAGCACCTAAAGTGGCCGGTTTACTTCCCTTCAATGCTCTTTCACTCTTTTACGACAAACCACATTGAAGTTATGAGTTTTTCTTGAACTGGACCTTGAGAGAACTCAGGGCAGTTTGTTTTCACTTGATCAAATGATGGGTGCAGTACGTCTATGAACAGTTCAAAATTCTACCAGTCACTCCCAAGGGTGTAGGCGTCACCTACGAAAAAGAAAAAATCTTGAGGCTGGCAAGGAGGAGTAGCTGTTCACATCCTTCGGGTTTAATATCGATCTGCGATGTGTGTTGTGGATCGTTCGAGTCAGCGGCACCGTGTAAAGACTGGGTAGAAGAATTATTCTGACTCTAGTTGTACTCGGGATGTTTTGAATCAGCGAAATATCTCCATGACCACCTTAGTAGTTCACAATTCTTATCAACACTCAAGCCAGCACTTCTATGCCGCACTCACTGGAGGTATCGTCACACACGATGTCTGTACATTCTCCCACTCGCTCCCGCTCCCTTTTCCCATCTGGTCGAAAGCCCCATTCATAGCTTGCCATTCCTCTTCTCGACAGCCTCGCGAAGGAGCGCAATAACCTCGGAAGGATCCTGGGCACCGAAGACGGCGCTTCCAGCGACAATGACGTTCGCACCCGCATCCGCCGCTTGGTCAATAGTGGCGGGTCCAAGGCCGCCGTCGACCTCGATGTTCAACTCGGGATACCGCTTCCTGAGCTCCTGAACCTTGGGCAGTTCGGAAGCCATGAACTTTTGTCCGCCGAAGCCGGGCTCGACCGTCATGATGAGGACCATCTGTCACACGTGGTGTTTAGTATTTTCACTTCCCTTCTCCGTCTCGTTCTTTTCTCCGAATTCTCCATTCATTCACCCATTTTACACAAGACCCGTCCAGCACTAGTAGACAGACCAAAATAATGTAAGGGGTGAAAGTAGGTGTAAACTCACATCAGGTCTCTCCTTGGGGTCCTCAGACTCCAAAATCTCCCAAAGAACATCAACAGAAGTCGCGGGCTTAAGGGCAATACCCGCCAGCATGCCCTGGTCGTGGATGTACCTGATCAGCTCCTTGGGGCTGGTCTTCTCGTCCGACTTGGCCTCGGGCGACTCGGCGGCCGTCGAGAAGGCGGCCTCGTAGTGGAAGCAGTACAGGTCGCAGCCGGCCTTCTTGAACTCCTTGACCCATTTCTTGGGCTCGGCAATCATCATGTGGCAGTCGAAGGTGCCCTTGCCGTAGGCCTCGGTCGGCTTCTCGACGTGGCCGCGGATCTTGGCGACGATGGGAGGGCCCCAGGTCAGGTTGGGGACGAAGTGGCCATCCCTGTTGAGCGTGTTAGTCTCTCATGCCTGCCCGCTGGATTGTGGGTGAGTGACTCTCAGTGAAGTCTTACATGATGTCGACATGGAGCCAGTCGGCGCCCTGGCTGATCGTCTTGGAGCAGTCATGGCCGAGGTTGGCAAAGTCGGCCGACAGAATGGAGGGAGCAATGATTGCCTTTGGCGCCATGATGAATGTGGTTTTGTGATGAGGAGTAATCTTTGGTGTTTATGTTCAAGATCAGACGATGCAGTATCACGGTTTGAGATGGATGACTCTGCTAATCCGGCCTATTCCTACCTTGACCTAGCGGGACGGGACGGGATGGATCTAAGGGTCCCCGATGGCGGATGGGTCACATCCACATGGCGGAAGAGGGGCACGATGGTTCGCCGTCCCGGCCGGTTCTGTCCCGACGACGGTGGGGCTGAACGGAGCGCAAGTGGGGATTAAAGAGCTTGGCAATCATGATGACGACAGCGGGGAAGCCAGCGAGGTGCCCGCCAGCTGGCGTCCAACGGACAGCACCCATCTGCCATTGACATAAGTGGAATCCCAACTGAACCACCCCAACAAAATTGTTAGCGAGCGCCGGGTTGCCTTCTGTATCGCCTGAGAGCTTCATTGAGTTGTCTCCCATGTGATTGCAGTGACATGTTTTTTTTTCATCCACAACAACATTCCCACTAGCAATCTCCCATCGAGATAATCAACAGAGAACAACAGTCACATCACTTTGAACATGGCGGGTTTTCTTTCATACGTTCCCCTGGTCAACAGGCTGGTTGGTGGTGAGGCGCCCAGAGCCATCGACGTTCCTCCCGTCGAAGTCCAAAACATCGAGACCGACGCAGACAAGCGGCCGCGGACACTCAAGCACCTCTTGCGGGCTAACCATGTGAACCATTCCATCTTGTACCATGACCTGCAATATGACAACCATATGGCACATATCCTCTGCTCATCATATAAACTGGGCGCCCAGGCACCGCAGCTGTATGACATCTATGAGGAAGAGTCCAAGACGTTGGAACCATGGAAGGACTCGCCTTCTGAGGTCTCCGAGGCAGACTGGAGGGATAACCTAGGTGACAGACAGTATCAGAGAGCCTACGTTGACTTCTTTGAGGACATGATGGTCATGAAGTACAAGTATGACTGGAAGCAGGTTATTGAGGAGTTCATGTTTGGGGGCAAGCAGCCATTGATCAATGGTCTCATTTCCAGTCGTAAGTACTCAATTTCAACCTCCAAGGTCATGGTTCATTCCGCTGACCAAGTCATATAGTTGGCCATCCTCTCATCCACTTGGGCTATGCCTACGAGTTCGATAACAGAGAGCTCGCCATTGAAGCTCTAAGCTTGGCGTCCTCGACGTACAATTACTTGCACAAGTACATCGACGACTCATCGTACACCAAGAAGTCTTCCTTCGCCTCCACATCGCCCTCTGAGCTCCTGAGCAAGGTAGCAAACGACAGCCGATTTGACGGCCTATTTGACGAGGCCAAATTCGAGAACGTCGACACACTCTTCGAGAAGGCCGAGCCACTGGTGTTGGAGTACTGGAACGCCTGGGAACTGGCCAACCCCGTCGAGCAATTCCGCGAGTCCCAGGAAGCGGCAATTGAGCTCCTGGTTGCATCTGTTCCACCCGGGACACATTCTTACAACTTCTTCCTTGTCCACATATTGACAACGAGCCATGCCGTTCGAGTGTTGCTCCCCTTCGTACCAGTCAAGTTCCACATCAACCTCGTGAGGCAATGGTGGCTCCTTACTTTGGCGGCCTACATTGCTGTGCTCCGTCCCAAGGTCGACCCGGATTACATCCCTCAGGACCTGAAGGGGAAGAGCTGGAACTATGTTGAAGACAAGGCGCTGAACGGTCGGTTTGCGAAGGATGCTCATTATGTGAAAGGTTGGTTGCCCTCTTGGTACTTATTGGTTTAGATTCACTTTACTAACAAACACAACAGCGATTCGGTCAATCAGAGAGGCGGCAAGGACTTGGGGTGATGTCCATGACCGGTTCCTCGCGGCCGCGGTTCGGTTTGCGGATGATTTCGAGGGATGGTGGTAGTTTGGAGGCATATGGGTTTGGAGTTCGGCGATGGTTAAGCCAAGTGTTGCACTCTCTGTACACTATCATTGCTCTTTACAAACTCGTATCAGACTGTTAATGATGAAATCACCATAATAATTGATTCAGCGGTTGAGAATGTGTTCTGGTTTCATACGAGTGTTAACGTTGATGAGAGAATGGTGGGCGGTTCACATGACAGAAGGGTTAGGGTTGACTTAGTTCTCCCTGTAAATTGTGCGTTTGCGCTGGAAATTGGGCCAGGGCCTGCAGTTTAGGTCGCGGTAGCAGAGTGCCGCCTATCGCGATTGACTCCCATGATGGTTTTCTGTTTTGTTTGGAACTTCGTCGCTTCAACAACGGAACCGCCGTTTTTTTAAACAACTCTCTTACACCCCGCCGTGCAATGTGACCAATGCCGTGTCGCACGCACCTGCGAAACTTGCAATGGCGCCGGCTGCAAAGCGACGCAAACGGACCATTGTCGACGACTCTGACCCCGAAGAAGACGAGAAAAAGCAGACAAGTCAAAACAATCAAAACACCCTGAAGCGCTTCCTCATCGCGTCCCCCGCGAATAAGTCCGCCAAGCCAGACGATGACGACCTCCTAGAAGTAATACCAGAGTCTTCAAGTCCCGTTCGACCCGTTACGAGAAGTACACGCGCTTCAGCAAGATCTCAACCTCCAGCTACATCGTCTTCCACGCTCCCGAACCGACTGCCAAAAGCTGCCCCCAGAAGCCCAAGCGCAAGCCCGATCAAGTCACGGACAAGGGCACAGAAGAAACTCAAAACAGAGGAAAATGGGAGAAATGGGGACCTCAAGGTTCTCTTTTCGAAGCAAGCAGAAAGAAGTCAAGCGTCTGCGGCATCGGGCGTGAGCAGCAAGGACCTCAGCGATTTTCTGGAGGATATCATAAGCGAGTCTGATGACGACATTGCTCTGTCCAAGACGGCAGTGTCCAGCTTTGTTGGACTGCAAGCTCACAGGCGCTTCAAAGACAACTCGCAGGGCACTTCCCAAGGGAGCTCGGTGTTCAGCACCCAGGCTAGTACACTGAGCTCGACCACGGGTCAGCGGTTCTTGAAGCCGTCGAGGCCACCCAGGCCAGCGGCTGCTCCATCTGCACCAACCGATGATGATTCTCGACCATGGTCCGAAAGATTTTCACCGACGAACCTAGAGGAGCTGGCGGTACACAAAAGGAAGGTGGGAGATGTGCGGAAATGGTTGGAGGACGTTATTGCTGGCCGGATGAGGCAGCGCCTCCTAGTGCTGAAGGGTGCTGCTGGCACAGGCAAGACGACCGCTTTGAAACTCCTGGCCGAGGATATGCGATGCGAAGTTCTTGAATGGAGAAATCCAGCAAGTTCATACGGCGTTCCTCAGGGATACCAATCCGCGTCTTCGCAGTTCGAAGAGTTCTTGGGAAGAGGCGGGAAGTTTGGACAGCTGGACCTGGAAGGGGAGTCGCCTCCACCGGCACCGGCGCCCACTACCAATACATCAAAGCAGGGCCGAAGGCTGATCCTAATTGAGGAATTTCCAAACACCTTCATGCGATCATCCACCGCCTTGACAAACTTCAGGAACACAATTCTTGAGTTTTTGGCGGCGAATACCCCAGCACTTACAACCTTTGGGCAGGCACCACCCGCAGACTCGATTGTTCCAATAGTAATGGTAATATCCGAGACCCTGCTTACCACAACGTCTGCTTCCGCGGACAGCTTTACTGCCCATCGGTTACTAGGTCCCGAGATTCTGCGACACCCTGGAACAGGTGTCATCGAATTCAACCCCATTGCGCCCTCTCTGATTGCTAAAGCTTTGGAGCTGGTAGTGAAGAAGGAGGCTCGAAGGTCGGGCCGCCGAAGGACCCCAGGACCACTGGTGCTCAAACGTCTTGGAGAAATTGGAGACATCCGAAATGCAATCGCATCGCTAGAGTTCCTCTGTGTCAAGGGCGACGATGACGCCGACTGGGGATCCAAGATTGCTTTCACGAAGACCAAAAAAGGATCAAAGGATGCAGCGCTGACCAAGGGTGAGCAAGAAAGCCTTGAGTTAATATCTCAGCGGGAGGCAACCCTGGGTATCTTCCACGCGGTTGGAAAAGTGGTATACAACAAGAGGGCCGAGCAGCCGTTCCCCTCGGGGTCTGAAGAAGCAAAGGCGGAGACGCTGCCTGACTACATGTCACATCTGTCCAGGCCGAAGAAATCCGAAGTTGCTGTTGACACGCTGATTGACGAGCTCGGTACTGATACCCAGACCTTCATTGCGGCCTTGCACGAAAACTACGCCCTGTCGTGCGAGAGCAGTCCCCTCGACCCTAATTCTTCCCTAGACTACATGAACGGATGTCTCGACTACCTGTCCGAAGCTGACCTTCTTTGTCCATCCTGGGACATCTTCTTTGGTGGAAAAGGAGCATTCGCCGGTGGGAACTACGGCGGCAAGGACGCAGGTAGCCATATACTCCGGCAGGACGAGATGGCATTCCAGGTCGCCGTTCGCGGCCTGCTGTTCTCCTTGCCGTCGCCCGTAAAACGGCAGACGCACCCCACGTCAGGTCGCGGGGGAGGAGACGCATTCAAGATGTTCTACCCGGCTTACCTCAAGCTGTGGAGAGCCAAAGAAGAGCTGGAAGGGTGTGTGGACATGTGGGCTACCAAGATGCTGAAGGGCGAGGACGTTACGACATTATCGCACAGCGGTGGCGCAACTATGAATTTGACCAGCGGCGCATCGGCGTTCCAGAGGCCATCTTCGACAGCAAACCCGAGCAATAACAGCGTAACAAACTGGACTACCACACAAAGGCCTCAACCAACCAGGCAAGAACAGACCACCGCGTCAAGCAGTTACGCGCCTCCTCTCCTCTCACTAGGCTCCTCCGCTCGACAAGAAATGGTTCTCGAGCGTCTCCCCTACATGGCCCACATCGCCCGCCGTCGACGCTGCTCGTTCGGTTCCATGCGTATCCGGGACCTAGACAAGATCGTGTCATTCCAGGGCATTGGACCCCCCGCAACAGAGGAGTTGGACGAAGACGAAGCCGTAGGAGCGGAGGAGGCTGGTGTGACTGAGAGTTGGGCTACGGATAAACCTGTGGAGGAAGCGACGAGTCCCGGGCGAAACAAGAGAGGGCTGGGTGCGATCCTTAGTCGGGCTACTGCCAGTAGGGTGCATGGTGGCGGACAGGGAGAGGAGGCGGCGGAGCTGGGTGGGATTCAGAGCTTGGTGCTGAGTGATGATGATATTGAGGATGACTGACGAGAGGGGGATGTGGGAGCTTGAAAACATGGCAGGCAGAGGCTTTAATCACGATCAAAAGTTCAAGAGTGCATTGGGCTTTGTAAGTTGATGGGATGGATTAGGTCAGGTTCATGGGAGAAAGGGATCTGGAACCATGTGACTTGGACGAAGAGAAATACTAGGCCTGCTCTTGATATTAGGGAGAAATAGATGAAAGACAACATGCTCTATATCGGACAATCCCACAAGAAGTGTGACTCGACAGGTGCATGACAAGCTAGAACGTGCGGTTCATACTCAGATCTTGAGAGGGTCCAAAACACCACGATGAAATTGACGATGCTCATGACAAGAGCAAAAGACATGACAAGAAGAGAACTGCAGAACAACAACCATTTCTTAGTGTCTACAACATGGATGCACGTACGCCTTCTAGGTCAAGTGCTCAAGAAACAGACTTCTTTAATCAGTCCTTCAATCCCAATCATACAAGTTGCACACAAACCGATTGTCATGCTATGAATCTTTAAGACGAGAAAAGCTGCGATGCACGAGCCATTCAATGAGCACTGTTCATTTTCTGGTCATGGTTGTGGTGGTGTTCATGTTCGCAGCAGCCGAAGGTCTGACCACTAGCGGACAAGGGTATATAGGTTAGGTCTTTTCCTCCCTTCTGTCGGAGTGGGCCTGCTCATACGAACTCATCTCCTGCCTTTTACCGGATGTGACCGTGAGTTGGCCCAAAATACTCCAATACCCTAATCTTTGGAACAAACCATCTGGACGTCCAGAATTCGAATCATATTTTTGTCATTCTTTTTGCACTTTTTTCTGGTTCCTTTTCTTGGCTGGAGGCAAGCTGGCTGTGGTCTCGAACATGTCTGCGTTTTTTGCAGCTTTTTTCTTGCGACGCAGCGTCTTGAGGCTGTTGCGACAGTTTGTTTTCGTTGTTTGGCGGCGCAGCGACTCGGGAGGTTTTTCATGCGTCCAGCGTCGCTATCGCGCGATATCGCTGTCGGGGGCTCACGGTGCACGCACCAACAGCGGCAGCAAGAGGGAAGCACGGTCCACCAACATCCCATTCTCGCTTTTGCTCAACTCCAAATTTCAGGCGCGCAATTGAGTGCAAACCAAGATTTCAAGTTCGAACTTTGAAGCAAATGCGCGGCAGGCTCACTGCACTTTACCAGTTTGAAGCAGACCATATTCGCTTTCCTTGATGATGTTTTGCCCAAGGCTCTGAGGTGATTACCAAGGGATGCTAGCGGCAACAGATACAGTATTTTATGTTGTTCCTTCTGCCACCATGAAGCATGAATCGTGCCTGCCATGGCACGGCACGGCGCGGATGACAAACTTCAGTTTGAAGACGGGAAGGAGGACGGGTCGGGGGCGGTTGGGACTTGGGAGAAGGAAGAAACGCGGGTGAAGCGTGAATTAAAGCCAACAGCACGCACATCAGGGTCAACCAACACCAAAACCAACAACCCGAACCGACACAGCATCTCGCGGGCGTTTGAAGCCGTCTCGGGTCCATGTTGGACTCCAGCTGTCCATACTCCGTCTTGCTCTACCGAGTTGCCCCTAGCAACAACCACCCGACAGAGAGCCAAAACATTACCCCTGAACGGTAAAATGAAGCCTGAAGAAAAAAGGTTTTCCACTGACGGGAGTTTCTAGTGAGTTTGAAACGGGGGAGCCTGAAATGGATCACGCTACACGTTACAGGTTTCCGGAGATAGGCAAGTAGGTAGGTGAGTGCACAGTACTGGTATATTCGGGATAGCTACGACGGTGAGACTCAAAGACTCAGTCTGAAACTCAGATATCACATTCTGTACTGTTGGTTGTTTGGTATTGTTAGGCCTGTGACGGAACTGAAGGGATGGATGCCCGATCACAACCTGGGATCCGCTCCGACGGTGCCGGTGCCCGAACATTCGGAAGTCGGGACCCACTTTTTGACGGGTGTAAGTCGGTCGGCGTGGTCGGATCGGGCGGGTAAGGGAGAGCCGTCGGGCATCTAGTGCGATGTGGGTGGAAAGAGAAGTAGGTAAATCTACAACGCCAGAGGCAAGTCAAGGGTCGAAAGAATTATCAGGGTGGTGATAGAAGAGAGAGAGCTCAACGTCGGATGACCGTCCTTGCTGTCTTAGAACTGACAGCTCACGCGGCAGAGAAGATCCTTGTTTTTAGAATAATATCTTGCCTTGTTGGCGGAGACCAGATTCTGACAATCGAACTTGTTCTCGCCTAATCATCGTCCCAGGCGAGTAGTACCTTTTTTTAGTTGGCCAAGGGAAAATGGGAATGTTTGCAGTGTTGCTTGATCACTAAACGGCTCCCTTTCATCACCTCGTTTTACCTTCCACTTGTGAGCGCTTCCGCTCTCTGCTCTTCGCTGTAAGGTTGGAGTGCGTTTGAGAATGTTGGAATAGGGATCGGGAGCAAAGTGCAGCCCACTCCTTGGCACGAGCAATGGAAATTGAAAACATGGCAACCCGACAGTTGCCCAGACGGAGGAGGCATTTGGTGGTCACGGAGGGGCTGGGAAATGCTTTTCGATGTCGTGCCAGATGCAGAAGTAATTGGAGTGATCCAAGAAACCTCATGCGACCAACCACGCGAGAAAATCAACAAGGGGAAACTGAAAAATCGAAAAGCCCAGATGCAAAGAGGGGATGTTTGAACTTTGAGGAGGGGAGAGAGAGGTGGTCAGTTGGCCTTGTCTTACATCTGATTGGTCGCAACCTGCAGGGCCTGCCCAATTTGGGTTTTCCTGATGGCCTCGATTCATCGCTTCTCATTGCAGGGCTTCAGGTCCCAGCCTGTTTCCGTTCGACCTCGTCAGAGCTCTACATATACCGCCGACTTTTCTCTAAAGAGAAGCAATGATTGTAAAAGGGTCGTCTCGTGTAATCAGAAGGCGGCCAATTCGGACTCTTCAGGATTGAAATGTGTCTAGCGCAAATATCGTTACGTACTGGTCGACCTCACAACCTCCGAGATAGACATCTTGTCTGGATATTGCCAACGACAACGACAGACATTTCATCATCGTCGCTGATGCTGGCGAGCCGGCGAGCTAATGAAGACGATCAACCCCAGGATTGCGGTGCTGTTGGACAAATCAGCGTTCGGAGACTCAAGAAGCTATTCACTTAAGCGACAGGGTAGGTAGGCGTGGTAGGTATGGATGGCACGGCGGGGCTGTTGGGCCTGGAGGTCTGTGCCTGTTCGTTCCGTCCAGGACTTGCGTGGACTTGTTTCAGGGATCAACGATCTATCTGTCTTTGGTCAGCCATGAGGTGGTGAAATCTAGAGGGTCTGATGATGAGTAACGGGCACTTTTCCCGAAGGCCGCATGGCTACAATGATCAATCACTGCTTCGCGGTTGAACAACGCAGCGCGTTCTCGGAGCCACAGATCTTGGTCACGCTGCCAGAATTTCCGGTACAGGACATGGAAACTCCCTGGCAACGATGAGGGAGTTTTCGGTGTATTGGGCGCTCTCTCTTCACCCAACACACCGACCAACCTTTGACGGACTTTGTTTGTGAGCCGAGTTAGCACCCCACTAAATTTCCCCACGAGATTCCTTGCTGCTTGCAACGCAGGTTTCGTTATCATGGTGCTGCCCGATTTTAGACCACATGGTTCATGACATGGCACGGTTACTCGCTTCCTCCCTCGCTACAAGTTCCAAGACTTGGTTTGCCCTGAGTGTATGTTGTTCTTTGCTGCTGTGAGACGGATCATAAGCTCCAGGTCCAGAGGTAGGGTTTGTGTGAGACTGCGAGCGAGCAGCAACAGGCCGGGTCACCGGGCAACCGAGGTGGGTCAGCGCCGAGGTAGAGTGTTGGGGAAGCTGCAAAGATACGGTAATCGGTGATCGGAACTTGCCCCATGATACGAGTGTTTCAGGGACTCGAATGTAAAGACACAAGGCGAAGCTGCCGAAGTTGCTTGCAGTCGGAAGAGAGGAGGACAACGAGAGGTGGGGAGTATTTATATCGGGGAGCGGTCTGGCCGGGTCCGAAGCGCTATCTTGGCGGGGGATGCTCCTGCGATGCGCTGCTGAGGGCAACACCGATGAACACCCGGGCCACTGCTCCCTTCCACCACATGTCGCAAAAATGGCAGGGAATAGCTCATATTCACCTCTACACCTGCTAGTGCGCGCGCGGTGCGTTGGTGGTGATACGAAATATGCTCACTCATTGTGGTGAATGGCAAAGGACAAAGGAAGATGGCCGATGGCTTGCGCTCGGTCGCCGGAAACACTGTCTTGTCTGTCGCATCTCCCAGTCAGCAGCTCAGTGAGACGAGTTTTCAGCGCGATGGCTTAACTTGAGGCATCAATTTAGGTGGTACCACGACATGCAGTGAAGTGAACCGTAAGTGGTCCTCACCCGAAAGCAAGTTTAATAGCAAACTGAGAACACGGAATAGGTACCAACCTGCAAGAATCTCTGAACACAGCAAGGCAACGGTGGAATGATTGAAAGGTCGAAAATGAGAAGAAGCGCAGTGACCTGGTTGGGCATTGATACGCTTGAGGTTCCCAGACTGACCGATTCACTGTCCAGGTCCACTGCTTGAACCGACCCCGCCGCCAAGTTCCAACAGCACATCCCCGTTGCAAGAATGCCCGAGGAGGTTGACCACAAAGACCCATGTACTCTGAGGTCGAAATTGTGGTTGGAAGCCAGTAACAAAGACATAAAATGCTGGGAGTACATACGATTCGGAAGATCCCTCGCGAGGACAGCTCAAGTTATATACTGCCTTCAAATGCGTCCCTCTCATCACGAGTTCCAATACCGCGAGAGATAACTCTACGTGGGCGTTGCAAGGGCTGAATGGTGGAGTAAGTGGTTGGGTTTGCTTGGTTAACTGGACTGTATCACCAACCCTGGCATCAACCTACCGTCCCCATTTATCAACGCTCGGAAAGGTCTTCGCTTCCAGAGTTCCAGCTGCCTCTGCCATGCTCAATGAGTGGACGCGTATTCGTTGGAGGCAGTTGGAGATAGGTAGCCAGTAGCCTACCTACATCCATGTAACTGCTGCCACTCCCGTCCGCTTCCGCTTCATGCTGCCAGTGTTCCAAAAACGAATTGATGACATGATTTTACGGGAATTTGTTGCTCTTGTGACGCTGTGACAAGGCGTCCCATTGCTCTGCCCACCTCCGCCCCGGTCCCGCCTCTCCCTGGCTTTTTTCCATGGCTGATACAAAACCAACAGCATTCCCACATCACTCGCGGCCTTGTGCTTGTTTTCTTTCGATCTCTCTCCGTTTCCCTTTCCTATCCGCGGCTTGTTGCCCGCTGCCCTACCCCTACACCTGCTCGTCTGCTCCGGCCTACTCGAACCCGATAACGATTAAACAGCCTCAGCTCTACCGGCACCCAAGTCTACCTCTACCCGCCGAATCCGCTCTCCAGTTCCCCCAAACGCACGGCGGTTTCTCCTCATTTGGTCCGGCCGCCTACCTTGGATGAAAGGGTTCATCAAAACGGCGGTAAAGAACACCCCTTTCATCGTAGGGCCCAGGACATCTGGATGTGATAAGAGACGGGATTAGAAGGGACCGTCTCAGTCGAGCCGGCAAAGCAATCGTGAAAGGTCAAGAAGGCTGGCCTGCAATCTCGCATATTTGCGGACTCGGCGGAAGTCTCTTCATCTCGGTGCACTGCGACAATTGTGAGCTTTTCCAACCACGTCGAGGACTCGAGTGTTCGCCATTCAGTCGTAACGTACCTGGCTGCGATGGGCAAAGTTGGGCTTATACTGCAGACCGATCAATAAATATCCTGTGCATACCCATGCTCCCGAACCAATATTAACCTAGTCTTCGGCGAACCTCTGCTGATTGTTGCAAGATTTGCTACCCCGTTGCGATACGACGATTTCACCCTCACATTGTACTTGGGCGAATACACTTTGGCTACAGTTCGATCTAGAGGTGCCTCGTTTTCGCTCCACTAGTCAACAGTCTTTCGACCTTCTGCCTATGCCACTTGGGACCGTGAAGGGCAAACAACACACGAAACAAAGACCTCGATACTTTTATCTGATACCATATCCCGCCCAACACTTCTGGCCGAATATTCTGGGTCTAGTGACGGAAGACCTCAGAGGGGCCTTTGAGAAGAGCAAGGTCTATGTTTGACGGTGTCTGAAGCAGTCCGTTGTGAATCCGTCGTGCTCGATCTAGCCTTTGCAAAGCTCGTTTGCTGTAACCATTCTCACCGAGCTGCTCTCCTGAGTCAGCGTGCGACTATGGACGAAATGGATTACACGATGCAGGCCTCTGTCCATCCTGTCCCGCTTCCCGGCTGGTGGGTAAATGGTCCGCAGGTCCGTGGGCAAAGTCGTTGCCCATACAGAAGTGGATTGATGGAAGGCGCAGCAAGTGGAACACAAACGGGAGGTTCTGGAGGTGGAAGTCTTGTTGGGACAACAGAAGGAGCTGGAGGAGCTGGAGGATCACAACCGAACCACGGGCAGTCAACAACAACATCCAACCACCATCAACAGTCGACCCTTCCTCACCCGCCGCCACTACTACCGCCCGCGTCAACTTTACACCACTCATTCTTCCTTCACTCGGGTTATTCCGACAACTCTCTCCCGCTTCCACATCATCAAAACTATTATTTTCTCCCTCCCATTCAGATCCAGCAGATTCCAGGATCACATGGGCCTACGCCGCCATCATTTCCCAGACATCCCTCAGACCCTTCTCCGCCTACGTCCCACTCGGCGAATCGAGGTTACGATCCTGTTCACGCTGCCAGCAACAGCAACAACAGCATGAACAGCCAAGGCAGAACTAGTCAAGAGTCTGGCCAGGGCAATAGTGGAAACGCCGGCAACAACATGAACAACCAGGGCGGAAATCGGCAAGACGGCCATCCAGCCACTGGCCATGCTCATCAATACGGAGGCAACGGCAACAACAATAACAATGCCAATAATGGCAACGTCACTGCTCCGACCACGGGCGTCAGTACCACGAGTGTCAGTGCCGGAAACACGGTCACCTCCGGTACCGGTACCAACACGTGGTTCCCAGCACAGTCTACGACGGCCTCTTGGCCTCTCCCTTCTCTAGCTTTCCAAGGACAGCCTTCGGTTCCCTACTTTCTTACACCGGGCTCCATGTCAGAGCTGTACGGCATGAATGGTGGTTCTTCGGGAAATACGGGTAGAGGGCCGGGGGCGCGACCAGCTGCGAACCCCGTCTTGAACTCCAGTGCAGATGCAGACACACTTATGGGCAACACAGAACCCCAAGGTGGCTCGGGTGGCTTGGGTGGCTCATCTGCTGCAACTGCTGCAACCGCTACCCCGCGGGTTGGTGGCTCAGACTCGGGACCGATACAGGCTGGCTGGACGCCTCAACAGGGACAGAGCCGTTCTGCAATGCCATTCCCACCACCCGGTCTCTCGCCCATAGAAGCAGGCTACAGGTTTTCAAGCTCGCATAATCACCCCGCCCTCAGTAACAACAATCCTCTCGGCCAGGTACTGCCAGACCCAGACCCTTGGGGTTCTCGTCACACAGGCCACGCAACCGGTGTCAACAACTCCAACCAGCATCACACGAATGGGCCCCCGCCTGGTCATCGTCGCCAGCCTTCGCATCAATCTAGTCAACCTGCACCCCCAGTTACTACGACCTCGTCGACAGGTAGCCACATCAGGCTTCCCGCCCCCGATCCTCGCTCGAGGCTCGCTCCATATCGTTCGTCAGGCATGTCGATTCCAACCGAAAGCGGCAATGACTTGTCCCATGCCCTCCAGCTTCCTCAGGGTCCCCAGGGCCCCCAGGCTTCGTCATCGAGCGCTCACCGACCGTCTCGCCAGGGATCAGGTTCCGGGTTGACGAATACAGCTGCACCACTTCCCGATAATCAGTCCCGCACTGGCTCCGCCATCACCTCTGCATCCGCTCCCACTTCGGTGTCCGCGTCCAATACGAGACCCCCCCTTGGACAGTCGACTTCATTCTCCCGTGGTCCTTCCTACCCCGAGATGCGAACAGAGATGCGAGATTTCTTGGAGCGAGCTCTTCACGACAGCTTCAGTGATGACGATTTGGATTTGCCAGACGAGATACCGGGGCGCCGACTAGTCGATGAAGAAAGAGCAGCCCAATTGCTCAGGGCACGGCAGGTGGCGCGCGGACAAAGTACAAAAAAGGTGGCGTCTAGAAAGGCGATAGAAAGTCTTGAAGCTGTGGATGTTGCAGACTTGCCTGAAACAGATCGGAGTAAGTTGCCATATTGTCTTTGTGTCGCAGAAATCATCATCGTCTAACTTATTAGCCTGCGATATTTGCTACAACGATTACGGTGACGTGAGCCCGGAGGGCATTACAGAGCAACCATTACGGATTCCCATGTGCAAACATATCTTCGGCGAACATTGCATCAAGAAGTGGTTTCAGGATTCGAACAGCTGCCCTTACTGTCGATCTGAGCTTCCTACACAGCAAGTATACACTCAGGCTAATGCCCAGTCTATTAGAGAGTTTTTGGATAGTGGGCACTTCAGGCGCCACGGGATCAGAGCGTAAGTTTTGCCCTCCAGTCTTTCAACTTCTTTCTCTGACATGGTTGCAGGCAGCAGGAATTCCTTCGCCACATGGCCCAACTCAATGAGAGGTATAGTGGCTCCAGGGCATGGCAAGCAGGAGGTCGGCGATCGCCTCCTTCGGAGAATACAGGCAACATGAGACGGGGGGCCAGACATGGTACCTTGCACCAGCGACAGTCATCATCGGTATCTTCTGCACAAAGCAGTCAACGGCCACCTCGTGAACGGGTCAGTCTCATTCCCCCCTCGTTGACATGTTCTGTATTTGCTCTCCTGTGAAAAGTTATGAGTTGGACTACTGACAATCTTCTTCGTGACTTAGCCTGCCTCGGATGGCGACAATCCCTACAGAAGCGCCAACACGAGTCAGACGTCCTCTATGCCCCAACAACCACCGGCGGCATCATACACATCCGAACCAGCACCTCCATGGATGCATCATGGGGAAGCGTCTTTTGCCTTTGGACCTTCAAATCGTGACCCTGCTTTCCCTGATCAGGTCCCCGGCACGAGGGGTCCCGCACAAGGGCAGCCGCCTGTTCTTGAACAGCGTGATCAACCTCTTGCGTCCACGTATCCCGGCGACAACCCCTTCCCTGGTTCTTCTACTTTCCCCCATCCTGGTTCTGGAAGACAATGGCCTGAATAGGGGCACGGGCACCATGTTTCCTCGAATCAGTTGGCCAACACTGGGCGTAGACGTACTGCTCAGCCTTCCACACGAGAGCGGCTCTCTGCTGCTAGACAACATGCTCAAACTTTACGAGAGGAGGAAGATAGGCGCCTTGCTCGGTCAATAAACCAGACCCTCGCTTCTGCACATCTTGCTGGAATTTGGCCACAAGGGCAGCGCACCGTTTCTGGACAGGATGCTCAGACTTCACAAGAAAATCCCCATTCAGATTTAGCTCGGAGAATGGAGGCCATCGTTTCTGGAGGTCTTGAAGGAGATTTCCCCCAAGGCTGGCGGCACTCGGTCTCTGGACAGAATAGTCAGCCTTCCGCACAAGAGCAGCCCTCCGAAGTTCATGATCATCTGGCCACATACGTGCCTGACGGCAACAACTCCTTTAATGCTGCCCGCTTTGTTGACCAATATTCTTATCAGCAACTGTCTCCTTCTTCTCAGCAACCGCTTCCGCTTGATCTTTCTGATTCTCCAGGTTCATTGCTTGAAAGAAGGCGCAAGCGTCGCCAGTCAGAGCCGTAGGAGCAGGTTAGTGCTCAACGGATGGAGGCTACTTTTCTAACTCCCGACTTCTCTACTCTCATTTTCACGTCATGCTCGTTTAGACTTCTTTTTCTTTCTTTCCGTCGCATTACGCATTGATCATTTCTTTTCCTTCTGTGGTCATCAAAAAGCGTTTGGAGTTCGGGACACGGGAGCAAGCGCGGTTGGGTTTCGGTTTTCATTATCTGCATATGGCGTTCTGGTTTGCGGTTATCGTCTTCATTCATTGCCTTGTTCAAAGGAAGTATGCCAACAGAGGGATGGTACACAGCTCATGATCCTTCATCGAGTGGTAACGCACAGCACTCGATTCACAGCACAAGATGCGGACAGATCCTCCTTATCTCTTCAAAGGAGATGCAATGATGCGGACTGGGAAATCACTGGCAGGGTAGACGACGTGACGTAGCGCAGGTGGTAGGAGGGCCGGTTCGTTTGACTTCTTCGGTGCAAAAGCAGGGGCACTATGAACATCAGAGGATGAGGAGGAGGAGGTACACGGAATGAAAGGATGGGAGTCAGATCCATATTGGTGTCTTTGGAGACAGATTGTTCTGGAGGAAGAGATTCGTGCTCGATAGAAGGCCAGGTGATATGTGAGGAAACGAGGAACAGCGCAGTGAACTTAGGGATAGACCAGCAGACATACATTGACGACTATTATCAACGCTTGTTTTCTTGACGGTCTGGAACAATTAAGCCGTCACTCTTGGAAGTTGGTTCGTTTGATATGCGACAGTCTCGCAAGTTGTTAGTGTGTATGTTAGTACATATGAAGGCATTCCGTAAGCGGGTAGAAATAACAAGAAAAGGATCGTACACTTCACCAGTTAATGCTTGTTTATTTTAGGATTTGGTTTGCTTAACAGGATCAGATCTGGAAATCTGTCTCGGGCTTGCCGTAGACTCTAGAAGGTGACCGCGAGGTATCATCTGGAGAAAATGGATACCAACCTCCCACTTCCTCGCGATACTACATCTCCGAATGGTGGTAAGTGACTTCCACCGGCATCTGCACTTGGTCGCAATCTCAATGGAGTATAACAGACAGCAGTAGCCACGGGGTTATTCTATCGTTTGTCCAGTCAAGGCCGTAAATTGCTTTGCTTGTTGTTGTTACGGTCGCAAAGCTTGTTGTGATGCCGGGGCATGCCTAGTCTTAACGGTGGAGGAGTCACAGAGCGAAGCCGAGGACACTCGGCATTCATGAGGGTATCAGATGGCATACCTATATACATTTCTTCTTGGCCTCGAGTACATTTACTGGTCCGTCTCCGGGCGTTTTGAGATACCACACGAATCTGATGATTGCGGGCCAATGGAGAAAACTGCTCCTTGCGTGTTCTGAGAAAAAGCACAACAGGGATGATATCTTTCTCACCTCTCACTTATCATTGTGCCAGCGATCGATCACAGACCTCACTTTTCTCCGAAGCACTCAATTACTTACCTCAATCACTTGTTTAACACATGAGATCAGAGCAAATCACCCTCATGCCAAATACCTGCCTGCACTGCACACCCGTCTTGACCAGATCAAAACCAGTGATCGAGATAGACGAGATGGAGGGACAAGCAATACTACATATAAGCCCACAATAAATAACCTATAAAGAAAGATTGGATAGAAAAGGGGGCAAAAAATACAAAAAAAAAGTTCCGATGTGGCCACAAAGGGGATCGAACCCAGAGCCTGCTTCCCCGGCAGAGGGAGTATGCCTTCGGGATATATAGCGACGTTGGCAGTTTCGGGGCTCCACTCCCTTGACCGTTACGCCACGCAACCCACAGACTCGAGCTGTCACCGATAGGGGAGGGGAGAAGTTGGGCTTATGTACTGCGTACTGCTGGGAGTGGGTGCCTATCGCGTCTGGTCCCGTGTTTGTGTTTGCGTTAGGACGGGACTTGAGTTGGGATGAAAGTTGTGGGGGCATCTCTGATTCGATGAGAGGTTGGGCGTTTGTGAGTGAGGGTGAGTGTGTGGCCTGGCAAGGAAGGTACGGGAGTTAGAGCTGCTGTGCCTGAATGGGAGAGTGGTGGGTGCTGGCCAGTCAGTAGGAAGTTGTTCAGATGTATTGTCACGTTCGTCTGTGACGGAGGATAGCAGTGCAGACACATCTTGTAGGAAAACGAGATGTATTGATGGAGCTCAAACCAAGAAAAATACCTCTTCCTTCATAGCTGAACAGTCGTCCTGAAGTAGCTCCATCGCCTCCCCATGCATGAAGCCATCGAGATAACACTCTCCCACCAGGTAGAACCTCTCTTCGGCTGTGTTGCTGTTTGCTGGCCTCAGCAAATACGGTACGTTCCCACCATACAGGATAACGATGATATCACCTTCCTTAGCACCCGCGGGACACAGTCCGACATTGTCTCCTTCGGTCGTAAATAAACATTTGCCGTGACACGGGAAATAGTTGAATGGTGGATCTTCCGGCTCGGGTTCACTGTTGTTATCCATGTCTTCGCCGTCATAATCGTCACTGTCCGCCCCATTATCACTTCCCTGTTCCTCATAAGGCTCTGCTTCATCGACGGTGGCGCTGATGGGATCAACCTGTAGCTGATCCATGTCAGGTACGACGTCGTCAATATTGGTGATGCCATTCGAGACATCAACTTGACCAACACCCAGTTCACTTGAACTGGTTCGCTTTTGGATGAGACTGGCTGTGGTTTTGTCCACCGTTATCGCTTCACCCGTAGGAACATCAATACTTGCGGCATGACTCTCAGCTCCTGTCGATGCCCTATCCTCATCCCAGCCCTCCTCTTCTCTTCCTTCCTTCTCCAATTCCCCGTCCTCTACCTCAGCTTCCTCTCGTTCCTCCGTATCATATGAATCTTCTGAGTCTTCCTCATGTTCATCGTCATAGTCTTCGTAGCTGCTCAAGTCAGGCGTTACGTAATAATAGAACCCGTGAGATCTCAAATGAGCCGTGAGTTTGTCGTTCTCCTCCCAGGCAGCCCTTTCGGCAAGGATGTTGTCGCTGTCATTGTTGTCCTTCTTCAGCTTAGCCGCCAAAGATTGTTGCCAATTTAACTTGGTCATATCCCACATATCTAGGACGCTCGTAGGGTCAAAGATGACCTCATAAGCCGCTAGCATCCGCGTCGAATCCGCGTAAGGTTCCGGCTTAGAGTACGGATAGATTTCCTTGCTCTTGATGATATCGACGCGGAAGCCCTTCAATACTAAAGTATCTGTACTTGACCCTGATAGAAGATCTCCATCGACCCTGGTCTGCCCCGAGGCGCAGAGATCAAGTCCCCGGTTGTTGAACAAACCCAAAGTTCCCAGACTCCATTCACTGCGTCCTTCGTACCATAAGGACCAAGAAGGTCTCTGAGAATGGTCGAATTCGCGTGGAGCAGCGCCTAGGGGCGACAGATCCATCCACGTGCGCCAAGGTTGTGCGTGAACAGCTGATAAAATGTTGAGTGTACCATGATACGAAATCCACCATTTTGTGAAATCCGAAAACACCTCTATCGTGTTTTTCTCGTAACTGGGACGAGCTTGCGGAGGCAGTTGTGCGATATCGTGTGTCTCTTCTCCAAAAGACAAAATAGCAAAGATCTTGTCGCGCGGGTCGGTGGCCTCCATATCCAGGCCGCCAAGGAGTGCTTCGAGAATAGGTAGACGGTCAGCAGTCTTGATAGAGAGCTGTGGTGTGATGTTATCGATGTCTTCGGGTTCGGGATATTCAACTTCATCGCAACTCAAATGTTGCCTTTCGACGTGAAATAAGGAGCTCCAAATACGGGGCATGATCTTGTTCTGCAACCACTGACGGTGAGACTCCAGGCAGAGGTTTGCATGAACGATGGAGCCCCATGTAAGCTCGTAAGCACCACAAAGAACAGAGACGCCACCGCTTGTTGCGTCATTTGAAGCCAGATCGCTGGTAGTTGAGACCATCCTGTTCCACACTTCTTGGAGGACCCAAACGCGACGAAACCAGGGCAACTCAAAGATTTGATCGAAACACATTCCCACTTCCCCTCGAATCCAAAGTTGCTTATGCGTATTGTGAGGGTGGAGCAGGTCTTGTTCGGTATCCTCAGTATCACCGTTTTGTTCTTGATTCGTTAACCCTTCATCCGGCTTGTATTCTTCATTCGCCACATTGGTTGACGACTGGTCGTATGGGCAAGCTTGAGACAGTAACCGCTCGTATGATTTCTCGACCGACTGGATCATCTCACAGTCCTCGTAACTCCATTGGTCTCCTTCACCCAGCCAAACGTAAACCGTGTGAGCGGAGGAGTAGATCTCTCCCATCAGTTCTACCTGCTGGGCTCGTTCTTTCAAGTCGCTCTGCTTGATACAGAGCAAGTCAATCCACAAAGTCTGCGGTTCTTGACGGCGACGAAGTTTCCGCAAAGCCGAATACAGGTTCCGGTTGACCGACATTTTGACGGATGCCAGTATGTTCTTTCTGTGGTATTCGTCGCGGATCATGACGGGGTGAGCTTCGTCGGCAGACCCCCAGCAGTACGAGAGGGCGCTGAATTTGAGTCGGCCTTTCGTGTCTGCGAGAGGGGTATACCGCAGCACAAAGCTGATAACCTCATCATCATCGTCAGAAGGCTCCAGCTCCACTAGACGAATCTCTCTGTTCACCGTATCGAGTGGACGATACATGAGGTAGTCGTTCCATCTGGAGAAGTCGACACTGGGTAAAGAATGCCCCGTTTGAGCTTGCGGAGTAACAGCCTCGACCCAAACGTCGATAGAGGCTGCCTGAACATAGTTGGTCCAGGAAACAAAGTTGGCTCTGGGAACCAAGCGTATTTCATCACCACTACGAATAGTGCTCAACCAGTCTTCCCAAGTAAGATTGAAGCCTCGGTCAGTGGGACGACCGAAGTCTTCGGACGTGGACTTATTCCGGTAGTCCCAAACACGGTGGTGGGTGGTGTAGTCCCTCTTGGCATTGACATTGTACTGAACAACTCTGCGGCGGACACGCTCCTGGCCGTTTGGCTGGACAATGTAAGCGTCGAAGAAAGTCTGGGAATCAACATATGTTCCGTGTGTTGACTCCTCGTTAGAGAAGCCCTGGTCGTGGGATGTAGTCGTGAAGGCGATTCGACGGACGACATAGAGTGTCCCAGCTGGGTCAGATGACGGGGGGAAAGGGAGAGTTAGGGAGGTAAATGCACGCGCCGGGCAATATTCACTTGTTGCGATACAGTCGTCCTCGAGGGTGGTGCTGCTGGTGAAGTGACGCCAAGCAGCCAACGGAATCAGGTCGTCGGAATCGGAAGTCATCCTGAAGTTGGCAGCTCAAAACGGGATATGGCTCGTGGAAGAAGTGGATAATCAGATTGTTGAGAATTTTATCTGAGTCGATCGCGGCAGAAGAACTAAGCCAGGCCAGGTAAGCACTGGATAAGGCTCTGGTCGATCATTATCGAGCCTTGCGGTAGAGACGGGCTGAGACAGCCATTGCGGCTGTGTGGATACTGCATCACGATCACTGATGGTGTGCATATTCCCGTGACTGAAAGAGTAGATATAGATATGGGCGTGTGGGAGTGATTGGTGATTTGGACCGTGGTGGTGTGATGTTTGAAAAAAAGATGGTGGGCTCCCCTCTCCCAAGTTTGAAGTCAAGAAAGAGAGCAAGTGAACTGCGGGGAAAACACGATTCGGTCGCCCTTCCCCAACCACGCTCCAGAATATCAAGTCATCGATTGCACTTGCCCGTTCGATTGAACCGGCCTATAGTTTTTGAGTGTTATGGTGGTGGGAAGGTACGATGTCCGAGCTCCATCAACTTTTTGATTAGGACGGGGCAAGTGCCACGTTGATAGTGGATAACTTGAGCCGCGCCGACCGGACTTGTAGCGGACTTGGGACGAGGGGCCGGCCCCGACCATGACGCCAATCCCGCCCGCCCACAGCTCTCGGCATTTCCCGCTGAGGGGGGCCTGATCGCCGACAGAGAGAGCTGAAAAGGAACCTCGGCTCTTTCCCCCCAGCCCAGCCTTTTGCTTCCCCGGAATTCGGGCCCGCCCACACCATCCAACCTCCATCGTTGTATCGCGCCTGTTCTAGCGTCGATGGTTTCTCATCAAAGAATTTGATACCCTCTCTGAGGACTTATTTTGGATATCAGTTCAAGAAAATTCTTCAAGCTTCAAGTTGGTGATTGGAGTAGGAGTAGGACTGACGTTCTTTCGCATCGGGGCATCTCCATCAAATAGGCGGTGTCTTGAATCGTGCACCTATCGCATCGGGGATCGCGCCGGGCGAGCAGTTCACTGCAGCAGCAGCCCAGCACCAGGCGAAACTTCCCCAGAGTCCCCGCTTCTATTCCCAGTCACGGTGCCCTGTCGAGACATTAGCGCCACTGTTACAGCCGCGGTCGCTGTCGACGACAACAACAATCTGTTTCAGTACTTATACACGGTGAACCCGCCTGCGCAACACCACCCGAACGAATCCCGGCTTCCCTGGTTGCGCGCATCAAGAGGCCTTACCGCAGATATCCATAATTGTTAGCACTTGTGTTACTCTCGACTAGATCACATTAACTCCACCGAGAATCCCTTACGTTAGCTACATCAACATTGAGCCATCATGGCGGGACGGGTTCGTCATCCCATCGACGTCAGGGCCCTCGAGTCATGGCTCGCCCAGAAGTTGCCTGATATCGAGGCGCCGCTGGATATCAAGCAGGTGGGTGCCCGTCCATTCCGACTGCGCTGCTGACCACCACCATCTAAATCTTTCCCGTCTCCTCACATAGTTCGGCTTTGGTCAGTCCAACCCGACCTACCAATTGACTGCCGCCGACGGCAGGAAATATGTCCTCCGCAAGAAGCCCCCAGGAAAGCTGGTCTCCAAGACCGCCCACAAAGTCGAGCGCGAGTACCGCATCCTGACTGCCCTCTCCGACACCGACGTGCCCGTGCCCAGGACCTACTGCCTGTGCGAGGATGAGTCCGTCATCGGCACCCCCTTTTACATCATGTCCTTCCTCGACGGCCGCATCTTCGAGGATCCCATAATACCCAACGTGCTTCCCGACCAGCGCCGCGCCATCTGGAGCGATGCCGTTCGCGTCCTGGCCAAGCTGCATCGCATCGACCCCAAGAGCGTGGGTTTGGAGGAGTTCGGCAAGCCTTACGGCTTTTACAGCCGTCAGGTTTCCACCTGGAAGACCATCTGCACCGCGCAGGCCAAGGTCGAGGATGTCGATTCGGGCGAGGCTGTCGGCCAGCTGCCCTTCTTCGAGGAGATGATGCAGTACTTTGCCGATGTGAGGCAGCAGCCTGCTGACAGGGCGACCCTGATCCACGGCGATTTCAAGATCGACAACCTCGTCTTCCACAAGACGGAGCCAAGAGTCATTGGTATTCTCGAGTAAGTCGCAGTCGCCTTCCCCCTTCCACCATCACCCATCATCCTTACCCACATATAAACTAACACTCTACCAACCCAGCTGGGAAATGTCCACAATCGGCCACCCCCTCTCCGACCTCTCCAACTTGCTCACGCCCTTCTACACCGCCCGCCTCGACCCTCGGCAATCCGTCAACGTGCACCCTGGCTTCCTCCCGCGCGCCACGCGCGGCCTCCCCCCAGTCGACGAGATCACCGAGCTGTACTTCAACGTGACCAGCCCCGTGGGGCGGTCCACCTTCGAAATCTCGCTGCACCGGCAGGCGTCACCCGCCGAGGAGCTGGAGCGCCGCCGCGAGCTGGCGTGGGCGCAGGCCTTCAACATCTTCCGGCTGTCGGCCATCTGCCAGGGTATCGCGGCGCGGGTGGCGGGTCGGCAGGCGAGCAGCGCGCAGGCGAAGAGGTATGGTGATGCGAGGGATCCGATGGCGAGGTTTGCGTGGAAGTTGTGCCAGGGTGTGGAGGAGAAGAGTCCTAGGCCGAGGATATAGACTGTACTCTGTTTTAGCAGAGGGGCCATCTCGGTCCTTGTAGTTGTTTTGGATTACTTGATTTTTGGGCAACACTTGTCATATCTTGAATCAGTTTCAGGGGTTTGGAGTCCATTAGCCAGTCAGTCAGCAAGCCAGCCTCTTAGTATATAGTCCATTCTTGTCTAGCAAAGTCAAACAACTAACTGTTTATCAACTCAACACTGGCAAGAATGGGCTTTTAACAAGTGCAAGCTTTGAAGTGAACCAGAAGCACAGACAGGCAATCTCCCGGGAAGACTCAATGATTACTTTGTCAGCCTTTAACCAGTTTTGCCAGTCTGCTATGAACATCATTGTATGGCCATACTGAAGTGATATTGCAAGGCACTCAGTTAAGTAAAAGCACTTACATCCACCCTCTACTTTAACCCTTGACCAGAAAACATATTCCTATCAACCACCCTCTTCCAGTTGAGCATTCTTTTCCTTCTTTCCCTCAACCTATCATACCCTTTCCTCACCCTCACCTCTTAACTCGTTCACTTCTTAACCAACCGATACTTCCCCCCACTAACAACCTCCATCTCCCCCTCCGCAATCTTCTCCGCCAAAAACTCCCCCAGCTCCTCATTCGTCCACGGGAACCCGTCCGCGATCAGCATCTTCATCATCATCGCCATCTGCGCCAGCGGCATCGACGCGCTCGCGTTCGTCAGCATGCCCTTGATGTACTGCCAGTACATGGTGCGGCGTTCTTGTTCCTTGGGGTCCATGGTGGCTGGTTTCTCAGCGCTGGCTTCGTTGGATGGCTCTGCTGGTTCTCCTGATTCCTGAGGGGATGTCGTGGAAGTTGGGTTACCGAAGGGGTCGTCGTCCTTAGTGGGGTGGTCGTCAACGATAGGGTCGCTGAGGCTTTCGATTACCACGTAGGTGTGGGACGTTTGAGGAGCTGCTGCTGGGGAGCGGACACGCCGGAGGACGTTTTTGGAGACCCAGTATTCGAGGCAAGAGGTTATGAGGTCTTCGTCCATTTGTAGGGTGGTGTAGAGTTCGTCTACTGTGCGGCGGGCAGGGGGTTTGTTGTCGATTTCGATTTCAGCGTCGTTATCCTCAGAGTCGTTGAAGGCGTAGATGACGGTTGCTTGGGGAGTTGTACAATCGACAGTTACTGTGCGATCGCGGAGCTCCAACTCGACGCGGACGGTACCGAGTTGGTTGAGCCAGGTGAGCTTGCGGTTCGACTTGAGGTGCTCGTAGCCCTGTTCGTAGCGCTTCTGCTCTTCCATGATGGGGTCGGGGAGGAGGAAGTGTTCGCGGTCGAGGGCGGGCCAGAAGAGACGGGAGAGGATGCGGGCGTGGTACTGGGTGGGCTCCTGTTGTTGCTGTCGCTGGAGCGCGGCCTTCTTCCGCTTGTCTGCTGATCGGAGGAAGTGTCCTGACATCATCACCGGCGTCGCTGCCGTCAATGTCCGCTGCTCGTCCCAGGCTCGGCAAATGGCAACGTCGAGGCGTCGCGAGTCTTCGATGTCCTTGATCATGACATCGCAGTTCTGGAGGGCCGCCTCGCCGAACCGTCGCTTCAGGAGGTCGAGAACCCGTAGCTCTTGGTCGAAGCGTGCCGGGTCACTGAGACTTAGCAGGCGCTCGGCGACGATGGAGGCAAACTCTTTGATGAAGACTTCTTCGCTGCCGAGCGCCGAAATGAGCGTGCCGATGACGTCTTCACTCTTGGGCCGCTTGTAATTGGCGCCCGCGTCGACGGGGTCTGGGACCCAGTTCATGTCGTTCCAGTCGAGCTCTTCATCTTCGACGAGGGTATGGCGGGTTTTGGTCGGATCGTTCAGGAGGAGAGCAAGTTCTACGAGCTTGCCAGTACCGGAAGCTCTGCTCTTGATCGGGGTTGCGCCGGGAGCTTTCGTGATGGGTTCGTGAAGGTCATCTCTTTGCCTTGTTGTATTTGGGGTCTTGCTCGATCTTCCTGTCGTGGTAGGTGTCACGACTGGCCCTTTGCCGGCACCGCGTCGCGCACCGGCTTCTGGCCTCTTTCCGGCTTTCTTCTGTTCCGCCTGTTGCTTGCTAATTTCCTTGACCTTTCTTGCAGCACGGACTTCCTCCGGACTGGCCAGTAGGCCTGTCACCACGATGCGTACTGCATCTTCGCGCTGCCAGAGGTAAAGTTTCAGGGACGGTTCAACGTGTCCTAACAGGACCTTGCTGTGATCGAGAGCGTGAAACGTGTGAATGATGTCAATGTAGGTCTGGAGAATCTCGAGTGTACTGCATCCAGGGTGCAACAGACGTGTTTTCAAAGCCTGGGTAAAGTGTGATGTTAGCTGAAGCCTCCTGGCGGAGGTGGTAATTGTTGCTCGCAGGTCATCAAGTGCTCCTCGCGAATCCGGCCAGGCCAGAACAATATCGAAGAGCTCAGCAATGCGAAGCGTCGACAAACGACTAAGAGCAAGTGATTGGTATGTCTTGAGGTCAGAGAGCGTGACCGGCGACACAGAATCATGAGAGATTCGGGACAGGACCTCGAAGCTCAACCGGGCAAAGTGGTTCTCAACCCAGTCCATGAGGGAGATGATACAAGGCGAAGTGACAGATGAACTGGTACCCCTAGACACCGTATTCAAAACGCTTGACAAGCTGCGTCTGTCCGTTGCCGACCATACTCCAGCATATGCTCCGCACACAAAAGCCGACATCATCCAGTCCATTACTTCGGCGAACAAGACCTGAAAGCGCTCACCAGCAAGACCCACGTTGTGTAGCTGTTCAACAAGCTCGTGGAGACGTTGTCTCRCTGCCAATGCTTTGAAGTCATCAACGGTAGGGGGAGCTGGCCGCCGAGACTTGAGGTTACGCGCATCATCATCGTCCTCGGATGGAATACCTAGGACATTGCCTACAAGACGGACTAGGACAACCCGCAGAGATTTTGTTAACTGCTGAGAGGCCGAGTTCCCTACAAGGGCATGTATATCTCTCCGGAAGCGGTTTGCCAGAATCTCGACATTTATAGCTGGCGCTCCGAAGGCAGCAGCACTCTCAGTTTGGGTGATGCCCTTTATAAGGAGGTCGAATCCGTGAGAGTAAAGTCTTAGGGCAGCCTCAAGTGTGCGAATGCTGCTCATCACAATGACCATGTGACGCTCGTATTGGCTGCTCTTGGTCCGCTCTTGATCACTCCCTGTCCTTGCTGGGTCGCTATCTCTGGTGCCCCCCGTATCCAAGCAGCCCGATAATAGGGGTATCACGTGCTGTGAAAAGTGAGCTCGTACCTGGTGGGTATGCCAGGAAAAGATGTCGTCGGTGCGTACGGCTCCGGGCAGCAGCGTCGAGGCGTGAACGATGTGGGCCAAAGCGTCACAGAACTCGGCATCAGAGGGCAAAGCTGCGTCCGGTTGCAGGCTACCTGACGGTGTTGAAGATGTGACGGATGACGGAAGAGTAATTCGAGCGGTTACGAGACGCCAGGCACTGTCATATGCAGCCTGATCACCAGTCCCTGTATCTGGAGCAGCGAAGAGGAGTTGTGAGGGCTGCGAGGCGGCGGTAACAGTGCTGTGAAATGAGTTGGAGGGGGTGTGTGAAACTAAGAGACCTTGGTCGGGTGGGTTGTAGAAAGCGGGCTGTGTATTCTCCTGGGTATCCTCGTCATAGAATGAGCCGGAAGTCACTGTTGGTCCTGTGCCAGAGTGATATTGGAGTCCTTGGCTGAAGCTAAGATTTGCTGATGGAAGCGGTACTGCCTGTGGTGTGGGTGTTGACAGGTCTGTTTGGAAGACAGACTGGAAAACACGTCGACGGCGGTCCTGCCAACGTGAGGCGACTGCGGCTGGCATCGTTGGATGGGGTATCTGTATCTTGAAGCCTATATGGCGGAGGAGAGGCGATGAGGATTTGAGCGGGATGACTGGTGACTGGTCTAGTCAAGAGTGTCCTAGCTGTTGACTTGTAGTGCATATGCACGCCCCGTCTGGCACTTGCTTCCAAGATCGTCTGCAGGGGAGAAATCGGAGTTGACCAACGTGCTCAAAGTTGAAGTGAAGTTATCGTTGTTCTCATCGTTCGTGCTGATGGTCGTCACATTTGGGTCAGCCTCCCAAGCCACGAAGCAAGTATCCACTGGCAGTTAGTTTTGACGTCCGGGGTGTTGATGCCTGGTGTCTGATGTGAGAGGCTGAAAACCTGAGCCCACGAGATTCTCGTCGCCGCAGTTGTTGCGTTGAAGTTGTTGACAAGGAATGGCGGGGATGAAGCTGCCCTGCGTCTCTCCACAGCAACAAACGCGCCTGTGGCATGCCTTGCAGGGCCCGGACGCGGCAGCGGCGGCACAGCCCTTGGCACAGTGGTGCACTGGCCCACCACCACTGTAGCGCTACTGTGCGCTAATTTGATGCCTAAGCGCTTGCCGCCCAGTTGGTCGCTCCTCACAAAACACCGACCAATCGATGAATCAATCATCACACCTTTCTTTCTCTCATCATCTCTTCATGATGCTTTCCAGAACCTCATTCGAAGCTGCGCCTGCGCCGCGCTCTCACGTTTCTTCCGCCCATTCGCTTGTCTAAGTGACAGCCTAAAGCAACCGTCAGATCATTATCAACACTACAACTGTTAACGTCGAGCATCATCTCCTGTTGGGCATTGGTGATAAGCTATGGCTACCCGACCAAGCTAGCCCTTCGGGGAACAGTGCCCTCATCGCACTCACTCAGTAACCGCACCACAACTTTTTATGCCAGTATCGAGTTATTCAAGTGTGCCACTCGTGTGCCACTCACAGTGTTTATCGGGGCAGTCGATGTTATTTCGCCATCAAGTCTGCCCCTGGCTTGAACCGATTCGGTTCCAGGCTCCGTCCCTTCAACCGTTCTCCCGAGATTGGACCGCTCACCCCCCGGTGTTTTGCATGACCCATGGAGATGGCAATGAGACAGGGCTCGGTGTTTATCGTTATCTGGTTATACATTTTTTCTTCCCGATCCTGGCACGTCTTCAACTGGTGGGACAGACATTGTACCTGCTGGAAGTGGTAAAGGACGCTTGAACTAACGGCTGTCAGTGGCCAGTAAAACTGCCAGTATACTGTCCCTCTCCCATAGCGGGACACACCAAGGGGCGGGACAGTATTTTTGACTGTCAGTTGTAGTACAGCATCATTGAAAAGGTGAAGAGGACAGTTCACCGGTTCTCCCTCTTGAAGACAAGCTATTCTTGACTTTAGATACTACACCTTCCTTTGGGCTATCAACTTGGAGTGTCTGCGTCTGCCACCGGCACATCAGGTTCATAGAGGCCTAGGTAAACTCCAAACCTGTGAGATGGCGGAATCTTACCTGGTATGAGAACAGAATTTCTTCGCCAGCGATCTGGATGCTCAACGCTTTCGAGAGGCTCCGACCTGCGCCAGGCCCTGCAAGAGCAAAACGTGAAATATACCTATGATACCACAACATCCACTTCTCATTTTCACACTTCTGCGTGTTTTTATGGTCTCAAATACCTCTGTTCCTTTGCACTCCCCTAACCCGCTTGTTTACCTATATTTGTGTCCGCGGAAACAGCTTTGCGCTGGGAGCGCTGAAAAAGACACCAGTTTCCTCACTGCTTAATCCCTCTTCACCGTCTGCCCTTCTCTTTACTCTGTGCTCTCGCTATGGGCTTGTCATTCATTCAAGTATCGGCAACCGCCCGCCACCAGCAACCCAGGTCTACGAAGAATGTGTAGAAGTCTAGTATGAGACACAGTTGTTTTGTGCTGTTAACGTTAGCATTCCGGCAGAACGATAGAGAACCCCGGAACAACAGGGCTCCCTAGGGGTAAACTGGAACTTTGTCCAGGATGTACATAGGCAACAACCTTTAACCCCCACTCTTCATCCGGAACTACAGCAGTACAACCCAGGATGTGCTCGGAAGGCTTCGTTGCGAGTGCAAGATTACCTACTCCCTTGAATACTTCCTCATTACCATCCTTGCCTTGCCAACTTGACATCCAATGGGTAATGTACCTACCTGCGTTGGGGTGGTAGACACCACCCACAATAGTAATAGCACCTCGGAGCGCTAAACCATTATTTCCTAGTAAACTGTAGGTATGGTCATCCCACTCGTCCCGTACCGCCATCGTCTGGTAGGTAGTAGTCCCTGTCGAGTCTGTCCCAAGAGATCTACATTCAGGCTGCCTTCTCTCCCCTCTTAGAAGTCCAAACCAAAGGGCAACCAACAATACAAGTGACAGCACTACATCCTTTCACAAGCCGATACAATATCTACCCGTCACCCTACCCAAAACTACTCTATCACTAATCACCCAGAAAGGCCACCGGAACGCCGCCCAACACCCGGTTCACCCCCCCACCCACCCACCTACCCATCTTACCTACATCTTAACCCATCTCCCCCATCTCCCCCATCTAAGGTACCTAGGTAGGCAGTTGCCAACAGAGTGCAGAGCAGGTGGTGGCGCCCAACACATCCGCGGCACCGCTCCCCTCCTCCGATATGACATGACATAAGAAAACAACACCGCACTTATACTACACCATACCACGCTGCAAAACTGCGAGATGTTCATTCACGTAAGAACAAGGTAGCAACCCACTAGCCCGGGCTCCGGTGCCATGTCCCCCGAATAGGCATGTGTGCGGCGAGGGGTTTCCACCAGCCAACAGTTGACATTCCGGGTAAGGTCAAGGTCGTCGAGTGGCACGGACGTGGAAGGGTACCTCTAGGTAAGGTGGTAGATAGGGGTATGGAGGTATGTATGTATGTATGTATGTAAGGGAAAGGGGTAATCACCGTTACGTTTTCTATTTACGCTATCGGCAGTATCCATCTCCTGGAGGTGAGCTACGGCGTGGGAGGCGGACTGGGGGTTGGGCCGTTGGGTAGGGACCTGGGTCTGTGCCTTCCTTTGATCTGCTCGTCCGTTGTCACAAGCTTGGAAGTGGGTGATGGATGTATGGGATGTGTGTTTGGATAAACTTCGTGATAGTCTGGTTGGGATTCATTGCTGTTTTCCGTTGTGGTGCGATAATATCGAGCTCCATGTCAGGTAGTTAGGACGGGAACCCCGACGGAAGTTGATGGGCCATGTTCTCCGGATGAGCTGTAGTGGATTTAGGTGTCGTGGCTGGTTCAGTTTACCTGTACCTGACCGCGACGAGACACTAAGAGCCCTGTCTGTGGAGTTATCGTGAAGGTAACGTTCGTGCTTCTGGTTTTGCTGGTGCCTAGAGGTAACTGTAAATCGGCCAGCATATGTCTCTGGAGTTAGACACCTAAGTTACGGGGTAGTGATGATCCCCCTTGCGCCCCCCGTAGGATAGGACCGAGTGGCATAGTACTTGCTGTGCCCTCCCCGTGCTGAAGAGCGGACTTTTGTCTCTAACCACAGCAGGTTCTACGGCAAGAAAGGACCTAGGATCTACATAGCTAAGCATTGTGTAAGGGATTGATGATGATCGATCATCTTTTCGTTAGTTGAACACCCTTCCGTGATGCCAGACCCCGATTCACTGCCCCCATTATTGGTATACCGTTGGTTACAAAGCTAGAGCCTCCTTTTTCTCATCATTTTGTAGATGTCCGGTATAGGAGGAACTCTTCGGTTGTGAAGGACCGATAGGGTACCTCGCCAGTAGCAGACGTGTATTCGTCGCGCTCGTTGACAATGTTCTTTGAGGACGTGGTACATGCGGAGTCGGGCTTTCCGAGGGCGAGACCACCCCTCCAGGCACGTGAATAACTCCGAAGTTATGCAGCAAGGTCGCTATGCCGCCCCAGCGACGGGTTGTGATCGGTTCTCAAGGGCCCTACGCTCGAGATGCCACTGCTTTTGTCCGTTCAGCGCTCATTCTTGGACCGACTAAGCGGAGATGATACCGTATCTTGAGCAAAGAGCTGAGTCCTGAACTTTAAGCCTGAAACAAGTTATTTGCGAGTTGATCTAGGCAACCAGCGGCGGTCTCCAAGAGAAAACACCCATCACTGGGGGCTCAGTGTCTCCCGAAACCTCAGAACATCAACAGAAACCCGCGTTCTCGCCTTCGGGCCGCCAGTGCTGTATCCTCAGGGTGTTTGCGTACCTATAGGCATGTTGATCTCGGCGGTGTTGGCTTTCTTTTCGCGAGTGAGCACAAGCCAACTCAACCCAGGGCTCACAGAACCCATGAGACACCCACTGTGACTCCGATATCAGAGTGCGAATGCCAGCTTGGGTGTTGGCTTGCGAGTGTCTACCCACAAAACAAGCATCGATTCCACCGCTCTCCGCTTTTTGCCTTCGGGGGTAATCCGGCTTGTCCGGATATAAGCATGAAACAATGCGGAAATCGCAGTTAGGTACCAGCCATTGTTCTCCGAAAACTTGCAGGCAGAAAGTTACAGCACTTGGATAGCTTACGTTTGCTGGGGAGCGAGTTGATGGGTTTCCCGACAAGGCCGATGGACAGGTATTGTGCACTGGAAAAGCTTCTGCAAAGTTCTTCGCATTCTGTTGTGGTGGGGTCTGTCCTACCTCCCTGCTATTCACTGGCATCTCTTATCACGTAGGCCAGTAAGCCCGCACCACCATATATTTTAGCCCTCTATATTTCTTTTCCTTTCTTATCTTCTTAGCTTAATACAATCAACACACTTCTTATACCTACGAATCTAAAAGGTTATAAGCCCTCTATACGCAATCGTATCGTATCATATCGCTGCGCACAACTATTACGAATATTAAGAACCCAAAGAAGAGATAAACAACGAGCGATACCGAGCGCGAATCCCCCAAAGATAAAACGACGAGCGATACCGAACGCAAATCCCCTAAAGAACCCTAAAAAACCCCGCGTTATTACAACACCGAATACGCATCGCTTCAACGACAAAACTAGAAAGTTTCGATACAATTATTAAATATCTAGAAATTTCTTTCAAAACTAGAAATTATTAAGCGATAAAAACCTAGAGAACAGAACCAGAAACAATTAAACAATAAAAACACCTATAAAGATTATCGGTAATTTAAAGTATTCGTACTTATATACTACAATTATAGAGATTCCTTACTAGCCCATCGAGACTCAACCTTTAAATAACTTCTTCATTCGAAATTATAAAGACAATAACAGCGCTATATCTTTCAACGCCGCCACCTTAATTCCCCTAAAGGGCGAATCCAACCTTAATACTTAAGCATATACTTTAAAGGTTGAACTTACTTTATAAGGCCTTAAATTCTACGTTACTACAAGTATTCCGGAACCTAAAATTAATAATAAGAATAAAGATAAGGACGAGAAACGCCTTCACTAATAATATATAGACTATACTAAAGCTATAGCTATTATTTATTTAATTATTTATAACGAAAAGGTTTAGAACGTTCTATCTATCAACAATTAAGACGAAAATAATAATAATCCGAAATATCTATTTAACTTTATTAAAAACAATATTTTTAGCGCTACTAACGAAGCTAAAAGCGATATTTTCAATAAGTATTTTACTATTAAATACACCTCTTTTACAACCTTAGAAGCTTTCCTTATACATTAATAATCCTTATATAAGAGAATTAAAGACGTAAACTATATTATCGACAATAAGGTTGAATTTATTATCCTCTTTAACGCCGTCAAACGCTTTTTCCCTAACGAAATTATACTATAGGCCGCCAATATAAATAAGAATAAATTAACGACTATAACCTTCCTAAGTAAATTATCTACTTTAGTTAACACCTAAAAGAATTATACTAATATAATTGCCGCAAAGGTAGAAATTAAAACCAAAGAGACCAAAGAGATTAAGACTGAGAATAACGGAGGTAGTATTAATAAATACGTCGTATATAATATCTATAATAAGAAAGTCTATAAAAATTTGAAATATTTCCCTTACAATTACTATCGTATCCCTAGCACCCCTAACTACTAGTAATATAAACTTAACAAAGTACCCGATACCTAAATTAATAAGAAGAAGGCTTATAATTAGCTTAAGAACGCGGCTAATACTACTATAACCGTCGCGGGTAATAATAGTAATATTAATAACCCCCCTACCGGTAGTACTATTAATTCTAACCTATTATTTAATTTTAGAAGATTATCTTTTAACAACGACTAGGAGGAGGAGGATTTTTACTAGAGCTCCTAGCGGATATAGAACCTATTTAATAAATAGATAGTATTCAATATAATTTTATTAAAGTCCAATAAATTCCCGAGGTAATAACTATAATATAAAATATAATACTATACAACAATAATTATAGTTCCAATATCTTTAACGATATAAAATAGTTTATAGAACTATACCCCCTCCTAAAGCTAATTATTTACTAAATCGGTAATAAAAAAAGAATAAAATCCTATTATATAAGCGTAGTAGAATTAAATCTTCTAACTATATTAGGAAAAAGGATTCTAATTAAAATTAGAGATACTATCCTTTCCCCTTCTACCCTAATTAACCTTATTACAACAATTAATTTATTAAATAGCAATATAATTTAATTAATAGAAATAAATAAAATAAGATTCAAGAAAAGAAGGTTCGAAGGAGAGGAAGTATAGTACAATTAAGTTACTAACTTACTAATCCTACCTATAATAGTACTAAAGGATATCGACGAAAAATATTAATATTAAGTACCGAAACTAGCCTTAATAACCACTATCAACTATAACGTAATATACTATAGGCTCCTATATACAAGAAGGGAATAAATTATAAAGGCCTATAAAGATACTAGTATAAAGCTAGCAAACGCTAGGAAACTAAACTATAACGCTTACCTTCGAAGTAAATCTATTAATATTATTCATAAAGTATCTAACTTAGTAGCTACTAGACCGCTAGAATTCGTAAGGGTTAATATATAAAATCACAACATAGCCAGCTATCTAAGGATTAGGCATATTATCTACTTTATATATATAGTATTAAATTTCCACTAAATTAAAAGGATAAAGAATAAGAGTAAAGGTTTTATAGCCATTAAGGAGTAGAGGAAATAGGTTGAGCTCTAAACGGGCTTAAAAATAAAGGTTTTAAGT
Source organism: Neurospora sp. CHS-2018a (assembly GCA_009802275.1). Lineage (NCBI taxonomy): Eukaryota > Fungi > Ascomycota > Sordariomycetes > Sordariales > Sordariaceae > Neurospora > Neurospora sp. CHS-2018a. The sequence goes on along the minus strand of RAKG01000001.1, from coordinate 1,489,645 downwards.
TTAAATAGAAGTATAGAGTTTAGTTTCGGATCCAAAGATTACTAGAACGATAAACTAGTAGCGTAGGGTCGTTAAAAGGGTATTAAAATTATTAAAATACCGGCTTATATTCCCTAAATAAATAAAGCCCCGGAATAAATAGGTAGGGTAATAATAGAGAAAACGAAGGCTACTATACTAAAATATAATATTCCTATTAAATTATAACTTCTAATTATTAACTTTATTATTAAAGTTATAAATCTTCTTCCTACAAAGGCTAACGAGGAGTATATTAATCTATATAAGGTCCTTAATAGAACTATAAATATTCCGAATCCAAAACCGAATATTAAATACCTATAAACGTATTATTATATAGCGTACTATTATATTAAGAAATAGAAACGGGTCTAAGGGGATAAATTTATTGAATACTCGAAACGAAGCCATTTAATTAACTATATTAATTTAAATAGGAGGATTTTTCATATTTAGGACTTAGAATATAAGAAATTAATTAAGGTTAGCGCAATTAGGTTTCTAGAATTTAATAAGAATTAATTACTAGAGGAGTAAACATTAAATTATATAGTAATATTTTTTAACCAATTTATTAAAAACGTAGATAAGGTTTTAAAGAGTAAGAAAACGGTATAGATTATTATAAACAAACCTAAACTAATTAAAATAATAGGAAGAGTAGAGGTGAAAGAGAGGGAGAAAGAAAAGGAAAAAGAATACGAAAAATAGTAGTCGGTTAATTTAATTATAGGTTTAAAACTAAAGAAAATAAATTAGGGATTTCCTATACCTTTACTAAGCGTTACTCTAATACTAGAACTAGTTACTTTAATACTACTAACTCTATTACAAATTCTAATATTAGAAGTCCTATAGACGCCGACTATAATAATTACAATATAATTATCCTTAGGCCCGGTAAAGGAATCTATAGGCCCGGCCGACTAATTTCTAAGCCCGATAGACGGATCCCTAGGACCGAATACTAATATCCTAAGTCCGGAAATAAATTAGAAGACATCGAGACCAATATAATAAGGAATACCGAAAACCTAGCCTTATATTTCATAGAAAATAATACCTTCCAATTTTAATATCGCTACTTCTATTAAACAAAATAATAAGGACGAATTTTAATTATTTATTAAAGAAGATTCGAATAAATTTAAACCTTTTAATTCTCCTTTTATTAACCTACATAATCTAAATAAGGAGGAGCCGATTCTATCGAAGAGGAACCTAAAGAAATCGTCGTCCTTAAACCTATTGAGCAATATACTATCCAAACTACCCAAACCTCCGAAAGTACTAACGGCTACAATAATACAGCAACTAACCTCGAAGGAGACGGAGGTCCTAATAACGGAAGCAGAAGTCCTAACAACGGAATTAGAAATCCCGATAATAGAGCCGGAAAAGACAACGACAAAGCCGGAGAAGATAACAACGGATAAATCTAAAACATCTCCGGGGGCGACGGAAGTAGGAGTAGTAATACTAAGAAAAACTCATTACCCTCGACGAGCGGCGCTAATAATAGAATCGATACGGAATAAATAGAAAATTATTAATAATAATAATTAAAAGGTAGATATAGAGATACTAAGATTCTACTACAATATTTTAGAATAAGGAGTATAAGAAGATTGTATTAAACTATTATACTTTATAATAATAAAGGTTATATACAATATTCAAACTATTAATTCGACTATTCCGAAGAATTATCAATAAGCTTTAAAACAATTAAACTTTAATACCTACTAGAAACTAGTAATATAATAATAATTGGAGGCTCTAGAGGAGAGGGGGGTATATAAGCTAGTACTATTTTAATAGGGAATAAAAGTACTACTAGGCAAATAGGTATATAATAAGAAAAATAATTTAGAATTAAAGATAAAGGATCCGAGGGCAAGATAGGTAGCCTATAACAATTTTAAATAAGGTTTATAGGATATAGAGGATATTTACGCGACTATTACTAATATAGCGAGCGTAAAGATCTTCTTAACTATTATAGCTATCTTAAATTTCGAGTATTATTAATTCGATTTCAATACTACGTTTCTAAACGCCTTAATTCCCAAAGGAAAGATATATTACGTAGAATAACCGACTAGATTAGAAAAAGGACGAAAAAGGAGCGAACGTTTAATATTATTACGGGTAAAGGGTAGATGGTAGATGTGAATATACGTAATTGCACGAAGGAGAGAAGGAGAGAGAGTATAGACGAGTGCCTAGAAGATTGGCTTTATAAGGGTAGTTTAGTTGTAGGCTTAATGTGGGTTTACGGTTGGAGGCCGTTACAGCGGCTAGTTAGTTGATAGCGATAATAGTCTTAGAAGCTGCTGTACGTTGGTATAAAGTATATAAGTAATTACGTACGATATAAATTAACCCTATAATACTTCCCCTAATTAAAAGAAGCTATATAGTTGATTATAATTATATAAAATAATAGAAATCCTTATTAAACGAATAATCCGCTCTCGAAATACTTCTATGGCCGCCGCTACTATAAGCCGCAATAACCTCCATTGCGGGGCTAAAGCTTCCCGCTCCGTCCCCGATCCTCCGTATTCTCTATATTCTCTAACCGGGGCCTCTGTTTCTACGGCCGGCCCTCCCTTCTTTAGTAACCATTTCCGCCTCTTTTCCGCCGCCGCTTAATCTAGGGGGTACGGCTCGTTTGGGTATACTTCATAGAATTTCTATATTTCGTCGGGGGCTATAGCTATATTAATATATAATTACTATAACAGCTGGTAAGGGGGTCCTTAAATAACGTAATACTCCTAATAGCCTTTTTCGTTCTTTTAATAGCTATTAAACTTTTTAAAATTATATTCGACCGAATCCTCTTTATCGTTAATCCTCTTTATAACCTATTTATAATTAGTACGAACGTTCTATTCCTTTACAGGCGCTTACTTTAGAACGCCGACTTCGTCCTATAGTTTTACTTTATTAATATAGAAAATTAGGCTATACTTTATATTAATTAGGAATTTGAATATAACTTTATAATTATTTGCTTTAAGGATTTCGAAGGGACTTTTAAATAAGGGCGTAAATTTAGTATACGGGCGATTAGTTTCGAAATTCCCCGTATTAAGTAAAACCTTATCTCCTACCTTATATTTCGGGGCGTCCGATCGTTAAATATTAGCATTATTTTCGTACCGTTATTAAATTTATTTAATTTAGTCCGTAACGTAGTTTAAAACCTCTTTAAAATAGTTAGCGATTTTATTAACTTTAAAATATTCCGCTTATTATTATACTAATATATTTAGAGGATAGGGTTTCGCTAGTTCGATACCTATACGAAGGTAAAAATTATAATTAATAAAGAAGGGGGATACTCCTATAGATTTAGAAATTAGGTTATTATTAGCGAATTCCGCGATTAGCAATTAATTTACCTAATCGTTTTATATTTAATTAATATAGAGGCGAAGGTATTTCTCTATTTTTATATTAATATATTCGGTTTAGCCGTTAATAGTTAAGTAGAATACGGAGGAGGGTTTAAGAGCTATTTCTAAATAGGATAATAAAGTTTTCTAAAACCGGGAAATAAATTAGGAGCTGCGGTTAAAAACGATAGAATTTAATAGTCTATAAATATTATAAACCCTTTCGATAAAACGATCCGCTAATTCTTCAACCGTAAAATTAACGGTAAGGATAAAATATTATATTTTAATTAACTAGTCGATTACTATAGTAATATATTTAAACTTTTAGCTTCGACGGACGTAAAGTATTAGCAGCGTAACGTAATCGACTAAAATATTTTTCTATAGCGCGAATAGTACCGCTAGCGGTTTTAAAAAGTTATAGGGGGTATATTATAATAATTTAAATTTAGTATATATTAAATAAGCCCTATAATAAGCTTTAACGGTAATATATATCCCTAATTAGAAGAAAGATTATAAGAGTAACGAATAGGTTTTTTCGCGACCTAAGTGCCCGGTTAAAAGCGAATTATAAATACGGTGAAAGAATTATAGTTAAAGCCCGGTATTTATAGGGTTAATAAAAACGGCGCCGCAACGGTACGCCCGTCCCTAGATCGCCTTATATTCGGCGAAGGATACTTTTTTTATTTAGTCTTTAATTTCTTTAAATTATATTTTATAATTAGGGTCTAATAGGTAGGCTATAATATCTTATAAAAAGGTTAACTTCTTATAGCTCTCTATAATTAAATTATCGGTAAACCTTTCGTCTATAATTTTTAGTTCGTAAATATATTTGGTACCGACGTCGATTTCAATTTCTTCTTCTCCGTCCTCTAAAATGAAGGCTCTATTAATAAAGATATTATAATTAAATAAAACCTTATTCCTAATTAATAACCGCTTATTAACTATGTCTTTAAGTAAGTCCTTTAGTTTTTTATTTAGGGCGTTAGAGCATACTTATAACGAGCCCGGTCGGTATTTAATTATAAAATTGAACCGGAATAAGAATTAGGACTATTATATATAATAGGGGGTAAACTACTTATTAATAGTAAAAGTCTTTAGACTTTTATAATTTATAAGGACTTTAAAAGGCTCCTATACGCTTTCTAATTCGGGACGCTACTCCTTTAGGGCTTTAATAATAACGAGCAACTCCTTATTATAAATATTATAATTATATTCGGCTAAAGAATATTATTAACTAAAGTAAATAATAAGGCGGAAAATACCCTCTTCGTTATATTATAATAAGGTACCGCCGTAGGCCTAATTAAAGGCGTCTATTTTAATAACAGTCTATTTAAACCAATTATAAATACGAAGTATAAGTCTATTATTAAAAGCTTTCTTAAAGGCTTCGAAAGACTTCTAGTACTATTCCATCTAATACTAATCTACGACTATCTTTTTAATTAATTCGTATAGCGGGCTAATAATAATTGAGAAATATTTAATAAAGCGATAATAGAAGTTAGCGAAGCTTAAGAAGTACTATAGCGCCTTCTTAAAATTTAGGGCTTCCTAAATTATAATTATAAAAACCTTCTCGGGATCTATTTCGAAACCTTCCGGGGTAATAATAAAACCTAAATATTTTATATAAGTAATATAGAATTTGTATTTATCGATATTAATTTAGAAATTTGCCTTAATTATTTACTATAAGACTTCCTTAATATATTTTTTATATTCCTCTTTATTATCCGAATAAATTAGAACGTTATCGAAGTATATAGTAGTATAAATATCGAAGATATTATATAATATATTATTAATATAATTTTAGAAAGTTCCTAGCGCGCCCTATAAATCGAATAGGTATACAATAAATTTATAGAGGCTAAAATAAGTAATAAAGGCCGTTAACTATTTATAACCCTCTTTAATACGTATCCTATTAAATACTATAATAATATTAAATTTAATAAAGATTTTAGCCTTATAGATAGCGTCGAAAGTTTCTTTAATTAATAATAATAAGTATTAAGTCTTTATTATTATATTATTAATACCGCGGTAGTTTATATAAATATAGATACTACTACCCGGCTTTTTAATTAATAGGATAAGCGAGGCGGCTATAAATTGTAATAGACGGATAAAATTCTTCCTTAAATTGTCGTCGATCTATTTTTTAATTACAATAGCTTTAATAAATAATATTTATTACAATCGTACGTTAGGGGGCATTTCGCCCGGCTTAAATTCGATTTTATAATTATACGAACGGTATAGAAGAACCTTATTTACTAAAGAGGAGAAGAAGGTTATTACTTCGTCAATATAGTAACGGCCTTCTAACTTCCTTAAAATTATAAGAATCTCGTCTTTAATTTTTAAAAGGTAATCGATTTTATTAAAAAACTTCTTTGCGTCCTCCTTAGAAATTTTAATTAAATATATTCGTTAGATCGTCTCTTCGCAGAGCGGTATATTTTTATTAAGGTTTCCGGTAAGGTAAATAGCCTTAGCGAGAATTACGGCCTTATAAGATTCTTCTAATATATAAATATTAATTATTTTATCGATAAAATTATAAAGAATAGGGGGAAGACTTTCCTTATATTATTAATTATTACCCTTTATAATATTATTAATTATTTCCTCCGTTAAGTCTATATCCTAGATCTCTACTACAGCTACTAATTTTTTAATTTGAATATAATTTATAATATACGGCTATAGTTACTACAATTCGTAAATAAAGTTAAAAGTAGCTACGTTAAGCTCCCGGATATTATTAGGGTTAAAATCGTAATTAGAATTACGGTAACAGCGGGCGTAAGAACGCTTCGTACCTATAGAAATATATTAATTATTAAAATAGATATAAAATTCGTAGAGTACGGGGCTTTTAATTTTAATAAGGAAGGCCGCTATACCAGTAATATTGATCTTTAATTCGACTCTCTTAGCTATTAATATTTTAATAGGGGTAAAGATAATTCAGTAACCGGTCTTAAAATCAATTTTAATTATAATTAAAAATAATTCCGCGATTGAAAATTCTAAAACAGGCTCGGTAATAGTAGGCTCTAAAATAGATTCGGTCTTAAGGATAGGAGAGGGTTTTAGAGCAGGTTCGGTAATAGCGGGCTCTAAAGTAAGTTCGGTCTTAAAGATAGGAGAGAGTTTTAAAGTAGGCGCTAATTAAAGGGTAGCCTTCTTTCGAATAAAGGTTATAAAAACTTTATTAATAAGAATTTTAAGGGCTATAGTCTACTTTCTAGAGAAATTTAAGGGTAGATAGCGGCCGCGATAAATAGAATTATTAAAGTATACCCTATAATATTTATAATCGATTTCGGGCTTATAATATTATATTTATAGGAAGCCTAAAATAATTAGGTAATTTTTAAAAATATTATAAATTAGGAAGGTAAAGGTTTCGTTATAATAATTAATATAGAACTTAATTATTACTCCTTTAGAAATAATATTTTTAATTACTTTATTAGCAAGAATTAATTTCTTTAATTAAAGGAGGCGAAAGCGAAGGAGGTTATATTTAATAATAAATAAATAATTAATAAAAGCGAAAGTAGAATAACTAGTATTAATAAGAGAAATATAATAATCTTTACGCAAACTAATTATAATATAAGAAAATAAGAGTATTAAATTTAACGAAGTAGAATTATTTAAAAATTAAATTTTAACCTCCTCTAAAACTTTTAACTTAAAAGAATTTAAAATTCGTTTTTAAAATAAAGATGATTGATAAGGCCTCTATACGTAATTAAATATAAAAGTTACTCGTTTTCCGGATTATTATAGTATTCGCCGCTAATAATAGGCTCTATAAAAGTAGTTGGAGTAGTAGGGGCGGCGTCGGCGGTATAAATTTCCTTCTAATTACTACGGCTATAATAATTTTTACTTTTACCTTTACTTTTATTCTTCTTACCCTTTTTATACTAAAGGCCTTAAGAATTATAATTAATAAAAGCGGTATATTCGCGGGCGATATAATTAAATTTAATATAACGGTAATAAAAATTATTATAAAAGTATTAATTAAGAACGTTTTTATAAATAAAAATAGCGAGGTCGATAGTATCGAAATCTATTTTATTATTACCTTAATTAATAGGGAGATTATTAGTATTACGGGAATTAGTAGTATTATTAGCGGCGTTACTATTACTACTACTATTATTAGGGTTTAAAGGGCTAATACTTAGAATATAAGCATTTATTTTATAACGATAGTTAGTATCTTCGAGATTGCTAGCGACGGTATAATAGATTGTAAATTATTTTTTAAAATTATTAACCTTAGGGAGATTACGGTAAATTAATATATTACGGAGATGCTTATTAATTTTATTCCGTAAGTAATAGACTTTTATAGAATTATTGAAACCGTATAGATTTATAAGGTTAGTGAGTTTAAATTCGAATTTAATAAAGGATATATTCTTTATAAAGAACTCCTCTAAACGGCGGCCGGCGTCTATCTTCAAATTAATATTCTAGAAGCAAATAATAAAATATTTTATAAATTCAGTACCCGTCTTCTAACGCTAAGTATCCTTATTACTATTATTTTAAATAATATTAAAATCGTCCTAAATATTAGAAAGGATTTTTAGGCCTAATAATATAGCGGTACGAATAATTTTAATATCTTCGTTAATGTAAAGTAAAGGGTCGTATTTCTATTAAGATTAAATATAGAAACGTTAGGCTTTAAAAATTTCGTATTTATAGGCGGCGTTAATATTCTTTTTACTAATAAAGATAGGCGGGTTTTCTACCGTTTACCTAAAGGATAATATCTTACCCTTACTTATTTTAATAAGGCTATTATATAAAGCCCGAATATTAATACTATAAATTTTAAAGGTATTATAATTTACGAAGAAGTTACTATACTACTTCTAAAGGTTAGTATACAAAATCTAGAGGTTAATATATATAGTCGAAAGGTTAATATAATTGAGGTTCTTTTAATTGAAATTGTTTTAGGCTTTGTTAATTATAGTACGGGCGGTCTTTAGCTCCGCTTCGCAGCGTTCGAAATTACTAGTAACATTATTATAGAATATAAAGTTAATATAATAAAGGCGATTAAGTAGGGTAATAATCGAATAGAAGGCGGGATTATTAGCGAGGATAATAGCGGTCGCGAGGTAGTTACGGGGAACGGCCTTTTTATTTTCGTTATTTTCGATACCGGTAATAAGATTATTAACGGTAGGAGAAGGGGGAAATTCGAGAAGTATAATACGATAAACAGTTATATCGAAAGTATTAACGAATTCGTCGAATACTTTATAAATATCGTTTAAATTGAAGGATATAGTTAGAGCGTTAGGAATAAGGAGATCGCCGCCGGTATTACTAACGGGCGAAAAAGTAACGGGGTTATTACTCTTATTATAAAATATAAGAGTAAAGGGAGTGGTCGTAATAAAGCGAAACTCTTATTCCTTAAATAAAGAGTATTTACTTTTATTTACTAAATAAAAGGGAGTAGGACCGATAACTATTGCAATTTACAATTGTCGATACTTAAGGGTATTAGATTTAGCGATTCGATTAACGAGGCAACTCCTATACGCGCGCGATTAATAAATTAATTATAAAAAGAGGTTTACACTATAAACGCAATAATTAAAAGGTGTAATTAATTATTACAGGCAAAAGGTAGATAGTAAATATAAATATATATAATTATACAAAGGAGAGAAGGAGAAAGAGTGTAGACGAGTGTTTAGAAGATTGGCCTTATAAGGGTAATCTAACTGTAGGCCCAATGTAGGTTTACAATTGGAGGCCGTTACGGCGGCCAGTTAATTAATAGCGATAGTAGTCTTAGAAATTGTTATGCGCTGGTACAAGGCACGTGAGTAATTACGTGCGACACAGGCTAACCCTGTGACAAATATACTACTTAAAACGAGCCTTATATAGTTTTAAAAATAGCCTACTCTATTAGTTTTAAACTTTAATACCTATTTTAAAGGAGATAGGCTTTACGCTAATAAACAATAATACGTATCTTTTTAATAATAAAGAGAAAGGAATATTATTAATTCTTTACGTCGACGATTTTTTAATTGCAGTACTATTAGAAGCTATAATATTTGGGATTAGAAATCAATTACTATAATACTTTAAATTAAAGTATCTAAGAATAATAAAGACCTTTTTAGGGTTTAATATCGTAAGGAATAGGGAGGAAAGGACGGTATTTATTTCTTAAGTTCGATATATTAGATTATTATTAAAGAAGTTTAAATACGATGATTTCTACGGCGTTAATACTCTATAGCCCTAAAATATTAAGGTTAGGGATTATAAAATAGGAGATAAATTACCAAATTAATAGAAGTCTTATATTAAAAAGATTAGTAGTTTTAATTACTTATTAATAGGCACCTAGCCGGATATTACCTTTATTATTAATAAATTGTATAAAATTAATACAAAACCGACTACAAATTCGATAGTTATTATAAAGTACTTATTTAAATACTTAGTTAAAAATACGGATATAAGTATTATTTTAGGCGGAAAGCTATTATTAAAGGATATAAATATAAAGGTATTCGGGGATGCCTTATTTACTAATAATCCTATAATACGATATAGTATAGGAGGCTATATTATCTTCCTTACTAACGGTCTAGTATATTAAAAATTGAAGAAGCAAGCGTTCGTAATAATAAATACTATAGAAGTAGAATTTACTAACCTTATTCTAATAGTAAAGTTACTATAATAGATTAGGAATATAATAGAGGAACTAGGATATAGCCAACTACTATTAAAAGTCCTATATACGGATAGTAAGAATATAAGGGATCGGGTTCTTAACTATAATAACCCGGGCTACAACCGTTGTATAGATATACGGTTTAAATAGATTATAGAATAAGTAGAAGTAAAGGAATTTGAGATTATATATATAAAGGGGGAGGATATAATTATAGATAGATTAATAAAACTATTAAAAGCGGATAAGTATACGAAATTCGTAAAACTATTTAGATTGGAGGAACGCGAGATCCTATGGACAAAGGGATAATATAATATTATAGAAATTTGTTTATTTACGTTATAATAGACCCCTAGGACCTGTTTCGGGCTACGGGGGCGTATTGTAGTAGGGTCTATCCCACCTCCCTACTATTTATTAGCATTTCTTGTTACGTGGGCTAGCGAGCCCGCACTACTATATATTTTAGCCCTCCATATTTCTTTTCCTTTCTTATTTTCTTAGCTTAGTACAATCAATATACTTCTTGTGCCCACGAGTCCAAGACATTCACACCCATCCCAGTACGTGGTGGACACTAAGAAGAACCGTCGGGTTGCGACCCGTTGAAGGCATGGGTGACGCACGCTCCAGGGGGCGTCGGCTCTAAAGTTCCCGCGATGATGATTCTCGGAAGAGCATCTCTGACGCCTTTGAACATGGCTTTTTGTCAATGAGTCTCTTTGACTGGTTTCTCAGTCCAGGACAACCAGGGCATACCTCCATGGAGTAACTTCCCACAATGACAGAGCTGTAATGAACATGCGTTATTCAGAACGACGACTTTTTTCTACGATTGAAGTCATTCTCATTACTGATCTTCAGTGAAAGACGTCCGTTCGCGTTCGGAACAACGGTTTCCGCGGACAAAATTTTGTTGAAAAGTCTTGAGAGATGATAGACGTACCCGATAGAACTCCGCCAGACTCCAGTTTTGATCTCCGTATTCACTCTCGGTGGTCTGATGATGGATCCCATTACGCAGTAGTGTCTGAATAGTCGATATACATCGCCACCACAATGCAACGTCGGTTTGGTAGGGCTCAAGTCGCACTCCACTCTCGCTTTTAGTGATGGGATCCCTGGGATCGCAAGATATCGCTTAAGTGAAAGAGGCACGGAGGGTGATGAATGGGAGAGAAGGCCGTAAAATATGGCTGCCTTGGGGAGATCCATGTTACCGTGGCACGAGGTTCTCATTGCTTCTTTTTATGGTCGTGATCGATGGGGAAAAGCAGGCCAAGGTCACTTCAACACCGACAGCGTAGCACTTCTGCCCGTGTCTTGCCCCTTTATTTGGCGTGCTCTCCTAGGCCCTGCTGCCGCGCCATGGAAGAACCCTTAGCTTTCAGTCCCCAGTCATCGAGTGCTTGGCGTTATTCGGTTTTGTTTCAGAGAACCGTTAGCGTTCCGTGTTTTCTTTCGTGTTTTCCGAAATTCACGGTGGTCGAATCTGTGAACCTGAGATTGGTAGTCAACCTCTAGCACCGGAAAGGATTCGACAAAAGGCTTAGTTCAGTGGCACTCGGGAGATGATCAACCCGGTCCCGGCTGACATGAATATTCGTAAGAAAATTCAAACAGGAAGAACCAGGCGTGTATCGAAAGGAGTTCATCCGGAAGGGGTGGAGGGTTCCAGTGTGGCGTTGAGCGACGCATATGTCCTTTTCATTTTCAACTTGTTCCTCATTTGAGAGATGTCCGTAATCGAGGAGGAGAGTATGAGAAGGAAAGACTGGACTGGAGAGCAGTCAGAGTTTTCCATTGCGCTGGTTGTACCTGCCCATCCAGCACGAGTTGTCGGGAAGGGAACCTTGACGGCCACGGGATAGCGGGCCAGGGCATCTCTCAGACGGGATAAGTGATAAGATAAAGTGTGTGCACAAATCGATTGCATAAAAGAGACTCGCATAAATGCCAACCATACTTAAGAGGTCACATAACGCGCATCTTGCGCTTGAATAGACGATCACAGTTAATAGTTTGTACCTGCTCCGTAGACGCTATTGCCGCAAAGTTCATCGGTGAACGTACCTCCTTTGCGTCAGTATCGTGAAGTGTGAAGACATTCTCGCCTATTCTAGCGAGTATCTCTATCCGGATAAGCAGGCGAGGGCAAGATGACTATACGCTGGGGTAGGTACAACGAACGCCAGATAAAGGGGTCCTGACGTACTTGTGGTACGTTTGTTGCTGAAGCCTGTTTCTATCCAGCTTCGGGGTTGATTGCCCTACAGGGCTACAGGGCTGAGGGGCTGGCCTTTGTACACAGTACAGGCCTATGGTGTACCTGCTATATCCCTGCCGAAGATACTGTGCTATGTAACGGAGGCAGTGTTCTGTGTGATGCTGCGTAACTCGATGATACCTTAGAGTGAGGGCAGAGCTCAATGTGGGATTTGGGGAAAATCGACAGCAATGTCTCAAATGCCTTGCTTTTCGCCATGTGAAGATTGAAGAGAGGAAGGACGGAATATGCAACTCGTTTGCATAGAGGCATCGTGTCGGAGCTAAACCGCCCAGGCCGTTTAGGTGTGTATAAAATCAATGCCACAGAGTTATGAACTCATAATGAGACAGTAAAACTGCGCTGTGCCACCGACCAGCCTCCGAGGTGGTTGATATGCAGAACGTTGAGGATACACGGCACTCCGCGCAAGTACACTCGTACGTCCAACAAACGAGGTAACTTGAATGGACACTAGGTGGGGGGCCTGCTGAACTGTATATGTGATGTACTATGTATGCTTACTAGTAAATATTGTCGATGTTCTCCAGGGTCACATCTCGTGGAATGGGGCCGGTTATGTGTGAGAACCGTCGACGAAGAAGGAATCCCGTGATCCCGTGTCTTGTTCGTGGGGGTGCTGCCCAAGTGGAACGACAGCCCTACTGCCCATGACTGAGTCCATGGCGCCACTCAATCTGGTCAATCTGGCCGTGTCCGTACCTGGTGTACAATAGCGGGCCATCGAGGTCAGTGAAGCTGAATTGGGGCTGAATGTGATTGCGGCATGGACGGGAGCTGGAGTTCAGGGTGACGGCGTTGTGGAACTGGGATTGTGATACCGATGCACAAATCTGCAAGCCAGAGATGGTGAAGTCGGTGACCTTAACAATTATTGCAGAGAACCAATGATAGGAGTGAATCGCAGGCAAAAGTGGATCCTAGGTCGCTCAGAGCTCAATTACGGGTGTCCATCGGCATCGTGTCCCCGCAGGAAGGCGGTCGATCTGCTGTCCAGGATCCAGCCAGTCAGGTCAGCAAACGTTTGGATAATCGGGAAGGGGCGGAGTGTCTGATAACGCGGTTATGCTTCCAGTCGAGAAGCCTCTTAAACGAGATCACCGAGTTAAAGATAGCCGTTGAGGGTATCATCGTTCATAACATGCATAGAGTAGAGGCTACCTTGAGGGGCATGGAAGCCTTTCGCGCTATCGGAATAAAATAGGATGGTACGAACTGTGAGTTCAATTCCAAACCTGAAGACCGACACAATCAGTCTCCTTGAGGTTGGATAGTCTCGGGAAATAGGTACGCCGAGCGGTGTTATTCTTCAATACGACACATCGCAAGTCCCAACTGCCGGGCATGGCCGGTCGAGCCGGCATCCCCTGCCCGAATTTGTGGTCCTGCCACTTTGATCGCCGGGCCCACTTCGGCCTTGGTGGCCTTTTGTGGATGGCCTGCGGGGCCGTTGAACGTCGGGAAGAGTGGAGACAGCCGAACAACGTTGATCGGCATGGTGGAGCATGTTGAATTGTAGAAAGTGGTGTTTATTTCAAACTGCATCGTGTGTTTTGAGCACTTGGGAACATGGCGACTTCGGAAACAATATTGGAACTACACTATTGAGAGTATTTGATATCGGGAGTAGTGGCAGCTAGGTCATGTGTTGAAGACATGCGCGTTTGAGTGGTTGGTTCTGCATCCGGACAATTTGTTGCTGTTGGCTCCAACATCATTCGGGCTGTACAAGTACTGCATAAGTAGGTTTCCTTTTGGCAGCGGGGCAGGGCACCGGAAGCTGGGGCATCTGTGATTGAACAATTAGCCGCCCACAGTCTAATCCGTTTACGCTATGTACTGTGAATTATACATATAGAGACACTCTTCGTGTTCATCCTCACAGCCGTGACCAAGGTTACTTTTCTCTCCAGACGTCGCGAGAGCTTGTGCTTGGTTGTGAGCAGTGAAGATATTGCGTTGCAAGCAAGGGGTATTTGCCCAGGTGATGACTAGCCGGCTGTCTGCAGTAAACTTGAAGCTGTGCCCTGGATACTTCATCGAGAACAGTCCTTGCTGGACCCAGGGTAGGTCTGTGTGGTCAGGAAAGGGGTGGTTGAGAAACTTGTGGTGATGGACTTGATTGCAGCCGTGCGCAAACAAAACAGACTGTCCGTGTAGCAGATTCATAGCCTCGGGTTGAATTGAGGTTTCTGAATCAGAGATGTGGACGAACAGCGTAGCCTCCTGTCCTTATCAGTTGTTGGCTGCCACTCGGTATATTGTAGCCGCCATCGTCCGACTGGAAACCGGTAATACGTAGGCGCAAGATGGATGATCTCGCCACAATGGCATCTGCTGTGATCACTGATAAGTAAAGAGACCTGTCGGACTTCAGAACAATACCCAATACTTCTAGCCGTAGTACCTTATTGGTAGGTCCAAGAACACAATCTCCTTCATGGCCGTATGACGGGAAGAGCTGTGAGTTGACTACACCAGGGGTAGCAACGCAAGCAACAGCCGCGCTCACCATGCGTAAGAGTGATTCTATAACATCAGCCCAGGACTTTTGGTCCAATGATATGAAGTCAGGTCAAATCATCTCCGTGATCTAGCGTCTAGCGCGTGTGCTTGTTGGCTGTTGGTCGAACTGTGCCTTCAATACACCGGGATCTCTGTTGATATCTGGGGTTGGGCATCACCAGCTTGACGAGACATTCGACAAATGATGGCGCTTGCAGGAGGCTCAACATATCATTGTGCACGTCAAGCCTCCCGGTGCCTGTAATGCCTGTCACACTTTTGGGCAGATAGATCGTGACAGACTGGAGGGTTTCTTGAAGGACATGTGGAAATTGATGCCTACCGGTTGTTGATGTGTTGTTGGCGGGGGTGACCACTCTCAGGGCAGTCCTAGGTCCCATGTTCCCGGCATCTCCATGTTCTGCGGGTGGGACTCCAACGCCATTGTGGAGTGTTCACTGGACACGAGCGAGCGAACCCGTGGTGACGCGAAGCTGTTCCATTAAGAAGTCCGGCTCGACGAGAAGGGATTGTACTGTGTACTGAACTGGTTCGATTTATAGTCCCGTAGAGGACTTCCCAGGCCATCCTACGAGAACAGTGTTATAGCTTCGAGGACACTTTGGAAGATCTGGATAAGATCATGGGAAATGAAGTCATAGCCACCTTGGGGTTGAGCGGTACCGGATACAACCCTGCCTGAGGTGAATAAGCCATGGTTCTTGGCGACAACCATACTGTAAACAGCAGCTCGTGGAGGCGGTTGAACGAGTTCCAGGTTTTGTTTGTATTTCGCATGCAGTGGAAGATTTGGAAGAGAGGAAGAAGGTCGCGCGGTTGCACTGAGAAAATGGAGGTACCCAGGTACGTCGAGCTCTCCCCGCGTGCCCCACTGCGCTAGGGCAAAACAGTGCAGATATTGATGGCATTGTGGATCTCAAGCGGAATGAAAAGAAAGAGCGAACGCCAACACGCGCAGTCGAACCAACAGAACATGTGAGTGAGCCTTGCGGAAAGTGGCGGCCTGGCCTGCGCCTACGCCTTTACACCTTCCCGACGACGAAACAGGCGCGCGGAGCATCGTCTGGTCGTCTAATGACCAGTCACAATGAGACCCAGCCCTTCTCCCGTCATCTCGTCTGTGCATCAAACTTTTGTCACTTTTGCTGCTGCCTCGCTCTCTGGGATCGACGTTGTCCCCGTCCAGTCACGGTGTTTTTCCATGAAGTCGACCACTGTGGACGAGGCAAGGACCCTTTTAGGAGCATATCCGTCTTTCTCAACTCAAGTGAAGCTGTCTTCACGTCTTTTAGCCCACACTCCGGGCAGGCCGTTTGAGGTGACATAGACACCAGCTGATACTTTCTTTCTTCCACTGGAGAGCTTGCCTTGTTGCGCCGCGAAGCTGTCATATCATCGATGCTCATTGAGGCCATCTTGATGACTTCCACGGTCTGCTCACACCTTGCCGATGATACGCAGACGGAAAACCCCGCCAAAAAGGACGGCGGCCAAGGTGGGAATGCGCGAGAGAGGCAAGGACGGCCAAGATGATGAAGGTGTTGTGTCGTTGTCCACATGGCACCGTTGATTCGCTTGACCTAGTGTCCAAATCTGCCCCCTGTCAGCGTTGCTGCAATCCTGCCCCGTTAGTCGACTAAACCTCAAACCACCAGCACCGATGCTTTCTCTTCCCCCGTTCATTTCATTCTTCGTCCAAGCTAACCTGTGGGCAAACGCAGATATCAGATCAGTGACCGCTGCTTTTGTTGACCTGGCCATCAGTAACAACGTGGGTGGCCGGTGTGCGAGAACCAATTTCATTCAACCACATCTTTTGCATGCCATCACCGAAGTCCGGCAACCAGACAAACTCTGAGCGCCCTAGCCAGGATAGACGCGCCCACCTCATACCACGTAGCCGGGGAGTTGCTCGTTGGGGTCAAGACGACCTAGACACGCCTCTAGGTTCCAGCCACTACCACCGCCGCGCGTACCTATCGTCTTGTTGTACGACACGAAGTGGGCTGCCAGCGGATGGGGTTGCACTCTCTAGGCCAGGCTTGAGGCACGGTCTACGCATCTCGACCCGAACATGTCCGCAGTCTAGAGTGTATCGTTGTCACCGCTGTGATATTCGACTCTAGATTGCTGTGGATGAAGATCACCGCGGCATGGCACAGTCGAATGGCTAGTACACAGCTAGTTCTCACTCTTTGATCAAGCCCTGTGGGACAGCAAACAAATTAGCCTAGTATGGGCGCCAGAGTCGTTTTCCATCTCCCACGCCACGCCTCTCTACCCCTACTTCAGCTGGGATCTCCTCTCCTTGAAAGCGTTTATATTCTCTTTCACAACCCCCCTACCTCCTGAAACTCCTTGGTGGAAGCTCATAGTAATGGACGGTGGAAGCGCAAAGTTGGCTGGATCTTACAACTATCCTCCCTACCTTTCCTTGATGTCCATTCACAGCTTCCTCACTAGTCCCCCAATTCAGCATGCATTTCCGTGTGCCATGTACACCATGTCATACAAAGTTGACCTACGTGCCTCATCTTGAGATGTGTTGGTGTGGTACGTTCCCGTGTACAAGTATTTGGCATTGAGCTCACCAGTACCAGTGAACATCCGCTCTCCAGCCCCAGTAGGGCGTTGACAACCTCCGCTTGACTACTGGCTGTCTCATTGACTCTGCGTATGCATTGGTTCGCGGCCAAGTGGTATCTGTTGCTGCGTATACACCCATCTATCTACACACTACCGCAAAGACTCGGGCCATAGGGTTTTAGCTTCCCTGGAAATCAGGCATAATCTGTACACTTGAGGCACCTCTAGTATTGCATATGCTCGAATTCTCTACCAAAACCCAAACCCTAAGGCACCTAATACATAGATTCTGCCAGGTAGGCCTTGGAACCTAAAACCCTATGGCCCGAGTCTTTGCGGTATGTATCCTCAGTCACCCAAGAACAGAGTTCCTCCGTCCCCTTGACCAACCTACCCCTGTACCTACATATGCTCCCTAGCCTCTAGCCTCTAGCCCCTATCCCCCTGTTGTGGTGCCCCTGTCTTTCTTTTTTGCCCTGTCTCCGACCCCGACCTTAGGCCTTCCTGAACGGTTCAAGCCATGCCGGCTACCCACTCATGCATGTCCCCTTGGCGTTCATACTCTAATTCCTTCTGTTGTGCGCTAAGCTACGCTCGTGTGGGTGTTCAGGAGCTTCACCCTTCGCCTTACATGGATGAACCTCGAGTACCCACATGGGATACTGTGGGGATGTACTGCCTCCCGAAAGTTATAAGCCATCCTCCTCCCGGCCCATGCCCTATGCTGGGTTGAGGCTGAGGGACTTCTTTACATTCCCAAACTTAGAACGCAAACTATCTGGCAACCTAGACTTCGATCAAGCTAAAGTCAAGTCCACCACAAGACGCCAGTCGGTCGATCATCTCATATAAGTCGAACACTTAACTCCGGATCCTTACGTGATATCTTGGCCACCATCGTCAACGCCTTCGCTTCGACACTACAAGGAAGATAGGATCGCCAACAACGTATGTGGTGCTTATAACTTTTTAACTTTCTTATGTTTCTGTCTTAAACGTCCCAAAATGGCCTTTCAATATTCACCTTCGAGTTTCGACGAAGCTTACTCAGACAAGACCAGTTCGAATCAAGACAATAACCCATCTTCAACCGATACGCTGATTCAGACTTTGCAACCCGTCGAGTCTTTGGGAAGTCAACAGCTGTTTGGGACAGCTCCATATAGCAATCCTCAAAACCAGTCACTCTTCCCGGCCCGATCACAAAACCTACTTGACGCAAACTGCTTCGACCTCGATCTCTTCCAGACCCACGTTGAAGAATTACCTCGAACCAGTCTCGCATCTAAATCCTATCCGGCCCCCGGTCCTCCCTTGTCGGAAACTGAAGAGTCAAGAATCATGAGGTATAGCTCACACAACTGGAATTATCGGCGGTCAAATCCAACACTAACCTGAAGCCCACCTAGTGCACTCGCCCTACAGTACGACACCAATTTCTCTATAGGTTCACGATCATCTTTTTCATGGCCAGGTAAGGAGCCAAAAACGATCTTGATCGGACAAACCAGCTCACAATCGAACAGTCTTGGACTCAGGATCCGGTCTCATAAGCCCCGAACTTGGCTCATACGGGTCAGATAGCAGCTTCACAGGATCAAGGTCCGGAACGGCGAGCCCGCCCAGGACATCACTAAGTGCGGAGCAACGCGAACTCAAGAGGCAACGAGACCAAGCCCGGCGTGATTCGAAAATGCATGTCAGGGGTCGCAGGGCGGGAAGCAGCTCCTCATCTGGCGTCTATTCACCACCTCCTTCGTTGGCAGTCTTGTCATCAGGCGCTCCTAGCATGCCTGTCTACACAAGCGCTGGCCCTGTCTCGCTACTGGCTGAACCTCACACTACCCATTACCATGCGCAATTCTCGCCACCTCTTTCAGACCACCACCACAGTCAGTCCAACATGTATCATAACCCATATCCCACGCCAACATACATCAACGATTATGGCTATCCTGCATCGGCCACTCCCAGCTTGCCCTCACACTACGGGTAAGTTCTGCTCCATACCATCCTGGTGTTAACAGAACGATCGTGCTAACAAGACTTCATACAGTCGCCCAATGTCTGACCCAAATCTCATGTACCCGGTTTCACCTCCAGCAATGGGAGGTAGCCCTCAGGATACCGCCGGGCAGGTTAGAGTCGTGCAGCCCAGACCGAAGCCGCAATGCTGGGAACATGGATGCAACGGCCGTCAGTTCTCGACCTTTAGCAACCTTCTACGTCATCAGAGGGAGAAGTCTGGACAGGCGACAAAGGCAACATGTCCGAACTGCCACGCCGAGTTCACAAGGACTACTGCGAGAAACGGGCATCTATTGCACGACAAGTGCAAACAGAAGCGGATCGGCAGCTAAATGCCGAAAACAAGAAAGAAAAATGAAGAAAAAACACAAGATCAAGGAGACAGAGCGCGAGACCGCCCGATAATTGTATTCGTTTCATATACAAACTTTGCATATATACATTCTGGGCTTTGAATGGGATTTTGCAGGGGGAATCTCGGCAACGGACATAACGAGACAGGCTGGGAAGAATACTGGGAGCTACATTGAAAACTTTGCTTGGTGGAACATGTCTAACTAGAAACAACGACTTGATGACAAGATCTATGGGTCATAGGAATGAAAAAGCACAAACAGCTGTTGTTTCAAAGCATGCAAAACTCGATCCATCTTTTGATATGATATCTTGTCTCAAACTATGGAACCCATACAGATGTTCCCCCACACCACTTTTCCCTATCTGTCTTTTCACAGACGCCCGTCTTCCCGTATCGGGGATTTTAATCATGCTTAATCAATCACTCCCTTCCCGGTGCGCTTATTGAAAGCTTGGCCCTGTAGCAAACTGCTGTGGCGTCCCCCTCTTACAGTGATTAGGTTCGGGCAGTAAGCCCACTACCCTGAAGGGGGGATATACTCGGCGTCCTATCCTTTTACAAGTCTAATTGACCGGAGACAGCTCCCTGAAACGGACCTCACTAGCGAGCCGAGTGATGATGAGCAGATGAGGGTGGAGGAGAGGCGAGGGGGGTATGCCGCATGGTATGTATAGCATGGGGGTACATAACCACAGACGTATGTAAGTACCTGTAGGTATTCCACATCACTTGCCCTACCAGCGGGCCTGCCCCATCTTCAGTAATCTATGATTATGTATGGGTATGTATAGGTATCACATGTATCTACCCGACCTCGCCGACCTGAACCCTTGGAATACCTTTTAAGGCCAGGCCAGGCTCGCCGAGCTAGGCTGGCAACGACATCGACGGGCACCTCATCTATGTATCTACCCTTGAGGCTTGGGTATGGCGCAAACGATACAACAAATGAGTGAACCAAAATGACATGTGCATGAAGTCAGAGAGACAGTTGAAAGCCAAAGAGAAGTCAGAAGCCAGAAAGCCGCACCTTCCGAGTTCGGAACGACCATTCTAATAGGCTATAATCGGGTTCACCATCCCTGTTTAGGTACACATACACACCATACACCACACACCACACACCACACTCATTCAAATTCAGGGCTTCAGCACGCATCATCAGCCGCTAAAGCTAGTAGACTACCTAAACTACTAAGACACTAGTCGAAAGCAAGCCACCACATCAAGCATCAAGGCAAGACCTTCGGCCCGCTCACATAGCGGCTCACATAGCGGCCGGCGGCAGCAGTGCACACACGCACATCACAGGCAGCGGGACACGACGGGCGGGCGGGAGACCAGCAT
Source organism: Neurospora sp. CHS-2018a (assembly GCA_009802275.1). Lineage (NCBI taxonomy): Eukaryota > Fungi > Ascomycota > Sordariomycetes > Sordariales > Sordariaceae > Neurospora > Neurospora sp. CHS-2018a. The sequence continues at coordinate 1,468,301 of RAKG01000001.1, read as the reverse complement.
GATTCTTTCTTGGTTTGTGATTAGCGCAGGTCTGGTCCGGTCTCTCGTCTGGCCCCGGTGTGGTTGAGCTTGGGGTTAGAGTGAGCCCTATGTATTGGCGTTGCGTACTGTGGCCGGTCACAAGTATTGCAGAGGTAGGTAGACGGCGATCTCAAAAAGAGATGATGCGGCACAGCAGTGTGTTGTTCCCGGGACCCCGACGGAGGCTCGGAGCATGAAGAAGTCTGAATGCTGCTTGTCATTTTCATTGCTGAGAAAAAAGCAAGGTGAAGGCGGTTTCAGATTTTAGGCCCTATGCGGGATTGCTTCAAACGGTTCTTCCAGTCCGCCTTGGCTGAAGGTATTCGAACTCGAGCGGTTCGCAGTCGCGAATGAGCGTGGAGAGAATTCGGTTGACTGAAAAGTGGAAGTTAAATGAAGAAAAAAACTCGATGCTCAGCCTGGAGACCTGAAGTTTAGGGCCGTTAGCTGATCATGTCTTTGATGAAGTTTGTCTAGTGTGGAGTGATGATGTCGTGAGAAAAAGAAGAGAGACAGCGGAGAGTTGAAAACACAGCCGCCCTAGAAATAGAAACTCCCCAGGCCCCAACATTTCAGGGCTCAGGGGCAGGTAAGGTAGCGCTGCAGCGCATGGCCCCTAACCCTGGGCCGCTGCTAGGGTCGCGGGGGCAAGAGAAAGCTTGATCACTTTGTTGGAACCACTAAAAACGCCATCCGATTCTCCTTTCCCGCTGCAACGGTCCGCAGACGGAAGATCCCACAGCAGCGCAGCCCTTTTTGCTGAATGTTTGACATTCAATTATCCGATCATGACGGGGTAGGTAGTGACCCCCAAATATTTGGCATGTTATCAATCAAATGTCAGAACAAACGACGGGAGGATTTTCGCACGAGGGATGGACGTTCGGAGGCCGGTGCAGTCAGTCACCCCCGGACCGGACCCCGTGGGGTCCACTACGGCTTACTCCATACAGTAAATTTTAGCTGAATCGCTCCAAGCCTCCAAAGCTTAACCCCGCATTCCAGTTGACTACCCCACAGTGACAGCACGAGAGGAAATTCCCACCCACAGCTGGACTCAAAGAGGTTTTGCATCCTTCAACCTCAAACAATGTTGTCGTCGTCGATGCTCCCTCTGAAAGCTTGTTGGTACCGCCATTGATGAAGCGAGAAGACATGCCCCGATAAAGACCCGGCGACGCCAACTAACGGCGGCCGCAGCGACCGGTCTTCTTCCCCATACCCCCACGCTTGCCAGTGATACCGACCAGTTTCTCCGATAGTAATCAGAGGTTGGATTTACCGCGTAAGGCTACGGTAGGTTGGTGCACGAGCAGGTATGTAGCCCAATCTGACAAGCCAAAGGAGTTCCATGCAGCAGAAGGCTGACCCGTGAGTACAGAGAAAGGATCAGAGTGCCGCAGAATGATGACCCTCGATGGGACCGATGTACAGATGTCGCAATGGCGGCTGCCGTCATGCCCCGATACATTGTATGTTGGCCGTCTCGCCGTTCGTCAGCCAACGACAACGGCACATGTCTTGCCTCTGGACAACCCCCAAAGGGTAACGGTTGTTTCCGCGTGTGCAGTTCTGTGAGAATGGTACTCTCGTCCGACTGCATTACTAAACGATATCTCCGACAACCGATATAAACGGTACCAAATCTCGTTTCGTGGGCTCGATATGACTAAGCCCTCACTGTTTGGCTCCCTTGAGGAACGATTCGTCTCTGGTTCGGCCTGGTTTTTCGAACCATTGTCTGTGCGGGAGTGAGTTGACGGCATACATATAGATGGAGATGTCTTCCGTGCCAGGACTGCAGCATTTGGGCCGGAGCGATGCCGGATATAACAGCATCCGAAAACGTGCTCCCTTCATCCCGCGCCGCCCACGTCGTCCCCTCCCGTCAGAATCCGGAACATGTGGATTCAGAAAGCCGACTGCGAATGCCGTCATTCCCTAGACAGGAAGAGGAAGCGGGGAAGCGGTAGAATCCAAGGGTCCTACCAGTTCGTCGCTTACGGAAGATCACAAACAGTCTGGTGATTTTCTCGGGGCCTCTTCCGATATTATTGTCTTCACCTGAGCCTTAGGACTTGCCCTCTACTCAAATCAACGCATAAGCACTCATTCAGATGAGTCAAAGAACGGTATGTGCCGTGATCACTTGACGAAATTGTCCTAACTTGGAGATCTACAACCGCAGTGGAACTGGAAAATGGAAGGTCTGACTGGCAAACATGTATTCGGGATATGGCGAAATGGGGAGAGTCGCACATAAAGAACATGGAGCTTCAACATATCCATACTAGGGTCTTTTCAGGGTCCTCACCGCGTCACAACATCCGCTCAGTGGCGGCCATGGTCGACGGGTCGTCGGTCGTTGAACATCGGAAGATGTTAAGCATAAATGATCCATTCCCGCTCGCCGCTAACGAATGAGCTTTGCACTAGTCTACTTCTGGTTAGCATTGCATTTTTGGCGTTTTTATCTGTACACCCTTCCCCACGCCGTACTTTTGCTCTTGCACCCCCTTCCTTCTTACACCATCTGACAACCAGATTGAGTATGGAATGGGAACGATGCCGCAGGAATCTGACATCCGCCCGGTCTATGTGCCATCAAATCCAACCCAACAGGCAAGGCTGCAACAATCATTGCTTCTGGAAAAACAAGATGTTGCAACGGCGGATTGCATTATCTGGTCGAACTCCTCGTGCATCGACACTGGAATCCTACACTACCATGCATAAGATATCACAGCGTTGCAAGCGCTCCCCGATTCGACAGCCTTATCGAGAGGCCGCAGCATCCCGTTTTCGATAACTCCTCTCTGAAAGTGCGGGTAGAACATACCGGGCGTCCGCTGCCCGCTTCAAGTGGGTAGAAGATATCCGAGGGCTGAGAGACATGGCTTTTTCGGTGACCAAGCATCACCCACGCCCAGACAGCGGGAGGACGGTTCCTACGGGACAAAAGGCTCGCACATACCGATATCGACCCTAAACTCCCATAGCAAGGCCGCATTGCGATTCAGGACCCTTATTTACAAAAAGACCGCGAGTCAAAGGATCGGATCTGACCTGAGACGGGACACAAGATCATCGCTGTGCGGTTCCAAGAAACCGGTCCCTGATGGGTCAGGACTTCAGTTCCTGTTGCATTGGCTGACACGATCTTCGATCCGTGCAACAATAATATTCACCGTCCAGCAATTTCTCCGTACCCATCTCACCGAGGTCAGTGCTCTCACTGGGGGAATCGGATTCTATTGCATTGCAACATCGGACTCTGCAGAATCCAATGTCGCCATCCATTGCGTGAATCACAAAAGTCGGTACGTTAACGAATCATCAAGAGCTATGGTAACATCCTTTCCCTGCAGCGTGCTACTGTAATCGCGGAGTAATCGTTCTGAGATCCGGCGCCTGCTTACTACCTACTCTGCTTCGACATCCTTGTCCGCTCCGAAACATCACTTTCACGGGGACTCTTACTAGGGGACTTCCAGTTTAGCTTAATACCTTACTACAATCTCTCGGGTATATTGACCAAGACAAGTAGTCATAGCGACGAGCATACGAAATACAACTGTATCACGCATGGCAGTTGAACTATTGGGCGCCTCTAAGTCAGCCAGGCCTCATAGAGATAGAGGTAAGCTTACATTGACTCGGATCCACGTCCTAGGTGCTTCAGTCTAGGACATGCCCCAACCTCAGGGACACTACTCTCTTGACATGTTAATCAGCGTCTCTCTTGTAAGTGCATCTTCGGAGTTCAGAGGCCTGTAGTCACAAGCCGCAGGACTCAAAGGTGAAGCATCGTGGACTTGAAGCTTGAGCGGAAACTATCTGACAGCAAGCTAGCCAGCCACCCATCAATGCTCAACCTTCACAGTTTTAGGCATCCGTGAATGGCGTCCTCACTGTCTCTGCCAGTCGACCTGCAAATGACCCCCATCAAGCCACCGGATAGACCCTTATCGCTTCAAATCCTAGTGCCTTGGCTGCGTGCCCTGCCGAGAATCAAGGAACAAAGGTCCTGTGCAGACACATCCATCACCATCCATCATCTCAACTACAGCAAAACACACCTACATATCACCTACATACTCATCACAAGCACGAAGACCTACATGAATCCCATCCTTTTGCCAAGAAGGATCTCCCCGGGCCCTCTCTCCCGTCTCCCCTTCCTTGCTTCCTTCGTTCCTCCAAGCTGCCGCTATGACACTTGTCTTCCGCATGTGTCGAGCTGCAGTACCTCCCGATGAGATCCCATCGCAAACACTTGCAGCAATCAAGGAAGCCGGCAAGCCGGCGGGGCGACCGAACCGGAAAGACATCAAGCCCATGAGTTGCGTGCATACGGTGAACACACGATGCATGGGACTATCGACTAAGACTAACGAGCGCATCTTGTTGCGCTGGATTGAACGACGGGATGAACGGAGGAACTGAGCGAGTAGGAAGCCTTGCCGTCCCGTTCTTCCTAGTGAAGTCAACGGCATGGATCCTTCTTCTGCCCTGTTTTCTGCCCGAAGGTCGAAGGATAGATGTACTCCCGATTAGACACGCTGTCACTCGCAAGTAACCAATGGTCCAAGGGTCTAAGGGTCCAACACCTTAAGGGTCCAACACCTTAAGGGTCCAACACCTTAAGGGTCCAAGGGGTAGGATCTCTTAAGGGTTCAAGAATCGTGAGGGGAGATTTGGGCATCTGGTGCTGAGTGGTTGCCGTGAGTATACCCCCGCTAGCCAACTAAGATCTGCAACTTTATCTACTGTGATCTCTTGGTCTCTTGGAAGCAGCGGGGCAGAAAGTGATTGAAGCTAACTGCCTCGGTCCCAAGGTATGCTGATGGGCTTGTCTTTTCCACACGGCATTGCGTGCTGCCCAAGGAGACCCGTTCTTGCTAAGAGATCAGTCAGTAAGATTAGTGAGGTCCTACTTTCCTATCTGCCATTAGGAAAGCATTCCTGAGCAGGAAGTGCGGGCCCAAAAGCCCCCTTCCTCCTCCTCCTTCTCTTACTCCTCATCGAAGGTCAAGAAAATGATGAAGGAAGAAGCAGCCTACATGAGGGTTAAACCTATCTAGGTTCTTCCCTGTACGCCATGAACACCCAAAACGGAATGGTACTTCAGTTTCGCGCTTTGAATAAAGGTAGAGAAATCCATGCCGCTGGAATTGTCACCCAACTTGTACCAAGATACATAACATACCACCATCTACGAAACGATATTTGTTCGTCTCGTTCTCAGTGAGAAAACTATGTACAGTGCAAGCAAAATAAACACTGCAATGATAGATAGTCTCTCTCTCCCATTCCTGACCATCCCTGTCTCCGTCATCCACACCGACCAAAAATACTCCACCAAAAAAAAAGAAAACTGAAAAAAGAAATGCCCAATAACAGGATTGAACTGTTGACCTTCGCATGGACTTGATATCTCGGAAGACAAGATATTAGTACGACGCTCTAACCAGCTGAGCTAATCGGGCTTTTGTTAAAAGATCGGCAATTTGGATGCACTTATATTACTTCCACTTCCTCGCACTACCGAGTCACTTTGGGAGGGTGGGAGGTTTGATCCAAATGCGTTGAGGACGGGAGGCGTGAGAACCTCAAGTCAATTATAACGAAAGGTGTGGATCCTGAACCGTTCTTGATTGAGCCGGTGGAGTGGCCCGGGCTGTCAATGTGCGGTATCTTTGTTTGGATCTTTCATGACCTCTGTAACTTCTAGTTGAAGGGGGGCTGGTGTGTAGAAGAAGGGAAGAAAGGGAAGAAGGAATAGAAGAAGCGACTGATGGATGGATGTCAGGACGGATGGAAGAAACATCCGATGTAGCGAGATGATTGAACTTCGGCTTAGAAAGATGCTGAGCAGCTCAGCGTCGTGCTCGTTCGTTTCATGAATTGAGTGGCTAAGGTATAATCATGATGAAGTGTATGGTCCAAAGTTAAGTGCCAGCACAGGCTTGCCCACTCACTTTTAGTTGAGGATGACAGATTTCCGGTCATTAGATAGTTATCGTCAAGTTGACCGTCTGAATTATGTACCGCTAGTAAGGGCTATGATGCTCGAACGATCAGGCAGGCTCGGCAAGAGTCAAGACAAGGGCCTAGGTACTTTGGAAGAGGCATATTGGAAGGTTATGTTATCAGTCGTGGCGAGTGTCTTCTTGAGTTTATATCACCATAGTGAGTACTGCATTCTCCGTTGTGATTGCGACAAGGTTGAAGATGGGCCATAGAACTACCTTGAGAATCACCTAGGAACTAATCGCTATAGTTGATTTTGCATTTGGTCTAATCTGCGACCATCCTCGCTGGGTATCTACCTCCAGATTGCTCAAAGCTCAAATGCATCCCTCTATGACAATCTACACACCCAAGATCTTCTTCCATTCTAAAGCTTCATATGCCTCGCCCGAAAGATCTCAATTTTGTCCTCCTCAAAGGGTATCTCCCTAATGCGGATCACGACCCGTCCCTCAGGGTCGCAGAAACCGTCATCTTCTTCCCGGGTATATTCTTCATCACTACTATCCTCTGAATCGCTCGACGCACCATGCACCAAGTGATCATCATCTTCCTCCATGTGAAATCCCTCGTGCTCAATATCATCAGTAATATCGCCTTCTTCGTCATCCTCGTCATCCTCCTCCTCTGATGATGAGCTCTCGCTGTCGTCATCATCGCCGTCATCGTCGTCATCGTCGTCATCGTCATCGACCTCCCCGCTGCCCCCGTTATTATCCCAGCTTTCCAGGAATGCAGCTGCGCTATCAACTTCCGACACGCTCCACTTCCGATCGGTAATCACCCTGCGATGCTCCCAGAACTCGAAGCAGGTATGGCATATGCCGGCGTACTTCAGACGAACCTCAGGTCGCAGAGTAAGGATGTCGGCAATATATAGGGCTAGATCGTTCGGGTGTAGGGTGGGATAGGAGTTTTCGGCGACGTGTGGAATGTCGATTGCGTGGAGCTGAGGCATGTTGGGAAGGCCTTGGAGGAAGTGGTGCTGTGAAGGTATTTTTGTTAGTATGGAACGAACAGAAAGAATCTTAGGGTTCTCGGAACGACAGAGCTGAACGTACCCAAGCCGAGTAAGAGAGCGAGACAGAAAGTTGCCTCAGGTTGACCATTCTTCCGCTGGTGATGTAGCGGAGCGTATTTGGCGTAAGTGACCAGTAACGCCATCGAGAACAATTAGTACGGGGAGTTGGGCCAGAGCTGTCGAGGAGTAAGGCGCGCAAGCTGGAACTGTGTACTTTGATTGCCTGGAAGATCTTGTGAACCTTCACTGGGGGAGGGGGACCGTTCAACCTGGTATCCTGTAGGTAAAGAGTTTCCAACGAATCTGGAGCGAGAGACTCTTTGATGAACTCTATCAGAGCAGGAGTGGTAAGATCGGTGTGAATTTTCTTCAGTGAGAGCTTGTATCGTAGACCAGACGGGGAGGCGCTTGATGTACCCGAAAATGATTCAACGTCAGGACTGATAGGCTCAGGTCGGAACTGCCTTCGCAACAACACCCATACCGTCTCTTGGTGTAAACAATGCAGAATAGTCAGGCTTGTCAGAACTGACCAGTCGAATGCGTACCTCAGTACGTGCATTGATAACGCCATTCGCTCCAGCTCAAGGACGCGTAGCTTCAGTTTTCCGTCTCGCAGTGCGGGATCCTTCTGGGCTGGTCCCGTTGATCTTGCGTTCTCAGATGCTGATGGCGATGCCGCTGTAAATGGCTGTTGGTTGGGCGACTCCGCAACAGACGCTCGTTGAGCGAAGGAATTTGCCGTTGAACTTGAGACTTGTGTCCCTGATCCAGACATGCTAGTGCCGTGCTTCTTCGTTTTGGACGATCTGCTCCGTATATCGTAGATCTTGCCGACCAGGACGCCCAGCACACCTCCTAAGCGTCTCTCACCAATGGTACACTCACCTGGCCATCTTGCATTATGATCTACCTGCTTCAGTGTCAATCCATCCCATGCCATAAAGAAATCCCTCCTATATGCCCTTGATGAGAGTCCTACTCTGAGCTCCTCCAGACTGTCTTTGGACCGTTCGATCAAGCTCGCCATCTCATCCAAATAGGCCGGCTCTTCAATATTCAACACCGTCAGGCTTTTGAGGGGCGGCAGGATACTGAACGTTGGATACTCGTAGCTGCATTGAGAGTATCCTAACGGAGATTCTGATCCATTGTACGTGGCATGATTAGGCGGCCTACAGCCGATAGGTGTTATTACGCTACCCGCCTGAACTGTTAGAAGCGGAAATGGAGTATGGTTCGAAGTCGATGGGTGGTCGGATAGTCCTGAAGTGTCATGCCACCTGATCCAAACACTTTTGAGTTTGCTGGGTTCGGGGTTTGGCCAGCCACTAAGAGAAGCCAAAGCCATAAAAGTGTCAGACAGGACTCCGGTCGGCATGTCCCAAGTGAATGACTCCAGGTTGGTCATCTTCGCGACTGCCGATGCTACCAGAGTGTTAAGCATTTTGCCGCCCACCTTGGTGACCAGGTAGTCCTCAAGCCATTCTCTGGGTCCATTTTCGATCGAGAACTTTTTAACGTATTCTGTATAGTTGTTACCACCGAATCTCGCGGGCCTCCCAGGCTTGCCTGTCGTGATTGCGGCAAAAGAAAAGTTCGTATTCCGGCAGAGAGTCGATAGACCAGATGTTAGAGCGTCGACAGTTGGAGTGTTGGACCAAGAATTATTGCTATCCGGCCAGGCGATGTCAAAACTCGAGTATATAGCAGGTATTGCGAGGTCGTACAGGACCGAGTGTGTACGTGCAAGTGCAGTCAAGTCACTGTTATTTGTGATCTATTGATTGAAAGGTTTGGATCAGTAAATGCAAGGAACCGAGAGTCTATGGGGGAGTGTTCCGCACCTCTTTCAGGATCAGCTCCATGATATCATGCGGAAGGTCGAGCAGTGTCAGGGGCCGCGACAGTTCGCAAGTGGCCGTCTGCTTTTCGGGGTTCCTTGACCCGAGCTTCCCCATGATTTTTCCGAGTTTTCTTCCCGGTGACACGCCCTCCTCGTCGTGGCCAGCGAGACTGCCAGGAGTCATGTCGGAATCTGCTCAGCGAACATCCAAGTGAGTCTATCACATCCACGCCGTCTTCCGTTGGCCTAGCCGACTGGTCATCCGGTTGGTTTGAACAGCGCAAGAACCGCGGAAGGGGTAAGTATGGCGACTAGGAAATCAAGGTATTGGAGCTAACCGCTGGAGGTATGCAGGAGAACAAAGGACAATTATTGTGCAGTTGAGCGTCAAAACCGATGCTGCGGCGCCAAAGAAGATGATGCTGCTGAGATGTTGCGAGGGACTACCTCTGGCTCAGTTCCAAGTAAGACCTGGAAAGGCAGCTTATTGTAGAGGAAGTGGGCATCAAGTAGCTAAGTCCAGACGGAAATTCTGGAGCTCCCCTCATTAGGTCCGGCGTTTGAAGTAAAAGGGAAGGAATGAAGCAGACGGAAGCAGTTGCTGTTGGAGCTCATGGTTGGAGTGCCTGGGCGCCCGGGCAGGCAGGGAGATGCTGTGCTTGACGTTGGGCTGCTCGGTAGTCTAAACCCAATGTTGCCTAGCGTCTCCCAGAATATCCATCATTTGACCGAACCTTTCCATATCCGGTCTGCGTTATCAGTTTATCACTTACACCTGAACTGCAACCCTCGACACCAGGCAACATACTATAGCGCGCCACCCGCATCTGTAAAAATAGTCTTGGGTATGATCCCAGTGCGAATGGATCCTTTTTCTACGGAGGGAAAATTTTACAATTAGAAAATCATACTAGGTATTATCCCTTAAATAAAATTATAAGTTTTAAAAGGGATAATTTTATATACAATATAATTTATTTGTAAAATTATCGCTAGTATGCTTTTAAGTAGAGTAAGTCTTCGAATATTAACTTCATTTTGAGTAGGAGGATTATTTTGGGCTAGGTTTAAAAGCTTTTACTATAAAAAAACGTCGTTAATTTAAAATATTTAAATTATACGAGTATTTTGAATGAAAGAATATCCTATTAATAAAGTTGATTATTATTTAAAATTGTCACAGGGTTATCCTACCTATAACCTGCCTAACGCTAAGCACTACTATTATGATATACTAGAGTGCCTCGGTATAGTTTAGAGCTATACCGTCCGGTTACGTATATAAATACGTAACCTCGGGCTAGCTCTAAGGCTCTCGCCTATATAGCCAGCCCTCTATATATACCTCCTTTCCCCTCCTCCGTACAATAATATATATTTTACCCTACCCCTAATTATACCTTTGCCCCGTAATAGTTTATTATACTTCTTTAACGCTATACGCGTAAATAGGACTTCAAGACTCGGCCTATTATCGAAGTATAAGTATAAGTTTTATCCCGTCTTTTAATTAAACGGAATTTTATATCTTTTACAAATATTGTAAAGAAACCCTTACCCGCCTATTTAAAAATAGGGTCCGCTCGAAATACCTATAAATTCCTATCGATTAATTCGATGCCTAATATCGAATTCCTAGAGGTATTAATACTTAATACTACCCTTATAAATAACTTTATTACGGCTACCGCCGTCGGCTCCCTTTAAATTACCGACCTATATAACGCCGACCTCTATAAGACCTTCTAAACGGCTCTTACTACCTCCAACAGCCTTCCCGCCTCTATAAGGGAAAAGTAGTATACTATTAGTCTCTCTACTAATTCTATTTTCCGTAATACTTTTCTCTCTCTTAGCCGCCTATTTAACGCCAATTCCGTCGCTACCCTCGCCCTGCTCTAATCTACTTGAGAAGAGCTCTAATCTCTCTACAAGGCGTATACCGATTTCTAAATTCAATACTCTCAGCTCCAGGCCGAGAACGCCCACCTCTAAACGCAGACCCTACCTCTCCAGCCCTAACTACGAACCCCGACCCTACCTTAATAGCGCTCCGTCGCGCCTCCCTAGCCTCTCTAATCTAATAGACCTCTCGTCGCCATTTTAAATAAATTATTAGCCGTTTTACTCCTAAACCTATCGGCCGTACCCTCGCAGGGCCGGGCTAAACACTTATACTCTCGATAATTTCCTTTACTCTCCCTCGCCCCCCCTCCTTCCCCTTAAGCCCTATTAACGCTAAAGATATCGAAGAACTCTCAACGCCTAATTTCTTCGAATTTACCAACCGCTTTAAATTCTAAGTCATTTATATAATTAAAATTAATATAGAAGAGGATATTAAATATATACGCAACGAAAAATAAGTAAAAAATAATTTCGAGAAGTTAGAACCCTCCGTTCTCAATAATAAATTAATAATTAAAATTATCGAATAAATTCTTTGCAAATATAATTAATAATATAAAAGGCTCTTCGGTTCTAATTTCTACCCGTAAATTAATATACTCGCGGGCTAAAATATAGAGGTTACCCTCTATACTACCCGAATTTCTAATTCTATTTTTCTTAATAGTACGAATAAAGATTTTACTAAGTACAAGGGGATTATTAACGAATATTTTACTACTAATAGTATCGCCTTAAATAAAATTACTTTTAAAGATATTAATACTTTCTATAAGAAGACGGATAAACCCTATAAAACCGATGCCTAAATTTAAATTAAATTCCCTAATTAATACTAATACTATATAAACACTTTCCGCTAAACTATAATTAAAACGTTTTTTCCTAACCGCATTTACAATTTTAAAATCGAGCTTAAACCGGGCGTAGAGGCGCCCGCCGCCCGTAGCCGTACTTTTAACCTAAATAAATTTAGTATTATTAAATATTAAATCGATAATAATTTTTAAAAGAAATTCATTCAGCCTTCTTAATTCTAAGCCTCTTCCCTTATCCTCCTCATTAAGAAATTAGGGGGTAGAATCTATATTTATATTAATTACCGTAATATTAATAATATTATATTTAAATCCTACTATCCTCTTCTTTTAATTAAAGAAACGTTCAACGCTATTTATTATATTAAAATCTTTATTAAGCTCGACGTTATCGCTACTTTTAATTATATTTGTATAAAGGAGGGCTACAAGTAGTTTACTACTTTTATTACCCGCTTTAGTCTTTTCGAGAATTTTATCGTCCCCTTCGGCCTTTAGGGCGCCCCTAGCGCTTTCTAGAATTATATTAACAACGTCTTTTACAATATACTTAATATCTATATTACTGCTTACCTTAATAATATCCTTATTTATTCGGATAATAAATAAGATTACGAACGCTATATTAATAACGTTTTTAAACAGTTAGTAAAAATAGGCTTTAATATAAATATTAATAAATATAAGTTTTATACTAAGTATATTAAGTATTTAGGATTTATTATTACGCCGGGCGGTATCGAAATAGATTTAGAAAAGGTTAAAGCTATTACTAAATAGTAAGCTCTAGAATCTAAGAAATCCCTATAATCCTTCTTCGGCTTTATAAACTTCTATTGTCAATTTATACGCTTTTTCTCTTTAATTACGGCCTTTCTCTATAAATTAATTACAAAAGACGCGCTATAGATCTAGACCGACCGCTATTAAACTATATTTAACTCCCTTAAATAAGTTTTTACGAACGGCCTTATCCTTAAGATTTACGATTAGATTAAGAAAATTATAATAGAAACGGATACTTTTAATTAGGTTGCAGGCGGCATACTCTTTTAATACAATAATAAAAGTATTTTATACCCTATCGCCTACTTTTTAATTAAATATAGCGCATAGGAATATAATTATAATATTTATAATAAAGAATTTCTCGCTATTATTAAGGCCTTCGAGGAGTAGCGCCCCGAATTCGAAGGCGCTTAAATTCCCTTTAAAATCCTCAGCGATTATAAGAATTTTATTACATTTATAATAAATAAATAATTTACCTAACGGTATATACGCTAATTCTAATTCTTTTTACAATTTAATTTCTTAATCCGCTATATTCCCGGCCTTTAGAACCTTCGCCTAAACGCTTTTAGTTGTAAATTTAACGACTACCCTACGGGCGTAGAAGATAACCGTTTCGCCGCCCGCTAGAAATAATTCTTCGACCCTTTCTAATTCGAAGAAGGTTATTTTAAAGTTAATAATTCTATAACTACCTTTAACCTATATTTCTTTAGCCTTAACAATTTCAATAATTAATTAACCGATAACTTTATTTATATTAGTTACAAAACCTCCCTATTTCTATAGGAATTTATAACTTACTTATTAAATAAGTCCCTTCGCCGCTAATTATTATTAATCTATAAAGTTTTTAATTACACCTTCTTTAAGTATTATATCTTCCTTAATAGAGTAGCGAAGTAATACAATTACGTTATTATTAACCCTAAAAATAAAGAATTTTAATTCTAATTAATTAATTGGTAATATAATTCGTTTAATATAGGGTACCCGGGTAAAAATATTATATACAATTTATTCGCTCGCGAATTCTTTTAGGAAGGTATATATTACAACGTTTATCTTTTTTATAAAGGATACCTCCTATATACGAAGACGAAATTTTTTAAACGTAATTTTATAAGTTTTTTTAAACTTACTACTATTTCCCTAATTTTATAAAAGGATATTTCAATCGATTATATTACCTTATTACCGCTTAATAAATATTTTAGGTAGACCTTTTATTATATTGCCGTCGTTATAGACCAATTAATAAAAATATAATACTATATCCCTTATATTACCTTCGAAGCGGAGGAGCTCACCAATTATTTTATTAATTATATTTATTCTTTATACAACTTACCCGATACTATTACGTCCAATAGAGGCTCCTAATTTATCTTCCATTTCTAAACTACTTTTTATAATTACCTTTCTATTATATACAAATTTAGCTCCGCCTTCTACCCTTAAACTAATACTTAGACCGAACGTATTAATACAAATATAGAATAATTCTTATACTTCTATATTAATTAGGTATAAATAAATTAAATAAAGTAATTACTATTCGTAGAATTTTCGGGTAATAACACTATTTCGTCTTCTACCGGCGTCTCCCTATTCTTTATTAACTATAATTATTACTTTCGTATAAATATTAAGCCTCGTTCCCCGCCGCCCCCTAACCTCTCTCCTATTTAATTAAAGGAATACTATAAAGCTACCGAATTCGCCGACTATTTTTAGAAGATTTAGGATTTCGTTTTCTAATAAACCCGCTATACCTAGGAATAATATAAAGCTAACGCTAATAAATATTATATAAATTTAAATGAATATTAAATAAACAATTTAATCCTTTTTAATATTATTAATTTTATAAACGGCCGCCCCTATTAAAAATTTTCCCCCTATTAGGAGGGCCCTTTCCGTATTATTAAGGCTAATTCTTACTAAATTTACTTCGACCTCCCAACTAATATAAAATATTTATTAATATTCTACATTTCTATAATCTAATATTAAATTAGCCGAAACCTCCCTAATTAAAACGTTTCTTCGGACGTTATTATAAACGATAACCGCGTTATAATACGTATAAATAATAATATAAACGTCGTCAAATAGGAATTTAAACGCTTAATTAATTATACCTAATTTAGTAAGAACTATTATTAATATTACTAAATTAAATAGAAAGGGGACTACCCCTTTATATAGGAACTTAAAAATAACATTATCAATTATAAAGAGAAGGTTTTAGAATTTTATTATAACTACCCCTAAGCCTTTATACTATTAAAAGTCCGCTCCTAACTTAATTACCAGCTATAAGCAGACCCTACCGAATTAAAAATAGATTCGGATTCGGACTCGGACTCGGATAATCCCGAACCCTTACAGCGCTATCCCGCCCCTAAACCATACTACTACCCCATCCCCGAGCCTCCCTAACGCCGCTTATCCTACTTATAGTAACCGGCCGAAACTACTACTACTACTACCCTATCCTAATACAAAGAAGAGGGCCTTACAAATGCAATAGTATAAATTTTAAGGAAATTATTAGACGTTTAGAAAAGGGGGAATAATAATATTAATACTTATATATAATTAAATTTTTTCTTTACTAAATCGACGGAAGGGGGGGATAATATTATAGAATTATCCTACCTATAACCTACCTAGCACTAAACACTACTATTACAATATATTAGAATACTTCGGCATAATTCAGAGCTATACCGTCCGGTTACATATATAGATACGTAACCTCGGGTTAGCTCTAGGGCTCTCGCCCATATAGCCAGCCCTCTACGTACACCTCCTTTCCCCTCCTCCGTACAATAATATATATCTTACTCTACCCCTACCTATACTTCTACTCTATAATAAAAATTATTATAATTAAAGATATATTTTAAATAAAATTTAGAAAGGGAACTTATTAAGTAAAGATATTAAAACTAATATAAATTTTAATATATTATAGAATTTTACAATTATATCGCTCTTAATAACCTTAAAATTTTACAGTTATTAAATTTTACAGTTATATCGCTCTTAATAACCTTTAAAATTTTACAATTATATTATTCTTAATAAATTTTAAAATTTTCAAAGTCTTAAAATTCTTCCTTCTACCTTTCTCCTTAATATTGCACTTCCCCTTTATAACTGAGAAAAATTGACTCTTTCCTTCAGAAATAACTATTTGGCTTAGTGGCCAAATGGTTAGTGAAGTAGTTCTTTATTGTTAGACTCGTGTTCGATTCCTCGTTGTGACCAAAATTTTTAAACTTATTTATTTAACTGGAAAAAAAAGGTTAAAAAACCTTAGCCTTCTAAAAAGCCTTCTAAATTAGAAGCTAGCCTTCTAAAAGGCCTTCTAAATATCTTCCTAATATTTTTTTTACATTTATATTTATATTTAAGATAAATTCTTTTATACTAGATAGTCTTATCGTAAGAAAATAGATTGATCTTTCAAAATCAATTTTAGTATTAAGAACTATTACTAGAAAAGCTAATCTAGTAACAACAAAATAGACGTAGCTATATAATAATTTTTACAATTAACTAGTATTTTACACTAAGATTATCCATTGTGTAAATAATGAATTTTTACAGTCTATGAATTCTTATTCGAACTAATCCATAGATCAGTTTCAAGTCAAAATGAAAGATAACTGTAAAATTGTTCCGAGGATGATTTTCTACAACCCGGGTGGCGCGCTATGGTATGGTTCAGAATTATTGTGATTGATGAAAAGGATGTGGAATCTGAAACCTCAAAACTGGTCGGGGGAACGACCTTATATACAGGATTTCATTGAATCAAGCTCTACAACGCTCCTCCAGTCCTCCTCCTCCATTACTTTCTGTAAGCCCTCCACTGCCTCCTTCTCCTCGTCGTCCCCTTTCTCTTTCCAAAACTGCACCAATTCACTAACTTTTTGGATCAAATTGGACCAAGTCTTCATGCACTCATTGTCATCAACTTCAGCTCCCGTACCACCATGATGATAACCCTTAAAATCCACTCTCTCCTTCTCTTCAATCAGCCACTTCAACAAATGCTTAATGTCCCCCTCGTCGGATTTGAAGCGCGCTACAGATTTGGGCCGGTCGCTCCCCAAAAAGTTTGTGCAGCGCTTTATTTTTGTGAGGAGCAGGAACCGAGGAGGAAGAATGGGAATATCGCGCACAGTCATAACTTGACTGACATGACGAGGTAAACCGAGGGAGCCGGCGCGAAGCGTTTCAACAGGGACCCGGACCGGGCTCTTCTCTTCTTCCGTTTGTGCTGTGAAGATAAGCTTTGGGATCAAGCCGCTCCCTACTAAACAGAATCTTTCGTCCGATTCGACCAGCAGCTGCCGGATTTGATGGATTGGCTCCTGGGCTTTGGGCGGCTTGGAAGGGCCGGGAGAGAATGCGAAGTCCTCGATGATCAAATCGATATCGAGGGTTGAGCGTGAAGTGCCAAGCAAGTTGAATGCAAAGCCGCCAATAAAGGCATGTGGTATGTTGTGGCGCGAGAGAATACCGGTAAGTGTGGTTGCTGCTTGTAGACGGGCGGAAAACGAAGGGGCGCCGGGCCCGTGTGACTGAGGCTCTTGCGAATGCATTTTGAGCCGAGTGAACCTTCTAGGCTGTCCTTTTGAGTCTTGGATGGTGTGTTGACTCTGTCGCTGACCTCTTGCTGTCACATGGTTAGTACTTGTATGAGAAGAACCAACCGGAAGGTATGAGGAAATATTTTTGCGTTTTGTATGCGCCTTTGTGGTAAAGTTTCAGGATTGAACGACCGTATCGTGGTTCACGCGCACCTACCCTTTGAACAAAATTGATAAGGTTGTTTAACAAGGAAGGTATGGACCGCGGTCAAGAACTGACACCTTTTTGATGAAGGTAGGAGCGCAAAGTGCCTCTAAAAGAGGTCCGGGTCTTGTTGGTAGGTAGGTAGGTAGGTAAGTAGGTAAGCAGGTAGGTAAGTAGGCAAGATGGTTTGGTTGTAGACTGTTGTAAGTTTCTTGAAATGATGCCGCAAAAATCCAGGGGGGGGGGAAGGACCCTTTTATATCTATGGACTTGACTCACTTTTGTCTGATCTTGGAATAATAATAAAAAACATGTGAATCAAGCCATCGTGCATGAGACGCACTCGTGCAGGACTGGTCAGGATAAAGCAGGCGTCGGAGGCTCCTTGGTTCGCGAGGTTATACCCCGTGCAGCATATGCTTAACTCCGACTTGCCGTTACTGTAGGAAGACGATGAGAGTATGGCAGTAGATATCGATGATGGCCATATGCTACTCCCATTCACCTTGCTTGACAAGTTATACATGCCTAGGAAAGAGCGAACTCACCACCAACCACCGGAGTGTCAGTTCTCGTGTGATAGTTTGAGTCTGTTTCCATGCCGAGGAAGTGATGCATCACTCAAGGTGGTCTTGCTTGTAAGTGTTAGTGGTATGGGGTGGGCCCTAACGGTTTTCCCGCCTAGAGCCAATCAAAAGCTGTTAGTAACTTATACGCCTCCTTATCGCAGCGTATCTCTTTGGACATAAGCGCCCCCTGACGAACTATCAAGGATATCCAGCCAGAATCAGGCGGCTCCAGTTGGAGCGCGAGGACCCGTACCCCTCCATTTATCCTCAAGAGTACGATGCTGCGTTGAGTAGATATTGGTTGCTCAGGACCCTTGATTAAATCGGTAGTCTTGCTGTAATCTCGTGAGCTTCGTCGCTAGGATATATAGTCTCGACAACTCATGACACTCAAGGTAACAATATACAAGACGTAATTCTTTCTGTTGACGTGTCATGTTGCCAGACATTGAATGCTTGGAAATGATGTTTGAGAGTCCGCGATGGCTTCGCGGGTTAGGCTTCTTTCTCAAGAGGGATAATATAGTGGAGCCTAAAGCTGAGCTCCATTCCAGGCCCAGGCCCACTCCGTCAGCCTGGAAGGGTGGATACCTGGATTACCCCACCATATCCACCTGTCGAGCTTCCACATCTTCCCCGCCGTCCAGTCGTCACGTCACGAAGCTCTGCCATGAACTGGAATTCAAGAGCTACCAGACTCGCGACACTGCCAAACTACTAGTTTTACAACATCCACCACAAGACCTCCGCTTCTCGGACCATCTTCTTCTGTCCAAAGCAGTGTTTTTCTTAACTGCCACTTACTCGAGTGCTGCACACCCAGCTGCCTACCTTACTTTACGCACGCCGTTCACTCACGCCCAGTCCTGTGGTATCGATTAACTGCATACCGCGCATACTTCCATCTGATCTACAAAGGATCACCCTCTGCGACAATTTTCTGCGTCGTCGCACCGGTGGCAGCCTGTAATAAACGATACGCGTCAAAGCCATCAAAGGCCACCTTTCACAATTAGAATAGGTCAGTAGTTGAAGGGCAACCGTGTCTTGTGATCTGGCAACCATGGCCCTGTCTCTCGGCGGGTGACCGGCTCTTCGGCCCTATGGGCTTTGCCGGGTTGGGCTGCACATCCTCATCCGTCCCCCGCCTTCTGTCCCCCATCATATCTATAAAGGCTGTAAGGCCGTAACTGACCCTCTCTTCGACTGTAGTCATACGCTACGAACAATCGACTATACTGCTCGACATAGTTCCTTGACCGACACCCATTCGAGCCATTGTACTGCGAGTTTGCCTGTTCGTTTGTCCCTATCGCTTCCAAGGCGCACCGTTCTGAGCACGAATCGACAGCAAGAATTTCCATATACTCGGTATACCCTCACGGTCAAGCTCTTCATACCCGACATAGCGCCAGCCTAATTTTCCCAATGACATCCTTCGCCACAAACCTCTGGGAGTCGATCTTCACTCCGGGGCCGACCCCCACCCTCCTTATTGCGACAAACGTCACCTTTGCCGCTCTGCAAATTGTCCTGGCGTGCCTCCTCTTTGCGACATGGAGCATCCACTTTGTGGTTCTCTCAGCTATCTGCGGTGGACTTTGGGTATCCATCAACTGGTTTGCGGCGGAACTGAAGGTGCACCAAATCCAAGAAGAGGAAAAGGCGAGAAGAGCCAAAGAAGCGGCGCCGGCTCCAGTCACATCGGAGGACAGCGAGACAGAAGTGGAAGCAGCTACATCAACAGCTAGCCTCACGAGGCAGGAGTCAATTGCAGAGGCGGTCAGCCATGAGGTTGAGCCTATCCAGCAGGTTGGAGAACTGAAGCACAGAGTGGTTGAGGAGACACCTAGCCAGGGCACTAAGAGCAGCGTCAGCACGGAAGATGAGTGGGAGAAGGTTTCGGAGAACGAGAACGAGAAGGACAGGTGAATATCCCGGTGACTGAGCAGGGAATGACTACACACAGGGCGTACAAGCGAGGGTCACTTTAGCGAAGCTACCATGGCATCTTGTGAATATTCTTATGGTCTGCTTTCGCGTTGGAGTTGAGCGACGATGGCATTTACATATACACCCTATTTTCGTTCTGTACAAGATGAAAAGGATGGGCAGTTGAAGGCTGTAAGCCCGCTGTTCGTTTCATGGTCCTTAGCCTGCCATTAAGCATCATGACCTGTGTAACTACAGCTACAGCTTCTGGGACAAAGTCATGCCGAACAACAGATAGCCCATCTGGCTCGTGTACCCGATGGTTTGGTTGCTTCAACTCGGCACATGAACAGATCAGGCGCTTGCAGACAATTGAGACGCATGACTTCCAGGGTTAGGGGTTTCGGCCGCTGTCAGCCTACTGTGTATTCAACTCGCTTCACGTGACTGGACACGAGCTCTGTCTTGGCGCGAAGTGACGGCAGGCTATCCGCTCCACCCTGACGCCTGGGTTGTCCAAGCGTCCAAGGAAGCTCGACAAGCCTTCTCCCGTCGCGACTGTTGATTGACTGATAAAGTAACAAGCGGTAATCGAGACCTTGTCACCACCAATTCCATACAACACATATCCAGTTACGCGTCGTCCAAACAAGTCAAGATGAAGCTGGTCAGGTAAGACTTCTCCTTGCTTCCTGATGCTTTCGCTACATTCACCCAATACCCCCATCCCACCCGACTTCAATCCTATTCTCTTGCACGACGCATGCTGAGCTTTGAATCCTCGCCTTCAAGGCTGCCAGCCCGTGTTCGCGCGCGTCCATGCTGCTCAACGAGAAAAAGAACACCAAGGGCACCAGGCTGACGAAGTGGAATCCGTTGCTTCAACACTGCAGGTTTTTGATGAAATGCGCCAACGAGACGGTGACGATTGAGTTGAAGAATGGCACGATTGTACACGGCACTATCGCCTCGGTCACACCCCGCATGGACACTGCGCTTCGCAACGTCAAGATGACCCCCAAGGGCCAGGACGCTGTGGCTCTGGATGCCATGAACATTAGGTAAGTCAGGCCTTTCGACGACGAGAGGAGGAGTGGCGCTTTCAATTTGGAGGGCATCACTAACTGTGGAAATCCTCCAGGGGCTCGACAATCCGTTACTTCATTCTCCCCGATTCCCTGCCGCTCGATACATTGCTAGTCGACGACTCCGTGAAGCCCAAGAACAAGGCAAGAAAGGAACAAGCGGACCGCAGCGCCGGCGGCAGAGCTGGCCGTGGTGGCCGTGGCAGAGGAAGGGGAATGGGTCGCGGTCGCGGCCGTGGTCGTGGCTAAGCGAATCTCGTTTCTTTGGGATCGGCCACGGCGTGCGTCTCTCTAGACGACAAAGACGTACGAATTAGAGATTTTTCAGAGACGATACGATGCTATACTACGGTTAATGGTGGAATTTTTCTCGGTTCGTTATGCCCCTTCGGTCGACCGGCTTGACCGTGTTTGTTGGGAAGATCAAGGCCAGTCCGAAATAATGTCCGGTGGCGACGAAACGACAAAACGACGATGGGTGCCCCTCACAAGAATCGAGGAGCACGTCCCAGATCTTTACATGAGCGACACACAAGATTCACCTCATTCGCATCGAATGTTACACATATAAACACCAACCCCCATCGGATTGGAGCAGAGGGCAAGCATTGGGATTTCGTTGTGGCGTTCTGGACAGGATAAAATCACTTTGCTAGCGGGAAGGCGAGGGAGAAAGGCGCGCCCAACCGCCACCGGAATCAACTATTTTATGTATCACAAAACAGATAGACGGCGATATATGTCCACCGGAGGAGGTGGGAAGATCAGCAACTCTCTATACCCATTTTCTCGGAATCTTTTATCACCGTACGTGACTGACCATCGTCTTCCCCTCTCCCAAACCTCATCAACACTCATCCCATCCTCAACCCATCTCCATCTTCCCTACTCCCCCCTTCACATCCCTCTATTACCTCCAAACCCTCACAATCTGCAACTTCTCCCAACCCGCCTGCTTCCCACTAGTCCCCACCGTCTCCGCCTTCCACTCCCCTTCACTACCCATCGCTCTAATCCGCCCCTTCACCTCCTCCGGCTTATTCTGCGCACAAAGCAATATATACGCCACCCCCCTCTCGCTCAACACCCCCGGCAAAGCCTCAATCAGTCTATCCGTCGTCTCCATCCCATCCCTCCCTCCAGCATACGTCAACTCCAACAGATGCGAATCCTCCTCAAACGTCGTTTTCTCCCTCAGTTCCTGCAACTCCGTCGGTGGCGGCGCAGGCAAGTCAGGCGTGGGGACGTAGGGCGGGTTGAAGACTAGGACATCCACCGTCCCTGCTCGCAAGGGGGAGACCAAATCGCCTTGGATTGCTGAGGTCCAGAATCCGGAGGTGGAAGGGTTTTCGGCTTCGGCTTCGGTCACCGCTTTGCGGACGGTGAGGTTGGTGGCGGCGCAGGCGAAGGGGGAGACGTCGATGGCGGTTGTTAGGACGTGCGGGGTGCCGAAGATTGTGGAGGCGTGCGCGGTTAGGAAGGCGATTACTACGCCGGAGCCGGGGCCGACTTCGAGGATTAGGGGGGTGCCGGCACCCTGGGTACCCTTAGTGGTGTTTGGGGAACCAGAGGGAGAGGGGGAGGGGGGAGAAGGAGAGGCAAAGCGGGATGAGAGAAAGGCGGTTTCGGAGGGGGAGGAAAGAGTGTCGAGAAGGAGAAAGGAGTCCTCGGCTGGTTCGTAGACGCGCTGGTAGGGCACGTGGGAGGTGTCGGGGGTTGGGAGCATGGTGGCGGTTGTTGGTGGTTTCGTTTGATTCGGCTTCAGATGTTTGTCGGTATAAGAGCTGATCGCTACCGTGTTCGAGGCCGACGAAATGAATCTGAAGGGTCAAGAATTGAGCCAATGAGGTATGAGTGTTTGGCGACAACAACGTTGAGAATTGCTTCAAGTTTTGTCCGATTTAGGTTGTTTGAACAAGGAAAAGAAATCAGAGTTTTCAGCTCATTTACGTTTCGGATAAACACTTGGCCTTGGCACGTGATAAGGGTTGTGTGCGTGAGAGCAAAGACAGAAGGACGACCGAGTAAGTCACTCTCTCTTCACAAAGCATCATCCAGGCGAGCAGCATCGCCATTTCAGACGTGGACGCGATGAAAAGAAAAGAACAATTGCGTCTAGGTAAAATCCGCATTGGCAAAAGGACTCGGCATTTTAGCATCGACTCGTAAAAACAACGCAGTTCATAGTACCCGTCTCCTTACTATCAACCCAGAATTCACATCAAACAACACATCCCAGGCCCAGCTACCTCCACTACCTCCCAAGCTCCTCAAGCTTCCTCACTCACAACTTATCCTTCTTCACCCAAACCCTTCTCCTCCAATCATACTCCCACAACTTATTGTCTCTGCACAACTTACACGGAACGGGCGCATTGTTACTCGGATAAGGTGGTACCGGACCCGGTAGGGAGATGGGGGCGCTCGGAACCTGCATAATAGGGCCATGGTAGGTTCTGCCTTTGTGGAAGGTGTGTCCGCAGAGGAAGGTAATGGGGACTTCGCGGTGGGGGATGGCGTATGTGGACATCTTGCTGCTGGAAATTGCACATGGGGAGCAACGCTGGAGTCGGGAGAAGATGTGCTGGACTCTAGAGTGGTTCTGGTTCTTTTGCATGAGTATACCGAGAAGGGAAGACTTGTTCGGCTTTATATGGGATTTATATTGGAACTAAAGCTGTGAATTTACTTCTGTGGAATCGATGGAAAGAAGGAGCAGACCTCTAGTGATGCAATTCTGTCTGTTGAAGCGAGGAGTGACCAACATCACATCTACCAAACAGTCCCCAAATATCGATCAGATTTGGAGTTAGGATGATGTTGAAACTCCTAAAAGAGTAAACTTCATGTTTTTAGTCTTGAGATCATCACACACCGGTGACACCGGACAATGGCCACAGGACTGTGCCTCAAGATCTTCCCACAAACTGAACTGAGCCATTGGACGCCTGTTTCAAGCGGCCTCGGTCCCTTTAACCTTGTTTGCCTGTCTAGGCCTTGGTCGTGGAAGCAGTAGGTTTCATCATTCATGCATGCATCATAATGAGCGATACTTTGCCCTAGTTAGCTCATTGTCACACCGCGGCCCTTTTTCTTGTATAGGTATGTGACCGCTGTTACCCAGAGTCACAATGAACAAAAGTCACAATACGAACCAGCAAGGAACACTTCAGTCTCTGAACATCAAACGCTATTCATTCGTAGGTATACAACCCATTCTCATTCTCATTCTATTCCTACACACCTCTTCACATCGTCGTAGCCTGCGATACCGCCCCCTCCTCCCTATCATCATCCTCATCAATCGGACTCGGCGTATCATTAATAGCCGTATCATCCTTATTATCATCCAACCCGCCCGTAAGCTTCGCCAACATGAACTCTATCCTCCTCGTGCTCTTCTCCAAAGCCTCCAGTCTCGCCGTAATAGCGCTCATCTCATCACTCTCGCTCAAAACGCCCTGCAACTCCGTCCTCAGGCCCGGGAACGGGGTGATGCTGTCGCGACGATTAGGTGGCTGTTTCTTGTTCGTGTTTGTGTCCTTGGCCGGTGTCTTTGTGGCTGCTTCCACGGTATTTCCCCGAACGAACTGCCGCCGGATCAAATGTTTCGTGAGGTCGTCATCCCCGGCGATCTGCTCGAGGACCGAGTCTGGCGGCGGGACTTCGAAGACCCTCTCGATGTCGCTGTGCACGGTGATGCGCCATTTGTTCCAGAAGCGCACGCCCTTGCCTTTGGTACGTCGAGGGTTTGAGGAGGAGGAGTTGACGGATGGCGCTGGGGCTTCGGGTGATGAGGTGATGGGGGGAAGGATGCGACGTTCTACCAGGGCGATGACGAGCAGGAGGGGAAGGTTGAGCAGACGCACGCTGGCGACGTGGATTTTGTGGAACCAGCGCGGGGTGACGAACCATTTGAGGGGGATGAGGATGAAGACGGCGAGAATGTTGAAGGGTGGTTGGTAAGCGAAGATGGCGTCGCCTTTGACGCCCTCGAGTGTCAGGACGGCATGCCGGAACTGGATTTCTGCTGTTGCGTTGCTGACGATGGTGCTGAAGGTGTTGGACAGCATGGAGACGAGGATGGTGAGGAATAGTGTGTTGCCCAGGAAGGCAAACATGACCATTAGGGCTGGTCCTAGGTATTTGTGGAAGTCGGTCTAGCATATGTGTTAGTATACGCCCAGGCGATGGAGGCATCGAAAGTGAGACATACCGAATGGTGGATGCCGGATCCATCCAGACCGAACCAAATGTAAATCATCCATTTGCTGATGGTTCTACGAGGAGGGTTAGTAGATGTCAAGAACAGTGGCAGGAAGCAAGACTCACACCCAAGAGAACTGATGGTTTCCTAGCCAGACAAGGGACAGCAGGAAGCCAAAGAAGCACCTATGAGGATGTCAGTGTATCAAGAGCGGGACGAGACAACCAGATGAGCTTACCAGCCAGCCAGTACAGTCAGTAGAGAAAAATCGGCCATCATGGACCGGAGCGACAGAAAGAGGATGTTGTCGGAGAGCAAATTAAACGCCAAGCGAGGAACAAGCACCGGTGCGCCCATAGCCAGCACGTCAAGAGCTTGTTGTCCTAGTTCTTCGTTATGAGATTGCCAGCCGTACACACGCAGGATAAGGTAGATCCAATAGATGGAAGCGAAGGTGACATCGAGGAACGACCATAAGTTTTGAGTGTATACATGCCTGTGGACGAGTTAATGAGACGTCTCCTTTGGACGAATAGTGGAGTTTGAACGTACCAACCGTGCTCGAGAATCGTTGCAAACTGATCGAGTACCCAACCGAAGGCGTAGACGGTGAAGCAAATTTCCAGTATCGTTACACGACCTGCGTCTCTCTCGGACATGAATACAAGATAGAGCGCCAGGAGGATGACAAACTGAATGATTTCCAAGATATTTCGGGTTCGCGGTACAACCAGGCGGTACTGGTTCAGCAAAGGCGCATCTCTGGGGTCATACAGAGATATTGGCTGCTGCTTGTAACGGTCCGGGATAAGGTCCAGAAAGCTGGAAGGACTGTAGATAACCCGTCCCTCGTAGATGGCGTCCACACTGTTCTTAAGTCAGCCCTCATGCCCACTGAATCCGAAACTTCGTCTCATGACTTACATCTTCTGGCATGATGTCGAGCTCAGAAAGATCTTGGCCTCACTCAGAATAGCCACCTCAAGAGCAGGCAGCGTCTTATGCCATGCTGTCGGGGCATGTACCTCCTGTCGAATCTCTGGCGGAGCATTTTGGAACGGCTCAAAGCCAGCAATAAGGATATGCGCCAGCACCAAAAGACCCTCTGGACCCTCGTTGTCCTCACTGCATCTCCTGAGAATGCGCGTGGCTATTAGTTCACACAGCATGGCGCGTGTGTAGTTGACATTTTGCCTATTGTTGAGATGCGACTGCTCGTTCAAGAACTGCGCGCGGTTGACCAGCAAGCAGTAGACTATCGAGATATCGTCTTGCTCATAGAACTTGTCCACTAGTGGGCGGACGACCGATATGTTAATGCGGATATCGCGGAGTTGATCCAGGCTCAGATAGTCCTCCACCACCGAGGTGATATCCCGACGGATCCGATGGATGTTGGTATAAACTGGTAGCTGGGTGTGGTTATCCCAACAAGTGTAGACTTGGCCGTCAAGTGAATGATGCTGGTTGCCATTTTGTGTTCCGGTTGTCGTTGTCCGTCGGGGCAAAAGAGGTCTTCTTTCTTCCAGGTCGGGTTCCTGAATGCGAAGCGCGCGCTGGTGTCGACGGCCCGACTGATCCCCCATCACCATGCCCTTGGTGGCCAGTCGGTTAAAGTTCGATATTAAACACGGGACCGATGTCCACAACTGATATTTCCAATAAACGTGTTTCACTCTTCTCCGGTTCTGTTCAAGATGAGCTTGGAGGAGTTGGTCGAGTCAGGTGATGTTTGATCAGATGAACCTTTCATCTGAGGGTAGTCGTCTTAATGATGCGCACCGGGTGAGATCAATGATAGTTCGTTTGCGACGATCAGTAAATGAAGCTGGTTGCGCCGAGGAAAAGTGGATGTTTATGATACGCGGCTTGCATAAAACGACGCCCTAGGAATATGTAGCACGATATGAGACACGGGGGAGACGGGGTCTACGATGACTTGAATGGATGATTAAAGTGCAGAAAAGATAAACTTCCATTGTAGGTAAGTACCCTCGCGTCCTTATCGTGGGGGTGTCCTGGGACATCCATGAAAGAGAGCGGCTCCATCAAATGACGATGAAACAAGACTGGTTGGTTCCACCCATTCACAACTTGAAGCGACGGCGGCAGGGCGGGAGTCCAGACATGGAAGCTTGCCGAGCTTGGGACATGCACCCCACCCACGCCTTAGGAGCTTGAACGTTCAGAGCCTCAAAGCGTCGATTGGTGTGTAGCGAGGTTCCTTATCTGTTAGGTACTGGTAGCCTTTCACCCATGGCTTATGCTGCTTATCTGTCATTTACCTAACAGATCTGTGCTGGGTGTACACTCAAGACCACATTCAGCTGCTATCATCCAAGCTCGCCAGCAGCTTTCGTCATACAACCACCGAATAGCTTCGAGCCCCTCATCTTCGTGAGATATTTGGCTTTGTCAATTTGAACAGGTACTGTTCATCGTAACATCTTCCAAATTGGTGAACATTCAGGCAGGTAGTACATCCGCCTCAAACTTACCACGGTGAAAGATGCATTGGAACTCACAAGTTAGAGGATGCTCCACGCTCTTGCGTAAGCTGATCTGCTGAAGCCTACAACGCTCCTCTCCAACACGAAGAAAGATCGAGACAAGCGCCGCTCTGTAAGAATCGCGATACTCAAACCAGCCAAGATATACCAAAGTTTTATCTGTATCGAAGTGTTCGCATCTCACTTGTACCTAGAGGTATGTCTAAGGTAACGGAGGTACAGGCTTGTACTAGATGACTTACACAACCCACCGCATTTTCAACCGTAATCCCTTCCATATAAGTTGACAGCAAGACCGGTCAATCCTCACAAGTGACTGGTTCAGAAATCCGAGCTGGAAACCGCCTGTGACACTTTGGACAGAGCAGAGCCATTAATGATTGGCACAGAAAGATCCGGCACTTTCACATATCCGAGACTCAGGTAACAAAACCGCCATTCCTTCAAGTCCCGGCTTGCCCAGTTTGATGACCGCCCAAACTCCCAGCGTCCAGAGCCAAAACTTCATGTAACATGAGGCCGCACCACCCGAAAACTGGGAATTTGTGGGAAAATCCGTAAGGCAATTCGAATAACAAAGTGCGTAAAGGTCGAGTAGGGCCGATATAGACGAAGAAGTTGTATTGCCTATTTCACACGGTCTTGACGGACACTGATACAAAGGGGACCTCGCTTGCAAGTCTAACGGATAGTTTATTTAAGCCTTGGCGACGATCTCTGTATAAACATGTCAGTGTCTATTCAACCAATTTCACATGTTCGGGGGTGGGGAGAAAACGTACTCTCAACGTCAGCAACGGACTGGTCGAGGATCTGCTTGAGGACCTTGGGGTTCTCGAGCTCCTTCTGGACCTTGGCGATAACGCTCTGGGCGAGCTCCTTCTGCTGGCGCTGCTTGACCTGGCTCTCGTAGCGGACCCAGGATTCGAGGACAGTCTTGGCCTCAGCGGCGAGAGCGGTGCGCTGCTCGAGCTCATAGGCCTCAGCCTCAAGCTTGGCGGTTTCCTAGAAGCCATGTCAGCCTCTGTCTTTCCCCTTGTTTCCCCAACACCTTTCCCAATCGTGTCCTCCCATCCACCTGCTGCACCATTTGCATCCCATGCGTCCCAATTCCCATCCTGGTAGCGCCTACCTTGGAAACAGCGAAGAGAGTCTTGGTGATGTCGATGACACCAGACATCTGCTTGACGTCGTCGATGCGGGTCTTGACGGCCTGAGTGTGGTCGGCGCGGGCAGAGTTCAAGATGTTCTTGATCTTGTCGCTCTGCTCATCGGCCCACTTCTTGTAGAGGGGACCACCGAACTTGATGAGGCCACCCCAGACGGAGAGCAAGCAGAAGGCGACGACGGTCTCCTCGTTCACGACATAGTACTCGTTGGAGAGGGCGTAGATGGAAAGACCGGCGGCGGAGGAGAGGATGGCGGTCTTGGACATGAGGTTGCTGCCGGGAAGGGAGTCGATGATGGACTGGGCCTTGGTCTTGGGGTCCTCGGAGGGGACACCGGACGAGTAGCGGGGGCTGGCAACGGTGCTCAGCGCGGGAAGGACGCGGGGGACGACGCTGGGCCGGAGGCGGGCAGCCCCTAAGGATGCGCCCGGGTCAGCGACGGTCTCTGTGTTGTCTTTGCGCCCGACATGGCCGTCCGAGAGCTCAATCTACTCACCGACAGCAGTTCTGGCCAGACGCGACGCCATTGTGGATGAGGGGATGGACGTGGGGTGGCTGTTAGTGACGTTGCTGAGCTTTCAAGGTCGAATTGAGGTTTTAACGGAACGGGTTGACCCGGCACTTTACCGGAGTACCTGGATGTCACGTGGATCTTGGGCCTGAGAGCTTCAGCAAAGACGCTGGAAAAGTTTCAATCAGTGCCAGTCCAAGAGAAAAAAGGCCCCACCTTGGCGCCAAGAACTCTTCAATGTCACCTCCAGCTCGCGACGCCAAAGAAGGACTTTGACATTGGAGACGCCCCACTTAAATTTTGCTGAGAACGACGGCCATTTCGTTCCTCGAGTCGTCGACTTCCCCGTTTCCTTGACCAAACACCCACATATCGTCGCCAAAATGCCTTCAACAGTCAAAGACAAAGCCGCAAAGTCGGTCGTTAAGCGGAAACGCTCCGAGAACGGCGAGCCCATCAAGAAGCGCAGAAAGTCCGAGGCCGGCGAAGAGAAGGAAGACCTCGCATCGCAAATCCAGAATCTCGAATCCCAGATCAACGAGTCCAAGAAGCACTACAATAACATCGCTACCCTCATCGAGTACGCCGAGAAGCAGAATGAAGACCCCAAGACCGCCATCGCCGCCGCCGAGGCTCTGTGCCGCGTGTTCGTCCGCCTCCTTGCCTCGGGCAGTTTGGTGAAGAAGAAGGATGCTTCGGAGAAGGATGCGACTGTCGCAAAATGGCTCCGGGGTCGCCTGACGGACCACCACAAGGCTCTTGTCGCCATGTTCAAGAGCACCAAGCTTGCTACTCAGGCTCTCGTTCTGGCTATGGCTTTGCTGAAGGCGGAAGCCCAGTACCTGGAGGGCAAGGACGAGGCCGTCTTCCCTTGGCCTCTCTTCAATGCTATCATCAGTGCGCTCCTCACGTCCCCGGTTGAGGAGGTGCGCGATGAGTTCTGCGACAAGTTTATCGACGAGTATGACGACATCAGGTTTTACACATTTGAGGGAATCAAGTATGTGAAACCAGTTGGACCCGAGTTGCCCATTGTAGCAAGTTGCTAACATGCTTGTGTAGGGACTTCCTCACAGAACGGGAGTCGGTCGACGAAGAGCTACAAAACACCGTGTTTGATTTCCTCCTCAAGATGGAGGATGTTCCAGAGTCATCTGAAGACCTTGAGGACTTCTATATCGAGCAGCCCAGCAAGAAGAAGCACCCACTACGATCTTTGTCGCAGCATAAGAAGAGGGCACAGGAAGCCTGGCTGGCTTTGATGCACCTGGGTCTGAGCAAGGAGCAGAGAAAGAAGGTGTTGGACGTCATGGCATCCTCGATCGCGCCATGGTTCATCAAGCCCGAGCTCCTCATGGACTTCCTTACCGACTGTTACAACACTGGCGGCTCCATCTCACTCCTGGCCCTTTCCGGTGTTTTCTACCTGATCCAGGAACGCAACCTCGATTACCCATCTTTCTACCAGAAGCTTTACTCCCTGCTGGATACCGACATTCTCCACTCCAAGTATCGCTCACGCTTCTTCCGCCTCCTCGACACGTTCCTGGGCTCATCCCATTTGCCCGCTGTCCTGGTGGCAAGCTTTATCAAGCGTCTGGCCCGCCTCGCCCTCAACGCACCACCAAGCGCCATTGTTGTCATTGTTCCGTGGTTCTACAACCTTTTCAAGAAGCATCCTCTCACCACATTCATGATGCATCGTGCACCGCGGACCAAGGAGGAGAAGGAGCTGATCGAGAAGGAAGGAGTCCTGGACCCTTTCCTCCCTGACGAAGAGGACCCTATGGAGACCCACGCCATTGACAGTTCTCTGTGGGAGATTGTGCAGTTGCAGTCTCATTACCACCCCAACGTTGCGACCATCACCAAGATCATCTCTGAGCAGTTTACAAAACAGTCTTACAACCTGGAGGATTTCCTGGACCACTCTTATGGCAGTGTAAGTGAACCACTAGTGATCGTATATAGCAGCACATGGCTAACATAAACCTACAGCTTATCGACGCAGAGATGTCCAAGGAAGTCAAGAAGGCTCCGGTCATCGAGTTTATGATCCCGAAGCACATCTTCACCAAGGCCGATCCTGGCACAGAGCAGACCGACAGCCCGCTAGTCAGTCTATGGGATTTTGGTTCATCGTAAACCATCTTTCAGATGCCGTACTCATAGTGTACGACTCCCATACCCAGTCGCAGCCCGGACCGTCCACTCGGTTGAGCATTCCACATGTTCAGTGACAGCCTCTGCCTCCCATCGTTATGCTCAACGCGGCACGTGGTAAACACAAAATGTTTCGGAAGCCAGTGGCCCTCTGCCAGAACGCGAACAAGGTTCAAATGTTCTCATCCGAAACATACCAGGGTCTACCCCAGACCTGTTTACCAGAGCCACGAGATCGCCATCGAGGTGGTTACGGAGAGAATGAGGGCCGAAAAAAAAAAGTCGCGGTGATCATCGAGAAATGCTTCTTGGTTACCTCGATTGCGCTTCTATCCATAACCGTGAACCCTGGGGACTTTCTCTCTTCCCGCCCCCAATCGCACTCTCAACCACCCAAATTTCGCCCTCTCCACCTTCCTTCCCCCCTTTCGTGGTACCGGCGGCCGGTTGCTCGGCGGGAACTCTTTGTTCTGTGGTGTTTCTGTGGGACGTCATACATGGTCACCGTCATACTTGATCACAACACCAGTGCCAGGCAGGGCGCAGATGAGGACAGTACAGTAGAGGGTAGCATGGCCTGTCTCATTTGTGTGCTCAGGGTGGTGAATCACCCCATATTTTTGAGGATGGGGAGGGCCAAGGGGCTGCTGACTGGCTCACTTGTTGTTTTTCTTTGGCATCCTCCGGGGCTTCCGCTCCAGCTTCGTGTCGTGCTTATACCCATATCGGATAGTGTTTTTGGATCACAAGGACTACTAGAGGTTAGAGATTAGAATTAAATGAATGAATTAGCAACAGCTTCCAGTGGCGGTCGAGCAAAAGGCCGGCTGGCTGGCTTCGTTGTGACTTGTGAGGTGTAAGTCTCAAGAGTGAAGCGAAATCTGAAGACCATCTATCCATTCGCTTCCAATAGTTCTTTTTTGTGCGAACCTCCTTTTGTGTTTATGTCTTCTGTGTATGTGTGTGTGCCAGTCAAAGGCAGTGACAGGGTCACAGAAGTGTAGATGGATACGTTCAACCTGTTTCCAGACCCCTATCCAAATCCAACACCCCCCCTCCCTGTTTTCTATTGAGCTCCGAAATACTATCAGTGTGTGCAACGCTGATCAAGGAAGGGTCTGGTGGCAAATTCTTCTGAAAGTAGTAATAGCGAAAGTGAGAGAGACTGGCTCACCAGTGATCCCATTCAGGGTCCGCTTGGCAACGATCTTAGTGTAGTAGTAGCAGACATCGAGACCATTTCAGAGCCGTTAGATGCCAGAAGTAAAAGATCAAAAGGTCTATGCCTTCGCCCTAAAAAGGTTCCGGCGCTTACTCCGGTGAAGCCGGCCAGGCTTGTTCGTGTCCGGACCTTACGTCCGCCGATCAGCTTACCTAGGTTGGTCGGTTGGTTGGTTTCGTCGTAGCTACATCTACATCTAGACTTGGGTAAGGACATATACGGTAGATACAAGTCTATACTATACTACTTGACTACCTATCCGTACCCCGTATGTATGTGCCGCCGCCGCCTCCCCGCACTCCTTAGTCCTTCGTGCTTTCTTTGCTTCCGTTGCTCCATGTCAGGCAGACTGACAAACGAGACACACGAGATACGAGACACAGTCCTACAGGCCCTCATGTACCTACCGTTTGAAGATAACGGCTAGTGGACAGGATCGTTTCCAAGTGATTCTTCTGACTCCGGACTTCAACAATGTTTTTTTCGGTTTTAAGCAAGTAGTCACTATAGCACTTATCCTGTCTATCCTGACTCTTTTTTAGCAAATTCTAACGCATTGATGACCACCTTCCATCCTTGAGTTCGACATTCTTCCAAAGAAGGAAAGACAAACTTGTTAAACAGGTCAGGACATCAATTTTTTTTTTGTTTTTTTCAGTCCCTACATGCAGACCTCAAACCCTACAGGTTCCCATTCTTTCCCATTTTCCCTTCTAGCTTCTTGTAAAAATCCAGACTCACTTTGATCCATCATTACATCGATCCATCGATATTCGATATCTCCAACCCAAAAATCCCACTTTAGTTCGTCAGACTTTCGGTCAGGGTTTTGATCTACAGAACTAGATATCCCAACGCTGATCGATCTACACTACTAGCACGACTAGGTTTGATCTTGAATTCGCAACTTGATAGGTAGTCCCTACTATGTAGAAAGAAGAGTGACCAGGCTTGGCTTCTTACAAGAGCCGCAAGTCGCAACGAGTAAACGGAAACGGTGATGTCGTCAAATCGGCTTTTATCCCCGAAGCTTTTCTGCTTGGTAGGTAGATCCGTTGCTGACTGATCTTGGTGGTCTTGCTGATCTCTCTTGGCCCTGTTTTGCCATCCAGTCAATACGGAGAGTTATCCCCTCCCCTACAGCTTGTTGCCTTATTCACGGCATAGGTACATGCCTCTAGCTGTAGGTCTCGTGCAAGATCAGAGATCTTCCTAGCCTACAAAGTCCCTACATGCACATGTAGAAATTTTGTTGCTCACTCTAGTGCAGAATGATATCCTGTTATGGATGCCGCTCTGTTTTGACATGTAGGGAACTTGGACATTGCATAGTTCTTGTTTCATATTTCGTTTCATCGGCACCAAAGACTTGCTTGATTCCGTCCTCTTTACATACTCACCTCGCTTACCTTACCCAGCCTTTGTTGAGAGTAATGTTTCTTTGAATTAGTCCGGCAGGGATATCAGTCAGTTAGCCGTTCAACTATCGGATCGTGAGTGTCTTAAGTAGGTAGTCTTATTCAGATCATCAAAACATGAAAGTCGATCAAGAAGAATGACATGCGACTGGTATTGCTCCATCGCAAGCCATACCACGCGTTGCTTTCCTCTTCTTCTCTTTATTGCTCGAAGGAGCTGCTGGAAATGGCATCCTCAGCCGACCTGTTCGAACCTGTCGGCAACTTCAACAGGCCCAGAGAAACAAGATCAACGAGCGAGACAGAAACATGAGAGAGACAAAATAACAGTCTAAAAGGATAGCTGATGCATACCACCCACCATAAAAAGAGACACAACTCTCACCACTTGACAGTAGTAACAAATCAGATCACCAGACTCGTCCCAAGAGAGTGGTTCCAAGACTCCTAGGACTTCCCAGGACCAGAGACAGACGAGAGCTAAAACACACCGCCTTTCATGAAAGATCATCTGCTGCTGTCTTTTTGAGCTTTATTTGAGCTTCACTTGAGTCTCTTGACTCTTGCTCATGACGATTCGGTTGGTGGGATTCTGGGATATGGGATATGGGATGATCGTGGGTATGGATGTTTCTGTGAGCATGGAAAGAATGACGATGATGATAAATGGACGTAAAATCCCTTGTCGTTCCCATGATAATCGTCCCCCTTGTCCATGCCCATGTCGTTCCGCTGCCCGGGGCGTTCGCCCACTGGCCGCCGTTGCCGCCGCCGCCGCCGCCGGGGTCCGGTTGGGGCTCGTTTCGTTTCGTTTCGTTGTTTCGTCGTTTCCGTAGATCGTGCGACCGAAGCGGTGCACCCCGGCCAGTGCCCCGGATATCCCAACTCGGCCTAGCCCACCAAGCCCACCTTTTAGCTTCACCTTGCTCGAACGGTTTCCGGTTGCAGAGTTCCAGACAAGCTGACCTGGGTGACTGACCTTGTCACATTGCAAGATCGCCAACCAGGTCCAGGGAGCCCGGTACGGCCCCGGTTCACCTGAACGGACGACGAACAAGAACCGATGACCGGGCAAGAAGCCGGCCGTTCGTTCGCTCGTCGTCCGTTGCCAGAACCCCTCCTTCTCGAAAAAAGGACGCTACGGATAGAAAAAAAAAAGTTACACACTAGGGAGAAAAGAAGCAGGACAAGGATTCAGATCCTCATCACTTCATTCGGTACCATCCTTTCCTCTTCCTATCGCTTCGTAGGCGCGCACTTGCGTGGGAGATAGACGCCGCGCACGACCAGGGAGCTAGGCTCACCAGGCAGGACAGGCAGGGAGGGATCTTGGAGTCGGCTTGTTCTGTTTTGAGTCTAGAGTCAAGAACTCACAAGCCAAAAAGCTTCATGGTTCATGGGTATGCAACGCGGGGTTGTTCAAGTGATGTTTCTCTTGTTCATGTTGACGACTCCTCGCTCGGTTGACTTTTGGTATAAGTGAACCATCCAAGCGAGACTCACGTGGTTGCAGAATAATCATCAGACTCCGCGGAGCATACTTACCTTTTTAAGAGATATCGAGGTTTCGGTCTCCATGACCTCGATCATGATACATAGCAGTAATGATTTCGTGAATAGAGCCATGAGTAGGAGCGTCATCCCGTATGCAGGTCCGGAATTCTCGGAGCAAGGAAAGGCTTGGAGAGCATCGGAGTTTTTCCTTGGTTTCGCGAAATCGATCTCTCCTGGTTCTCTCCATTGCTGGGTTACTGTTACGAGAACGACGGCACGGTGAACCGTGATTCTGTTGTATACCGGAGTACGATGGGAGCCGGTACGAACCGGAGAATGATGCTCGGTATCTTGCCCCCTCCCCCGTACGAAGAGAGGGGGTCTCCGGAAATCCGCGAACTCGCCCAAGGGAAGAGCAGCAGATCGACGGAGTCCGAGTCGAGCAAGTATCCATGGAGGACAACCCCACGTACTCCATCCTGAGCCGCAAACTGTCGATACGGAGGTAGCACTCGCTTTCTGATATCTCCATCTTCAGATATCCTCCCTTTTGTGCTCAGCCTCTTTCCCGAATTTTTGCTCAACAAATGCAAAACAGATGCGAGATTTTCCCATCTCACATGCTGCGTAGCAGTACATGATACAGCCAAGACAAGCAGATGGGGGTTTGCCTACCTATCTGGGGTGTAGACAAATGCAATGTCTCCGGGAGTGGGTATGCCTCCCGCAGTAGTCACCGTCCGGAGACCGTTTTGATCCCAGACCGTCTCCGCTCACCGCTTGAATCCACAAGCCGATCCGGACGGACCCACCCATCAAAACAAACCTCCCGTCCCCCCTCATGACCCCAGGGTTTGCGCGATAGATGTCGGGACTGACAATGAAAGTACGATCGCACGAATGGTAGAGCCTTGGGAATGCGCCATGAAACAGTTCCACATACCTTCCAAGCGTCCCGACAGAAGATCGTTAACGTAAACCGGAACCGAGCCGCGCCGGGGAAGAACCACTTCCGAACTGTTAACGGCTCGTCAAGATCTTTCAGCGGCATGACATCTTGTTCCGTTTCTCCTCCTCTTCTCCTCCTCAACCCCGAACACGCTCCGAAAATGGCTCTTCCATGTCGTCTCACCACTCAACTGACAATGAGCCGACCGAGAGCTCGAAAATGCCCCACATCTGCAACGGTCCCGGCGACACAGCAGTTTTTACACCACTTTTTAGTTGCAGTAATGATCTTACGCCCATGCTCTGCTCGCTGCATCTTCATGTCTGCATGTTGCACACAGTTGGTCTTGGACGCTGCCGCTAGCCGATAGCTCAAACGCGAGCACTAACGGCAAAAAAAGACCACCCCTCTTTTGCACCGCTGATGAGAATTTTGTGGCCGAGCTAGGAGTTGGAGAAATCCTGGCTCTGCGTAGATACTCCGTACCTAGGGCTTGCCGTCACTGGCCGTTCACGCAAGCGCAATGCACCAGACACCAGACCAGACCAGACGAGATGCAGCTCTGGCCGGCGGGCCAAGATCAAAATAGACTGATCCAGAGTTCCGGGATTCGATCAAGGTGAAGAGTGCTGCACGCCTGCACCACACACAATCACGAACATCATGTCCTCTATCTCAGAGCCCCAGCAGCTCTGCGGTAAAGACACTGGCAACTGACTGCTCACAATGCCCGTTCAGGACCATCTCGAGCATTTCTTGGGAGCGAGTCAGTGAATGTATCCTTGGCTTTGACTGCAGAAAGCTTGCGCAAGCGTTGGCGGCGGATATCCATCAGTGAGACTCGGTAAGCGCATGGGGTTTCGTTGAACCGACGCCTATGAACCGATATCAAACGGTTCCCGCGAACCTTTTGGGAAAACACCTCGCCGAAAGAATTGTATGATATTCTCGGTCCCCAGTTAAACCCCACTGTTTGCAAAGCAGTCCTGACGGGGTCGCTGCCTGAGCGTGGAGCTGGAAAAAAGATATGTTTCAGATTCATGAGATGCAGGAAAAATAGGGCCTGTAAGTCATTGTGTGCATGGTTGCCACGGAAACACAACGACGGCAACCCCAAGGAGACAAAAGAGAGCGGGGTGAGAAGGTGATGGCACCCTGCACATCGTCGAGATGGCTGCCACCTGATCGCAAACGATAAGGAGATCTCGAAGCCCTTGAAGGCAGACCTCGGTTGACGGCCTGGAAGTTTAGGAGAATAAGCGAGACAGCCGCCCGAGAAACTGAGAGACTGATGCACATGAACAACAAGCATCCAGATGTCGTAACGTCACTAGGCTCGCCAAGAGCGTGTGGATATGCTGGATAACGACGGACAAAAACTCATAAAAGGAGGTTTGCGCCGTTAGGTGGGATATTTGGCGTTCTGGGCCTGATATGGCCGCGACCGTCCAGATCGATATCCAGCTCGGAACAAGCTAAAGAGGTCGCATATAGGACCCTAGTTTTTCGCGATGTCGAGCCTCTGGCCACTGACCAAGAGACTCCACGGCGGGGCTCTTTCGGTAGCTAGAGGTTTAAAAAAGGGACCTATCTCATAGGATGAAAAATAGATGGTGTTCTTTTAGGGTTTCTCGCGGCGAATTTCGAATGGTAGAGGCTGATAGTAGCGGGACCACTGATCCTCCCCATTCACCAATACCAACAGCTCAAGAACGAACTATCACCAACAGGCGCAGCTGGAGACGCTTTCAGATAGCGCTACTCGGTAGGACGAAGCGTAATCCAGAACTTCGGAAGCCCAATCGTCAGAGGGCCGTACCACCGCCTTACAATATCGATTGGCTCGTGTTGACCCTTCACTGATCTTTCAGTCCTCGCTTGCTGAGAGGCGGACGGCCTGAACGTCCACCATCCGGGAAACTTGCCGTCCGTAGTTGGATAATTGCTCGTGCCGAGACTCGAACCATTGGGACAAGACCAGCAAAGGCCGTATCAAAGACGGTTGATCAAGTCAGCGTTGATGGGACTTTGGAAAAGTGCCCGACGCCCGTCATGTGGACAGGTAACAGCGGGGTAACCGATAATGGGCAACCCAAGCGATGACAGTTGCAACCGGGCATAAATTTGCGCTGGTAAAAACCGTGAAAGAGGGGCCTTTCTCTTTCTTTTGAGGATGGGCGGAGAAAACGTCGTTGCAACATGACTGATCACAGTAGTTGAAGCATCTGGCAGCTCGTTAGTCCTCAAATGCTTGACATATCAAAGGTTATGTAAAGGCGAGGTGAATTGTCGTCGGCTCGATTGGATGCCATTTTGGAAACTGGAGCAGAGTCGCACGCTTTCGATTCTGTCGCTATCTGCAAGCACTCAGGCTGCATACAGACGGCAAGATTTGGTGGAGCTCACCTTTGCTGTCGTCTGTAGGGTTCAGACAGCGACAGCACCGGCACCAGTCACAGCACCAGTCAAGGACGCCAGTGACCCCAGAGTTGCCCAGACACAGCACCGCGCAGAAAAACCATCAAAGGTCGCCTCCCTCGGACGGTGATCGTTCGCGGCGCGGCATGCGGAATGCTAGCAGATGCGAGCCGAGAGCGGGACGCGTTCCAGTGGTTCCAGTGGTTCCTGTGGTGTGTCTATCTCGCGTGTCAGGACGGCAACAAAGGTGCCAATTCGGTGCCAATTCTCAGCAATCGCGTCGACGGTTGGTCGGGTTGGGTACAGACACCAGCACGACCAGGCTTTGATGCGGGCCTCTTTGTATGCGGCCAGAGGCACAATCCATCTGGGCAAGTCGGCAGGCAGTCGAGCGGCGCCGGTGAGTGGTCGAGAGAAGCGGCGCTGATGCGGGAGCTCCGTTGGAGTTTGCAGATGGTCCGGCTAGTGGGTCACGGTGCTGTAGCATGCTGTAGGTCCCAGCCACCGCATTTTCTGATTTCTCGATGCTCAGTCGCTCGTTGCTGAGAGTTGCTCGTGGGCAAACTGGTCCCCGATGAGGACCACAGATGGACCACATATCTCCACGGATTGCGGTTGGACGAAGTCGGCATTCTGGGCCCCTGAGACGATCTAGGAACGAATCGGCATGAAAACAGGTTGGAAATGCGGGATATTGAGCGAATGGAAATTCACGATCAAATCGAATGTTTTGATGCAATAGCGGGGTGATTTTGACATGTGGGAGTTGCCATTTTCCCAGTCGCAATGTCGTTGTCGTCGTCGTCGTTGTTGTCGCTGTGTTGTTGTGACTTTGAGATTGGGAGATTGCAGCGAACAACAAGGAAATGGGAAGTAGATTCGCTGCCTGCCGCGCCCAGCAGTGGAAACGAAAAAGAAGTTTGAGTACGTACCGAGTCATGTGACTTGGATGGTGCAGAGGGCGCTACAAAAAACTGCTCTGTCCGGGATTCAGACTGCCACTGGCGCGGGACAAATACGGAGCTTTGGGAGAATTCAACGTACCGTATCGGCCAACCGTATCAACGACGACGACGGACCCTTGCTGCGCACTCCGTCAGTTCAACTCCAGGAACGACATCGTCTCAAGAATGGCGATGGAAACTCAACACTATCCGAGCATCTCAAATATCTCCGAAACCCAGCAGTCGACACAACCGACATCGTCCACTCACGATGAACCAACTCTGTGAATCGAATATTTCAAGGCCGGATGCTGCTGCACTGTAGGTACTGCTGGTTGTTGCGGT
The DNA here is from genome assembly GCA_009802275.1 of Neurospora sp. CHS-2018a. Classification (NCBI taxonomy): domain Eukaryota; kingdom Fungi; phylum Ascomycota; class Sordariomycetes; order Sordariales; family Sordariaceae; genus Neurospora; species Neurospora sp. CHS-2018a. Next base: position 1,428,111 of record RAKG01000001.1, on the reverse strand, counting down.
GTTGTTGCTGCTCGCACTACAGCTTTGCCGTAGCATCAATGGCACAGCATGGTCAAATTCTTGTTCAGACGTCCTCCGATAGACCAACAAGACCAACAAGCATGCAAACAGTTCGGTCTCTTTTCGTCTGAGTATGAGGAGATATTCCTTGCTAGGACATATTGACAACTTCACGGCATTCGAAAAAAGTTCACTTCCCAGCCTTGACGATACCTATGCGGCCTTGAGCAATATCCTCCTGATACGACCTCCCAACCTAAAACCAGCCTTCTCAGTCCCCACGTTTCAGCAAATTCATACCACTGGTCCGAATGGGCAAGTGAGGTGATCACGACCCTCCCGCAGGACCTCGTGCATCTGTCTTCGTTCTGAAGGTCTCAGTACCCGGATTCGCCGGCCTATCAGTGTTGTCTCCTGGGCTTTGTTGATGCAGAGTCGCAGACTTGACCGACGAACGCAACAAACACTGCCGTGATACTGCTACAGTAGCCGATGCCATGGCCGCCACCGTTGCTGCTGCCGGTTCTGGTGCTGCCGGTCATGACAGCGATGACTCTGGATGACGAGAACCTGTTCGCATCAAAACGGACCCGGGCCTTTTCGCACCAGGCGGATGGCCGGGCTGCCAAGCTGGTTGCTACGCCGTATTTCTTGCATATATGCCAGGGGCAGAACTTGGAATCGTCTTGAAGCAAGGAGCTTCATGGCACATGTTTGTACAGACAGTTGGGAAACGGTGAGTGCCCACATGCCTCTATACAGAGGTGTTTTGCCGGGTTTACTACCGAGTTTGGACATCACGACATTGTTGATATCAGACCGCGGTTGCGGCTCCTTCTCAACAGCTAGGGATTCGTATAAGACCCTGTCATGACTGACCCAAGGATGGATTTAAAGAAACAAACATTTCCCTTTCTGTCAGGCCCGGTCCGGATAGGCATTCGGCCTTGGACAGTTCCGTTCCGATGAGAAAAGGAAAAAGCGATTGTTCTCAGCTCCGCTAGGTATCATACCTCTTACCAAGCTAGGCACTTCCCTTGCAGTTTCCAGACTCCCTTGGTTCCCATGCTCGTCACCCCACACGCTTACCTTCTCTTGGAGAAGACATCACAAAGAGGCTTGGAGGCTGAGATGCACAACTGAGAAGTGGCTGCTTTGGGCGGTGCGGACATCAAGTGACGATGAAGACATCTGCTGAAGAGAACTCTTGACAGCCTTCTGACAGGTCTCTGCCGGCCGGCACTCAGGCCCTTTCGAACATTCCCAGCCCTAGAATTTGGTGCTGTTGTTGATGGTGTATGGCAAAAGTTGGGGGTGGCATGAGGACTGGCAGGTCACTGGTCTTTGAGCCGCGTTTTGGGTATCGATGCCCACCGGGCCATTTCTGCCCAACCCACTCTCGAGGGAACCTTCTCATCCACTCGTTTTCCCTGTTTTGATGGGGCCCTTCTCCGTCCGGGAAGCACCCGTATTTCTCGTTTTTGCTCTCGCTGACTTCCTCACAGACGAGCCATCTCGGTCTCTTGCCGATTCTACACCCCCTTACCGTCTCCCAATCCTTCCCATTCCAGCCGTTGGGCTAGTTGAGCGGCTCAGAGTCGTCCCAAAACCTTTCGATGACGAGCCTGATTCGATCTGCTGAGTGACGGATGATACAGTTACCCTTCTGCCCTTACGCTCCCAAGCCCTGTACGCTATCCCCAAATCCGACCCCCCCTAGTAGCGAGGCAGGCTTTACGTTTTGGGGGATGGGCTGTCCCGATTGGGAATAGCTTCCAGCGAGAAGCTCCATATCCGCCTGTCAATCCAGATCGCGCAAAGCTCCTAGCTCCCGTATCAGAATCTCTCCACCACATCCGCACAGCATCCGTAGAGAATCCGCACAGCATCCGCACAGCATCCGTTCTTTGCTAAAGAGGGCTTGGCGAAACGGAGGGTAACGGAAAGGCAGAAACACTCGATCCAGTTGCGGGCTTTGGGTGGAGTTGCGGCCAACTTGAAGTCCCTGCCTGGCTGCTTCAGCGTGTTCTGGATGTCTTGCTCGTCCAACGCCGCCGTCTCCAGGCTCCGTCCTTCGGGCGGGTGTTCTAGTGTACCAAGTACTTTCAAAGACCCCGGTCCGTCAACCGGCCCCTCTTCCCTTGTTGTCGCACCCCCTCATCGCTGCTCGGCGAAGAGGTCCTCTTGTTTCTCCCCATGGCCCATCCCCCATTGAGCAAAAGAGAAGCAAACCAGCGCCATCCTCCGCAGTCCCAAGATCCATCCACACATCCACCACACATCCACCCTGATGTACCACGAGACTTTTGCGATCCAAGACTCTGCCATGTTCAATTGGGCAGATCCGTCACGTCGCAGCGGCCGGCCTGACCATGGCTGACCACACTGACCACAGTCAACATAAAACATAGAATAAGTAAAGGGCACCACCCCCTCTGCCCACCATCTCAATCCCAAAGTCATTGATTGACTCTGTAAAGATCGTTATTTGCCCAAAGCAGCATTGCGCCTGCCTTGACCCTGACTTTTTGTCTATTTACTTTCACTTCTTTCGTTTCTGTTTTATCGCTTCTCGTGGTGGTCTGTGACTCCCGAAGAACGCACCACTCTCGTCTTTACTCCAACATCGACAACAACAACATCCCGTCAACAACAAACAATCAACCTCAACAACAACCGACAACCGACCGGCCTTGGCCTGATAACCCCTCTTTCCACGGACGGCAGCGCAGTGCGACTTACACAGGGAACAAAGTGTGAGTGAGGTGCCATTCCAATTCCTCAGGTTCCAAATTTTGCACACCCCCTCACTTTTTCAGTTGCAATCTGCGACGGTACCCTCGCCCTTTCCTCCCGTGTGTCTTTTGGCTCTTCACACTTTCCCTCTTTCGCTACTCCCTGGGCTGTGCTACCCTGGGGCCTGGTACTATAGTGGTGTATCCCGACTACGGCTTCCACTTTACCTTCCCACCCCAGCTTTCTCTTCCCCACTACCAAGCCTAGATTTCTTATCAACTACCTCGCACACCTCACTTTCCGTCTTATCCTTCAACATCATATCATCCCCTCGTCTTCTCCCCCTCTTTGCAACTCTCGTTCTTCATTGCTCTTTTATCCTTCATTTTCCCCTTCAGACACAAGGCAACATCAACTGCCTCTGAACCCAACCACAACCCACCCACACACAGCCCTTCAGGTGTCTGACAGAGACGGATCCGAACCTGGGTCTTCCCGCACACCTTGCCCTGCTTCCCGGCTTCCCACTGCAGACCTTGGCCACCCAGACACATAAAGCGGGCGCTTTCCATGCTTCTGCCCTCACCGCTTCGCCGTCCCAGCCACAGGCACTGACTCAGCCATATATCAGAAAGTTCGCACACAAACAACAAACTTTAGGAGGAGTAAAGATTCGCTGCGTGTTTTGCATTGCAGTGCTTCAAGTCAAGGAAACAACCACTTCGTTTATCCCCACCACAAGCACACCCACATAGCCCACCATGGGCTCAGCAACCTTCCAGCAGCCTTCCTATTACAGGACACCGCCGTTGAACGTCGACACTTCCTGCCATGGTCAGAAATTCTTCGATGACGATGAGATCCTAGACGATGACATCCTCAACCAGAGCACCCTCAACTCGGCTTTGGAGATGTCGCCGCCCTTGACCGATAGCAGGAGGGATTCGTTTGCTGTCTCGGCAACTGCCTTGTTCTCGCCCAAGTCGGATGATTCCTGGCCTCCTGTAGAGATGCAGAGCGTCCCGTCCAACAACCCCTTCTTCGGTCAGCACAACAACAACCCCTTCATGCAGATGGACCAGAACCAGCAATCAACATATCAGAACCACTGGGGCATGATGAGCTCGGGCGCCGCTACCCCTCTTCAGAGCTTCGATGGACTGCCGCAGGCCGAGTACGAGTCATCGACTGTTCCTCTGTTCAGACCCGCTACCGTCCAGGCTCAGACGCCCTTCAGCAACCCCAACAACCAAGCCGTCATGTTCCAGCAGCTTGGCCACCATGGCATCCCGGCCGTTCCCGCGTCGCCTCCCAAGGAGCATTGGATCAGCCAAGAGCTCAAGAACCAGGCTATGGCCAAGCGCAACAGGCCGACTACCCCGCTGATCCGCTCTCACAACGAGCTGCGCCGGGGCGATGGCATCCGCAAGAAGAATGCGCGCTTCGACATCCCTGCTGAGCGCAACCTCAGCAACATTGACCAGCTGATTGCCCAGTCCACCGACGAGCAAGAGATCAAGGAGCTCAAGCAGCAAAAGCGTCTGTTGCGCAACAGGCAGGCCGCGTACGTTTACCCCTTTTTCCAGGTACTTGCGGATTGGACCATCCCATACTGACCCATCGAACAGTCTTGACTCGAGGCAACGCAAGAAGCAGCACACGGAGCGTCTTGAGGACGAGAAGAAGCACTTCACCGAGGTCATTACCAACATGGAGGAGCAGATGAATGCCCTACAAAGGGAGATGGAGCAGCTCCTCCGCGAGAAGCAGAGCTACGAGGCGTACATCAGCGAGCTCAAGAACGAGAAGGAGGAGATCATCCGCGAGCACACCATCGAGACGGGCGAGTTGCGCAAGAAGGTCAACGTTCTGACCAACCACGTGCAAGCCCTCGAAAGCGCCGCAATGTCGACACCGCCGGCCGGTCCGAACGTGTCCGGCTTCCCCGGTGCCTACGGTGAGATGGAAGGCATGGCCATGGATGGCTCTTGGGATAACATGCCCATCTTTGGCGAGTTCACCATGGAGCAGCAGCCTTCCGAGGTCAAGCAAGAGATGCAGATCGTTCCTACCAAGAAGTCCGAGGTTTCCCTTTCTACCGAGAGCGAAAAGTCTCCTTCGCAGGGCGGACTCCTTTTCATGCTGTTCCTTGTCGGCGCTTTCGTTCTTTCCAACCGATCGCCGCCTAGCATTCCGCGGGTGTCTGAGGACATCCGTGTGGCATCCGCTACCCTCCTCGACAATGTTCTCAAGGACGCTGGCTTGCCTCAGGCCGCTTCCGGTCTCGAGGCCATGGCTCCTCAGCCATCGGGTTCCAGCTGGGCCCAAAACACCGGGTCATCGTTGCCAGTCGCCGCCTCCGGCATGGATGGCGTGGCACCTTCGATGCTCGGTGAGATGGCTGACGCCTTGACCCAGCCGACCGAGCAACAGACCAACGAGCAGCTCTTTGGGTTGACGGCCGCGCAATACAACGGCATCAGCTCGCAAGATTTCCTGCAAAACGCTCCCGCCGAAAGGTCCACGAGCAAGGGCAGACGCAATCTTGCCGAAGCGCTTGCCAGCATGCGAGCTGCCGCCAACAAGGACTCTGCCGCCGAGGTCTACACTCGGTCACTCCTATGGGACAAGATCCCCCGTGACGTTGTGCGTGACTTTGCGAAGATGGTTGCTGAAAGCCAACAAGTTGCTGCGAGCAATGAGGCAGAGGCATAATGTAATGCGGTTTTATGATGATGAGATATAAAATGAGACGAGACGAGACGAAAAAACTTTGACGACGAATTGACGAGTACCAATTACACGGCATTCGGAACGACAGCACGACGACAGCACGACACAGTCATGACGCACCCGATTAAGATTGCGTTCCTTGGGTTTTCTTTTTCTTTTTCACCGGTCTATATGGGTTTTCCGGCTTCCCATCCTTTCGGCTTTTCACTTTTGATACACTTTCTCCGCTCTCGCGACACACTCAGACCTTTGCTGCTCACGCACCCAAAGCTGTTTTGACTTCTCGCGATCCCGCACTGGTCCCGGGACGCTCAAACTCCTTTCTTATTTTGTGTTCATCATTCCTATTCTTTTTTACTCTCTGGATTATTGTCGATTTTAGCAGGCGAGCATTGCTTTTTTGGCTTTTTGGCTTTGATGTTTTTGGCGATTTTTTTTCCTTGTTTCACGATTAATGTGTTGTTTTGGATATTGGCGCAAGCGAACTTCTGGTGTCTACTGCGTAACCCTTGCCGAAAGGCTGGCTTGGCGGGACATGGCGGGACATGGCGAAAAAGGGGGCGATCTCCGGGCTTGATTTCTTTTGGACACATTTGAATTGGAGGGGGGCGATGGAATACTCGCTTTCTAATATTCTTACACTTGTACAATGAACTTTTCTGGGGGCGAGACTTTTTGGCGGATTTGGGCCCGGTCTCTCGGACATACATTTCCTTTCTTCTCACGAAAAATTTCAGGGGGTTCTCATGGCGGTTTTGGGATATCACAGCAACACATGTACGGGTCATCTACTTGTCGGGAAACCAGGCGAGGATGATTTACCGGTTGCGACTTGCATGTCTAACGACACAATCTCTTTTCCTTTGTATTATCTTACGATCTACGACACTCTTTATGAACGAAACTTCGGTCTTCTGTCCATCATGAACTCTGGCAGAGCCTTGGATGAATGAAAAGGGATGAATGACATGAAGAAGAATCTCGGATTGATTGCGGATCGCTCATGAAACTGCGACCGTCATGTCGACGAGGGCCATTTGCGGCGGCGGCACAAGAACCGCTTCACGGGTTACAACATGCAGACTTAAGACACACAACATACATTGACGCGGAAACTGACTGGCTGTGGGTTTTCAAAGAGGCTTTTCGGCCACTGCCAGAAGGAGGAGGAAAAACAAAAAGTCTATACCCGACATTCATTGGAACGAACAAACAAATGTTTCCTACAATCAATCTTGTAGCTAGTTAGCGAAGTTCATATAGCGAAACATTCAATGCGTCTGAAGCCCAAAACCCTTTCTCAGCTCTCAATCGAATCTCAAGTACCGCTCGCTATACGAACGAATCCAATCCGCCCATTGTAGTACAAAGCCACCACCAACCACCGTCTGAGACCTCTATACCCAACTTTCCCCCCTCACGCAAGTCTTTTTCGCAGCACAAGGTGCTACGTCAGTCGTCATGGGTAGATAGGGAGATGGCGCAGGAGACATGAGACGGGCCAGGTATTTCCAAAGCGTCGGTCGGTCGGCCATCTCTTTGACATCCGAGACTGTTCTATTTGAACAGAAGGAGGGTGTGTGGAAGAAACACCAGAACAGGCTTTCATCACTGTCCGAACCTCCAACACAGGTGCTTACCGGTACCTACTTTACACCAAGTCTCCAAGCCGGAAGAATGAGAGATTTGACCCGGTTCGGTGTTTAGTTGGTTGGTTGGTTGGTTGGTTGCTCGGTTGGTTGTTGAGAGGGTGGGTGGGTGAATGGTGTCACGCCATGCCATTACCATACCACCACCAAGGTGCACCAGTGCCCTCGGTTTTTTTTAGTCCTCGATATCTACACATTCTTTGATCACAATCACAGGTTGACCTTTCTAACTGGAAGACTAAACACTTGTTTGTACACGGGTTCTGTTTCCGCTTTGCCATCTCTTTTGCTCCCTTGCCTAGAGGTTAAGACAGCGAAGACATCAAAAACGGCAGGTTGGTTGGTAGTCTCGATGTTCTTCTTGTAAGTAAAGTAAGTACCTCTTCCAGACCTAACCAATAATGTCCGACACCATCCCACCATCTCATCCATCTCACCCATTCACGATCCTCTCTGCCAGCAACAGCAACAACAGATCCAATTCATCCATTCAGGTATCAATCCCACGCTGCCATGCTATCCATGCAATTAATTAACTCGTAGTGCCTTAGTGCCGTCATCACCCCCGGGTTTATTTTGGAGGAGGGAGTGTTCCCACGCATTTGCGCAGGTTCGACATTCACATTCACACTTACACCCACCCACGCCTCACACGATGCAGGCAGATGCGGAGCGGATGCCAAAAGCAGCATGCATGCAATGCAAGGAGCCATACTTCAACGTTAGTTAGACAGCCAGTTACTTACGAATGATGGAAGAAAGAAAGTAAACAAAACCTTCTGTTGCACCAAACCTGTCAGCCGAGTTGCCGCCGTTTTTACATCCTTTCTTCTTCCATGCTTTTACCGGGCTACCTATCTACGTACATGTCTTCGGTTGTTACCTCATCAACTTCTTTTGCAGAAGCCACTGTAATGCGAGCGGGAAATCCGGGGTTGATCGGCTCGGTTGTTGTTGAAACCAACTTTCCACGGTGGACGACACTCATTCGAATGGGAGAGAGATAACGGACCAAGACAATGGAATCACACGCGCGCGATTACAAATGACTAGCAACCTTCGGTTGGCCTGGAACTGTACAGCCTTGTGTTCATCGTGCCTTTCTGTGCCATGAAGCGCAAACGCAAGGAACCCAAGAAACGCAAGGTACAATGCATCACTCATTGGTAAGTGTAAGTGTAAGGTACAGTTTCTTGGATATCGAAGAGGGAACTGGGCCAACTAGCCAAAGAGAACGGGGGGTCTGCCAATCCAACGCAAAGATAGGGTGGAAGAGATCGCGATCGCGAGTTGTAACTGAATCACACCCCGTGTCTGCCTTGGGTTCTGACAGGAACCTGTGTGCTTCTGTGAAGGCCGAGGACTTAAGAGGGGTGGCGTGACCACACATGATCGCTCGGAGGGGGTTTTAGTGGTGGGTTGGTTGGTTCGTTCCTTCCTCTCGGTTCCCTTCGTAAGACAGTCAGACAGAAAAGAGAAGGAACGAAGGGATTGAGACACACATACACACACGAATATCCAACATTGAGGAAGGAAGGAAGGGGGTAGAAAAAGAAAAAAAGAGAAAGTATCGAAACCACAAGGCGAGCAAGGCGATTGGGCAGCAATGGGGATTTGATTGGCTGGGAATGATTCCCGTTCTTCCACCATTCATCATTTTGCTCGTTATGCCCATTGTCCCATTGTCCCATTGTCACGGCGCGGGCCTCAGTTTTGGGTCGTCAGCACGGTCGGGCTAGGTCAGGTCAGGTCAGGTATATCCGACCCCCCCTTTGGCCTTGCCGTCTGCCTCGTAAGGTGAGGACGGCCAAGCGGCCGCGGTCGCGGCGCGGGGGGTCATATTCCATCAATAATTGAACTCCCGAGTGTCTTCTCTCATCTGGTAATCGAATTACGGTGACCAACCCAGCACGAGGAACCAACACCGGACATCCGATCCGACATCATCTGGCGCCAAAGCCCGAAGCTGGAGGAGGGCTGATCAAACGCAAGCAAGGAAGCAAGGAAGATTCATGGAAGGAATGGGAGAACAAATTGTCTGAGATGATACCCCCAAGTAGAGGTGGTCATTAGACATGCAGCACTTGTCCACCAAAATGTGAACGTGGTGCTCCCTCAATCTCAAACATACGTGCTGTTGCGTTACAGTGAACCAGGTCTGCGGGTTTCCGTCACGGTATACCTACCTACCTGACCTAACTTTGGAGAAGGAAAGAAACTGGGAAAACATCGGAAACTGGGAAGTTCCGGCGTCAATTTCTACCATCGTTAAGCACACACAGACACACGCGCGGCTGAGCTTGAAGGAGAAGCATTGTATCTCAATCTCTGTCCGTTTCGCGTCAAGGTTTTTTCCAACCACATGGAGGAATAAGACCGACGGGAGATTCGGGCCCGAATAATCATTCATGATGCAGGAAACACGAGCAAGCCCGACGGCGGGTCGTTGGTAAGTCATTGCTTTCTCTCCTTGACCACTGACCGAACAGCATCACTCGGCGTCATCGAACCGTTCGTTCAGCCTCAGAAGCCCGTGTTCCCTTGCAAGCGATGCCCTCTCGCTAGAGGTACGCAAGGGACGATCCAAGCCATTCATCTTAGGTTCATCACCATTCCAGGCTCCAGAGCCTTATTGTTTGTGACGGCACGCACGCCTTGTGTCCGAACCATTGCCCAGTGTCATGTCATATCCGACTTTCCAGTCTCGTGGGCCTTGGTCCATGGGGAGGTTGTTGTCGTACATCTATCTCTGCCTCGTATCCGGCTGAGTATACCTACCCAACAAGGACCGGAGGGTATCTATTCCTCAGCCGCCATTGTGCCTTTACCCCTTACATCGTTTTACCCAAGGTTGCATACTGACTTGGTTAGAACTATCCCCTAACTGCGAGTAAGGGAGTTGGAAAACCACGGCAGTACCATCTCGCTAAGGTGGACAAAACAAAGACAGTCATCTGCATACCACTGGCTATGTTGTGTGACGGGGAAGATGGATAGAGACTGCCGCCTTTGCCGCCGCACTGCCTCCCGCAGCGGCAAGATTACCTCAGGTTCTACCTGCTGTCTTCCATTCCTTCAGCTCCTTCCCTCAGGCGCTTTCAACACTCTCGTGAGCCGCGAGTCGTTATCGCTACGTACTTCGACTGTAGCGCTACTACGTCTGGCCAGAACCAAGGAGAACAACAAGAAAACATTTCCCCCGTTTTCTCTCCAGGACTTCCAGGTCTAGCTAGCGCTTCATACAGGAAGGTCACAGCAAGGGCACCGCGGTGTTAGTACTGTGTGTCTCGGTGTCACCGAAGCACGGAGACATACGACTACGAGACGGCGTACGGCGTACCGCAGGACTTGGCTGAGCCGCTGAGGCTTCACTCCCGTTATCTATCAAGGTAGATCCTTTTTTTCGTTCGAGAAGCTTGTCCCTGACAAGAAGAGCAGGTGGTACCGAGCAGGAAGTGGATTTTTGCATGGACGCAAACGCGATCGAAGGAAGTGAGACATTCCATCGGATGTTCAATCTTTCTCTCGCAGAATGTGCCGTGAAAGAGTGCATGTTGAGAGGCGCCACTGGCATCCGATGAGCGAGCGGGACCTGAAGGTCTGGTGGTAAGTGGTGATGGTTGGAAGATTCTTTCACGAAAGACCAGGCTCTTTGCAACGCAGAGCTCGGTCTGAGACCTTTACCGCGATTGTATCACCGACGCCTCTAGCACAACAACCTCCCAAACCCGGTAATGACTTCCAAAACAAGAGGAAACTCAAGCCGAAGAAGTGGTTTAACATCCGGACCGAGCTGCGTCACCGCGGTCGAGACGACATGGGCCATTCTAAAGATGATTCGCGTTAGCGACCGCAGCTGAGTGAATGCGTGATCATAACATAGATGAGTGTGTCAAACAGAGTGAGAGAGATGGCCGCATGTACTACTTGGAACGGGAGCAGATTTGAGGGTATTCGGTCAGAAGATGTCAAACTGTGAACTACAGACCATGTCGTCGTCTCTGAGATTGCGTACTCTAGCGCCCAGGGAGCATGGGCGATGATAGACAAAGACCAGAAAAAGGGGCAAGTAAACAACATGGGGTAAGGGGGGAGGGGGGTGCACAAAAAGCTCGGTTGGTCAAAGCTTTTGCCGATCAAGCGACCAACTCGAGCGAGGGCATTCGTTCCGACCAAGAACCCGCCCTCTCTGCTCTCACAAGCAAACGCTCCGTTACTTTTCACCCACTGCACTGCAATACCCACGCAATGACAGAATCGATGCCTCTGCAGACGACATTCTGGATTTCTTTGCGGAAATAACCAACCACATGAGCTAAAGTAAGAATTCTGCAGCAACCCCTCAGCCCCTCCAAGCTTTGCAACAACAGCGAATCATCGGGCATAAACCTGCATTTAGTTTACGGCTTACGAAAGAACTAGACCCCTCCTCCGTTTTCTCGTCTGCAGGGCATCTCCACTGCACCGTTCCGGCATTCTCCTCCGTCCACATCACTCCGACCACAGCCGAACCGAAGAAACATCCACATTTGTTTGCATCACGGGTCGGGTCCACCGTCCCTACATACCGAAGTTTTGTGTGGATAATGCGGCGGGCGCGGGGACCTCGGCCGGCCACGGCAAGGCTCAACATAGACAAACATGTAATCGGCACCGACCCGCCCGGCCGTTTGTCGTCTGATTGAAGTCGATCATATGAGTGTCAATCAGACAATATAGGCAAAATCTACAGTTTCGAACCGGAACCGAACGAACCACATCCTCACTCACCAAAGTGATCACCAAACGTCAAAACGCCCGGCACCGGGCATCGCACCGGGCACCTCGGACCACACCACCACTCTCACCACATGGCGGGAATCGGAAGACCGACCGACGCGACCAGAATGACGGGTAAGGCAGTTGCATATCGCATCGGAAGTGATCGACCACCGAGCTTTCACAGCGAACCTCTTCAGCCTCTATATCTTGAAAGAAAAAGGAAAACCCTTACATATGCAAAGCAACATCAAGTCTTGGACATTCTTTGAATTTTCACTGGCTCTTGCCGGTTCGAATCAGTGACAGCAAAGCACGGAACCAAAGACGAAAAGAGATTTCCTTGCAGTCGTTAGCGGACCTTGAATCGTGAAGTTCTTACGACTTGCATACGCTGCCCGTTGGGTGGGTGAGTGGGCTGAAGCCTGAGTGGAAATGTGGGATGTTTTAGCGTACACTGTACATAGCCGGCAGCGTAGCGTAGCGGTTTAAAGGGGTCGGCATATGCATGCACTTATGCAATGCAGTGCAGACAAGAAAAAATAATCTGAAACGACGTTTCAGGTTTCTTGCGGCCTGAGTGGTTGGGTGAGGAATGGAGCGCAGTCAGTGGCAGTGGAATGGGAGCCGAGAACACATTCGTCGAATCCACAGGTGATGTTTCAGAGTTTCAAGATGCGGATGCTTCGCAGCAGCAGTTGTGAGAGAAAAAAAATGAAGAGGCTGGGGATGGATCATCATCATGGATCAGATGGATCACGATGGGTCATGATGGGGAATCAGATGTCTGAGGAAAGAAAATCAGAGAAAATAGATATGAGAAGTGATAGAATTATTGATATGGTTATGGCTACAACGGTGGTATCCGGAGATAAACAACGACGACTGACGGCGGCAACGGCAATGACAACGGTAATGGCAACGACAAGGATATCAATAGCCGACCGTACCAAAAACAACAATGACAACAACAAAATCATCATCAACGATGACACTCTGCGGTATCTAATCCATGGAGATATCAAAAATGCCTGCGATATGGACATTGGGCAAAGCAACCTCACCTTGAACGCTATGTACATCGAACTCCAGGTTATTGCATAATCCTCACCACCTTACTACTACCTACTCGATGACTGTTATCCGGTATCCCGTCTTCATCCTTCGGCGTCATTACGAATAGACTTCCAATGTGGCTGCATTAACAATGTCAGTTTACAGTTGAGACATGACACATGCAATCCTACACCCGCCTCCCCGTCTTCTCTCATCCTCATTGATCTACCGTTCGATCGATTCGCGAGCCGCAGTACTGCAACCCTTCACTGCCGCCTCATCAGTCCAGTCAGTAAGGATACGACTTCACTTCTCCGGATACTTGACCCGGACCCGGACCGGGAGTGAGGGAAATCCAACGACAGACGTGTAGTAAACAAACGTCAACCTCTTCCTTTTTTTTGTTGTAGAGCCTCCTGTGTTGAGTGGCGGGAATGGTAGTAGGTAGATATTGATCTTTGTTGGGCCACACGACCCAGCATGGCATATCATGGCATCGCCATCCGCCAAACGTCCCAAGGAACTGTCAGGCCGGACCAAGCAACAATGTCTTTTCTTTTCTTTGGAAAGGAGAAGGCTGGAGGCTGGGAAAGGTGTGAAAATCATTCAAGTGTCGTTCGTAAATAGAGAGGCCGGTAAACCCTTCTCTTGCTCGCGCAGAAAGATATACTTGGATACATCGCGGTTTAAAAACCACATGTGAACATAACATGGAATCTAGACTTCCATCACGTACCTATCATACCTTACCCAGTATCCCATACTCCAGCAGGGATCTATGACACACGCGTGGGCTCCTGGTAGGTAGGCATTCGGGGACTGGACCGAAGTGAAGGAAATACCTAGCAGGCACGACGACCGATGACATGGCTGGGAAAGGAGATCGAGCACAAGCTCCGGATTCCGGGCGATCCTGCTCTTGCTCCTGATCCTTCCCGATCCTGCACCCTTTGCAGTGTCTGACACCGCAAACCACACGAGACCATGTGGTTGAACTGCGGTTGCTGTTGCCGAGTTGCTGGTTGGCCTTGACATAGGATCCATGTAAGTGTTCTAGACCTTTGGGTCATAGCCGTGAACGTCGTCATTGATACTGTTTGTATTTGGTATATGTTATGGGATATCATTTTCTCCTGTTATGGTAAACCAAAAAAAAAAAACCAACGCTGCCTACCTACCGCTCGTTGACTGACTGACTGACTGACTGACTGACTGGCTGGCTGGTTGTTTCAGATCCGGCCGTTGAGACCATAGATAGCACAGAGATCAAGTGTCTAGAACAGGTTTTTGGGCTCTTTTCGCACGGTAACCCTGTTCTCGCTTCCCCTTTTCGCTGCCCTTTTGAATGTTCAAAACAAGCCGGCGAATACTTGGACCCCCCTCCACTTACTTCTTTTTCCCGGGATCATACTTTTCCTTCCAGATCCTAGTGTACGACGATGAGTTAGTTACTGTGGACGTGGTGTGAAACGGATGGGGGTGGGGAGTAAGTGTCAAGTTTAAGAAAGAGGCTGCGAAACTGCGTGAATGGAAACAGAAAACGGAGTGATGTGCCGGCCGATGAACGCTGGAGGTCCAATTTTAGACAGATCATGGCCGTTGCGGGATCAGACCCCTTTCTCAACCTGATCCTTTCTCAGGAACGGCTGAGAGGAGACTGCCCAAGGCGATGCACACCATCACGACATATGAGAAACAGGGCGAGCAGAGATGCTTGGTCGTCGATGTCCCAGGGAAGGACTAGCACCCTGTCACATTACCAGTCCGCAAGTTATTTCTGAGAGACCCTGCCTGCGGCCTCGGAATGTCCCGATACTCGGTAACCGTCGTCATTGGGTTGCGTTGGGGTGTTGTTGGTGGGAAAGAACGCGGTTGATGCTCCGCAAAGAACGAGATGAAAGCGCTTACCAGGTATTGCCCATGATCTTGTTTCCGTTCTTCTCCGCCAGGCGGTAATATTTTGCGGCGGTGTACTAATGGGAAGGGTTGTTGGTCAGCCTTATGTGTGATATATCTCTTTGAAACGGTCAACCGAGGTGAATCTCCCCTCCGATTTGCCCTGCTGACCAAGCCTCATTGATGCCCAATAGTTGCACAAGAAAGCAAGAGCCCACAAGGCTGGTCCGGGAAAAAGGAAAACATCGTGGTTCGCAGATGATGGCATGTTGATGTGTGCAATACTAACTTTGTCCTTTTTGGTGCCGAATCCTTCCAGGTAGCACCATGCTACTTCGTTCATGGCGTCTTTTCACGGTAACTGTGTTAGCCCACAATTAGAAACAGGTACTCGGGGGAGACGTACCGGAATCTCCCAAATTCGCCGCTGTCTCGTAGTATTGTTTCGCGGCTATCGGGTCTTTAGGAATACCCCAGCCATGACGGAAACAATTTGCCAGTTCGAATATGGCCAGGACGAGCTCGCCTTTGGCAGCGCCGCCCTTCTTGAGCCCAGCCTGGAGAGCGAGTTGTTCGATTTCGGCGGCGTTTGAGGCTGCTGCTGAGAGGTATGTCACGGCTTTGGCTGCGTCAGGGGTGCATCCCCATCCGTGCCTGCAATTCGCGTTAGCGATGGACAGATACACCCGTATACAGTTGTCAAGTGTTACAGAGCCATTGCCGCAACAGACGCAACAGAACATCCTGGGCAACACACCCGAATCACTGCCTTACGAACAAGCACAAAAGATGGATGGAACATCGGAGCGGAAGAGGTAAGGAGGCACATACCGCAAAGCAAGGCCGTACAGAACTTGGCTTAGGGGATTATTTGCCCCTTCCGGGTCAGCCAGTTTTCCAAATAGAGCAGTGGACTCCTCCAAGTTTCCTTCTTCATGCAACTTGATGGCCTGCTGGATATCTTCATCAATAGCTTTGGACGAAACAGCTTTGGTTACAGGCGGAGGAGGCGCGACAGCCCCAAGTTCGCTCTTCAAAGGCCATTCTTCCACTTCGGTGGGACCACTCCCCAGGCGCATACGGGCAAAGTCGTTACTAACGCTGCGGGTAGGGCTAGCCGGACGGGTTCCTGGACGACTGCGAACCTCGGAGTTTTTGCGTGCCAACATGGTTGCGCGCTTCTCCCATTGAGCCTCTTTGCCCTCCTTATCTTCATCGCCTTCGGGGACCACGATAGCAGGCACGTCCGGCAGGTTCTGAGGCACATTCTCGGAGCTCACTGGGTTACGGTGTAAATGGAATCGTGACACGCGCTTGGCTCCGGGGCTCTTGACGGTTGGGCTCTTGGGATTGCTGCTCATAGATTGGCTACGACTGCGATTGCTGCGGAAGACGTCCAGACTAAGGCGACCCCTTGCTGGCGTTCCTGATGCCGTCTCGGCGGACAGGTACGAGTCGTGGTCGGCATCATTCTCGGTTATAGGGCTCGCAGGAGGAAAGATCCTCTCCTCGGTAAACGTATCGGTACGGACGAACGTGATTTCGGGGGCACCGAGGTGCGTATTGGGAGATGGGGAATGCGCCTCGGAGTCGCCCTCTTCGTGGCCGTGCTTCTTTTTTGCGAACAGGCCCATGATGATGTATAGATACAGTAACGATTACAATTGCAGAGTATGGTGTCGGGTATCGATATATAGTCGGTTGGAAAATGGGATATAGAATACGAAGCGTAGTTGTAGGTAGGATTGTTGTCTGAACTGTTGATATGTAAGCGCCGCGCGGCGTTCAAGTTGGTCGGGAGCGAAGACGACGACAAAGAAAGCGAGTGGTGTTATATCCAAGAAGGCGTTGGTTGACAAAGATGCCGTCGGTCGGGATGGCGGTGATGTTGTTGACTATAGATTCACGGACTGGGAACTTGGAGGAGAAGAAGCTTGTGTAGATCTGGGTTCTGCGCCCGGCGCCATCGGAAAGGACGTAATCTTTCAGCTCGTCGGCGAGTTGGAGGCATCGTTCTCAGACGGGGAGGGATCTGGGTTCGGTTCGCGACACGCGGAGATTGGACGAGGTCCCCAATGTCCAAATTGTTCTAGGCTGGCGCAGACTGGCAGGCATAGGGCAGGCATCTCCAACTTCCCCCTCCACCGCAGCCAGGCACCGCTCGAAGGGGGTAAGGGTCTCCCTTGAGTGGGACAGAATAGCGGGGCTTAGCCGCTATATTTGGGGTTTGAAGGCTCTGGGGAACCCTTCGATTGGGGCAGGTCTTCCGCGGCACGAGGCTTGGGGCGTTGATTGGTCCGGGCTCACTGCCTTTCCGACTTCAGTTGCGTTTCATGACAACATTGGCGGGCGCAGTACGTGATGAAGCCTCCATTATCTTCGCCTTCTCTGTCATCTGCTCTCAAAGTTCCCTTCAGCCTCTTCTCATCAGGTATCAACTATGGTGACATGCTATCAACTCCGGTACGATTGTTGCTGAATTTGGCTCCGTGGTGCTACGATGAAAGCATACCAATACCGAGACGCGGGTTAACACATGAAAGATTCGGATGTAACACATATTCATTCATGAGTGTATTCAGGTCGTTGCAGCTTTTTCGAGTTTTGCCGAATGTTGATGAGTGCAGTTGCAGTGTTCCATGAATTCTCACAGTTCTCATCGATATATTCACCAACCTGTTTGTTTTGAATTGACTAAATGTGAGGCGTACGTGCCCCAGGCTCCGTGGACGCACATCTAGCTATCTGCGAGACAAAGCAAATTCGTAATTGGTTCCCACTTTGCTCAGCCGTCGATTGGACACCATCTCCTCTGTCTAACTCTTTTTGGAGTAGTCTGCACGCCACCAGTAACCGAACGCCGGACAAGCAAGCACGCAGCCAAACCACCACCAGACCACCGACGATTGCAGCAGACGTGATCGGACGACCATGAGCCAACGCGTCGGTGTACTGCACCAGGTCTGCTCAGTCTCTTCACACTCTATGACCAGTCTTGCCACCTTGAAGACTGCTTAAATTTCGAGCAGCGCTCATAAAAACGGCGGTTATGGCACCCAGGAAACCTCCGCCGCCCCCAGTTGTGCGCTTGACCGCCAAAGGAGTCCCGGCCAAGAAGCGTGGCCCAGCTCCAAAACCAATATCAGAACGTCCCTGGACGGCCCCAAAGCCTGTGAGAAGGGTCGAACGCTCTTATACCAGGGAACGCAAAATCGAGGTTCTGCAATTCCTGCTGAACCATCGAATTGCCGATTATCGTCCACGCAAGGCTCCTCGTCGTCGAATCGGCCAGCCGCCACACGAACAGGAACCCGTCCCCCAAACTGCGACCCGCGACGCCAACGGACAGCTGGTCTGGTATCGTGCTCCTACTTATGTTGAGGCTTCCGAGTGGTGGAAGATTCCCATCCCAACCATCCAAGGCTGGTGGGATTCCCGCGAGAAAATCCTAGAGGGCACAGGCATCGAGCTGCCCAAATCAAATCCAGGTGATTCCCCGGGTTCCGATCAGCCAAGACCGGGAGCCCATGTTGAGTTCATCGTTAATCCGCAAGCACCTCAACCGGCATCTCGAGAAGGATCTGAACAGTCACAGCCTCAACAGCAACCACAACAGCAACCGACTGCGTCTTCGAGTGGTGGAAGTGCGAGGGGATCTCAGCAACGCGTGACCATGACTGGGGAAGGAAACCGTGACGGAGCCGCCAGGAATACTCCTGCTCGTGCTATCTCAATTTCTTCCGCTTCTTCCACGCACACTGCAGCTCTAGGGGCGAATTTGAACTCGCAGGCTGCTCCAAGACCGCCCGTTGCCCAGGTGCCGCCGACAGGGCCACGCACACAAAAGACCAACGGTCCTGTCGTTGTACAACCTGGTCAGCAACTCGACAGACCTCCCGCCCAATGGACGGTGAACCATCATCCCTATGCTCCTCGTCCTCCTAGAGAGCCGTCTTACTCTCAACCGCCTCAGCCTCCACAGCCTCAGCCTCCATTTTTCAACCCCTATCAGCCTAAGCCTAACCAAATCCCGCCGCAGTATCATCAATTACAGCCCACGTATCCTCCGCAAGTGGCTCATCATCAACCGCCCCCGGGATACCCTTATCAGCCGGGACCGCCCCCATTCAATCCTCAGCATGGCTATGGCCAGCCTCCTCCTCCTCCTCCTCCCCCTCACTATGGTCCTCCGCACCAAGCCCCCCATATGTCAGGTCCTCCTCATGGCCACCCCGGGTACCCGCCATATCCCCAACCTGGCCCAGGAGGCCCAGTACACCCACCTCATCAAGGTGCACCATACCAAGGAGGACCTCCGCCACAGCCATACCCGGGAGCCCACCCGGCACCATATACATATGGTCCACAGTTCCAGGTGCCAATGATAGTTCAATTTCCTCAATTCACGCCCTATTATGCAACCCCCCAGGCGCCTCCGTACGCGCAGCCTGCTGCGCCTCCTCCCAACCTTCCGCCTCAACCTCCCCCGTTTGCACCGGGCGGACCGGGGCAAGTTCCCGGTCCAGCACCGGGAATGGTGCCAGTGCCACCATTTCCAGGGCCGAGAGAGTTTAGGCCGCCCGGACCAGCTCCCCCTCAGCCTGTCCCCGGCCCTGTAAGCGTCACTGGCAGCACCCAACCGCCTCAGGCGGCGGCTTCCGGTCCGGCCCCGAATCCCCCGATAACTCCTCCGAGACAACAGCCTGCGGGACAGCCATCGGATGCACAAGAACCGCAATCCGAGTCAGATGAAGCGTCACCAGCCGGTCAGCTATTGGCCGAGCAAGAGGCCAGGAATACGGTCCAGGACAGCCAGGGCCAGGAACAGTCGGCTGACAAGCGGCCTGCCGAGTCAGTATCATCCCCGGAGGCTGGAGCAGCATCGGAAGAGCAGGACCAGGAAATGGGCCAGGACCAGGACCAGGAGCAAGACCAGGAGATGGACCAGGACCAGGAGGAGCAGGAGAAGGATCAGGATCAGGACCAGGAGATGGATCAAGACCAGCAGGAGCAAGACCAGGATATGGACCAGGATGTGGACCAAGAGATGGCTCAGGAGATGGAGCAAGAGATGGCTCAGGATCAGGAGGAGCATGAGCAGGAGCAGGAACACCACTCATCTGCAGACATCTCCGCCAGTGAGGAAGCTGACAAAGAGGACGGTAACAACGTCTCAAATGAGACCCATGAAAAGCCACAGCAGGACGGAAGTGCAGATGTGGATTCTACAAAAAGAGGCCGGTCCCAGAGCACATCCCCAGTGCCGACACCTACTTCCCCTGCTTCAGAAGAGGAGTCATGATGGGTACAGCTGCCTAGGCCAAGACGGAACGACAGCATGGTATTCAGCCGTTGGATAAAGGCCACAAAATGGGAGAAGAGACCCGGAACAAGCAGCGTAAATCTCAAGGCATGACGAAGCGATTGGTTGATGAATTAACGATGTAGAGGGACGGGAAAAGGAATCAAGAGGACCTTATTTTGGATTATCAGGATGATTAGGTAGTTAACCCCAACCAATACACAAATATATACAATTGGTCGTTTCCATCGATCCGTCCCTTCCTCCCCTCGAACTCTGATAGGAATCTAAACAAAGGCTGGGTGAAGAACTGGTAGAAAATAATCCCATACTCAGCCGGAGGGCCCGTAAGCGTCTGATTATCCAAGATCTCACCATGGATCAAGTTGATTTCTGTTTGGGGTTCGATTCCAACACTCGGTCCCAAACACTCGCCGTCACGTTTGTGTCCTGTGAAATCGGACGACATTGATCAAACTCATCGCAATCCTCGCGATATCCATGATCCACGAGTCGAGGCCACAGAGAAATTCCTGAGTGACTGCCCCTTCCGTCTGATCATCGGCACATTTCACCACACAAACCAAATCTACTCGCCCCCCCCTTCGCAAAAAAAAGTAATTTCACCCACTTGATGCTCGCATCAACTACAAGAAGCCATTCCCAACGCTTTCTCGCCGCCCTCCAAATATCCCGGTGTCTACGGTAGTCAAGTCCTCAACCACGAACTACCGAAGCCAACGAAATCGTCATCGCGCCTTCCCTAAGAAGCAAAGCAGAGAACAACTCAATAGCAAGCCGTCACAACCGCCACCCAGCCAGTCAACCACCCCTCACCTCCATATCTTCATACCAGGGCGCGGTCTCCTGCCCTTCAGGAGGCGGAAACCAAGTAGGACTTGAATATAACAACCTTGACACCACCAGCACCCCACCGACGGGAAACGTCACAATGTGCCAAACAACCCTCTACAAAGACACACACTGCAAACACCGTTGGATGCGCATCACAACCCCTTGTTTTTTAGGCGCGGGCTTTACCACATGTCTCTCTTTCTCCTACAACAACTTCAACAACAACATCAACGCCACCCACACCCACAGTCACAACTACAACCACCAATCCCCCGACGGCCTTTGTCACCAACCCCTCTGCCCCTACCAGCAACATCCCCACCCCAGCCACACCCCCAACCACACCACTCCCTTCTCCCCTACCATCCCCCTTACCCAGACCCAAGGCCAAGGCCAACTCCAACTCCAAGGCCACAACACCTGCCACGTCCACCTCCCCGGCCCCCCCTATTACCAGATCCAGCATAACTGCCCCCACCACCAACACCTAGTAGCCAAGCCCGCTCCGCCCGCTTACATCGCCCGCGCCGAACCGTGTCCGGAGTGCGACTTGAGGGGCGTGTATGATCGGAACCAGGTCAGGATGGTTACGAAGATTAAGAAGGGGGTGAAGCTTGGTGGAGGACCGAGTGGGGGGGATCCTGGGGTGGAATTGAGGTGTTGTGTTATGTAGGGAATGAGTTGGTTGGGCTGACACTTGATATTGAGGGGTGAAGGGGAGGGGGGGCAGGGAAGGAGGGCGATGTGGAAGGAGGAGGGAGATGGGAAGATGGGAAGATGGGAAGATGGGAAGATGGGAAGATGGGAAGATGGGAAGATGGGAAGATGAGAAGATGGGAGGGTGGGTTGTGAAGGGTGAGAGGGTATGGTGGAGATGGGAGAATCAAAGGATGAGAAGGTGAAAGGCTGGAGGTTGGGGGGATGGGATTTGGAAGATGCAATGTGAATGGGGGGAAGATGAAGGGAAAGATGGACGATGGATGACGGGTGGTGGGAAATCAGGTTGCGGCACTACAAAGACGACCCCATCTAAAGACATCCATGTCACGTATTTCTGCTCCGGAAGCTGAGGTGAAGGACTTCCGTTGATGGACACAAGCAAAGACATGGGACTCGGAACATCAAAGGAAAGAAATATGCAATGCCGTTTTAAACTAGATTCCAACTCCAAAATAAGAAACGTTGCCCTATTTTACCATATGAGAGGAACGGTATCAACACCGTCCACCCCTCTTTCCTCTATGTGAGACACCATATGTATGTTATGTTGTGTGCTGAATAGATTTGTTCTCTTCCAGAGCCCATTCTACTCCTTCCACCTACACCACCCTTCCTCTATCCGTCGCCTATCTTGTTGGTTCTTACACTCATCAACACCGACAATCCACCCCTTAAGAAACATGCACGAAAGTGCGCTTCTTAACCGCCTTGTTCTCCTCATTCTCCTCCTCCCACTTCTCATCAACATAATCCTTCACGCTCTTATGCTGCAACTGCATGCCCACAACCTTGAGCGCCGCAATATTGTATCCCATCTCGTCCTTCTGGCGCTTGAGCGCGCCACGCAAGTTGGTGCGGATGCCATCCAACATGGCGCGCATCGTCTTGCTGGCCACGATCTGCTTGTGGTGGGTCTTGAGCATGAAGAACAAGATACGGCAAGTAAGCGGGATGTTCATGGAGCGCATGGCAAAGATGTTGAGGAAGGTGAAGAGCATGGGGACGGTGGCGAACGGCAAGACGAGCAGGGCGTCGTGCAGCGCCGACGCCTTGATCTTCTGCAGCACGTTCATGACGTGCTGCTCGGCGCTGATGTTGCCGAGCGCCATGAAGAGCACGTTGCGCTGCGGCGGCGCCACGTTGGGGTTCTGCTGCTTGGCCTCCTCCCACTCCTTGATGGCGTTGAGGTCGGCCATGCCGAGCTCGAGCGCCTCGGCGATGCGCTCACCCGCCATGAGCGTCTCGACCGTCTGCTTGGACGCGGCGCCGACTTCGCGGTTCTCGTCCTCGGCGTCGGGATCTTGCTCGAGCGAGGTGGTGAGCGTGCTCTCGTACAGCTCTTCGATCTCCTTCTCGCGCTCTTCCTCGAGGAAGATCTGCTCGTCGGTCTCCTGCCATACGCGAATGCTCTTGTCGTGACTGGCGCTGATGAGGAACTGGCCGCTGTGAGCGACGGCGATGGCCCAGATCTCGCCGTGGTGGCCGTCGATTCTCTGGATCTGCTCGAACTTGTCGGCATCCCAGTACTTGATGGTGCGGTCCTTGCTGGCACTGAAGAAGTGGTGGCCGTTGCCGTCCGAGTTGTGAGGAACGAAAGCGACTTGGAGGATGGAGTCCTGATGACCGAAGAGGGCCTTGTGGCAGTCACCGAAATCGAGACCCCAGATTCTGATGTTCTTGTCGGCGGAACTTGTGACAATAAGCTTGTTGTCGTAGGAGATGTCCATGCTGAGGACGGGCAGCTTGTGACCGTAAAGGTTGAGGTAGAGCTTGAGAGAGTCGACGAAGAAGACCTTGACAGTGCTGTCGAGAAGAGCAACAGCAAGCAGCTTCGCGTCGGGGGAGAACCTGAGACTCAGAATATCGTCTGATACCTTGAGAATCTTGGACTGGACAAGCTTGAGCTTGGGGGTTGTCCTTGACGTGCCAAGAACCTGTTCCTGAACGATCTTGAAGTCCCAGAACTTGGCTGTCTTGTCAGCACCACCAGAGACAACTGACTTGCCGTCTGGGTGAACCTGTAGTGACCAGATGGCATGGCCCTCGTGGGCGTTGACGCTCTCTAATAGAGATGCCGAAGCCACATCGTAGAGCTGAAGCTCGCCCTCCTTGGTTCCAACCACAACCACCTTGTCGCCGGGCAAGAAGGAGCAGCAGAGGGCGTAGCCGCACTCGAATGTTCGGATACATGTGTTGGTCTTGATGTTCCAGATCTTGAGCGAACCGTTTGCTGCCGAGGCCAACATCTTGTCGTCTGAGCTGATGGAGAGGGCACGAATGTCTGTTCGGTGTCCGGGAAGCTCCACCGCAAGCGCCTTGTTGTAGTCTGGCGCATCACCCTTGGACTTGAGCTTATCCTTTCCAACAATCGTATATGTCTCGAGCAGGTTGTTGGTGCCTCCAACAAGGAGCTGGAGATCCTTGGTTCCTTGACTAAGGGCCCAAGCGACCGACCGAACCTTGCCTGTTGTCCGAACGATAGCATGCTGCACGAAGACGTCGGAGATGTCTGCTTTTGAAATATCGTCGGCCTTGTCGTCCTCCTCTTCCGCCTCCGCCTCCTTCTTGCCCTTCTTCGCAGCCAGCTCCCTTCTTCTTCTCCGCTTCCTTGCCAGGCTCTTCTTGATTTCGGCTTCGTTTCGTATCCTCCAAATCTCGACAGACTTCTCGACGCCATGTACTGCAAAATAGTCGCGACGGGGGTGGAAGATGACCTCGGCGGCCCTTTCTTTGCTCGAACGGTGTAGTGTGCCGCGATCGTGAAGGAAGTTGATTGCTTGCGAGAGATCGACCTTGCGTGCTGACGAAGCGAGTCCTGCTACATCCAAAGCCCATACCCTCATTTCGCCGTCGTTGCCAGCTGTGACGCATCCGCTCAGGTCAGGCGAAACACCGAGCGCCCAGCACTCGCCGCTGTTCTGTGCCACATGGGTCTCGATACAATGCCGTGATGACAGATCCCAGAGTTTGATGAGCGCATCCTTGCCGGTCGTCAAGAGGAATCCTTCTGTCGCTTCGTTGTCCAGGACCATGGCCTGCTCTTCGTCGTCGCCGCCCTCGGGTATTTGCGGCTCGGGCTCGATAAATCGCAGTCCTGTGATCTGATCCTTGTGTCCTCGTAGCTTGTACTGGCCGACTTCGGCGACCAAATCCCAAACGATTACATCTGTATCCTTTGCGCCACTGGCCAGGCGCACTCCCGACTTGTCGAAGGCCAGTATCGTGATTGCCGACTTGTGCCCGTTGAAGCTGACGATGGTGGTGGAGATCTTGCTATCCCACAGCCTGATGCTGCCGTCTTCGTAGCCGACAGCAAATACGTCGGGATCGGTCTTGCTCTGGGCGATGGCGGTGACCTGGGCCTTGCAGTTCTCGTCCTTCCAGCGGTTGAGGAGCTCGCCCTTCTTGATATCCCAGGTTAGAACCTCATTGTTGGCGGCGACGATGGCCTGGCCGGCGCCAGTGCCAGACTTGTCTTTGGAGGAAGTCCAGACGAGATTCGAGGAGCTGGTTGCGACGACGCCGAAGGACTTGGAGGGCTCGAACTTGCTGTTGTATCCATGTGTATTAGAGATGTCATCAGGCAAGGCAAAGAATGGGAGGATCGCGGAACTTACAGGTATGATTTGACCATATTTGCGACAATTGGACAGCCACTAGTACAAGATGCTGCTCCAAAATAACATGCGCAAGGTCTCTCGCGATTCAATGTCCACTATCACAATCGTGTCGCCGCTGCGCAGTGGGTTGCCGTCCCTGAACTTTTTTTTGGCGTTGCCCGCCGGCAAGCGATAAGATAAGAACTTTCGTCGTTTCCCATCAGCCACTGCCTGCCCAGTCGACCACTGTCCGCTGTGGCTGGCCCGGCCCCTGTCTGAGAGTGGCCCGGTCCGCCGCATCGTCTCACGGCCTGGAGGGGACTGGACGGGTTCTGCGGGGCAGTTTCCAGGCTTGGCGGCATGTCTCCCGGCGCCAGAGTGGAGCCAAAGTGCTGAAGCCTGGAGCCAGCAACGTCAGCCAGCCTTCCATAGATGCCCCGGACCGAGTGGTCAGCTGACCCTACCCCATCTCCAAAGCTTCCTGACCCAATGGTCCGTACATTCACATACAAAATTAGTCCGACCTATAAAGGAAGAAAATTAATATAGTTATTACAATTTGTATTCGTACGGAGTCAGTTCAATATAGTAAATTATAATATTAATTCGTATAAGTTTCCTTATAGAGAAAGATCCCCTATCGCTCGCACAAGTTTCTCTATAGAGAAATAATTTACCTATACAAATACTTAATACCTACTTCGAGGACTATATTAATTTGAATACTTAATAGATTTATCCTTAATCTATCCTTGAACTATTTCCGATTTATCCTAGCCAAACCAAAATAAGCGCTAATATTAATACTAATACTATTACTATTATTAACGCCGATACTTTAGTTATAATTACTAAGTTTAAATTATAGATAAGGAAATAATAGGTTCTATAAATTTATCCGCATTACGACGAAATATATTTTAAATAGTATAATTCCGGCTTTTATTACTATAATTAGGACGGATAGGAGGAAGACCTATAATAAATTAATAATTAATAGAGGCTTTTTAAAATATAATTTTAAAATAAAATTTATAAGTATATTTAAACTCCTTATATATTAGATAAATAAATAGAGTAGATAAAGTTATATTAAAGTGCTCTTTATACAATTTTTTTATTATTTAGATATTAACTTAAATAATAATTATTAATTAAAGATAATTTATAATTATATCGAAGATATATTAAAGATTTATTAGAAATAGATATAGGAGATTTACATTCCTATTCTTTTAAAAGGAGGTTTATATAAAATTATCCGCCTCTTCCTCCGCTTCTTTTTCTTATTAATTCTCTTATACCTCTCTATCCTCCCGTACTTCTCTATTTTCAAATCCTAATAGTATATCCGATAACTCCGAATTTCCTTTATCCTCCCGATACTTTTCCTACTACTTTTCTTACTATTTTTCTTATTATTTTTTTTACTATTTCTTTTATTACTTCTCTTACTACTTTTTTTACTATTTTTCCTATATTTTTCTACCCTCCTATACTTCCCTATCTTCTTATACTTTTTTATCTTCGAATTTTAATAATATATTTAATAATTCCGAATCTCCTTTATCCTCCTAATACTTTTCCTACTACTTTTCCTACTACTTTTCTTACTATTTTTTTTATTATTTCTTTTATTACTTTTCTTATTATTTCTTCTATACTTCTCTACCCTCCTATACCTCCTTATCCTCCTATACCTCTCTATCCTCGAATTCTAATAGTATTTCTAATAATTCTATATTTCCTTTATCCTTCCAATACTTCTTTTATTACTTTTCCTATTACTTCTCTTATTATTTCTCCTATTACTCCCCTTCCTTAATTAATAATAAGTTTAATACTTTAGCCCGGAGGGCGTTTTTAACTTAGACGGCTAAGTCCGAATTTACTTTATATTTTTTAAAAATAATTGGTTATAAAGTCCTATTAAAAATAAAGACGGTTATAGTTTAACTAGAGGTTATAAAGGCTATAAAATCCTTATACTATCCTAAATTTGTTTGTAATTAATTTTAGATTAAAATTAATTAAGGATAGGTTATATACTAATAGTAGTAATATAAACTTTAGCTTTAATACCTCCGGTTAAAACGTTAGGTAAATACTTTTTAAGGATATTGTAAATACCCTTTAGATATTTAATAAGATTATTATAAGTAATAAATATAGTTTAAAAAGGTTTAAAATTAATTATTAATTTAATATTAATAACTTTTAAATATTTTTTATATTAAAACTATATTAAATATCCGTACTATTATAATCTAGCTTAAACTCTTTCTAGTAGTAAAAGACTTTATTAGGGGCGATTATATATACGCCCTATAAAATAATTAGCGGAGATAAATTAAGGATAAATTAGCGATCGGTTTTAATATTTATATATTTATTAATTTTTAAAGGGGGTACTACCGCTTAGCGCTTATATTTATCCTCGAATTTAGTAGATTCCTAATTGCTATTTAAATATTCTTTATATACGTTAGAAGCTGAGAATTTTTAGTAAAAGGACGCTATTATAAAAGATAAATCGTTAATTAATTAAGAGTAATCTTATAAAAATAGCGGGGGTAAGGGGGGTAAATTAATAAATATTTGAATAATCGAAAAAGAATTAGGGAAAAGAAATTTCGAAAGAAAATAAATTAATTATAATTCCTCCTATTAAATTAGTAAATACGAATATATAATTATACTATTTATATTATACTATACGTATCCGCTAAGAGGGGTAAAATATCGGATAAAATCTATATATAATATAGACTAATCTCAAATAAAATTGCGATAAATTTAAATTTATTCGCTTAAATAATTATATTAACTAAATATTTGAAATAATACTACTTAAATTTTATATAGACTCAGTTAGTAATTATATTATAAAATATAATAGTATAATATAATTAATATTTATATAAATTATATTTTTAAGAAGTTATTAGTTCGAATTATATTTTTTTTTATTATACTTAATATATATTTACGCCTATTCTCGTTAATAACGTATTTAAATTATTAATTATAGGTAGTAAGAGTATATATATACGCGAAATATAATTAGGTTTTTCTTTATAATATTCGAACCTTTTTTATTTATTCTTATATATAATATTATATTTAGATCGTACAAATTCAATAATATTATATTTTATTTATAAATTTCCTATTAATTAAATTACAATTTTAAAATAAGAATACTATATATTTACTAATATAAAGCTCTAAAATTTAAAAATATTATTCGAAATTTGTAGGATGTACGACGATACCGGTATTATTATTATTTATACCGGCTAATTTACTAATAATATTTATTATTTCCCGATTTACAATCCTCCGAATCTTAGTACGCTAATACCGGCTGGAAATATTTAATATAAGGATACGCAACTTAGACGACGCCGGCCCGGGATATATTAAGCTAATATCCGGATCGAACGACGTTATTAAATATTACGTTAAATATAACCGCTTTTCGCGGAGTCTATTCTTTCTCTATAGGGAAATACTTTGGACGCTTCTTATAAAGTCTATTCTTTCTCTATAGAGAAATATTAAATAATAAAATAAAATTATATATACGAAAGGTTTTTTTATACGAAAGGTTTTTCTATAGAGAAAGAATAAATAATATAAGAAGTACCTAACGTTTTTCTATAGAGAAAGAATAAACGAATATATAAAATCGCTTAATATTAACGTATAAATTACTAAATTCGAAGATAAATAGATTATAAAGTATTATAATTATATTTAAGCAATTTAATAAATATTTAAGTATACGTTTTTAGAAGGAAAATAATTTTATTCGCTTTCTTTAAAAATATTTTATAAATTTAGTATAATATTTTATAAGGAGTAATTTATCTCCGACCGATTTCGATATATAGCCTTTAACGCCGTCCTATCCTAATTCGAAAATATTATATATATTACAATTATTATATCTACTATCTTCTTTATTTAAGCCTCTATTAATTATATTCGATTATTTACTTATAAAACCGACTTTAATTATAAAAATATAATAATATAGTAAAATACCGCCTATTTAATAAGTTTGAATTTAATATAGAAGATATTATAATTAATTACTTCGATTTATAATATTAAGTTTTCGAATTAAAGTAAAGATTGGGCGCTAGAAGTATTTGTAAGAATATTATTACAATTAATATATATATAATTATTAAGATATATATAAAGTAATATATATTATTCGAAATATTTTAAGGTAGCAATATATTTATTTTTATTAAGTAAGGTAAATTAAAGTAAGAGCGAATTTATAAATTATCCGGCCTATAGTACGACCCCGCTTCTATTAATTTAATATTATTAGTATCGATTTTAATAGTCTTAATAAAATTTAATAGATACGTTTATAAGAATTAATTCCCCCTCCGGCGGTAATTTAATAGAAAATTAATCTTTAAGATCGGTATTAGGTAATAATCCTTAGTAATTAATCTAAGTATATTATTGAAATTGTTTAAACTTTCGGACTATTTAATATTTAAAATTATTTCGAACTACAATTAAACGCCGCGGTAAAAGAATATTAAATTTAAATATAGTATTTAAATAGTAATAGTTTATTCGGGCAGGATTATAAATTTATATATAATAATAAGACCTTTTTAATTTTAAAGTAGTTTAAATTTTATTTAGAAATTCGGTATTAGATAGGTAGGGTTAGATATAAGGGGTTATCGATTAGCTATAAGTAAATCGATAATAGTTATTTTAAAATATAATTATATATATACTTTTTTATAAATCTTCCCCTAGATATCCTTCTACTTAGGGAGTAGAGCAGCGAGGACGAGCGATTAGTATTTATTATAAGTATCTTTTACGACAATTAATATAAATGGGCTAAAAATACGTTTAAAAGTAAGTAGATCTATTGGAATAAATTAATAATCTTTTCGAATTAATTAAATATTTCGAATATAGAATACTACCCCGTATAACTTTATATATTTTAATGTAGGTTTGAAAGGGAGAGTTTTGAACGGTAATAGTAAAATATAACGCTGTTATTTCTATAACGAATTAATATAAATTATAATAGGAATAGTAAATATATAATGTATATTAAAGGGCCTAAGCGCTATAGAATTTAGGAGTAATATTAATTAATAATTATAAATTACTTAGTACTACTCTTTGTTATTCTATATTGTACCGTATCCATCCTTCTAATTAAATTCCTTATACTTTTTATTCGGCGGTTGGGATTAGTAATTAGAGGCTATACTATTATTAGTATTATCTCCCTATATAATTTATATTATTAAATACGTTATTAATAATGTTTAATAAAGGTCGTAGGGTAAAGGTATTATACCTCTACTTTATTCGTAGTATTAGAACCGATTGCGTAATGCCCTTCTAATTGCTTCTTTTTTCTATTATAATTACGGGTTGGGGACTATATTAATAATTATACTCTAAAACACTAAGTTTCTAATAGCCGACGACTAAATATTAATTGAAATTATATCCCTTAATTCGAATATTTTTAATATATTATTTAACCTAAAATTCCGGCTACCGAAGCGGCCAAATCCGGGCGGCGATAGTTAAATAATAAATAATAGCCTATATAAATCTTTAATATAATATTTAACCTAAATCTCTAATTGTTAAAGCGGCCGAATTTAGGCGGCGGTTATATTAAAAAATAAATATAGTAGGGTAATTAAAATAGTAATGTAGGAATTATAGAGTAGTAAAGAAGTATAGTAATATAAATTATTAAAATAGGAAATATAAAAAAAAAGTTGAAAACGTTATAAAAATTTAGGGAAAATAAAGTATTAAAAGAATAGGGGGGTAAGGATAAGTATAATAAATAGGCGGAGTAGGGGCGGAGTAAGCGTTTATATACGTAAGGGAAGTATTATAATTTAAGGCGCTCCTTATTAAATTATTTACTATATATAATATAGATAGAATATATTTGTACCTTTATTCGTTATTATTTATAGGGGTAAATAAGGTGTTCGGTCCGCGGGTATCCCTATAAAATAAGAGATTTAGTAAAAAAGAAGCTATAGTAAACGTTAGATAAGAAATTAGATAACGGCGTAATAATATTATAAATTTGGGTATATAAACGCTCACTTTTTTATTTATTTTAATATATAAATTTATTTAGAAATATAAAGAAAATCTCTATTTAATATTTGGTACTGTAAACGCCTATCTAATAAATAGAGTAAATTCGGCTATATTTATTACTATAATTATTTGCTTATAATTTACTATTTAGAACGGGTTTATCTACGTCCGTAGAATAAATTAAAGTAATCGGTAAGACTAAAAATCTCTTCTAAATAGTTAAAATATAATTAGGACCCGTTTTAATAGTAATACTAAAACCTCCCCCTAATAAAATAATAAAAATTCTATATCTCGATACTACTTATACCGGTTACCTCACCGGATATAAATACCCGGCTAGTATTAAATAATATCAGAAAATTAAACGTTATATAATAAATTTTAACGGATTTCTACCCTATTTACTAAATTATATTTAAAGTAAGCCGAAGATAATAAGTAGTAGTAATAAATCCTTTATTCCGCTTACAAATTTAATACGGGTAAAAACTCTTACTTTATATTACAATTAAGTTCTTTATTATATATTATAATATATAGTTAATTGAAGGCTTTTAGATAATATAATTGCGACTTTTTATAATAAAATTACAATTATTTTAAAATAATTATAGGTTTTATATACGTAGTATTAGTAAGGGCGTACGGACGTATAGTAACCTCCTAGGTATTACGCGTATAAATTTATTAATAAATTACCTATAAGTTTATATAAGCGATTATTATTATTAAATACCTCTCTACTTTAAATACTAAATTTATAAATAGGATAATCGATTCCCTTAATAAAATTGAAGTAGATAGCCTAGGACTAATCGGTAGGATTTATACGCCCTATAGCTAATATACTACTTATAATTTATATTGTCTAAAAAATTTATATTTTATTCTATTATAATCGCGCCTTATTTCTCCGTAGAGAAACTTATACTATTCGACCCCTCTACCTTATCTTCGCCTATTCCTTTAAATAGGCCGTTTAGAAAAATATAAAGCCGAAATATAAATACAAATTCGAAAACTATAGTATATTCCCGAAACTAACGAAAAAAAGAAGTAAAAATAGTAGAAATATCCCTCTTCGCAAATAAAATAATTAATATTATAAAATACTAATACTTTATTTAAATTTCGAAAATATTAATTACTGTTTATTCGCCCCCCTTATATTTATAATAAAATAGAATAGACTTAAAAACTAATAAGAGAAGGAATTAACTTCTTATTAAGCCGTTTAGTAGAGTCTAAACCTACTAATTTACTACGACGCCTTTATAGCGAACTAAAAAAATCGTTATCTAAACCGCTAAATGTAATTTCTTTTTCGAAAATTACAAATCTATTTCTCGATTCGAAAATACTAAATAAAATATTATATTATTATTTATAATTATATAAGCCCAAATAGTATATTAATTATAAATAGTTAAATACTATCGAAGAGGTCGTAGATCCGGGGTTTATTAAACGGAGATAATTACTAAAAAATTATCCTTCCGATAATAATTTAAATTATACAAAATTACTCTATATTAAACCGGTTACTCCTTAACCTATAAAAAATAAGAATTATAATCCTAATAAATTCGTCGCCAATAGTATACTTTATCCGCTAAAATACCGTACGTAAAAATAAGAAAAGCTCTTAAATATTAATCGGCTGCCTCTATACCAATAATCGAAACCCTACTATTAAATAATAATAGAATCTATATTTTTACTAAAATTAATTATACTTTACGAACAATAGGCTATAATAGACTAACGAACTACGAATATTCGGATTAGGCAAAATACGGTAGTACAATCGCTATTATAGTATTGAAACTTCGTATTAGTCCTATTATTATTAGAAACAGTAGATAGGAAGGATATATTAAAATTAAAAGTATTATCGAAAGATAAAGATAATGAAAATAAAATATTATAAAATAAATTTAATAATATTTTATCGATATAAAGTTTAAGTACTTAGAAAGGTAGGGAGGGGAGCTATAAAATAGGAAGCTATAGTTAAATAAATAACGAAATAGGGTGGTAATAGGTAGTAATAATATTATAAATTAAGATTTAAATTAAAACTCACTTTAAAATCGGTCGACTTTTTATTAATTACCCTACGATAGGAATTTTAATAATATTAAGCTTAAGTACGTCGCTAAATTTAAAATTTACTTTTTTAATTAAGGATTATATTATAATTAATAATCGTAGTATTATTTAATTAATTCTAATAATTTTAATAATTCTAATAATTTGAAGGTACGAATTAAAATCGATAAAGGTAGTAATTTAAATAAAAGGAAGGAGGTAGGGAGGTTCGGCGAAATTCTATAATATTATTAATATAGGGAGCTCGGCTAATATAAATTACTTATAATCGGTAAGCGGGGTTAGTAAGGGGGTAGTAAAGGGTTATTAACTATATAGCGTTCGCTTATATATTTAAATCGGGTATAGTAGCTTGTAAATAGCCTATTAAAAGGAATTAAGGGGTATTTAAATTAATAGAAAAAAAACGGTAGTATACCTACCCTCTAAAGCCTCTCAATATATTTAAACCACCCTAATTCATACCGTCCTACTAAAACTATTATTTCTCTACGGAGAAATATAAACCTAAGGGATATAAGCCTAAAGGATAATAAATTAATAATATTAGCGTTAGATAAACGATAATAATAATAAAAATAAATTATAATTCTATATATTCCGATTACATATATAAAGTAATAAGATAAGAAAAGATAAGATAAGACGGGATAGGATAAAATAGAATAAAATAAGATTAAGAATGAAATAAAATAGAAAATAAAATAAAATTGAGAAGAAAATAAAATTAAAAATAAAATAAAATCAAAAATAAAATAAAATTGAAAGGAGTTTAATACTAACAATTACTAAATTTAAAAGATTCTGACAATATAGCCGGTAAAAATAATAATAAGCGGCCGGATTATATAGAATTCGGATAATAGTATATACGAACCGACGAACGATAGTACTTAATAAATAAATAGAATTTTAGGGCAAGACTTAAATATATTCCGTAGTAAATAATATTTAGTCTAAATAATTTATCCTCCCTTATATCGTTCGAAGAAGAGGTCCTATCTTTTTATTTCCGCCGCTATATCCTCTAATTTATAATATTAAATAGTAAAGAGTAACTAGTCTATTCGTACCTATTCCGAACTATTCTACTTCTAATAACCCTATTTAATATAATACTAATAAATAACCCGAAATATTTCTATAATTATTAGAAGCAATTAATTTATATATTGTTATTTAATATTGTAGATTTATATAGAACTAGTAATAGTTAAGAAGTAAATCCTATCTTCTTAACTATCGACTCCCTCTACAATTATTTATATTTTACTAAATTATTTATTTTAAATATCGCCGGTATATTTAATATTCGCAAAATCCTTTAGTTTACTATTAATAAAATTCTTTAAAGGATAGTATACTTCCAACCGGGTTAAATCGAATTTGAATTTACTACGCTAAAATTTATTTCCGAAGAAATTATATATAGTAAAATAATCCTTTTCGGTACCGAAATATTTAATTATACTATAATTAAGGTTAGTAAGCCTATACTTAAACTTCCTAATTTATTTATATTCTACGCAAACAGCCTTACTAGTAAATTAGATATTAAAATATTATTTAGCGAACTAGAGCGTTTCTCCTCTATTAATAGTAGGTTTACTCTTCCGAACGATAATAGTTTGAAGTTATATTGTTATAGATTTCGCTAAGGTAAGGAATTAATTATAGTTTAGTAAAGTTTATTTAAAGCCCTCTAAATTTACTTATTCGGGGCCCTCTAAATTTACTTATCCGGGGCCCTTTACGTTTTCGAATTCCTTCTTAAGGCTTTTAAATATAGAGGTATTGCCCCCTTTGAAGCCCCCCTTATTAAATCGAATATTGCTATCGCTATTGTAAATACTATTGCTAACGAAAGTTTTACTATTATTGTTATTAAATAAATTCTTGTTATTATTAGCGTTAAATAGAATATTGTTATTGCTACCGTAAATACTGTTGTTAAAGAGGGTTTCGTTATTATTGTTGTTAAATAAATTCTTATTATTATTAGTGTTAGATAGAGAATTACTAATAGCTTATAAGGTTAAACTAGGCCTTAGCGTAACTACGTTTTATTTTTCTACGGAGAAAATTAATTTAGTTTACCCTTAATATTCTTTAGATATTTTAATATTAAATTAGGTAATTTAATAATTAAATCCGTTAAAGGAATTAGGTTTTATTTAAAATTCTCTAGACTTTTTAATATTAAATTAGATAATTTAATTATTTAACTTATTAAAGAGTAGAAAATTACTAATACCCTTTAGGGTTAAATTAGGCTCTAATATAATTACGCCTTATTTCTCTATAGAGAAAATTAATTTAATTTACCCCTAATATTCTCTAAATATCTCAATATTAAATTAGGTAGCTTATTTACTAGGAAAAATAGGTATTTAGGGTATATTAAATTCTTTAATAATTATATACTAATACTAGAAGTTAAAATCTTCGACGGCCTATAGGGCTAAATTAAATTCTGATATAGCTACGCCTTATTTTTTTATAGAGAAAATTGTACTATTCGATCCCTTTATCTTATTTTCGCCTATTTTCTCTATACTATTATCGTTTAAATAACGTTGTTTAAAGGTATAATTAAGCGATAATAGATTAGGGGATATATTAGAACGCTTTAAGTTAATTGGTATTTCGGTAATAGTTACTTAGGATTTATATAGTATTGTGAGAGCCGTATACCGAATAGTTAAATTATTATTATATTCTTCGTATAGAGTATTATAATTGTTATCCTTCTCAATTTTAATATCGGCCTATCTAATAGATTCCGTATATTCTTTTTAAAAAACGAAGCGCTTATAAGCGTCCTCTTTTGTCCCCTTAAAAAGAATATTTGTAAATATTAATATAAATTACCTACGCTACTCTAATATTTATACTTCTTCTATAACTTCTATTATATATTAATTAAATAATTCTTCGTAATATTCTTCGAAATCTTCTAAAGTTAAAATATTATCCGGCTTATCCTTAAAATTATAATCGATTATTATCGGACTGAAAATCGGGAATTATTTGAGAAGTTGTATATAGTAGGTATTATTTTCGAACCTATTAGGGTTTTTAGCGTATAATGCTATAATAGATAAATATATGTTACCGATCCGCGTAGTATAGATAGTAAAATAATTATTAATATTTTATAGTAGGTTAATGATTTACGAATACTAATTAAATTCGTATAATATAGTAATTTTTGCGGCCTCGTATAAAAGGATGGTCTGTAAATAGTAATTTCGAATGTAATCGATCTTAATCTCTAACTATTTGGTATATATTTATTAGAAGGCGTTAACGTATAATTATATTATTTCTCTATAGAGAAAGAAGTACTAACTTTTCTTATTATATATTCTTCTTATTAATAGTTAATATTATTATAAATAGTAAGGAGATATTATTTTACTTTATTTGTCTAGTTAATACGAAATAATCGACCGATATATTAAAGAATAGTCGAAATATTTTATACGAATAATAGATTGATACTAATATAGTATTAATAGTAGGTATTTAAGCCGATTACGTTAACGCTAGAATTTAATACTAGGATATTAATATCTATATATAGCGAATTCCAATTAATAATAATAGTAATCTAGTCCGATTATAGTTATTAAAACTAGATAAATTCAATAATAAAACTATATATTTCTATAATAGTAATTAATACCCTAATAAAAATATTAATCTAATATATTGTTAAAATTATAAATTAGGGGGCTTATATCTAAATTTATAATAAATTAACTACAACGAGTATTCGTTTCTTTTTTAACTTCCATTCGAAGTACTAGGATATAATCTAAGTAAAGAGGGGTAATTTAGTATAATTATAAAAGAAAACCTAACCGGGTTCGGTTAGGGGTATATAATTAGAATTAATATTAAATTAGGCGAAAATATATATTAATTTATAATTATAATTTTATTTAATTAAATTTTCAACGGTTTTTATACCTAATTTGGCGGTAACGTTTTCCTTATTGTCGTTGTTATTGTTATTATTACTTCCGAGAGACGGAAATTTTAATTTAGCGTTAAGGAACTCCTTTAGGGCGGCGCGGGGGGCTTTTATAATATTATTATAGACGTTTAATAATTACTACGAGTAAAAGTCTTAAGTAAAGTATTAGAGCGCGTGAATATAGGCTATTTTTAAACCTATTTTGCCGTCGTTGTTATTCCTCCTACTAAGTATATTTATATTTTTAAGGACGTAAATCTTTTTAAGAAGGGTATTAATAAAAGTAAATACCTCCTTCTTTAAAGCTTTATACCCGAAAACGACCCGCCTAATTATTATAAATAATATAGTAACCGACGGGTAAATCTTTATACTATTAAAGAGTATAATAAATATAATTATACCTTTAAATAATTAAATATACCTATATTCCGCTAATATATTTATAATATTTAATAATACTATAGCGCCGGAATCCGAAATAGTACCCTAGGCTAAATTAAATAAGAATTACTATTTAAACCCTTATTTTTCTTTAATATTCTTAAAGTAATCGATAGTCGATAGAGGGGCGTTATCGTTGAATTAATACTTATTAATCTCCTTAATATAATTAAACTTCTTTAAATTTATAAGAATGCTATTTTTATAGTCTGCTAAGAATATAATAGGTAATTTCGTATTGGTTTAAATTATAGAAGCGTATATAAAGAGATTAGTAATATAATTAAAGAACGGGGTAGCCGATATAAAGATGAGGGCCTATTTCGGTAATAAGGAAATTTATTGGAATATCCCCGAATATTAGTTTTATAGGAATTATACTTCGTTATAAATTACCCGGGCAAATATAGGGTCCTTTACTTTAATTATTTCTAGGATATATTAAATAGGGGTAGTATTTTATTTATTTTAATTAAAGGGAGGGGGTAATATTCTAAATATATATATTAGTTTTAATAATTCTAATAGCGTATTATTTCTCTATAGAGATATTTACCGTCTAATTTCTCCTTCTAAATTATTTATATTAATTGTCGGGTCAATATTTTCCCGGTCGTATTCTTCTAATTCGGCCGCCAATTTAACTATTTCTTCTAGTTTTAATTTAGATTCTATTACCTTTTATTTACCCTTTTTGTGGGCGCCTTTCCCCTTAGCGGCGGTAGACTTAATTATTTAACTAGAGGGGCGAAAGGTATTGCTTTGCGGACGGGCAATATCTTTAAAAGTTTCGGGTAGGTTGTCCTTACCTTTTTAATTGTCTTTAATTATTTAATAGTAGTAGTAAGTAGGAATTATAATTAAGATTACAATCTGTGCTATATTAAAATCGTCGTACCTTTTTATAATGTAATCCTTTATTAATTCGTTGAATTCGACTTATAAGAGTATTACTTCTACCCGGGGATCTTTAAAACTTATTAAGGATTTATATTTGTAAATATATTTGAAAAATAATATAATTCTAAATATAGTAATATATTCGGCGAATATTTAAGCGATAAGCGAAGCCGGTATAAAGATAAGGGATAAATATAATATAATGCGTATCTTATTTTAATAAAATATTTAGATTTAATCGGTATATATATAAATAATGGTTATATATATAATAGTCTTTCCTATACTAATATCGTTTGTAAATATTATTGCCTTTAGGGGATTATATTTAAAATATCGGATAATAAAAGTATTTAGGGAAAAGGTTAGTTTACTATTTAAATTTATTTTTCTATAAAGAAAGTAAATAGTAGTATAATAATATTAATTTATTTTTTTATAGAGAAAGTAAATAATAATATAATAGTATTAATTTATTTCTCTATAGAGAAAGAATATAAATAATAAAGGTAGTTAAAAGGATTTACTAATTAATTAATATAGTAGGAGGGATTAGTTCTCGCTTCCTAAATTTTATTATATTTAATTATATTAATCCTTAAGGGTAACGAAGTTTTCGGAGTTAATTATATTAGGTTCGTTTAAATAATATTAGTCCCTTATTATAGGGCGGCCCTAATCTTCTATTATATTAAGTATTAAATTGCCTTTACGTCCCTTATATTACTTTTCTAATAAATGTCTGCGAATAATAATCTAAAATATTATAAAGCCGCGCCTCTATTTATTCTTTATTACTTCTTCTTACGTAATAATATTATTATTTTAAATTATAATAATATTTAAATTTTATTTCTCCTAATTAATAAGGCTTTTCTCCTTTAAACGTTTTATTAATTTTTTATATATTATATTATATTTATTACGTTATATATATTATTTTAAAGCCTTTTTATTAAAGAATATAAATTAGATATTATCGGTATTGTATTGAGGTTTATAGGTAACGGGTTCGGTAAATTATATAATAAACTATATAATAGCGCTAGAGCCGCCGTCTTTAACCTATAAAAGTTATTTAATAAGAGTAAAGATTTAATATTTTAATACTAGAACTAATATTTTTAATTAGAATTCCCGAAGGGCCGATACTCTTTATTTTGCGAGCTATTTTTTTTAGCTTAGAATTAGTTTCTTTTTTTTTATTAATTCTATATAAGTCCTACCCAATTACGTAAATAAATCTAAATTAGTAGTCTATTTAGCTATAAAATTAAAATTATTAACAATTATTTTAAAAGTTCCGACGCTAAACAAATTATTGAAACTTCGGCGGGATTAGAAGATAATTTTTATAATTGTCGTATAAACTTTATCGAATAAATTCTTATAAAATTTTTTATATTCCTCCCAACCAATAATATTATTATAATTATCGCTACTAATAACCTAGTACGCTTTAGCTACTTTGAGCTAGATCCCGTCTCGACCGAAAATTTAATTCTTTATAATATAACGCTATACTATATATAAGTAATATAGTATAGCTCGGATTTAATCGTCGGAAGAATATTTACCCTAATAGCCTTTCGTAGTAGATTATTAATTCCGAGGGAGTTGCCGGTACCGGGCTTCGCCGGTCTAATCGGTACCCGTTTATAACGTTTTAAAATATATTAAATATATTACGTAGAATATAGTAGTAACGTAGACCCTATAGTAATTAATTAAATAGCATTATATTGGGTTAAATTCTTTTAAATTACTAATACGAATATAAAACGGTATAGGAGGGAGATTATTATATTAAATAATAGTAAGTAAAATATAATTATATTATTTATATTCGAAGGTAAAGGGGAGGCTTTTAATAATATTTACCTAATTATTAAAGGTCGTATTTGGATTCTATAAAGTAAAACCGAAATTGTATAGAGTTTTAAAGTAGGTAAATAGGCCGAAAATATTTATTACTAAATATTAGAAAATAAATTAGTATAAAAGGCGTTATTTCTCTATAGAGAAAATTATATTAAGTTTTAATATAGGGTATTTACATTTATATTCTATATATTATCCAATAATATAAATATCGGTATAGTAGTAAATATTAGTAATATAGTCTATTATATATAGTGCCTTCGCTTTTAATATAAAGGCGATTATTTATTCGGGAAGTAATTATTTTTTAAACGTAGTTAAATCGTTATTACGAAACGTTTCGTCGATTAGTATAGTAAGGACTTTATTTAGGGCGAAAGCGTTAAGTCCTATATAATAAGTAGGTATTTTAGAGCGTAAATTTAATTTAATATCGAAGGCTTCGATAAGTTTTTATACGTTATAATACCCCTTATAAAGTAAATAGCCTTTTTTAACTAAGATATTAGCCTAATAATTATAATAATAGGATTTACCCTTAATATTATTTTCAATATCGAATATATATTATTCAATAGGTAAGTAATAGAAGTAAGAGAGCGTCCTTAAATTTTAACTATTAAAAAATACTTTAGGGGGATTAAAATTAAAATTTATAACTATATCCGCCCTCCCTTCAATAGCGCTATCGGCTATATTATTAGGGTCATTCGCTATTATAATCCTTTTATTATTTATCTTCCTTCTCTAATCTTACTAAAAATTAATTAATTTATATAGACTAAAATAGTAAAATTAGAGGTTAAAAGTAATTTATTTTTCTATAGAGAAATTAAATCTATTATTTAATATTATATTCGGTAATATAATTAAGGGTTCAATATTATAATAGGACGAGAATTCTTTCTCTATAAAGAAACGAAATAGAAAATATAAATTATAAGAAGGAAGAAGAATAAAATAGGAAAAAACGAACCAGAGCTTTTTATATTTAGCGCTAGAATTTTAATTTATCGGTTAATTTTCTAAGGTTTAATTTTTATAAAATAATCAAAGGTTCGGTATTACAATAGGGCGAGAATTCTTTTTCTATAGAGAAATAAAATAGAAAATACAAATTATAAGAGGGAGGAAGAGTAGGATAAGAAAAAATAAACCGGAGCTTTTTATATTTAACGCCGGAATTTTAATTTATTAATTAATTTTTTAGGGTTTAATTTTCGTAGAGTAATCGAAGGCTCGGTATCGTAATAGGGCGAAAATTCTTTCTCTATAGAAAAATGAAATAGAAAGTACAAATTATAAGAAAGAAGAAGAGTAGGATGGGAAAGAATAAACCGGAACTTTTTATATTTAATATTAGAATCTTAATTTATTAGTCAATTTTCTAAGGCTCAACTTTCGTAGAGTAATCGAGGGCTCGGTATTACAATAGGGCGAAAATTCTTTCTCTATAAAAAAACGAAATAGAAAGTACGAATTATAAGAAGGAAGAAGAATAGGATAGGAAAGTATAGGGGTCTTTTATACCTAATATATATAGGGCTATTTCGGGACGAATAAATATTCTAATATACGGGGTATATTTAATTTTCTCTATAGAGAAATAACGCTCAAATATAACGCTCAACGAATAATTTACTAAAAGCGGTTTAAATAATTAAATAAAATCCTTATTTACTTATAAAAAACTATTTATTTAATATACATATTATATATAAAATATAATTCAATTATAAATAGTCGGTAATTATATTTATAATATTATCCTAATTTATATAAGGGCGGGCGGGATTAACCGTATATAGAAGAATAAGGGTAGCCCTAAACGTATAATTTTATTTACGTAGTATCTTATTAATTAAAATAATACCAATTAACTTTATTCCGACTATATTCTAACTAACTTTTACTTAATAACTACCTATAATTACCCCTAAACTTCCTACTCTATTTCTCCTATTCCTTTAATAAAATATAAATAAAATTAACTATATTAAACTATATAGCTATATAATTAACTAAGGTTTCTATAAACGTTTTTATAAAATCCTAATCCCCTTTAAATATTATTTTAAAAGTATGCCTATTAAAAAGAAGGTAAACGCTAATATAAAGTACCTTAGGCCTCTCCTATATAGGGCAATTACTATTATAAATATAAATATATTAATTATATTCGGGTTAATAATCCAAAAGGGTATAAAATATTACTATATCCCCGTTATTTAATATAGAGGATATAAATCTTAATACTTAATAATTAATATATAGTTTCTATAAAGTATAGGGTAGGAATAGAAACCTTTTAATACTATCTATAATATTTATTTTTTAAGTATATTATTAGAATAAATATACGACGAAAAAATGCGGAAAGAAGATTTGTCGGTATACTCTCTCGATATAGTATTTTAAATAGGGGTAAATATAGCGGAAGACCCAAGGGTAAAAGGAGTCGGTCTCGATTTAGTTAAAGGATATTTCGATATAGTAATCGAATATTGTAAGGAGTAATTCGATTAGGAGGTTCTACTATATAAACGGGGATAATTATTAGTTTAAAGAGTATATAGTAGAAATTAATTGAATTAAATACTTTAACGGCTTAAAAGTATAACTATATTATTAACTACTAAATTAAATTAAAGCATTTAATTAACTATTATAAACGAATAAATTATAACGTCCTAGGGTTAAATAAAGGTTTATATTTATAATAGGGCGAAGCGCTATTAAAAGTAGTATAAACTATATATTATTATACGAAAGGGGGCAAGAGGAAAGGAAATATACCTAGAGGATTAGCTATATAGCCTACATTATTTCTCTATAGAGAAATTTTACTTCTAAAGTATATTATTAAAGGAAGGAAGAGGAAGAGGAATTAGAAGGATCGATCGAGTAGGTTTATATA
This sequence comes from Neurospora sp. CHS-2018a, assembly GCA_009802275.1. NCBI lineage: Eukaryota > Fungi > Ascomycota > Sordariomycetes > Sordariales > Sordariaceae > Neurospora > Neurospora sp. CHS-2018a. The sequence continues at coordinate 1,384,433 of RAKG01000001.1, read as the reverse complement.
AAATACTTTATATAAATCTATATTGAGAGTAAATATTTTAAAGTATAGATTATATTAAATTTTTTTTATAGAGAAATAATATAGTTTAATTAAAGGTTTATTAAAAGGACTTAAGGGGTTTAATAGAAAAATTCCTATTTGACTTCTATTTATTTATCTTTAACGTTTTTTAATTATTATATATAATATTTACTCGTTAATTATAATTATAATAATATTTCTAATAGTATCCCTAAATATATAAAGGCGGAATTAATTGTATATAGAGGGGTTTTATAGGGGTAGCCCTAAATATATAACCTTTATTACTTATTATTAATCTAAATCCTTATATAAACTATTAAATCCTAGATAATTATCCGCTTACTAATATAATTTTATAATTAAGTAAATAAGAACGCTTCTACTAATTATTCGATAGTTATTTAATATTTTTGGCCTAAAAGAAATCCCGGAATATATATTTACTATTCTAATTTTATATTAAATTTAAAAAGGATCTATTTTAAATATATTATTAATACTTACGTAATAAATTAATAATTTAAATAAATACCCCCCCCCGTTCTATTACTTACCCCCTCTTTATTAATTCTTATAGTCTTATTTATACTTCGGCGGCTTCTTTTTATATTTTAATATTTATAATTTCTACCTCGGCTATTTCTTTATATTCTTTCTTACGTTCTCTCTCTATTTTAATTCGTTTAATCTAAATATTTTTAAATTTAAAGGCGTACGCAAATTCTCTATCCTTTTCCTTAACCTATATTTCTTTTACCTTTTAAATTAATATCCGCGCCCACGAAGTAAATATTTAAAGTATTTAATATTTATTCTTAATATTAAATTTATTTATAATATAACGCTAAAATATATAAGAACCCGACTAACCTTAGAATAGTAACGCTAGAGGATAAAACTTACACAAACGGTTAATAATTATTAAAAGCCTAAAATAATAGTATAATTAGAGAATTATTAAATATTAATCCTATTTTACTATATAAAATAAAAATAGAAGGAGGAGTTAAAGGACGAAGAGGGGTTATTAAATTAATTATAATTAATACCTTCTTAATTACCCCTTTAATTATCGGAATACTTTCCCTCTTCTATTTATTTATAGTAGGTTAATTACTAATAAATTAAATAAATTATTATTCCATCTACTTACTCTCCGCCCTCATTATACTACAGTTTAACCGATCTATTAACGAATTAATTCGATACCCGAATTTAATACCGTACTTATTAAAGACCTATTCGTATACTATAATTTAGTAATCGAATCTTATATTCCTAATAAAAGGTTAGCTTAAATATATCTATAATATATATCGAATAACTTATATGTAAATATAAGGAAGTAACAATATAAATCGATTATTCTAACGGTAGGATTATTAATACAATATTTCGACCGTATTAATATTTAGTCGAAATATATCTTATATATCTTAATCTATATTAAAGTAAACTTAATTATACCTAGTACGAATAGTTAGGATATATTTATTCTAAGCCCAATTCCGAACTTCTTCCCGCGAATTCTCTATAGAATAATTAATTAGGGTTCTATTTAGGATCTATCTAAAATAAATCTAAAAACAGTTATCTTTAACTTACGTTTCAATTAATAATAAAATTACGTATATTTATTAAAGGTTATACAAATAAGTAACCCTTCTATTTATTAGCGAAATTAAAGATTATTCTTTACGTACCTTTAAATACTACGTTTAAAGTAAATATAATAAAATCGTACTATATAGTTAACAAAATATATAGTCCTACGGTAATATAGATTTCTTTTAAAAATATATACCGAAAACCCTATATAAATTAATTAGGGTATTAATAAAGATATATTATAAATAGATTGTAAAATAAAATAGTATACTTATAATTATTTTAAAATTTTAATTTATAATAATACTATAAAGACCCTCTCCATCTAATTCCCGTTACTTAACTATATATTTATAATTAGTTTGAAAGATTTCGAATACTATTTTGAATATAAGGGCGTATATCTTCGGCGAATCGGTATTAATAATAATCCGGATAAGAAGGATAGTTATTAGAATTAAAGATTTATTAGGGATGAATTCGGGATATTTTAATAATTTATATCGTTTTAATTATTCTAAGTAAAAGCCTTAAATAACCTCTTTATTATYTATACCGGAAAAATACTTATAATTTATATCTAATTCAAAGGATCTAATAAAGCCTTTACGAAAGAATTCTACCTATTCTTTAAAGAAATAAATAATTATAAAATTAGTACTATCGTTCAAGACCCTTTAAATATATTATTAAAAAAAATATTAATAATTTATCCTTAATAAATCTCGGATATATAAATTTATACGAATATCTAAATCTTAATATTTTAATTAATATTTATATATTATAATTTTAAAGCTCGAAGTTCTTAAAGGCTAAATAAGAGCGCAATATTTTTTAATTATTAATTAAACCTTATTAATATTATTAAGACTCGTATAAATTTAATTAATAGTATTAGTATTGTATTTGTTAAAGAATTAAATAAAGTAGGGGTTATAAGTTAAGGTCGCTAAATTATAAATTAATTTCTAATTTATTTTTAATATATCGTTAATATACTCCGGATTTATTTATTTTAAATTATACTAGGATTTCCTACCCTCTTTAATACCCGTATTAAATTATCGATAACTAATTGAAGAAGTTTATTAGGAGGTAGGGGTAGGTAAGTATATTTACTATAGGAAATTATAATAATATATAGGATAGTTTTAGTATCGATTAGAATATAAATATTAATAGTAATATTGCAATTTCGAATTTAGATAGTACTATATCCTTAAAGGTAATTAGTTTCTAATTTATTAATAATTAATTTCTAATAAGTCTTAAATAAATTAAGGAAGAATCTATTTACTATAATAGGTCTTTTTTATCGTCGTAGGGTATATCTTAGTATACGCTTTAATAGGTAATAAATTAAATATAGAATCTTTTAAATACCCTTTAATAATTAATTTAATATTTAATTAAAATCGATTAAAGTTATTAAGGAAGTTAGTAAAAAAGTATATTTTCTCTCCCCGCTTCGAATTCTAATACTTTAACCAATAGCAATTATAGTTAATAATTATCTAAATAGAAATAAATTTTAAATATAATACTAATTATTAGGGATATATTTTAAATAAAAATTTACTTTATTTATATATTAAACGAATTTATATAAATACTTCGGTTCTTTATAACCTTATTTCTTTTAATGCGTCCTAATTATTTATACCTAATTAATTATAGAAATAATATTAATAAAAGATAATTATTTTTAATTAAGTTAAAACGATATAAAATAAAGCTTATAAATAAATTATAAATAAATTTATATTTAATAATTCGCTTAATTAAAGGGACCTTATCCTATTAGAGGCGGGTTTTAATTAAAAAGTCTATAACCTTTTCGTTAAATTTAGTAGTAGACTTTATATATATATATATCTACTAAATTTATTTATTTAAATATTTATAATATTTAATATTAATATATTTATAAATAAAACGACGGTATATAGCGTTATTTAAATAGCTAAACGAAGTTTCTTTAGGAGGTATTTTCCTTACTATATAATATTAGATTTAGGATATTATAGATTAATTAGGGATTAATCTTTTATATATTACTAATTTATTTCGAATTATTACCCTTATATATTTCGTTTTATAGAATTTAAACCTAGTCCTTAAATAAATTATTAATATTTACAACGTAAATTATACTAAGAATAGAAGATTCGGGGTATTTTAAAATAGTTAGGATATAATATATTATTTTAATAAAGATAGAGTAGTAATTAATATTCTCGGATAAAATAAGGGTTAAGCCTATAGTTTTAACCTTTATATAATTAATATTATTATATTATTAATTAATAAAGGATATATTTTAAATATATTAATAATTCTTCATCTATATTTATTAAGAAGTTATTAGGTATTAAAATATTAGGAGGGGTTATATCCTTTAAATCTTCTAATATATTAAATTCGGCTATTATATTATTAAATTATTATAATTCGAATATAATTAATAGTTTATTAAAAATTTAATTATTCTATTCGGTTAAACCGAGCCTAGTAATAATAGTTAAAGTATCAGTATTAGTAATAGTATTAGCGCTTATTTTAGTTCGAGTTGGATAAATTAAAAATTAATCGGGGATAAATCAAGTAAGTATTCGTACGTAATTAAGATATATTATAAAAGGTTTACAGAGGGGTTCGGATTAATATCGTTCGGATTCGAAGTATTCGTACGCAAGTTTTATTTATTAATATTAAAGGCGCGAGTTGTTTCTCTACGGAGAAATTAAATGGGCGAGCGACGTTATTTCTCTACGGAGAAATTTGAACTTTAAAAGCGTATATTATATATACGACTTATTAAAGGGGTGAGGGTTAATTGAAAGATTTTTCACAGTATAGGGTCGGTCTTAGCGTATCCACTTAGGTTAAGAAGCTTTAGAGATGGGGTCGGGTTATGTAAGTCCTCCCCCGGACCTGACCTTGTTGGCCGACCTCCAGCTCCTACTGCTACTTGCTCTGTAGCACTGCCCGCCCGTGCTGAGGTGACCGCTCTAATAGCTACCTATCACGGCCCCACCCCCGACACTTGAACCAACGCAACTGACCCGACCCGGCTTCAACACCTCGACGGCGCCGGATATATACACGAGGAATTGCAGTCACCATGTTGCTGCTCGACTACCAGAACGTCCTGATCCACGCGGTGCTCACCGAGCGTTTCGCTCCTGGGTATGTTTACCATGTTTCCAGCCCGAACGCGCAGTGCGCCCGTCCGCCCCTGAACTTGCACTGACGCTACCGCCGCCGTCACCGCGCATTCCAGAGCTTCCCCCGTCAACATCGACCAGACTGTCTCCGATTTTGACGGCGTCGTCTTCCACATCTCCACCCCCGAATCCAAGACCAAGATCCTCGTCTCTCTCCAAATTCGATGCTTTCAGGATCTCGTTCGCTACGGCGCTGAGCAGGTCCTCAACCGCGAATATGGCGATCTCGTTGTCCCTCCCGAGGCGGGTTATGACTTCTCCATCCAGGTCGACCTCGAGAACCTTCCCGCCGAACAGGAGGCTCGCGATGCCCTTGTCATGAAGATTGCCCTGTTGAAGCGCAATGCCATGGCCGCGCCCTTCGAGCAGGCCTACCAGGAACACTACGCCCTGAAGGAGGAAGCATCCAAGTTTACATCCGAGGAGGCGCCACAGGGTGTCCGTGAGGGTGGAGAGGTCAAGGCTATTCACTACCGAGAAGAGGAGGCTATCTACGTCAAGGCCAGCCACGACCGTGTGACCGTTATATTCAGCACCATCTTTAGGGAAGAAACGGACAGAGTATTCGGCAAGGTCTTCATCCAGGAATTCGTCGATGCCCGGCGCAGAGCGATCCAGAACGCCCCTCAGGTTCTGTTCCGTAACGATCCTCCCCTCGAGCTCCAGAATGTTCCTGGGGTCAAGAATACCGGTACAGGCGAGATTGGTTACGTCACTTTCGGTATGCCGTCCTCTAAGATGAAGCTGTCTCTGGGCTTGACTAACAGTAACAGTCCTGTTCCCTCGCCATCTCACTCCTCAGCGGATGCCCGATGTTATTTCCCATATCCAGACCTTCCGTGACTACTTCCACTATCACATCAAGGCCTCCAAGGTAGGTGCGTTACTTATCAGAACATGTGGGCATGATATTCTGACACTCTTTAGGCTTATATCCACTCACGTATGCGGAAACGCACTGCCGATTTCCTCCAGGTTCTCCGGAGAGCCAGGCCCGACACCGAAGAAAAGGAGAAGAAGACAGCAAGCGGAAGGACGTTCAAGGCTGGCGCTTAAGGAGTTCGTGCAGCGGTTTGTGTATCACGTTACTATGCCTTTACTTGAAACTCTTCACGTCAGTCTATCGGCAAAGGCGGCCGAGGATGACCACTTACAGCTATCAAAGACAGACAATATTAATCACTATCCTAATCATTCCACTCGGTCTACATAGTGAACATTGATCTCGTGGCTGTCCGATATACTCGGCAGACCGGACCTTATTCTGGCCCAAGGTACGTGACGATGGCCCTCAGCTGACTATCCTCAACTAGACAACTCCTACAACCACCTTTACCCTCAATGCGACCACGGCTTCGACTTATACTTCGGATTCTCCTCCGGCTTCCCCTCCCACGGAAACTCAATGTCCTCCGGATTCAGATACCAACTCGGATCGCCCTCCGTCTGCGTCCAACTCCATCCATTCCCCAACCACCTCAGCCCATTCCCACTCCCGTCCTCATCCTTACTTTCATAAACCCAATCCTCCCACCTCGGACTCCTCAGCGTCTCAACAGCATGCTGCGTCGACCCCGGCCACAGCGCCACAATCCTATTCCCCATCCCGCCCTCCGATCGATACCAACTCTTGCACTTATCCAGGTACACCGTATCCTTAAAGTAGGCATCCACAAATGCCACAAAGTCCCGCACTCGCTCCGGCTTCGGCTCCATGGACGCGTAATCCTCCTTTTGTAATTTGCGGATTACCGAGACGACGTAGTCCACCTGCGCCTCCAGGATCCGGTTCAGGCTACCGAACCCGATGGTCGTGTTGGGCCCGAACAGCATCAGGTAGTTAGGGAACCCGTCGACGGCCATGGCGAGGTAGCTATCTGGGTGTTGGGACCAGCGAGTGGCGAGGGTGAGGCCGGCGCGGCCGATGATGGGGAAGGGTGGGGAGGTGCAGGCTTGGAAGCCGGTGGCGAAGACGATTACGTCGGCGTCGATTTGTTTTTGCTCTGTGCCTGTGGTGGTAGTGGCTAGCGCGATGCCGGTGGTGGTGATGTGCGAGATGGGGTCGTGGATGGTTGTGACGTTGGGTTGTTGGAGGGCTTCGAGGTAGCCTTTGCCCGGTGTGAGGCGCCGGCAGCCGGGGGCGAAGGCCGGGATGATCTTGGCGAGCAGGTCCGGACGTGCAGAGAGCTTGGATTCCATGTCCGCCTTGAAGAAGGCTTGTCCCTCGATGGTCGTGGGGTGCCCGGCCATGGTGGAGTTGTGCAGGGAGGTGCCGAAGTCTTCGAAGGCTTTGCGGAATTTGAGGAGGGCGGAGGGGTCAGAGCGGAAGAGGGCTTTTTGTTCTTCGGTGACTGTGGTGTGGGTTGTTAGTTTCTGTTGTTCGCTGAGGGGGTTGTGGTTCAGACAAGATGACAACTTACACTCGGTTACTTTGGGATCTAGTCCAAGGTCTTTCATGGTACCATCCCCAAAGGCTGACGAGATCCAGGTTGGCGATCGTATGAAACATGAGAGCGTCGTTCCTTCGAGCCCCTGGAGCCTTGGGACGATCTGAATGGCACTGGAACCGTTACCCACGACGGCAATCTTCTTGTTGCGCAGGTCGTAGCTGTGTCTTCAGTCAGCACGGTACCTTTTCAATACTGCCTCCAAAATGTCACTCAGACGATTCCTCACCTCTTATCCCACGCCCCCGTATGCATCTTCTTCCCCTCAAACTTATCAATCCCCGGAATATCCGGCCATCGCGGCTCGCTAAGTTGACCTCGGGCAGTGATGAGCACGTTTGCCGAATCGGTGAACACCTCTCCGGTAACTAGGTTCTTGACTTTGATTTGCCTGTCCAGTCACTGTCTGTCAACATGGCTGTTCGGTTTAGTGTGTGTGAAACCGGTCTGGACTTGACTAACCATTTCTTCTGCCCATCATCCCACACACACTCCTCCACTTTATGCGATAACTTGATGAACCTCGTCGCTCCAAATCTCTCGGCCACGTCTTGCAGGTATTTCTGGATCTCGTGGCCCGGCGCGTAGAGGTTGGACCAGTTCGGGTTGGGCGCGTAGGAGAACTGGTAGGAATGTGAGGGGATATCGCAGGCGACGCCTTGAGTTTGGTTGAACTGTCGGTTAGTCCATCATCTGTTCGGTTTCCTGCTGCTGTTTGGGGACCATGAAGAGGTCGTACATACCAGGATATGTGTTCACCCACCTGTTTGGTTTCTCGCAGTATCAGTATCGTTGCCTACGCTAGTGACTGTCTGGAGGAGTGCATGGGGAAAGCGTGAACTTACCATGTTCCTCCGATGCCTTCGTATTTCTCATAAACCACTAGCTCAACATTCCGTAGCTTCTCTGGTATCCTTCACGGCACATACATATTCTGTCAGTATCGATCCGGTGGTACAACTACTTCATCAACCTGAAGCGTAGAAATAGGTAGCTCACCTAATCGCCGCCCCAATCCCACTATACCCAGCGCCGATGACAACCACTCTCAACGGCCTGAGATTTTCCACGTATGTGTCTTTAAGTGTGAACTTTGTTTTGGCGTCGTGACCGTTTATGTGCCCATTCGTGGTTGTCGCCATCTCTACTGAGTGGTGTGTACTGGTTGCAATGCGTTCGTTTTCTTAAAGGGTGTTTTGAATCGTTAACTTAGAAGCACCAGACAGACCAGCAGTCAAAGTATTTGTCTCCATCCCTCTATATAGGTATATATATCACCAAAAATAACATAAGCCGACAATCTTGAATTCCTACCCCTCATTCCAAAACCCCTTTGTCGGACTTGGACGGTTCGGTACCGGGTTTGCTCAACCGAACCGCACGGCGGCCACACGCCTTGGATCTACGTTACAGTGTTCGATGCAAGGGTCTCATACATCCGCGCCAAATGAGTGGTTGTCGTTGTAATTCCGAGAATGTGGGATATGTATGACCTGCTTCTGTCTGTAGTACTACCTAACCCGAGGCGTCTAGACCCAGCAATTCTTAGTTCTTAGTAAACAATTACTGATGTAGTCTGACTATTCAGGAGAGTGCGGGAGAGGAGGTGGGAGCTATAGAGAGAGATCATGAGGCTAGTTCCATGGTGGAGTCTGGGATATCTGCAGGTGCTGATCAATATACGTGTACATTAAGAGACATAAGAGGACTAGTTGAATCTTGGAAAGTGTGTAAGCGGCGAGTTACCTCGAGATATTTGGAAGCCCAGAAAATGGCATTGTTACACTTTCGCCAGGCAGCGGCGAAATCATACGAATGTTCATGCGGAGAGCATAGGGGGGTAAGGTTGCGAATGCGGGGTGATTTATGATGCTCCGGCCCCAAGCCTCGAAGAAGAAAAGGGAGGTGATGGTGCGGCCATTAAGTCTTCGGCAGTCTAATTCTCATCCACCATTGGATGATCAGGATAACATTTCGCGGTACCTGCTTAGAGCTTACATCGGGGTCGCTTTTCATCACAGTCCACATAACATGTATCATGACGGTCATGCTCTCTCATTATCTATACTCTAACAAGGCTGCATAATCTAAGTTGTTCTTCGAAGTGAATCCCCTCAACCGTTTGAAATTTCTTTTCTCTCTTTTTTGCTTTTCTCTTTCCTCCTTTTTTAATCTTGCTACCCTCCTCTACCCACTGCCAACCCGGAAATTGTAGCGGGTTGCGCTATAGAAAAACAGAAACATCAAAGGGTATCAATAAGCCGGCAAGGCTTAGGAAAAACCAAGGACCAAAACAGACGAGCCAGGACCACACCATCAAAATTGGATGAAGTCCTTTTGCTCGGCGAAATCCAAGTCAGGATCGTCGTCCTGGCCAACAAACTCGTCAACCTCGTCCGAGTCGATATCATCGCTATCGACTGATTCATCGTCGCTGGATAGATCCTCCATCTCCGCGTCGTCGCGGGCATTGGCCCTGCGCAAGACGCTCGCCCTCTCCCGGTGCGGCAGTTTACAACCCTTGGTATTACACACGCCAGTGTTGCTGAAGTCGGGACATTCGAAAACATGGCGGTCAGTGCAGCTTGCACCCTTCTCGCAGTAGCCGTAGAGGCCAAACTCTCGGCAGACCGGGGCAGCTGGAGACACTTTTGCGTGAGTGAATTTGCAGTCAGGTTTTGTGCAACTGTCTTTAATGAAGTGCAAGCACGTGGGGGTGCGTTCAGCGGAGAGTTCGTGCGAAAGATCGCAAGAGTCACCGTTAATGCATTCCCCTTGTTGGAGAAAGTCCTTGCAAACGGCAACCTTGGCCGGGTCGTGGATGTATCGGCACCGGGGGCCTTTGGTGCATGAACCTGCGGGTGTATGTCAGTATAAACATCCTTTGGACTTACCAGACCCAGTCGTTTCGACGTGGTGTCGGTTGAAGTTCCGAAATCTGGAAAATTGGAGTTACCGGTCATGGAGAAGTTGCGGCAAGGCACGTTGACCTTCTTAACGGCGCCGGATTGCCTACCACAAGCTAGAGTTAGCGGATGATTCAAAGGGGACCGGGCCACATACCGCTGCGCTTTAACAATTCCATGGCGGTACAAGTTCCCGTTCTTACTGCGGTAGAACTTGACACCGCCTACGATGGCCATTTTCGGGGTCGGCCCCGAGTTGAGATCGCCTGTGAAAGGGTGAGTATTGGGCACAGCCAGCGCTTGCGACCACGGTTTCGACGCACCGGGAATCTTGACGAGTTTGCTTCCGTTCTTCGTAACGGCAAAACGTATACCCTGCACGGTTAGTTCATACTGGTTTGGCACCGCTGCCGACCGATTGCCAGCACGGTGTAGATGGTTGATCAACTTGGTCCGTTCCAGATCATCTCTCTGCTGTTGCTTCTGGCGCAGGGTTTGCTCGATGGCCCGAGTGCGAGCCTGGGCTTCCTTGTGATAGATGGACGAGTTGATGATTTGAAGGTGACGGTCGTTCTTTGCTACCCAGGACGACGTGGACGAGTCCGACGCGGCGCCCGAGCTGGGCTGACCGGCTTTACCTTGTTGAGACGCGCCATTCAGCACCAAGGTCCTGTGACGGTGGACAGGCTTGGTGTAATGGGCGCGGGTTGGGTATGGGTAGCCTCCTCTTTGATGACGCCAGCTTCCAGAATAACCTGAGTCTTCAAGACCGTCAATACCAGCACGGTTGCTGTTTCGAGACTCCACGGACGTACGGTGATGCGGTGGTGCGTGGCTGCTCTGCGGCGGAACAAGGCCTGCTTGTTGATTTTTGTGCTGGTTGATCTGACCGGCGACGCGGGCGATCCTCTCCATCAGCTCCTGTTCCTCGGGGGACATTGTCATCTTGTTATCTTTTTGTTCGAATCCAAGAGCCAACACAGGTAGTTGTTGCTGCAATTTCAATATTAGAGGAGTATCGGTATATTGCGTATACGTTGCACGATAAGGCGGTCGTTTTTGGTCGGTTATTTAAAGTGAAGCAAAAGCGACGAAGGGTCGCGATGTTGCTGGTGCCGTTTGTTCGATTCGATAACGTTGTTGTTGAGATGATTGCGGCGGCGCGCAAAATAGATGATGGATGCAAGACGGGAAGGATTTTGGTTCAGTAGTTGTCCAAGGGCGGCGAAGAACTGCCAGTGATCTTTGAGGGGGGTGCGCCAGAGATCAGCCAATCAGGGATAGCCAACACAAGGTCGCTATCAGAGAAAGAAGGCCCTGGAGCAATGCGTCACCAGTCACCACCAACCACATTGGGAAGGTGCGCTGTGTGCATAGTAGGGAAGCAGGTGGTGAAAAATAACCTGCAATGCAATCCTCACAGCCCGCCGAAGGACCACCAAGTCTGTCGGAAGGCCGTTGCATTTATTCTTCACACACTCCCGTCTGGGAAGCTATAAACACTTGTATTTTTGGGGCGTCCCGGAGTTGGCTTTTCCCCCTAATCAGCCACCACCTCGTTCCCAAAAAGAATCACTCCTGGCAGCAAGCCCACCACTACACCCAGGCTTTCAACATCCACTCCTCGTACCTTCTTCCACTTCTGTTCCTTTCTTTGTGCCAGAAAACTCGCTAGATACGAAGGAGAACGCGCCCGTAGACAGCCGGGTACTCCAAGTTTGGGACAAACCCACCTCAGAGAAACTTGAACACAGGCGCCTTCACCAGAACTAAAATCAACCTTCACTGAAAGAGGTACGTACAAGGGTACTTGTCATCAAAGACCCCACTAGCCGCTTTGCGAGCGGGTCGCGCTAGGCTTAAGTAGCGGCTTACATAATACTATAAAGGTACGTACCGGTACCCCAGGTACGGTCTTTGTCCTGACGTTGACGCTCGCGGCTGCTTTCAACCAGGCAACCTCAACAACAACAACAACCACGACAATCACGCCCAGATTTCGGTCCACGCTGCCACACGACGCTGCCAACCAACGAACGAAAAGACAATTTTACGCACACATCGATATCTTCTAGTTCTGTGACAGCGACCAACTTCAACCATGGCCGATCCCATGAGAATCAAGCCTGACCCGGATGCAGCCTTCGCCGAAGACGAGCTGGACGAATCAGCCGACTTGGGGTTCTACGATCCCAATGATTTTCCTTTGAAAAACGCCTATCTTGCTCGCCTTCCGGGGTATGTCTGGAAAGCATGGGCTTCGCTTCCCGACGATGCAGAGATCCAGATCGGCAAAGTTCGTCGAATTGTACAAGATGGTCAACCGGAGGTCAGTACCAGCACCCAGTCATGGGCACTATCTTTTGATAGATTTACTGACAATGTTTGGGCTTTCAGAAGCTACAAATTCTCCTCGACGATCTTCCACAGCACTATGATATCCCCAAGGAGTACAACCTGGACATGGTGGATGCCAACGTCAACAACACCTTCATCTTCGGTGAACACGACCACCCAAGTTATGCCGCCAAGAACAAAGAGCGGGCTGAGGCTTTGGCTCAGGGCATACCTGCACACCTTGTGCGCCAGCAGATGAAGCAGTCGGAACCGCCTCAGGAGCGCGGAAAGAAGGGACAGCAGTACACCAAGAAGGCCATTCCAAGTTCGTCAGACCCAATTTCTCAGCTGGTCTGCCTGATAGGTGCTAACTTTAGAGTTCAGAACAAACAGCGATTGCAGCAACCATCAAGCGTGAGGTGGTCGCCACTCCTTTGGAGAATCCCGAGACAGACTATGCGCTTGCTGCTCGAGGCCAGAAGCAGACGGCTCCCAAGCATACAGTACAGGTCCTGGATCGTCTGCCACCCAATGGTATTACGGATCCCAAGGGCTGGGAAACATTCTTGGTGCGTGTTCTCGAAGAAATATTACCACTAGAGCTTTCACTAATATCAAACAATAGCGCACGACCGAGGCTCCGAGCAAGGCCAAGAAGATGGACAACAAGACAGCTCGCTGGCCCGAGAACCAGCTCCTCGACGAGCTCGCCAAATGCTTCTCCGTCTACATGTACTGGTCCATCAAGGCACTGCGCTCTCGAATTCCTCAGCCCGAGGCCTTCATTCGAGAGTGCTTGGACAAGATTGCCGTCATTCACCGAACGGGTACTTTTGCGAATCACTGGTCTCTCAAGCCGGAATACCAGAGTATGATTTCTGACAAGGACCTGCCGGCACCAACCAACGAAGCGGCACCCAAACCCGAAATCGCATCCGAGGATGAGGACGATGACGATATCAAGATGGAGGACGTCCTGTTCTAAGAAGATAGGACTAAGCAGGGTCTTGATGGATGGTATTTTCCTTCTGACCCATTTACTTGCTTTGCGTCAGGCGTTTTGGGTAGACTGGGTTTGCTGCGTTTTTCCTTTGCTCGCAAGACGAACGGTCTTTAGGACCATACTCATACAATGATACCCGTTGCATCACTTAACAAGAGTCGATTTTCCACTTTGGGATGTTTGTTCCTTCAAGTTCTTCAAAAGTATTGCAGCGGTTGGTTATGCAAATGCTCTCATATTTCAAGCGTTAGTCACAATGTGTGACGATGGTACAACACCACTGTCTGATGTCAAACACATTATCCATAAATGAAGTGGGGCCCTATGTTGATCATTCTTAGTGGCCAAGAAATGCCATGGTTGCTTGTACTTTCCTTCTTGTTCCTGGTTACAGTTCCCCTACCTTTCTCACTACTTACATCCATCCACCTTCGGGATACCACAGCCAAAAAAATCACATTCACTCTGATTCCAGCCCAACCTCTTTCCAACTTCGATGCCCTTCTGGAAAACCGCTCATCAAAGCATGACCCGCAACCTTACCCAAAGAATGGCTCGCCTCATAGTCTTCGACTTCGACGGTACCGTCACCCAGCAAGACACTATCAACGTCCTCGCTCAATTCGCCATCTCATCTCGCAGTCCCAGCCGCTCTCAACAAGAGGCTTCCGAAAAATGGAAACAGATAGTCGACCTCTACGTCGCCGACCACGCAAAGCACAAAGAGTCATACGTCCCGAAAGTCGATGGCAGGAAAACCCTAGCGCAGGAGCTGGCGTACCTGGAGAGCTTGAGAACCGTTGAACTGGCGAGTGCAGAGAGGGTAGTCAACGCGGGGTTCTTTGCCGGGTTGAAAAGGGAGCAGTGGGAGGAATTTGGGAGGGAAGCAAGACGGAATGGCGAGGGACGGAATCCAGATTGGGACGGAGATGAAGGAAAGGCAGTAAGAGTGAGGAAGGGGTTCTCGAAGTTTGTGCAACAAGCTAAAGATAGGGGAGATAAGTTGGGGATAGTGAGCGTGAACTGGTCCAGGGCGTTCGTTGAAGGGGTGATTGAGCCAGATGATCCGGGCCGGGGTGAGTTTGTTAAGAGGGTCAATGAGATCAAGTGGTCCGGTGGAGAGCTGGAAGGACCGGAGGAGATGGGAGGGAAGGTGATGATGACTGCTAGGGATAAGCTAGAGGGGTTTGAGACGATACTGCTGGATGAGGCAGCTGGGGAGAGCAAAAAGCGTGGGAGCGTGTACTTTGGCGATTCGGTGACGGATTTGGAGTGTTTGTTGAGGGCGGATACGGGGATCGTGGTGGTGAATGAGGGCGAGGAGGAGAAGAGCAAGTTATTGGGCACTTTGCAAAGGTTGGGGTTCGAGGTGCCGCATGTGTCGGAGAGTCGGGAAGGCACGAAATTGGCGTGGGCAAGATGTTTTGAGGAGGTTTTGGGAAGCAAGATTTTGGGTTGAGTGCAATCTTGATAATCGGTGTATAACTGTTGAATGAGATGAAAGCCACGACTATACATGTCCTCCTTTAGTCTATGTTTGTTAGACTATGGTACCAATGACAAGTCGGAACTTCGTTTAGTTCTGTTATCCAATGTGTTTGAACCACAGAGCCAAGGAAAGTAAATGATAAGCTTTCCCCATAGGATCTTGATGTTTGACCAAAAATGGACCTTAGAACTTATTACATGTGTGTTTGTCTCTTGGTTTTCATTGTTCTCATTTCTCTGACCGGTCAATGGCACCATTAATTCTGATAACACAAAGTCTTTGTCTCCTGAACATATCACAACTGATTTCTGCTCTGTTCCGAACATTATCACTGATAAAAGCACCGTTGGTTTGTTTTCGTCCTGTGCTGGAACATTGTACCAAACTCTCATTCCATCAGCACGAAATATATAACAAGCAGCAATGCCCGCCGCCAACACCGTGTGTGCCAAACATCTTCATCCCTTGGATAGATACCAACTGCAGTACTCCCCTTCAGCCCGTTACACCCGTTTGATCACCTACCTACCTACCTAACCCACGCTACCTACCAACCAAACAACAACACAACACCCCCAAAAATGTGTATCCACCACCGTCTCATCTACCGCAAATGCGGCCACTTCACCTGGCTAGGCATAACCAAGAAGTGCCAGTCGGAGCGCAACTTCGACCAAGGTAAGACCGACGAAGGCTGCAACGTTATGTGGACGCATCCGCTTTCCACGTACCGGGTCGACAGGTGTTGCGAGAGTTGCGCCCTCAAGCGAGCGACGACGGATCGGGCTATTGATGGGATTAGGGGGAGGATCCAATTTACTAGAGAGTTGTTGGCTAAGATCCAGGAGGCTTCTTCAGGGGGTTTGGAAGATGGTGGGGGTGAGGGGGGGCGTGAACGGTCGTCGGTTAAGGGGGGCAGTAGAGCGAAGTTGCCTGATGACTGTGAGGAGGAGGTTGATGATGTTGAGGAGGCAGAGAGTATGGATCTTATTGATCCTCATGAAGTGATTAAGGTGAGTCAAGCTAACTTCCGAGATATGGTGGAGTTTGCGAGGGAGTATGCTTCTGTGTTGGGGTGAAGCCCTGAGTGGTATCGAATTTCAAGTTACCCTTTCTTCATCCCGAGTTTCTCTCGACTCCGGTAAGTGTGAACATGTAATAGACTGATAGTAACACAATGTGTAGAAAAACGAAGAATTTGTCGGCGGCATCAGCATCGGTCTCCAGGCTGTCACAGCTCCGAAGACTTCGAGAAGGCGGTTAGGGAATAAACTCGAGATCAAGATTCCGATTCGCAAGCAACTTCAAAGCCGCGATGTCACCGTCAAAGATCACGTTCCCTTACATGCTAGGTAAGCTTGACATTTCCAGCCCAGCCTCTGAGTCCTGTCAGGGAGCTGCCGCTAACGACAGCGTTCAAGTAGTGATAGACAGGCGGCCCGGCCACTCAATGATGCCGACGGACACAGCCAATGTAGCGAATCGCTCTTCTCGGATGAGACAAGTCACGAACTCACCATGAGCGACGTGACCCCATGATTGATCACTTGCCTTTTAACAAGAGGGCGGTGGTTGGGGAATAGACGGATCACGGAAGGGGTCCAAGTCAGCTGGAGGACGGGTCACTCTTGGCGCTGCTGTCAAAAGAGGAGCCAATCCCCGCCAAGCAATCATGATGTGGGGATTGGGGAATGAGGACCGTGCACTGAGTCCCTTAAATCCTGCCCCAACCCGTTCGTCATATCGCATAACGCAGGAACGCGCATCGCGACCGACATCACCGATTCCCCATTCCCCCAGCTCTTTGACGATGCCATGGGGTCTGTGGGCATCGCCTACCACAAACAGTGGGAAGGATGAGGGGAAGTCATCACCCTCTCCTTCAACCAATTATTCAAACACAACAACAACAACAACAACAAGCAGCGCCAACAACAGCAATCATGGCATCCACAGCATGTCTCCCCCTCCTCCTCGCCCGACCGAGCGTGCGCCGCCCGTCGGCATAGCAGACATACCACCCATCCCGCCCCAACTAAAAAAGAAAGCCATCTCCTGGAACGACTCGCTCTGGACGCTCATCGACTGGCAGCACTACCAAGAGCCGCGATCGATCGTCCTCTACACGCTCCCGACCATCGGCGCCTTCGCACTCTTCGGCATCTGGCGCTCGTTTCTCCGCCGCTTTCGCGGCACCGCATACATCTCGCCCGGCTTCTTTCGGCGGCGCACGCTGCTGGGCAAGGTGACGAGCGTGGGCGACGGCGATAACTTTCACTTTTTCCACACGCCAGGCGGATGGCTGGCGGGGTGGGGGTGGTTGCGCAGGGTGCCGACGGTTAGGAAGGAGTTGAAGGATCGAACGGTTAGTTTGTCTTTCTGCTGTTTCTAACTATGAGAGGTGCCGTATGAAAGAGCGGCGATAAGTGTTGACTCGTGCTCCTACACATTCAGATCCCAATTCGCATCGCAGGCATCGACGCCCCAGAAGGCGCCCACTTCGGCCGACCCGCACAACCCTACTCGAGCGAAGCCCTCCAGTGGCTCCGAAGCTACATCCTCGGCAAGCGGGTGTGGGCACGCATATATCGCAAGGATCAGTACGACCGGGTCGTCGCGACCGTCTTCGTTCGTAAACCGCCCTTCTTCCTGCGCAAGGACGTCGGGTTGGAAATGCTCAAGCTCGGGCTGGCGACCACGTACGAAGCCAAGACGGGCGCGGAGTTTGGTGGCCCCAAGATGGAGCAGGTTTATAAGAATGCTGAGGCGGCGGCGAGGAGAAAAGGGAAGGGGATGTGGGCGAATACGTTGACGGGATTCTTTGGGTTGGGAAGGAGGAGGGAAATTGAGAGCCCGAGACAGTATAAGGACCGGATGAGGGCGGCGGGGAATACTATACTGGAGAAGAAGAGTGCTGCGCTCAAGGCGACGAGCGCGGCGAAGAAGGCGACGGCCGTTAGGAAGGAGACGGCGGCTGCTGCAAAGAAGGAGAAGACAAAGGCGGCGGCTGCGGATAGTACCGCGGCGAAAGAGGCATGATGGTTGTAGGATATGGACAACGACTGATGATACCCACGAAAATGATATCCGACAATAATGAAGTTTATTTCGAGAAAATAAACATGTCTATGGGCAGTGCTTGGGAGCGCTTGTGCTGGTTCGCTGGGTCTCCGGTCGTCTAGACTTGCCCTGTAAATGGCATTAAACATGCGCAGAGCCAATCCCGTACAGGCTATGCGTATTGTTCGATCTCGAAGATCTATGTAAACCTCACGAAGGAGGTATAGGAGACAGAATATAGATCCGATCCCCAAACCACAAGCCGAGCCAACACGCATTTGTTTCGTCTCCAAACTCTATTCCAGAAACGCACAGTTACTTCGTAGGTCCTACGTCAACAATGCGGTGCAAAGCCAGATGAACACCGCGGGCCCCAAATGTTTCGCATAAGTCATATGCAACGCACGTCTGTCGATCCCGTCCGCTTTGTCAGGAACGCAAAGGCTTCTACTCGTCGGGCTTTGATAGGGGTTCTTCTTACACGTGTACGCATGATCGACGCTGGGAATGTTGTTCGTCGTTCGGGCGCCGCACTCAATCATACCTCCTGTTCGGTTCCAACTTGATATCAGTTCGAAAACCGAAACAAAGCAACGGCGGGTAGGATGAAGACCAACGGAGGGAATTCTCACAATTCCGAGCATGTTGGTCCCTGGAAAGTTGGCGGGTTAGCTGCCGAGCTGCCATGACAGACCAACTAGACTTGGTTATATCGCCAACTCCCATTCTCTTTCCCCAAGCTTGCTTTCATTCACACTTGTCCCCAACGATGAAAGCTCCCGCTTAACGGCCCCACGGCGGATGCATCGCGGCCCGCGAAAAGGGAGCTGAAAGCCGGAGCTTTCAAAACGTCTTTCGAGTACCGGTGTGAGTGGGGGAGATGGGATCCACCGATGATGACGGCCGGTCCGGCGGGCGCCTCGTGGCTTCGCGTGCTTTTGTGCAGATGCCCCGCAGCGGCGCACAAAGGCACTAGAAGGACTCGGAACTGAAGTCTCGAGTTCAACTTGTCTTGTTTCTGAACAAATGTTGGCGTTTATCCCGAGTTGATTGTCTGAGTAGAACATATACCAAATGCGATACGCCGCACCGAAACTCATACCGCGCACCTGCCCGAGACAACCACTGCAGTGAATCGTGAGGTTATCGCCGTTCCTGAGAGTGATAGCTCGTGATGGCTGGGGAATCTGGGACAACCCCTGTCACCACTCACCCATCTAACCCAATCGCGCGATCGTCTCTACGCAAGAAACACCGGGTGCCCCTGAATGTCCGCTGTGGACTGCTTAGGCTTGGCCGATGGAGTTGGTGAACGCTGGCATGACAGCTGAGATTTTCCAGACTGGACTGGAGCTTCTTTCTCGACTTCTTGGGGTTGAAGAAACGAAAAACAAAACAAACAACGGGTTCTGGACAAAAGGAAGCCCACGACACTCATTTCAGCGATCATCGTCTTCACGATATCCTTCATTCTTTTGCCCCTCAGTCTCTTTCTTATTTCTTTCGCTTGTCCAGTCTTTCGGAACATTCTGAAGCAACACGGGTAGCCGCCCTGCCACTCTTTTTCGTATTGCGTTTGCGCAGTCGCCCAGCCGTCTCCAATCGCTAGACTCTGAAGAAGGCCCCGGCTGCGGCCCCTGATCGTCGGTTAAGGTCTTTCTCTGACAGCAATTGAGGCCTCGGTCTTGTGACAAGGAGAGCCATTGCGACTGTGATTCACGTCACAGCACAGCGTTCTTGATCGGTGCTCAAAACTCCAAAAATCGGTGGAAGCAGACAAATAAACAGCAGCTTGAAACACTCTCGTCTTCCTTGTGTTGCGGGTTGAGAGAGACATTTTTGTGCGACGAAAGAGCGACCTGGGGTTGCACGACGAGCCGCCTGCGAAGCGGAGCCAACACCCGCACTCATTTAAGTTGTGGAGCACTCCTTAATAAACGACATTGAAAGTTCAAGCGCAAGGGAGAAGTGGAAGATCAAAGAAACAGTATCGCCCCCTGGCCAGTCCTTCTCACCACTTATCGATCAGAGGCTCAAAGCTATCATATCGAAAACATCGAGAACACTCGAGGAAGCAAGTCAAGGCAATCCACGCAAGTCATAAACGTGCGCCCAGTGATCCGCCACCACGCACGCCGTCATCCGAAGCTGTCTGAGCGCGCGGGCCATCTCTCACACGCACTTCGAAACGGCAGGCAAAGCAACCCTGAGCTCAGAGGTGCAGCAGGTGCAGCAGCTGGCACAAGCAATCTGATCTTCGAGCGACACAAGTAATATCAGATCAAAATATCAGCACCAACAGCCGGCCTTTTGTCCTTAATTCTGGTCTAGGGAGTGGCGCATCTTGTTTGTGCTGCCATTTGGACATTTGGACATCAAAAGGCCGAGAACAAGAACAGAAGCACCAGCAGCTTGGTTGCTCCAGCCAGGACTAATCTCTTTTAAGGCTGGTTTAGGTGACGGCATCGCCTATCCGACGTTCCATTCGTCGACGCAGCTACGGTTGTGTTTCCCGTTGTAGACAAGCGGACATTGCACTGACCCAGGTTGCCCAGTCATTTGCTGGAGGGAAGGAGCACAACGAGGGACAGAGACAGGAACAGGAACAGCTGCCGTGGTCGTGCCCATGGTTGCCCGTACGTGGGAGGAATTTGCGGTCCGTGCAACGTGCAACTAGAGGCAACGAGCGAAACTTGTCACGCCAACAGGACCCCCAACCCAACACATACCATTTCAGTTGTACCACAACTTCCACTCATTTTCTTCGACACCCAGACGGGAGGTCGGGTCACCCTCCATCTCAGCATTCTTGAGCGTCATCACACATTTCAGGCGGCACCCGCCCGGCCGGCCAAGGCGAAAACCACAACAAACCTAACCAGGTCGCGAAGCCCAACTCTTTGTCGACACCAAGACAGACCTCGTCGCCGTCCCCATTCTCCCGTCCTAGCAAACCCGGTTGCTATCGACGACTGGGATATTCCCCCCTAATTCCACTTCACTCTAATTATTACCACTCTCGTTTGAGCCCGTCTAAAAAACGGCGCTCGCTTTCAAGATCGTCGTCCGGACCTGGAGATCTCACCTAATTGACGTCGGCGGCAACTTCCACTACTCGAACCACCACGCGCTCGGTCCCCACCTTGTCGCGAACTGTTCAGCTGTTTAGGTACTCAGCATCGTGGTTATGGCCTTCCGACCATAGCAACCTTAACCCCGACTACCACGACCAAGAGCAGTACATGTGCTCCCCCCAGTCGGCAACCTCTCTCTCCACCACATAAACTTACCCGGAACCGCGATGCGACTACCTTTCCGCCGGCGCAATGATGCGCGCGGCCAGTCCCTCTCTCCGATATCCGTCCTTCTCACCTTATCCTCAATAGCGCTATCACCCGTCACCGCGATATCGTTTACCCCCGCGCCCGCGACAAACCTTGACCTCAAGGACCTTGGTCGGGTAGCCCTTGCTGGCGACTTTTCAGGAATATCTCTCTTCCAGTTCGAGGAACAAAATGAGCGACCTTTCAAAACAAATGGCAGCCAGTCGCTTATGGCACGCATGCCCAACGGCATTTTCGGCCCCGTTGTCACCACAGATGCGACCATCCTGACCATGTGCACGTTTGTGGAGGGCAACGGGAAGGAGGATGGAGTGATTATCGGCGGAAATTTCACGAGTTTGCAACTGCCGACACACGGAAGCGAAAGTCCCAACATTAAAGAGTCCAAAGCGATAGCGCTGTTCAACCCAAACACGTCCAGCATCGAGACATTATCAGGTCTAGAAGGTCAGGTCTATGCTGTGCTATGTGACCGTGACACCAACTCGGTATATGTGGGTGGAAATTTCGTCGGCAAAGACTCTAGGAATGCGATCGCGTGGGTTGGGGGACAGGGATGGACGGATTTGCCATTTAGGGGGTTTAATGGACCTGTTAACTCCATAACGAAGGCATCCAATGGTCATATCATTTACGGAGGAAGTTTCACAGGTCTGGGAAACGCGACTGCGCCGACTGAGCGCGATGGCCAAGTTATCAACCTCTCCTCCGCCACCATCTCAGCCGGCTCTTCGACAACCAGGGAGGGGTTCAGTGATCCCAAGAACATTGTGTGCAGCACTAGCGGAACCGATGGGACAGGCAAGACATGGTTATTGCAGGAAAACTCACCGGGATTCTGGCAGGCAAAGTTTAGACACGGTTTCCGGCCGACAAAGCTTCGCCTGTACAACACCCACCAGGACGGCGCTGGAACAAAGACATGGCGATTCACTGCGCTACCCATCAACGGTATCATGAACATGACCTATGTTGACTTAGTCACAAACAAGAACGCTACGTGCACGAGCGAGTGCCCACTAAGCAACAATAAGACTACCAAGTTCCAGGAATTCCACTTCGTCAACGTCATCGGCATGAACGAATTTCGTATCGACATCTCGGACTATTACGGGAGCGGTGGAGGTTTGAACGGGATCGAGCTATTTGGAGACGATATTTTTTCCTACGCGATCGACGACTTCAACGAGCCTACTTGCGCAAATCTCGAGTTCAAGTCGTCGTCTACCGCCACAGGCCCTTGGAAGGTCACCCCTTCTCACCAAAGTACCGCCGAATACCTGACGGCTCAAATATCTGCACCCATTACCAATACCTCAGCCAAGATCGTTTTCTTGCCGGACATCAGGGAATCGGGCTACTACTCCGTCAACTTGTACACGCCCGGGTGCCTCCAGGATGACACATGCGCGAGCAGAGGACAGGTTCAGCTTACAGGTCAAATGACTGCCGACCCTACCAAGAGTGAACCAGTCGACAAAACGCTGTACCAGACAAACAACTTCGACAAGTACGATCAGATTTATTATGGCATGGTTGATGCGAGCTCGTCAAGCTTCCGGCCCCAAATCACCTTGACGCCACTTGCCGGGCAGGACTTGGCCAATATTACTCTCGTCGCCCAAAGCATCGGCTTTACCTTGATTAACAGTACGGGTGGCCTGAATGGGTTGTTTGAATACACGCCTGGCCAACCTGTGAATGTTAGCGACTTCACGGCCTCGGCTGTCAATCGCCTTGGATCGAGCTTCTCTGGTAAATCCGCTGTCAACACTCTCGCCACCTCTGGCGATACCGTTTTCGTTGGAGGCAACTTCACCTCGCCATCTGTTGAGCACGTTGTTGCCCTGAACACCAAGGACTCGACAAACAAGACACTGGATGGCGGACTCAACGGCGAAGTTAACTCGATGGTTTTGGACGGCACCACATTGTACGTTGGAGGAAGTTTTAACAGCACTTCCGAGAAGTCGGTAGATGGTCTCAACAACGTTGCCGCCTACGACACCGAGAAGAACACGTGGAGTCCCCTCGGTGCTGGTGTCAACGGCAAGGTCATGCGCGTTGTTGGGTTGACGATGAACATCACCGGGTCAACCCCGGAGTTTGTTGTGAGCGTCAACGGTGACTTTGACGAGTTGAATGCCTTTGACAAAAACCCTGCTGTTTCCGTAACTGGTTTCGGCATCTGGGTGCCTTCACAGAAGAACTGGGTACAAAACCTGGATCTCCAGTTGGAGTCGATTGATGGTGTACTCTCAACTTCCATTCTTGATCGCTCTGGCAACGGTTCCCTGTACGCCGGCTCCTTGATCTCGTCGACGCTCGGTGTAAGGGATATTGCGGGCTTTGGAGAAAAGCTCAGCGGTCTGCCAGTCAAGATCCAAGCTCCCCCGAAGTCGTCCAGCTCTAGTTCGTTGGCCAAGCGTGATGGTTCGATAAGCGATAGCAGCCTGCAAGGAGTCGTCACAGGCATCTTCGACACGGAGAACAAGAGGAATCTTACCATTCTCGGTGGTCACTTCACTGCAACCGGTAGCGGATCTGCGATTAACAACCTCCTTATCATGGACGGCAAAAATAACAACGAAGTCTCTGGTCTCGGTGACGGCGTTTCACAGGATTCAACTGTCATGGCCTTGGCTGTGCATAACGATATCCTGTTTGCCGGTGGCAATATTACCGGCACCGTCAACGGTAATGAGGTGAAGGCGTTGGTCACTTACAACCTTGCCAGCAAGTCCTTCAGCTCGCAACCCCCCTCTTTGAATGGCGGCAACGGCACTGTCTCTTCCATTGCTGTTCGTGACGGCACAGACGATGTCTATGTTGGAGGATCCTTCACCCAGGCGGGCTCTCTCGATTGCCCTGGCGTCTGCTTTTTCAGCACATCTTCGTCGCAATGGCAACAAGCTGGTCAAAACCTTGGAGGAACCGTCAACACCCTCCTGTGGGTCGATAAGAACCTGCTCCTTGCCGGCGGCAACCTCACCATCAACAACACCGCCTCAACCTACCTGGCCACTTACGACCCCAAGACCCTGGTGTGGGACGCTTACCCTGATGCCGGCCAGCTTCCTGGACCGGTCGACGTTCTTACCGCTGGCACAAGCGACAACAAGCAAATCTGGGTATCAGGAACTGCCTCCAACGGCTCGGTCTACCTCATGAAGTCCGAAAAGGACGATGGATCATCCTGGCATTCCGTTGGCCAGACCCTGCAGCCCGGCACCAAGATCCGTGGTCTCCAGATCTTCCAGCTCAGCAAGTCCCATGACAAGCACCCCCTGATCGACGACAAGGAGGCCCTCATGCTCACCGGCCACATTGTCCTGCCCGACTTTGGCTCAGCCTCTGGCGTCCTCTTCGACGGCGCGAACTTCAAGCCCTTTGCTCTGACCACCAACTCCGGTAACACTCCAGGCTCTCTTGCCACTGTCTTTTCCGAAAAGCAGAACTTCTTCGGCAAGGATGGCAAGCACCTGCCACTGGTGTTTGTCGTCCTCATCGGCCTCGGCATCTCTTTAGCCCTCATGCTTCTCATCGTCGTGGCCGGTTTGATCCTCGACAGAATCCGCAAGAAGCGCGAGGGTTACGTGCCCGCCCCGACGTCCATGTATGACCGCGGCAGCGGCATCCAGAGGATACCACCGCATGAGCTGCTGGAGGGGCTAAGTAAAAGTCGATCTGGCGCGCCCCAGATGTAAACGGGCACGGGCATCGGGTGGTGGATAAAATAGGGTTTAATGGGTTATTAGATGGGTTTCGTTTCGTCAGTCAGTCAGAGGAGGAAATACCACAAATTTTGCATGGGGGTTTTACTAGCATTCTTGTTCATTCTTTGTCATTATCAATCATCAAGCGTTAATATCTCCCTGGGTTTTTGACAAAACTATCTTAAGCAGCAGGCGGCAACTGGTAGCGGCAGCGGCATGGCGTTCTTTTTATGTGCACTCTCTCCCTCTCCTTTTTTCTATGTTCCTTTTTTCTTCTGTTTACAAAGTCTGGGTGGGTGCTTTCTCAGCAAGCACACCCACAACATGGTTGGGTTGTTAGATCAAAATGATACCTACCCTAAACTCAGACATGGTTGATGGAAAGGTTTGTCGTTCGAAGAAGATGAAGACCTTTAATATACCACAACTGGCTTCCTTTGTCTAGTTTGTGCTCAGGCGCTTGGACAGATATTCCCCTCTGTGGTGTGTGGTTATTGTGTGAATGGGTGGCGGTGTGTCAACGGCGATGGTGTGATGGACTGATGGTAATGGGGACGATAGGTTCAGGCGACTTTGAACGCAGCTTGACGAGGCTTCCACCTCTTCCGGGACATGTCTCAACGATTTGCTTTCCTCATCCTTCTCCTTTTCTATATGGCTGCATCTACAATACGCCAGTTCCCACCCACCCATCAAGTGTGGTGTGGTCATTTTTTTTCCAAGTACATAATGTCTAAGTTCATTACATCTAGGAGACCTCTGCTCTCCATATCTTTTCCTTTGTTCAAACGAGGTCATCGGAAATTTTCGTCGCAAAAATCGAGATCGGCTGGTGCAGGGGAGAAAGATTGGACGTTGATGAGGATATGAGAAAACGAAAACTCGAACATTCAAGATGTTTCATTTGTATATGTATGTAACTTCACCATTGAACCTTCGGATCCAAATGTATGAGGCGATCTTACCGGAATTTCGCCAATTATACCCGGCTGAGTGACACCCGCGGTTCATCATCAACCTGGGTACCATGATATGGAGGACTAGATGCAGCAGGATGTCCAGTTTGGGCGTGCTACCGGGATTGCATCCATGGACTTACTCAAATATATACTGATAAAGCTTCAAACGTTGGTCATCGAAGAGAGAATGAAAGGACAATATCGTGACGAGATGGTCGTATGCTCATGGAGTGTCGTAGAAGTTTCAATGCATACTTGTGGTCTGCTCAGAAATCAAATTCTTATGTTAGTATATAATTAAAAGATCTGAGCATTACTTCCAACCAATCACGGCAGCTCAACAAGCTGCCCGGCTAGCTCAATCGGTAGAGCGTGAGACTCTTAATCTCAAGGTTGTGGGTTCGACCCCCACGTCGGGCTCAATTCCCGTCGTAAGACTTTCTTTTTTCTGGTTTTTTTTTTCCCTCCGCATCTGCTGCGATCTAAGACAATTTCTTTTTCTTTCTTACTCTGTCTGATCTGTGTTTTCCTCTTCGTCCTTGAGGTGCTTGTTAGGTTGGCACGGGAGTCTGTGTTTGTGTTTGTCTTTGCGGTGATTCCGTCGAGTGCAGCGGTTCAAAACATCTTTGCCTGCTCGCCGTTATGGCACCTTGCATCATGATCCTGGCAGACAGACACTTCGCGATATTCAAGTGGAAAATATGTGTTGATATCTGCAAAATAGTTCTCTTAGTTCATCTGCTTCTTCTTGATTTTTAATTGGTGATTTTTGCAGTTGCAGGTCGCATTTGACCGTGCCTTCCCCGGGTGAGTAAAGAAGGAGGAAAGAAAGACCTATGGGCAACTTGTTCGGCAGGAGCAAGTGCCGGCACCCGTTCGCCTTCCTTCGCTCTGCTTGCCCACTATGTGCCGTCGGCATCAATCTGCTTGAGCCCAGTGACGGGGTTTGATTGATGGAGTGATAGAGGCCGGGAACTGAAGACAGTAATATCGGTCACCTTCTTTGCCTTGACTTCTGTTCACCTCTCTTCTCATCTCACTCGCTTCACATCCCTACCGTCGTTACATACAGTCCAATACTGGTTTGTTTGTTAGTTTGGCACCCCGAATAGACTTATACCAACCAGTCCTGAACGCCGTAATGGTACTTCGAAATGTATAATTATTAACCAAATCAGATTATTAGAATCTGATTTGACATATTCATATCAATTTTAAGCCCCCGTAATCGAAGAAAACACATAAAGTTAATGTGGAAACGCCTGGACAAGTTGACCAGAGGTCTCGAGCTAACAAACTTTCCAGGGGTGTATTGTATCCTGCTTTGGCTTTATGACTTCCGGTTGTTGGAGATGATCATAGATCGGAAACAACTGCCCATAGGTACCTTACCTACCCTTCACGGTCTGCAGTGGGCTATGATTGTTGGTCACACATATTCCATACATCCGCCAAGGCTTCCCCTTGCGTTCTTCGCGGCTTCTCAACGTGAACTCTTGCCCTTCAGTTCAAGTTCATTACCTGTATTCACAGAACTTGACATGCATCGTCACTTCCAGAGACCGGATTTGTAAAGCTCACTCATACAACATCGCCACTGCCGCCAGCTTGAAACTCGCAGGCAGCTCTTGCCGTGCCTGAAAGCATCGCGACTTCCTCCCACCACCAGACTGCCGCACGTTAACTGCGCTAGACCAGGCCGCAGCTTCCATGTATGGTGGGAGACCTTATGGTTTTTCTCTCAGAAACCGTTGTGAGCTATCAACGGTGGAGCAACCGTTCTTCCCTTGCAACGGTTGTGCCTTCCTAACCGCCCGGCAACTGCCCAGCAACCGTAAGTATCCAGGCCCATCATCTGTTAGTGACTGGAAACTCTCCCATAGTTAATTTGATCCCTCTACTATCCCTTCTACCAGATTCTGCTCTGTGGTACTTCTTTGCTCTGCTCTGGCTGCCTGTTTCCATCTTCCTCCTCACCTTTCTCAGCTCGGGAGGCCAGGGCTCAAAAGGCATGGTCGGTCACGGAACGCCGCACTCGAGACACTTACACCCGTCACGGTGCTTCCTCATCTTGCAGTGCAGTGGACGCAATATGATCACTTCCATTGATGATCAAAAAAAGCCAATGGAACAATAGCACCAGACCTCATCACTGGCCTTGAGTTGCCATCGTGCGCTTACTTTGTAAGGCCGAGAGCGTAGGTCCTGAGAATGGCGGAGTTGTCAGAGTACCTTTATGTTCACTGATAGCAACTACAGTAATTGCTCTGCTGACATCTAGTCTGTCCTGTAAGGTTCGGACGTAGTACCTCTGGTTCTATCTGGATGCTATTTTTAATGCAGTGTCATTAGGAGAGCCGCCAGTTTCAAGCTTCGGGTTGGAAAAGTCACAGTAGGTACCTCTAGTCTCTTCCAGTTCCATCATTATTTGATGTCCGTGGAAATCATGGCTAAACGAGCACGTTACCAGTAATGGCATGCTTCTTTGAAAGAAGCGAGGTCTTCTTGGAGTTCAGGTTCCGCATTGAAGAGTATTGCATCTTTTCCTCTTTCAGCACGATCTGGTCCAGTCGTTCTTCAGTCTTCATTGGCCATGCAGTGTCGTCGTTGCAGTGGATGGCTTTTTATCGATCACTTTTCCTGAGCTCGTGTCCCTGCACACAGACTGCTATATCGACGTTGATAGTTATGCAAGCCTCAGTATCGAATCTGAGACTTACCACCCGAGTCAACATATCCGCCCCTTTTCAACCGGTCAACGGTCAACACAGCTCTGGGCCCTCTTGGCCCTGTTGTGTCTGTCCGGAAGTGAGAAGTGGCGGCGCCCGCTTAAGCCCCCCGAGCCCCGTGATTACTCTCCCGCTTTCCTCCTTCCTCTTTCGGCACTCAGTACTTGATAGGAGAATATGGGAAGATGTAGTAGGCTCTAGACAAGTGGCTGGAGTAGAGTGCGAGGTGTGTGATTCAGCAGAAGTTGACAGTCTGTACCAAGGCAACTGTGATGCCGACAGGGCAGGCTGACGTTGGTATCCGTCGGTAGGGTAGGTATGTAATGTATGTATGTATGTATGTATGTATGTATGTATGTATGTATGTATGTATGTATGTATGTATGTATGTATATATATATGTATGTATGTATGTATGTATGTATGTATGTATGTATGTATGTATGTATGTATGTATGTATGTATGTATGTATGTATGTATGTATGTATGTATATATGTATGTATGTATATATGTATGTATGTATGTATGTATGTATGTATGTAGGGTAAATCATCACATATCAGACGCATATGCTATGCCTACCTGTATGTAACTGTACGTAGGAGCACAGGAAGTACATGGCAATGTTGCAGATACTACAGAACGCCTCCTACCCCTCGAGGCACCGCATCGGACAGGATGGTGTTGGTGTTTCCGCGGGCAACGGTCCACGGTCTACCTAGTGTAGCCTGTACCGAGAGGGAAAGTTTCACGATTTCCCCTTCAAGAGTAATTGAATAGGTAGTGCCGGGTACGTAGCAGAATCGATGTTCACAGTTCATGGGTCACAGAGACACAGACTCACAGTTGGTTGGATGTGAAGCCATCTATAATATGATACTGCGCACACTCAAAGCCCCGTGGTATCAAACTCCTACTCCTGCTGCCCTACAGCTTCGGGACCTTGTGAAGTGCAGTGACTCTCTCCCCTCCCATCTCGTACGCTACATCTCTGACTACATCCGTATGCGCGGGATAGGTATCCTGCTACATCAGTTGGTGCTGCTTCCCTCCGCGCATGTTGCCGGCCATTTCCGCCGACCATATCCTGAGTTTACACTCATTAGTGCCTTGACTCTATCTCCACCTGCTACTTAGTTAATGATTTGGAGCCTGACCAAGCAACTGGCTCCTCCACCGAGTGACAAAGACACATGAAGATGGTTATGGATGACGATGACGACAATAGGTGGATTACAACACTACATGCTCACTTGACGATAAAACCTACTAGCCAACAACTTGGTGAAAAGTACATACTAGCCAACACCGCGGTTTGATGATAGGGGAGACATTGCAGTAGATCACGGTGATAGAGCCAAGTAAAGAAACATGGAATAGCCAAGTTAGTTGCTAGTACACCATCCTCAACTCACTGCATGCAGCTGAACCGCACAAATCATCATGTACTCAACTCTGGAGGTTGACATCCGTTAACATTCCCACCATTATCACAGCAGCGAGCGAGCAAACTCCGATTTTGTCGCGAGTGGTGTATGTAACATCGGGATATGTTGATCCTGCGGTAAGTCACACAGCAGCAAGCCTAACTAAGCTAACCCACTCCAAGAGGACACTAACAAAGGGGAACTAAACCTTATACAGGCTAGACGCAATGCAGGAAGGGAGCCCGGCTCGCGGGCGCGCAGCGATGCGCAGGGCGGGAGGCGGTTGGGGTCGGACAATTATCGTATGATTTCGACGTAAGGTTGAGGGGTCCCCTTGGATCCCCTTGGTCGCCCCGGGTCCTCAAGTACCGGTAGGGTGGATGCCAAAAAGGAGCGAAAAGGAGTGGTCGACTGGTCGGGTCGGTTGTGAGATTGGCGATTTGCATTTCGATTGCATGTGCGCCTGATGAGGGCTGGAGCTAGTCGGATGGGGTCTACCGATAGGATCTTCGCCATTTTTTTGGTTTTACAGTTTCCCGCAGTGCCGCCTGGCAGTTTTTCTGCCCTACCGAGCCTATAGTTACCAAGTCGGAAGTTAGTACGTGTACGTACATACCCCTCTCTCGCTCTCTCTCCCAACCGACCTTTCTTTCACCTCCTCGGGTGGTGTTTGGTGCAGAGAGCAGATTTAGGCCTATCATATGCAACCAGCACTCATATCCCCATGGCGGCTTTTGGTCAGGTAGCTTGTAAAATATCTCCAGCGGGGATACCTACTATCCAACAGACTTCGACAAGGTCTCCTCAATGGGCAGAAAAGAGAAAAAACTCCGAGTCTGGATACCTGATACCATCACCTGAGTATTACCAGGCTGAGCCTAGTAAATTAGTATTTTGGCAAAGTCTCACTGCCGACAAAAGCCGTAGTGGATCCAACGCCTGGTTCAAATTGGAAATACCTTCAATATCGACTGGGCCCTGGGCCCAGAGCGATCTGGATGATAGCGGATAGCCTCCCAAAAGCCTCGAGTCACTCACTCTCATCTCACAGTTTCTTCATCAGCATGAAATTTTGATGCAAAAAAGAGGGGGACATGTCTCGCTGGCTGAGAGCACATTAGACTCTACCTAGTGTAGTGTGTATTGTCCACTCACACCGCTCTTTATTACCGCCCTATCCTATCTTCCGCCTTTCTGGTACCCGATGGGGGTGTGTCGATAGGGGAGGAGGGAATGGGAAGCACGAGGGTTCCGGCGCCCTGGAGCAGCTAGACAGCAGCTAGGTGGACTATGGAGTTGCGTGCGGTGACTGATCGTGGACCGACACTTCTGGATCTCTTCTTAAGGACCTTCCTTTCTTGTCGTGCCGAGAAACTTAGTGACAGCCTCACGGAGTTTGTGAGGCGTCACTGGACTTGTGTAAATGTTGTGATGGGGAACATTGAGAGCTGGCGGCTGGCGGCTGGCCTCGTCTTTTCCAAGTCTCGAGCGTTAAAGGTTTACCCCTGTCCTGTGCTTGGAGCCGCGAATGCCGAACTGTAATCTGAGAATTAGCGGAGCAAAAATGTCTTGGAGGACATTCCAATGGCCGTCCTCATTCTACTTCCCTTTCGTCTCTGGGTTTTTAGCGTAGCCAGTGAAACGGTATGCTGTGCGAGTACTATCACTTTTGCTTCAATATCCTACTATGTGAAGCTTGTGGTTAGGTGTTTGTCCCATCGTGACCGGCCAGTCAGCGGGGTTGTCGATCACGACCAGACTGCCACGAGGTGTGAAGGGGCAAAAAAAGAGACAATGTCCCATTGTTTGCGAGCAAGGTGGTACGGTACGTACCGTTCCCCAGGAAATGCAAAGTGGAGTGTAAATAAAGCTTAGCATTAAAAATGGAATACGGGGAGGGAGGCCTAGGGGAGTGGAAAAGATGGCGACAACGAAATGCAAGCCACAACGCCCAACATTTGTTCTTTCGTCCACAACAGCAGTGGCTCGGTAATTTGCAAAGACTTGCCAAGCGGCCGGCCGATATCGATTCGATACAATGACAAGCATAGAGAAAAAAAAGAGCATTGGACACAGTTGAGGTTATTCCCTGGTGTTAGGTATCAGGGCACCAGGGATCTATCATGATCTCTTCTCCCAAGAGGCGTGCTGAGGTTATGTCGATCACTGACCAGGGGTAAGATGTGAGGTGCTTGTGCCAACCAAAGAAGGGACGGCTTGCCAGCGCCCCTGGATCAGGTGAATTGGAATTGATTACCAGAAAGAGATTCCCTGACAACCTCAAGCAGAAGGAAGGGTTGGCCTGGGGCGGCCCATGAAAGAGTAAACCTCTGCAGCAGTCGTCGGTACCACGACATACTGTAGTTAGGACCCGCTCCCACAGAGCCCACGAGAAATTGAGACTGAAGGGAACGTTACGGACAGCAGCTCAGGCATGTCTTCTGTGAGCCCTGTCTTGAAAAATGCCGTTGTGATGGCGCTCCTAGTTCGCTCGCCAGGGATGCAACGCTGACTGCGATTATCCCGAATGGGAACAGTTTGCACCATTGAAAGTTCATCCGGTGCATGAATGCATGAACTCGGAACTGCGTCAAACTTTTGACGACAGTGTTCCCTTGGTGTTCATGTTGAGTTTGTCAGCCGGTAAGACAGGGGATAACCCTACTGTCATCCTCATAGTTGAGTGATTAGGTACGGGAATAACAGGACAACCTTGACAGGAAAAGAGAAGGAGAGAAGAGGAAAAGAAAAAAAGAAAACAACACCAACTGGCAGGCCTTGATTTCGCGAATCGTCGATAAGATTGGCCCAAGGCATAACACGGAACTCTCCATGCTCTGCACAGATTTTGCTTTCGTACTCCTGGTCTTGATTGTTTCTTTTTGCCTTCCTCTTGCCGGCGTCTTTCATCTCTTTTCTCTTTCGGGCCGGTTACATCTTCGAACGGCGGGCGGAAGGACCCAGACATGTCTCAACAATGACAAGTCAAGATGGCGGCATTGGCTGGATGGGGGACGCCTCTAAGCCATATTGAAGCAACCCCCTTACCTCAGAGATATTGGCCCTACAGGGCGCTTTGCTTTTTGCGGGGAAATACATACCATTGGAAATTGAAACTTCTTTGAAGAGAATAGCCTCTATGGGCAAGCAAGAGAAGAGGAAGCAAGCAACTTGGCGCAAGCGAGTCAACAATTAACAAAACTTGGACAAACTGGCAGCCCACTCTTACATTGTCCCATGACGACGGGAAGGGTAGAAAGCTATTGAGAACTTGGCGCGGAGGGATCTCCAACCGTAAGGATGAATCTACTTTTTAGTGATGCACGACAGACAGATCTGACAGATGCGTTAGGTATTGTCGATCATGATGCGGCGACATCACTACCCGTATATAGGCCCCATCTCTATTTCCTCGTTTCTTGGGGTTTCTGCCTTGATAGTTGCGCGTCAAGGGCCTCCATCACGGACGGCTACCAAGCATATCCAAGGCAGTGTTGGAGCCTTGTCAAGTGGGGGAACGGCGGATCACTTTCGTGTTGCTGCAGTGAGCTATGACGGTTGCGATGTTGGCCGCAGTCTTGTCGTATTGCTGTGAGGACTGACAGAACCAATGATACCGTTCCAGGACTTGTTGACCTGATCTGATGCATTGCATTTGACGACAACAGAAGAGGGACAGGACGTGCCTGGATGCGGCAGCCGACCAGCCAAGGCCATTGTTCGTTGGGTGATCTACAGCGGCGTCATTGGGCTTGCAGTATTCATCTTGTTGAATTGGAAGGGCCGAATGTGAGCCGTCTGCTTCAGCCGTGGCGCTCTATGGCGTCCTATGGCGTCCCGAGGGGGGTTGATAAAGGCTGAGTGAAGACAATGAAGACGGTCGCTGTGTTGTTTACAGTACAGAAGGCATGTGCCGCATTGGCCTCCCACTCCCGTCGTCAAGCGGACTGGCAGAAGCCGATGGGATATCCCGTGAACGGAAGGGACAAAGCTTCCTGGCGCCGCGCCGCGCCGTTACACTGACCCAATTCTCAGTTTTTAGCGGATGTACACCGTAAATTGTCGTGCAGCCCGTCGGCTGTAGGGACTCTAGGGAGTCATCTGACTCTCTTATCAGAGGCTCAACAGGAAGCGGCTGTGACTTTGCCGTCGCATCAAGAGCGGGTCATGGCATTGACAGCAGAGCTCCCTCCCGTCTCGAGGGAGACTTCACTTTGTGTAACTCTTGTGATCGCATCAGAAAGCTGTTAACTGCCAGTCAATAATGATGGTGTCGTCGCCACAAGGGCTCTTTTCTTCTCTGCAGTGGTCTTAGCACTAGTGGCTGCCAAGATGGACGGGAGGGAGATTTGGTGGATACGGGGCCCAACTACCGCCGCCGTTACTCCAGATTCCGATCTTTCGTCCCGCGAGATGAAAACCAATTCGGGCAGGAAGTGATTTGGGAAACAGTCCGCTTGTTGTTGTTTATTTCATGACTCGTTAGTGTTGACAACCCTTCAGCTGAAACCTGTATGGACTTTTTGAAATTACATGTTTCCATTCATGGCGGCGAGAGCGAGCGGGTAGCGCTACCGGCAACAGAGATGCCTGCCGCAGTTGCCCTCCTGGTACCGTATGCATTCGGAATTCGGGGGAGCTCGAAACACTGACAGCTTGGCCGATCTCGGGGCTCAGTGTGGACGTCGGTGTTGTAGTTTTGACAGATGTCAACGTCAGTGAGCAGTGCTGATCTCCAACTGAAACCTGAAGTCTTTGGAAATTACCAAGATATCACGAGGGTCCCAAGCCAGATTAAGGATGTGAACGATGCATCAAGAATGGAGTCTGGAGATAGAAGCAGATTCGAGAGGTAGGTACTCACACATCAAGCATCATCTTCCAACTCCATACGACAAGCACAAGCAATATGGGGTAGATGATCCTCCAAGTATAGCTCGAACGGTGGGTGGGATGCTGATGGCTCTCTTCCTGGATAACGGTGGTACTGTATTCTTGGATTCTTGGATTCTTGGATCTCTTGGATGCTTGGGGACTTTTGGGGTTGCCCAGATTGGGTATTCCGTAGCGCTGACGGGGTATGGAGTCGTTATGGATTCGCCGATGGAGGCTGCCCCACGGCGCCGTTCCTATCCATTTTATCCATCTAATTAAACGAGAGTGATCATTTGCTCAGTCCAGGGAACGCCAGGGTCTTTTGGGGACGCTAGATGCCAAATCCCGACATGTAAGGTACGGGAGGTTCGGAAGGGCGAAGTCATGGTGGCTGTCGACGAGATTCGTGTCGTTGTTAGGTACCTATGCAATACGCGAGTGCGTACGCGTCCAGATGCCGGCAGCGGAGTTGCTGCCTTGTGCTGCTGCTTGGAGCATAACATCAACGGTCTGGCATCCAGACGGAGTTGAGATAAGCTGCTAACAGAGGCAATTTTTGGTGTCATTGAGAATGAGGGAAGTCGCCTGTCGCGAACACGGGCAGTTTGTCGTCTTTGGCGTTTTTGGCGCAAGGGTTTCCATCGAGCTTACCTCCTTCGGGAACCCTTGTCAGATCTGTAACACACCCTTGTCGATCCTGGCCGTGCCTCTGCCAAAATTTGGTATGTCCAGTGTCCCCGGCAGAACCCCCGACCGAATCCCTCGCTGATATTTGGACCGAATCTCGTATGGATCAGGGTAACTTTACCATCCTCGCGTTCCAATGAGTAATTTCTCGCGAGTGTGTATTCCCAGCCGGCAACACCGTGTCGAGGGTCTCGGAGTTGGGTTCTTGTCTTTGGCATCCATTTCATTAACAGTCAATAGTGTGCCCGCTATCCGTCTTCTTAAAACGGTTGGATGTGCTTTTGTCCCGCGGGGATAAGTTTCCCCAGTTAATCTTGTTCAATCAATCTCCCATCCTCAGGTGGTCAATGTCACATCGCCGAATGTCACTCTATCGTCCCCGATGCCATCCACTACTGCTATGCGGGCGGTATGTAATAGGTAGAGGTTGTACCTGAGCTGAGGAATGTACTTACTTCCTATAGTTCGGGCACCTAAATCGTTGGTCCTTCGTCTAGGCCGTTCTCGCCATTATTTGGCGAGTTGGGGGCACAT
Source organism: Neurospora sp. CHS-2018a (assembly GCA_009802275.1). Classification (NCBI taxonomy): domain Eukaryota; kingdom Fungi; phylum Ascomycota; class Sordariomycetes; order Sordariales; family Sordariaceae; genus Neurospora; species Neurospora sp. CHS-2018a. Next base: position 1,348,056 of record RAKG01000001.1, on the reverse strand, counting down.
TAGCCGACGTTCTTGTGTCCTTGCTGCCAGTCATCTTTCCTCAGGGGCGATCGTCGCTGTATCTTGTCTTCGGGAATCTCAAACAACCTCCATGTGCGTGTAAATAGTGTGGTGTAGTTCCCGGGGAGTTGGATAGACCCTCTCCTAGTACAGTGTTCGCCATCAGCGTGTCGAATGGCTCCGTGCGATTAGCATCGTTGCCACGTTTGAAAGCTCCGTAGGGACGACGATCAAACGCGAGCCGTTGATAGTTCCCTCCGCAAAGAGGACTACTTACACTAGCATCTGGATTGCCATGTGAAGCCGAGAATGAGGGGCTGCATCATTGCGAATATTGACATCCAGAGTTTTCTCGATATGGTTCTGTACCTCTTGCGGATGTGGCTGCAGCTACTTACTCGGCCTCGCTCTTGACACCGATGACCAGAAAGATATGGGGTTCCAACACTCCATTGTCTCCTGTTCTGGCCCCCTTGGCTAACTAAACAGCCGCCATGGAAGTCTCCCCGGCTCCCCTAATTGCACGCACCAGCGGAACACCATCAACATCGGCGACCTGCCCAGCTGCCACTGACGGGGCCCCCTTGTGAACCATACTCGGTTGTCCTAATAGGGAAGGGCGAGCCCCCGGGACGGTGTCTACATACTGATCCCAACCTCTACAGACAAGGACAACCGTAGTCACGCCCCTGCCTCTACTGAAGGGTAGTGTAGTAGCTGAGAGATTAGATTTTTTTTTAACAATGGACCGTAGTGAGCCTTCGAGTCCCAAAACGGGCTACATCAGCATCTTGGGATGAGGATGGGGCATACCTACCAGACACTCAATCTTCCCAGCACCGTCTCGGTCTTCTCCGTACCGTTTTGTAGTCTTCTCGCAACCTTCGAGGCATGCCTTTCGTCTGGTGGGTTGAGACATAGGATAGCGGTAACAGAACATTGAAACCACTGACTCCTCGCCGTATCTCGTAGCAAGGAGACACCCGTTCGCCTCCACGACTTCCTCCGACCCTCTCCGCTTTCTCCTCCAGCGCCCCAGGAGAAACCATCTCAAGATTGCGCCCGAACATGCACAAATGGTGTTTTTTGCCCAGTTAGCGCTGTTCTCCTGGTCAAAGAGTGATTTCCTTGACGCAAGGTGACCATCAAGGTGTACAAAAGGTTATTTGGCTCATCTCGAAGGACCGAGTGGACGAATAGGAGAGCTGGCCCTCTTTCTGCCCAAAGAGGCAATGAGCGACAGTGATCCAGTTCTGCATGCGTTATGGCAGACGCGAGCACTCTCAGCACACACAGTTACAGTGAATATTGAACGCGGAATAGCGAGTTGTGGAGGTTGCTTCAATGCTACCAAGAGGCAGAATGCTGCACACCAGTCAGTCAGCCATTCATGCCCCTTATCATTTGCATGAAAATGAGATGTAGTCGAATGGGAAAAGAAAGGAGGAGAAAAAAATTAAAACTGACGCATCCGATATCCATCCTGGTCACAAGCTGTGTCAAGTTTTTCTGCCCAGCTGCCAGACATGAGAAGAGGCATCATCATCATGTTGTTTGGGGAGCTGGTTCATTAGAGTCGATGAATCTTGCCTGTCACGACGAAGCGACAACGACAACAAGCTCGCGCCCAACAAAGAGACATACCGTGCCAACAGCGAGATCTGATAAAAACCTCACGTTCGATCCATCCCACACCCGTTGTCCGTCAAGTGCGGTGTTGATGGCTGGGCGATGGAGGCCGATGGAGATGATAGGGTGATGTGCTCACCTGTGAAGTTGCCAACCTGGCGGGGGATCATGGGGACGTCGATGGAGGCGTCAGGGTGGCTACCCCACTTGATGTGCCGCTATTGGCCCGCTTGCCGTGGGCAACAAGGCAGAGTGGACCAGGCTGCAGTACCCTTGCTTTGTGGACTCTTGAGGTGGTTTTTGCTTCTTTTATTCCCGGTCCTCTGGCCGACCGCTTCGTGTCGACGTTTCCGCGGTGAGGTCGTGAGCCCACACACCTTGGGAGCTTGGCCACGCCAGGATGCCGACAAAGTACCGCCATTTGCCCTGGGCAGCGTCCAAATGCCGGAACCACCGCGAGCATGAGACTGTCGCAGCTTTGCAGTCTGTCTGTGGTCTTTGTCGTTCACAAGAACGGATGAACACGTTGAGCGTTCTTGATGAAGCGATGCAGGAACTCGCAGCTCTCGAGTGTGGACAGATTTTGCGGTGTAAAGTGCAACATCCCTGTCCCTGTTTCGCAAAGCTACCAGATCTTATGTATAAAATTCCGAACCACCGTGGAGGCTCCCGTTCCGCAGTTGGGGGTCCCGCCGCCGACCCACGGCTGACGACTCAGTTGATTCGGTCGCGGCTTCGCATTTGTGAAGTGCTCGAGGGTTCCTGGAAATGTTGGGCTTCCACTTGACGGCGTTGAGTCCGGTTATGATGGGTCCATAGCATATCATACCGCCGGTATCAATGCGTTTCGGGACCGTTTCTTTCTGGTTTCGAACAATCATATGTGACTCGTTTGCGCCGCGGTAAGAATGCCAAATGTACGACATCTTTATAGGGCATTCGGCCCATTTGGCCTATTTGGCTGATAACTGATGTCAGTGGCATACCTCACAGAACGGAAAATGCTGTGGCGCCAGCTTGGAATCCCAACCTGGTCAATGTCAAATTTCGTCACGATGAAGGACTGAAAGGCTGCGAAAAAAGGGGACCGCCCTCGAAATAAACAAAGCCTATTTCTCGGCTGATATCATAGCCTACTCGTCAGGTCTATAAAATCGACCGTCTGACTAGTGGTCCCGAGTACCCTTCGCCTGCACCTGGCCCAACCGTTTTGGCGAGTTTGATTTTGGGAGAGCTGGCATTGCAATCCTCCTCTCAGCAAAGAAACTTGCTACGTGTGACCGCCCAAGTGAACCGTCTTTCTCTCGGGCCGTTTTGGTTTGCGCCTCGCGCGTATCTGTGAGGTCGAACAACAGACGTCACAGAGCGTCGAGTGATTACGAGGCACCCCCACTCACCTTGCCTGCCCCCCAATAGACGTGGGCCTTCATTCTGTCGACAGCAACCCTTTATATTTTACTAGCACTTTGTGTGGTAAAATACAACTCCGCTTCCTCCCCGCACGCCAATTGAAATGATCTCACACGGCGGAAAAGGTTTTCATTCACGCATGCGATGGGGACTGTGAAGTTGCAACTGGCATCGCTGTCCTACACGTCCCGTGACGTGACTGAGCGTTGGAGATTAGCGCATCTAGATATTTTCCCATCCAGAGCAGAAGCCTTCGAGGCAAATTTGAGAAGCACTGTTCGTTAGTAAGTCTACTAACGTGACAATACGTGATACCGAAACCTGCCCGAAAACGCTTGCACCAGCCTGGCAGCTGTTTTCATGTACCGACACTGTTCACTCCTTTGTCAACTGGCAAGAAATCAGTCTCGACATTACTCTCAGTGTGCAGCCGTAACGAATGAAAGCAAGCGGCAGAAGGGGGAGGGGGGCTAGCGCCATTTTCCTCTATCGCGAATTGGGGTTGGCTCATATGTTTGGGGTGGGCCGCAGTGGCCCCTGCCGAATCCGTTTTTCTTGTTGTCTCGTTGAGGTGTTCTTGCTAATGGCATTCAGACAGAATTGCCATCCCACCTGCCGGCCGACACATTGGCGGTACGTACCTGCCTCTGAGGGACAGGGACAATGCCCCCGTGCCCTGTACCCTGTCCACAACTGCCACCAATGACGCACGCACAAAGAACATGGCGTTCATGACAACTCCGCTGGAAGGTGACAACCAGCACTTTGAACCACCCTCCGGATTTGTCCCCGGCGTTCAGAATCACACACAGCATCATGATTACTGCAGGGCAGAAAACCCATCACAAATTCACAGGTAGAAGTGTTGGTATTTGAAAGTTGTGGGCAGAAGAGACAGCCACGGCAAGCAACTAACAAAGCCCCGAAGAATTGGAAAGCTATGATGGGATGCTGAAACCACAGACATGGGACTGGGTGTTGGAGTCGTGTAGCTGGGACGAATCTTGCGTCAAATGCAATCCCGTCATCCGGTCGTCGAGGTTGTCAAGCTGCGAGTGGAAATGGCTGCTCCCGCCTCGTACATCCCGGCTTCGTTCCAACGTCAAGCGTCAATTGTCAAGCGTCCAGCCTGCTTCCAAATCTCACCGTCGTCACAGCGCTGAGAGCTGATAGCCGGGGCATGTGTGTCCCCATTCCGACTCCCAATCAACACGCCCATCTTACCACAGCATAACAAGGCGAGACAGTCAACCGGTTCCTGAGAATCCTGACGATTATCGATTGTGGAGGAGGGTAACGAGGAGCCCCCGTCCGGAGGGCCAGCGACGACCCCCATTCACACTGCGACAGTATGTCCATGTCGAGTCAGCCACACAGTGTCAGATGAGGGCTGTCGAGTCTGTCTCCCAGACCCTGCAGAAAGAAAAACAACGAACCTCCTCCACCAAGGTACATCCACATGCCTACACACATACCTTAGCACCCAGCACTGCATTGCATCTTGTCGGCAGTGAGATGGAGGCCGTTGTGCTGCTACCGAGTTGCATACTGTACTCTCCAACCGAATCCCAATTCGTCTCGAGAACAACAGAAGCAATGAATCAATTGATACAAGCACACAACTTGAGAGCTCCTTCCTCCGCCCATATCCGGCAATGACATTGACAGCAAGTGCGGAGGCTGCCAGAAGCGGCACACCACCGGCCTTCAGCCTTTTGCTCCCGTCACTTGGCATCCTTATCGTCAACCGCTGCCCGACCCTGAAGAGCCTTCAAGAGTGTTGAAACGGCTCCTTGTGTGAATCAATTCGGAAAAGGTTGAACGCAATTTTGCGACTGCTATTTGCATCTCTCGAGTATTTCGCATCCCTGCCCTGTGGGAGCCAGCCTGTCCCCATTCCCTTAAAGCCMCCCCCCCTGGTCCTCCCTCTTCCCCCCCCCCCCTCCCCCCTCCCAGGCAATCCCATCTTGCCCCCCGACCCCTGCCGCTGTGTACAAGGACAATGTACCCAAGTACCAGCCATACCGAGCCTTCCTTCCTTCCAACCCATCCCCAACCTTGAACTGGAGCAGGTGTGTGGGCAGGAGTGTGGGCTTGCGGTTGCCCTGTCTGGCTAGGTTTGGGCTTTCCCATTCAACCATTGACTTCATAACGGCATCCCTTTGGGCGGGTGGAGGAAGCTCACCTCTGTTAAAGCTTGGCCAACCCTCCGCCTTGTCCAGCAGACTGGCCTCCTCCGTTTTCCACAGTATAGAGACATCTCATCAAACCAACTAAATCAAAGGCTGACGGAGCAAGAGCTTAGCGCAAGTACACGCAGTCAACCTACAACACTCTAAACACTTGGACCACTCACACCCGACACCACTGCAACTATCGCGCAATCATCTGCCCTGAAAAAAGTTTGACCGTCGATTTCCCGGACACATCAGGACACAAAGCCTGCACCGTAAACACCGGTTCCTGTCGAGCAGCAACAGATCTTCCCCTTCAGCATCCATACAAGACCCTTACAACATCCATACAAGTATTCACAAGGGGCCGATCTTCTCCTCTTGCTCTCTTCCGCCCTCCCACCTGTCCCAACTGAGCTGAGAGCAGCCTGCTCCTCTGGCCAAACAAGCAGACCAACGTCAGCCCTGACCCCCCCCGTCCTCTGTCCTTTCTCTTCTACACAGTAGCAAGTAGAGGCACCGCGGACGACAAGACCGCCCTGTCTCGCCTGCATCATTGGGTGAACCCTGTCTCCTCAACGTCCCTGCTAGGGCCCCTTGGACCGGGAGATTCCACCGTCGATCAATCTCGCCCGAGGTCGTCACAGAATACCTAGCTCTGAAGCCGACTCCACCTGTCCCGCTGACCAAGGAGACAATACCGTTCAGTCGACTTTGGGTTCGCTGCTCTGAAGTGGACGCATACCCGATTGGCTCTAGCCTGCAGTTTGGTACTCCCCATTGTTCCCAGGGCTGCTCGCATGCCATCTGAGCTTCTCAGACCCCCAAGAACACTTAAGGTCGCTGATCCCTCCTTGTCAACTCGTGGTCCGATCTTCTCTCGACATTCGACCCGACTAAAAGGATCCCGCGTTTGATCAGCAACAACTACATACATACCAACCACTATCGACAAACACTTTCAACTCTTCTCCTCCCTAAGTTCACCAGCTCACCTCACCAACAAGACTGGGAAGGACACACACAGCACTCGGTTGCACACACAAAACCCCAATGATGATGACCATAGACGCCAACCAGCACCGATTTGCACCGCTAAACTACGACCACATGTCTTATCAATCGAGCCAGCCACACTTCACCAACCCTTGGGGTTCGTCCTCGGGTCCTGGAGGGCCGCCTCCTCCTCCTCAGCAGCCCGCTCCTCAGAACATGTACATCAACAACCGTGATAGCGCCGGCCTGCCGCACCTTAACCTCGCTGCCCTCCCCAAGCGTCAGCACGACGTCAGGAACGGAAGTGTGTGGCCTCATCAACCTGCTGCTCCCGGCCCTGTCACAACTGCGCCAGCAGGTAGCGCTCCCATGGCGGATGTCTATAGGCAGCAGGACTTACTCTCTATGCCCCAAGATCATCTCCTAGGTCTCAACCGCATGCCCCACCCAACCACTTCGACAGCATATGATACCTCCGCCTACACCACCTCTGCTTCCCCCGTTAGCACCAGCTATCCTCCTTCGACATCACAGTATGAGCTCGGTTACCCACCCGCCACCATGAGGGGGGCCTTTGGCATGGCTCCTGATGACACTGCGAGGAGGTATTCACAGCAGTAAGTACTCTCTGGGTTTGTCCTGTACATCTTACCAATACTAACCCACCTACCCAGGGGAATTCAACCTGATGACCGGAGAAGCTTCCAAGATGCGCTTGAAGCTAGCCAAGGCATGCTTACCATGAGCCAAGAGACACCAAGGAATATCTACGATGTGCGAAACCGTGCTAGGGGTTCTACAGACTCGTACGGCTTCCCTCAGACGCACTCCACGGGCTCTAGCGTTTCTTCTGCGAGCTTTGGCGGGTACTATGGCGGTTCAGTTGATGGGTCGATCAGCGATTACTCGACCGCAGGCTCTGACATTGAGTCGCTCTCTGGCCGGACACTTCCTCGCCCTCAAGGCTTGATGTCGAGCCAGCCCCCGGCACCACAGTCTATGATGGGCTCCTTCAGCTCCAAGGTGTCAACAAGTACCTCGAAGAAGCACAAGTGCAAGGTTTGCGACAAGCGATTCACACGGCCTAGCTCGCTCCAGACCCACATGTATAGCCACACTGGTGAAAAGCGTAAGGGCTCCTCCATAACGTAGTTTGAGGTTTCGCGCCTGCTAACAATTTTCACAGCCTTCCACTGCGAAGTTGAGGGATGCGGTCGCCAATTCTCAGTTGTCTCTAACCTCAGGAGACACAAGAAGGTCCACAAGCCCCAGAGCGAGACGCCATCTGAGACTGGTTCCGAAGCGGGCCAGCACTCGGAATAAACTATCCGATGCATCTCGCGGAACTCTTCTTTTTTTACATCATGCCCCTCGATAGACTACACACTTTAATTCTCAACATTCGCTACATGTAACACTATCGGCACCGGAACCCCTCAGCATATCACACCACGGTCTATATCGATCCCGGGAAAAAATGGATTCGAAAATCGACATAAACAATTGCGACTCGCTACCGCCTACCAAGTACACGAAAGGGGTCGGCGGTACCCGCTCCGCATCTCATAGACTTACGTTTCGCAAGGAGGGACAGCAGGCGATCCCTCCATCATTCCCTGCTGTCGGTCATTGGCAGCAGAGGCGCTCGGCGTTGGAGTTCAGGTAGACGAGACTTGTCGATCACAACGAGCAAGCTGCCCCGCATGGACCGCCAACCGGGGGAAGCTGGCGAACATCTTTTAATCGTTTCATTTTCCTTTTGGGTTCATTGGTTGATTACGTGGGGAAAGAACGGAGAAGATACCAAGGGGGTCATCATCCAAGGGAGGTTGCGAAAGGAAGGGCGCCTTTCCACGGGGACCACAAATCTCATGAACCGGCGTTTCGGTGGGCTTGCTTTTCAGATCTTTGTTTTTGTTGCATCCGGGAATGCCTTTTCTCTACTGTCGTTTAAGAGATACACTCACACAGGTTTGGTTGGAAATGGTTTCAGGTTTCGGTTGGTCAATCAGGGGTTTTTCCACATATCATCATCGTTTGATCAGGGCAAGAAGAAGAATACCCAGCTTGGACATATTTGATTGGCCTATCGGAAGGAGGGAAGGGGAAACAGGCTCGGTAGATACCACTATATGGCGACGACTTCAAAAGGATGTTACAAAGAGCGGAGGAACATTCATGTATCATCTAAGCTCAAGCACATTGCGAAACCTAATTATGTACTACTACAACTATCAAACTTGTCACTACCAAGCACTGCAATGTTCCCAAAAGAATTGCTCAATTGTGATACTGAATGCGAAAGAGTTCGCCTCGAGTTCGCGTCTGTCTTACCGTCCAGAATTCCTCCCTCCAATGAGCGCACACACAAAAAACTCATCGTCCAATCAATATGCCTCCACCCAATTCGATATTACAAGCAGCTAACCAGCATAGCCGTCCGTTTCAGATTCGAATTGCCCATTTACCTTTGCTTCCCCCATACTTTTCCTTTAACCATATTGTAACCCTTCAGTCCTACCCTGACTTGACTGACTCGCTTGAGTCGCCTGACTAGACCGGGCACGGTATAGGGAAGAAATTCGGACGTCACATCGCAGTGGTTGCGCGCAAGTTAAGTTGGTGCTTAGACTAGCCCAGGTTTATTTTTTTCTCACTACGGTTCCTAGTTCCTACTCTCTTCCCGTGAACATCTCAATTTCAGTCTCACAATTTCCTGATGAAGCATACGGGGTTATCAAGGTTGAACAAGGTTCCGGAAGGCCGTGTAAATCTTTTTCTTGATAAAGCCTAGCATGGCATTCACATCAAGGCTTGTGCTAACTACATTGACCGGAATAGGGGCCCACCACAATTTCAGGAGAAGGGCATCGGGATACCCAGACAGGGAGGAGGAAGAGTGAAGAGGATGGAGAAGGATGAGAAGGAGGCTGAGTCGGGCGCATCTGCTCGATCTGGTACCGAAGCCAGCGAGCCAACGAAGCCAATGTGTGAGGAGCTCCGCGCATACAGGCATACCTAGATGTGCCAGACAGGGGACGGAAGGGAAGAGAGGAGGAGGGAGAGACAGACACGGAAGATCCGGGCGCTGAGAGGGCGGGTTGCATTGCGTGCKTTCCCCCCATTCCCCGTCTTCGGTGGAGGACGAGTGTCAAGCTCCCCAGGGCGACAGACGGCGGAACAGGAAGCAGGGCGCACTATGGAAGAGATCACGGTGCGAGAGGGAGTCGGACTCGACGACGCATGTTCCGAATGCTGACTGGCCCGAATAGGAACCGCGATCACGTTTCACACACAAACAGCAACTCCATCAACCCACATTCCGCCCATAGAGGAGATAAGAGAGGGCGTATGTGTATATGCTTTGCTCAAAAGGGAAAGCGGAGAGAAGGAAAGGAGGTGTGAGAGAAGGTGTGTGATCGTCGCCACATGTCTCTCATTGCCTGGTTGTCCACGAAGCAGGACGCTTCCATTTTTCTGGCTTCTATGCCCATCGATCTCCGGGGTTTGTGCTTGGATTCATATGAGATGGATCTCTTTGTAACGAGACAAGCATCTGGTATCAGCTGAATTGCCCAACGAGCGGGGGAGAGGCGAAAAGGGGGCGTCCCATGGTAATGGTGGATACACGTGAGAGTGTTTCTGTACACCAAGGCATATTGCAAATGAAAGACGGACGCAGTGTGGATGGGTGGATGGATGATGGATGGTGCACGAGCGAAGCGTGCTTCTATGTGATGAGGCATGCATATTCATCTCACGACAACATGTATGAACCCAGTAAGTGCTTCGTATAGACACCTGTCCAAGGCAATGCCTTACTAACAACGAGCCGGAGAAAGGCAACGACCGACCAGGACTTGAGGCGGACGACCGCGAGATGGCATGACAGATGGATGAGATTGAACTCTTGAGATGGAGATGAGATGAAATGAGATGAGATGGGTTTGGAAGGTCCCTGGAGGGTCCCTGGAGGGCTGTCTCAAAGCACGACTGGCACCCCGACACCGCCGTCCCATGGCCGTGACCGCTTGGTCCGCGGCGTACCGCACCGCTCCGTGGAAGCACCGCACAGGACATATCCAAGGACGACAACAACGCCCAACGCACTTGCATGACTTGTTGCTGGCGTGTCCTTACTCGTGCAGGCGAGGAGAGAAGCTCTCTGATGATGGGCCGGGGTGGAGTTTATGGGTAAGCCCCAGTCCTAAGACCTTGACGGCCTCGTTTCAGATTGCGCAAATCAGTTCCTTTGATGGAGAAGAGGCAGATGTGACGGGCCATGTAGGGCGGGGATTCCTTGTCGGTGGACGGTGGTGGATGGTGAAGAAAAGCTTGACTGGACGGGGTGTATGGGGAGACTTCTGATCGTTGCCCGGACGGGCAAGTGCTTTTGAGAAGAGCCGTACCGAGGCGGTGCGTTGACCGGCGGAAAAGTGGACGGTCGAGTATGGAAGCGGTGGTGATCGGCGGGCATACAGATTCGGAGTGGGGATGGACTGAGCCAAACTGGGGAAATGGAACTGAGAAGGTTCAAGGAACGGGCGAGGTTCGGTAATGGGTTCACCTGGCTTCTTTCTTTCGAATTAGGTAGCACGTGCCGTGTAACGCAAAGGGAAGGGATTGAAGGGGTTAGAGGGATGATCGTCTCCTTTGTTTATGGACCCTCTCAACCTCTCTTGTCAGCGACCGTGATGCCTTCACCAAGGCACCGGACAGATGTCTTACCACCTGGTGGAGAGGCATTACGTCGTCAAGCTCACGGCGTAGGATGTGGTGACGGAATGCGGGGCGTCTCCGAGTTGGCATAGCACAGGCTGGTAGCTGGCAGGCTGATAGAGAAGAGAGTGAGCTGGTTTTCGGTCCCTGATTCCTTGCATCGGGGCAGGGCCTGGGTTTGGCAAGCAAGGCAAGTTGGTGCAGAAATCCTATTCGACATTGGAGGTCTAGGTTGCATGTCTTCCGTCCGCTCTCCTTGCCTTGGTTTGGGCGAGGCTGGCATGCGAGGGGGAGGGGCCAGGAGAGGGGCAAGAAGCCAAGAGGGGCCGGGAGGAAGTCGTAACCATCCACGCTTTCCACGTTTGACGGCTTTGAGGTTCGGCTCACTGCCACTGGACAAGGCGGGTCAAGACGGGGGAAGGAGCACGCATTGCCGTGGTTTTGGGAAGGCTACCTATGTCGTCAACATCATGTACCTTATTAGCTGGAACAGAAGAACCGAGCATGATGAACTTTTGAGGAAGTTGTGGCTCCTTGTGAAACAATCGCCAGAAACTCGTATAGAAAACCGCAAACTGGAGATAGTACTGTAACGATACTATACGTAATTGGGTAACTGACAACCGACGCTGGTTGGCCGGGATGGGCGCCACATGGCTGGCTACCTACTCGCACCGTAACAGTTGGGCTGGTTGATAGTAAGATCATTAATATTATCAACACCCATCCCCGTGGTCAGCAACACCGACGGCGATTCTTCTAATGGTGTCGTTAGACCCGACAATGACGTCGGTTGTCAGCAACCGAGTCTGGCTGCCGCGGTAGTTGCGGCGGCGGCGGCACAGAATACTTAACGTGGCCAGTTAAGCACGCAGGCACGATATTAGCTGGCCGAAGGGTTCCTTTGGTTCCTTTCAAAGGGTGTGGTGGTTTGGATGCCTTACCCAGTGCGCATGGCAAAGACGGGACTAGCCAATCATGGGCACCGGCGTATGCTAACGGATCTTCAGGGTCCTTTCTGAGGCTTGTGCTGCTGCCCGACAATCGCGCGGGGAAGCACCACTCTCCTATTGGCACCAATGCGCTCAGGGGAGAGCCAAAGGCAACTTTGGCTATGACACTGTATCCAAAGGGCACAGTTAGTCGCGATTCATGAAACCGATGGTGTCCTGGATGCCGCCCTGTTCTGGTTCGATATGGGGCCCAAGTTTGGGAAAGGCCAAATGTGAAATTGTGAGAGGTTGAGGTGCGCTCAGGGTACGGCGCAAATGCATTGTCGCGCTGCGGAGGACCGATGACGGCGGCCAATCGAGTACAGGCGCGGCATCCAAGATTTCGTCACAGTGGAGGGATGGTTGAGGTTGCCGTGGTGGCAGTGTTCGCCGACCTCCACCATATCCCACCAGCCGGATCTGGTTCCTGGCCAGCCAATGTCAGCCAAAACGGACCAAAGGGGACCTGAAGATGCGAGCCGGTGCGAGAGATGTGCCAGGGTCCCCGTCTGGCAACTGTCAGGATGTCCAGGACGTCCAGGGACGGAATCAGAACCGCGCTTCCCAGAGTGGTGAAAAAGGGCCACGATGAGGGTGGGTTGAGGTGACTAAGGTGTGAGCAAGTACATGTCGTGATGTTCCATTCGATGTAATGTTATTTTGGCCCCCAGTATCCCTCGGAGGGTACCCATGCTGGTTAGATTGGTGCTGTTACGGTAACTGTCATGGAAGGCCACAGTGAGGTTGACGAATTACAGAAGGAACGGACGTGGTTTTTTTTCTCGAGGGCACGTCGTCTAATTCCATGCCGCATGACGTCATGTGGCTTTGGTGGCTAACCCTTCCGCTAACCCCTGTGCAGTTACGCAGGGCGGGCAGGCCCAACCCTCGTTCTTGCCGCACCGTTTTGGCCCCACTTCAACCCTTGGCCGAACCCCAATGACGCCGCTGAGAAATTTGAGAGGCTGTCAAATGGTGGAAAGCGGCGCCGGGACCGGAGTAACGGAAAGGTTTGTGGTTTCAATGTTTTTGTAACAAAGGTCAGCGGCCATTCCAAAGACACAACTAAACTCTCTCTACTCACTGTCGTAAAGTGGAAGGGGGAAAGAAAAAAAAAGAAAAAAACTTTTCGGGCTGCATGCTTGTTACTGCATGTGCCAAGGAAGAAGGAAATGCAGTGAAAACGGTACAACGTTGTTGGCAGCACCCCGTGTGCATTAGCTCGTCGACACAACGCACACAGTGGAATGAAAGATTCACAGATTGTTCTGCAATCTTTTACTTTTGGCTTTGACACGTCTCCGATCTCTACTTTGCCCAGTACGCGCCCAAGTGGATGGGCGAGAGTCAGTCAAACAACGGCGTCCTTTTTGGCAGATTAAACGTTGACAATTTCAAGATCGATCCAGATAAGGTTGCCTCTCACCGTTACTTTGCACTGCCGAGGCGCGACACATGAAACACCAGATGATCTCATCTGACCGGGGATTCCTTTCGACTGAAATTGCGACTGCAACGGCGCGGTCCTGGGCTTCCATTGTTATTGCTGGACATTGGGGCGGGTTGAGCTGAACAGATTCAGCCATTACAGCTGCCATACCGACTCCATCCGTATACACCACCACCAAAAAGAAAAAGAAAGACAACACCAGTCCACCTTCGGTCCTACGACACACACGACCAACTGCATAATCAATCTGATATGTGTAGATTAAATCGACGCCGCCAATGCCAATCAACAACAGTGCGTGAATCCCACCACGACACGACCATCCAATCCTCCAGTTTGACCAACCCTTCAACTGGACGAGTGATTTAAAACCGCATTTCCAAAATGCCATGTTGCGTCGGGCCAAATTGCCATCACTTAGTGTCACTTTCACCAACTTTCATTCCCCACCGCAAGTCCGCAACCGCAACCATCACTGAATGAGAGGGAAAGCGCGGCGCCAGGACCGGACCAGCACCACGACAGGAACGCAACCCACACACTCTGTCTTTGCACACGTCCACCGTATCAACACAAAACACTCATTCCTTGATGCATTGATTGCATTCACATCTATCTCCATATCATGCCCCGCTTCACTCCGTTACGCGTTACGGATCCCACAAGTTTTTGTTCGTCTCGGTCTCCTACTTTCGGTTTCCCTTTCTGGGTCCCCTTTCCCTTGGACCAGGGGACGCCAGGGAGGGGCCAAGGAATCAGGTAAGTTAGGCTGATGGGAGACCAGGGGTCTGCTGGCGGTCAGCCAGTAGCAGTCCCCCTTTTCCTTGAGGCTCAAGCGAGACTCCATTAACTTGAACACAAGTCGGTGTCACCTGCTTTGTCGTTACTGCGGTATGGTTCAAGGGTTCAAGGGCTTCCCTGGTGACATAGTGATTTTTTTTCCCTTCTTCCTACATCCAGTCCGTTGTCGTCGGGCAGCTGGCAGGAATCTCTGCCCCTGGAGACAGATCCTGACAGGTTCAGTCTGGATAGCGAGGGGGTCACTTGTTGACGACCTGAGTGTCAGGTCCATCTAGCTGAAATAGTAACGAGTCGGGGCTTCTGCTTCTGGAAAGTTGGAAACATCCTTGGACCCCTATTCCACCAGACAGACACGGGTTACCCTTTACATACTGTGTATACACACCGCCAATTTTGGGTACTGTGCCTGGATTTGACAATATCTGGTCCCTTCATTCAGCTTCACCAAAAGCAGACATTGTATTGTTCACATGTTATTGCCATAGAAAAACCTAGGAACCGTGTTTGGTGCTTCGGTTAGAGAGCTGTGATGCTTGAGTGGGGCGGCGATGGAGGCGGCGGCGGCGGCGATGTTTACTAAGAGTGATGCGTGGGGGTCACCAGGGTTACTACTTTTACAGTTTGAACATTGGCTTCTGAATAGGGGCACACTGTAGGACCGACTAACTACCTAATGGGAGAACACCACCTAGGTACAGTACAGACTACCTACACACAGAGAGAACATGCGCACTCTCTCTAACCACCAGACTACGGACTACCTTACCTACTCGTCCTAACATTATGCATCCTCTAAGCTGGCTCAGATAGATGCAGTACGTCGAGTCCGGAAAATGACAAACACCAAACCTGGTTCCCGATGAGGCATCCAGATACTACACTCTGTCAACTCCCTAGATCTTACACATCTGCACGCCATCACCTGAAGCAAACTGCATGTAGACAAATTTGCCATAGGCTGTGGCTGGCTGGGTTGGAAAAGTCATAGAGCGTATAACTCATAAGTACATTGACGCCCAAGAGGGTTCGGTTCACACAGGGCCTTTGGTGTGGAAAGGAGGCATCATGTACGAATTGATCCAAGTTCAAGAAACAGTATCATAGCTTTCTAGTTACAGGGCACTCGCTCACTCGCATCTCAGTAAACTATCAATGAAGAGGTCGAAGCGGTCGAAGTCAGGATTGATGTTGTTTACTCGAAAATGTCGGGTAGGGGCAGATCAGATGTTGGCTGTCAATTGACAGATGCCAGTTGTATCCGAGGCACAGAAACATAGCAAAAGCCCATGCGGTTGGGGGCTTCACTACAGCTCATAGAAGTCACCTACCTATGCAATGATGGACGATTATAATTGCTTCGAGGTCTCGATGGTAGTTATGAACAACCGTTTGATAATGATTTTCGAGTCGAACAAGGATGTAAGCCAAACACAACAGAATAGAAGATTGAGTAGGTAGGCCTTCAATTGTGTACCTGTAGCAGACATTTGTGTATCTCCTCGACCGAGATAAGTAGATCAGTACAGGAGTCACGCGAGGAAAGAACAAACCGGCCGTACCTTCCCCAGACTGGCGGTCGGAGGGTAAACAACTGAAGCGAGGGAGAGCAAGTGGGAAAGCGCAATTAGTCAAATTGGTCGGTTGTCCCTGCCTCCCGCTCCCTCTACAGACACAGGACAAGACGTAAGCACATTGTTAGAGGGAGCTGCATTGGAATGAAGCCTTGGTGGTAAAATGGATGACTGCAATATGTAAGCGAACTGTATGATCTCGTGGGCGACTGTCTCCGATTGAGAGTTGGCTCCAGAGGTCAGCACTGAACAAAAGAAGTGTAAAATTAGATTGGAAGGAGAGTGAAGAGAGAGGTGAAGAGTATTATTTGTCACTCTCTTCCTTAGTCTCTCTATGAACGATCTGTTCCCGTGCTAACAGCAAACCCCGACGCACTGCGCATCGTTACGCCTTGGTTCTCTCTCCCTCTCTCCTTGAGTGAGAAAGTGAATATTCGATCAGTCACGAATCAACTTCGAGAAAGCAGTGCCCATGAAAGGAACTAGAAGAGCGGAACGAGAAACCTATTTTCGTGCTGGTGTTTCTCGAAGGATATCGGAGTTGAGATGGCGAGCGGGTGAAGGTTTTGCAGGACGTTCAAACTGATATCTCTAGATAGACGGACGAGGAAACAATCACTTCAGGTTGAACAAAGCCCAGTTAACGAAAAGGTCATGACTGGACGTATTGCCAACTGAAGGCTGTAGCTAGCCAGCTATTTTCTTAAGGGAATTGGGAAGTCGGAAAAGGTTCAACAAGCACGGGGGGTTCAAGAGAAGCCCGAGAGAGGGATCATCGACAAACTCCTTCATTATGCATTTATCCTTTCTTGCGCTCACCTGCTCGCCTGCCCTAAACTCTACAAGAGTATATCTAACAACCTAGCTACTCCCTAACCTAACAACAACAACCATCCGTTACAACATAGAATGCCCATCATCTCGATGTCCTAACCAATACGACAAACGATGACATTGGCACAAAACCGCGTTTTATAGTGTATATCGCACATAAAACCACAGTGGCATCACTCGATTCTTCTTTTGCTGTGCGCGTGTGTTTATGTGTGTGAAGCCTTCAATAGCGCATAACGCGCCCAAAACCCAAGCCGCTTCGATGAAAATATCGTGTTTGTTCCCCTCGTCGTCATAACGAATCTGAATCATATGAACAAGAAACCTGTTTGCTCCCGCTAACCTCCCTCCCATCGCATCGTCTAAAGCACAATCGCCAACTCCGTCCTGTCGATACCCTCCTCAATAAGGTTAGGGTAGTACGGCACCATAGCGTCCGCGCACTGGACATACGCATCGTTGTACAGACGCCAATATGGTGTCCGGACCTTTCTCGCCGGGTGGAAAAGACCGGCCCAGACGTAGTTGAGGACCAAGCCCGGACCGACAGCCATCCTGATGGCCTCGATAGCCTCGACAATGCGGTCGATAACGTGGGGGCTGGTCTCGAACAGGTTGGGATACAGCAAGTTGAGCAAGTGGACCATGGCATCCTCGCAACCGAGACCGACGACGCCAAGGGCAATGTGCTTGACGACACTAGCGGCTGTTTGTCTGTGCACTTGGTCTCTGTCGATGAGGGCGTCCTCCAGGAGCGGCGTGACGGCGTAGACGTAGTCCTTTGCCATCTCGCCAATGTACTCGAAGAGGAAGGAGAGCGACTTGAGCACACCGTTCTGGACGTTGAGCTCGGGGACGCGGTACTCGTTCATGAGGGCGGGCAACACAGTGAAGGGCGCGCATGTCTCGGCAACGATACCGATGGCGACGGCCGTGTTGACACGGGACTGACGCTCCTGGACGCGGAGGTTGTTCAGAAGGGTAGCAAGGACATCCTGAGGGCCAATGGCCTTGGCGATGAAACCGAAAGTGTTGTTGGCAGCACGTCTGATGCCCTTCTTGTGAGCCTTGAGCATGTCGAGAAGCTCAAAGCAGATACGCATCCACTCGCGGGCGTTGACACTCTCGGGACCGCGATCGGCAATACGACCTACAAGATCAATCGTGTTCTCTTGTACCTTCTCGTGTCGGTTACGAAGAATAGGGGTAAGACGAGGCAAAAGATCCTTGATGGGGGGCTGCATCTGGCTGATACCCACGACAGTAACAATGGAGCGGAGAGCACCAAGAATAGAGCCAAGAACCTCGGGATACTCCTCACCGAGGTACTCGTAAAGGACAATACCAAGCTTACCCATAAGGGCATCCTCACCGCATTGCTTCATGACCATGGCGATGCGGGAGATCAAATCAGCTGCTTGCTGTCGTACAGTAGCTGACTTGTTGTTCAGACGCCAGAGAATGGTGCTGACAATCTGAGGAAGGTAAGGCTTGCATCGGGTGCCTAGTGCGTTAACCACCGAACCGAAGCCGTTGAGCATAACGATGTCCTCAACGCTCTGTTCCTGGAACGCATGAAGAATGCCATCAATAAGGCGTTCTTCCAGACGCTCGCCAATGTCGGCAGCACCGAGAGAGGCCACAATCTTCTCGACCGTCTCCACCGTCATCTTACGATAGGCTTCGCTCTCATCCTTCAGATTGGCAACGATCCTTTCCAGAATCTCGCTGACACCGACCTTTTGGCCAATATCAACGGTGGTCTCAACAACCTGTCGGTAGTTGCGCTTGTCCAGGGCCATGCGCCGTACCCAGAAGCTCTTGAAGAACTCGTCCAGCACATGCTCCTTCAGGTATCCAGCCGTTACTCCGTCGGTGGCGGCGCACTGTGAAATCACCTTTAGCACAACTTTCTTCATCTCTTCATCTGGAGAGGCAAATTCTCGTAGAAGAATCTCCATGATTTGACTGGTGTAATAGTTGGCATAGTCTTCATCCATAAGCGGGATGATATAACCGACAGCCTTGAGGAAACCCGCCAGACCCTTGCCTCGCTGCTTTCGGGCACCGGTCCAGAGAGGGTTGAGGATGTCATCGAAGCTCTCGATACCGTAGGGGTTGGATGCCTCGGCGAGAGCTGCGATGGCCAAACTGGTCACTGTGCGAACTTTGGTCTGTTCATCGTTCAGATTGGGTCCGATACAGTCAACTAGTTGCTTGAGATGGGGCAAGACGGCGCAGCCCATCAGGATGGGAATCTGCTGGACAATCTTGACACCTGTGTGACGAGCCTGCCACGACTTCTTGCTTCGGCACACAGCTCGCAAGAAGGGAAGCAGAGCTGGGATACCCAAAGCGGAAGCAACCACGGCAAAGGCTCTGGCAGTAGTGTTTCTGACATACTCATCGACGTGATCAATATCTGGACGCATGACACTGATCATTGTGGCAAGACCAGCAGCCTTGCTGAGGTTCGAAATAATTTCCCGACCCTCAACACGGGCATAGTAGTCCTGATCGATAAGAAGAGGTTCAATAACGACGAGAATCTTGTGAACGTATGGTCGAACCATGTCATCGAGCTTGTACAAGATACGATCGATGACCTTGACGAGAAGATGGCGTTCCTGATCCTCCAACGTCTTCTCCATGAGTAGAGGAAGGATTTGGTTGAAGAGGGGGCCGGCACCGAAGTTGCGAGCATTATCTGTCAATTGTCTGAGCGCAGTCTTTCTCATGGGAGGAGTACCGTTCTTGACCTTCAGCAGGAGCCTCATAATCTTTCTCTCCTTGAGCTCTTCGACGCTCAAGCTTTCCTCATTAGCTCCATCAGTAAGCTTGCCGAAGTATGCCATGTCTTCCGGCTTGAAGAATTGCAGGTCTCCCACACCGGGGATCTCCTTTGGTACCTGCTGGCCCGTCATCCGCCCGCTGTCAGGGTCCTGCATCATGAAGCCCGTTGTTGGGGCCGGAGCCTGCATCAGCTTGTGTGCCGGTGCTCGCACGGGGGCATACCCTGGTGGCGGATCAAGAATCTTGTAACCTTGCTCGGGGCCTGGAAGCATGGCATCCAGCTCCTCGTCGCTAAGCGGCGCGTATCGACCGGCCGCATCAGTGCCGAAAACTGGTTGTACGACGGCGGTCTGGGTAGGGTGCATCGGGGTAGCTAGGCCGACATTGCCAACGGGAGTGGCAGAAGGCGCCTGGTCCCAGCGGGATCGCTTCTTGGGTTCTGCCCCTGGAGCCCCTGGAGCGGGAACAGATGGTGCTTGATCCCACCTAGACCTCTTCTTGGGCTCTGGTGCCGGGGTGGCATCATCTGTAGAGGCGACATCCCATCTCTTCTTGCGCTTCCGGCCAGCCGCAGCTTCAGTAGAGCCAGCCTCCTCGTTCTCCTTGTCACCGGAATCCTTGAGGGTAGGCTGGTGCTCCTCGACAGGGCCGCCCTCCTTCATCTTCTGTTCGATGGCCCGCCGTACGCGCTCTTCCTCTCGCTCAAGCTCGCGGCGTTCCATGATTTCCCGGTAGCTTTCTCCTTCCTCGGCGGCACCTGCCTGGCGGTTGGCAGCAAAGGGGTCGGCTCGTGTAGGGGTCAGAACGCGGTCGAATCGGCGCTTCTGGTAGTCGGTCTCCCTGTCGGTGATGCGGTTGCTCTTTTCGCCCCGGCCAGCCAGGGGATCATCCTCCTCGACGCCATCGCCGCGCGCGAACTCATCGATCTGGGCTCGGGTGGCGGTGTACTGTCCTACTAGGCGGCGACCGGAATCGGCATCTTCCATCTCTTCATCGTCGCCATCGGCAGCGGGTAGAGTCGTGTGGTAGCCCGCGAACTTGTCGCCATTGTCGCGTTCATACAGGTCGGTGTCCCAGACCTCTCCCATCTTGGCTTTGGTATTGTTGTCGGATCGTTGGTTGGCAGGATCAAAGCTGCGTGAACCGCTCTTGGCGGCAGCAGCAGCATTGCGCTCCTGCTGGAGCTTCTTGATCTGCTCAAAATCCGAGTCCGACATGGTGCTGGCCGTATCCTCCTCGTGTCATGTCAGGTTGGGGTCGTCGTGATAATGTCCAGCGCGCCGCGGGGGTGATTGGTGGTATGTAGTCGTGAGGAAACGGGACGTGATGAAGTGGCGCTGCCCGTGGGTAATTGGGTGGAATAGGATATGGTAACTGACGGGGCAGTTGACGTTGACAGTTGACACTTGTCGTGATAAGCTATCAGCAAAGGAAGGACGATGGAGGCAGAAGGATGCAGGTGTCGGCTGAAGACTGGCGCAGTGGATGCGGTGCACACGCCTTCCCTGAAATTTTGGCCAGCGACTGGTGACGGGACGTGAGCAAGCGAGCTGACACGGGCTTGGCAAGGCTGCACCTGAAGTTTCCACTCTAAGTGGCGCCCCAAGTTCATTAGGTAAGCAGTCCAGACCTCGACGCGTTTCGATCGCTGTGGGGAGCAGGGGAGCTTCCACTTCTTGTTCCCGCCACTGAGCTCATGTGGGGGAGCTTCCACTTTCCACAACGAATTTCCATCTCACAACTCATAACTTCATTCGGGCAGAGTCTCATTGTATCCTCATCAGCCTTCTCGACCAACATGACGTCTCAGTCTACGCCACTACTCTATGCCGAGTTGCTCTCAAATATCCGCCAGATATCGCTGGCCATTTCGCTGGGCTCTGCAAGTGATGCGTCAACACGAGTAGTGGTGGCAGCGGATGGGGAGAATGTCGAGCTCAAACACCGTGGAGAGTCCTATACACTGCGCCTACCCTCAAAGGTAGCCCTCGGCGGCGCTATCCTGCCTATTCAAAGGCCCGGTGCCTCTGCGCTCTCCTGGAGGTTACCGTTGGGTCAAGCAACAGATACGGATGCATCATCAGCAGAGTCGTCGACTTGGACAGCTACTGATTTGAAGGCCGGGTCCCAAGTCACTTGTAGGCAATGTCAAGCCGTTGTTGTCAATCAAGATGTCGTCAAGGTCTGGAAAGACCTCCCGAGTGAGAACTGGGCTGAGATGATGGAGTTTTGGCACTGTCACAAACCTGGTGATCACGATCACGATCACGATCATGATGACCATCATCACCACAACAAGTCAAACGGCGTTGCTGCCAACGGGCAGAATGCTAAAGCGGACGACATGAGTCTTGCAGCTCGAGGATATGGAGCGAGCTCGGTCATCTCGGCGCAAAAAAGTGTTGGGTTTGTTGACCTGACAACGCTGTTATTCGTGGAGCAGGACTGTTCCAACATCACAGTAAGTCCATATGTAGCATGCTCAACGTTTGGTCAACTCACCATTTCAAACTGCTTCTCTTGAAATGTTTGCAACACAACTGGGCATCAAGAAGGTAGCCAAGTCGGCTTCGGCCCCTCAATGGCGTGATTACCGATACAACTGCCCAAAATTAAGCAAAGTCTGTCCCCTGCTTTCGCGGGACACCGAGTGGTTGACGAACCTCACTTCTGTGACGGGGCGCTTCCAATCGGTGGATGATGGACTGAACCTCCGCATTTCGCCAGATCATTCTCAAGTCCTAAATGCTCTGGGATCAACTGGAGGAACATATCCTGCTCAACTCCCCATGCCAGTGAACCTTTCCCCTACGTCAGTTAGTGCTGACCATATGTCCATTCTCTAGTATTCCCTCTCTACCCCTGAGCATGGATCATCAGATAGGCAAGCTGTTGCTTCAGACGAAAGCAGCAACCAGATCCGGAGCCTCAACGTGTTTTGCTCTTCCTGTCAAGCCCAGCTTGGCTTTTACAATTTCCGGACAGCCGCCGTCACCCTCCTAAAGTGGCAAATCTCCTGCGATTCTGTCTCCAACCTCAGCCCAGGGCTTGAAGAGTGTCTCGCAGCGACTCTTATTTCCACCATAGCGCGATCAGGATCCTCCAAGTCTCTGTTACTTCCCATAACAGAGACCATTGCGACCACGGAGGAAGAAGGGGTAGGGAAGGACAAAGTTGTCCACATATGGGTGCTTAACAGCGGTATCGTGTACGCATCGTCTGCCACGGAGACCGGCGCCACGAGGCCAGGAGCTGGAAGTGGTACTCTGGCTATTAAACTGCTTTATCGTTTGGTTCCTCGAGAGGAGGCTGATCATATGCTGGATTCGCTCACTGGCGATGCCCAGGAGGTAAACATTCCGGTGAAGGCCATCCAAGAGGTTATGCAGCATCTAGACAGGAGCAACTCTCTGCTGCCTACCACCGAACGGGTATTCAAGGAGTGGAAAGTGGGTTTACTGAGGCGGTGAATCCGGAGATGGGAACATGTGCTCAAGTTGGTATATATGGGTAACATAGCAGCCCCATTGGCGTTATTCACGACCTCAAACTTGACTCTTTATCCTTTTACTGGATCGTAACGTCCGGGTTGTTGTCGTCTGAACGGTGGCCTCCGGCTCAGCTTTTTGTACCATTTCCACAGCAACCGTTTTCCGTTTCCTAGACTTCGCCGCAGACGTTGTGGCGACGATCTCTTCACTTTCCTCGACCTTGACCACCACTCCTTTCTTTTTCCCGGGTTTGGTCACGGCCTCAGCAGTCGTAACCGTCTCTTGGCTTTCCTCTTCAACTTTCACCGCCCCCTTCTTCACCCCCGCTGCTTGTTCCGAGAACGACTTGAGATTCGCAGTAAAGAGGACACTCTGCGCCCAACCAGCCTGGGGGCCCCAGATCTTCCTGAAATGGTCGCCCACGGCCTCATACATGGCCTTGTTGAGCGTCTTGGTCTTGGCACCCCCTTTCCCACCAAAGTTATAGTCTCTCTGGGCGATTTGCCAAACGTGGGTATCGATAGGAACAGACTCGCCCCAGCCGAGACCCATCAAGCACACACAATCCGACACCTTGGGCCCAACGCCCGGCAGAGTCAGCAGAGCTTCGTGAGCCTTCTTGTACGTCGGTGGATCCTCATCCAAGTCAACCTTGGAATCAACAACATGCTTCTCTTCTGTCCCTTCTTCCTTCTTCACCGAAATAGCCTCCTCAGCAGCCGCCCCTGACGCAGGAACACCCGGATTCCTCAACCTCAGCAACCACTTCTCCCCATAAACCTGTGCCACACACCCCGCCGTTTCAGCAATGTACTTAGCCCTATACCCAAACCCCAGCTCCCTCAAATGGGCCTCGACCCCTTCGCCCGCCAACGCCTCCGGCCCCGGGAAATCGTGGAACGCTTCGCCCTCCACGGTGCCGATATAGGGACCGTAGTGCGTGCACAGCTTCAACACCATCTGGCTGATGCGCGAAATGTTGTTGTTACTGCTGCAGATGAAGGAGATCAGCGTCTCCCAGGCCTCCTGGTTGAGAATGCGGATCCCCGTGAAGGCGGGCGCGCGGCGGGCGAAGTTGGCGTCTGAGAGGGACCATTGGGCGTAGAGGGTGGTGAGGGAGTGGGAGAGGGAGAAGTAGTTGTGGAGGAGGGTGGGGGTGTCGTCTTCGTCTTGGGGGTGTTCATGTTTGGGAGTTGTTGTAGGCCATGTCACTTTGTAGTGAAGGTGGGTGGGATCTTGGCGTAGGGAGATGAGACGGCCTTTGAGGACGCAGTGCCTGGGAAACTGTTAGGACTGGATATTTCGAATAGGAAAATGAGAAGAGGTAATATGTATTCGGACCATTGTTCATTTATCTTGCGCCATCTGAAGGACTGGCCGCATCGGAGTGTGGTTTCGATGCAAAGCTCTGTGAGACTGATGGGCAGTTTGCGCCATTCTGTGACCTTTTGAGCCACCATGTGGAATAAAGTTTTAAAATTGGAATCTGAACAGAAGGAGCGCGGGTTCGTTCACTCTTGTCGAGAATAATCTTTTTTGATAACTTTCAAGTCAATCAATGTAATAGGTGGAAATCGTTTCCCTTCGTCATGATAAATTTCATCTTCAAGGGGGAGGTGCACTGTAAACTGCACTGCGGTAGTGGCCAGCTGCTGAAGGTTTGTTGCCACGCCAGGGCGTCAAACTCCTTGTGAACGAATGGGTGGAACCGAATGCACGGAAACAAAACGCGCTAGGCTCAAAAGGGACAAGCGCCCTCTACAGTAACAGCAACGGCCGCTGGAAAAGTTGCAGCCTCGCGATCAACGACGAGACTCGCAATTGGAAGCTCAAGCAAAGCCACTTTCCATTTCATCAAACACTCCCAGAACCATTTTCCGCTTCTTTGGCGCAACCATCTCGTACCGTCTCTTTTATACTTAACGAGATCTGTGTTGACCATGAACGGGGACACCTATTCCTCCAGAGGTATGTTGGCACTGACCGTGGCTACCCGCTAGATCTCAACTTAACCGTGGCGAAACAGACAGCGGCCGACACGGTTCGTCTCGCGACTATCCGGTAAGTGCCCCTCGTATACAAGGTTGACATCGGTCATTGCTGCCGTCATAAACTAACCCATCAACAGGCCTCGAGACGCGACCGCGATGACAGACGTGACCGTGGAGATCGGAGTGACCGAGGCAGTGGACGCAGACGCTCTCGCTCTCCCGCCGACTACCGCAGCAGCCGACCCCGTCGCGAAGACGGCGATTTCGACGCTTATTCATCGAGCCGCAGCCACCGCGACCGCGAGCGAGAAGATAGATACTCTGGCCGCGACCGTCGTGGACCCGATCGTGGTGAGAGGGAGTGGGATCGCGACAGGGGCGCCGACCGTGGAGCCGACCGTGGAGCCGACCGTGGAGCCGATCGTGGTGCGGACCGTGGCGCCGACCGCGGGGCCGAACGTGGAGGTCGCAACCGGCGGGACGATGATGAAGGCGGCCGTCGCCGGGAAAGAGATCGCGATGTGATGGGAGATGATCGCCGCGGTGGAGGCAGAAGGGACAGAGAGGCGGACAGGGAGCGCAGGAGGAGTGTCTCGCCGCCCCCCAAGAAGAGGGAACCGACACCCGACTTGACCGATGTCGTTCCCGTTCTGGAGCGCAAGAGGCGCATGACACAGTGGGATATTAAGCCTCCCGGATACGGCAACGTCACCGCCGAGCAGGCCAAGCTCTCGGGCATGTTCCCATTACCCGGCGCGCCACGACAACAGGCCATGGACCCGACTAAGCTTCAGGCCTTTATGACCCAGCCAGGTGGAGCCGTCAACAGCGCCGCCCTCAAGCCGACAAACTCCCGCCAGAGCAAGCGACTTATTGTTTCGAACATCCCGCCGTCAGCGACCGACGAGAGCCTGTTGGGCTTCTTCAACCTTCAGCTCAATGGCCTAAACGTTATCGATAGCGCGGATCCTTGCGTCCAGTGCCAAATATCCCCCGACCACAGCTTCGCCATGCTCGAGTTCAGGGACAGCCCGGATGCGACAGTCGCTCTGGCCCTTGACGGTATCACCATGGAGGCCGAGGATGCCAATGGTGCTGCTGGTGCCGGTGGGCTCAAGATTCGCAGGCCGAAGGACTACATCGTACCTGCAATTGTCGAGGACCCCAACTACGACCCCGATTCGGAGGTTCCTTCCAGCATTGTCATCGACAGCCCCAACAAGATCAGCGTCACCAACATCCCCGCATATCTCACCGAAGAGCAAATCATGGAGCTCCTGGTTAGCTTTGGAAAGCTTAAGTCCTTTGTGTTGGTCAAGGATAAGCATACAGAGGAGTCGAGGGTGAGTCTATCGGTCCCTTGTACCGGCGAACTGACCTGCTAACATGTCCTAGGGTATTGCATTCTGCGAGTACCACGACTCTTCGGTCACATCTGTCGCTATTGACGGCCTTAACAACATGATGCTGGGCGATAGGGCGCTGAAGGTTCAAAAGGCCAGCTACGGCATTCAACAAGTCGCCGGAGAACTGAGTGTAAATGCCATGTCTATGCTTGCTGGTACCACTTCCCTGGATGGCGACGTTAGCAGGGTCGTGCAGCTCCTGAACATGGTTACCGCGGACGAGTTGATGGACAACGACGATTACGAAGGTTTGTTCGACATTCCAGTTCCATGAGCAGTTTCTGCATACTAACAAGCACTTCAAGAAATTCGTGATGACATCCAGGAAGAATGCGAAAAGTTCGGCACCATCGTCTCCCTGAAGATTCCCAGGCCCACTGGCGGAAGCAGGCAGTCTGCCGGTGTCGGCAAGATCTATATCAAATACGAGAATTCGGACCAAGCAACGAAGGCCCTGAAATCGTTGGCAGGAAGGAAGTTCGCTGACCGCACGGTGGTCGCAACATACTTCCCTGAGGTTAGTATCATCAGCCTCGTTTTGACTTACTTTGCCAGTTATACTGACAATCCCCACAGGAGAACTTTGACGTCAACGCCTGGTAAAGTAAGACAAGCAGTAAAGTAGGAGAATGGATATGTCTATCTGTATTGAAAGGAAGAGCAGTAATCGTGCATGGTACAGCCTGGTTTTATGGTTGATGGCGAGGAAACAGTTAGAACAACGTCATTGGTACCAAGGTTCGGTCCTCTCCTTGAGGTTATCGTTGGAGTCACAGCGGCATGTACAGATATTGGTGGAATTTCAGCCGCAGGTACCGATAGGGCGCTCAAAAACAGAAGAGGTCACAGTTCCAATCTACACAAGTGTGTTCGATTGCATGCCAAACGTTCACGCTACATCATCAATCAACAAAGGAACTCGCATTGGGATCACTTCATTATCATTATCCTAGTCTAAATATTCGGGTTTGCCAACCAACGCCTATGACGACGCGACAACCGCTCACGCAAAATGCGCTACATGCCGTGACGGCCTCAAAATCTCAAGGATAGAAAGAAACTCCTAAATCTGAGGCAATGTTAGCCTGAGCTCATTTCCAATTGTGCCGTAACAAGAAATGTAGTGAGAGCCATTGGTTTCAGAAGTCCGTTTAATTCATCAAGTCCCGAGGGACCTTAACATAAGAGGTACCAGAATAAAGTATAAAGTGTGTATCATCAGGATAAGGAGGCTCGAGAGGGGAGGTGTAGCGGAAGCAGTGATAACTTACCAGAATGAGTAGAATACCAAGTCGGCCGTCATGGTCATGATTCCTGATACTGCCCAGCTTCAGTTTGAGCTGAATCTGGCAGGACTGCAATAACGCATGTCTCTGGAGATCATGACCAAATGCTGTCGAGTAGCATGGTGAAACGGACCAACGGCCGACCTGGCGATGATTGGAAGAAGATCCAAAGTGCGACGGGAAAGGTTTGCTAGGAAACTTTTTTATGCTTGGAGGAGCAGACGCGGGAGATGCCAAGAGAGAAAAGTTCAAGTCAGGTCCCCACTCACGTGAATGTGGAGCCTGAACTGCGAAATTCAGTGCTTGGCAACCAATCAGAGTGCTGACCCTAACAGCCTGACTAAGCAAGCGAATTTTCCCAGCCCACAGCGAATATCGCACGACCGCCAAACCGCCCGCCCGGTGATATTTTCTTCGTACTTCTCTGTCGACGACAAGCCAGCCGAAGTCACTCCCCCGACAACCGCAGCACCACCAAATCATCCAAAATGGGCCGTATGCACTCCAAGGGCAAGGGCATTTCTGCCTCCGCGATCCCCTACTCGCGCAACCCCCCCTCGTGGCTCAAGACCACCCCCGAGCAGGTCGTCGACCAGATCTGCAAGCTCGCCAAGAAGGGTGCTACCCCCTCCCAGATTGGTGTCATCCTCCGTGACTCCCACGGTGTTGCCCAGGTCAAGGTTGTCACTGGTATGTTGAATCCGCGAAGTCCTCGAGAATTGGCGATAACGGGAACGAAATGCTGACGGTGGTGGTTCTGCAGGTAACAAGATCCTTCGTATCCTGAAGTCCAACGGTATGACTGCCTACTACTCCGACGAATTCCCTTGAATTTGCACACGCGAAGTGAAACGAACAATCGAATCGCACGATATTCCCCCGAATTTTACCGGCCCTCGAAACTCAAAACTCGATGCAAATGGGCACATGTCCCGCGAGTCTTCTCAGCTCTCGCCCAGCCCGCCGCGCGCGTAGCCTTTAATGCGCACCCGTGCCGGATGGAAGATATGGGACATGGAGCGCCAGACGCAGAAAGAACGAGCGAAAGAGCTGGGAAACAAACAACATGTCAAAGACGCATATGCCTCTGTTTGGTCAGATTGGCTGACAGAGTGATGCTATTTACAGGCTTTGCCCCCGATCTCCCGGAGGACCTGTACATGCTCATCAAGAAGGTAAGAAACACCCACCCACTGCTTTGCCCATACGTCATTTCCCACCGGTCACTAACGTTCTGTGACAAATAGGCTGTTGCCGTCCGCAAGCACCTTGAGCGCAACCGCAAGGACAGGGACTCCAAGTTCCGTCTCATTCTCATTGAGTCCCGTATCCACCGTCTTGCCCGCTACTACAAGACCGTCGGTGTCCTCCCCCCCACCTGGAAGTACGAGTCTTCCACTGCCTCCACCATCGTCTCCTAAGCGTAGAGCACGCGCCGCGAGATTTTGGTGAAAGAGGGTGGGCAGCCGAGTCGAGATGGAGTGATCTTTGTCGGCTTCTACGGGTGTCTTCTTTTGCAGCATGCTTAGCATGACGTCTGGTCGATCCACACAAAGTGAAAAGGGCGTTGGGGGAGGAATGGAAAGGAAACTTGCATTCTCGGAATCACTGCAGAGAAGAAAAGCATGGGATGCGGTCTTGCTGCTTAACATGTGCAAATCATCTGCTAGTCGGATGTCTAGCAGCACCCAGGTTCAACGGAGGTTTTTGTTATGAAAAATACAAAGTCCTCTATCCTCTTGCCTCAAATGCTGTTCTCCTGTTTATCCCATTACCACTCTGACGTGAAACCACTGTTACCCTAGCCATAATTAATCGCTTTCATGATATGTCACCCCCCAGGTTCTGTTACGTAGACCATATACGCTCTTTTGTTCACCATTTTTTTCCCCGAACGCCGGAGCTTCTTTCTCTCTTTTCTTCCCTTGTCCCGTCACTCTCAGAATCACAAGTAAAAGTATAGACCTCGTCAAGGTGAGACTCCCCGTAGACCTTATGAGAACTACGGCGGCCGCTGATCACGGCCTCCGGTATGTGCGTTGCTGATTCATGACTGAAGCCTTCTATGCGCTAGTCGAACTTCCATTCGCACCACCACCCCCCTCATACTGTTTAGACCGCTGGAGGAGAAATTCGCCTAGAGCTCGGAGGGGATCTTTTGGTCTGTTTTGTTTCAAGTCAGTTAGCAACCACCACCACAACCAGTCGATCCTTATAGACTTGTGAGGGGCGGGGAGACGGGTAAACATACTGCTCCTTAGCCAACATCTTCATCCCCTCCAACAAATGTCCCGTCACCTTCGTATTCAAGTACTGCCTCACCGGCGCGCCGTGAAGTGTCGGTTCCGTGGGCATGCCTGCTGTGCCCATTAATCCCGGTCCCTGTTGTTGCTGACCCTGCCCTTGACCAGAGGCAGTATCTTGGGGATGCGCAGAAGCAGCTCGTGATGAGCTAGCCCGCTGCTGATACGGTGGTGGTGGTTGTGATTGTTGGTCTTCGGTTGTCGAGCCGTTCGTTGTAGGGGCAGTAGTGCTGCGGATCGCGCTGGGTCCTTGGTTTGCCGTAGGGTGTGCCCCTGTGGGACTTGGACGCCCGGGGATTTGGGGGATTGGGACCGGAGAGACGGGGTGAGGGGGGCGGTCGGGGATGTGGTGGTGGCTTGTTAGGTGTTGTTGTTGCTGTTGTTGACGGAGAGTGGTGGTGGTTAGTGAATTATCTAGGCTTTGGGAGAGCGAGGAGTGACGGGGGAAGTTGATTTTTGGGCATGGGCAAGGTGACGGGAGGTTTGTTCACAGGCAGACTTTGTGGTGAATAGGTCAGAGGAATGGAGCGTACAGTTGGTTGGTCGGACTGAGCATCGGTCATGTTTACATCGTCTGTTGGAGCTTGTCCCAGTAGCGGCTCGTAGGCGGCCATCTTTGAGGTTGATAATAAAGAATATTCGTTGTGGTAACAGCAAGTGGGCCGAAGGTATACCAAGCTTTGATCTATTCCTTGGTGAACTATACGTGGTAAGTTGTGGCTTGGTGGTGGTGTTTTATTCAATGCTGTTCTCGAGAAAGTTGATGTCTGGGGAAGCTCTGGTCCCTTGGAGCTTCAATTGCGTTTGGAGATCAGCGTCGCTTCCGCTGCACGCCCCACTATAGCACACGCAGTCACGGGACTTCGCGTTAAAGCTCAGCGCGGTCTCCTTTCATCACCTTTCAACACACGTCACTCATTTTTGGTACCTTTCACTCGCCTTTATCCCATGAAGTTGTAGAGGAGTTGTGTTAAGCGACTTTCCTCTGACTACCGTGGACATTATTGAATTCAGTCGACGTACACTATGGTCTTCGATCCTCCAATACCTCAGTCGTCAGAGAAAGAATGGACCGCTTTGTGAAGAGGACGAGACCGTCCCAGACTGCCAACACTCGTCCAGCGTTGGCAGCTGGGTGGACCAACACCAACAAGAGACTTGAAACGCCACCAACAAAGAAGCGTCGGATCGATCAAGTTAAACAGAAACATGAAACTGAAGACGATGACTCTTCTACAACATTGAACAACGACGAAGACGAGGATTCATTTCTGTCGGCTCAGAGTCGGGATTCGCCTCTTATTCGAGATGGAAAGACCGGAAGTGTTGATGTTGAAGATGGTGATGCCAGAGACAATGCTCCAGCAGCGCACCACCATACGGCCTTAGAGGATAGTTTGCCCGAGGTCAAGGTTGACGACGATATAATCGAAGAATACGAAAAGCTGAAGTCGTCCCAAGTCGAAGATGGCGAAGTCAGTGCAGAGATCCGGTTACAGACACGGAAATGGGTCCGAGGGCAAAGTTCGATTTACGTTGACGCCTTTAACCTTGCCTTGGACACAGTCCTGCAAGACGAGGCGCATCTTTTTGACGAGAAGGAGAACTGTGTATTCGAGAATTGGAGAGCGTTGAGCTATGAAGCTCAGTACTTGTATGGAACCCTGTCATGGTGTGACCATTTTTGACTGACACTCTTCAGGTATGTGCGTCTGTTTTTGCGCAAAACTGCCTCATGGCATCGTTTAGAACGGCTGAAACGTTACCCCGACATATCGGACTTAGAACGGGCCATCGAGAGTCTACTGGAGTCTCGGGAGCTGCCGAAAGGCGAGTCGGTACAGGAGTCCGGCAAAGATTCCGCAGAAAAATCGGAGCATCTCTTCATCAACACTTTCGCCTTTGCTGATGATTCAGCATCACACATCAAGACGGTTGAGCAAGCCGCACATCTACTGTCTCTTGATGAGCTGAAAACTCTTGCAAAGGAAGCCAAAGTTCAGGGCAAGAACAAGCCGGACCTCATCAAGGCTTTCTGCCGAATGTGTTCTCAGCAGTCAAGCCTCATGTCTGTTGGATTACGGCGGTCCAGCACCAACGCCTCGATGAATTCGTTGGACTCTACTTCGGAAGAAGCAAACCCGGAGAAACAAGATACCAACCGAAAGGCCCATTTCCTGGACAAGATCCTGGCTATCACTGGCCCGCTCGTCAGACTATCGGAGCCTGTCTTTAAACTATTTGAGCGTGTTCACTTGGTTTTCTATCGGTCTACCGAGTGGACGGAAAAGTCACTAACAACTATCATCTTAGCCAAGATATCGAGGAGAAACTTCCCTGAATATGTCGTCTGCCGCTCATCTAACATTTTTCCATTCCGGAGGCATCTCTTGGAGTTTGAGCATTCGATGCGTCTCCAGTTCGAAGTAGACACCATCTTGGAATTCAACGGGCCGCCGGGGGCGGAGGGAAATCTCAAAGTTGTGGAAACTTTTGAGAGCATAGCCCCTCGTTGGAGAGAGCTGCTTACTGAAGCACAGAAAATGGAGGACACTGAATACGAGTTCGGCGAAGGAGGGTATCTCCGCCGTTTCAATGCAGGGCATGCTTATACGAGGATTGCGCACAAAGCTGCCGAGGCTCTTGGCCGCCTACATCGGTATCAGGACGAATATGATCTTCTCATCGAGCTACTGAGCCAACAGCTCTTTCACCTTGCCCGACGCGGTGCTTGGTATAAGCGAAAAGCCCTCGTGGAAGAGCGGTATATGTGGGAGCTGGAGCAACCTCCTACAGCAGCACCATCCGAAGCACAAAAGTGTCTTCAAAAGAAACGCTGGAGGCAAATTGCTCTTTCGACTTGCGAAACGGCCCTCCAGGATCCCAACTGCCACCTGATCCACCATTATGATTTGCAAAAGCGTCTTATCAGACTTGAAAAGCAACTCAACATTCCGCGTCGTCAACAACACAACTTTGACCATGCCAGGCTGCGAGATCCGGAGGAGCACACAATCGAGGGTATTCAGTTGGTCCGTGAGGACGCAGGTCGTGGCCAAGGAAGTACCAAGACTATCTGGCTTGACGAACTGGGTGACCCGGATGAGGAGGGCAGTTTAATGCATGTCGGTGTAGAGGAGATGTGCCTCTTATTCTACCGCACACAAGGCTGGAAAGGATATCACAGTGAGGGTGGGATTCTGCGGACACTTTTCGCGTACTTGTTCTGCGACATCCTCTTCCTCTTCGTCCCGAACGTCTTTCAGACCGCTTACCAAACCTGTCCTTTGGATCTACATACTGACGCCTTCTATCCTGCCCGGGCGAGCGAGATTAACCACCGGTTGGTGGAAATATCTAATGGTGGAGCGGGTGACCTTATTCGCCGGGTCAACGAGCAGCACCGCGAGCGTCGTACCTGTATTGTTGGGTTGAACTGGGATTACGAGGTTGAGGACCTTCTCGAGCTGGTTTCCTGCTTCGAGGGTGAGGCTCTTGCCGCCATATGCAAGGTTATTGCACAGGATTACAAGGCACGTGGGGGTGGTGTGCCGGACTTGATCCTCTGGCGTACTGCAAAGGAGTCAAGCGGCGATCGAAAGGAACAGTCTGAGAACGGCAAGGGGGAGGTTATGTTTGTGGAAGTCAAAAGCGCCAATGACCGGCTCAGTGACACACAACGGCTATGGATCCATGTCCTCTCGGCAGCGGGCGTACGGGTCGTGCTGTGCAATGCTGTGGCCAAGGAAGTGAAGACAATCGACTGATGATCACTTCAATCATGACACCACCAGCAGCAGCAGCAGCAGCAGCAGCAGCAGCAGCAATCACAGCATCGCCAGCCTACTCGATGCACGTGCTAAGAATATCAAAATAGCAACATCATTTCCGGCACAGGTCGTATCGCGGTCTATAACGCCATGATATGGATGAAGCGGTCGTCAACACATATTCACATACGAAGAAGCTTCACGTCCCATCCAGAAATAATACCACGCTGTTTTGTTCGCTCCAACCACAAGTCCTGATTGCACATCATACACCCGTGATGTCAAGCTGCAATACGCGCACGTGGGAAAAAGCGGAGAGAGTGGTGATCAAATCCAACCTTCCAAAAATAGAGCGAACCATTCACACACACAAAACCCACCCCAGATGATATCAGTTGCGTTTCAGATTATTCTTTGATCTTTCCACAAAGATGAACACCGTCGCGCCGCGCGCGCGCGCACGCATTCCGCATTCCGCATTCCCCTCCCCTGGGCAGTTCACCCCGGTCCCCCGTTCAGCGTCGTGTCACGCTCCAATTAAGGGGTTCACAGTCAATTCACACATCATGACCGACCGAACGAACCCCCTGTCTTGCAGATTCGGTTTCAGATCGACGAGCGTTTCACTTTCCGCCTTACCTTGTCCGTCTGCCTTGCAACAAAACATATCCCATGGTTTGGGCGCCATGGCTTGCCTGCTTGCCGCCCTATGGAAGCCGCCTGAGGAAAAAAAGTCAAATATAGCAATCTTACAGATTGCTTCGCTGCAGAGTTCACAGTTCACAGTTCACAGTTCAATCGGAAATCCAATTTCTACTTGCATGAACACCTACCCTTCCCTGCCCTTCCAAAACTTCCTAGATTTTGGGATGCAAGCACGGCAACAAGGCAAGCTGGCAACAAAAAGTACCTGGGCTGGGGCTGGGGATGGGGAAAGCGGTTCCGTTCCGGGCGCTGGGTCAGTAGCCAGTCAGATTCTTGATTCTGGATTGGGAAGGGAATCCGAACCGCGAACGGGTTGCTACCACCGCGCTGTCACGCCGTCACGCTGGTTATTCTCATGTTGAATGGAAGTGTGTTGAATGAATGACATGACATCCACACCGAACGGACAGCAGACCCTGCGGCTTCGGCTTTCCTCACCTTGGCATATGTCCACACTTCACAACATCGAAACATCACAGTTACAGTACCTCAGTACCTTGTACTCGTCACCCAGAGAACAATGGCAGTGTGCCGAAAAATTCTGTTATGCAGATGTGTGTGCCGGTGCCGTGTGTTTCTTTCTTGGTACATACCTACCTTAGCACATCACGGACGGGTGTCACTATCCGGGTCCCCTCCGAGATATCCTTTTCGAGTGCCAGTGCGAGACAGACCCGTTCCGAACGTTCGGTGGGTGAGGTGAGGTGAGGTGATCCGATCGATGTTTCGGCTCATGGGTCCGATATCACACGCCGAAGACGCCTAGGCAGACTGCGAAAGTTGCAGCGGTAGAGAGAAGTTCATCACCTGAGAGAGAGTAAACATTACTTGGGGCTGGGTTGTGTCGTCGGAATGATATCTTCAAGTCGATCGCTTTCAAGGAGTCGTTCAGCTTAGTGCTGCTTCTGGTGACAAGCATTCGCCGAACCAAGAGCCATGATACAGCGTTCATCATCACCATTGCTATTATCATCACCATTTACTTACCTCCATCATTCAAAAGCCCTCCAGCCCATCTTCAAAAAGAAAGAAAAAAGTTGTACATCAGTCCCAGCAACGAACCCACCTTCCACCTCCCAATCCCACAACTCCCACAACAACTCCCGAAGCACTTCACTCTCTCTTCCCTCCCAGTGTCAACCATCGACCTGTGACGTCTCACCAATCACCCACCCCTGTCTTGCCAGATCCATCATTCGTCGACTAGACAGGGATTTAAGCGCCCTTACACACAAGAAATCCACACCACCCCAACCAATGCCATCATTGCCTTCTCTCTAGCTAACCAATCATGGGTGAGCAGCCCCGTTCTGCACGACACGGTAGACCACGGTAGAGAACGGTAGACAGGGGTTGGGGGGCATGGGTTTAAGCGCCGAGCTTGTGGAAAGTCTGCCAGTGGGAAAGACTGGGAAAGTGAAGTGGTTGGGTTCCTGGTGAGGTGGTGAATTGCTGATGAACTCCCTGCTGGATGGAAAAGTTCAATCCACCGGAGAGTTGAGCATGAGTGGCAGACAGTTAACACCCCAAAAGGTTCGATGGATGGATTGGAAATACATACAGTAGATGGGTGATATTCTTTTGATGAAAGCTCTACACTCTTACCGAACGAACTTTCGTGGGAGGGCTCAGAGGGGAATTAGATGAACGGACGATTCCTCCAGGTCAATTTCACGATCCATGCAGCCTATCCATAACACTGGATTTTATCGACATGATACTTTATGTTCCCTGTGAACAACCCACGGGATGGTAGCCCTCTTCGGTCACCTGTCGCTGTCACTGTCAGTTAGGTAAGCGCCAAACACCTAAAAGTGAAAACTGTGTGATTTTCTTATGGTGGTTATCGCTGGTGTGGTACGTACCTTCTACAGGCCTCCAGCATCGCGACCTATCCAGGTCGGCCATCAAGGCGGCCACTTCTTCCCGTTCGCGGGGTAGCAAGCCGTCAACAAACAGTGAGAAAGCAAACGGATCATCGACAGACACGTTGATCAAACATGGAAAAATATTCTTGTGTTCAAAACCCGACGACATGTGTCGCCGAGGATTCATATTGTAGTGACTATGCAAAAATGGGTTTGGGCTGGATCCAAAAACCCCGAAATGGTCTTTGATCAGACCCTGACTGTCTCTTCATCATCCTCGCACAAAATCCCAAATATCCCTTCCCTATGCTTCAAAGATTCCCTCTAAAAAAATTCGCTGACAAAAAGCCAAGCCAAGACTCCTCCTGTGGTATCGTGGTTCAAGTTCCGACCTGACCGTTCGGACCGCAAAATACATCCCATAGTGGTGGACGCCGCCAGCAACGCCGATAAACTCCGTTTGACTCCTTTGATTTGTGCATCATTCGTAAATGACAACCCGTAGCTTTGCGCAAGCTGCATCCCCTGTTCTTTTTTAATCCCCTTCCTAACCCCTCTAAGCGTTGTCGGTTTGTTGATTAATAGGTTGTGATATCTCTTGTAATCGCACCGCTCCAGGCAGGCTGCTCTGCAATGGTAGTGGTATGGCGATGATGAAGTGGGCGGTGATAACCAGCACCGTAGATGATTCTTAAGAGCTTTCTCATGACTTGATGGCTGTGTCGGCGTCAATCTTTCTTCGCTTTCCCTTGGGCGCAGGCGCCATTCGTGGTGTGTAGGTCACTGTTCTTGTAACCACCTCGCGGATGTGGCGTATGCTGGATCGCGATTCCTTTGCGGGAACAGAAGTGGGATTGCTGGCGGCAGGAGCATCAGATGGCGCAGAACGCTTGAGGCTAGAAACCTCGGCAAATCGTCTCAATTTTAGCGCAGCCTCCCAGTCGAAAGGCGAGCGGACAGATGCCGCACTGAGGGGTGTTCGTGGCGAGTAGAGTGCGGAAGTAGAGATGGCCGGTGATGGGGGGATCTTGGTGCTTGGGAATACAGCAGCGCCGGTTGCTGGAGCTGACATCGGATAGAGCGAGCTATGGGGAGTCGGAGGTTGAGAGATGGTGATGGGCGCGGGTCTGGCCTTTTCTTGCTTATGGTTGTCGACGTTCTCCTTGTCCTCCTTCTCTTCGGCCTCGACCTTGATTTCGGGCTCGGAGCTCACATCTGAGCGAGCTGTTGATGGCGCGCTCTCGATCTGTCCTTCCTTTTCCTTCTCAGAGTCGTCCGTAGTGGCCGAGTCAATCGAAGACTCCGAGTCATTGCTGCTAGTACTGTTGGTGCTGAGGCTGCTAGCGGTGCTCGTCCGGTTTAGAGGCGCCTTTCCTGTTTGCGGTGGCGAGGCAAGACTGGGAGAAACGAGTTGCATGCACTTGAGAAAGTCGAGGTATGCGACTGGTGGTGTAATGGGTGTCTTTTGAAGATCGTGATCCACCTTGAGGGTTGCGCTGAATGGCCCGGCGGAACGAAGGCCTGCTGAAGGAAGTGCCGATAGAGGGTCACGGAAGGCTGATGTTCGCGAGATGGCAGACAGAGGAGTACGATCTGAGAGAGCCGAAGGAAGTGTCACAGCGGAGCGAAGCTCGTCTGTTGGTCGGGGGATATTGGGGAAGTTGGCTGTGACCGGAGTCGACAGCTTCAAGACTGGTTTGGTAGACATGTTGATAGCTGATAGGCTGGCGATGAGGAAGGCCTAAGAAGTGATGATCTTGAGGAATCGTATGGCGTTGTGAGCCACCGGTTGACTTGCCTTTGGGCGATGGAGGAAGAGAGCCGGTAGGTGGGGAGGGGAAAGAGTGCAGGAAACGTGCAGGAGGTGGTGGGCAAACGGTTATTTGAAGAGGTTGAGCAAAGTGAGGGCCCCGGAGGCGGTAAAGATGTGAAGGGGTAGGCGATGGACGAGGGTGTGCTTCAGCAGTCGGACTCGAAACAAGCGAAGCTAGAAACAAATCCCCGCGGCAGCAGAAGGATGAGTACCCCACGGCAGCGTGTGATGCTGGTCTCCCTTGGTGTCCCTGTTCGTTTCCAGAGCAGTGGGTTTGGCTCCAGGGTTGGCTCCAGGGTCCCGCTGTTTCTTTTCTTTAGCACTTGGAGCTAGCGGAAGGCAGGCAAGGACTTCAAAGAGTCTGGTGATTGGCCGGGCCCGTTGTGAAGACCAGGTGGGGTGGTTGAGCTAGGCTTTCTAGGGAGGATGGTTTGTTAACTCGAGTCCAGGGAGTTGGTTCGAATCACAGTGACAGACGGACGGGAGGATCAAGGTGAAAAGAGGAGAAGCGGGAAGTGCTATACGCCACCAGCAGCAACTTGTCAAGATATGAGAGGGTTATTGAGAGAAGGAGTGTGAGAGGGAAGAAACAGAGGTGGTGAAGTTGCAGCCAAGCGCGGACCAGCCAGTCAGAGGGGTTCAAAGTGGACGACGGCGGCAAGCGATTTGACAGGGCCTTGACAAGGCGGCTGTGAATGTGCTGAGATGCTCGCCGTATGCTTTAGTGTGACGCTGGATGCAGCTTACATCCAGAACTCCAGGTTTTTTCCTCTGTCCGGTGCGCTGGCAGCATTCGCTTGGTCTGCTTGGTCTGGATACGTTGGGAGGCATGTTTGGAGGATGGGATAGGTTGGTGAAGGTATCGCGGAAGGCAAAGAAGATGGAGACTTACACAAGTCGAGTGGATTATTCCCTGTAGTCTTCTACGCAGTTGCGCAGTCAAAGATCGGGCTCTGTGTGCCTCGAGAAGAAGAAGCGCCCAAGCAAGATCCAATACCACGATCCGACGAGGAAATCCAGAAGAACACTGGGTGCAAATGCGGCGCCTGGGCTCTTGATCGACTGTCTAAAAAGTGGTGATTCCCAAGGGGAGTTTCCGAGTGGATTGCGAGGCCCGTCAACTTGTTGGTGAGTGAAACGCACCGTCGACGCCCTATGACCCAAATCACAGAGCAAAGACGGGAAGAAGAAACGAAACGTCTTGGCCCGGGTTTTCCGGTGTCTTTGCCACGAGCTCGGGATGGGAGATGGAGATGGCCAAGTGGTGCTGGCTGCGAGATCGTGAGGTCAATCGTGATGGCGTCCGTCGGTACCTCAACCGCTGAAGGCCCAGGAGGGAAGAGATGGGGTGCCGGCGAGACACGGGATGTGATTGGTGGTGTTGTGCTAGAACCTGCAGCACCAGAGCGCTAAGCTCATATTCCTAGCACAGGGGGTCACCGACGCCGCTAATTGGCCAGGGGCTTACCGCGTGCTAGCGTACCGACAAAAACACCTGAACGTGGAGAACGATGACCACAAGTCCCCGGAAGTGGAATTTGCACTTCAGCTTGTCTCGTGTGTTGAAGATCGAGGTGCCCGAGAACCGTGTTGTTGGTATTGCGGGCGACGAGAAAATAGAAATGGTCGACAAGCGGAAGATCTCCCGAAATCAAGTTTTTTCTTCAGGTGACTTGTCGTGGCGAAGACGGCAAGGTGCGACTTGAGAAAAATCAAAAGTCTCGGCAGACGAAATGACGGATCAAGCCAAGGGAGATGAGCTGGTATAAAAATGGAAAGAGCAAAGCTGAAAATCTTGAAAACAAAGATGAGCGACGGACTAGGAACCAGTCCAGTCCACCAGGCAGAAGTTATGGTCGAAAGGGCAAGGGCAAGTTATCAAAACTCCAAGACTCCGAAAACTGACAAAGAAAACTCGTTGATGTTGGCGATGCTATTCCCGTTCCCGTTGTCGCCCTTGCACTCTCTTCTATATATGCATCTCTCCCGCGCCACTTAACCGCCAACTAGCCGTCTTGCGAGATAGACGCTTCTTGCTTTCGAAACGCCGGTATCCGTATCAGTATGCAAATTTGGCATTCCCAACCTCGCGGTATTCTCTTCATTCCCCATCTTCTACGCGTCTAACGGGCCCTTACCGGAGCGCGCGCCAGCTGGTTTTGACTTGCTATCGCGAAAGACCACAAGTTCATGCTTCTTGTCGTCGAGACGCTTGTTCCAGGAAGCCAAGCGGCTGTCAGTTCGCCCGGTTTGCGGTTGCAGCCGTACTTTATCCCTGGGGAGGCCGCCTTCCCGGGCCTGCTTTGGACGGTTTAGGCCGGATCTTTGTCCAAGACCGACCAACACGGCGCGCGGCTGATGATGCGCTTAACTTTGCGAGAAAGAAGCCATCTACCGGGCCTTCTGTTGGTCGATCTCCCCGGACTTCCGCATCTGGCCCTGACTGAGAAGTATAAACGCCTTCGCATCGATTGGCTGTTGTTAACAACTTCGAACCCCTTATTTGAGCGCGCGCTCAGTACCCAACCCCCCTTACAAGTCGCCGGTATAATCATTTCAAAGTTTTCCAGAGCGCGCGCCTGCTGCCATAGCAACGTGCTCCCATATGCGTAGGCGTTGAGGCTCTTTCGTTGAGGCGATTGATCTGAGTTATCACTATCTTGGGGTCATCGCAAGTGCGCAACACCAAGCATCTGGGCAGTGGTCAGGACGGGTGGCCGCTTGAGAAGGCCCGCTCGATACGGCCGCCTATCTGGCTGCCCATATGTCAGTAATACCTAGGATCTCGTCAATCCTCAGAGATGAAACACCGTCGTGGGAGTTCTCGTGGCCAGTTTCAGACATGAAGCAGCTGATATGTGCTGCTTTTGCCTTGCAATTCGAGACTCCACTCGATG
The DNA here is from genome assembly GCA_009802275.1 of Neurospora sp. CHS-2018a. Taxonomy (NCBI): domain Eukaryota; kingdom Fungi; phylum Ascomycota; class Sordariomycetes; order Sordariales; family Sordariaceae; genus Neurospora; species Neurospora sp. CHS-2018a. Next base: position 1,307,157 of record RAKG01000001.1, on the reverse strand, counting down.
ATGCTTGTCAAAATGCCGGATTTTCTTTCAATTACTTTGCTCATAGCACTGATCGAATGAGACCAGACAATATCCTCGGTCCATAGTACTCCATCGTACCTCGGCTTCAAGTTGTTTCCATGGTTGCAAGATGCTGTTTGTCTCGTTCTTGCAACTTGCAACGTCAATTTCCTCGTCACGCGACTCACGCCGGGAATCCATGCTTCAATTCCAGAGGATATGACCCAAGAGAAAACATTACGGGCTTGTCGCTTTGATAACACTGAACTATTTCACTGCAATCCGCTCCCATTGATACCATCGAGCCTATGGTAAACCCGCTTCTGCAACTCTACATCCAGTCTTAAACGTAGATATCACATCACCTGCCCCGATCCGAGTGGACAATCCGAAGCAACACAAAGTGGTAAACGACGAGGGCCTACATACACTTTCTCTAGACAGGTTTGGTCTAGTCCGGTCCGACTCTCTTATACATATACACAGCATGCACAGTCCTTTGCGCTGGTACGCCGGAGGCACAGCAGATGGAACTGTTTGACTACCTCTCGTCCTATTCGTATTCAGTTGTTACTCCGTCAGGTGCCAGTTATCGGACTTGACGGATGGGTGGTCTCTAGCATTGACAGACTGCTGTTATGTAGTCAGTCATTCCCTCCTTCTGTTCTACTATTCATAACTCTGTCTGTTGTCTTCTGACATTCGGGTTTGTTTGAAGTCGTGGAACGGAGGAAATGTTTTTCTCTTACCCTACCAATGAGCCGTTGCGTGTGTGAATGTGTGGCGTCCGGCGTCCGGCGTCCGGCAAGATCTGACCCCCCTCCATCAAGTCGTGAATTAGGGTGGTGGTGTCGAATAAGTCCCGAGATAGCCGATGGAAACTCGTGGTCAGGTTGAGATGTGTAACTGATGAAGTCTCCAAAATTCTCGAAGTTGTTGACGACACTGCGGTACTCTTCGTGTTTGCATCCTCAGTTGATCTTTAGTAGGGCCTACGTAGGTTGAGTAAGTAATGATGATCAGACCCAGGCCAATTAAGCTTCCAAAAAATGTCTTTCCTTAACGTGAAAGTCGTTGGCTACATGATTCATTTGGTAATAGACAAGTTTCCGAGCAAATCACCACCGGAAACAAAGTGGAAAGAAAAAAAGGGAACGATCCAGCTCCGTTGTTATCACGCAGTCCATGTTCTAAAAGTAATGTCAATTGGGAAGTCACGACTCAGGCTGTCGGCTCGCGCCTTCCCCAGATTGACGGCCCAAGGGTAGGTATTTCTGAAGAAGCGATGAACAGCAAGTGGGAAAGAGCGAGCAGTCGAATTGCTCGGTCGTTCCTGCCTCCTGTCCCGCTCCCTCTACAGGTAGAGGACAGGACGAAGAGTCATCGGAACTCGGCCGTTTTCAACTGTTTAATTATCATCAACATAGAAATAAGCTCCCAGGACAGGTTGTGGGTGTTTGGGCTCATTCGAAACGATATGCATCGAGGAAAGGTAGTCTGGAGGAAACGTCGGGTGCCATGAACTTGTCCTCCTTCACGTTGAATTAAATTGCTCTTCCTCGGCATCCGAAAGCGACAATATTCGGAACCGAATCACCACCACCTCCTAAAGTGCCGACCTCCTGAAGTGCCGGTGACCGAAGGCCGGAGTCATCTGACGATGATCGTGCGACTTATTAGTAGCACGCGTGAGTTAGTGAGCGAGTGACAGTGAGTGAGTGTACCTGTCACTAATACGGCTCCGGTCTTTGATCTGCATAATGGGCTACATCAGTCAGTCATCCACGATAAACAATCTCGGCGCCGAGATTACAGGTAGAACCGAAAATCACCGTCGTGATATCTTTCAACCTTGTGAGCTGTAAGAGCTACACTCACTACCTACCTCCTTATCAGCTTGCACCCACGATCGGAACGATGGAACAATGGTACGTATTTGCACGGATAGTCGGGACTCGGGACGGAAGGGAAGAAAAGTAAAGTCACCTAGCTCCCGTTTGTTTTTGTTCCTCTAACCCGTCCGGTATCCGGTATCCGGTATCCGACTTGCGCGATACCCGCTTACTTACTTCTCATCAACTCTTTGGGTTTTTGGGTTTTCCGAATCACCGACCAACCGGCCAGCCAGCCAGTAGCCTATCACAGCCGCCTAGCCCTCCAATCTTCGTCCTCCCTCGGCTTCTTCATCTCCGAGACTCCGTGTAGTCACTTCTTCAAGAAGGGTATGATATGGTGGTGGTCGTTCATCTCCGAGCTCGTCTTCTCATTCTTGTTGTTGCCGTTGTTGATGTTCGATTTTTATCTCTTCGGCCCTTTTTTGCCCGTCCGGACATATATCTGATATGACGGATGACACTAACGATAACGGCAACAAGGCCGGTCAGATTAGATGTAGTGACAGCATTGAAGCTATCTACCTGGTCACCACCCGCCTTCTATCCTTTTCGTTGTACATACTCGTTTGTGGCCCCCCAAATTGTCACTTCCCTCATTTCCTCACCACGTGCCGCTCAGCCAGTCAAAGACTCAAAGTGAAGAAAGACAGAACCCTCTTTTTGGCGTGGGACTCGTGGACACGTGGTGGTTGGTCCGATATCTTTCTGCGTGGTGATTTGATGTTGCTTGAATGGTGGTTGGTGGTCGTGGCTTAATCCGCAACTGGCTGTAGGCACCAAGCGGGAAGAGAGAAAACACCAAACGTGGAAGCCTGGTAAACAGACGGATCCTATGAAATAATTGGCGGAAAATAAGTTTGAGGCTGGCGGCTTTCAGCACTTTGTTTCTGCCTCTTTGCGCGCCTAAGTCTTTTGCATTGGGCAACTGGGGTTTCTGGTTTACCGGTCGTTAGATTGTTCTTCTTAATCTTTGCCAGTGATCTAACCGGAGAAGCGTGGCGTACCTAGAGGCTGGCCTGGCCTTTATATACTTGTACGAAGTCATTGCTGGAATTTCTGCTGATGAAGGAAGGGAATGAGACTGGTAAAAGAGCACGTGAAGTGTCATCGTCGTGTGCTGGACTTGGATATCCTACAACGGCGCCTCTTCACTTGGCAAGATCGATGTTGTGACTGTTGCCACTTGAGCAATATGCAACTAGACTCTTATCGGCAACTCAACAGTCGTCTCTGACATATCACCATGCACTTGCTAGTGTTGCAGCTTAATGCCATAGACAAACTCGCGTACCATTATGACAATTGGAATAGCCGTCTTGTCAGACACAAGAAGACTGACTGCCTCCCTGACACGGAGAATTCCCCGAGAAGGATTGAGGACACTCAGGCAGTGTAGGTGACAAGAGGGATAAGCAGGACGACGGGATGGCTAGTAAACAAGTTCACGAGAAACTCGGTAGGGCCAGGAAGGCGTTCAAATTTGTGATGGCCCTGTGCAGTGAAATTACAAAATGTTCATGGGGTATCATACGAACGTGGTTGTTAGTGAATCTGCAAATTATGCGCAGAGAGAGCTCGTTCATAACAAGGCGTAAGAGTCTCTAGAATCCCCCCCGTGGCAAGGACAACCTCATTATCCAACTTCATGTCCGATTGCAGATTCCTGGATATTCAAGAACCGATCAAGAGTCGAGGTCTTCTGTGGGGATATCGATGTGAGGAAAGCCTCGCGGACCAGGACGGCCAAGACGTGATGTCTGAGGCGATCAAAATGAGGACCAGTAGCATCGCAGGCCCCCGCAAAGCTCTTCGATCCCTGACGGCATCTCGCCAGAACAGGACTGGTCCACTGCCAATCCTTACGTTTTGGTCACATTGGTCAATCACAACTCCCCTTCGTCCCCCAAAGAGGTGAATCTTCAGGGTCTTTAGCTCCAGTGGGGGGTGTTGACATGGTGATTAGAGAACATGGGGGAAAGCTCTGGCTGGGGCTCAAAATGAGCAAGCTATCATATCTCGTGATCAATGGTAGATCCCTGCGGTTGTCACCAACGAAGGGATCACCAAAGTGATGAGTGATATCAAGAAAGGTAGAATGCCCATAGGAAGCAGGGGGGAGAATATTATGTGTGAGTGACACTTTTGATAGCCAAGATTTGAAGCTTGGGCAAGACGTGTGAATCCGAGGATGACATGACCAGGAAGATTGACGTTTCGTGAACCGAAAGGAGCAGCTTGTCTATGGGGTACCATGAGGCTCCCGGGCGTCGAATAGCAGAGCTGAAGTTGACTGCTCGTCTACCATTCGCCCGAAAGCTCGAGTTGGGCCGCGGTAGCTCGTTGCGGAATTGGGAACTGGACGATGACAAGTGGATGCAAAGAAGGGAGTCGTGCTTCCATGACGGACGACGTGCACAATTAGCTTCCTGCACTGCACTTGCTGATGAGTGTCTATGAGGAGATAGTGTTTGATCTGATGTAGGTACGTATATTAGCGCCAGCGGAAACGAGCGGGAGCAGCCTCTAGGACAGCCGGGACGACAGGCACACAAGGGGGACGGGGTTAGAGTCTTGCTTGAACTCCGCATAAACTTGAATCGATTGCGTATCATGCGCCTTGTGGCCGGTGTCCTGGGACATGGAAAGTTCGGTCGACGGTGCAAGTCTGTACACACTGCTGGCTTTTGTTCTTTGTCCAACAGTCTTTGGGGGCGTCATGATCAGCCATTGGGCCGCGATATGGGCTGTGATAGCGGCCCGGACTCTGTGGTGGCGGACTGGTCCGTTGCAGGATACACAATAGAAAGTTCCATGTTACCGGACATGACTTTTGTGCGACCACATGGTGAAGGAAGCTGGGCCGAAGGAAGCCTGGAGTATTGTCATTTGTCTCGAGAAAGACGTGATGTTGTTGCACACAGATGAGGTGATGCAGGGTCAGTGAGGGTGTCTCGAGAGCGGTGCACAATCAGTGGAAGTGGAATGCGGAGAAGCCAAGGGATCCTCCCTACCCCCGCCCCACCTCATCGCCGGCAGGCTGAGAACGAAAAGGTGGAGTCGAGCGAGGGCCCGGGCCCCGGAGCCCCATTGTGAATTTCTGGCCGCTAGGGCCGCCAATTCCCGTCGCCTGTCTGGTGTGTGTTTTGATTCGTCGTTTCTCATATCTCTTGTCTTGGAGACGGGATGCTTTGGTTGACATGACTGAGAGCTTTGACAGTCACAGTCACAGAGTCCGAGTCAACATTGCACCTCGAGAGGGAACAACCGAGCGGACCACATCAACGAAAGCATGCCAGTGGGAACCGCGGCCGGCAGTTCCCGAGTCATGGTCGGTCCGGCAGGTGGCCCTGACGCCGGAGATTTAACAGTCAACAACGTGGATTTGTAGCCAGTAGAATCCATTTCTCGCTACACTTTTGTATCAAACGACCAAAGAGATAGAAACGAGTCCTCCAGAAGCTTCAAACAGACACAAGGGACATGCACAGAGCAGCACGGAGAGCCGCAACCCGCAACGAAGGACGAGAATCATCGTTCCCCATCTTTCCGAGCCGCCACCACCGTCGCAACGCAAAGTCCCGAATCCTAGCGCCAAGACCGGTGGGCAACAAGGACAGCGAGGTCTACGAGGACACCTCACACGAAATCGTACAAGAGAGGTGTTTGGATGATACATGGTGTCATCACCTGACTGCGGATCAAAGACATGCGACCCAGCCAGCCAGCCTTGTACCCCGCTATCAGCAGTCTGCCTGTGCCGTGGTGTAGTACCGATATCTCGCTGGTACACGGCTACGGCGACATCAATGTTCTTTGTTGACCGGATTGCTAATAACACAGCGGACAGCTTCGTTCACAATCCAGTCAGATTCGTTTCCGGCACACGGCACACGGAACACGTAACCCAAAGGGCACCCCCCCGAAACAATGCCGGCTTGCGGCGCAGCGTCGTCTTTTGCAAGGACAGCATCACCATGGCGCGTGCCTCTGTGAGTCCGCAGAGTCAAAGTCAGAGCCTCTGAATCCCATCTTAATCGTTTGCAATACCCAGACCACGATATTGCCCGTGGAATGGAAAGAATGGATCTTCCCTATCGATCGAGTTTCATACGATGGATGACAGTCTGATAGATGCCACCAAGGCCGGTCAACCGTTGTCCGGCGGGGTCGCGTCGGGGGTTTACGAGGCCACGGGTGGAGCATGATCAGGCCCCAGCGGGCCAGCAGAGTCCCGGTTTCTGGTTTCTGACGTCTGCTGTTGTGGTCCACACCGACATTTCCATTGGGCTGGGGGGTGGAGGCTGGAACTCCCGATGAGTTGGCCTCGCTGCTTCCTGCATCCCCGGTCCTCTTGGCCTGGCACTCCTGGACATCGAGAGGGCGCCTTGGACTTGGAAACATGGCCAAGCTTTTCCATTCTTGCCCAATCGAATGCACTCCGTGGCAAAGCCCAGGGTCAAGCTACCGACCCTGCGCTCATCAATTAACAACAACCTTTGCCAGATGCTCACAATGACGCCCGTGTTTATGCTAGCTACACTATCAGGACTATCCGGAGGACCGGGACCGGAGAGGGGCCCATCATCGTGTTAGCCGCTACCTGGAATGCCATCATCGATGGCTGTTGATCACACGAGAGGCAGGTATCTCTTCAACACCGCACAATCGAACCGCCGCATGAGCGTGGCAAGGCCGCCGGTTCAAACTCTCGAGAAGTGTTATGGTCCGCTACGGTGCGACGGAAGCCGTTTCTCCTGACTTTGCAAAAAGCCCGACTCGTATGTGACGTTGCTCGGACTAAATTTAGGCGGCTTTCGGATGTACCTACAGCTCAACAAAGTTCGCGCGACAGCATGTTTTGTTGTTAGTTCCCGGGGCTGTCCGTCTCATCGGGTGGTGCATCGAAGTTGATAGAGGTGTGTGTCGATCAAGAAGGCTACTGTAAAACAATCAGCCTGTACAATTTGTGATTTCTTCTGAATAGTCTTTGGAAATTAAGATCTGGTCATATCAACACGGTACCATAGCCTTTGGGCAGTGTTGTTATCCTCATCTTATTTCTGCAGAACTATAAGCCATCTTGTGATCACTGTCGCGGTAGGCAAAGAGTCAGACCGTTAGAGCCATGAAAACTCAAAAAAGAGAAGTCGGAGACGCGTTGGATGTTGACGCGCTATCGTCCAAGCCATGCCCGCGGAGCATGTAGTTCAACCCTGGCGATATGCACCTTTGGCTATCACTTTTTTTTTTTCTCACCGGGGAAGTTGAACCGTGTGAAGAAAAGTCGGGTTCAACACAAACCATCACATGAGCCTGCTGTGTGCGGCTCTGCCTATCCGACCGATCGTGTCTCGCTAAAACTCCAGCTCAAGGCACCCAACCTCTCCATTCACACTGCGTCACAATCCAGATATCAGACAGATACCAGTCGCTAGTGAGAAAGGGAAAAGGACAGACCGGGAGACAGGTCGATGATATGCTCGTCGTTGTTGCATTGATTGCAATGAGATATTGAGGTTATCATTTTGAGTATGGTTGTTTTGAAGATCCGTACGATCCCCATCGATACTCGTTTCTTTTCCTTCTTCCATCATTCTGCCGACTCTTTGAGATTCCATCTCCATGCATTGCTAGCGTCCACAGTCTCGGTGCAGACTGCAGTGCCCTGGCCCCGCACCAAGCACCCAGAACCTGAACACAAAAATCGTGCAGCGATACCCCCCGGAGCTGGGCCCCTCACCCGTCGCCCACCGCCCGCGCCAGCCACTTGTCTTTGGGCTCGCCGCCGGCGGGGCCCCACTCGCCAGCTGATTCATCCAACCAGATTACTAAGTTTAAGAAGTCCGGATGCGCCCTCAAATCATCGTTCGCATTTCCCCTCGTCTCTCCTCCTTCACCTCGCACAACCAATCAGCCCACCAATCATCCACTCCACTGCCCAAGGCTCTCGAGCGAGCAGAACAGGCCAAAAATTCTATCAAATCAACGGCTGCGGCCATCGACTCCTGCACAACCTTTGCAGTCCAATTGGGACTTTTTGAGCAACTCTATTTGACGCGCATTTCGCATTTCCATCGCATCTCATTCGACAAGTCAGCGGTGCCTGCTTAGTCACTCGCTGTCAACCCGTCATTGCTGCCTCGCGTCGCGCAGATTTCGAGATTTCGACATCGGTATCGCTATCAGCAGAAATTGACACAAGGTCAACCTAGGGTTTTCCAGTTGGCTGTCAGTTGAATCAGTCCCGGCGAATCGGTCTCAGTCGCAGACCAGTCGCAAACCAGACATCGGACCTCAAATCCACCCACCGAACCTGCCAAACGGACGGCGTGCAAATTGGAGACGGGAGCATCCGACCAACCACCAACCCAAGGAGACGTCGCTTTAAACTCAACCACTCAGCGGCCACCTTCGCGCGCAAGAGCCACTCACTGCCAGGCTGCCTTATTAGCCTTGTATACTTAGAATCGAGGTAAGCCCTGTCATTTCATGTCAATTTCAGGTCATCTCCGTCTTTCATCAATCCATCAACCCGTCCACATCCCAAGCTTGCCCTGCTTGTCGACGATGCTTCAATCCACGCCGGYGCATAAGCTCGTCAAGATGTGGAGAGCTGGCGATAAGGGCATGGCCCGGCTTTATGATGGTCGTGGTCGTCCGAGCAGAATGGCAATTGGATGCTTTTGCTCGTTAACTTCCACCACCTAGCCCGGTGCCTGCTTGCAATCACCAGTTCGCCTTTTGCATGTCAATTGCTTTTGGATGAGAACTATCACGATGGCGTCTTCTGTGCTCGATGACGACCAGAGACAGGAGCAGGGGGGCAGCCCACTCTTCCCATCTGCGAAAGGCAGAGCAGTTGACACTGTCTCCTAATTAGGAGAGGAGCAAGGCTTACTATCGCATTTTGGGACGCGAGTGTTTGAAAAGAGACTGGAGACCAATCTTGGGAAACAACTTATAGGCTGCGACAGTCACACTGACGACGATTTGGGAACAAAGTAGAAACACCAATATCCACTTTGAGTTATCGTACTCGCACTGCTTCAGCCAGTCACAACCCGAGCGCAAAGCATCCCAAAGACCCTTCACGACACAGCAAATCAATTCAGGGCGCAGCGATACTGCGGATCAAGCATCGCGTCTGATTTCAAGACCTATCACCAACGCGAACCTCAACATTGGCCTCATCATTGGCCGTGACAAGGTCCCGTGATAACTTCCGCCTGCGGACTTCAATTACTCGACTGCTTCCTAGCGCTTTTGCAACGTTCCTGGAAACGGGCATTCATATTGTGCGTGAATCTCCAGTTCTCGGGGATTTTGTTCGTACCCAGGACTGTCCAGACTCGGTGCGTCCACAGACGTGCTTCTGAACAGCTTTGTGTAAGTCACAGAGACACACCCGCTCACCCATTCGCTTGCCTTCCACTTGGGATTCCTCATGCTTCTCCCAAGCGTCACTCCCAAGCGTCACTCCCTTCCCCTCCCGCTTTTGCGGGCTGCACACCATCTTCATCTGAAACGGGAAGCGGCACGTAGCAGTACCCTCAACCCGTCATTCGTTAGGCCATCTCCATCTATTTTGATTGTTGGGATGTGCTGGCCTTGTTGCCCGTGGAAACCGGCAACTGTTATTTTCAATCACCCTTTCCCTCCATCAGCCACACACCTCATTGTGTCTTTGAAATCTCCTGACAGTGTTGCTGACTTTCTCCCAAGTATTCTCTGTTTATCTGCCAAGGGCAACAGACAAGTGTCGCTTAACTCGGACGCCGTCAGACCCTTCTTACGGTACGTTTGCATTCCTTTTCTCTCTTCCTCGGTTTCTGTCATCGAGTTACTCCAGCCCTGTTGAGCTTGCATCGATACACGACATATGGATCCTTCGGTTGCTGGGCCACACATCCACGTAATGGATGTAATCCAGAGAGGCTGTGAAGTCCTAGGCCGAGTGCTTCTTCCCATGGCCTGTTTAGACGCTGAGGATGTGTCTGCCTTCTTCACCTCGCGATAATGCACGCTTCGCTGTGTCGCGCTCGAAGCTACGCTGCTTTGTCTCGAGGGAACAGGTGGACGAAGCCTACACAAAACGCATGCTCCCAACCCGGACGTTGGGACAACGATGGTGCTGAGGTCCAATGACTTCATGGCAGCCTCAACTTAGCTCACTGGTTGAGACAATCCTCTGGATTTGGCACCTCTTCTTCTTCTTCCCCCACCCTGGGGTCTTACGGTTCCCTCTTTCGATGCTGCTCTGCCAGGCCCAGATGAGGGCGATGGTTGTGTGTGCTGAGCTGGTCGACTAGGGTGGGCCTGGCTCGTGCATATTCCGTCATGCATGCCAGCGCATCAAACTGGCCGGCCCAAGGCGCCAAAAGAAACTTGCCCACTACTGACTCGGCCCAGTCACATCGTCATTGCCCGTTGTTCTCTGTTTTCTTTTTCCGTTTTGGGTTTGCGAATATGCTTTAACTGACACTTAAAACCGGATAGGCCTCTAGAATTACTCGAGACTTTGGGGAAAATATCCACGAAAGCTTGACGTCCCGCACCCGCTCGACGCCAGTGTTCGCTATTCGCTTAGGCGTCATCCCAACTGCAGCGCTACCATCAGCTTTTATCGCTCAGCCCTCTAGGCGTTTTCCGCCAGCACCCTGCCCTCACGTGGCTTCGCTCACTCAGGCCTCCTCGTCTCGTCTCAAACGGCCCAGGACCGAGCCACCCAGCATTTGCCCCGCGACATCAGCTTGCATATGCCGTGTGCGACCAATAGCAAGCCTTGCCTTGACACTTAATCGACTGCCAACGCATCAACTCCAATAGATTGGGTGCACATCCAGCCCAATCCACAGGTACAAGGTTACTTCTCTTGTACTGCACAGCATCGAGCCCAAAACAGAAGCTTGGTGTTTTTATCTGAGCTGCAGGCCATCCTGGATTTAGTCTGCCTGGTAGCACATCCTGTTACGACCACAGACACAGCTTTCTTGTCAGCATTCCTCTACCCGAGCTTGGTAGCATAGCAGCACTACGCGACATCACTTGTCTTCATCTCGTCAACAACTCCAACCTATCGCGCCTGCCGCCAATCATCACGGCTTCAAGTCGGACCCTATTTCAATATGATGGAATACGCCCAATACCAGCCGGCGCCAAACAGTCATTCTAATCCACATATGCAAACGGCCTACTCCAGCTCTGCAGGTGGAAATAGCATCACATCCCCATCGAGCCAGCATCTACCTCAAACTTCGCCAATTCTTCAGACCCAGCAGCATCAGCCTTCGCCAACCCAAGGTCACAGCATGTATCAAACTCAGTACGGCGTGCCCCAGCAGAACATGCACTATGGCATGCCCCTACAAGCTGCAGCTTTGGCTGCCACCGCGGCTGCGTCAGGAACCAACTACCCGAACCCATACATGGCAGCGGATCCGAACTTGCAGCAGTCGCCTAGAATGTCTGGTGTGAACTCTAAGAAGGACGTCAGAGCAGGACCCCGATCTCCGCAGCAAATGAACAGCATACCTCCAGGACAGCGCCGTCTCAGCCAGGTTGCCAGCCCCGGTGTGCCTAATGCGCAAGCGATGCTCAACCACGCCTCTAGGTCTGCCGTTCCGCCACCGATGACGGCCGCACAGCAAATGCCTCCCCCTCAGTCCCCAGAAATGGCTTCCGGAGCCGTGGAAGAGTCGCCGTTGTATGTCAACGCCAAGCAGTTCCACCGGATCCTGAAGCGCCGAGTAGCTAGGCAAAAGCTGGAGGAGCAATTGCGGTTGACGAATAAGGGACGCAAGCCGTATCTCCACGAGTCGAGACACAACCATGCCATGCGACGCCCTCGTGGTCCTGGTGGCCGTTTCCTGACAGCCGACGAGGTTGCGCAGATGGAGCGGGACAAGACCAACGGGGACGTGAAGCAAGATGGCTCGGAGCAGTCCTCGGTAACAGCGGGATCGAAAACGACTGGAGGAACCAAGAGGAAAGCCGAAAGTAATTCGGGCGGCCCTAACAAGAAGGCGAAGGCCGCTCCCGAAAGTCCAGAGGACGATGACGCTTCGGACTGATGCGGTAGCGTGTACTCTGGAAAAGGAGGAACAATTTATCGAATTCTATACCCAAGTCCAGCTCTCACTCGAGAGTCGGATCTCATGACGTAATGACACACGGCCATACTTTCATTATCGTCCATACTCTTATGTTTTCGTCGCCTGGGCGCATGAGCAGCATCGAACAAACGGTTGGCGAGGAGTTCGGGGTGGGCGATATGTATGCGCTCGTGCTTGTTGAACTTCACACTGGGTCGAGACCTTTTTTGCTTACTGCTTTGTAGTGGGTGGTGGTGATGGTGGTGGTGTTTGGCTACGAAGGGAAGCTACTCGTCTCCTAGGCTATACATACTTCCTGCATCAAACTTATACTGCAGGCTCTTTTTGGGAAGGACAACGTTCATTTTCTCTCTTCAACACTGTCATAGCGCGGAGCCTCTTCTCTCGAATTTTTCCCTTTCATCCTTGTCCATATTTCCTGTTACCGGTACTACTACAACTCGCCTCACAGCACTTGCACTAAAAAGCGTATATTTCATATGTTCCAGGGGGGGAGGTTTTAGGTTGGACGAAACGGAATGTTGGGCGGATGGGTGAACTGGACTGGACTTGGACTGCACGGACGGACGGACGAATGGATTTGGCGGGCGGCTTCATTGTGTTTTTTTATCAGGGTGGGAAGAGCAAGAACGCGGAACAGGACAGAAGGACAAGACTGCATGAACTGCTTTTGATATTTTTTTTCTTCTTGTGCTTTATATTTTTGCCATCGAATGTTTCTATACCGGCATTGCGAGAGACATCAAATTTGTTGTTTGTATGATTTCGCGCAGCTCCTTCAGAGTCTCCTTGGCTCGTGCCCCTCTTCATTCGTCTTGTTTGGTTATATCTCCTCTCCTTTTCTTCACGAAAGCTATGACAGCTGTTAGGTGTAGGTTGAGGTGGAGTTGTTGAAAACGATTAGTGTCGTCTCCGTTGTTAGAGTAGATAGAGGAAAAGTTGTGCTTTCAAAATATTGGTCATCCGTGAAGCCATTTGGACGTTAGATGCTAACTGCATGTCGCCCACATAGCGCAGGCATAGGACAGCTGCAACGACTAAACTATCCGTCAAACTCGCATGCATCCCTATGCCAACACCGACATACCTATCCGATTGCACGCGCGTTGCTTGATGCTCAGATAAAGTAAATTCCGTGCGCGGGTTTGACGTGCAGCGCTTAGGTATGTAGGCGATGTTGTCGGTAATGTCTGTACAAAATACGTCATGCGTCCTATGTAAGATCCCACCTGCAGCATCTTTTTCTCGTACAGTCATAAAAACCACCAGCGAAATCATTCGTCCAAAAACTTCTGACAGCAACCCCAGCAGCCCAAACCACAATCCAAGAAAACAAGCGAGAAAACCCCCAAGCTTCCATAGCGTTTTCTAGAAAAACCTACTCGCCTGTTTTCCCACCCGATCGAGTCCCCGACCGCACAAAGACGAGACGTCCATCCAATCGTACGTATTCCTACCCGTGTGCATCTACAAACCCTCCCGATTGGTTTCCAATGGGGACTGAACCCCTACCTCTCCCCAGCCCATGTGAAAGACCCCTCATACCTATCCCATGCAGCCAGGACCAGCCAGGTAGGGGCCGGGATGGGAGGAATCCGAACGGTGGGTGTTTCTATGACATGAACAGGAACAGGGGATTGCGATAGGCCGACAAACTTCGACCAAGCCACGAAGTCACAAGGAATAGTCAGGCCAGGGGAACGGAATGGACAAGCTTGTGACGGGAACTTGGCTTGGGGACGGCCCGCTGGGTCTCAAGTCAACTCACTCGAGAATCAAGGCTGCCCGCTGATGATGAAGCCCCAAGATAATCGCTCGGCGATCGATCATGGCCCATGTGGGCGGTTGATTGGCGAATACAGAACCACCCTACACCATGATCTCAATCACTTCTTTACACACCCGTCAAGAGATATTCCCTTCGTTTATTCTGATAATCACTGAATCAATCGTCCTTCTCCAACCGACCGTGGGCGTGCCCGAATCCGAGGACGCTTTGGACGCTGAATGACGAACAGAGAACCGAACATGTGGATCACAGAACCCTGTCTCCCTGTGTTACCGGGGGCCGAGCGCTGGCAGGCCGGCAGTGGGATTGGTTCGCCAGCCCACCCATTCCGTTCGGATCTCCCGCAAAAGTGTGGAGGTGGGGAACCCTCTTTTCAATACAACGTTCTCTATGTAAACTTTTGACGACATACGGGTTGCGAGAAAGAGAGAAGATATAACAAGAAAAGGACATCGATTCAACGTTTTTCTTACTTCTCTCTCTCCCTCGGTTCTTCAACAGACCGTCGGACCCATTCATTCTCTTTCTCAACAGCGACAGCGGCTTACAGCAATGAGAGAATACCATGGCTTCTCTTGGTGGTAACATATCACTACCAGTTTCGGTAACCCGGACACTAGCAGACCTCAACCTCAACGACACGACCACAAAATCCATCATCATCACCTCGGTAGCCGTCTTGGCTTGTCTCGCCGCCACCAGCAGCTATTCACAAAAGACATCCAAAAATGACGAGGACGATGAAGTGGCCAATAACCCAAGCTCCCTCAAATCCCTCCTCCTCTTCTGCTACTCCTGCTTTCTCAAGCCTCACGCAACCGCCGACACAACGGGTACCCAGCAAGATGCCCTGGAGTCGTTTTACGGAAGTCAAGCGGGCATTTATGATGCGACGAGGGGGACGCTGCTGAAGGGGAGGGAGGATATGTTGAATCTTGTGGCTGCGCAGTTGACCTGGAGGTATAAGCTTGAGGTTGGAGTTGGAGTTGGACTTGAAGGGCAAGAAGGGCGGGGTGATAAGACAGCTGCGAACGGGACAGGGAGGAAACCAATATGGGTAGATGTACGCCTCCCTCATCAAAACCCATCGGGAGTTAACTATGCAAACGGCTGACCATGGTTCATAACACAGGTCGGCGGAGGCACAGGCTGGAACATCGAAGCCATGGCCAACTTTGTCAACGTCCCGGAGTTCTTCAAGACCGTTTACCTAGTGGACTTCTCGCCTTCGCTTTGCGAAGTGGCTAGGAAGCGGTTTGACAGGTTAGGGTGGGATAACGTGAAGGTTGTCTGCATGGATGCTCGCAAGTTCCGGCTTGAGGACTATGAGGATGTTGATGAAGAGTCTGCTTATGGTTCTGGGCCCTCCTCGCCTTCGCTGTCGGGTTGGTGGGAAGAAAAGAAGCCGGAACTGCGACATGCGGGGGCGGAGTTGATTACTATGTCTTATAGTCTGTCGATGATGGTGAGTTTTCTGACCAAGTTTGTTCTGCTGGAGAGTTATACTGACATATGATGGTGATGTAGCCGGATTATTTCTCGATTATCGATTCGCTCGAGTCTCTGTTGGCACCTCACGGCTTGATTGCCGTGGTGGACTTTTATGCCCAGTCGACAGTCGACTTCAGTTTCCGCAACTACACGGGCGGTCTCGTGAACCGCCATGTTGGCTATTTCGGGCGGAACTTTTGGCGCTCTTGGTTTGATGCTGACCGGGTGTCTCTTGAGCCTGCTCGTCGAGATTATCTTGAGTACCGGTTCGGGACAGTCCTCACCGTCAATGCTCGCAACCACACTCTAGGCGTTATTCCTTACTACATCTGGCTGGGATGCTACAAGAAGCCGTTCTCTACGTCGAGTCTACCACACGAAATTGTGGAACACATCGATGCTATAGCGACAGAGTCCCCGAGATCGTCACCCCGTCTAGTGGGCAAACATTATTCCTCAGCAACAAATGCGCTAGCCTTCGCAGTCGACCGCACAGCGCCAGAGATGCGCTCAAAGGCCTTCAACGCGGCCATCGAAAACATCTCCGCCAACCTACCTCTCCCCTCCTTCTTCTACCAAAACCATCACTGGAGGATTTACTACGACGACCAGCTCCAAAAGCACACCCAATTCAACGACGAGTACATCTACGCCTTCACCTGGGAAGACTCCCGCGTCGACAAGGAGCTCCTCAACCTCGGCCCCGACGACGTCGTCCTAGCCATCACCAGCGCCGGTGACAACATCCTCTCCTATTTGATGCAGAGTCCCGCCCGCGTGCACGCCATCGACCTCAACCCAACCCAGAACCACCTGCTCGAACTCAAAGTCGCCTCCTTCACAGCTTTGGACTACCCCGACGTCTGGAAGATCTTTGGCGAGGGCAAACACCCCGACTTCCGCTCCCTGCTGATCTCCAAACTCTCCCCCCACCTCTCCAGCCGCGCCTTCCAGTACTGGCTGTCCAACGCACATATCTTCACCAATCCCTCGGGCCGCGGCCTCTACGACACCGGCGGCTCCCGCTACGCTATCCGTTTCTTCCGGTGGATTTCCACACTCTTCTTCTGCCGCTCCGCGGTCCGGCAGCTCCTCTCTGCTTCGACGCTGGAAGAGCAACGGTCCATCTACTTCACCAAAATCCGCCCCTGTCTGCTCAACCGGCTCGTCAACGGGCTAGTCCTCAGCTCCGACGCCTTCCTCTGGTCAGCTTTGGGCGTGCCCAAAAACCAAGTGGCTATGATCGAATCCGACTACATCCAGTCCACCACCACCACCACCACCGGCAAGAAACCAACCCGCGCCGAAGCAATCCTCTCCTACACAACCTCCACCCTGGACCCCGTCCTCTCCACCTCCCACCTTTCGACAGACAACCCTTACTACCTCGTCTGTCTCCTGGGTCACTACACCAGCCAATGCCACCCCGATTACCTTTCCCCTGCCGCGCACTCCATCCTCAGCGCTCCCGGTGCCTTTGACGGGCTGCGCATCCACACGGATGAAATACAAGAGGTGTTGGCGAGGTTTAAACCGGGGACGTTAAGCGTGGCGGTGGTGATGGATAGTATGGATTGGTTTGATCCTCCTTCGCCTGAGGAGGAAAAGGAAGGAAAGGGGAAAGCGAGGGAGCAAGTGAGGAGGTTAAATAGGGCGTTGAAGGTGGGCGGGAAGGTGTTGTTGAGGAGTGCGGGAGTGGAGCCGTGGTATGTGAGGGTTTTTGTGGAGGAGGGGTTTGAAGCGAGGAGGGTGGGTTGTAGGTCTACAGAAGGGACGGAGTGCATTGATAGGGTTAATATGTATGCTAGTTGTTGGGTTTTGGAGAAGGTTGAGGATCTTGAGTGGGAGTTGGATTTGGCATAGACATATGGTCATAATGACTTGGATATTTTATTTTGTTCAATACTTTTGCACTGGTTAGGAGTCGGCATTTGAGACTTTATCTACAGTCTACCATCAAAACACTCATCGACTTAGCCAGCTTTTCGGTTCAATTTGAGAATGGTAGAACGAGGGCCGTTGAAGCGATCGTGAATCTCTTTGATGACCTGACGCTCAGGGCGGGTCAAAAATCCCCGTTAAATAAAGCGTCCGGAGCAAAAGAAGATGAACGCGATCGACGCGACTCAAAGGAGTAGAGAAAATGAAAGCCGACGCAGAAAGAAAAGAGAAAAAGCAAAAAGCGCTGCGGCCCAAGCCTGGAGTTGAACTCGAGACCAGCTGCCTACCTACGAAAATACCACGCATTTTCTGGCTACCAGCACACCTACCACGTAGGCTACTGGGAGTTATTGGAAAGTGCTGAACTTGGGACTTACATGGTCCCAGTCCCCAGTGAAGGTCCTGCCGATGGAAAGCTGGGGCCCTGGTGGAAATGGAGAAGGGATGAAAGGGGAGGAAAGTGGTTAAGTGAATGAAGGAAGGAGCGAGCGAGACACAGCGACTTGACTACTCCAGTAAGAGTAGAGAAATAAGAGGGGAGTGAAGCAGCGAGTCTACTCGGCTACGTCACGCGCTCGTTCTACATCTGCTGCCCTTCACGATCCTGCCTCGGTTGTTCACATAATCCGCGGAAAATCACCAAATCATCAAAAGGGATGGATCTTCATCACCCTACCGTATTTAATTCACAACGTTGGGTGAGTATTGGGTAATGATCAGGCGGTTTTGGCGCTTAAACTCCACTCCTGTCCTCCTTCCCTCCCCCCCTCCCATCTGGCAAGCGCTTACCATTCACAAGCCACAAGCTTCAGTTAAACTGACTGGAATACATCCAGATGTTACCTGTTACCAGTCAGTCACTGTCACTGTTACTGACTGCCTTGCCTTGTCTTGTCCAGTCCTGTTCTGCCCCTTCCATCCCTGAAAAGAAGAAGACGTGGTCCTCGACATAGCCAGTGGATGTAGGTATGTTTGCCGTGAATGGCTTCGGAATTTACCAGTGGCAGTGGCACAGCAAATTTTGCTTTTAGTTGGAAATTTAAGGCGCAGGGGCTGGGCTGATATGGCTTGGACGCTTGGATGCTTGGTTCTGGGAACGCGATACGACACGACCCCTTAACCCATTCAGCCCATTTAGCCCAGCCCCTTTTCTCCCATTTTTCGCAATGGGAGGGAGGAGGGGGGTCCAGTAGCCGTCAGTTGATAGATTGAAACCCCAGGACGTTCAAGGTGACTCTGGCTAGACTTTGGTTAGCGAATGACTGTACGGCTAAGGGAAACGTCCGAAATTGAAACGGCCGGAGTCAACTTGTTGTCAAGTGATTGTTGTAAAATTATAATACGTTGAAAACTTCTGATGCTGGAAAGAACGAACGTTTATCAGTTAGGAACTATCTAGGTCCACTTGTGGAAAATAGAGCGGTAAAATGACGGCTCATTGGACCCCCCTCCTCGCACTACGGTTCCGAAGAACAAATTTCGGGGTGCGGACAATTACTTCCTCCCACCGACCGTCGGGACTCGGCGAGTCTTGTTGGTCCTATCCCGACGGTAAGTCTTGTTGGCCCGTCGTTCCGGCATAGTGGGAGCAGCAGGACGCAGGAAGCAAGCCACCACGCAGGGCCACGTACACGTAGGGCTGTAAGGCTATCCAATCTATCCTCTTGATTCTACATACCCAATTCTTCCAAGGGAGTGTAGGGGAGGGAGGGGAGGGGGCCAAGAGGGAAGGGGTGTAAAAGTGGAAGGGGGGAGAGGGGAGAGGGACAGGTATATTGCATCCAGGCAGCTGGATACCATCGAGTGAGGTGGTGACGAGCAATGAAGTCGCAGATGGCTTGCATGAGATTCATGTATGACCCTTGCATAAGCCTTGGCGATGTAACGCTGTTAACTGCCAGTTAACGATAACAGCAACGACGGTTCGCTGTCTTCCACTGTTTTGCGCCAGCTCGAAATCGAAAGGATGTTCAATAAGGTTGTAAAGCCGGCGATACCTCCCGGGACCATAACACTGAAGGTTTTCGGCATGGGGCAATGATGCATAACGTGCTCAAGCCAAGCTCTTGCTGACGACATAYGCCGTTTTCTTCGACACTTCCAAACGAATTGGCGATGCCGGTCTAGATTCCAGCTTCGCTTAGCTGACTGAGGAGGTCGGGACGTCTTTGATGTGGGACAGTGGGGGATTCAAGGTCGTGGATGTCGAATGAGGTGAGTCCCGATTTCAAAGCAGGCCAGCCAAGACTTTTGGGGGCCAAACAAGGGTACAACGACAACGGCTTAGAAGGTTGTGTATGAGCGCAAAGAAAAGATGAGGTTCAATAGGAGGAACTGATGAAGCGAAGCTGAGCTCGAAACGATGGGAGGAAAACCTGACATTGCCCACTTGTGGGCTTTTTTCTGAAACGCTTGCCATTATCCCGTTGGTTTGGGAATTGTTCAGAGACGTCAGCACCAACAACTGTGTTGGGTGGCTTGGTAGCGACTAGAAATTGGTGTGGGGCCTTTCAAGCATCAGCATCATATCCCAGAAAACCCTCCTGTCTAGAAGGCTTGCTCGGCTGCTCCCGCATCCCGGTAGCTGTGTTCCCCAGAGAAAAACTGCCCCGGCGTGTGTGGACGTGAAGCTCTGCCACAAGTGACGCCTCATCCTCCGAGCAATCTTACTCCAGAGAGGCCCCATCACAGCTCGTACCCAACCGGATGGTTCAGAAAGCTTGGTGTCCCAACGGCACCCATAGGGCTGAGGGGATATTGTCTCGAGTGTCTGTCCCTTTCACCAATGATGTTCCTTACATGCATCCCAAGCCATGAGTATCACATATCATGCTTTCAATGTTGAGGTACGGGCTTCTTGCCTCGATGATTCGAACGGTGTTGCCGGACACGCATTTAAGTCGCATGAGGTTATACCTGGCGTGGAAGTCAGTATGATGTCCAGCGGTATAGATCAACGCTACGGATGGCAATGACAAATCGCCCACACAAACGTAGAATGGTCCAATGCATACTCAGAAGTATTGGCGCAGAATCTTTACTCACCAGCCTCCGGTAATCCTATCCACCAGTCCGTTTCACATATCTGGAAGTGAACTAATGATAATCAACGTTTCGAGGCTCTCCATAGATGTTTTTCATACGCCAAATAGGAACCCTTGTGGTTGAGAAAAACGGTGGTCCCATTTTTGGCCCCCAATGATTGCATTGACCGATCCCACCCGGAAGTCAGTGAGTGGCTTGGGGGAGTTGTACTTGTCCCGCGAAGAAAGTCTGCCCAATGTAATGTCAGCATTGCAACCACCTGGATGCGGGCCACTTCATTTTAGGTTTTGACCGGAAAAGAAGCTGCTGCACGGCAGACAGGATTCTGGAGTATGACACCCGGGAGGCTCAGCCCCAAGATAATCACCAATCAGTTAGCACTGTTTAGCCGCTTCCCGTAGCATCCGCCATAGTGACAGCCAACAAAACTTACCATAGGGGCGGTAATTTTATATCGACATCCTTGGCTCACGCCGTGGCCAAATTCGGTGCTGATCTGGCAGACTGAGGACCCAAAGAGGGCGTACCAAGCCGACCCAAGTAACTCCTAAGACCGACCGACTAAACCCACAGATATGTGCCGTCAAACAAGGGGTTCCTCCGCACTAGAAGTGGTCATTTATGCCTCGTTGGGTGGCCCTTCCACAGCCCACGGGCTGAGGGTGCACCAAGATCCCTTCCCTTTGGTGACCCATGCAGGTTGCAGGGTTTATGGGCACACCTTTGCCAATGCTGACATGCAATTCGCCCCTACTCCTCGCTGAATACCTCGCATGCATCGATAGTCGAGAAGTAACCTCTTGATGGAACGTGGTATAGTATAACAGCTTGCCCAACTCATCGCGAGTTCAAGTGTTCAACATTGGTGCTGCTCTCCATCAACAACTTTGTCGTCTGCAACTACAGTTGTGCACGACCGTCCTCTTAAAGCTTTAAATCTTCACTCCTTCGTGGTAAGGTTGCAACACAAAAATGTCGGTCGCTTCGACATCTCCGGCTTCTTCGCCACCACAGGAAACTGCCAAGAACCCTCGAGTGTGTTTGAACTGCCGACGGAAGAAAAAGCGATGCGATAAAGCTCTGCCCTCGTGCAGTCGATGTATCGAGTTAGTGCCCCTTTGTTTGATGTGGTGACGTCTCTGTTTCTGACCGGTTTCTGTTTGTAGTTCTCTTCAGGTTTGCCAATATGACGAAGAAGGCGGACTTTCAGGAGGGCTTTGCTCTCCAGGGCCCTCGTTCCATCTTCCACAATCCATGATCATCTCCGAACAGCACTGGGGGACCGTATCTCCTGGACTGTTTATGGCCTTGGACACGGTCGAAGATATACATTCGTTCACGTCCCGCTGTCTGTCTGAGGTTCTTGGGAGCCGAGACAACATCGAGCATGTCGTCGCCCGCTATTTCGCCACCACCAACACATGGTTCGCAATTGTCGATAGAGTGGAGTTCGATGCCTTGTTGAAGAACATCTGGATCGCTCCCTCGGCAGAGACGAGTGTCCTCCTCCTCGGCATGAGTCTTATCACTAGACTCCCACAAAACAACAATCTGAACGGAATGGCGGACAGTGTATATCTTTCAGTGAAAACGATGCTTAGTGTCGTCAAGACAAAAGTCTGCCTGTCGATACCGCTCATGCAAGCGGAATTGTTGATTGCGATGTATGAGACATCGCATGGGATGCACCAACAAGCGTACATGTCGGTGGGAAGCTGTTGCCAGATGAGTAGGGCACTTGGCTGGTGGGATAAGAATTTCTGGAGCGGGCAGCGAAGAGCTGGGATGCCAATAAATCTCCAACTATGTTCAGCTCTGTGGTGGGCAACCGTTTATGTCGACTGGTGAGTGTTTACTCCGTGGTTGTAGTTTCGAGTTCACTGACCGCCAAGCAGTCTGGTCCAAGCCGGATATCAAGACCACGCATATCCTTTGCACACCTCTGCGGTACCCCAGGATCTCACGGTACCCTTCCCCGAATCGTTTAGACACTCTGGATCCAATGAGGCTCTCGGGTCCTGGGATGTGACGATGGGAGATGTTAGCGGTGCAATGTGGCCCGAAGCCCATTCAGCCTACTACCTTAGCAGTGTCTTGCAGCGACTGGCCGACCCTGCTTCTCTTTCGAACGCCGACCGCGATCATCTGTCACACTTGATCATGAACCACACGATCAGTATGTTAGGTAGCGATCGTGCCGCAGTGGTGGGGACCAATTTCATGTATCTTTCTCCGCCTCACCGGCTCCCGATAAAGCTAATTCGTTGTTAAAAGTGCTTTGATGCGATTGAGCCAACATGGCATCCTCCCGAACACAGGCTTGGTCGATACCCGATCTGTTGAAACAATCCGGTCGGTGATTGAGTCGATATACACCTCGGCCTTGAACATGGAGCAGTGCGGGCCAAATTATTGCGCCAGTCTTGTAGCACCATGCGCACCCGTTGCAGCATACTTTGCTGCCAATATGTTGGTGTCTCATGGGGAGAATTGGCTGCAAGACAAAGATTGGTTGCCTAAGGTCGAATGCCTGAAGAGGTATATGATGTTCCTCGGTCAACGGTGGAAGATTGCCGGTGAGTGATTCCCCGATAGCCACTGACGAATGATACTGATAGCGATCGTAGAGTTTCATGCAAGCTTGGTCAGCATAGCCCTTCGCGGTCGATTGAGCGGGTACGCCGGTTGAAATGGACGCTTGACTCCGTCCCATTTCCTCTTGAGCGACTGTCCTGAGATGGAACCTAAGCTGAGCGACGGACACCCGTCGCTTGTCCCCGGGGAGAGGCGACTGAAAGCCGGTACCGTACAGAGCAGGCTATCGCGGCAGTTTTGGTCGCACAATCGGTAGGCGTCAACCGGGGAGTCGAGCAAATGGCATGCTGGTTTCTCCGCAACTTATTGCGCGCCATAGCCTCTGCTGGATCTCGAAACTCGGGTGATATAGTTCGTGTGCTTCTGGCCGCGGCGGTGATTGTATCGAGCGGTTCGCGAAAGATTTGCAAAGGGTTGCACAAGCCATTCAAAATCTGGTTGAAGTGGTTTTTGCAGCTGGTTGATCACTAAGACGGAAGACGTCAGAATCCGTAGCAAAGCAACATCTGAAGGAGTCAGGATCAGGGAAGGCGAAACAGGACGAGCTCATGTTCATAAACATAGAGAACGGGAAAGTAGGATGCACATACCTAGGGGTTGAGAGTGGAATTGGGAAGAAATCAGGTATATAGCTCTCGCATGGAAGAAAAAGCTACCATGCACGCCATGATAATGAACAAAATTGTGATCCATTGGCTAGCACCGCCATGTGCTACGTAAGTCCGAGCAGCAGTTGTCGGACTCTTTCGTTTGGGACAAGGCCGTGTGAGGTAGGAGTGGTTAGGAGTATGTCGACGCTTATGTGAGCTCAGTGATCAGTATTGATGAGCAGGCGACCAATCAACATGCTTCAAGGGACCGGATCGTGAGGCCGACCTCGGATTGGCGGGTTGGATGCCTGAAGAAATATGCTTTTGCAGTCAAGCATAGTTGTGAGAAGGCGATATTGTATGGTGGGGGCTGAATTGTTCGAGATTCGTCCCGCGTTGTGTACCAGTTTGGGTGAAGCTGAAGTGAAAGTGAAGAGATGAGGACGAATGGGAAACTCGGCCAGAAGAACAACTCTTAAGAAAAAGTCTCCATAATGCCGGGCAGGCAAATGCCGATGACGCACGAGCAAGGCCATAGTAGTCCATTCGCCCCTTCCTTCCATCAGTCAAACATTCCGATCATCATCGTTAGGTAACTGAGAAGGAACAGATAAGATACTGTACCTTACTCGGCAAGCGTCACCCTGAGGTAGCTTCAGTTCCACAATCAGGAAGAGCGAATGATGTAACTTGGTCAACCGTGTCTCTTCATCTCTTTTCGATTCGTTGCAAGGAAACTACAACGGCCGTACCTGAAATCAACTTGTCAGTGTTGGCTTCCCGCCAGCCCCCAAACCAATATCCGATATGCACAATCCCATCCAATCCAGACTTCAATGTGATGTTGAAACCACTGCAAGGGAAACCGCACTTGCGCATTTGAATTGCTGCCGTACTAGCAGCCCCCCTTCTTGGCCCCCATACCCGACCTCTTCCCGGTGTCACATCTGCCGAGTAATCCGAACTCGCGAACTGAATCCAATCTAGACCGTCTGCGCACCATGACCCCCTAAACAGCGCAAGAAAAAGAAGGCCGCATGGAGACAAAAGAGAAAGGTATATTCTTTTTACGCCGTGTGGTATGACAAAACAGAACTTCTTTCACCCCTTTCTGTTCCTTTTGAAAGGTGCCCTCCCTCACCTATTCCCGTCATTCCGGCCTTTGCTCCATCCAAAAAAAAAAAAAAGTAGGAGGCCTCAGGAGTTTCGGTAGTTCCCAATGCATATCAAACAACCCTCATCTTTCCAACCGGTCCTCGCAACGAAGTTGTCGCAAAGAGTCGCTTAAGCCTTCCAGACGCGCTTGATGGTCTCGGTAAGACCGACATCGGTGGTCTCGAACTCGTAAAGGGCAAGGCCGACGAGGACGGTAGCGGCGTTAAGGCCCCAGGTGAAGAGCTTGCGAGCCTTGGGGGCGCGCTTCGAGGGAACGTAGTCGACAATGATGTTGCCGAAGCCAGTGTGGGAGTGGATAAGGATGGTGGCGGCGAGGATGGCGTCCATGGTGGGGTTGAGAGAGCCGGCGGCGAAGGGAGCGACGGTCAGAGGAATCAGACCGGCGGCGACGACACGGTCGAAGGTCCAGTGGTAGGAGCCATGAGAAGGAGAGGTGGGGGGGACCGGGACGGGATCGTTCACTAGAGGTATATGTTAGGCTATTGTTTACATGCATGTGATATCGAGATGTTGTAGATGCGCTTCTCGCAACCCGGCATGGGGGTTGTTTGGTTCATGACGGGCAAGGAAGCATAGCTGTTGGGTTGTTGTTCGTACCTGTACCCTCAATGCGCTCTATCCCCCTCAAAGTGTTAGCATATATACCGATCCATGCGACATAAGTTGAACCTGTATCAAGGTCCAAGTGGAAGTGTATGCGATTACGTACGAGGAAGAGGAGGGAGCAAGCTCTTGCGGGAGGTGGTGTGGAAAGCGGCGACACGGAGACCGTTGGCGGCAACGGACTGCTTGGCCGCAACCTGCTTGAGGAAGGCAGAGGAACGGGCGACGGAAGCCATTGTTTCTGGTGGTTGTGGTGGTGATGACGGGTGTTGGGTGGTAATGTGGTCGAAGCGTGGTGGTGATGGCGGACAACCAATTGGGCTTTCGAGGACGGGAGGGCGGTCTTCGCAGGAGATATCGTCGCACGGGTCTCTCGGTTCAGGACAGGATCGTGGCCGTGGATCGCTAGCAGCCTTGGGAGTGACGGGACGGACGGACTCCGGAGTGGAACGGACTGGTGCCGAACTGCGATTCCTGATGTAGCTTATCCCTCGGCAATACTTGGCCAATCGCAGCACAGAAGATGTCAGCGGCAGCGTGTGCCGGCCGTCGCTCGGCGTGGAAAATCCCATTGTTCCCGGCTTGGCTGTAGCTTGGAGATCGGTACGTACCTGGATCTCGCTGCATTCAGTGGATGCACATGCAATCCAAGGCCCTGTATTCCCCGCCAAACCGACGTGCGACGAACACTGACCTCACAACCGACAGGAACAGGGGTGGCCCAAGCTCCCCTCCGCCTTTCCAGAAATTATTTCGCAGTCGGAGATGCTAGCGCGTAATGATACAGCGCGTTACGTTCGGGCGATAAGATAGCGAGACCTTCGCTGCGTCCGGGTTGGACGAGGGGCCATTATTTTTTCGATGGCGCCGTAGTTCGCCGGTACTTACCTTACCTTGATGACTGGCCGAAGCTATCATCGCTTGTACACTCCCAACACCGGCCGACTGACTCCCTCACACCACGCGACCCCGGATCTTCAGCCGGAAACCCTATTGTCTGGGCATCCCGGTAAATCTAATACACATACAAAGCCCTGCAACTGCCCAGCAAGGGACTCAATTCCGGTCGATCGGGTTGTGAAGAGAGGGCCGGGATCGGTGCTTCCGGTTGCGCTACAGATTGCGCCAAGTTCTCTCTGAGACTTTACAATTACTTTTTCCTTCCTTCTTTCAACCGTTGGGCGATACACAGTCGAAACTTGGACAAAATGCTGCTTCAGACAAAAGCCCTAATACGCTCCGGCGGGAGTATCGCCAAGTATGCTGCTGCTAACCCATCATGCTTCATTCTCCAACGAAGAGGACTCAGGCGCAGCTTCGGACCAAAGTACACGGCCAAGATCAACGACGCCGAGGAAAAGTGGCAGGCGAGGGCAGAGGCGATCAAGAAGGGCGAGAAGCAAAATACATGGGACCTGTTTGAGGAGAGAGGTTATATCAAGGATACAGCTGGGTAAGCTTAGACACTGTTCCTTCGGTGCGCACAGGAACATGACTAACACGATTCTTCTACCAGCACAAAAGAGCACATCGCCGAGCTTATGAGGACGAGACGAATCGGCGCATATGTCGGCATCGATCCTACCGCACCATCACTACACGTCGGCCATCTACTCCCCCTGATGCCGCTCTTCTGGATGTACATGGAAGGATACAAGACATTCACCCTCGTTGGCGGCTCGACGGCAAAGATTGGAGACCCGACAGGCAGGCTAAAGAGCAGAGATCAGTTGAGCGGCAGCGATGCGACAATGAACATGACCAAGATTCACTACCAACTAAAGAAGCTGTGGGAGAACGTGGACACTCAGATGCGAGCGCGTGGTTACGAGGCCGATTGGGCGCGGACGCGAGGTATCGTCAATAACAATCACTGGTGGAACAAGCAGCCCATGCTCGAGATTCTGAGGAGGGTAGGTCACGCCTTGCGCATCGGCCCCATGCTGTCGCGCGATACCGTCAAGAACAAGATGACCCAGGGAGACGGCGTGTCTTTCGCCGAGTTCACCTACCCCATCATGCAGGGCTGGGATTGGTTCGAGTTGTTCTACCAGCAGGGAGTTCAGATGCAGATCGGAGGCTCTGATCAGTACGGCAACATCATTTCTGGTCTCGAAATAGTCAAGGCCGCCCGAGAATCCGAGCCCGACCCGGAGGAGCGCAAATACATTACGCCCAAGACTGCCCTTGACGAATGCGTCGGCTTCACCGTTCCTCTCTTGACCGACTCGTCCGGTGCCAAGTTCGGCAAGAGTGCGGGTAACGCCATTTGGCTTGACCCCTATCAGACCTCCGTCTTCGATTTCTACGGTTACTTTGTCCGCCGGTCCGACCAAGAGGTTGAGAACCTCCTCAAGCTCTTCACCTTTATGCCCACCAGCGAGATCACCAAGACTATGGAGGAGCACGCCAAGGACCCTAGCAAGCGTGTCGCGCAACATACCCTTGCGCGTGAGGTTGTGACGCTGGTGCACGGTAAACAGGAGGCCAGTGCCGCCGAGGACCAGCATCGCATGATGTACACCGGCCAGATGACCATTCCCCAAGTCCCTCGTGCCAAGGACGCAGCCACCGGTGGCGACCAGTACAAGACGATCCCAGACAAGCAAGTCAACGTCAACAACGCGCCCCGTATCGACATGATCCTCCCCGAGTCGCTCATCATGGGCAAGTCCATCGGCCGCATCCTCTACGCCGCCGGTCTCGCCAACAGTGCCACTGAGGGTCACAAGCTCGCGGCTGCTCAGGGCTGCTACGTCGGTGGAGCGCACAGAGCCGGCGGCGAAAACGTCACCATGAACCCGGACCTCATCTCCTTCATGCCCGTCAAGCTGTGGTTCCCCGGCGAGACCCAGCGCTACCTGATTAACGACAACCTGCTGATTCTCCGCAAGGGCAAGCACAACGTGCGTGTGATCCAGATGGTCAGCGACGTCGAGTATGCTGCTTCGGGCCAGTCGTACCCCGGACAGAGCTTCACCGGCGCGGTCAGGAAGTTGAATGAGATCATGAAGGACCTCAAGGAGAAGAAGTTGACCCCTGAACAGGCTAAGAATGCCGTGAACGAGTTGCAGAAGAGCTCGCAGGAGAAGCAACAGGGCCAGCAGATTATCTTCCCCGAAGAGAAGAGCAGGCAAAAGAAGGATATTGAGATCAAGCTCAAGCAGGAGATGGGCGCATCGATAAAGACCATTGATAGCATGATTAGTAAGAACCCCTCTGTGAGGAGAGTCGGGGTGAAGAAGGGAAGCCAGGACGACAGCGATCCGTATAAGTGGTAGAGGGTGTGTAAGAATCTGTGTGCATAGTGGAGTGGGATAGAGAAAAGGAGTAAAGGTTGGATTGGTTGGGCAAAAGCGTTACTCCCTGTACATATGTTGTAAGATAAAATCATGAGAATACCCCATTTTTGAACATCATAGTAAAGCCCGTGGAGCTTGCGCATAGGACAGTCGCAGCGAGAGTATTAATCTTCTTAACAAATGTTCCTGGCTGAAAACACTCTCCTCAAAAGAAACTGACAGTGAAGGTTTTGTTTCTTTGGTCTTCTGCCCGTAATGCTGATGAAAAGGGGTTAATGGTGTTCAGTGTCCGCGGACAGGGTTCGGGTTATTGGTGTTGTATGCACTAGCAACCATTGACCTCTCGGCACCAAGGCACCTTTCCCAAAACAATCACAAAGGTGACAACTTCATTCAAAACGATCACGGCGTCGATTGCTGTGCTCCCGCCGTCTATCCCTTTAAAAGCCGTCTCATCATTAAATTTTTCAATGAAAAATCTGTTATAATTCGGATTTGAATGGATTAATGCGCCACCTGGTAGAACCAATCCGATAGAAATGAGCGTCGGCAACGGATGAGACCTTCATCGTCATCTCAACGTAAAGTCCAAAACCGCTTCTCCCAAGACCGAGAAAACACTGGATCCCAACAACAGATTCTTGCATCATGATTCAAGCAATATTCTATGCTCGATTCTTCCCGAAAGAAGGTGTGTATAACCTGCCTCCGTTATCACTTATCAACATCATCTGTCCATCCCTTCATTTATCGAGTCTGGTCACAACGGCCCAAGACGAAGTGCAGTGAATCTCAGCTAACCACTTTCTTCACATCAGGAACCAAGATTGTCGCGCAAAGTCCACCAGGCTCAATCGTGCCAGTCCCACTTCCAGAAGGCACCAATGGTCCCCTTAATAGGAAACCGTGTCTCTTCGACTTCAGCGTGCTCCAGGAGTACATCATCCCGCGCAAGGCCTTCTGCAACCGCTTCATCACCGTCAACGACCCAGACGGTAAATACGTCATCCTGGGATACCCCGTCTCCATTCCGGACCCGCGGTACGACCGAAACGAGTTCATCTTCAACTTCGGACTTGTCATCAGCTGCGACGTGGTGGACCAGATCCCCTATGAGCGCGTCGTGAGGAGGCTGGCGGCCACCTTTGCCGAGATGGAGAAGCAGGACGGCTACCTGAGCCAGGACGCGGCTACGAGGGGCGGAGCTGTTGCGGTCCATGGGTATGGCAACGGTGGCGGCCGCTGGGTGGACGGGGATGGGAATGAGATGGTGAGTATGCGGAGGCCGATAGAATCGTTGCTGGAGATTGTGAAGGAGGATCTGAATAATTATGGAGAGTGCATGATTCCCATTGGTACGTTGCCCTATGGCCCATCCCCCTTCATCACCCCGTTTCTCATACAATACTGACTATATCTCAAAACAAGACGACGCCAACACAATCAACATGAAACTCTTCCCTCACCACGTCAACCCCCCCGAAGTCAAAGGCTGGCACGTCCCCGTCGCCAAGATGAAGTTCGCCGACGTCGTCGACCCAACCTGGGACCTAACCCTCCAGCGCGTCGTCGCCCACATCGACGGGGTCTCCGACGTGCGCCGCATCGCCCTGGCCTCCGGCGTCTCCCTCGAGCTGACCCAGCTCGCCCTCCGCCACCTGCTCTACTACGACACCATCCTGCTCCTGGACATGTTCTTCTTCGGCGCGTGCTACGCCCCTCGCCCGGGCATCCACGATTTCATCGCCAACGTAGGCGGGATGGTCGACGAATGCGCCAACTACGTCTGCGTCGGACCCATCGATCCGTCTCCCGGCAGCAACAGCACCGGTACCGGTACTGGCACCGGACCTTCCTCTTCTGCCGATAACCACCACCGCCTCCGTTCCGTATCAGGAAGCACCACCTTCCACAACCACAACCCATCCAACCTCTCCACCTCAGCTAGTACCCGCCACAGCCACCTCTCCCCCTCCGGTCTCGGTCCAGGAGGTTCCGACCGCGATCCCAGCCCTTACGCCCAACACCACCTCTCCCCCGTGCACGAACGAAAACCCTCCAACTCCCCCAACAACCGCACCAACCCCACCATCACTTCCTCTTCCCCTCCCTCCAACAAACCCCCACCACCCAACGGCTACCGCATATCCAACTACATGCTAATCCGCCTAATGACCACCTTCTGCGTCGGCAAGACCGTAGCCGAATGGCTCAAGGGCCACATGGATTCCGGCTTCGACGTTTTGCGATACGTAGACGTACGCCGCTTAGTTCAATTCGGCGTCATCAAGGGGTGTCTTTATCGGGTGCACAAGTATGTTATCTCAAAACAGTATTTGGCTGCGCTGGCTACGGGGTTGGCTAGGCCTGTTTCGCCGTCCGGCGAGACGCAGATGCAGAGAAATGTGAGAGAAAAAGAGGGAAGGGAGGAGAAAGTGGCAGTTCCAGGGGGACATTATGATACTTACCGTGAACCTGGGAGTCATGGGGGTGGGGGAAAGGGAGCCAACAAAAAGATGGCGATGATGATGAAGGCGAGTGGGGACCCGTTGCAAAAGTATATGGATGGACGACATTGTTTTGATCAGATCATGACGGAGAGGAACATGACTGATGCGGAGATTATGGATAAGTTGAGGAACTTCCCGGTGCCGGCGGGGGATTTGACGGTGCTTTATCGGTAGCGATGGACTTGAGACTTAGCCTGGATATGCAATTTCACTTATAGAGAGAATAGTGTTGTTGATTCAAGCAAGAGGGGATATGTTTGATTGAGCTCGCTAAACTGTAAATATGTAAACCCTCCATACGCGGATACCCGGCAGATGTGTATTGTTTCAAGCCTCCTCTTCGTGTTGGGCTGCGTGCCTTCCTTCTCAGCAACCATTATCACTAGATATTTACTAATAACAACATTTGTAGTAGGGTCCAACAAAGACCCCCCCAGCAGACGATACTGCATTCCCTGGGCATCCTCCAAGCCTGTGTCACCTCGACTACTTCATCGCGAATACCACTGTCTTCTTCGGGAACAGCAAATAACTGCCAATTTCCGTTCCACATATCTGTACCTATCTCCGCACCAGCTACTAAAGCCTTTCAAACTAAGAACCGCCCAGCAAGTGCTCAATAGCACCCTGTACGCTACCGCCGCTTCGGCGCAGAGCAGCAACGTTCCGATCAAAATCGAAAAAGCCCATGTCGTTGAGTTGGCGCAGCTGCTCAGCATACCTCTCCTCCGGCGGCCTGTTGTCAGGGGGAGCAGCGGGACTTCCACCAAAACCACCCAAACCACCGCCACCAAATGCTTGCATCATCTGCTGCAAGGCCTCAGGCGAGATAGGGGGCAGGCCGAAAGGGTTCGCGGCACCGCCTTGACCAGGCTGACCAGCACCTCCGAGCGCTCCGAACAGAGATGCCAACGGGTCTGCTTGCTGCCCAGATCCCGAAGTAGCGCCAGTAGCCGGAGCCGATGTGGCATCCCCGCTCCTGGCACTCTCGGTCGAAGCTCCAGTAGGCGCAGGCGAAGCCCCCGCGGGGTTTCCAAAGAGCGCGGCGAAGGGATTACCTGCTGGGGGAGCACCCGCCGGAGGAACACCAAAGGGAAGGAACATGGCGAACGGGTTCTGCGCATCGGCATTCGCGTTGTTATTACCGGCACCGGTCGCCGCGTTCGGAGTGTTGTCCGTTACCCCGGGCGCTGGAAAGGCGTTGGCGCCTCCGCCCATCATCCTGCGCATGCGTGCCGCCATGCGAATTGCCTCCGGGTTCGTCATCATGTTGCGCATCATCGGAGAGTTGAGCAGCTCGCGAGCGCGATCAGCGGGCATGTTGGCCAACATCGGGTTGGAGGCAATCATCTGGTCAATAACGGCGGGGTTGTTGAACGCCTCGGCCATGGCCTGGGCCATCGCTGGGTTCGAAAGCATGTTCGCGATTTCGTCCTCACTAGGGGGCGCGCCCATCTGTAAAGCATCATTAGTAAAGAGACATGTAAAGGGTCAAGAGGGTGAGATAGGGGTGGCTTACTCCTCCGTCCGGCCCAAACAGGTCTCGGCTTGGTAGCGGCACCTGGCCGGCAAAGCGAGCACCCGTGAGCCCAGCCAAAAGGTTATTCGAGGGAGTACCGGCAGCCATGTTCTGAGGTATCGCGGGCTGAGCGGGTGTCGAGGTTGAGCCACTGCTGGCTGTCGCGGCGCTGGCTGGACGCTTGACCATGTGCACTGTGTTCATGTGCTTGATCTTGTAGAAACTAAGAACCTCATCGTCCTTCATGACCTTTCCGGAGTAGATTAGGCGCTGCTGCTCCGGCGAGATGTTCTCATATTCCTCCCCCGCCAAAAGGGTCTTAAGCTGAAGGACGGTCGCGGACTCTGCGATGGTAACTGTGTGGTTCTTGTCGCCTGAGCATTTGACCTTGAAGGTAATCTGGCCATCACGGCCAGTATTTGAAGCTTCAGCCATGATTTCTGTCGGCTTGCGATTCGGGGATTAGACTCGGTTAATGGCGGTCGTGGATGATGACGTTGGTCTCAGGGGAGCTCCGATCGCCCCTCGTGCAAGTTCAGCGCTTCGTGATTAGGGTATCTGAAAACTTGCTGCAAAGACGTTCGTATGGAGAAACAACACTCAGCTTCAAAGGCTGACAAAAGGCGAGAAATGGTATTGCTGAAGGGAAGTGTTGTTGGGAAAGTGATTCAGTTGTTGTAATGTTGGTTGTTCAAACAGGCGGAGGCCGATAAGCGCTGCCGCCAACAGTGGCAGGTGGCATCATGGCATCAAGACCATATTCCCGGCAGGCAGCAGACCCCACCGCGAGAAATCCCATGTGTGATTGGTCAGCAATGGATTAGCCACCGAGGTTCTTGCCTTTTTGAGCATCACTTCTGTCATCCAACACTTCATCAACCCTAACCCTAAGAAGCGCATGTTACTTCAGCTTTCCCACCGGGGCCACGGCGGGACTCTCTTTCTTTTCAACTGCCATCTCCTCCAGCGCAGTACGATCAGAGTATCGATCACGATGTCCTGTACAAACGCCGAAATACATGATGATAGGACGATGCCTCACGGTCGCGACTTCTGCGCGTCCCAGTGGTGAACCATCTTGTCAGTTCAGTCAACTGCGACACCTACTCTCCTGCTCTCAACACCCATCGGCTTCTTCGAGCTTCCATCTACCGGGCTCTTGGCATCCACATGACACCGTTCTCCCTTATCTTATCAGCTTGTCTAGTCGTTTTGTTGTCGCATGTACTGTGTTTATGGTAACAGGGTACTCTGAATTAGCCGCTTCTGCCAGCCAAATTGAGGTACCTTCTAAACTGACTGACAAGGGGGGAGGTCGTCTCTTGAAAACCTCTTCTCTGATTTGAACAAACTTGCTTCAGTTGGCAGACACTCCATCTCTTCCCACTGCTTACACTCTTATTCCGGCTGATAACAGAAATTCAACGCGTCAAACGTTTCACACGTACTCCCCTTGATGCGCAATCAGCTTGTTTAAAGGTTCAGTGGCCCTCAGCCGACAGCCGGTTTGGCGGGGATTATCTTTCGTTGAGGTCTTTCGTTGAGCCTGCGAACATGATCGCATTCGCAAACAACTCACATCTTCCATTGATCACCAGCGTTTCTTGTCATGGCAACATTATAGGGACTGTCGGGTCAACCTCGGCGGACTAAGAACTGAACTATATAAGACAGGTGTGTACAGCTCAAGAGTTCATGGTATGGACCATACCAGGATACTCCAGGTAAGTGTATCAAGGACATGGACCACCTGATCCTTCACCGCCTTGGTGTACATTAAGATATATCTCTAACCATGTCTTTAGGGCATACCACCTAGGCAGTTATTCTCCTTGCTGCGGCCCAAGCAAGGATACGACGTGCCTAAGCGACCATTTTCTTCCATGGTTTTTTGAAAATCATGGAACTATTACGCTATTATAAACTGTCCGTCAATGCGAAATGTCGGCGCACCAGCATCGAGCGCCACCATGTTGATGAGGTCTCTTCTCCGTTCGTCCTTCTGAAGTGGATCCGGCGTGGGCGTGAAGAGGAGCTCAGCGGTTCCCCAAGAGATGGCCCGTTAAGATGGTGTTACGCGTGTGACGCCGGTCATGTGGGCTGTTGAATACGGGATTCAGCGGACAGGCGCTTCTTGGTTCGATCTCGTGGAATGCAGTCTTCCGGTTCTGGACCTCGAAGAATTCCGGTCTCGGGCTTCCTTAAGGGGAAGGTCGTGCTGCCACGTTGGACCGAAATCCGGCAGCCTTATCGACGCAAAACACCAGGATTCCAAGGATCTATTGAATAACCCCTTGCTCGTTAGCAAGATCTCAAACTGCAGTCTTTGCGGCGTGGATGGGCATGTTTGTCCTGTCTTCAGCCGAAGTGCTATTGGACTCGCAGCGAAGGCCGTTTCGAGCGGGATGCATAGCCAACATGGGCTGGAGGAGGAAAACCTGGACGGCTTCTCACTTCCAGGTCTGCAATGGTAAGTTCCTACCCGCTGCATAGATACGGAATCCGCGTGGAGAAGATGCTTCTTCGTGTCCGGCTTGTCTTGCTTGTATGACCAGACGTTGTCGACAACAAGGACCGAGAAAAGAGCGCCGCTTGACTTCCACGCTGAGCAACATGGAAGGTCCCGCCCACTGCATGTCTTTCAGCTGCAGATGGTCTTTTTCCATGCCGGCAAGCCACATGAGAAATTGGACACAACAGGAGTTACCATATGGACGCACGAGGCACTCTTGCAGGACTCCTGCTCTTGAAGTTCTGTGAGAACCACTCACGGTTTCGGGCAGGGCGCATCGGAGAAATACCGACCAGCTAGAGAAGAGCTTGCCATGGCACGACTGGCGGTTGTGCAACTGGAGGTGCAGCATCGAGTACCAAGACGTCGCGTGCAACTTTTTTTCCCCGGACAAGGGGGTTTCCAGCTATGTTGCTGCACCGACTGAAGGAAGACATGACAGCTCTTCACGGTCGAAGCTAGACAGCCGGACATCAAGCCACTTTGGGCTGGTTTCTGGACGCCGGCGGGTGTGCTTAAAATTGTTGAGTTGACTGCATGATGCGTCCTCTAGTGACCCAAGAAGTGGCCAGGTACGAACGGGATGGAATCCAGCGATGCTGTCAGTATCCAATACTTGCGTTGAATTGGACATCGACAGCAGCCTGGTGTAAGTGACTCGGGTTTTCGGAGCGGCGTGGAACACGTCACAACATGGCGAGGATACGATGTCGTGGGGGGCGCAAAAAGAAAGAAATCGGAGGTTAAGGCGTTGAGACCGGAGTGTCGGACACGCAGTAAGGCTTTGTGTTTGTTGTGTCGAGGTAGGTTGAGGTTGAGGAGGTTCATGATGCCCTGCCCCCTGACGTGGTAGAAATTCAGGAACAGAAGCCCAATTGGAGCTGGCCAGTGGCAGGGTTAGGTACGCTATCAGCTGTACCCTAACAAAATCCTCAGTGACGACAGGGGCTTTTACTGCCCAGTGATGACTAATTTGGAAGGGTCTCTCAGGAACTGCCATGTGGAAGACACGGTTTGGGCTGTGTGTTTTAGGACGTTACATCATTCCAAATCGGGCTTCCTCGTCACCAATCTTTCAACGGGCAGCAAAACGTTACCTACTAAAAATTTCTGGAAACAACATCGCAATCGAATTCGGGCAGATACCCTACTTCAGCTCAGCCTCTGTTGGGTGTCTCACCTCAAAAAGATCCGTTGTCGAGGCATTGCACAACGGCCAGGAACGTGGAAACGAGACAGGGCAGAGAGGTACCAGTGGCAGTAAGCAACAAGGTGGAAAATAAGGGTAGGCGCATTTGACAAACTCACCCCCCTGACCCGGGCCTGTTCGTGACCTTTGTGCCCTGTTGTTCACTCCTTCCACTGCTAGGAGTTGAACGGATGCCGCCATCGCAATCATGGCCTCGCGCCTGCCCTTTCAAGGCCATAGCCAAGCCACTCACCTTGACAGCTTGCGGTTTCCAATTTCAGTTCTCCATCTTGGGGCGGTGGGGGAGACTGGCCTGAGTTTCCAACTTCCCCGCCCCGATGAAGTCTCTTCACTTCAACCTCATCCCCAGGTCTCACTCAACGGCTTCCACTTCGCTTCATTCAGATCAGACCCAGCTTCCAACTTCCCCACGATGACCGTGGAGCACAATCTTCCCAACCGCATAATCCCAGCTAATAGATCGACAATCGACAGCCAGGTTTGGGAATAGTCGCAGGACGATGCCGTAAAACTTCCGAAAACCCCTTCTACGAGGCGACCAGTCACTAGTTCTAGCGCCCTCGGTTGTCGACCGGCCACCTCGTTTCTTCGGAATCTTTGTCCATACACACCTCACGCACGCCATGTGCGAGCCAGCCGGGTGCCCCAGCTCATGGACCCTTGAGTTTCCGAGATAATGGGCGGTCCACCATCTCTGGGTCTCGGGAGGGCCCCTCAGGTCTCTCCAGAAACCTCGCTTTTTTCCTGCTGGCGAGTGCTACATCTGGGGGTGGATAGACCGGTACCAATCCGTGGTGGGTTCCCCGGAGAATAGGCCGAAGTTTATCATTTGTGAGGATGACCATGACACTGAGGGTAAATACCATATGCCCCTGCTAAGCACAATCGAAGTTGGAAATTTGTTGGGCGGAAATCACCAAAAATAATCACCAGAGAGCTCAAGTCTTCAACCTACGGAAAAGTAGACTCGTGTAGAGCCCTCCAGAACTGACTCCAGAAGCAGATTGATTCTCCAAACTGAGGCCCAATGGCCGAGTCAAGGCAAATTATCCCAATGCCACAGGTCGAGGATTTATTGACGGTGAAAATGGCATAAAATTGGACGGGGAAAGTCAGCCCTAGGAAATCTTCGCTACAACCCAACCACCACAAAAGATTCCGATCACCGACTCCTACATCTCATTGGAATCTCCAGTGTTAGCCGCCCGCATTCTCGTTACATTTCTCCCACTCTTTTTGACGTGCTTCACTGGTCTTGTGGATACGCAGCGGTGCATCTCTGGCGTGCCCATAGAGGTACCGCTTATCCTTTCCTTTCCTCAATACACCCTCTCCCTCGTTGACACACCCTCGCAGACAACGTCATGTCATGCAGCAACTAGGGCTTGCGAACTCCGATCTTTGAGCCAATTCGGGTATCCGTGTTGCTCCACTGCCATGGGCAAGTTACCTGGTTTGCTCACCGTCCCACGAACCCAAGGTCTGGGAACCAGTTGTCCCATCGAAGAAGGGTAGCTATATAGACGCACGTCAAGGCAATCTGCCACTCTTCTTCCGTCCTTGCTGCCCGACCAGCAGCACCTCAAACACATCGGTCCAACAAAAATGAGCTGGCACAAGCCTCATTGATCAAGTCTCCGGTACTTCTTCCTTAGTTCCCCTATTCATAAATGAGCTCCATGATCGTGTCCGCTTCTCCATGTTTTCAGGGTTCTCCATCAGTCTCCTCCATCATCTCCTGCTCCAGCCCTAAATCGCCACCTGGTCTCCATCATCACGCTTAGAAGAGTCCACCTTGGCCATGAGCTTCCCCTCCGTTTCTCGCAAGTCGCGCATCACAAGCGCGGCCAACGTTCTCTACAACAATGCCGTATACTGGCCGAATCACAGCGTGTACCGGGGTGACACTCCTGGTTCACTCAACTACGGATGCATTAACCGTGTTTACTATGCCTTTGCCAACATCATGCCAGACGGAGGGGTGTTTGTAAGTTTGTTCCGACGCCATCTTCCATTGCTAAGCACTTCAGCTGACTTGTTCCGGTAGCTCAGCGATGAGTGGGCAGATGCCACAGCGCCTTGTGACGGTGTCCAGGGGGCTCTCGGGTCCTTGATGCATCTCAAGCAGAAATATCCCCATCTGCAAGTGGTCTTATCCATTGGGGGCGGCGCTTCCAGTGAGACATTCGCACTGGTGGCTTCTAGCGCCATCCTCCGTGACAACTTTGCACAGTCCGCTCGCGGCCTGGTGGAAGCATCCGGCTTGGATGGGATAGACAGTATGGCTCCTTCTCCTTCTCCTCATCTCTCCTCGACCAGCATCGTAGCCAATGACCACGTACGCGTGAGGAGGCCCAATCAGTCTTGCCTCGCCACACAAGTACAAATCCCCAATGATCTTTTTGAGATGTTTGACTGACAGCACCAGTTGTATGGGACTATCCCTGCTCCCCGCAACAGGGAAGCGATTTCGTATCTTTACTGGCCGCGATTCGCATCCACCTTCCCGAGGACCGTTACCTGCTCACCGCTGCTCTCCCTGGGGCCAAGCCCATCTTGCAGAACATCAATCTGCGGCAGGCAGCTGAATACTTGGACTCCATTAACCTGATGGCGTATGATTACTTCGGTCCTTGGTCACACAGGAGCGGGCATCACTCCCAGCTTTACGCAATGAACAAGGATGAAGCATCAGGGGCGTCGAGTGTGCAATATCTGATGGCTTCCGGTGTCCCGGGCAAGAAAATCTTGTTTGGGATCCCCCTCTTTGGCCGCAGCTTTCTCCACGCGAGCGGCTCAGGCCACAAGTTCCAGGGTGCCGGGGGCGGCGATGACGGATCCTTCGAGTATTGTCAGCTACCACGACGAGGAACAAAGGAACAAGTTGACAAGCGGGCCGTTGCCGCCCAGTGTGTGGGCGGAGACGGTGGGTTCGTCACTTACGATAATCCGGATACAGTGAAGGCCAAGGCCACTTTTTGCAAGCAAAAGGGACTCGGTGTAAGTTGCTCCCACATTTCCCGATGTTTTATTGGCCACTGCTTCCACAGAGTACCATACTTTTCCCTCCGAGACACTCAGCTTGACGGGCCGTTCTCCGACCTAAAAGCAAATCGCTGATGCTATTCTCATCCAGGGTCTCTTTTACTCGAGCGCACCATCGGATGTTAAAGACAGTAAACGGAGCTTAATCACGGCGGGTTTCCGAACACTGCATAGCTCTTGAGTGTCATGACAGCAACGTGAGCTGAAACACAAACAGCCACTGTAGTCTAGAGCGCCCTGCCCGCTAACGTGGTCGTCCCGAGGCTCTGCATAACCTCACTCGTTCAGCGAAGTGTGGCTGACATCTGTCATTGGTCGCCGTTTCGGTTGGCGTCTCTGCATGCATGTCTCTACCACGAATGACACCTTGGTACCTTTTTGGGCATCGGAGTCGTGGCGCTCGATTCTTTGCGTAACACCAAGTTCGCCCCTTGATGAATGGAGCGTTGGAGATCATCGATCTCAAAAGGACAACCCTTGTAACGGGTACACAGCTTTTCTTTCTTTTGTCTTTCAGAGATACCATGTTCGTGTTCAGTTTTCTCTTGTTCTCTCGCTTCGTCCTTTTTCTTTGGTATGGCTTCTTTTCTTCAGGCGCCCTTTTTATTTCTCTCATCTGCTTTCTGGTATGTTTTTCACACAGTTCGGAAGTTTCGGGTTTAGGAGTTCAGTTTCAACCATTCACATTGCAGCGCGCACAAGCGACCAGGGGTTGCTTCGCTGTATAAGGATATACCAAAACAAAAGGGGTAAGCGACAGGGCAAAGTAGTACAGTATTTCTTATGATGGATAGACTGCTGGACAGGAAGCAATTCTCAAGGAACCTATTTCTCACCACAACGCTACCTATGTCGCCAAATGTTGATGATACATATGCGTAAGACCTGTCATGTCGCCCAACGCTCCCTCATCTAACAGCGGGTGGTGGTGGGATCTACGGGCAAGTTTTTAAGCGCATATTGGGTGTCTTGGTCCCTACATGTCTCGATACTCTCTGCCTCCAGTCAAAGACGGAATTCTATTATCCGATCTATCCCACCTCCCACACATGGCCGTTGGTTTTCAACAAGAAACCATTCACTCTTATTCCCGGAAACCAAAAGTTGGATAGAACAACAGACATCCGCATGCCCGTTGTGCAAAGATTTTTACTTGCTTAACCGGAATGCCGAGGACATCCAAATCTCCAAACCAGATTCAACATCGCTGCCCAAGGATTTTACATGTCGAAAGAACACTGGGGTTTCGAACCTCACGTGCTTGTTATGGTGACTAGTACGTCCATGTAAGTGTACTCATCCCATTGGCTGTTAAACAGAAACTCAGTGGTGGCCAGCCACGTTGGTGGCACACAAAAGACGGGCCAGACACTACACATCAAGCTGAGCAACCAACCCAGGGGTGCATGAACCCAATCGTTAATGGTCAAAAATGCCGAAGAATATCAGAGCAACATAAATAACGGATAAATGCAAAATACCATGCAAGCTGAGATGGGATATGTCATGTGTCTGTCGGGTTGCAACACTGGGCAATGGATTTGGTTACTCGGAGATAAAAGAAGGAAGAAAAAGTAAGGTGAAGCTATTCAAACCCACCAGCCCAGCTGAGAACGAAACATGGCCTGGATAAACTGAAAAGAAATAAAGATACCGCAAGGAGAACTCGCCGAGCTCACGAAGGAAGATACAACATGAACCATATGTCAAATCACCCACCTTTCCATACTGTTCGATCTTAGCAAAAACACCAAGAAACTTGGCGTTTGCGGCTCTGACAACTGATGTAACTAGGAAGAAAAAAACACACCCTGAAAAGAGAACGCAAGTGTTTGGCAATGCACACCTCGGACGATTTCCACCTGG
This sequence comes from Neurospora sp. CHS-2018a, assembly GCA_009802275.1. Taxonomy (NCBI): domain Eukaryota; kingdom Fungi; phylum Ascomycota; class Sordariomycetes; order Sordariales; family Sordariaceae; genus Neurospora; species Neurospora sp. CHS-2018a. The sequence continues at coordinate 1,265,956 of RAKG01000001.1, read as the reverse complement.
ATCTGCTTTGCTGGCACGAACGCCGGCCAAGCTTTTCCGCACAAACCCTATCTTCGATCTCACACGCTTGCTGCCCATTTGCTACCGTACTGTTGGGAACCCAAAGAACCAACGGTCGACGAACGGGAGAGAGTTGTTAAGTTGGGTTGAAACGCAGGAGGACACTCCAAGTGGACCTTTCAGTGTTCTTTAGTTCGATCGATGGTTGTATCAGAACGTTGCAGAGGTCGCAGATGACGATGATGAAACAAGAACGATGACTGCGCCAACGAACGTCGTCGATGATGATGGTGACGAACCTTATCCTGTTACCAGGGGTAGAGGTATCCAGACGAACAAGGCCAGATTTAAGATGATACCCGTTGCGCCTGAATGATACCCTGCCGTTCGACTCCGAGCCTGCGTTGTTGACCATCCATCCATCATCATCTGAAACCAGATTGATCGACCGAACTGTCTTTCTCCCAGTCAGAAGATATTGAACGGGTATGTGATTCACGCCGGTGACAGCGGAAAGTTCATGGTGCGCGGTCGGCGTGGGAAGACCGGAGCTGAAGAAGGATGACGGTACCCGAGAGTGGAGCCATGGAAGCTCGTCCGGCGGGGCCCGAGCGGGGGAGACGGGAGCGGAAATGCCGCCGTGAAGTGGACGGGCACGACGGGGCCCAACGGGGCACCGGACCTCGCCCGAAAACTTCCCGAAAAGCGGGAAGCCGGGAAGGCCCGTTCACCTTGAATTGCCCCACTCATGGAAAGGGAGCACAGGCCACCCCAGCAGGTAAGGTACCTTGCAGGCCTCCCTCCTTGCTGCTGACAGCATCGCAATCAGCGATAAGATCAATTGATCCATAACATCCCATCCCCATGTGGACACTTCAATAACACCGGGGAAAGCTACGGTGTAACAGCGGCCGAGAATCCTGGATCCTGTTGCTTTCTGGAAGCGGAAGCCTCCTTTTTTCCCTTCGAGAATAGTCGAGATCCCACATTCTTTTCGTCTCTCCGGTGGAAGCTAATGAATGATTGGGTTTCCCCGAGGACACCGTTTCCCACCACACAAGCTGAGACTACTGCCCCTCGTTCCCTACCTCCAAAGCTGTCATCATGAACATCGTTTTGGCGGAGCAGTTGTCGCTTGATTCGGGTACGTGATTTATAATCCATCTACAGGTCTCAGCTATTACGGTGCCCGCAGGGTCCTGGTACTACTGGCACGTCATCATACTAAAACATTGTCGCCGCCGATCAGTTGAATACGACCCGATCGCGCACCTCAACCTCCTCTTCTCCCACCCGTCCACCGTCTCCTCCGTCGGCCGCGTATCGTCCACCCTCCAGCGACACAAGGATGAGCTCACCAAGTCGATCGACTCTCTCGAGACCGCCCAGGCCTACGGGCCCGACTCGTCGCTCGAGCGCATGCAGTCCGCCCAGGCCGAGCTGGCCTCCCTATTCCAGCGCATCGAGAGCGTCCGCAACCGCGCCCTGCAGACCGAGCGAGACATCACCACCATGACCGCCGACATCAAGCGACTCGACGGCACCAAGCGCAACCTCACACACAGCATGACCGCCCTCAAGCGCCTGCAGATGCTCACGACAGCCTACGACCAGCTCCGAGGCCTGGCCAAAACCCGCCAGTACCGCGAGTGCGCCGGCCTCCTACAGGCTGTGCTACAGCTGATGCGCCACTTCAACAGCTACCGAAGCATCGAGCAGATTGCCGTCCTGAGCCGAAACGTCAGCGAGCTACAACGGGAACTCTTGGAACAAGTGTGCGAGGACTTTGAGCTGGCGTTCGCCAAGAGCGAGGTGGCCGCCCGGCGCGGCACGCTGGCGGAAGCTTGTCTGGTTATGGACGCACTAGGGGAGCAGGCGAAGGCGCGTTTGATGACGTGGTATGTCAACACCGAGTTGCGCGAGTACCGCTCCGTCTTCCGGGGTAACGACGAGGCGGGCAGCTTGGACAATATTGGGCGGCGGTATGCCTGGTTCCGACGGATGTTGCAGACGCATGAAAGCGAGCATGCTGCCATTTTCCCGGCCCACTGGCGCGTTAACGAGACGTTGTCGATGGCGTTTTGCGATGGCACGAGGGAGGATTTCAAGGGGATACTGGAGAAGAGCATGCGGAGGACGGACGGAGGTACCAACAAGATTGACGTCAATCTGTTGTTGAGTTGCTTGCAAGAGACGATGGACTTTGAGCAAAGCCTTGAGCGCCGATTTTCGAGCGAGGTCCGGGCTAGCATCGATACTTTGAGCTCGGCAGATGATCGGGTATCGAACTTCAATGGCTCCATCTCTGTCGCATTCGAACCGTATCTGAGTTTATGGGTCGAGTCGCAGGACAAAACTCTAGCTGGGATGATACCCAAGTACAAGTCGCAACCGCTTATACCGCCAGACGAAGAGTTCTCCCCACAGGCGGTCATCCCCTCGGCCATCGAGCTCTTCCACTTTTACAAGCTCACGCTTTCGCAGTGCGCCAAGCTGTCTACTGGCGAGCGGCTGTTGGATTTGGCCAAAACACTGGCCAAGTACTTGGACGAATACGCCCAGCAAGTTCTCTTCACCATCCTCCAGCGGGGAGGACCGCAGGGGCCTCCGGTGCAGGACATCATATTGGTTCTCAACACTGCGGACTTTTGGCACACCAATGCCAACCAGCTCGAAGACAACATCAAGAAGAGGATCGACCCCGAGATGGCATCCAAGGTTGATCTTTCGACCCAAGCAGACGCCTTCATGGGCGTTGCCAGCGCGGCCGTGCTTGCCTTGGTGCACAAGGTAGAGGTGGATTGCGAACCGGCATGGCGAGAGATGAAGAACACAAACTGGAGCAGGATGGAAAGTGTCAGTGACCACAGCTCGTACGTGAGCGAGCTGCTAAAGAACGTCAACGGCAAGACGGCTGAGATCCTCCCGCTGGTGGTCAAGCCGCAGTATGCTCGCGCGTTCTGTGACCATCTGGTGGAGAACATGGCCAACTCGTATATCAGTAACGTGGTGCAGTGTCGCCCTGTTTGCGAAGTTGGCGCTGAGCAGGTGAGTCTTGCTCCCTCTTCAATAATCAACAGATCCCCTTACTAACAAACCCCAAACAGATGCTCCTAGACAAATACATCCTAACCAAAGCCTTCGAAAACCTCCTCGTCTTCCACAACACCAACCATCCACCCCCTGGCACCCCCTCCGACCCCAACGCTCCACCCCCYCCTCCTCCTCCAGCAAGCTACATCAAGCGCGTCAACCAATCAATGACCAAGATCGACCCGCTTCTCAAAACCCTCCAAGTCCGCCCTTCCCCTCCCGAGGGGCTCGTCCAAGCCTACCTCAACCTCATCGGCGACCGCTCCGACGCCAACTTCAAGCGCATCCTCGAGCTCAAGGGCGTGCCCAAGAAGGACCACTCGCACCTGCTCGAGCTCTTTTCCATTCACCGCGACGGAGCCGGCGTAGGCCGGACTTTAGTCCAAAACTCCCCGCTTTTAACGCCGCTGTTTGCTTCCATGGGAAGCGGCATCGGCATCGGCGGAAGTGGGGGGTTAGGGATAGTCAGTTCAGCAGGGCATCATGCCTCACAAGGGAGTGGTAGTGTGACGAGTAGGTTTGATGCGGCGACGAGTTTGGGGGAGAAGTTGTTGAGTGCGGCGAGGGATATGAGTACGACGGAGCGGGAGGGGGCAACAAGTGGAGGAGCGGGGACAACAACGGCCAACGAAAAGGCGACGATTAATGAGAATTTGAAGAATATTGGGAATTTCTTTAGGAGGGATATTGGAGCGCTGGGAGCGAGGTTTGGGAAGAGGGATATTACGCCTACGGGGGGAGGTCATGATTAGTGTAGAAGGGGGATATGTGATGGAGGGACTGGAAGTCTGGAACTTTTGGTTGCGGTTTAAGATGGCTAGATATTATCAGAGCAAGCGATTTAACATAGCTCTATCGATATGGTCCAGATCTACAGTATGTCAGTTTACGATTAGTCTCCGAAATTATCTCCGTAGACGTAGGTGAAACACGGCGCTGATATTCCGTAATGACAAACGCCTCTTTCTCACTGTTATGATTGTTATCTTATCAGATGGATCGATCGATGTTGTCCCTCCATGTCTCATCTTACCTCGGTACCCACCCGTGTCTACATGATCCAAACGAGCCTGGACCCGAGGGGAATGCTCAGAACTTTTCGCTTCCCGTCAGCCGTCAGGAATGGCACCATGCCATCTGGAGAAGGGCAAGAATCCCCGGACTACGGAGAAGTAGGTAGCGAGGTAGCATTCAAATAAAAGTTGTCTTACGATGGTATGATTCCGTCGGCCGTCGGATGTTGTGAACTAAGCACTGTATAGATGGGTAGGCTCGGTAGGTAATACTAGACATGGCTGGCTGGCTGGCTGCTGCCCGTTGAAGATGTGAAGGATAACGGTATGTGTCTGTGCGTGTAAGTGATGGAAGTGATTGAACCTGTCGCCTACAATCTACCCCTGGTATGTTTGTTAGTTTGGTACAAAAACGCCCATTTCCACTCTCGAGCCACTGAAAGTGGAAAAGTATTCGGGTTTCGAGCGGAAGGGTGCCGTAGAGGGGGCTACTCTCTTATATCTTCTGGTCTTGGGGTTTCGAAGGAGACGGACAGAGGTATAAGAAGAGGCTTCTGTGGCGTTTTCAACCCCTGCCATTGTCAGTCGCTACAAACGAAGACGCTGAGGAGGCCAATAAGAGCTCGATATCTCCCCTGTTCAACCTATGACCGAAGAACCAAACTAACAAACAAACCAGTATTTTGTATTGTATATCAATCATATACCTTAGCCGACCCGTTGTGACCGTTAGATGTCAAACCGTTGTGTATGTGACCGTTGGCCGTTGGCTGTTGAGTGACCGTTGAACCGTTGTTGCCGCATCCCGTCCGCCCGCAATAAGGAAGGTGTACATATGTATGTACCGTACCTTACCGTCGACACATAAGAGGTACCTACCTAACGGCCGCGGCTCATGTCGGTTGGTTGATGCAGTTGTACACACTGACACACATGAGACATTCATTGAAGATGGAATGAAGAAGGTCCGGTCCCGGCGGCCGGGGCAGGAATGAAGAAAAGAGGAGAAATGCGATTTGTTGACATTCCAAAACCAATTAAAGCATGACGAATCGATTATACATAAGTGCGATCTTTATCTTGGCGTTTTTTCTAGAAGGGAAAGAAACTCGGCTGATGATGGATCATGGGCTCGCATTGGGGTTCTCCCTGGGAGATGTTCTCCTGTCGCGGGCGGGAATTTCCTTTTCGCTTCAACGGGATTGGGAAGTGGTTTCGGTGTGGTGGTTGAGGGGTTTCCCATGGGGTCCTGAGGGGTGGAGTCCACTTCCCTTCTCTCACTTGTGCGAAGATTTGCCAAGACCTGGGCTGCTCACCCATGGCGCCAGGTCCCCTTTGCTTGGTCTAGGTCGCTGGCCTGACCTGAGACGGGCTGGCCACAGACCACCCTGGTCCGGGGAGCCAATCAGAGGGCGGCAATGGCTTTGTCGCGGCCAGATCAGATCATTTACTGCATAAAACAGACCACCATAAGGCGCAAAACGAATCGTGATATCGGCCTGTATCCGCTTTGTCGTCGACGAGCCAGAATTATGATCCAGCATCGCACTGTTCGATGTCGCTCTCCCCTTCTTGCCGTGGGCTTTTTGCCATGATGCCAGTCCTTGGTAATGGTAAATTCACCAGGGAGAGAGCAATTGTAAGCAGTGGAAGCTACTGCCCTGTCAGAGGCAGGTCTAGTTGCCGTAGAGTCGGGATTCCATGCTTCCCCTTCCCCAAAAAAGATACAACGACTTTTGTTTCCCTTCCTTTCATCCACGACATCTCCATTATTCAACATCCACCGATTCTTCAGCTCCAGTCCACCGGCTTTGGCTGCTAGTATTTGTCCACTCTTGCGATGCTAGCAGTCTCCTGCAATCTCGCCACATCGACAAAACACCCGATCCACTAACCGATCCTGCTGTCGACTGCTATTGTTGTAACTTGTAGCTAGACTTGTCGGAGTATCTCACCTGGACTGCATCGACAACTCCGAGTTCTCGTACTCTGTATACTTTACCGACTCGCCAGTTGCCTCTTATAAGGCTGCTTACACCTTTATTGGAATCACTGTGTAGTATTCGTCAATCATTACTGCAGATCTTCTCTTGTCACACACACAGCCTGGCCACCAGCATACCGCATCGAAGCACATCAACTCTTGGCTCTGCCCATCGCAAAGTACCGGACGCCGCACGGCCACCCATACCCGCCAGCTGACCCCAAGACCGAGACGACGAACTTCGATCCCAAAACATTAGCTTGGTCTCGTCTACTTCGACTTTACAAGAAGCTTAGCCATAACCGAACACATTCCCCCCGTCACCAGTACAGACCGAGTTTAGCTGTTCATCTGCTGCAGCGCACCACTCCCACCACCCCGCCCTACTACGCCTTGCGCCAGCATCCAGCTATCATCGGAGCCCCGGTACCGCGGCTCGATATCGTTCAGGAGTCGAACCAAATTCATCCCGTATCGTTCGAGAATTCTAGACGAGGGCCCCTCCCTTTGGCGAATCACACGGCGCCCCCTTGTCACTGGCGCATGGTGACAGCCCTATTCCATCTCGAAGCGAACGCGTGAAAGAGGCTCAGCAGTTGTTGTTGCGCCCATCCCTTCCAACAAACCAAAAGCTTTTCCAACATCATCTTTGGGACCTTTCGCGTCCCCCGTTAATACAACAATGGCTCCCGGTATTCTCGAAAAGCCCGCCGAGGAGCAACAAGGAGGCGATTCGCACATGACCAACGCTGCTAACGATAGCTGTGTTGACCGTCTCACATTGTTGAGGAGTATGCCGGAACCGCCGGTAGAGTGTCAGGTGTGCGTGGTCGGCGCCGGTCCGGCCGGCCTGATGCTGGCTTGCAATCTCGGCCGTTTCGGTGTCAAGGTGGAAGTGGTGGATGACAGGGCGGATCAGACCCCCGTGGGGAGGCAAGTTCACACACGGCCATCATGACAATGCGACAACGGACAAAGAAAGTGTTTTTCTGACATTGTGCAAAAACAACAGAGCCGACGGTTTGCAACCCAAGACGATCGAGACTTTCCGCCAGATGCGCCTGGCAGACCCTCTACTACAACGTGGCGTTCGAGTGTACGACATTGCTTTCTGGAGGAGTACAACCGACGAACCTCTCCACCGCCTCGGCCGAGAAATCCACTATCCCCCTATAATCGATGTGCTGGACCCGTACATTTTGCTGGTCCACCAGGGCATGGTCGAAAGTCTGTTTATCGAGGACTTGAAAAAGCGTGGCGTTGAAGTGCGGAGAAACACCGCTTTCGACTCATATAGCGTTTGCGACGGAAATAATGGGCCGCTCCAGGTGAACTGCCTGGCAAATGTTACGCAGGATCGCAAGACCATTTTAACGCAATATTTGGTTGGATGTGAGTGTTACCCCTGATTCCCCGCTGCCGTTGTGCCGCTGGCCGCTGCTGGCGGCGGCGCTGCCCCTGAAAAGGACTCCGCTTAACGCTAACATTGATTGCGTTGCCTAGGTGACGGTGCGCACTCCAAGGTCAGGAAAAGCATCCCTGATGCCAAGCCCATTGGCCTGTCGCAGCCCTCGCTGTGGGGCGTCCTCGACGGCGAGCTCGATACCGACTTCCCAGACATCTGGTCCAAGACATTGGTTTACTCGCAAGAGCATGGCTCTATTCTGATCATTCCGCGAGAGCGGAACATGACCAGATTCTACATTGAGCTGAAGAGCAGCATCAAGGGTGACAGGAACATGCTCGGTCAGGACTTCGTGATGCAGCGCGCCAAGGACATCATGGCGCCTTTCAGTGTTAAGTGGAAGTACATTGAGTGGTTTGGTAGGTACCAGATCGGCCAGAGAGTTGCGAACCGCTTCCAAGACCCTCATACCCGGGCATTCTTGGCCGGTGATGCCAGCCACACCCACTCACCCAAGGCCGCGCAGGGTATGAACACGTCGATGCACGATGCCTGGAATATTGGCTGGAAGCTCAACTTTGCTGCCCGTGGCCTTGCGAAGCCCGCGTTGCTGGAGAGCTACGAACAGGAGCGGAGGAAGATTGCGCTGGACTTGGTCAACTTTGACTATGAGCACGCCAACCAGATTGCCGGAGGAGACGCTGTCGCTCTGGCTGAAAACTTCAAGACGAACGTTCGCTTCATCTCGGGCATTGGTGCGGAATATGGTGAGAACGCTATCAACATGGTTGAGCCGCAGTCGTGGGTCATGGGTGACGCCAAGCCCGGCTGCTTGCTCCCGCCTGCAAAGGTGACTCGCTACTTGGACTCGAACCCGGTGGATATCCAGCTCGACATTCCCATGCTGGGGCAGTTCCGGATCTACCTTTTGATGTGGGATGTGCATCAATCACGCATCTTCCTGGACGGTTTCTGCGCGGCTTTGGCGTCGCCTGATTCTCTGGTCAACCAGCTCTCGGCTGCCGCGAACATTTCGTACGCTAAGCAGCCCCGTCTACCAGCTCCTGAGGATATTTATCTCCGTCCGGAGCGGTACACTGCCGTTAGCCATTTGTTCACTTTCGGTTTGATCAGTAAGTTTTACTTATCACCCCCCCTACAACTAACCCGATAACTGACAGTGTTTTAGCCACAATGCCCAAGTCCGAAATCGAAATCACCGACCTCCCCGCCCTCTTCCAAGACAGCCGCTGGACCTTTTATTTGGATGACATCCCCGAGCTCGACACCCGCGGCCAGCTGTGCACCAACAAGTGGCTCGGCAGCCTCGGTCCCGGAGAGGTGGCCATCGTCAACGTCCGCCCCGATGGGTACGTTGGGTCTATCGGCAGGTGGGACTCGAGCGTGGACGATGCCGGTGAGGAGGCGGCCAAGTGGCTTGACACTTACTATGACCGGTTTTTGCAGGTGCCTCCTTCTCCTGCGATGGCTTAGGGGGGTGATGCGGGAGAGGATGAGGTGGTGGTGGATGAGAAGGTGGATGTGGTGGAGTATTATGATCTGAAGAATGATCCTGAGGGGAAGAGGATACACGAAAAGATGCAGGAGGACGTAGAGAGGGAGCATTCACGATTGAGTGCCAAGGAAATTGAGAAGAGAGCGATGGAGTTTTCGAAGGAGCTATTGAAGGAGCAGGCGGAAAATTGGGCGGATAGAGGGACATGGCTGGAGATGATGGAGGAATGCGAGAGGAGGATCGAAAGGTTGGAGAAAGAAATAAAGCTGACTGAGGAATTTGAGAAGTGGTGGAGGAGAGTGTTGGGGGACAATATGGTGGAAATGTTGGTGGAACTCGACAGGAAGATGGAAAGAGAAATGGAGGAAGAAATGAGGAGCGAGGAGACAAACGGGGATGACCAAGATGCGGAAAGGAGACCGATCAAAAGACTCCGCGGGTGGGGGAAATGGGACTGACTCGAGGGACTGGGCTCAGGCGGAAAATATTTGGTGTATAGACGGGATAGGAAGAGCCATTCAGGGTTGGGAGGCAGGTTTGTTTACTTTCCTACTCATATTGAGAGGAGGAGCAGGAAGATGGAGGAGGGCAAGATACTGAAGGAGCGTTTTGAGGTGGTGTGTGGAAAATATGCTTCTTCTTCTTGGTTTGGTTGTGGTTGGAGTATTATTTTCGGGTCCTTTTTTCTGGTGGTGTTCGGTTTGGCGTAGAGGAGTTAGACTTAGTCCCGTTTCGTTACGTAACTTGTTTCTCTGTATGTATGTATTTTAACGGGTTGACGAACTTGAAAAGAACTTGAAGAGTAACTGATAACTTGGTCATTCTCACTTCACCGTCGTTGTGATATCTGTATGTCCAATGACATCTTCATTCAACACTACTAAGCGTCTAAATAATACAAAGCAAGAAGTTATCGCAGAAGGGTAATCCAAACCTACCGATACCTAATACCCAACCCAAACTCCTCCCTGTGTAATTTCTCGTCTTATCTTTTGTGACCGTGTCCGATTTCTGTATCCCAACCACAATACTGATTTTGCTGATGCATACCCAAAGCGGAAAACAAGAGAAAACAACTGACCAAATATCACAACGGAAGCGCCAAACATCAAAATCAACACCACACCTAAAACCTAACAACAGTAACCCTCCCCTCCTCATCCTCTCCCAAAACCCACCTCTCATCACCCGCCAAATATCCCCTCCTACCCACCAACTGGCTCCACATCTCATCCGCGAATTGCACTTCCTCACCTCTCCCTCCTTCCACCCCTCCCTTTGTTCCCGCACCAGCATCCTTCTTCCCCGTCCCCTTCCTCCATTGCCCCGTTTCTTCTCTCAACCCATCGCAAGCTTCAGTTGCCGGGCTGGGTTTAACACAAACCCGCGCATTCCTCACACAAACCGACACCGTCTCCAACATAAAGCAATGCCGTGCCGTGATCCTCACGCCCGCAGCGAAATCGACCATTTCTGCCACGGTCAGGTAGGGGAAATCTTCGTGGCGCCAGCAGGGGGCGAGGCCGGGGAAGCGGGGTTGGTTGCTTGCGTTTAGCAAATCTTGGAGGGACTGGGACTGGTTCCTGCGGCGGGGGGAGATAGATGAGGTGGGTGGTGGGGAGGAGGGGGACATGGGAAAGAAGAAGGATTGGGAGGAGGGAGAAGGGGGACGGGAGCGGAGGTGATGTAGGAGGGCTTTCTGGTTGGAGGGGATGGAGAGGGAGCGGGATGAGGAGGGGGAGAGGGGTGGGGAAGGGGGGAATTGCTGGTCTTGGGTCTGGGGGGTGAGCTGTGAGGAGGGGTACGAAGTTGAGGGGGATGAAGGGGATGAGGTTAAAGAAGCGGAATGTGCCCGCTGACAAAAGCTCATATTCACATCCCCATCTGCACCGCATTGATCCACCCATATTGGCCCATAAACAGGGTCATTGATAGTCGAAGTAAACAGATCTTGGTAGTAATGCGCATGGGACGGCTCTCGCTCCCTCTCCCGATCCTCCTTAACGGACACCAAAGGAATAGGAACAGCCGGCGAGCAAGGCACAATAGGAATACCCGTGCACTTGACGTGGTGAACGCGAGGCGGGCTAAGAGAGGAGTGTTGTCCCTCAGCCCAGCGGTGTTCCTCCTCGATAAAATAGAGGTTCCTGTCGTCGAGGGAGAGGTTGCGCAGTTGTGGGTTGGCGCGCTGGCGCAGGCCGTAGAAGTCGAGTTCGCGCCAGGCCATGCGGCGGATTACTTGGGGGCCGGTCGTAGTGCGGATAGGTTCGGGCTCGGGGCTGGCGCTCTTTCTTGGTTCTCCGGCTGTTGTTGTGGTAGTTGTGGTCGTGCTGCCGCCGTGGGTTCCTTGACCGTTCCACAAACCAGCTGGCATGGAAGCCGTCCGATTGATCGGTGGTCGGTTGTGGCCTGTTGGATCCTCGGATGGACGGTATGGACTTGGTGAGGAAATGTCCCAAACGGCAAGCTGCTCGATGGGATCATCCTGGTAAAGCGAGCGGTTGGGTTGCCAAAAGTAAACGGCGTAGTGCGTGGCTGTGTGGGCGGAGAAGAAGCGGTCGGATCGGTTCATAGGCAGACCGAGGAAGTGTAGTTTCCATTCTGAGCGGAACTGGATGGTCCATGTCCAGACAGAGGGAGAAGAGGGTGTTCGGATGACGTCGAAAGCAGTTACGAAATGCCGGTGGACAACCTCTCTGTCGTTCAATTGGTGGTATGGATGCTCTTCAGCCCATTCGAATATCAAAACCCCCTGGGCCAGACGAACTCGACGGATGTGCTTTCGGCGAACATCGAACGGAACAGGAATTTGGGTTCCAGTGGATGGGTCGAAGATATGGTAAACATAACCATGGGCCGGATCTGATGATGGAGCATTGGGCCTGTCACGGACTTCGGCTGGGTAGACCAGCACTCCGTCTTCTTGACTGTACCACCACGCTGGATCGGGGTAATGAAACTCAGCCGTCTTCTCCTCTAGACGCAGGAAACGGTTCCAAGTAGCGACTCCCTTGAAAGAAAAGGGAGAGGGTTCGTTACTATCTGGGCTTGGGCGAGCCATCTGGAGCTTCTCGATGACACGGGCCGAGCCTCGACGGAGATGGTGATAGCGTCTGGCCACGAGAGCGAAAGTTTCGGACCATGGTGGAAGGTCGCGGGAAGTACATGAGATCTCGACGGCGAGATTGTTGTTGATGTTGGCGAAGTCTGAAGCTGATGCTGATGGTAACAAGGCGACGGCCGAAGCCAGACGCATCTCACGACATTGTGGAAAGTTCCATCGCATCAACAGATAGGAATTGTGTTCATCGGTGAAAGCTGCGTGCCATCGTCGAGAGACGGAGCGAGAGAGGACGCATGTTCTGGGAGAGAGATAAGAGATGACGAGGAGGAAGAGATCGTGTGGTAGGTCAACGATGTCTCTCATCTTGAAGGATGATTCTCATGGTCTGAGTATTGAGGATCTTAGGTACCAAGAAACAATGAAGTCAATGGCTGAGAGGAGGTTTATAAACACAGCCTGTGTTGACATTGATAAAAAGGTCATGGTGTGATTGACGATCGAACGTTTGTGATTGCATCCTACCAAGAGGCTAGCAAATATGAGTGTATCAATGAGAGAGGGGTTGCTGGGGGCTGCCCGGACCACTAACGGACGAACAGGGACGAACACGGCAAAGAACAGTCACGAGCGAGGCGCTGGGGAAACCACTGAGGAGACCACTAGGACCACTGAGGACTCGAGGAGGGATCTTTTGCATATTACGGCAATGCAAGCCGTTCTTGGCATTCAGATTCGGCTTTTTGAGCATCCGACTGTTTGTTTGTTTTGTTGTGAAGAGACGTGCCTTTGTTTGTGGTGTTTCTTTGTATCAATTGTTGATGTTACTGTTGTCTAGTATTGAACAAAAGATATGGGAATCTGGCAGTGACCTACAGGTAGTTACAAGTACCATATTAATTGGAAACAAGTAAAGACTCACACAAGTGTTTGGGAGTGTCTCTCATTCCCTGAGTTCTGTGTGCTGATTTTGTCCCATCATGTGAACTGATGTTGTTATTATCGCGGATCTCGCCGTCTCCACGTCTGTGACAAGACGTATTTTTTCCGATGGTCTCGACTCTCGAACAGGTGGAGAGCGAAAGAGGACCAACCGAGGTTCTTGACTCCATCAACTTCTCAAGCCGCAAACTTGTCAAACCACCACCCGGACCGTTGTGGCTTTTCATCTTTTTGTCGATCTTGAACCGAATAGAGATCGCCAAGAAGCCAAGACCGTGGCGTGTAGCTCTACGAGATCTCAACAAGATCGGCAGAGCTACCTATCGTTTTGATTTTGATATCGTCATCCCTTCTGCTTTTTCAGGCACGACAAGCTCCAGGTCCCTACGTGCATGAGAGTGCATTGGAATTGGGTCTGTAATTTTTTGGGCGGGGAAATGGGTCTTTTGTAGGGTTATTTCACCGCCGAGTTGATGGGGAGACCGGAAGCGCAACCAGAATGCCCGGTATGTTTTGTCCAAGATAGAATCAGATGGGTTCGTGGCAGACGTGGGAATATCAGATAGACAGCTTGTTTGCCCAGTACAATCGTATTGCCGGGTCTTCGAGCGTCTATAGGCCGGCCTAAATAACATCGGTTTCTCCAAGTTTGAGGTTGTTGAGGAGAGTGAGTGTCTCGTTTGCACAGTCCAGGCGGTCGTTTGGAGCATTGTGAGGAATATCCTGGAGTTCGATTCCATGCACTGCCAGGCCGACACTCTTTAAATCCTCGATGGACTGCCCCATATCTGGTGTTGTAGGCTTGCTACTCTTCTGATATCGATCGGTTATGAAAACAGAGAAGGTGAAACGTGAGTTCAAATCAGAACAGAATTCGGAACACGCACGTTGGTGGATGCAGGGCTAGGCTGGATTGGGGATCAAAGCCCAGTCAAGCTTTTCTGCTGGAGCACCACTCCCACGCGCACGGGCCTCATTCCCCCCTCTGATCGTCACATCTACCGAGCCGACTAGGGCGACTGTGTAATTTGCCTAAGGCGACTGTGTGGAGCAGCCTTTTCGCTGCAAAACCTCCAGACTTCTCTCCAGTCGACATCAAGTCCATCGCTAAAAACACCACCAGAAGTCATCATCTTGAGCGACGACAATGAGAGCTCAAAACAACATCTTTCGCAACAAAAGACACATTCACACGCGGGGGCCTCTCGCCGGCCCCCTGCGCTTTCGGAACTAACACTAACTAACCCTAACCTTTTCTGTTAACTTGGGGGACTTGCACTTTTGCCCCGCACACAGTCGCCTTAGGCAAATTACACAGTCGCCCTAGTCGGCTCGACATCCACTGGGTGCACGCATCCACTGGCTGACTGGGCACATCCACTGGGCGTCCAACCACTCCCGTCCCGTCCACTCCGCGCCGACCCTTCCTCTTCTCCTCAACCTCCACCCTCGTCCACCCTTCTTCGACATCTCTTGGCAAGCCAAGCACCCATCAACTTCCAGGCGTTGTCCAGCCCGCCGTTGTCACTGTTGCTGTCCACTGTCGCCGGACTGTCCAGCCTTGGCATATGCAACCCCCAGGAGCGCAAGCCTTCTCCGTCACTCAAAGATCTCTTGGCTTTACGATCGATAACCGTCTGTACTTGCGTCAGGGGCATCACCGGCATCACGGCCAATTCCACTCCGACGAGTCCGAGTCCGATTGCTCGACATTGAAGGTTGCTGTGGACTAGGTGTGGTTGCGCGCCGGTTAGAGTTACAGCTGGAGGTGTAGCGACAACCTGCCCGGACGCCCCGAGGGCTGCCAGCACCAGAGGCACCACAATCACCACCACCACCACCACCACCACCGACCAGCACTCAACCCCCCCCGTAAACATATCCCCACGCTCGAATCGAGTGCCCGCCCACCTGCCGCCGACTTGTGCCCGTCGCGCATGCGGGTTCGAGCCCTGCGCTGATTCCCGAATGCGACGGGCTTGAAGGAACTCCTACTCCCGCCTCCTCTCCATCTTCACGACAACAACCCACATCCCGTCCTCGACCCTACACGCATAGATGGGCCCCTTCTCGAGCGCCTCCGACCGCAACAGTGCCGCCGCCACCGCCGCTCCTGCAACTGCGACGCCATCCCCCCAATCCAAAACACCATCTGCCGCCGCGTCCGACGACTCCTCGACCAGCAAAAAGTTCCTGAAGCGCCTCAATATCCTCCCTCTCCGGTCACGCACCCGCAATATCGCCGACTTCCATATCCGACCCGACGATCCTCACCGCAAATACAGTGCCGGCGACCATGTGCAGGGCGCCGTGGTCCTGACCGTCGTCAAGCCCGTCCGCATCACGCACCTGACCGTCTTGCTGCACGGCTACGTACGTGTCTACAAGGGACCCGGCGCCCAAAACAACGAGCCCGTCCGAAGCCCAGCCGAGATTAATAACATCAGCAGCCGAGGGGAGCGCAAGAAATACTATAATGGCTATGCGTCGCTGTTTCAGGATGAGCAGGTTCTCAGCTCCGATGGCCGGCTGGAGCCCGGAAGATACGAGTTCAACTTCGATCTACTCTTCCCAGCAAATGGTCTCCCCAGCAGCATCGATGTGCGTACTACCAGCTCCGAACCAGACGACATGATTGTCGCTAACTATTGTCCAGTTTGAACGTGGCACGATATCTTACATGATCACAGCAACACTAACGCGCCCGACCTCGGTAACCCCAACGACAAGCTGTGAACGCAAAATCTACTTGATGGAAAAGCTGGATGTTGGACCGCTTGCTCCTCCCAAGGCCCAGACTGTGGACCTCCGACCCATTTCGAAACGAACCAAGAAGAAACGACCAGCCGGTGGAGATAGGCGCTCTGTGATATCGTCAGAACGCCTGTCTGCTGATGTACCAGAACCATTGTCTGACGGAGAATCGGCAAGGATAAACGACACCTCGACCGAAGGATCTCTTTCAGTAGTTGGTGATGACGTTGGTCAAGAAGGCTTTAGCCAAACTCCACGGAGTGTCTCACACAGTGAGGTGCGAAGTCTCAGTGGTGATAGCGCCGCGAGTCTTAGCACGCATCCGAGCAGAGCACATAGCGAGACAAACCAGCTGGCCATCGTGGGGTCCGCGATGACAGGGAAGCGGATATCATTTGTCGACGAACGGACAATCAAGATGACAGTTGAAGTGCTTAAAGGTGGATGCTTACCCGGCGACGTGATACCCGTCAAGGTATCGGTTAATCACATCAAGAGGATCAAAAGCATGCATGGTGTTATAGTAACGCTGTTCAGACAAGGGCGCATCGACTCGTCCCCGCTTCAGCTCTCCAAGGAGGATTGGAAAAAGTCGGAATCAGACGACTATTATTACCCCAAATCCAGGACGGGTCTCAGCGGCCTTTCCCTGTCGTCTGCGGGTTCCTGCAGCATGTTTCGAAAGGATCTATCACAAGCATTTGCGCCTCTCATTACAGATCCGGTGAACTTTTCTGCCACCTTGACGACATCGGTACGAGTACCAGAGGACTCTTTCCCCACTATCAAGGGTGTACCGGGGGAGATGATTAGTTTCAAGTACTTCGTCGAAGTCATCGTGGACCTGGGCGGAAAACTCGCCAATCATCTACAAGGTGGTACGTCTTCCGGCTCAAGAGTGGGAGCTACTGGTGTGGTAGGGAATCCTTTCGAGAATGTTGGCACACTGCCATCATGGGGGGCGACAGGGAGCACAAGTATCCTGGACACAGATCGCCTCAAAAGGATACAAGGAGTCATTCCGGGATACTACGAGGTCATCGTCGGTACAACCGACAGCAATCGGTTACGAGGAAAGGGTCCGCAAAGGCCCAGCCTTACACATACATCGTCTGTCACCGGCGGCCCCAGCTACGTGGAGAATGAGTACAACGAAAAGGGCGGTTGGCCGAACAGCATGCACGACGATGACGGATATGGTCCCGAGTCTGCAAACCCGGATGACGACTATGCGTCGTACCCTCCACAAACGACTCACCCACACGATTATGTCCATCAACCACCATATTGGAATTACGTTCCCGACTCATCACAGCATGAGCAAGAGATACCCGCACCTCACTATATACCACCACCCGACTTACCTGATGAGAATAGTCTCACGGAAAAGGAGCGCATCAGACGTGCCGAGCAACGCTTACTACCCAGCCAACCACCAATAGCGGCAGCATCATCATCTTCCTCTGCCGCCGTGCCCTCGCCATCCGCCTCCAGTCACGCCATGGACTCGTCCCTACTACTAAACGGGGACAACATCTACGACGCAGAAGATGACGTACCAACACCAGCCGCCACACCCGCAACAGCACCACCCTTTGACCACGCTCTTGCTCCAGAATACACACCAACACCAGCAGAGGACCTACCATCCGCCCCAACTCTCGAAGAGCTCGACCAACCACCACCAATATCCAGAGGACCTTCCCACCACCCTCTAAGCGCCACCGAAGACAAACAAGAACTCGAACGGAGGAGGCTATTAGCCGAGGCCAGCGCACCGCCCGAGTTCCCAGAGGATTATATCCCCGATGAAGGCGGAGGCCCAGTAACACCAGCGGGGCCCTCAGGCTCAGGAGCAGGAGGACCTTCCGCACCGCCATCAGCCCCAGCCGCAGCTTTTGAACCCTCAGCCCCCGTATTTTTCGAGGATGATGAAGACTACCACGGTGGTGGATATACCGCTGGTGGTCCTAGCCTTCCTAGCGGCAGCGGCGGCAGCCACGAAGAAGAAACCGTGCCGGAATACACGTACAATAACCATCGATCTGGGTCCGTGGGGACGGTAACTGTTGTTGGTGGTCCGTCGTCACCAGCACCAGCACCTGCATCGGCATTTTTCTCGGCCTCGGGCTCAGGACATGCGCATGATCCATTACGGGAACAGGAGCAGCAAGCGCGATCAGATTCTTCGAGTCCGCCGCCTATTGAGTATTTGCCGCGGTATGAGCGATGAGTGATGATCGGTTATCGGGTATCGGGTATGAGTGGCGCTTCAGAACGGTGGGAGATATCCTGGATAACTCTGGGTTGGTTGGTTGGTTGGTTCATGTCACTCTATCATGTTGTCACGGTTGTCAATTTACTTATATACCTTATACACCTTGTTTGAGATCTATGGCTTGGCTTGGCATGGCAGAGGAGTCTTGGACGAATATGTGATAGAAGTCCACATGATGGAACAAGACTACGTATAAGCATATTTACAAAGAGGACGGGAGCGTCGTGTCGTGTAATGCGAAAAGGGGATGTGATAGTATTTAGCAGCGTTTGTGTACTCACACTTTAAACCTTTTGAATAACTATCTTATCTTTATATCTTCGACTGCGAGCTAGGGATGAGATGTTTATATACGTATGTGGTATGGGGGTTGATGCCAGGTTGGGAAGTGTAGTCTTATAAGTAAGATCTGAAGAGACGATCAATAGCAGGTGAAAAGAGGCTGAATTTGAAGATGAAGGTGAAGACACGGTCATAGGTAGCCGGCTACCGACGGGCACCTACTGTATCTGGAAAGTCGATGGTTGAATAGGAGCTTTGTTTGACTGCAGCTATAGCCAAAGGGATCTCTCGGGCGTCGGTTTAATATGCTGCTTACTCAGAAG
The DNA here is from genome assembly GCA_009802275.1 of Neurospora sp. CHS-2018a. Lineage (NCBI taxonomy): Eukaryota > Fungi > Ascomycota > Sordariomycetes > Sordariales > Sordariaceae > Neurospora > Neurospora sp. CHS-2018a. Next base: position 1,247,305 of record RAKG01000001.1, on the reverse strand, counting down.
CGGCGAACTGGTGGTCTCATAGTAGTAGTTGGAGTTGTCCTAGGACTAGCTAGGTAGCTGCTCCTGGCTTGGTTGAAGAAGTATTGTATCCTTCATAAGAAATCTCTATAATAAGCGAAAGTAAGGGCAGAAGTTTCGCCCTGGTGGACATGATGGATGCTGGGTTGCCAAACCGGGAAGAAATCGGTCGGCTTATCAATAGTCTGGTGTGCAGCGCGAGAGACTCACCCCCCTGGTAGCTCAAGCGGAAGAAACCAAGTCCGCAGCGAATGCATGCGTGTTTAACGTGCTCTGAAACCAAAGGCTTTCCATTACCCTCGCGACTTCCGAATTGATCACAGTCGAGAAGATAGGATCGACAGGATGAAATAACACCACGTTGTGTTGTAAGATGGCCTGAGTAAAAGAGAAGTACTCTTCGGACCAGAGTTTTGGACGGACTGGACTCTCAGATCAAAAGTGTTCACGGTGATGTTGGTCATGCATGGTCCGCGGGATTCTTCGGCTTAGTGAGTGGGCTTCGCCTGCGAGTGAGTCCCTTGATGGCCAAGAACTAGGTGGTTCCTTCCGTCAACTGTGCCCCGACGCAACGAAGACGAGGAAGACGCAGAGCGCAGCACAAGGCCTGCTCCTCTGGGTGTGTTCCTGTTTCCCCACACCTCTCTCTGCCTGGATTACGATAGAGGCGTGCACTCGACACTTAGGCCAAAGCTGCCAGACCAGCCCCCATCGTCAGAAGTAGCCACCCATCTAACTAACTAATGTAGTCTCATTCTCCATGTCCTCCTCAGAGGAGTCATCGATGACTATCTTTCTCCTTTTCGCTTGGCTTCCCTCTTTCTTGCTCTTCCTCTTCTTGCTGCTGCTAACTTTTTTACCACTTTGGTCTTGGGCGTTTTCATCCTCACTCGTATTGTTGCCGAAGGACTTGGGTGATGCACGTGTGCTGGGCTTCGATACGGCCTTCTTCGGTCCCTTGGGCTGATTCTCTCCCTTGTATTTCTTTCTAAGCTCAGTGTATACTTTGACCCGGAGACCCGGGCGCCTCCGGGCTGGGAGACTGCGGAGCTGGAGTCGACGCCAGAGGGTTGTGAGCAGCCAAGGGAAGGGGTAGGGGCCGTGGTAGTCGAACCTTCTCAGAAGATCGAGGAGTTCATGTCTCCCCGGGCCCACAACATCGGACACGTCTACTCGAAGATCGTGGAGTACTACGCGGCAAACCACTCCGAGTTCGAATTGGACGACAGTATGCCCTTGATCTTTGCAGGTGCAATGTTTCCCTTTGCGCCATTTTGCCCCTGGTTGACTCTTGTCGGCCAACGATCTCCAGCAATGCCATACGTTGCGCGGGGAAACTTAAAAGACAATCCGGCTCAGACCCGGCGTGTTGAAGGATTAGCATGTAGCATGTGAATGCGTATGGGTCTGTTGTTTTGTATTCTGGCAGATTTGTGAGGTCTTCGAGGGTTGGTGGTGTAGGCGATTGTAAGATGTCTTGTAAACCATTTGCGAATTGTAGAGCTGTGAGCTCTCCCACTTGTCATTATGGTAAGCTACATCAACTCCAACAGGTAAGCGTTGTTTTATGCCAGGGCCGATCAGACACAAGACCAGAAGCCTCATCAGATCACCAGCGTTCCACAGGTCCTGGACCTTGCTGACCACCACACTTGAATTAACCAGTTCAACCCGCTTGTCGTCAACCGACAGGCGCCCTTAACGGCGCACGCCTATAAGGGACTGGCTGAGCTCGTCAAGCCAGTTCTCTCTCTCTCTCTCTCTCTCTCTCTCTCTCTCTCTCTCTCTCTCTCTCTCTCTCGTCATCATCATCATCATAGATCAATACAGACGATCACCATACTTGTCGCCGCTCCTAAGGCCGCCCCTGCTACTAACCCCCTCCTCTCCTGTCGCCGGCCCCTCCTACCCTCCTCCTACCACCCCCGCTCCCGCGCCAAATAGGAAGCGTACATATTCCGCTATAACTACGGATTCATCTGACGAGGATGAGGATATCTACGATATTATCAACATTGAGAATATACCAGATGTATGGTCATCGGATCCCAAATCGAGAACTTAGGAATTTCTTGATGCGGACCAAGATTACTGCAATCCGGCTATTAGTTCGCCATTGTCAAATGCCAGCGTTAGAGAACGCATAAATAACACTCCGATATCTTTTGCCCAACCGGTCTACGATTTACTCAAAGTCTATCTCGCGGATGATGACCTGTCAAATACGGTTGAACCGAATTTAAATGACCTCAAGGCCATAAACACCATTCCACCTCACACCCAAATATGGGGTGTGTACATCCTAATTCTGGAGAAGCCGGGCTCGCGCCCAGCACTTTACGTTGGAAATAGTACCTCGTCCGAAGGTGTCCCAAGTCGTCTCCGCCATCACAACAGGAAGCAGTCGACGGGGACATGGATACCAAAGACACAAAGACAGGAGTGGGTGGTGAGGCCTGGGAGTGCTGCGGTGAAGCGCGGTCAGGGAAGCGGAGCCCGAGATCAACGAGGTCGTCGCCTGGCATGTCGCGAGGGTCACCGACCTCCAGGGTCCACGACCGCCAGGACACAGACAGCAGAAAATAGCACGATCAATACAAGGTTAGCGAATGCTCAATAGTGCGGCACATCACTATCGTATCAAGGATTATGTACCCACGATGCTTGGGGTGAGGGTGTCCGTCGTATAGAATGGTTATATCAAGGCTTATCAGAAGAGGAAGTGGAAGAAGCCAGACGTCTGGCAAGGCAGGAATACAAGCGCGGAAATATCGAAACATTGGTAGAGAGCGAGATCTCTAACTTAAAGAAGCCCTCTCTTGAACAGAGAGAACATATGCTACAATAAACATATCTACCGTCAAGCAAGGAAGTCAAGAGCGTCTCTTTCATCTGAACTCGGCGCCATGTAAAAACTGAAATAGGATATTTCATCTCTTATTCCATTGCCAAACACTCTTCTGAACTGATAATTAGAACATCATGGCCCAACAAGAATAAGTGCTCTCTGAAGATCTCTAGCAGTAGGAACGGTACCTAAGCATGGACTGATTTGCTGGCAGAAAGGGCGCAGGACAACGACACCGGTTCGCTGCCATCGATAGGAGGGGCGAATTCGATAGTGGATAGGAGTGATGTGAGAACATCATACGAAGGAAGGAGGGAGCGGACTTCGGGGACTGTCTTGGCGTGGCTTGTGGCTGCCCATATGTTCTTGGCGGCTGCCCGTTCCCGACCCTTTCTCTTCCGTTCTTCTGCTTGTTCGGGAGTCTCTGCTGCCTTCCTGGCGGCATTATATTCCTTCATCTTTCTCTTCCGTTCTTCTGTCTCTTCGGGAGTCTCTGCTGCCTTCTTGGCGGCATGCCATTCCTTCAACTTTCTCTTCCGTTCTTCTGTCTCTTCGGGAGTCTCTGCTCTTCGGAGGCCATGTTGATGCTGATGATGGTGGATGAAGGAGAGAACGAGAGACGGAAAAAACTTCACGTCCATGGCGAGGGGAAAAGGACGGGGTGTACTAAAGCCATCATCACTAGCAGTCTTGGCTGCATGGCGCAGGCAGATCATGCACCCGAGGCCATCAGCAGGAACTGCGTCAGGATCTCGGTGACGACGGTTGCGCCTCGGCGGCATGTCGAGGACGTGAAGAGCAAAGCTCAGGCGGAGCCGCGGTTGTGTGCCGGCGCCCGACTTCCTCGTGATGACACGCAGCGCTTAGGACGCGCTGCCCGCTGGAACCGAAACAAAGGTCCAGAAGAAGCATTGGCTTCTATCACATATGGGGGGTGCGTTCGCCACGATGCCTGGTGCGAGGGATTGGCAAGGTCTAAATGGTTTTTCTCGGGCCTTACACAAGCGGAAATCGCCGAGATCCAACGCGTGAGAAGAAACGAGAAACGGGCAGAGAATATCGCCAACGAAACCCCCGAGGAGAAGAAGCAGCGACAATTCGCTCACAATAAGTAGCGGAGAGATAGAGACGCTACCGAAAGCCCAGAAACCCGCAATGCAAGACTCGCGAAGGAAGCAGCGTGGATGAGGAATCATCTTGCCAACGAAACTCCGGAGCAGCGCAAAGCCAGGCTGGAAACCAAGAAAAGGCGGCGCGAGAATGAGACCCCCGAGAAGCTGAAGGCAATGCCAAGGGCCCATTGGACCCAGGAGATAGATCCTGAAGACTCAGACTCGGACGACATTGTTTTTGCTGCTTTTGAGGGAGAGGGGGGAGAGTGTTTTGTCGGGCAATGAGAGGTGTTTGTGGTAGCGGGAGAGGCTACCGTTCGATAAACTTGGTAAACTTTACGAGGTCGTCCGGCTCGAAGCCGCCTGGTCCGTCCATGTCGAGGAAAATGAACACCGGTTTGCGTCTGTATCTGCAGTCTTCCAGAGCCATGTGCAACAGGTGTTCGGTTTCGTCAAAGTCCCACTCGACACTGGGTCTGGACAAGTCTTGGTAGGAGGCTTCGCGTTCTCGGTGCTGCGAAAGGTGCTGCTTCTTTCGGTATCGTCGTGATGTCGTCTTCAGTTAGACACCGAGAAAAGGGGAAGAAAATAAGTCACACTCCGGTCTGCGACGATGGATAGCAATAAACGAAGTCAAGCCAGAGAACCGCCACTGTGCTCGATAACGAAAACCAGACTCGCTCTGGAGGCAGAAGCATCTACTTGATGGAGTGCATGAAGTCGGATGCTTGAATGGCTCGGGTGCTTGTGGAAATGGGTAGTGCCGCAATGGTAGTAATACAAGATTTGAAAGCTCGGCGAGGTGGTGGTTGGACAGTCGGTGATATCACCGCACATAAAACAGGAACTCACAAATTGACAAATGGATATTAGAAGAACCTGGGCGGAATTCCTTTGCAGAAATTTTCTTGTTTGTTCCGAGACATTCTGTTCAAGGAAAGAACGAGTGTCTCCTCCCAAGTTCTTGCCTCTGTCACCCACCGTCCAGGCCAGGGTTAGGGTAGGAGGTTGAGTACGGTAGTCTCGCTTGTGGTCAAGGGGACAGTCTTCGCAAGTTGTTAGCAAGTTGTGTGCAGCGGGGAACTCGTGGGTTTCTTCTCCAGATAAACGAGGACTAAAGATCTTGGGCTGAGATTAAGTAGGCACAGAAGGATCCCAAGGAGTGATGTTGAATCCTGAAATTGGAATTGTTTGTTGACTTCGGAAATCGGAAAGGCAACTCATGGACCAAATCATTGTGATTAGAGGTATGTTTGGATTATATGCCACGCTCTTGAGTTAGCACTCATAGAGGTGAATACCCAGAAGTTTCTTTCATTTATCCAAAGAAAGACGCAGACAAGTTATCATATTCAAAAGAAAATGATAAGTCCCATTGAATGTGCCATGACCAATTGAAGGGCAAGTACACAATTAATTTGACACTGGCTCCTCCAACTCCTGTCCATTCTTTTCACGGTGGCCAATGCTTGGTGGTACTTAGAATTAGGCTACATTGCAAGCGTAGTAAACACAAGCCAAGAGCCTCCTCATCTTGTAATTTCGGTTTGGCCATCCCTATTACTCACTCAGCCTCCTCAAACAAGCACCGTGCTAGCCTCCGGCCCGTCCCCACCCTTGCCCTCCTTCCCCTTCTCCCTCCCCTCATAAAACGTATCCAAGTCCTTCACCACCTTCCTCCCCTTAAACTGGCTCATAATCGTCACATTCTTGGCCCTCAATCTCGTCTGATACCAAAGCGGGAACGCCGCCAACCCACTCATGATGTTACCCATCTTAGGAACCACCACCTGTCCGCTCTCGCCCGTCAACACCTTCTTCACCACCGCCTCCGCCACCGTCGCCGGCTCCAGCGGCGGCAGCATAAACGGCGAATCGTTCTGATACCCCTCAAACAACGGCGTCTTGGTGTATCCCTGGTTCACCACAATCGTCCGCACCTTGGGCGCCTTGTAAGTACTCTTCAGCTCGGCCGTCAAGCCCTGGTGGAACGACAGCGCGGCCGCCTTGGACGCCGCGTAATCCACCATGTTCGGCACGCAAACCCAGCTGGCGAAGCTGGCTACCGTGACTACCATGCCGTGGTCGCGCTTGATCATGTACGGCAGGAACTCCTGCGCGGTGTAGTAGTGCGCGAACAGGTTGACATCAAAGGTGAACCGCAGGTCCTTTTCCGTAGTCTCCAGCACCGTGCGGCCCTGCACCACGCCCGCGTTGTTGATCAGCACCGTCGGGTCACCGACCTTCTTGCGGACTTCTTGGCCGACGGAGGCGACGTTGGCTCGGTTCGTCAGGTCGCACTTGAAGTAGTGCACGTTCGGACCGGCGTTGAAGGTTAAGGGCTGGATGTCGAGAACGACGACGCGCACGCCCTTCTCGGCGAAGAGTTTGACCATCTCCCCGCCGATGCCGCCGGCGCCGCCGGTGATGAGGACGATCTCGCGCGCCCAGTCGTAGGTGTCGGAGACGCCGTTGTTGAGGACCCGACGGTTCAGGTAGCGGTTGGCGGCGCCGATGAGGGAGAGGATGAGGAGGGTCTTGAGGCGCTTGAAGGCTGTCGGGTGCAGGATGGAGAGATCTTGGCCGCGCTTGGTGTACTTGGCGGCGAGGAACAAGGGAAGGAGAAGTTTGGCGTTGAAGGCGGTTTTGCCGATTAGGGAGATGAGGGTGTCTCCCTTGAAGCCCTCGCGGGGGAGGAGGCCGTTGTGGAAAGGCATGGTGGTGGTTGTGGTCGTGTCTGGTTGGAGTCAAGGGTAGGTAAACGGAGAGCCCGAAGAGAAGGAAGTCAGCAGGAGAACAAGTTCACCACCAGTAACCAAACCTGAATTGAAAGAGAAAGGCATGTCGTCCCCTTTATTGGAAATGGGGTGTCGTCAATCGTCCTCCCCCAACTGCCAAGAGCCTCATAGGGTTGCATGCCATGGCTTCCCCCGCATCATTGACACGATCTTGGCCCGCATGTGCGCAAGCTACCGAGGTCTGAAGTCCGAGGCCTGGATGGTGTGGGTGTAACTTTGATGATGTGACAGTGAGTAGAGGAAAGCCCGTTTAGGGAAGGATTGGCGAAGCTAGAGCTCGATGGGGTTCTTTGTCCTCGTCTGCCAAGACTTTCCCCAGATTCCTACGCTAGCAGCCCTAGCGTAAACTCTCCTCGAACGTCCAAGCTCTCTTCAGATGAAGCATTTCAACTGGGACACTCAAATGAAGCTCTTCGAAAATAGGATCCGCCACATAGAAACTCTCCTCATCAGCTCATTGTCTCTTCAGGTTGTTGTGAAGAGGCAAAGAGGCCTTCAACTTGACGTTCAGCTCGTCCAGTACCAGTTCAAACGCCAAAGCCCCTCCAAGTCAAACGGACTCCCATTTCTTTTTCTTATCATAGCCCAATGCAATGAGATCCCCTCTACGTGTCCCTCGCGTCCCGATACTGTGTATACACGTCTCTTCAAAATGTGATCAACCCAGGACTCTTCACTCCCTCTCCACCGCCAACCTCAACTCACTCTTCAACCCAACCAACTCCATACTAACACTCTCATGACTCCTCAACGACAAACACGCCGCCCTCTGCGCCACATCCACCAGATTCTCAACCCGTCCACCCATCGCCAACCCCGCCACCAACACACCCAAAAACGTATCCCCGACACCATTAACACTAACCACATCCTTAACCGCCTCCACCGGCGGGAACAGCCGCATATAAACACCACCCACAAACGGATGATCATTATAATTCCTCGCCAGAATATACGGCGCATGATGGCTATCCTTCAGCAACGGATCCCCCGGCTTCAGCAACATAGTCACCAACGCGCCCTTGGACCCCAGCTTGGTGATAATCGTCGGGATATACGGCAACAGCTGGATATTCTGCTGCGGCAGGCCCATATCAGTAATCTCCGCGCTCGTCAGCCTGACAAACTTATCCCTCGAGCCGTGCATGCCAAACGTGTCGATGACTTCGAACCAGCTATGCGTGAAGTACTCGTTTCTCGTCGCAGCGCTATGCATCGCTGCAAGCTCGTACTGGTTCGGCGACGCGAGGTCGACGCTGGCGTTGGGGAACAGACGCAAAGGCAATTGACCGCCGCGTTTGGGAGCGGCGAAGAGGCGCTCGGATTTGGCGGCCGAGACGGGCTCGAAGGCGACGCGGGCGCCGTGCTTGCGGCCCGCTTCGATCCAGGTCTGAATGTCGGTTTCTGCCCAGTTGCCGTCGACGACGAGCCACTTGGGCTTGGTGGCGGCTACAGCGGAGTTCCAGTAGGTCGGGAAGGAGTGGTTGGAGAAGATGGCCATGTCGGCCATGGCCATGACGAGGTTCTTGTCGGCGTCGTTGACGGCGACGTATTGGGCCGTGCGCGTGGACGGGTATTCGCGCCCGAGCTTGCGGATGCAGGTGGTGTCGAGGCCGGAGGCTTCGAGGTTGGCGAGGATGGTGGCACCCGCGCTGGTGTTGCGAGTGTGAGATTTTAACATGAGTGGAAAGGGTGTGGGGAAGAAGGACGACTTACATATCGTCACCAACCATACTGCAAAGCCTGACTTTGCCTTCCTCACTGACTTTGTGGGCGGCAAGGGCTACATTGTGGCCAACACCTCCGACGGACTGGGTGATGTGGGAGGGATTGGATACGTGGGCCAAAGGCGATACTGCCTTGTTGCCCTCGGCATCAACACCGCCGGCATAGTCACAGCTCAGATCGAGGGCGACCGAGCCAGCAACAAGGATGTCAGCCGTGTTAGACTGTTCAGGGTAGGTTCATCATTAGGTCAGTGATATGGCAGTTACTGGAAGGGCATGCATTACTGAAGCCAAAGCTAGACCTTACCTGCTGCTGCGGTGTGACTTTGGAAGGTTCAGGCTTGATCTCTACTTTCACTTTGGGTGTTCCAGAAGACTGAATTGTAAACCTGATCAACTCTACGTTAATAAGGTATAGTTTAGCTGGCTTATGGAGGTTGTAATAAGGTGCTTACGCAGCAGCCTGAGAGGAGGAGCGGGAGCCGCCGTCCATAAGCTTACTGAGCTCCACTGCTACCTTAGCGGCCCGCCCGACGTTTGACTGGACCAAGAACTTATTGGCAGGCACACTGCGGCCCTCGGTCAGCTCCCTGATTCTCCTGAGGATATACGGCGTGTTCTCGGCGCCGCTGAAGCCCTTCTCGTCCGCCTCACGCACGGCAATGCTGATGGCGTGCTCCATGTCCTGCCTCGAGATGGCATGCTCCTCCGGAATGGGATTGGCCAGGAGAAGACCCGTCTCAATGTTGAGCTGTTCCTGTGCATAGATCATGGCCGCAGCTTCGGCCTCGGTCTGGACCACTGAAGGGCTCTTGATGCCGCTTTCACGGGCCCAGAAGGCGGGGAAGTCAATGTTTCCTTGACGTCCGTCTGCAAACGTGGACACCAGGACGCCTTGGGTCTCGAGGAACTCGAGTGTCCTGGGGATGTCGAGGAAGCCCTTGCAACCACTGCTTACTACGGCGACGCGAGTCCTTCCAAGCTCGGTTAAGTCGGCCGAGATATCCATTGAGTTCTCGCCGCCCTTGTGAACACCACCGAGACCGCCGGTACCAAATACGCGGATACCGGCGAGTCTAGAGAGAATCATTGTCCCGGAGATGGTAGTACCGCCATGAATTTTGGTTCCAGTAAGGCCCTGTATGAGGATCGATGGTTAGCACGCCGTGACCTCCCCAACAATTCGGTCTTATGTAGCCACTGGACCTCGTAATGACTGAATTACCTTTCCAACCAGATATGCAAGATCGCGTCTAGAAGCCTTCTTTGCACCCTCATGAACCATACGTGCCACCTCATCAGTGCTTAGACCAACTGTAGGCACACCGGCAAGGATACCGCAAACAGCGGGAACAGCTCCATTCTTGCGAACGATGTCCTCGAGGTACAGGTCGTCTCCGAGGGCGCCATGGGTGTAGATAGTGGACTCTAGAGCAACGACGGGCTTGTTGGTGGCCAAGGCGTCGGCGACTTCAGGGGAAACCTTGAGGAGGCTAGCGAGTTGAGAGTCTGTGCTCCTGAGTCGTCGTTGGACGGTGTTGAAGCCGGGTTGGCGGGCACACTTGAGTCGCGAGCCCAGTAGGGCTGAGCTGACATGGTGGGCCCGGCTAAGGAGGTGTTGCCGAGCTGTCATGTTGGTGACAGATGACTTTGCGTTTGAGAGCGGATTGAGAGTGGTGGATTCCGCAAATCAACTCGTTGCCTCCTGTTGGTTGCTCCAGGTATCTGGCTGTTGGTCAAGATCTTTGAGCTATTCCAGGCCTAACCGCAATTTGATAAAGATCACCGGTAGTAAGTATTCAAGATGCAAAAACAACAATGACGAGAGATACTCAGGAGATGGAGTTCAAAACTTCAAAATCAGAAGAATCTGACTTTTATATGTCTTTTAACCGCCGTGATATCTGACTGTTCGGTGGTGGATCGACGCCAATTGCTGCTACCAAGAGATATCTGATGTTGTGTTGTTGGTTAAAATGACCATGGGGTACGCTGATGTTTGGGGAAGCTCGCGATGCCATTTGCTGGAGTTACTGATGTGGACCCCACCCCCGCCATTGAGCTTGCGCCCTTCGAAAGAATACCGGGCGATAAGATAAGAGTACTTCTTTTAACTGTTACCTCTAACAATATCAACCAGGATTGGCCAGTGAAAATCTCTAGGAAATAGTACGGAGTCCGCGGCATCTTGACAGTTAATGCTAGTGAAAGCTTTGGTCTAAAACTTCTCGAAGTCGGTTTATTGGTTGCTGTGTTGAAACAGATAGCTCGTTCAGTCTCAGTATTTGAAAGCACAGTTCGTTTAACTGATTAGCGCCGTTGTTTGCGACTTCTCTCGTTCAGGCAGGTGCTTGATCATGCAGCGTGCTATCGACACTACCTAGGGAGACGAGCCAAGCGCCAAGTCCCGGCGCCTGATCCGGGCCAAGACCGTTCACAGCCGGACCCGGGCGTAAACATACCCGGCCGGCTTCCTTTTCGGCGCTCATCGGGATAATCATAGACGCCGTAACCTCCGGAAATGATCTGTGCATAATCGGGGCCCTCAACCCTTGTGTTGCGCTTTCGTTAATGTTGACCTTCTGGAAGAATTGATAGAAAACAGCATGGTTGGTCGGCTCACCCGGTAACAGCGGGCCTTCTTCCTTCTTGGCGGACCCCACTGGGAAATGGGCCGCCCAGGGATCCATGCTTTCCAAGAATGCGAAGCGAAGCTCATGAAACACGCAAGAACTCAATTACATGCATGATTTCCATCTTCTTCCCGTCAACTTTCCTTCTTCTCACAACCGCAACCCATCCCTCAACATGTCAACCTGAACTGTCCATCCCGTTGTGGAACCCTTTACACACCCAAACGGCAATCAGACTTCAGACGTCGATCTTACACAGGAAGCTGTCAACCCCTTCTTTCAGATCTGGTATGCATTCGGGACTCGGACTTTTCACTTCTGGACCAAGCGGCCAAAGTGGAAATGGCTTCAGGATTCAGGGTCTGGGAAACACCCGATATTCCCACACAACTTCATCGCTTTCGGGTAACAGACCCAACTATGTGGGAATGAGTGAAGCTTTTCCCCTGGCTTGACTCCGTTAGTCACTCCTCACCAATCTCACGGTGCAACTTCAATCTCGCGGCGGTATCCTGGAGGCCTTTTGATTTCCTTATTATACTCGTGCTTCCCTTTCCCATATTTTTCCTTCTCTCTTTTTCCAGAATGTCGATCTGAAGATCTTTCTCTGCATTCGACAGTTTAGTTAGCTGTCTTTCTTACCCGGAATCCGCCCAGTTGCTGTCCGGTCTACTCTTTGACAAGCTCACTTTCAGCTCTCTTTGCACCCAAGTATTTTACCCCATTGAGCCGCTGAGATCGTCAGTTTACACAACCCAAAAATGACAAAGTCAATGTCTCTTGCTGCCTTTGCCGCTGCGGCACTGTTCGCAACCAAGGGTCTTGCGAGCAACTTTACCATCAGCAACGGCCAGATTTACACCCCTGGCTTTGTTGTTGTCGACTCCCCTCAGCCGGACACGCCTCTTGGCGGAGGTTAGTAGCCATTAGTACCCGGCTAGCTGTCGGCAAATGGCTTTAGGATCCGCTGCTAATAACATGTAGACAATATCGAGATTGCGCTCGATGTCTCCACCAACGGCAAGCTTCCTCTGCCGCCCTACGACGAAGACGCTTCCAGCCAAATCTACAACATCAACATCTTCCTCTACAGCTACGACACGGGCCGCAACTTCACCATCACCAACGGTACTGCGTCGGCCAACAATGCCACGCTCGGGGATATCATGCTCTCCGAGCCTGGCAGCACCGTGAAGCATGTCAAGTGGACATGGCCCGACTGCATGGTTGGTGATGGTGACAGTGGGAGCGACCGTGGCAGCTATAACGTGAGTTTAGCAAACAGCATGCGCATAACTCTTACCAGAGCCTCCTCACTAACACTTCAACCAGATCTCTATCCGCCAAAGCTTCAGACTCAATGGCGAGGACCACTACACCATTTTCGATCTTCCCATTTCCGTGACCAACAGCATCAGCAAAAGCGATGACCGCCTGTCTTGCCAATCGCTCGATAACCCGTTGCTGGCGCCCGAAGATATCGATTGGACAGACAGTAACGCACTCGGTGCTCTTTTTGCTCCTGGTGATTCGGCGGTTATTGAGACTCCAGATGCTGGTAGTGGTGCCAGGTTGGCGAGCTGCAAGGATGCTCTTGACTTGTTGTGCGTGGTTGGCTTTAGCTATGCTCTGTTGTTGAGCTAGGCTCTATAGTCGTTGCATGCTGGTAACTTTGGGATATGGGATCCAAACCTAAAGATTAGAACATGGCTATGGGATGACATGACATCTCCACAATATCACGAAAACACAAGTTACTCTTCATGCATGTGTTCTTCTCGAAACTAAAGAGACTTGTTCCTCTTTGTTTACTGTATGGTGTTGGTTCAAAAACTAGTTACGATATGGCTATTGAGTTTTTGCTCGTCGTGTGACAGTCGAGATCTGACAAAGTTACCTTTATCACAGAGAGATTATGGATGAAGTAGCATTAAGTGGAAGGCACCGGGTGGAAGATAGAAAAGGTACTTTGAGCATGTACCTCAAACAAGGCTGCATGCTTGTGATAACAAGTGGGTCCGGATTAAGTGGGGCAAGATCTGCAATCTGCAAGGCTGATAACGAAAAAAAAGTTCCCAACGTCAAACAAACCAAACACTAGCGACTGGCCGTGGCACTTCCGTCCAATTCACCCCCCATTGACCACGAACTCAACTCAAAGGCAAATTCCTGTTTCCGGACTTTGCGCAACCACACACAGCAGAACACCATGGCACCGCAAACAAAAGACGAGGTCTCCGACGACAACGAGTTCGTCGGATTTGACGAGGAGAGCGATGAGGAGATGCACGACAACGATGGCATGTCGGTAGACGAGGAGGAGGAGGACGACTCCGATATGGACTCGATTGCCAACCCAAGGAAGAAGTACGAGATTGACGAGAAGGACTCCGACGAAGAAGACCTCGAACGATTTGTCTTGGGCAACAACGACACCTTCCGCGCCCAGCTCTTCCGCGACGACTTCCTCGCCGATATTACCGATTCCAAGGCCCTCGTCAGAGCCGACGGGCAAGATGACACCACTGGTCTCGAACACGTCGACGATAACGCCCTTTTCGCCTTTGATACTGGTGTCCCCGGCGACAAGAAGCAGACGGAGGCCGCGCCCTCCGCACTAGAGGCCTACGAGCAAAAAGAGGAGCCCCCAGCATGGGATGACAGCGATGACGAGCGGTTGACAGTATCCCTTGCGGCTGCCTCGCGGTTGCGCAAGCTGCGTCAGTCCGAAGAGGAGGATGTCGTGAACGGTACCGAGTACGCGCGCCGCCTGCGCTCGCAATATCTCCGACTATACCCCCTTCCCGAGTGGGCCAAGGAATCCTCGGCCGCCAGCCAGCGCCGGAGGAGAAGATCCTCAGCCGCCGGTTCCTCCTCCGAGGAGGACAGCGACGCCGAAGACGACATCGACGCCGCCCTCCCTCTCGAGACCTTCCTCCGCGACGTCAACTCGTTCAACGCCAGCGCCGATGCCCGTGGCAGCAAGCGCCGCAAGCTGCGCCCCGAGACCATCGACATCCAGCGCTCGCGCGACATCCCCGACATCCACAAGCAGTCCGTCAGCTCGCTGTCATTCCACCCCAAGCACCCAATCCTGCTCTCCTGCAGCGTCTCCTCCATCATGTACCTGCATCAGGTCGACCCGACCGCCCACCCGGTCCCGAACCCGGCCCTCACCTCGGTGCAAGTCAAGCGCACCGACCTTCGTCGTTCCGAGTTCTTGGGCCCGGACGGCGACGACATCATCTTCGCCGGTCGCCGGCGCTACTTCCACAGCTGGAACCTCTCTTCGGGAGCCGTCAAGAAGGTCACCCAGATCCAGGGCCACCAGCGCGAGCAGCGCACCATGGAGCACTTCCGCCCCTCGCCCTGCGGGCGCTATCTGGCGCTGATCGCGTCCGAGAAGAAGGGCGGCGGCATGATCAACATCGTCAACGTGCGCACGATGCAGTGGATCGCGCAGGCGCGCACCAATGGCCGCGGCGGCATCTCCGATTTCGCCTGGTGGGGCAACGGCAACGGCCTCTCCATCCTCGGCAAGAACGGCCAGGTCACCGAGTGGAGCATGCTCAGCCGGCGCACGGTCGGCGTCTGGCGCGACGAAGGGTCCATCGGCGGCACGGTGATTGCGCTGGGCGGACAAAAGGGTACCGGCCCTAACCAGATCGGCGGCGATCGCTGGGTGGCTGTGGGCTCGAATAGCGGTATTTTGAATATCTACGACCGGAATGATCTGGTTGAGCCTGTTAAGAAGGAGAACGGTGCGTCGGCGGCGGAGGAGACGGTGCAGATCAAGAGCATCCCCACCCCGCAGAGGACGTTTGAGCAGCTTACGACGCCCATTTCCGTGGTGACGTTCGCGCCGGATGGTCAGCTGTTGGCGTTTGGTAGCTTCCACAAGAAGGATGCGTTGAGGCTGGTGCACTTGCCTAGCTGCACCGTGTACAGGAACTGGCCTACGGAGCAGACGCCGTTGGGTAGGATTACTGCTGTGGCGTTTAGCCATCAGAATGGTGGGGATGTGTTGGCGGTGGGCAATGATGTGGGCAAGATTAGGATGTGGGAGATTAGGAGTTAGATGTGAGCTTGGTGTAGAGTGAGCGTTGTGTTTGTGGTAAAATAGTGCAGAGTATAGGATTGGGGTAATTCAAGGGTTTGGACTACAACAGGCCAAGCAAGTCGTCTAGGGGTTTCAACAAACGTTTGCTCCATTGCAACAAATCGTGTTTCTGTGCTGTTCTTTTTGTACATGCCATGTCTTGACCTCGTCTCATCTCCGTGTGCCTTCTTCTCCGGGTGGATGAGTTAGACCCCTTTCCCTCTAGGCACTTTCTTTTGCAGCCTTATTTTCCTTCTTCTCTCTTCCACGTCTCCTCCTTCCTCCTCCGCATCTTCTCCTCCTTCTTCCTCTGCCACTCCTCATCCAAACGCGGGTTGTCGATATGCTTCAACAACGCCCCCTCCGGCTCGCTCCTGATGATCCCCTCTCTCGGGTAAATCTTGTCCTCTCGCTTGGTATACTCCGACAGCTCATAAGGGGTGCTGAAGCGGGGTGGCATTTTCTTCCCTCCAGCTTGATTGATAGCATCGGCTTCGAGAACGTCGTAGATGTTGACGTGCACCGCTTCAATGGCCTGTTTGGAAGAGAGAAAAAAAAATGTGTGTTAGTGTTAACTGTTTCTCAGCATGGGGTCAAAAGGGACGAAAAACCCCAACACAGGTACATACCTCTCGACAGCTCTGGATACTCTTAAACTCGCCTTCCAGACCAATGGTATCACAGAGTTTTCTCCAATCCTTGAGTTTCCTCCCGCCTATGAACTCGTTGAAATCCCTGACAACTTCCTCACGTTTTCTTTTTCTTTCTTCCTCTTCTTCCTTTGTCAGTCTCGACTTCTTTCCTTTCCCAGTCGGCTTCCTCTTGTCGTTCGGCTGGCTGGCCTTGGTTGAGTTCGGTCTATGCACCTGCGCTGTGTCCCCGACATAGTGCCAGTGCCCAAGTGCGAGGGGAAGTGTTGCACTGAGTCCTGTTGCTCTTAGCCTTCCCGCTGACGCTAGGCGGTTGAGGCTGGGTGGTCGTCGCTGAGGTAGGGAGTGGAGCAGAAAGGCGCGGAGGGCGTTCATGGTCTTTTCGTTGCTGAGTGTTAGCCAGGGAGAATGTTGGGGTTTTCTTGACTTCAAGTGGACACTTGCCGAAACCGTTGTGATAAACCGTGTCTAGATCTGTCGAGTTTCGCTCTCTTATATTTGTTGTTCTTGTTGTGTAATGCTGCTACGTACGGCAATGGATAACAGAGTCTCATTCGTGGCCAGGTTTTCTAAAAGTGAAATGAAAAGACAGTGAATTGTACAATAAGGGATGAAGCCAAGGGGTAAGACTTTGACTCTAAGCGAACGGAAAAGAAAAAAAAGCAAAGTCCATCTTGGCTGCGTTGAGCATGCCCAATCACGAAGTAAGTTTCATTGCAAACGGTCGGCGGTTGACGTGGACTATGGCCGTTTGTCGCCAACCCAAAACAAAACTGCTTCCGAGCGGCTTGCTGCACGACAGCACCACCCAGAGGAGAATGCGGTTTCCGGACTCCCAAATTCTCTGGACATATCGTGATCATGGGGAGCAAATCATCACTCCTTGTTTGAATGGGAAAAAGTACAATCTAATGCTGGTTTGTTTGTTAGCTTGGTACTGCTGGTATACGGGACGAGATGTATCCCGAATTGTCCCAAACCTCAAAAGGACAAAATAAATGGCTAGGTACGGTTCAGAAAGCCATTAATCAATATGACGTATTGAATTTCCGAATAAGCATATTCAAGGTAAGATCACGCCTTGATCATAGAACGAAACGAATCGATTAGATATAAAAACGCCTACCGAAGTTGACCCGAGGTCTCGAGCTAACAAACAAACCAGTATTGGACTGTACACACGATTGTGTTACCTGTACTCCCCATCGCACCCCTTCTTCGAGGAGGACTTGATATGCATCATTCGAAAAGGCACATTAACGTAGCATTCGCAAGGCTCTTCTCTTTGTTACTCCGTCCTAAAGAGCGTATCTCACCGGCCTTTGTGGTAATTTTAATGAGGGTGACTTGATATGGTGGATTGGCTTGGTGATCGCTGGTGATCATCTGAGATGACATCGTCGTTGAGTGGATGATTGCGTTGCTGGAGGTAAGGTATGCATTCGTGCAAAGACAGAACACGGGTTTGACTGCTTTCAACCTGAGTAGAAAATAATATACCTAGGTAGCCTGTTCAATAACCTTTTAACACCAAAGACTTTAAAGTTTAAGCAAAAGGTAGATAAGTTAAATTTGACGAGTGTCCGGCAAGTGTCTGTTGGGCGACATCGTCCCATTCTGTCACTCGGGCAGCGGCCGACTTCTCGCCTCGAAGGTCGGTCTTTTGTCTCACATACAGACCACCTGCAGCGTACAGAAGGTCAGGCCTGCCCAGTACCAGGGGCACCTGCGGACGGCCCGGCAAAAAGCACTAAGGCTCAGGACTACAGTGGTCTGAGTGCTGAATTACAGGGCCACCCCACCGATTTCGCTGTCCGGGTGGTGCTGCTCAGGTCCAGTCCGTACCGTCACTCCCACCTGTTATCTGTGGAAGGTGCATCCTAGAGGTACCTTGAATTTCCATTCGCAGGGAATTTAGCTGGGCCGGGCACGACTTTTACTCTTCAACAAAACAAGCTACCAACTAAGCATTTTCCTTGCCATCAAGTTCTCTTCGTCTGACATCTCAAGGAAGACAACAAGGGCAGCTGCACGGGCACGGGCAAACTAGCAGTGACGGCGTCTAGGAATCACAGTCTGGATTTCAGGATCATGGCTTTGCGGCCCGTACCGTGGGAGTCGTGATACTGAAGAAAAGCACGGAGACGTATGCGACTTAGGTATTAGCTGATGGAACAGTTCGACGTCTAAGTAAGCGGCGGAAGGAAGTTGGTATGGCGGAAAGTGCATGGGTACCGTAGTAGGTCGAATATGGAAGTCCAGACATCTATGGAAAAGGGGCTTAGCTTTCTTCCCCATCTACACTCTTACACGAAAAATGATCATCAAATGTTTCCCCCCGGCCACTAGGCATTTCACGATCTTTTTAGTCTCTATGTTCTTTTATGCTATCTCGTGGGTCTGGGAGGACGCAAAGTGGCCGCTGGAGGCCATCATATCTCTGCGCCATCCAGCTCATCATCCATCGCACCACCTCTACAACTAGGCAGTCAAGAAAAACATTGAGGCATGCCGTCGTTGTGAGTATGAACAAAAAAAGAGAAAAATAAAGACGAGAAGGTAACAAAATTTTTTGACTGAAGCGTGATTCGAACACGCGCCTCTTTCGAGACTAGAATGCACCTCACCTTATGGTGAAGAAGAACTTGGTTCTTGAGTCTAGCGCCTTAGACCGCTCGGCCATCCAGCCATTGGAAGATTGTTGAAATAAGAGGTGGGTGCCAGTACCTATATTGCTTGCTCCACAAATCATCATATACTTATGTAGGTATGCACAACTACTTTGGTGATCACAATCCGATGGGCTTATGCTAAGCGAAAGTGCTAAATATCAAATTGACTAACGGTACGATTTAAAGAAGAAGATATATTAATTGATGCGAAGACGTGGATGCAAAGAAGGTACAGGAAGGTTGGTAGGTACAGGGCATGATGGCGACAGCGGCTTGGGGCCGAGATGCATCAACAACGCGCACATGCCTACTCGAATTTTCTTGTATAGGTAGATGTACATTCAGGGACACAGACAGGGCCTTCTTCGACCCAAACGCCAACAAATGCAACCTACCCGTCTGCCACACGGCCCGATCTTACTTTACTTCCAGGGGAAATGTGGTAGAACAGTCCTGACATCGCGGGTACAAGATTCTTGAACCATGTCTCTACCCGGAACTTTACCTTGGCCCCAGCTTCGTTCTTCAGACACTGACGTTTTTCAAAAATGAAAGTGTACAACACTTGCGACCTGGTCGCATGATCGTCAGGGTTGCGGACAGAGTTGCCCCTTTAGGCAAGTGTAAAAGCAAAAAGGTTCAAACCGCCATCCGGGGCCAACAATTTCGGGGACATCTACGCCGCACCCGGGAGACGGGGTGTGACTGCCTTTGCTGGAGATCCGGGCCGCGTTCCACTTGTCACATTGGGCAGTACGGTTCAGCCACTACCTGGTACCGATGGCATATATCTTCTCGGTACCCTTTTACGGTCCTTACTCTAATTCCACTCTTCAGTCCCTTACAGCTCCTCCGGAATTCTCCGTTAGACCTGGTTCCGCCACTCCGTACGTCCACGGTTCCATCCACCATGATATCTACCGGTGTCGTCTCGGTCACTAGCCGCTTTGGCTCCCTTACTACCTTTCTCCTCCTTTTCTCCATGGCATAGGCTCAAGAGGGTCAAGGAAACGATGCCATCGTCCAGTATCCAACTACAATCTTTCGACGTTGTTTTCCCGCGGAACGACATATATGCCCCAGCCGCCGTCTTTCCCATAATTTTTGCTGCGCAGAACTACAAAGATGCAGTTGCAATTCAGCCTTCCTTGTCTTGGTCCCTTGTAAAGATTGGACGACATGATGGCTGGCTCGAGGACGTGGACGAGGATGTGATGAGGCCCTACGCGGCCCTGAAGAACATCACAGGCGACCCTCGCTACTTCGTTTACTGGACTGACAAGCTAAAGGATACCAAAGCGGAAGGGCAGCACTCGCTTCTCTGGCAATTTGTGACGTTCAACTGCACCAGCACGAAGGATTGGTCAGGCACGTACAACACCCATACAAATACCCTATTTACCATCAAAGAAGGAGCCAAGGCACCCGATCTTGTGGCCAAACCAGGAGCATGCCCAACACTGAGTGTGGCTCTTCGCGCGTCGGAGGAGCTCCAAATGGAATACCCTTCCGGTTTTCGAACTGGCGACCTATCCCATTGCGTACGTCTCACGGACGAACAACCGCCCACCAATCCTCGTAGGGCAAATATGAACGAGGCGGTAGCTTCGAACATATCGGCAATATTGGCTGCTGAAGCCTTTGCCGTTGCATGTCGTTGGCGCACCAACACCACCGTTTGCCCGACAGAGAGCCTCGGGTATCGGCTCTTTCCAGGTTTCTGGCCGGCGATTGCGAGCTTGACCGCACTCTTGGTGTTATCCGCTTCTCAAATGTAGAGAGTTAGGAAGTTCTGAGAAGATCCAAAGGATACAAAGCATGTCGTCGTCGAGGAGACCTAGGAGCAGATTAATGTGTGATCATGGGTAACAGAAATATGTAGGCGGGTCAAATACCTCTAGAATGGCGGCGAGGGATGCAGGAAGTGAGGTTAGGTTGGTTACATATTGCGTGGTTGGTAGAGGTCGCAAAATGTACATCTAGTCAAGTTGAGCCGAGTGTAGATGCTGGGTTGATAGGTATAACCTGGCTCCGAGCAGGTACCATACCCGCATACCGTGCAATGCATGTGTGAACTGCCTCTAGAGACCATGTCTTGTATCCGTAAGGCAGCATCTCTGCGTGGCACCTAGCCATGACCCTAAAAGCAATGAAATGACTTCAATCCTACGGGATGCTCAACCAGCAAGTTCATGGTAGGAGGACATCGTTAGCTTTGGGTCTACGTCCTACCGACCAGTCGATGTTAGCAATGTCTTTTGTAGTATAGTACAAAGTTGAAATTACTGGATCTCAGATGCCGATCGTGCCTCACTCAACTCGTGCCACGGAAAGAGGGATGGTCGTCGTCAAATCAAGGTCCGTTGATGGCACGAGACCGCCCGTGCTCTCGGGAGCTCCACTCATTCGGGAAGTCCGGCGAACAGCCCGGACGATCCGCACAAAATCGTAACATCCCGTCATCCAATAGCATCCAATGGAAACTGGTCCTTCAACACTGACGGTCCACAGCCATGAGATCGAAGCATGGGACATAGCTGTCTGGGGGACGACCTGATCTCGATGAAGGTGAAGATGTTAACCGAGACTGCGGGTATAAATCATGCCATGCTCGACGGTCCAAGGATGTACACTCCTCATCACTCACCCAACTTTCACCCCCTCTTGTTCGTAATCCGAGCATTATGGCCTCCCACGCTCCCGCTCACTTACCAACCGAATCCGAATCTCCCACACTCAGAAGCCTGCTTTCCGCCTTTGGCGCTGGACCGGGACACCAAAAGTCCGAGTCAGTAACCGTGGAAAAGGACGACGAGGCTGTCCCGGGTCAGCTCCCTCTTCGTCCCGCCAACATTTTCTTCGGAACCGTATCAGCAGCCGCCAAAGTGATCTGGAACTTCACCAAAAATGACCTCTTCACTTCCACGCTACCCAACGCCATCTTCGGCATCACAGCCGCCATCGCTGATACTCACCTTCGCGGCGAGGCTTCCGGAGGCCCCACCTTTTCCGAAATCATCGCCAGATTCCCACTCACTTACTTCTTCAACTTCTACGCCCTACTCATCTTCAATCTCGGCAACCAGCGGCCCCGGGAATCCATCGCCGAGGAGCGGGTCACCAATAACAAGCCCCGGAGGCCCTTCCCCTCCGGCAAGATCATTACGCCCGAGCAGGTCCGCCGCGCCTACCTCATCCTGCTCCCCATCACCCTCGCCCTCAACCACTTCCTCGGCGTCTGGCACGAAGGGCTCATGATCCACCTCCTAACCTTCATCTACAACGACCTCGGCGGCGGCAACGAGCCCTTTGTTCGCGACATCATCCTCGGCATCTCATTCGGGTACATCAACTCTGCCTCTCTCAAAATTGCCCTCTCCGCCACCACCACCACCTCCATCAGCAGCAGTAGCCCGCACAGCCACACCTGGACCTGGCTCAACCTCGTCAGCGTCCTGATCGCCACAACCATCGGCTGTCAGGACCACAAGGACCACAAGGATGACGGCGACAAGACGACGACGATGCGCAACAATCGCAAAAAGACGCTAGCCATCTTCCTCGGCGAAGCGGCGGTCCCGCGGGCGCAGCTGGCCATGATGATGCCGCTCTGGACGCTCGTTTGCGCGTGGTTCTGGCGGCTGAAGATCAGTGTCGCTGCCTCGTTTTTGCTCTATTCGCTGTTTGTGGCGAGCCGGGTGCTCATGCAGCGGAATGCGGGGGCGGAGGAGCGGACGTGGAGGTTTTGGGCGAGGTGGACGGTTGTGGTTTATTTGTTTCCGGTTGTGGCTGTTTTATCGGCGGCTTGAGGTCTGGGATGGGCTGGCTTGCTGATTCGGGTTTGTTTACCTACCTACGTTGAATGAATGGATGATGGGGATGATGTGGATGATGCGGAAGTTGATGCGGTGTGGGAGGACTGGCCATGAGTGAGCAAGGGGTACGTCCTGGAAAACATGGGTGTTTCCGGATGACATGGTGTTTGGCTGCTTGAAGAATTCGCTGACGTGGGTGGTATTGCGACTTGGGGAAGCCTTGAAGACGAAATATTGTAGACGATGATGATAATGATGACGGATGACGATAAGCGGAAGCTGGAAGGAGTGTAGAAAGCTAGTTGATTGACAGATCAAGCTATTCAGTCCTTTTTTTTTTTTTCGTAATAATCGGGTGGAAAAACCTGTGAGCTGTCAGTATATCGATGTTAATATCTTGTTAGTTTCACATCAGTAGTGTCGGGCGGTAATGCGGGATGATCTGTGTTGAGGAAGAGAGAGGATAGTGAAAATGGCATCGTAGAATTGGTGGTGCAGTCAGTGGGTCGAGGGTAGTCTGTGCGTTGAGCATCGTCCGCCAACAACAGATGCAATGAGATGATGGCTTAACAGCTTTTCTACCAAGATTGCAGCTTCTCGGTTAGTGCACTATTTCAGTGGTCGCTAGAGTCGGAAGGTGGCTGTATGTATGCGACAAACCGTGTGAAGAACCAGCTTCAAGTCTGGAGTTTTCACTTTGACTTTTACTATTCAGGTTCGAACAGAAAAAGCTGTTGTCAAAGAAGAAAGTAGTACAAAGATTGGAACTTTGTGCACAAACCGGGCTTTCGTACCCTACTGTTTATTCTTGCGTTTCTCCGAGTTCCTTGTGAAGATGGGGCCGACGGGAATCCACGTAGGGCAAAAGGGGAGAAAGGTTGGGTGAGCCAGTATTTGTGTCAGCTTCCGTCGGGGTTATGGTTTGTGGATGATAAGCTTCGTTTTCTGTTCAGGGCAACCATAGCGAGACTGCTGAGCCGAGTGAGCGCTCACTTGATCAGGCCGTCCCCTGTGATAGTTCTCAAATAATCTCGTAACTATACCACCCCCTGGCTTCAGTATCTTCTTCTCCGAGGTTAGGATCCTTGATGCCCAGTTCCTTGTGCTCTTCTGCGCATCGATTGATATAGTCCAAAAATTTGCTGATCTCCCCAGCATAACCCATGTCAACGGCCGAGGTATAGCGAGCGCGAAGCGTTTTGGTGATTACACCGTTGCCAAACTGGTCTTTCCTCAACCATTCCTCTCGATCGGCAAATCCGGGGAGTTTCTCATCCTTCTGCTGTATTTTCCCTTTCTTTCTCATTTTCGCTATGCGTTCCTCGTAGACACGTCGACCATCCATACCCCATTGGTCCTGGATAAAGAAGTGCCCGATTCTTCGGAACTGTCCTGGAGACGAGCCTGTTGGTAGCAAAAGCAGCCCGCCCAGTCGCAGCATCCCGGAATATGTCAGTTTGAGGTCAATGTCGGTCTGCAGAGGGGCCAAGTAGACTGTGGTGCCCACGTCCGTATCAGCAGCCATCTCTTGCTCGTTCCAAGGGAGGTGGTCGAGCACCACCATCGCGCGGAAACCGGATTCATTGCTGGCACCATCGTCCTCGGGAATGTCAGGGTTTGATACCGTGTCTTTTGTGTCTTGATTAAAGCACAAAATCTCTGTGTACTTCGTCTTGACCAGTCTTGCTTGGCACATGGGCCCGTTGAGACGAATGATCCCCTTGGTCACAGGGCCAAACGGATGCCCCTGCGACGTCAATGTGACGTCCACCTGCAAAACTTCGGCTAACCCATCAAAGTCGTCGGTGTCAACCCACTGGACTGGCGTGCTGACAGATGCCCACGACCAGGATGGCGCTATGAAGTCCTTTGCCGGAACAGAAGGCTTCATGCTATGCCATAGAAGGCTCGAACGGAGATGCAATGACCAGAGACCGGCGTAATACAGGACGCCGTCCCAAAGGTTTCCCAACTCGGCAGCCATGCCCGCGATGGCAATGAGCCTGTCGCTCGCAAACGTCAGGTTCAAGCGTGAATAGTCTTTGACGATATTTTGCCAGACGTTTCGGCGGCTTGCATCCGTCTGTGCCTTGACTGTATGTAGTCGCTTTTCAAGCGCACTTCCAACAGGGAAGTTCTCGGACCCGCTAGAGTCATAACACTCCCAATGTATCTCTTTTCCGAAGATCAGGTTTCGCTGAGCCAAGACTCGCTCTTGCATTACCCAACCTCTTGAGAAAAGAGTCAGATCATTGAGATTCTCTCTCCTGGCGTTCATGTAAGGATAACAGGCGAGTTTTGGTCTGTGGGGATCCCCGAGGGGCACAAGGAAGGGGATGCTGAGAAAGGGATACTTCGACGAATAGAGCCCGCCGTGGGAGTTGGATGAAGCTGCCGCCATGAGGTTGAGGTATGAGTTTTGATAGATATGATGCATCTTTGCGGATTCGTGGAGCCAATCTTCGCGAGAGTCTTGGATGATACACAAAGAGTCAATCCATAGGTATTGGATACTCAAACGCCGAGTTGCGTCAATGGCGTCTCTGAATGTTTTCGGTATTTCGCTGAACTCGATCCCTGCAAGGAATTTGTTGTAGTTCTCGTGTAAGAGACGTAGCGGAACACCGTCACCCCAGCAATGACTAAGTGTCATGTAATCTCTCCGCGACAAATCCAGAGTTTTGGTCTCGCAAAGATTTACCGAAGGGTTGACAAGATCACCCATAAATAACAGCCGGGTGGGCTTGCGATCTCGAGAATCGTGACGAATTTGAGCATTGCAGGAAGGGTGGTTGACGGAGCATTGGTCGACCCATCTGAGTATCTGTTTCCAGCTGGCTTCACTGTTGGTGCTAGTGGACTCGACAAACTGACCTTCCGCTTCACCTAGTTGGCACGACGAAGAGTTGAAGAAGAGAGTTAGCCGCTAAGTTACACAAGACAGGGGAGAGTCTATGCGATATGCCACGTCTTACTCAATTTCTATGCCTTCTTCGAGTGGCTCCAAGTTTATGTCATACAGTTTGTGACTGATTGAATGCACCTCCCACGATACCATTACATCTGGCATCCCACTCCCAAAGCTCCGGTCCCAAGACCGTATTCGCAACTTGAGTGGGCTTGCACTTTCTTGCGACCCCAAATTACCTGGATTTGTGAACCGCAAGATGTGCTCTTCGTCCAGGCTATTGAGCAGAACGTAACAGTGGTGACATCCCTCCCTAGCCGCGTCAGTCAATCCCGCCCAGTTGTGAAAGTCATATTCTTTCCCCGGGTAGTCCTGGATACTCAGATCTGCATTCTCGAATATCCATTTGCATTTGGAACAGTAGTGTAGGCGTTTTGAGAGAAATTCAGGTGATAAATGCAAGAGGGGTTGCGGTGACTGAACCGCCTCCTCGTGAGCGTCAAAACGAACATTCTGCTCATCAGTTGACTGTTCGGACATCCTTCCCTGGTCGCTGTTTGGGACAATGGATGCCTTGTCGGGAACAGGCTGGTGAGTGTTTTGAAGAAGGATGAGGTTGACGTTGGCTCGGGGTCTCCATTCCGCACCCCGCACGGGCTAGCGACGACAGGCGTCCATCGCCTTATCTGGTTGCATAGGACGTACAAGAAATCATTGATTACCCCGCCAATAGCCCTCGTTTTAGTGCATAATGTTTCCATTTTCTGGACAGTAGCGCTTGATAGGAATAAGCGCCATTCCTTCCTCCACCGTCGACTTCCTGCCAAGTGCATCCCGCCAACCTCCCAATACAACCACTCAACGTTGTAAATTGACAGCATTTTCATCATCGATAAATCAGATCCCTGGTTCCGGAGGTCAAGAGAGATTGAAATTCAATCTATTCATATCCTTTACCATGGTATCGCATATTAACTCCGATCCGGCCACCTGATGAGGACGGACAACACGGAATTCATGATCACATCTTCATGTCGCGAAAGCATTTGCGCTCCCATTTCGACAAACGGCTCCTTCCCATGCCAACTTCACAGCCCCATCATGCGTCTTATCTTCAGAACAAAAGATACAGACCGAAGCGCGTAGGCGGCTTGAGATTTGCTTCAACCTGATACGATGAAATAGCCGCGCAGAACCGACCGCGGTGCGGCACCCTTTGGCGATTTTACACAGATGCGGCCGGGGCGACCACCCGACCCGACTCACTGACTACGACCTCGAAAATAACCACCACTCTGCGATTCAGCCCTGCCTCCCACCTCAAACGCCTTCCAGTCGGCCGTCTATCTTGATGCCCAAAATACCCGACGATGACAGACTCCCACGAAAAGAAGAAGCCCACGTGGGCCCATCGCTACGGCCGCCTTTTCGGCTTCGCCTCCCGCTCCGCCATTACTTCATCGCCATCTGTTGTTGGAATGTTGTCGGGAACCCACGATGGCGGCCTAGCTCTGGACTCGCCTCGCCAGACCGCGAAGGCAGATTACACAACCTCCGTCCTGGCGTCCGTCATGTGTGATTTTGCCGCGGCGCTTCGAAAAATCACGGTGTTCCCTTCCCGCTCTGTGAAGTACCGTAACACAAGACATTCGTTCAAAACCTCACTTCAGTTCCTCAAAGACACAGCGCTGGTAGGAAAGCCAAGTTGACCTTCTTCCGCTGTAGCCACCCGTCTTCCCCCCGTTTCAGGCGCGCATTTATTTCATTTCATTTAACTTGTCCTTTCATTTAGCTGCGTGCGACACTCTCAGGTGCTGCATGATACCTCTAGCTGTCTTCAAAATTTTCCTTACTCCCCCGTGTTTCTCTCTTACTCTTCCTTCTAAATCCCTTTATCTCCTTCTTCGCGTCTGTTGCTTTCTTTCTTTGTTCATCCAACGGTGCGCACGTACCTGTGCTGTTTCAACTTCTGTATCCCTTTCCATGGATGCTCAGGCACCAAGTGGGAAGCCACTCATCTAACGTCATGCTGTGCTACTCTCCCACGCGCTTCTCCCAACCATCTGTCCTGTCCCGGATTCCAAGTGAAATCCCTAAATTTTGGATTGGGCCTTGGGAAGCAGTACATACATACCACGATGGGGTCATGTCATGGCCGGCCGCCCTGTTAGACCTGTGTCAAGTGTCAACACCGAGGCTGTGGATCTCTTTCGCTTACCTTACTTTATCTTAGCTTGGCTTAGCTTAGCTTATATACGCACCTTAAAGCTGTTCCAAGATGTCAAATGATTTGACGTGTCGCTTTGACTGGTGATTGCAGGGGTGATGAACTAGTGTAGTTGTGGATGGTAGTTTTGCAAATAGGGATGGGAATAGGACGGAGGCTGAGTTAAATTGCGTCCGATCCTTCCGCTCGCCAGATCACCTAGACTACACTACACTACTCCACAGCATAGTAGTATTAATAAGGCAACGCATATCCGGAAGATAAAACGATATGTACCTTTCGGATCTATACGCGGAAATTCAAGGTCCGACGACGCCGACCTAGCCCGCTATAGGGGTAGTACCGCCCTATCGAGTCGGTGGAAAAAAAAAGAATAATAAAAAAATAGAATCTTTTTTTAAGTTCTTCGAAAATATTAGAACGCTATAGCATATAGCGTTAGAGGAAGATATTATACAATACTATTATAATATAACGGTATAATATTATTACTTAGTGTATTATAATATAAATTAAATTACGAATGAAGGAGGTTTTTTTGAAGCGATTACTATTCTCTATTTAAAATTTGGTACTATTCTGCTTGAATTATTAATATTGTAGTATTATAGATTATTAAATATTATAAAATAGGCGGCGTATTAGCGAGAAAGTGACTCCGCGAAAAAATAATTAATTATATATATATTGGATAAACTAATTTACTTTTTATTTACGTATCTTTAATTATTTTTTTATTAAATAATATTAAACGGACTAAACTGCTCCTCCTACTTTTACTACTATTGAGACTATTACTACTACTACTACTACTACTACTACTATTACTATAATAATAGATCCTACAATTAATTATAATTAGATTCTCTAACTATGGGAAATAGAAGTTGATTTTATAGACCTCCCTCCTAATTTTTTTAATAATATTTTATTTAATAGGGTATTGCCTATATTTATTATAGATTTTAAATAATTATTAGTAGACGAGGATAATTTTATCGGGGGTAATAGCGTTAAATTTATAGAAATACTAGGCATTAAAGCCGAGAGAGATAGTAGGGCGTTAATATTTCTTTTTATTAATTTCCGAAACCCTATACTTTTATATATAAGAGATTAATGGCCGTTATTAGATATTACCCTGGAAGATGCTGCCCCGGAAAATACTACTGTTCCCGCCGTTCCCGCTGTTCCTACTAAGCCCGCTAAGCCCGCCGAGCCCGCTGAGCCCGCTAAGCCCGCTGAGCCCGTTGAGTTTACCGTGGCCGTAGCCCCGGAGCCCGCTATTCCTACTATTCCCGCCGTTCCCGCCATTCCCGCTACTCCCGTTGAGTTTACTATAGCCCTGGAACCTATTATTCCGGAAGCTATAAAAGTTAATAATAATAAGAAATTCTATAATATATAAAAGGGTACTTAAATTAATATTTTTATTTATTATTTTAGGATTTATAGTTATACTTACTATTGTCCTTACTACGTTACTTAATATAGACGACCCTTTTAATATTCCGGTAAATATTTTCGAACGGCGGATAGCCTTTTTTTTATATAGTAAAGAAATTTATTATATTATAATGGAATAAGTTTGCTATAAATTATTTTTTAGTACGATTTATATTATTAATATAATTAGGCGTACTTTTATAACCGGGTATAAATATAAAGTTAATACTATATTCGAAGCTTTCGAAATTTAAATTTTGCGCTATCGATTATATAAGGGGAAGTACTATTTTAGAATAGGAGGTATTGGCTAACGTTCGAAACTATTTTATAATCTTCTTTCTTATTCGAAAAGTATTTATAAAATTATTTTCCTAAATAGATCGGTAATATTTGAATTATTTAGTAAACCCCGTTATAACCCTTATAATATTAATAATTCTTATTATAATTATATTCTAATATTTTTGGATTAAAATAAAATTTTAAAAAATATTCGGACGTTCTTACTTAAAGAAGCGTTTCGCAGCCTCCTTATTACTACCTTCTATAATTAATTACGTAGTAGCTACAGCCGATATATTATTTTCGAAAAGGTATTATATAAGGTAAGCGGAGGTTAGCTTATAAAGTAAAATATTATTAATATAGGCTGTTTATAGTAGAAAAAATACTCCGACCTACGGCGAATATTGGGTAATAATTTTACTAAAATTATTTAAATAGATTAGGTATTTAAATTTCTTACTTCCTAGCGCCCCGACCCGACCGAATTAGAGGTAAAAATAATAATTTAGTTCGTTATATCCGTTATTATTATTTATAAAGTAGATGGCTAAGAATCCCCGGGTTTAGTATAAGTTTTATTTAAATAATTCGAAATATTATAATAGCGCAGCTTCTTAATATTTATAAATATTATTTATAATACGAATTGGCTTAGGTAGTATTTATATATATTATTTATTCGGAATGAATATAGAAAGTAGCTATTATATAATTACTTTCTTATTAAGAAAGCTAACGGTAATATAATTACTAAAATATTATTAATAATTTATAAATGGGTTAGGGAATAGTACTAATAGGGTAACCTAGGTGCTTCCAGATACCACGATGCAATGTGTGTACAATATGTAGTATTAGAAGTAAAAGAAGAAGATGTTAAAGGAAGAAAGGCGTAGCCGAAGGCCGCGCCGCGCGGGAATCCCTTTATAGGAATTCCCTTATCTTATCGCTAGCCTACTTTATATAGAGCCGTACGACCTAACAAGGCACGTACTAGGGCACGTACCTACTAGAGCCTCTAATAAATATAGCGATAGCTATACCCAGACTATTTAATTAATTAATTGAATTAATTATATATATAATACAATAATCCCACATTAAGTCCCGGTACCGCAAAGAGAACACTATTATCCTCAATAGGAATAGCTTTACTTCCTCCTCAAACGTAATAAACGTCTTATTATATCCTTCGCGTCCATACAATCCTTCTTATCTACGAATCGTACTTTACATTATCCGTCAATATATAATCGAAGAACTCTAACCTTCCGTTCGTTAGGGCAATACCTCTAATAATTCTCTACTACCTCCTTTATATTTTTTAAATCCTCTATATCCTTCTATTCATTATCTTAATAACTATACCTTTTCTATTTAATATAATACAAAAATTTACTATTAACCTATTTATAGGTTACAATCTTATCTAACTTATACCAGGGGCCAGTATTAACGTTAAAATCGGAATCGCTCTATAAATCCTCGACTAATTTAAGGGGAAATATTAACCGACCAAAAGAATCTTCCTCGTTCGGAGCGGGCACTAAATAGGCTATTAAAATTACTAGGTATATCTTTATATTCGGAAGAAGGTCTAACTTATATACCAATTTACTAACTTTCTAAATAATAGTATACAATCCTAATCGTTATTAAAAAATCTTATAAGAAGGCCGACCTAAGAAATAATAATCGTAATACAATTTCAAAAACACTTTATCGCCGACCTTCTACTCAATCTATCGATATATCAAATCGTACCGAATCTTAGCGTTAGCAATAGCGAAATCTATAACGAACTAAACTTCTTAACAGAAATAATCTCTAATAGCAAGGTTATCTTTAAAGCTATAAGGGGAATTAACAGCGCCTATAGCGATATCTAACGGTCCTAATAACTTATATCCAAAAAGGAACTTATAAGGGGACGCCTTAAATCCTTCAACGAAAGCGCTATTAAAATTCTATTATAAGGACGGGATAATTAATAACCAATTATATCTAAATTCGTAACAAAATATATAAAACCTAATAACTATTTCCATAATTTAATTCTTATATTTAATAACGCTATTACTAAGGGGGTAATATATAATAATTATTAAAAGCTTAATACCTATTACGGTCTATATTCCTCGCTAATACGCGGATATAAACTTATAATCGCAATCAAAAATAATCCCAAACAAGAATCCCCAATTATATAAAAAGAATATTCGAATAGTAATAATACCCTATTCAATTACAATATATTTCTTATATCTAAGGATTAAGAGGGATCATTTAAATATTTTATCGGTAACGGGTATTAAAGCGTTAAAAGTATTATAATTAAACATTTGCCAGGGGGTATTAACTAACGAAACTTCTAATAAGCCGATAATAAAATCGATAGAAATAATATATATAAGGAGAACTTCTTTTAATTTAATAGGTTAATAATTATTAATAAGTACGCTTCGGTCGGTCTAATTTAATTAGTAAGCCGGATAATACTCGAAATACTATCGTACTAAATAGGTTTTATTAAGAAAGAATATTCTTTATAGATTATATATTATACAATTACGGCCAAAATAATATTTATCGTTATAAACGGCTTCCAACACATCTTTTACAAATTTATAAGGGATATAAAGGTTTTTAATACCGTCGGCTTATTAATTATAAATAAAGCTATCGTATATAAAGAAAGAATAGCCGGGCTTCGAAAAAATAATGTCTCCGTCCTTAGAAACTACCTTCCTATATTACTTTAAATACTCTATAATCTTCGCAAACTTCTTATCCAAAACGTAAACTGTAATATAAATTTTACAGAATTTAAAATTTATCTATATTTCTAAAAAGGCGTACTAAATATTATTTAAATAATAGGCCGAATCCTAATAGGCCGAATCCTTATAAATTAAATCCTCTTAAATATTATCTAATACCAATATACCGTCCGGATTACTAACTTTATCTCTAATTGCCTTCAAACAACTTAAGGTATTAAATATAAAGTTAAACTTATTAAGGATATAAAAGACTTTAAACTTATAACCGGATAAATAAATTAATATATTAATAAGTTTATAATTAGTACGATTAGTAAACGTTATATATAAAGAAGTCTATTCGATAATACCCTTAATAGCCGAATAATTAGTAAAAATAATAACGAGTAGGTTGTAAGAGTATAATTAAGTATAAAACTTCTTAATTACCTAAACGAAGCAAGCCACTTCCAATTTAGAAAATCTATACCGTATTTTAATTTTAGTAAAGACCTTACTTAAAAATATAATAGGGAAGACCTAAGAGGAAGGAATTAGGGAGCCTTCTATCTATATATAACCGATTTTAAAATAGAATATTATAACGCTAAAATTATACTCGAAGGAGCCGTTAATCTATAAAAATACTAAGTAGTCCGGGTCTAAATAATATAAAATCGTTACATCGTCGCAAATTATATACTATAATACCTTAAACGCTACCTTCTCGGTAGAGGTAGGGGTATAGTAAATCTTCGTATAGTATGCAGCGCGCCTAACTAACTTTCCTATTTTAATTTTACCTAATTTACATCTTTCTACCAATAAAATAACTTTACAATTTTAAAGAAGGTCAACGAACTATATATAGTAGGTAATTAAATAATAAAAAAAGCCGGTACTGCCGATATATTACTTAAGGGCCTTCAAATTATCAGGGAAGACTAAATTCCTAAATATTTCGATACGCTCTTTAATAATTAAAAGCCTAAAGCTATTAACATAGAAACCGAAAAATTCGATACTAAAATAACTAAAGTAAAACTTCTTAAGGGATAGAATAATATTTTTTAATATAAATAAGGCGAAAATAGTATCCAAATACTTAAAATAATCGTTAATAGAGTCCGAAGTAATAATAATATCGTCGATATATACCCTACAATAAAATTTATATTTATAAAGTAATATATCTATAAAGCGCTATACGTAGGTAAATATATTTTTAAATCCTATTTAAACTATAATAGATTATTCGAACCTATAATAAATTATTAAAGTAAAACGGTCTCAATACCGAAGCTATACCCCGAATTAATAAAAAAAAAATATAATATCGATAATTATAATAATTACCTTTCCTTGTATAAAAGTAATAATTTCGCTTTATAATAATAAAGGGTAATTATTTAATATAATTAAATTATTAAAAATCTATAAATCGATAATTAGTTTACCTTTAAGACTATTTTTAATTTCCTGCCAAATAATAAAAATGGGGTAAGTAAAAGGCGTAATATACTTTACCCAATTTATTTTACCTTACTTATAAAAAGTATTAAAAACTTCGTTAATAACCGCCTAATCCTTTTTATTTATAGGGTATATACAGGCTATAACCTTATAATTTTATTAGCTTTCGATTAAAGGAACTTTTATTATTTCGTCCTTAGGCATATCTACCAAACTTCTTTCCTTTTAAAATTTAGGAAATTTCTTTACTAATTTAGCCAACGCTCTAAACACTCGCCTACTTCTAACGAATATATATACACCCTCCTCGGTAATCAATTTTAATACCTTCTTATCCATACGGATACCGAAGGTAAAATACTTCTCAAAGAATTTAATATATAATACCGGTATATACGTAAATTAATTATTTAATACGGGGTTATAAAGTATTACGGGTTTAAATACAATATCGGTTACATTAGCCTCAATTATCGTATTAATAATATAAGGGATAATAATTTCTAAATTAATATCGAAATCAACGTTAGCTAAGATTAAATAGGCTTAATAAATAATTTCGGTCGTTTATTCGACTATAAAAGAAGAATCAAATTCTATAACGTTAAAAATTTAGGAAGCTATAGCAATTTTATAAACGCCTACTTATAAAACAAAAAAGTAACCATCCGTACTATATTTAATAATTATACCGACCTTCTATTTACAAAGAATAATTAAGGTCTTCTCTATAATATTCTTTATTAATACGACTTTTAGGGAGTACATATTAACAACTATATTAATAACGGCGGAGTAAAAGGAATTAAATATAAATAGCCTATTTTTAAATAACGAAATATAATAAATTAATACTATACGTTCCTCTCCGGGTCGTAAAATAACCTTCTTTTAAATAATAACTTTTCTCATACAATAATTAGGGGGCTTAAATACTTCGAACAATATATTAAAATTATTTTATAGAAGACGGACTTTTATTATTCGGTAATTAATATACGCTTACCGGAAGTAAAAGAAAGAGTTCGCCAATAGGAAATTAAGTTCGAATTTATTAATAACCCATCCAGTAATTATAGTCTTTAATAAAATAGGGTTACCTTTAGAATTTTTATTAAGGAGGTAGAAGGTAAAAATCGCCTACTTAGTAAATTTAATCGATTTACTACCGACGCCTTTAATTTTAATCGTATAATTAATAAAAATTGTATATTTAAAAATCTTAAAGAAAGTATAATTAATAATAGTCTTTTTTACTCCTAGGTCTATATAAACCTCAACCGGTTTAATATTTAGGGTAACTATAACTATTACCCGAAAATAAATAAAATTAGAAAGGGCACCCTTTTTAGATAATTTATTAGTTTAGGGTATAGCCTCTTAAATTWGAAAGTCATTAATCGTAATAATATAAAAGACCGGCTCTAATTTAGGCCGAATACCTAAAACGGCTTTCTTTTTCTTATAAAAATCGAAATAAATAAATATCTAATTACGCAATACGAAAACTTTTTTATAATAATTATATTTCTAAAAATTAACATCGAA
Source organism: Neurospora sp. CHS-2018a (assembly GCA_009802275.1). NCBI lineage: Eukaryota > Fungi > Ascomycota > Sordariomycetes > Sordariales > Sordariaceae > Neurospora > Neurospora sp. CHS-2018a. The sequence goes on along the minus strand of RAKG01000001.1, from coordinate 1,212,281 downwards.
GGATAAGACGGCGGGTATCGCGTTTCGCACATATTTAGACTTTAAATTATATCCCTTTACGTAGCGTTTCTTTATAATTACTAAATTAAACTCCTTTAAGTACTTAGAATAAATTAATTTATTATTATATATATAATAAACCGAATTATCCAAATTAGAATTATATACCTTTAAATCGCCTATAAAATTAGCGTAATTAAACTCCGTACCCTTATCCTCCTCTTTAATATAATAGGTACAATCTTTACTTCTATCTCTATTATCTCGGTCGCAATTATAATTATAATTGCAATTATAATTATAATCGCTATTATAATTATAGTCGTTGCGGCTATAATTACCGTTACGGCTATAATTATAGTCGCAACTACAATTACAATTATAGCTATAGTCGCGGTTATAACTATAATCGCGGTCGGAGCTATAATTAACTATATAATTAATATTTCGGTTATTATAACTATAATAACCTTAGCCCTAATAATTATAGTTACGGTTTTAACTACGTCTACGCAAGGTATTAATATTCGAATTCGGGTTCTTATTAGGGGCGTACTTACTTCTAGCTAAGGTAACCAAAATAATTTTAGTCTTTTCAATCTCCTTAAAATAATCCTCAATTTTACCGAAAGAGGGGGGGGTATAAAGAATAATTTTAATACTAAAATTTATACTATCCTAAATTTATATTATAACGCTATATTAATTATTATAACGTTTAAATATAATACTTATAGTATAAATATAGTAGAATTATTTAAAGACGTATAATATAAAAGTATTAAGGTCTTTAAAAATATAATAAAGACGGAGCCTTCCCTCGTTAAATTTATAAGTAGTAATAGCGGAGTCGGGGGTAAACCTTTTAATCAAAGTGTAAATAAACGTTTTAATAGAAGTACGAAATTAACAGCGTTTTCTAAAGGTTAATTAATTATATTACTATATTAAGGCGGCGCCTTATAAAAGAGATAGCTATAAACGGATTAATTATCTATACGTAATTAAATAAATATTCTCGTCTTCGAAGATAGCGTTAAAATAATCTACGAATATAGTTGCATCCGTATAAACAACGGAAGTACTATCTTTAATTATACCTATATCGTTAGGATTATCGGCAAAGGGGTTAAAAACACTAATATCATCCTTCTTAATCTTATAATCCTCGTTAAAGTCTTCAACTTTCAAATCGGCTCCAATATAGGCGCAGCGATAACGGGAGGGGGGCGCCGAAGGATTAGGGTCGCAGCGGAGACAACGTAGGTCGTAAGTCTTAAAATAGTCATAATTAAAGCCAAAGTCATTACTGAAATCGTTATTATCATCTTTATTATTATCCTTATTATTATTATCGTTATTAGGATCATTAGGATTAAAATTAGTACGAATAAAACGAGTAAGGGGTTTAAGGGGGCTACCGCCGCCAACCTTATTAGTAACGGGGTAAGCGGAGCCTACAGCCTTACTAATAAACTTACTAGGAATAGGGTTAATAACGCCTCCAACCTTACTAGTAATAGCTTTAGTAGCTTTATCGGCGGCAACTTTACTAGTATCTTCGTATAAGAGATTAGGGTATACGGCGGAATACACGCACTTAGTGTACAGTTTATTACGGGGCAGAGGCACAGTTAGGGGTAGGGTAAGATATATATTATTGTATAGAGGAAGGGAAAGGAGGTGTACGTAGAGGGCTAGCTATATAGGCGAGAGCCTTAGAGCTAGCTTGAAGTTACGTATCTACGTACGTAACCGGACGATATGGTTCTAAACTATGCCGAGGCATTCTAGTACATTATAATAGTAGTACTTAGCGCTAGGTAGGTTATAAATAAGTTAACCCTATAATACTATCCCCCCCCTCCGTTTATTTAGCGAAGAAAAATCTAGTTATATATTAGCTCCTTTTTTCTAAATATTTAATAACTTTTTTAAAATCTATACTATTATATTTGTGAGGCCTTCTTTTTCGCGCCGGGATAGGGTGGTAGCGGTAGTAGTTTTAGGCGGTTACTATAAGCGGGATAAACGGCGCTAAGGAGGCCTGGAGGCGGGGCGGCGGTATAGTTTGGGGGTTAAATAGCGTTGTAGGGGTTTAGGACTACTCGGGTCCGAATTTGAATTTAAGTCCGTTTTTAATTCGGTAAGGTCTATTTATAGCTAATAATTAGGTTAGGAACGGACTTTTAAGGGTACGGAGGCTTAGGGGTAATTATAATAGAATTTTAGAACCCTCTCCTCGTAATCGATAATATAATTCTTAGGTTCCTATATAAAGGGGTAATCCCCTTTCTATTTAACTTAATAATATTAATAGCAGTTTTTACCGAATTAATTATAATTAATTAAACGTTTAAAATCCTATTCGATAATATTTGTACCGTTGTTTATTCGTACTATAACGTAATTATTATTAATAATAATATTTAAAGAGATGTTTTAGTTAGGGAGGCTTCGGCCGATTTAGCGTTAGACTATAGAAATGTAGAAAACCGGTAAATATTTTATATTAATTAGAAGGTTGAAATAGATTTAATAAGAGTTAGTTTTAATAATATAGAAGGGGCCCTCCTAACGGGGAGAAAATTTTTAATAAGAGTAGCCGTTAATAAAATTAATAACGTCGAAGAGAATTAAATTATTTATTTAATATTTATCTGAATTTATACGGTACTTATTAATATTAGTTTATACTATTCCTAAATATAGTAAATCTATTAGGAAATAAAGTCTTAAATTTTTTAGAAACGGTCGGCGAATTTAATAGTTTTATAATATTCTTTTAATTAAGCGGAAGAAAGGTTAGGGGGCGGCGGGGAGAGAAGTTTAGTACCTATATAAGGGTAGTAGCTATAATTAATAAAGAATAGGGAGACGCCTGTAGAAGAGGAGACGGTATTATTACCTAAAAACTTTACGAGTAGGAATTATTTTATTTAATTTATTTATATTTAATTAATATAGAAGTATAGGAATTATTCTATATCTGCGTTAATACGTTCGGTTTAAGCGTTAATTTAAGGATAGAAAGTAGAATTAAATTTTTATATAATAGAGAAATAATTATAGAAGGTAGTTTAAAAACGGGAGATAAATTAAGAGCCTCTATTAAATATAATAGTATTAAGTAGATTATATAGGGAGTAGATCTAATTAATAAAATAATCGGCGAATTCCTTTACTTCGAAAGTAATATAGGGGATATAATACTATATTTTTATTAACTTATTTATAATAATAGCGATATAGTAGAAGGTTTGCCCAAAGTATTCGCTAAGTAGTAACGGAGTAATATAATTAATTGAAATATCCTTCTATAGGGCTAAGGAAATAGTAGTAAGTTTGAAGAAACTTATAAAACCGCGTTTAAAAAACTTCGTCTTTATATATAGGAGGTAGCCCTTATAAAAGAGGCGGACGTTATAATATATATTTTCCTAAAAGAATTTGCGAGCGAATAGGTTATATATAATATTTCTATTTAGGTGCCCTATATTAGGCGAATTATATTACCAACTAATTAATTAGAATTAAAATTCCTTATTTTTAGGGTCGATAATAATACGATCGCGCTACTTTACTATTCTATTAGGGAAGATATAATACTTAGAAAAGGTATGGTTAAAGATTTTATAGATTGATAGCGGTTAGCGGCGAAGGGATTTATCTAATAAATAAACTATAAATTTTTATAGAAATAGGGAGGTTTTATAATTAACGTAGATAAAGTTATTAATTAATTAATTATCGAAGTTTTTAAAGCTAAAGAGATAGAAGTTAAAGGTAATTATAGGATTATTAGCTTTAAAGTAACCTTCTTCGAATTAGGAAGGGTCGAAAAGCTATTTCTAGCGGGCGGCGAAGTAGTCGTCTTTTATATTTACGGAGCAGTCGTTAGGTTTATAATTGAGAGCGTTTGGGCGAAGGTTCTAAGGGCTAGGGGTATAGCGGATTAGAAAATTAAATTATAAGAAGAAATAAAATTAATATATATATTACTAAGTAAATTATTTATTTATTATAAAAGTAACGAAATTTTTATAATTGTTAAGAATGTTAAAGGGAATTTAGGCGCCTTTAAATTCGGAGTACTATTCCTCGAAGGCTTTAATAATAGTAAGGAGTTCTTTATTATAAATATTATAATTATATTCCTATATACTATATTTAATTGAAAAGTAGGCGACGGGGTGTAAAATACTTTTATCGTTATATTAGGAGAGTGTATTGCCTATAGTCTAATTTAAAGTATCTATTTCTACTATAATCTTCTTAGTCTAATTATAGATTTTAAGGACGGGGCCGCTAATAAAAGCCTATTTAAAGGAGTCGAATATAGTTTAATAGTAATCGGTCTAAATTTATAGTGTATTTTTCGTAGTTAGTTCGTAGAAGGGGGCTATAATTAAAGAGAAGGAGCGTATAAACTATTAATAAAAATTTATAAAGCTAAGGAAAGATTAGAAAGATTTCTTAGACTTTAGAACTTACTATTTAATAATAGCCTTAATTTTCTCTAAGTCTATTTTAATACCGCCCAGTATTATAATAAGCCCTAAATACTTAATACATTTAATATAGAATTTATATTTATTAATATTTATACTAAGGCCCGTTCTTATTAATTATTTAAGAATATTATTAATGTAACGTTTATAGTCCTATTTGTTATCTAAGTAAATAAAGATATTATTGAAGTAAACGGTGGTATAAATATTAAATATATTATAAAGGATATTGTTAATATAGTTTTAGAAAGCGCCGGGGGCGCTTTAGAAGCCGAAGGGGATAATAAAATTCTTAAAGAAATTAAAATAGGTAATAAAGGTAGTAAATTATTCGTAGCCTTTTTTTATACGAATATAGTTAAAAGTAGCGATAATATTGAATTTAGTAAAAATTTTAGTGTAATAAATAACGTCGAGCGTTTCTTTAATTAAAAGAAAGGGGTAACGAAATTTAAATATAATATTATTAATATTGTAATAGTTAATATAAATACGGACTCCGCCTCCTAATTTCTTAATAAAGAGAATTGGAGAAGAGGCTTAGGATTAAGAAGGCTAAATAAATTTCTTTTAAAAATTATTGTTAATCTATTATTTAATAATATTAAATTCGTCCGGGTTAAAAGTATAGTTATATACTACGGGCGCTTCTTCTCCGGATTTAAATTCGATTTTAAAATTATAAATATAGTTAGAAGGAAGTATTTTAATTATAGCCTAACGGAAGGTGTTCGTATAATACTAATATTAATTAAGGAATTTAATCTGGATTTGGTCGTTAGTCTTATAAAATTTATCCGCCTTTTTATAAAAAATATTAGTATCTTCGGAAGTAATTTTATTAAAGGCGATACCGTTAATTATAAAGTATTTATTAATAACCCCCTTATATTTAATAAAATCCCTATTTATACTATTAAAGGGGATAGAATTTAAAATTCGGGTAGTATGGAGGGCTACTTCTATACTTTAGCTTACGAGGGCGTCGATTTATAAGTAGAAGTTGGAGTTGAAGAATTTCTTATATTACTAATTATAACCGAGGAGGATTTATTCGATAATTTAAATTATTAATTCGTTATTAAGAATAGAAGGTTCTAATTTACTAAGATTATCCTCCGTTTATTCTTCGTTGCGTATATATTTAATATTTTCCTCTATATTAGTCCGGGTTATCCGGATAATTTAAAATTTGAGGCGGTTAATAAAGTTGAAAAAATTAGGCGCTAAAAGTTCTTCGATATTTTTAGGGTCGATAGAGTTATAGGGAAAAGAGGGAAGGCGGAAGGAAACGAAGGAGGCTATCGAAAATATAAGTGCTTAGCCCGGGCCTACGAAAGTACGACCGATAGGCTTAGGGTTGAATTGGTTAGCGATTTATTTAAAATAGCGGTAAGAGATTTATTAAATTAGGAAGGTTAGGGAAGTATAGTATAGTACTATTAAGGTTGGGCTGGGGTTTATAATTAAAGTTGGGGAAGAGTTTATATTTAAAGTTAGAAGAGTAGGCTTTATAATTGGGAGGATTCGAATAGCCTTTTTAATTAGGAGGGTTTGGGTAATAATTTTAATTAATAAAAGAGGGTAAGAATTGCCTTCGTCTTCGGTATTTTCGATTATAAAAGTATAGTACGTTATTATATTAGTTTTTATTACTTTTAAATTAAAGGGTTGGGAGGCTATTTATAAAGACGGAGCGTAGCGTAAATTTTAATATAGACCGGCTAGTAAATAACTATAAATTTTATAAGTAGAAATAAAAGAGAGGGTATTAAGGGGCTACGAAATTGTTAGCGAGTAATAGGTAAATTAAAGGTAGCCGAAAATAATTAGATTATCGGGGGCGAAATTATAAATAAAGAGATTAATAATTTCGTAATATAAGCCCGCCTATATAATAAACTAGGAGAAGTAAGTAATATTATTACTTTTTTACCTCTTTCTTATTAGTAAAATAAAAGATTTTAAGGGTAGTAAGGCGGTAAAATAGTAAGTAATAATAGTAAATAAAGGAACGGTTAATAAAATTAAGAGCAGTATAGCCGCTATCGATAAGAATAGAGTAATATAATTTATATAGTCCGTTAGAAAAGTAAATAAAGAGGTTTAAAGTATTTAATTATTTATAATAATTATTTATAGAAGATTTATTCATTTTTATAATATTAAATAGTATAAAGACGTCTCCTTTTTTTCCCGTAGGCTCCGGCCTCTAAGTATAATTTAGTAAGGAGGTTATATATTTCCTTAATCGATAGCTCCTTATTTATTATTTAAGAGGGGGTTAATAAAGCTTTATTAATACTAGGGGGTCGGCTAGGTGCCGTTAGGGACTATAGCATTAATTTAGTAAAATTGTTAACTATATTTAAATTATTGGCCGTACCCGGATTAGCCGGACTACTAGTTGTAGCCGCTATAGGAGCTGCCCCTACCTCTTTTACTACAGTTACGGCTATTACTATAGGTAGAAGGAGGGAATTCTTTGTAGAAATTTATTTTACTATAGTAAATAGAGGAATAGTAGTTGGGGCGTCCGTAACGGGTGTAAGTATTAGATTTTATACGGAAGTTAAAAACGTTTTAAAGGATTATAGTATGGATTATAATATTAATAGTAGATAATTTATTAAAATCTATAGCGTCGCCGCTATAACTAATTATAATATAAATAATTATAAAAGAAGAGGTTATATTAGAGGTAGGGTTATAGGGTTTATAGAAAGGACTATTAATTTTAAAATAGTAGGTATTATTTTCGAATTATTAAATAAAAGTATAGATTAAGGTAAATTATTTAGAATAATCCGAACTTGAGGGCTAGGGAATTTATATAGTAAGAGCGGTACGAATTTTATTATTAATTTTATTTCTAAGGAAGTAGACCTTTATAGTATCGTTGAGGTTGTAGCGGTCGATGATTTAGGTTTATTAGTCTTCAAAGTCGGATTAATATATATTTTTATTTATAGTAAAGTCGTTTAATTCGCAGTAGGCAAGGGTAATTAGGTTATTATTATTATATTTAATATTAAATTCCTCCTTAATAAAGGCGCTAGTAATCTTCTATTTCTATTTTTCTTTATTTAAATTAAAGTCAATAATATAGAGTAGGGCCGTTTTATAAATAGAGAAAGGGGCGCCCTCGAAGGATTTAGTAATAAGTGAGAACTTCTTACGTTTATTAAAGAAAAATAAGGGGTTATTTAATTAAATAAAAGTAATCCTTATATATTAGGTGTAATATTTTTTAGCCTTCTTTAAAGGGTTTTCGCCTTCGCTATCGAAAGGTTTAATATAAGTATAGGAAGAGCGGTTTATAAAATTATTGATAATAGAAACGGATATTATAGCGTCCTTAGGAATAGAGGCTACGGAATTGGTATATTTAAATTTCTTCTATAGGAATTTAGTAGTTTTAATAGCGGAGTCGAAGGTTTATTAGAAGGCTTTATTATCTAATCCGAAATCGTTAGCGTACTAATTAATATTGGCGTAGGTCTTTTTAAGGATAGAATACTTTTCTTTAAAGAGAATACTATTATTTAAGAAGCGAACGTTTTTAATTTTAAATTAGGTATATACTTCGTAGAAAAATTAGAATTTTTTTTAAGTAGATTAGAATTGGGCGAGGGTAATAATAGAGTCAATATTAAATAGGCGGCCGAAAGAGAGAGAGGTATTACGGAAAACGGTATTAGTAGAGAGATTAGTAGCGTACTATTCCTCCCTTATAGAAGTAAGAAGGCCGTTAAAAGTAGTAAAAGCCGTTTAGAAGGTTTTATAGAAGTTGGTATTGTATGGGTCGGTAATTTGAAGGGAGCCGACGGCGGTAGCTATAATAAAATTATTTATAAGGGTAATATTGAGTATTAGTACTTTTAAAAGTTCGATATCGTCTATCGAATTAATCGATAGGAATTACGGGTATTACAAGTGGACCCCGTCTTTAAATAAGCGGACTAAAGTTTCTTTATAGTATTTATAAAAATATAGATTTTTATTCAATTAAAAGAAGAATAAAGCCTACGCTCGTACTTCGATAATAGGCCGAGTCTTAAAGTCCTATTTGTACGCGTAGTATTAAAGAGGTATAATAAATTATTATAGGGTAAAAGTATAGTTAGGGGTAGGGTAAGATATATATTATTATACGGAGGAAGGGAAAGGAGGTGTACGTAGAGGGCTGGCTATATGGGCGAGAGCTTTAGAGCTAGCCCGAGGTTACGTATTTACGTACGTAACCGGACGGTATGGTTCTAAGCTATACCGAGGTACTCTAGTATATTGTAATAGTAGTATTTAACGCTAGGCAGGTCATAGGTAGGCTAACCCTATAATACAGCTATTTAATTTCCTCAAAGTACTTAATATATATATTAACTTACTTCTTTAATAAATTACGAAAGCTAGTATTATAATCTTTAATACCGTTAATAAAGTCTATAAAATTCTTCTTATTAATCTCTTCGTCGTCGACAACTTTAATAAGACGAAAATTAACGTCGTAGGTACGAATACGAATATAGGCGAAAGGGCTACCGTCGCAGGCGATTAGGTTATGCGAAATAGGTTTAACGGGAGGAATAGGGTCGCAAACTGCAAGGATAAAGGTACGCAATCCGAAAGTAGGGTAAACATATCTCGGAATTTCTGTATAACGGAGGCTATTATCGTTATTAAATTCGATAAAGTTTTCGATAAACGCCTTACGGTAGACTATACGCTTAAAAGGTCTTGTACCGATATTAGCAGGGTTAAACTAAAACTAAATATTATTAATAGTACTGTAATAAATAGTAATAATGTAGGATTTATCCGATAAAGTATCCGGGAAATAATTAAATATTTCTATAGCCTTCTCCTTACCTTTAGAGACGGTTTTATTAATAAGCCTACTAATAGTAATTAGAATTTTATTATAGTTAGACTTTAAATTAATTTTAAAATTACTAATTTTAGTAGTAAGGTCGTCGACTCTCTTTTTTCTAGCGAAAGCGTTATTGTAATTTTTAAAGAATTATTTATCTATTTAAGTTTTGAATTATTGTATATTAGAATCGATATTTTAAGTAAATTTATTTATATTATTAAAATGTTTTTAAATCTTCTTATTCGAAATATATTTAGGACCGTTATTACCCTCGTTAGAACTATCGGGTTTAAAATTATTACGGCCGAAGGTAGTAATATTATAGTTATTATAAGTAAAAGCGCGCTTCTAAAGGGAAATTTAGGGAGCGAAAATCTTAGGCGGGTTAATAATAGTTAACGATTAATATAATTTCGAAGGGGATAGTATATTAATAATAGAGGAAATAATATTACTTATAATATTAAATTTCGTAGTAGATTATTAAATTTAATTAGTAGCGTATTATTAAATCGAATAGATTTAAATAATATTGCGAGGGGGGTCGCGAATTTTAAGGGGTAAAATAGATTAATTATTTAAATGTTTAACGTTATAAATATTAGGAATTAAAGGTTTACGTAGGGAGTAGCGAGCCGTTTAATCCGACGGAGGGTCTTCTCCGGTTATAATAATTAAATTTAAATAATAGTCGAAAAAAAATATTAATGTAAATTCATTTATCCGCAATTACAATATTTTTAAATAAAAAGGATTAGGGTAATAGTAAAAGGAGATAAATAGGAAACTAATTTTACCAATACTATTTTTATAACGAACGACCGATAATTTCAATAGGGGAAGGGAGTAATAATTATCTTTATAATAAGCGAATCGTAGGGTTACCCTTCGCATCGAGGATTAATTAAATAAATAAAGCTCGGATTAGGGTAATATAAAAGTTTTAATATATTTATTTAATACGAGCCGACGCGAGTGTAATAATATAGTATAAGGAAGTGCAAATCTATAATACTATTTTATAATAAATAATCGAAAATTTAAGGAGGGTATAATCGCGGGGTTAATATCGTTACAATATAGGATCTTACGATTAAGATAGCAAATTCGCAAACAAACTTACCGAATTAATTAATAATACTTAACTATAAAGCCGGAGCGTAATTAAGGAATAATCTGGTTACTATTCGTATAATTGCAACTATTACTTAATAGGGTAACCTAAGTATTTCTAAATACTATAATATAATATATATACAATACGTAATATTAGAAGTAAAAGAAGAAAATGTTAGAGGAAGAAAGGCGTAGCTGAAGGCCGCGCCGCGCGGGAATCCCTTTATAGGAATTCCCTTATCTTATCGCTAGCCTACTTTATATAGAGCCGTACGACCTAATAAGGCACGTACTAGGGCACGTGCCTACTAGAGCCTCTAACAGGTATAGCGATAGCTATACCTAAACTATCTAATTAATCAATTGAACTAATTATATATGTAATACGATGGTCCCGCATCAAGTACGCTTAAGAATAGCCGTTTTATTGTATATTTATTAATAATTCGGCTATCGAGTAGAAAGTAGTTCGAAATACTTTTTATAACGCTAATAGCCTTAAAATTGAGTACTTATTTTATTATATTTATATAGAATAGACTTTATAGAAGAAGCTTTCCGCCGGTATATATTAGATTTGTTTGAATTATATAATTTAAACGTTTAAATATTATAAAATAGAGGTAAGTTATTTCGAATCTATTAATTTAATAAAGGTAAACCTATTAGGCGGAGATTTAATACGAGGGTATATTAAAAAGAATTAGGAGTAAACGATATAGTTATAAGTAAATTAGGCTAAGGAGTATTCCCCCCTCCTTCTATAAATAAATTATATTCCTATTTTCTAATATTTGCCGGCAGTTAATAATTTATAGGTTTTTATAATTAATCCTTTCGAAGACTATTATAACGCTTTAAAGTATAGGAATAAGGCGATTATATAATAGTTTTCGCTCTTTAATATTATTAAATACGTTATTTATATTAATAAAGGATACTTTAACTATACTACTAAAGTAGAGTATAGCTTCTATATTAAATTGGTTAGTAATATAGTTTCTTTCCCCGGACTTGGCCGGTTCCTAGTACTAGTATAGATTTTAGTCCTACCCGAAGCGAAGGAAGGTAAGCGTTTTTACTAGAGTAGTGAAAATATTAATATAATATATATTCGTTTAATAGGCCTGGCCGGCGACGAATAGGGAGGGTTTAATTAGGAATTTATTATTTATATGTACCGGTTTTATAGAAAGTAGTAATTACTATATCGGTATTTTTAGTATTATTATTTTATAAATTACTATTAAATTCTAACGGAGGTCCGCTTAGCTAATTGGTTAGAGGAATAGTAATTGAAAGGTTTCGAATTATATAAGTTTCGGGAAATATAAAGGCGGGAACTAGTAGGAGATAGGGAAAGGAAGAGTTTCGTTTAAAGGTAGTAAATATAGGAAATTTCGGAATTATAGATAAATGATTTCTATAAGTTTTAAACGGTTGCGAATTTCCGGTACGGCTTAGGTACGGAGGATATAGAACGTACCTATACGTAGATAATTAAAAGGGGCTGTAGGTTATTAGAGTAATTTACTATAATATAACCGCTTTAGGAAATAATATAGAAAATAAGAATTGCGTCTTCCTGTATAATATATAATATATTCCCTTATTTATTTTCTTTAATAGTCGGTTTAAATAAATAGTTTGTTTATTTCCCGCCTATTTTAAACTGATAATAGAATTTTTATATATTACTGTATAAATTCGTACGAAGATGAGTCTTTGAATTACTATTATTATAGTAAATCGAATTGCATTAGGGATTTGTATAATAATATAATAATTGAATTCGTATTGTAATTTCCGAAACCTCTTCTCTTTTAAGACCTTTACTTTTTAGATTCGTCGTTAACCTTAGCCGCGAGGCTGCTAAACCTATCTATATACTTTTAAATAGCTGAGAAGTAAATTTATTAAACCTATCTATATACCTTTAAGTAGCCGAGAGGTAAATTTATTGAACCTATTTATATACCTTTAAGTACTTGAAAAGGTAAATTTATTAAACCTATCTATATACCTTTAAATAGCCGAGAAGCTATTTAAACTCTTACTCCTTTATAGTATTAATTAGCTTAAATAGCTTCTCGGCTATTATAATTTATATTACGAGTGAAGTAATAAAATTATATAAATCGGTAAGAAATTTCCGGTAGGTAATAGAGCGAACTTTAGAGACGATATTAAATCTATATTAAATTCTAGATATATATATAATTTTAGAGAATAGTAGCCCCTACTAACGCCGACGCTAGAGACGATGCTAATTATATACTATTAGAGAGCCGGAATTTAGGGGGTTTTAAGCCCCGATAAAATTCGAATTTAAACTTCTTAGCGTACATCCTAATTATATTCCTTAATAATTTGTAAAAGTATAATAATTTTAATAGAATAAATAATATCCCCGATACCCGTTTACGCTCCTTAATAATTTATAAGAGTATAATAATTTTAGTAAAATAAATAATATCCCCGATACCCCTAATCGATACTTTAGCGAACTCCCTTTTCTACGGAAGCTATCCCTAACTAGCCTCCTACTAAATTTCTAAAAAGTACGACTACGGCGGTTTCTAGAAGATAAAAGACTATTTTTAGCAAATAAAAGGCTATTTCTAATAAATAAATAAAAAAAATAAAAATAAAAAAGAAGACCCGTACCGGATTCGAACCGGTAACCTATTAGTACGTTACCTAAAGGAGTATTTACACTATAAAATTAATATTATAAAATATATATTAGCGGCGTTACTAATTACACTAATAGACCGTAGAAAAATATTTAAAGCGATAAATTTATAAGGGGATATATACTTCTAACCCGAAACGACCTATTACCCGGCCGGCTCTAATTCTATTATTTACTACCCGGCCGGCTCTAACTCTAAACTTCCGGTCCTAATCCTACTACCTAATACTTATTTAAAATTAGTATTAAAATTAAAAAAAAAAAAAAGCGAAAAAGGGTAGAATAAATTTATGTATTTTTAAATATTTAACTTTTTAATAGGAAGTTGGATCTCCCCCGCCTTTAAGTGACAACCTATAAGCTATTAGCCTAATAGCGTAGGGGAATTACCCTCCTATTCCCTAAAGTTCGAAATTCTTTAATAATAAAGCGCGGGGATTAAAATATACCTTATATTTAAAGAACTACTATTAATTGGGTAAACCTCTTACGAAGGAAACTTTAGTAATATAATATTCAAAGAAACAAAATTATTAAATTTAAAGGTTTAAAAATTCATCTTAAAAAATACGTTGGTTAAAATAATTTAAGCGCTATTATAAAGGCACAAAGTAATTAAATTAAAATTACGTTTTAATAAAATTATTAAGTTTAAAAGTTTAAAAGTTCGTTTTAAAAAATACGTTGGCCAAAATGACCTAAACGCTATTATAAGAGTATAAGGTAATTAAATTAAAATTATATTTTAAAGGCTTATTAATAGGAATCTTAACTTTCTCGGTCCTAACTTACTTATTAATTAAACTAAATCTAAGATAGAAAATCCTTAGTTAAATTAGGTACTATATTCTCAATTAGGCCCTACTAATACTAGGTTCCTTAATAAAACTATTAATTTATTATCGATAGGCTAACCGTTAATATAAATAATTATTTTTCTATCCCTATATTCCCTCCGTTGGACTAATATAATTATTAATTACGCTCTAATATTAATAGGCTAACTACTAACGTTTATAAGGTATTCCCTAATATTAAATAGTTCTTTTTAAATTACTAATTAAATAGAATCTAATTAGAGTTAAGGGGGGGTATATATATAGCGTTAACTCCCCAGTAGACTATAGGGTAACTACGTACTATATTACTATATAAATTGAGATTAAAGTTTCCTTTGCAGGTTACTATTTATTTTCCCCGTTAAATTAATATAATTATTAACTACGCTCTAAAATCGATAGGYCGGGCTTATATTTTTTACTAGGTCCAAAATTTCAATTACTATTATTCTCGCTCTTAATTAATAAAAACATCTTTAGTAAATACTTTTATAATAGTTAGTTTCTAATAAATTCTAGAATTTTACTTCTTTTTATTAGATACTTATACCCCCGAATATCCCTATATTATAATTAATAGTAAAGTTAAATAATTTATCCCCAAATTACCTATATAGGCTAGCCGATAAATCAAATTATATATTACTCTTATATAGATTAAGCCTACTATTATTAAATTAATTAATTATTTAATAAGGACGCTCTTATTACTTAATAGCGGAAGAGGAATTCGCAGTATTATTATATTAATATTTATATTTAATCTAAATTAATTTTTTTATTAAGCCTAATATTTTCCTCCTTACTTAGTACTTTAAAAGTACTAATTAGAAGGTTTAATAATCTATATATTACTATACTTAAAATTTAGAACTAAAGATAATAAATATCTTGCGGGGGGGTACTAAAGTAAAAATGCCCTAGTAATTACCCCGTAGAAAAGTAAATTAAGGAAGAAATTAAATTTATTAATTAAGCCTATTAATATAAACTAGAATCTCTATACGGGAACCGTATAGAAACCATCTAATATAAATAGAAATTTATTATTATTTAAATCTACTTCTAACCCTACGGAAAAGTACTAGGGAATACCCGAACAACTTTCTTATAAAAACGCTTAATCCTCTATAAAACCCTATATACGGTCGTATACGCTATTTTATAGCGCTTAACCCTTTATAAGACCCTCTACATAGTCGTATACGCTATCCTATAGCGCTTAACCCTCTATATAACCCTCTATATAATTGTATACGCTACCCTATAGCGTTTAACCCTTTATATAACCCTATATATAATCGTATATATTACCCTATAGCGCTTAACCCTTTATATAACCCTATATATAATTGTATACGCTACCCTATAGCGTTTAACCCTCTATATAACCCTATATACGGTCGTATATATTACTTTATAGCGTTTAACCTTCTATAAAACCCTCTATATAGTCGTATACGTTACCCTATAACGTTTAACCCTCTATATAACCCTATATATAATCGTATACGTTGCCCTATAGCGCTTAACCTTCTAATTGAACCCTTTATATAACCTTATATACAGTGGTATACGCTGCCCTATACGTAGCTAATCGCTCTTACCCATTTTAACCGGTCGCTCTTACTAATTACTATCCTACTTTAACTAGTCGCTCTTACCCTCCCTTCTTATATACCCTCCGACCGCTAATCTAGGGAAGGTATAAATAGACGGTCTAAATCGTAATTTCCGAATTTCTACGAAATTTATTTATATAAGAAATTTTAAAAATCAACTTACGGCTACCAAACTAAATATCTCCGTTGCACCTTAATATAAACTTAAACGGATTTTAATAGTTACGGCCAATATAAGGGTAGGGTAGGCATATTAAATAGCGGGTAGGTAAAATAAGTGCCGGGTAGGTAAGCTACTTTCCTTCGGCTAAATTGGCTAATTTGGCCGATATATATATAAAGTGGCCGGGTCGGTTCGAATACCGGGTAGGTAAGCTACTTTCCCTCGGCCAAATTAGCCAATTTGGCCGGTATATATATAAAGTGGCTGGGTCGGTTCGAGTACCGGGTAAGTAAGTTACTTTCCTTCGGCTAAGTTAGTTAACTTGGCCGGTATATATATAAGGTGGCTAGGTCGGTTCGAGTGCCGGGTAAGTAAACTACTTTCCCTCGGCTAAGTTGGCTAACTTAGCCGGTATATATATAAGGTGGCCGGGTCGGTTTGAGTGCCGGGTAGGTAAGCTACTTTCCCTCGGCTAAATTGGCCAACTTGGCCGGTATATATATAAGGTAGCTAGGTCGGTTCGAATACCGGGTAGGTAAGCTACTTTCCCTCGGCTAAGTTGGCCAACTTGGCCGGTATATACAAGGGTATAATATAGTTGAGTCGAAGGTAAAGTTAAGATTTTATCTATAATAGAAGATTTTAGGTAAGGAGAAGAAAAGGAAGAGAATTAAATATATATGTTACGAACCCGAATAAATACCTTAGTATATAAGCGATAGCGGGACCTATATATGGGTCGTTGATAATTAGTCCCTTTATTCGTATCGTCCTTTACTTATATAATAAATAAGAGTAAATATTTTTAATAGGCTTAGCGCCCGTTTGGGCTAGCCTTAGCGCGAACCTTCTATATTACTCGTTCTTTTAACCTTTATAATACTTTATAGTACTTTACGACACTAGTCCTCCTATAGGGGTATGGCGGGTATAGCGGTATGGCCGGACCGGCGCCGTTATATTACCCCCCCCTATATAGAAGACTCGTCCGCGAGTCTTACTAGATTAGGACCTACTTTGGCCGTAATAATTCCTCACTTATATAAAATCCTTTATAAATGCTTTAATCCTAATAATTCTAGCAGTTTATTATCTTTGTACTCCTTCTAATCCTTATTCGATTAGTTTATTAAACGTTTAAACGGGTTCGGGGCCTCCGAGTTAATTTTATAAAATTCTTAAAGAAGCTTCGGGGCGTATTTAAAATTAGAGGCCGGCTAATATTCCGGGTCGGAGTCCTAACTTCTTTAATCCGTATTATAAAAGAGTTTGCTATTAATTACTTTAGAAGTATTAATCTTCTCGACTTCCTATTCGGGATCTTTATTATTATTAATAATAGGGCTAGGGTATTTAGTCGATTAATTAGATAATAAATTATTATTATACTTATAAAGACGGTTAATATAGAAGAGGTTTAAATTTTTCTAATTATTAGGGAACTTTAGCCGGTAGGAGTGACCTACTTTCTCAATAATCTTATAGTGATTACAGGTATTAGGGAAGTCGAGCTTATTGTTGGGACGAATTGTTATTAATTATAGCCGCTTAATAATAACGATTCGGTCGCCGACGTCGAAATTAAGGTCTCTACACTTCTTATTGGTTTAACGAGCCTATTCCTCCTATACTTTTAGTATTATTTCTCTTACGTACTTTATATAATTATAAATACGTTAGGCGAATTTTTAAGCCTACTCCCTAATTAGCTACTCTATTCTAGATCCGGCGTCGAAAATTCGGGCTTCTTAATTAAAAAGTATATATATTAGGTAACCGAATATAATTTTATAAAGGGAGAGGCCGGTACTATTTTAAGGGAGGCTATTCTATACGGCGTTTAGTATTAGGATTGCTTTTAATTAATTATTTTAATAGTAGTTAACGAAAAGGCGAAGTTGTTAATCGAAATAAATATTTATAATTTCTATTTATTCCGCTATTTAATTATAGTTTACGGTAGTTAATTTCTACTTTATACCAGTTAATTTAAATATTTCGTCGGTGAAAGCCGATATAAATTAGGGATTATAATTAGAAATAACCTCTTTTAATATATTGTAGACCTTAAAGGGCTTTTTATAGTATATTCGGGCGGCGTTTTAGGCAGTAGCTTTCTCTATATAGGGTATGACCTATAACGATTTTATTAGGCGGTCTATTATAATTAGAGTATTATTATAATTATATTTATCTTTAAGTATTTTTTTAAAATCGATTATAATCGAAATCTATTTCTTAACGGGCGGTGGGATAGGGTATAGTTTACCGGGAATCTTATTTCTAGGTACTTTACTAGCCTTATAGACTATATAATTTTTAATAAAATAATTAATATTACCTGCTATATTAGACTATTAATATTATTCGATTAAAATCGCTCGCATTTTATTCCCGCCGGGGTAGGCCGTTATTAAGGTAAAATAAATTTTATTAATAATATAAATTCGAAGGTTATTTTTATTAAGGATAGCGAGGCGGCCTTAGTATATTAATAATTTGTTAGCTATTATTGTAAATTTAGAATTAGAGTTATAAACGCGTACGCAATACTCTTCTAGGGATTCTTCCTCGTAGTTAACCTTTATGATCGCGTTAACTAATTTATACCCTTTTAATTCGACCGGGTATAATTTTAAATTATTAATATCTAATATAAAGATTAGTACCGACTCTTCTAAAAAGCTATTCGATATAGCGATCGAAACTAATATAATAATTTTAATTCTATCGTTAACTATTAAGGGCTTAAATATTTAGAGGGTATAGTACGCCTCCTTTTTATCTTTTTAAATCTTAAAATCCTCCGATTTCCGAAATAAGGCGTTAATAACTATATTTTTAATATTAGGACGGTAAATAATTTCGAAATAATATTAAAATAAGAATTCCGCCTACCCGGCCTACTATAAATTGAGTAATCGCTTTATACTAAAATATTTTAAGGCTTAATAATTAGTAATAATTATAAAGGGTTTTAATTACTTTAAATTAATTAATTCGGATCGCTAAATTTAGAAAGCTCTAATAATTGTAAATAACTCTTTATTGTAGATTGGGTAGTTGTATTCGGTTTACTATATTATCTTTAAGAAGTAAGTAATAGGGTACTATTCCTTCGTATCTTCTTAGTATTAGAATAGGATTCCCGCGAAGATTCTATTACTAACGTCTATTTTAATTCGTATTTCGGTATTATAATTAAAGTATTTTAATAAAGGAGTATTTATTAATAATTATTTTAGCCCGTCGAAGGCTACCTAGTATTTATTAGTCTATACGAACGCTTCGCCTTTTTTAATTAAGTTAGTAAAGGGTTGGACTATTCGACTATAGTCTTTAATAAATTTTCGGTAGAAATTGTAAAATTTTAAGAAAGATTATACTCCTTGTAAATTTAAAGGTATAATTTATTCTTTAATAACTTCTACCTTTTCTAGGTCGACGGAAATATTATTGCGTCCTACGATAAAGCCTAGGAATTTCGTCTTTATAATTTAGAATTCATATTTCTTTAAATCTACTTATAATTTAGCGTCCTTTAATTTAGTTAATATTTTGCGGACGTAATCCTTATATTCTTTAAGGGTATTAGAATAAATTAAAATATCGTCGATATATATAGTATAAAAGTCTCTTAAGTAAAGTCCTAAAAGTAAGTTAATAAAGGTTTAAAAGTTTACGGGGCCGTTAGTTAGTCCGAATAGTAGAATTTTGTATTTAAAAGCTCTTATACCGGTATAGAAGGTAGTAAGCTTTTTATTTTTTAATTTTATATAAATACGATAGAAGATTTATTAAATATTAATTTTAGTAAACTATTAGGCCTTAATAATTTTAATTAATATTTCTTCGATTAATAGTAGTAGGTATTAGTCTTTCTTTATAATAGTATTAAATTTTTAGTAATTTACGTAGAATTGTAGATTACTGTTAATTTTCTTAACGAATAGGACGGGTACTACCTAAGGGGACGAATTCGCTTTAATAAATCCCTTAGAAAAGTTTTTTATAATATATTTCCTTATAACCTCTAATTCGTTTAATAATATTTTATAGAGAGGGCTATAACCGAATTCCTCTAATCGATAGCCTTCTTCGAATTCGATTTTATAATTATAAAGTCGGTAATCGGATAAAATATTCGAATCGAACTTATTAAAGACGTCGATATAATTATAGTAATATTCGGGTATTATTTTTAATATTTCTTTATATAGCTTTTTCTTATTATAGGAGAGAGGTTCTTAAGTAAAATCCTTTATTACGCGCTTTTATTAAATAAACTAGTCGATTTCGAAGATATTTATTAAATATATTATATAATCGGTTTTAACGGTAGACTTTATAAATAGATCGCCCTCAAGGACGTATATTTATATTGGTCGTTTCTTATATTAATTAATCGAATTTCTTTTGAATTTATATATATTTTAGCTATTAGAGCCCTATTTGCTATTTTGAGGTTCGGTCGGTTTAATTCGAACGAATTGTATAGGTTCTAGAAATAATATTATAAAGTAGGTAAGATTAGCTAAGTTCCTCTCTATTTTATTTAATAGGTTAGAGCGCTTGAGAATTAAATCGGGGTTTTAGAATAGAATATAAGGACGGGTATAACTTAGCTTACTAATATTTTAGTTTCGGATATATTTAAAATCCGCTAATATAATAGGGACTGTCTTTTTAAGTTGTAGTTAAAGAGTTTCGAGTTCGTAGATGCGCTTTTCGATCTATTATTAGTATTATTGTATTTTTTATTAATATTAATCGTTAGCTTTTTAATCGAATTCTTTTTTGTAATAGTCGGGGAAAGGTTAGTCCGCGGGGATAGGTACTAAAATAGTTATATAATTATTTGTAAGTTTAGGTATTATACGGCTACTATTTTTGCTATCGGTATATTGTTTATCTTCCCAATTTATAAATGTATTGTAATAGGCTATATCCTTTTAATAATTTGGATTTATAATGCTAGGGTCGCCCGGGCGGATTTCGAAGTTAGAATTCTTTATTTATTCGGGGTTAGGCTTCTAATCGGGGGGAAAGATTAGTCGACGGTTCTTATAATTTACTTAAATATTATAAAGGTCGAACTATTTATAACCGATAATAATATTGTAGTTTATATTAACGATTATAAAGTAATTGGGGGGTATTATTCGGTTTCGTATTTTTAAAGCGGCTTTAACGACCTTTCTAATACCTTAGCTAATTTTTCTTTAATAGTTACTAATATTTCGAGTAGGAAAATCGCTCGTTACTTTTATTAGTAAATATTTTTTTAGTTTCTTTATAAACGTTATATTAATAAATAGGTAGCCGTTCGCTCCTATATCAATTAAGGTATTAGATATAAATAAAGATATTCTATTATTAATTATAGTATATTGAATAAATATAGGATCCCCTCCTAAATAGGGTATTAAATTAAATTTATCCTTTCCTTATCTTTATTTATCCTTTATCTATTTTGTAATTAATACTTCCCTTAGGAAGGAGTTTAATTTATTTAAGGCATTTAATTTCCCTAATTATTAGTAACGGGGGCGGTAATAGTTGGAGCCGTTGGGGTTATAGGCTAGGTACTTCTAATACTGTTATTTTTATTAGTTAAATAATACTTTATAATAGTAATAATGTAGTTGTAGCGTTCTTAATTGTACTAATCCTTTTGGGGGTAATTGTATTTGGTGTAATTACGTTCTTTATAAAGGAAGTAGCGACCCTTATTAAATAGGCGAATAGTTTTTTTGGTACGTTCGGTAGTAGAACGGTTATTACTACCTCCTTTAATATTAACGGGCTTTGGAGCCGAGGAATTGGAACTATTAAATCCGCTAAATCCTTTATTACTATTATTGTTTTTATTATAAGAAGAGGAAGAAGAAGAAGTAGCTTTGGTTTTATTAGCGATAATTTTAAGTATTTAGTTAAAACCGGAATAATCGATATAATAAATTTCGAAGGAAATAGAAGAATTATAATACTTAGTGCCTATTTACTTTTTATATTCTGTAGGAAGGCGCTAGAATAATTCGTATTTCTATTCGGACTTAAAGTATTAGTATTTGTTAATTATACGGACGAACTTATTTTTAAAATAATTAAAATTATTAATATCCTTTATTTTAAGTTTTATAAAATTAATAAGAGCCTTTTCGTTTTAGTTAGGGTCGTTATATTCGCGTTATAAATAAGTTATTAGATTAGAATAGGTTATAAATTAATCGGGGTAGGTTTTGTAGAAATATAATATTAAATCTTTAAAAGCGAATCCGGCTAAACGATTTTTGATATAAAGGAATTTATTGTAGTCGGTTAAGTAATAATTAGTATTAATTTTAAATTTATTTTGGATTAGGTTATACTAAGCTTCGAAGGGTATATCGTCCTCTTTATTTTAATTATAAAATTTAAGAAGGTTAATTTACTTAGTCGAAAGGCGGGCGTAACGAAGGGGAACCGCTATAATTTTATTATCGTTATTATTGTCGATAAGAGGAATTGTAGCGAAATAAGTAGTCGATTGGCGAAGGGGAGCCGTAGTAGGATCCTTTTCGATATTAGGAAGGATTATCTCTTTAACTTTTATTTTATTAGTTAGTTTGTAAATATTTTTGAAGATACTTAAGTTGGTAATAGTATCTTTTAGAATTTAAATCTTATTTTCTTTATTAATTAAGTAGTTTTTAAGGGATTAAACTATTTTAAGATCGATAGTTAAGGCGGACGTAATAGAAAGAGCCTCTTTAAATTTAGGGACCTAATTATAAATAGCGTAAAGTTTAGTATTTAATAATAAGGTGATTTGGCGTAATTCCGATATTTATTCTCTTAAAACTATAGTTATTATAATTTAGAATTTAAATTTATAAAATATATCGGCTAGGCGGTTTGTATATAATTCGGTAAATTAGGCTTTATTTAAGTATTTTTTAAATAGGAGTTTTAAAATAAATAATAGAATATAATAAGGGACGTAGGGGACGGCGTTATAAATAAAGAATTCGSCGAATTCTTTTATTTTATCCTTTAAATCCTTAATAAGGTCCTTTAGGTTAAAAACGGTATTATATTTATTAATCTCGTTATTAATATACTTATCGAATAAATCGAATAATAGTTTGGGTTCGTCCTTATCGTCCTTAGTTTTAAATAAGATATTAATTAAGGCCTCCAATAGGAATTTAAAGTAGTTATACGTATAAAGTAACATTTTTTTACGTAGGAAAGTAAATTTATTTCGGGCTTTTTCTTTAAGAGGGTAGAGACTATTGAAATATTTTTTATTAAAGTGTATAAAAGCTTTTACATTCTCCTTAATAACGGAATTAATATATTAAAGCTTCTTTTTATCTTTAGCGACCTTCTTATCGACGCTAGGTTTAATAGTAGCCTTATCCTTCTCTTTCGACGACTCGGAATTATCTTTATTAATAACGTTTCCTTCGTTATTAGATTTAGAATTCGAGCTTTCGTCGTCGCCTCCCTCCTCGAAGAGGTTAGTACAATTATCTTTATAATAATTATCGCTTAGGCCTTCCGTTCTAGCGTTAATACTATTGCAAATTAAATGCGGGGGTGCTATAATTTCTATTAATATCGTAAGTCTTAATTCCTTAGATTGCGATAGTTAATTCAATTATTTATATCGGTTTCTAATCGTTAGGATTTAACCTTCCTAAATATTATTGGGTTAACCTAAAATAATATAAGGGTATAATATAATTGAGTCGAAGGCAAAATTAAGATTCTATTTATGATAGAAGATTTTAGGTAAGGAGAAGAAAAGGAAGAGAATTAGATATATACGTTGCGAACCCGAATAAATACCTTAGTACGTAAGCGATAGCGGGACCTATATACGGGTCGCTAATAGCCAATCCTTTTACTTATATCGTCCTTTACTTATATAATAAATAAGAGTAAATACCTTCAATGGGTTTAGCGCCCGTCTGGGCCAGCCTTGGCGCGAACCTTCCATATCACTCGTTCCTCCAACCTTCGTAGCACTTTATAGCACTTTACGACACTAGTCCTCCTATGGGGGTATGGCGGGTATGGCGGCATGGCCGGACCGGCGCCGTCACAGTATATATATAAAGTGGCCGGGTCGGTTCGAGTGCCGGGTAGGTAAATTACCTTCTTTTAATTAAATTAATTACTTTCCTTTGGCTAAATTAGCTAATTGAACTAGCCAACTTAATATAAATAAAATAATAAATTAATAAGATAATAAAGTAATAAAACAATAAGGTAACAACGTATAAAAGTAGTAAAATAATAGTATTATAATTTCGAATATTAATAAAAGGAAATATTTATTTATATATTATCTTTATAATTCTACATTATATTAGTTATTATAAGGGTATTAATAAGAAAATAAAATAAAATAGTTATTTAATCTAATTATAAATTATAAAAGTAAAAATATTTATTAATTTTCTTTTATTATTCTTAAAACCTTACAACCTTTTTATTAACAAGTTCCAAATATTCTTTTTCATTTTAACTTTCTTATTCCAATAACGTTATTATAAGTTTTAAGCCTTATAGTATATATAATCAAATTACCCTATATACTTTCTATAATATAATAAGTATAACGAATCCAAAAATATTTTTCATTAAATTTTATCTTTAATACCCGATGAGGAAAATAATTATTTATCTTATTTTAACTTAGAGAAAAAAAAACTTGGGAGAAAACTTTTCCTTTACAAAAAAAATGGGCAACGATAGGAATCGAACCTACGACCTCAGCAGCACAATACCAACGCATACACTACTGAGCCATAAGACCGTTGAAAAGAATAGTTATTCTTCTTCTTTATATACTCCCTTCCTGTCTTTTCTTTCAACGTTTCTAATACCTTATCCTTATTAACACCTTATTTCTTAGGTATTAACACCTTATCCTTATCAACGCGTACACAATACGAAAAATATTCAAAAACGCGAACATAGAATGAATCACGCGTCCACAATACGAAAAATCTTCAAAGACGCGAATATAGAATGAGTCACGCGTTACAATCACGTATAATATACTACCAGAAAGGGAAAAGAAAGGGTTTTTGAGTCTTAACCATCTTAAGTAGTATATATACGACACGAGCCTCACACGCCACGTCGCGCGCCACGTCGCGCGCCACGTTACGCCTCGCGCACGCGCCAGTGTGCGTGGGTCTTGGCCGTGCTTGGCGCGGGTAGGCCCAAAAGGTATATGTTATTATATCTTCCGGATACTCGATACCATTAATAACCTACGAATAGCAACACCAGGACTTTACTCGTCGATTGCTTTTACCCAAGCACGCGAAGCGACTTTGCGTAGGAGTTTAGTTCTGCTGCGTTCTTACGCTACCGCCAATCATTCCGTTCGGCGTATAGGGCGATCGCCAGCGCACCAACAGCACGCCAGCACACCTTTTTAGCGGGTGTTGAACTCCGAACGGTGGGATTCGGAGTTGGTCATGGAAATGGTTGGAGCCTTGGACGGGCGGTTAAAATGATAATGAATGACTTCGGAGTGATGGTGCTAGTGACCACCAGAACCGCTCCGGAGTCCGGATCGATACTGATGCTGTTTGAATTGATTCACAAAGTGATAAGATCAACGAACTATGGTGATTAACAAGTGAAGAGAAAAAGCATACATGATCACTCATCACTCATCACATCCCATCCAGCCATCCATGTGATAGATACCGTAGTTTACCTACAACTTATCGAACCAACAACCAACAGCGCAGAAAAGCCGTTTCATTTCATTTCCTTCAACATTTTTACTTTTTCAACTTCATCCCCCCGTCACGTCACTTTCCCAGCTCGCCATCAATCCAAAACAGTTTGCTCAATCGAATGTGCCTCTCTGCAAGGGGCAAGAGAAACGTTAGATAGTTCCTTTAATTAACTACCACATCCAACAACCACCCACTTGCACCAGGGCAAGCCAGGGCAAGTACACCAACGGCCCCAAGAGGGAGGCCAAGACCCATCACCAACACTACCCGCTTCTGGCACAGCAGCAGCACCACCGGCATAGAACAGCACAGCACAGCGTTCGCACCAGCTCTGTTCTGTCACTAGTAGATGTATCGCGACCCAACAACAACACACCTTTGTTACACAGCCAGGAAGGATCACATCAAGGTTCCGTTGTATGGTAATTGTATAACGCGGGCCCTGCAATCTTCCGCATCGCATCCCGCTCCTACAACGCTCCACTTTTTGTTTTGTTTCCAGTCCTTCCTTCAGGCGCAATCCCATCCCATCAAAGAAACAAGATCAACAGGTCACAAAACACTCGTGGCTTGGCGTTTCCATCGCAATTGGCCCTTGTTGGGCAGCTAGCGAGCTAGCCAGCAAGTAGCGTACAGCACTAGCACTAACAACTCCCAACGAACACAGCCCGTCAGTTAGCCCGTTGAACACTTGAACTGTGACAACCCACTGTGTGTCCAGCGGTACTACCGTGGTAGTGCAAGTGGTACGGTACCTACCTCTACCAACCTGCTGCTACGCCGTTAACGCCTCTTGCCCGCCTCTTCCTTCCCGCCTGCTTGGCTTGCTAGTGCTTGCTAGGCTAGGTTACAGTGGTGAACTACGCCCCTGTCCTGCCTTGGCCTTTTTGGCCTTGACCTGGGCCCCCTGGGCTTTCTGGCTTTGTGTGGAAGCACCGCAGCACCGCAGCAGGAGAACCAAGCGAGCGAGATCTCCACGAGTTCCCGCTTCCGCTTGGAACACAAGGACACTTGCGATTTATTTTTGATATATAAGAGGTACTACCAAGAAAACTCTCCTTGGCTTGCCTCTCTCTTTCTTTGGCCTTACCAAGTACATTGTACGGCTCGGCAGCATTATCAGTAACGGCAGCAGAAAGCAAAAAGAAATCACGAACCAACTGGTTTTCACACAAGATCCAACAGGAACAAAAAACAACGGTTGCAACGGGGGTTAGTTCAAACTTGCCTGAAGAACCGGAATTTATCCACATCCCATCCCATCCCATTTCATCAAATTCCCATATATCCAACCAACGGAAAGTTTGATTGGAGGACAGCGACGTCAATCGAGTTGGTGACGCATTCGGGTATTTTCGAGGGTCGAGGAAACAGAAACAAAAAACGAGGTATGTTGTTCGCCCCTGTTGTTAGTTTCACTGTTGGGTCGCACACGTGGAAGTTGGTCCTCCCAAACGCCACCCAAGGAACCGGGGACAAGGTCTCGAATGTTTGTCCCTTGCATGGATAGACGGAGGATCCTGACCGACTTTGAGTTCAGCTTTGATTTAAAGTTGTCGTCTTCCTCCGCCTCCTTGTGCCTTTTTTTTCTACCTTCTCTCGATCAGTCTCTCGCTCAGCATTCAAAGAGAAAAAGGGTCGCACAGACTAACCTCGAGACACCGCACCAGACCAACTTGTCAGCATTATCAACCTAATCGTCAATTATCAGCATAACCACAATCCAAAATGCGTACCTCAGTAGCTCTTTCACTCCTCGGCGCGGCCGCTACCGGTGTTGCTGCCCAGAAGCCTGTATGTTGTCAACATCGACCTCCTACCTATACACCGACATAGAAAGCTTCCCCATACTAACTATGCGGTTGTAACAGCTCCCCACAGCTGCAGCTGTCACCAACAATCCCGTTGGTCTCGTTGCCGAAGCGGTCCTTCCCGAGAACGCCTGGCAAAAGGCCGGCTTCCCCAATGGCGGTAACATCAAGGGCAAGGTGGTAGCCAAGTCCGGCGAGGGCGGTGTTGGAGTGCAGTTCAACGTTGAACTGAGCGGTCTGCCCGGGGGTGGCCCCTTCAGTATGTTCCCGACATAACTCACCTTTGCTTGATAGGAAAGGGGTACTAACCTGTTCACAGCCTACCACATCCACGTCAATCCCGTCCCCGAGAACGGCAACTGCAGCGCAACCGGCGCTCACCTTGACCCTACCGAGCGCGGCGAAGACCCCGTCTGCGACAAGAACAAGCCCGAGACGTGCCAGGTCGGCGATCTGGCCGGCAAGTACGGCGCCATTCCTGCGGGCAATACCACCTTCAGCGCCAATTACATTGACAAGTACGCCTCGCTCGTTGAGGGCACCGGCGCCTACTTCCTCAACCGCAGCATCGTGTTCCACTTCCCCAACAAGACGAGGATCACCTGCGCCAACTTCAAGATCACCAACAGCGGGTCCGCCCCGCACCCCTCGGAGTCGGCTTGCGAGGATCATACCGTGACTGTGACTCAGACCGGGCCGGTCGCGGTGCCGACGAATGCTACCGGGATCTCGAGCGCTGCCCCTATCGGAACTAACCCGGCGCACACCACCGGAGGCGCGCCCTCGCCCTCTGGAACACTTCCTATTGCGGCTGGAGCCAGCTTGAGCACGAGCTCCATGACCGGTGTGGTGGCTATCTTGCTGGGTGGTGCCATGATGTTGATGCTCTAAACATGGGGATTGGTCGTTGTCAGGAATGTTGGGGATTAATGATGGGAAAATGGGTATTGCCTAATGGTTCATTTCTGGATTCCACCTTTTAAAGGGTTGTTTTTTGGTCACTGGTCAGCGGTCCGGTATGGTGTTATTTGGGAGTTTTATTATGGGGTTGCGGCGCATGTAAGCTATTAAGCTACGTACCTGAACACATGTCTCTGATTTTCTTTGCATGCATGAGGATGCAAGCGGAAATCACCCCGACAGAGGTGCTTATTGGTAGTGTTGAATTTCGTAATGGTATCGCTGAGGGTGATCCATGCAAATGCCGCGATGACAGCCTGGAAATTTGACTGCTGTTGCATGATCAGATGCTGAAAGCGATCATTTCGGGTCCAAAGAGACATTGCGGCTTCCAAGTCAAGATCGAGGGGGGGCAAGCGATGCCGTCCCAGACTTCCCAGCTGAAATCCTCCCCTCCCCTCCCCTCCCATCTAAATGGTGAGGCAAACGATGGTGAAAGGTCAGATATATCCAGTTTGGCTAAAGAGCCAAAGAGCCTGGACAATCGTAGTCAGTACCTCTGATGTCCATATGAGATGTCTTGAAGAAAGTACCGAAGAGGAGATCATTGAGTCTCTGCTCGTTCACTTTACCTTAAACAGGCTGTGGTGACCGTAGCAGTGTCGGCTTCCCAAGCGGTTTGGGTATGACCTCTTTCGACGGCCACTGCTGTCCTTCGTGTTGATGGTTGGATGCGGAACACACGCATTTTGCCAAGCCTTCTCAGCCGTCATAATCGTACGAGTTTCAGGGCCACCCGCGATCATCATCCAGTGAGGCACCGTTCCGTGATGGTGATGGAGTGAAGCTGGACCACGGAACGTTATTGGGTCAACCTTTGAGGGTGGCAGATTGAGGTTGTGGTGTGAAGTGTTTTGTGGAGCCCGAGCTTTGTGTGGTTGCGTCGCTTAAATCGGGGCGCCGCGGAGATCTCCCTTTAGCGGCCTCCACTAACCCAGCGGCTCCGGACTGCATTAGCCTTAGGGGGTCCAGAGCGTGCCGTAAGCCCTGTAGGCGGGGCCTCCAGGGGGGCACTTAGCGGGTTTCTTATGATCGACCGCTAACGCCGATGAGGAAACCCGACCTAGCAGTCCTGGCAGGGCACGAACGATGCAACTGCAACATCATCATCTCGATGTCAACACGCGATGTATCCACGGGTTTATCGATGGGCAGGGGGGAATACCGACATGAACAGGATAAGAGGCATCGTCCTCCGAGTTCGGCTAATCTAAGATTGTCAAATGTCACCGATGATGACCACCAAATCTTCGGGTCAAGTATACCGTAGGCACCTGCCAATTCCAAGTTAGCTCATTAACAGACGGCTAACGATTCGAAGAAGAACATAGGATGGGTCGGTCAGACTCGGCGTTTTCTTTGCTTCTTCAGCCGCAACTGCAACTTCATTTCACTTGGCTCTGCTCGAGTGGCTTCACTAGGGCGATGTTTCTGAACTCACCTGCTATGTCTTGACGTTTTGGCGTTCTGAATTCTCCGAGCTGCGACCGGTTAACGACCCAGCCAACTTGCGCTGGCTTGTCTGCCTTTCGCGTCCATGGGTTTCGGCATTTTGAAAGCTGGCGACTTGGGAGGAAAGATACCTCTACCTATTTCATCGAGTCGGAGTTTCCCAGCGCAGATCCATGTTTCAAACCAGCTTTACAAGACTGACAGAAACTTGGAAGTAGCTCGAGAGATCTTGTCTGCTGACAGAACATGGTGATAGAAGAAACTGCCAGATCCAACTCTCACTTTGAAAATTTTGTTCGCTAACGCACACCGAACCTCGAGAAGGCAAGAGCTCCTTCAAGTCTCACTCGCTCCCCGGGCACGCAGCATGGTTGGTAACACAAGGAAGGGGTCGGGCCGCGGCTTCCACTTCCGCACAGAGTGCAAGCTTTTGGTTGACGATGCCAGCTGATAAGGAACCGGTAGCCTGGTGATAGCCAGCGCTAACAAGAGCCACCAAAACGCCATCATCTCACCTTGCAGCTGTTAGTGAGTGGCGTCTTCGATCCTGCAGTCTGTCTGGTGGTTCCTTCCTTCTGCCTCACTTCAACTGTGAGTGTGCCATGAGGTGATGGTCCCAATGGGAAGGAACTGACGACAAGTTGTCTCACTCTCAGCCTCGAAGAGCTTGCCTCCACATTATCAAAATTCATGATCCTTTTCCAGTCTGGAGCCGAGTCACTCTGCCTTTCCTTGCTGACAATTTCACTGCTGTGGGAAAGGTACAATCCATGTCATAGCCGACGGGGAGGGTTGCAATCTTCACCAATCATCAAACCTAATCGACTTTACCTCAATTTGGCAACCTCTGCCATTCTCCAGCCGTGTCATCTCACTCCCCATACCACTGTCTACAGCCTCATTTTATGTCTCACTTGCCCTTACCCTTCCAAGTGAAGAACGGATCCATACAACCCTGCGGACATCATACCATTGCGCTTGGGACATGATCGCCCATGGGATTGCTACCTCATGAACACATTATCACAATTGGCAGAGATTAACTCCATGGTGATCTCCAGTCCCTCGGCTTCAGCCAACTCAACGGTGCGCAAAGCCATGTCTATCTTACAATCCAGAGACGCTAACGGTGTGTTTCGACTTGGTTTGTCTCTGTCATTCAGTGCTTTGGGATTAACTCGGAGCAAACTCAGCCGTCTTGTGCTGAGCAACAGCTGGAAATATGGGCTACTACACTGACAATCCAGCACACCGGTAGTTGGTCAACGTCCGGACTCTTCCGCGGTCTCACTCACCTCAGCATACATCGATCTCTAACGCACTAGTTACTTCAACGTCATGATCTACCTACTCCGGCCCGGTCCAGCTGGCTGTGTAGAGTAATGCTTGTTCGGCTGTGCTGACGGTCCTCATGAAACCCAACAACAATCAAATCAAGAAGAGGCAACATCAGAGCAGTGTATCAGCTCATGGCCTTCATCACTGCTCGCCAATATTGTCATTTTTTTTGAATGAAGGGCTGAACCGGTCCAGGCTACAGCTTCTGACGACCGTGTCTATCGTCTTCCGATTTAGGTTGCGTTACAAGCTATTCTACCTTCACTCTGCAGACAAGCGTCACCTCACGAGGTCAAGCCCATCTTGCCTTCACGACAGAGACTTGCTGCTATCGCCCGTGTTGGCAGTCGATGGCACTCCCAAGGATCAAGGCTCATGACCTTTTGGATGCCAACATTGGACCAACGCTGTTCAGTCTGCCAATCAACGGGACTAATATTGAGGACCATCCTACGCTACCTCAACCATGTAACCCATCCCACGCCATGGGGCTAAACTGAGACATTTACGCATACGGCATCACCTGGCGAAAGCTGTATCAAAATTATCTTGTAATAGGACACATCCGACAGGCAATGGTGCGTGAAGCAGACCATCACATGAAGCCGTTGCATTGATATCGCAACTGGGCCACTCTAGCAGCGTAACTCCGCGCTTCTGCTTCTTACCTGGCATCAACTCATACAGCGAGTTCTGGGGCAACAGCCTGAGGGTGGTATAACAAGATCAGCTCAGCTTCTTATCAGTATCAATAGGTCGGACGCCGACCCTTTGTGCTATCATCCCATTCACCAACTACCAAGCGTGGAGTGGACATCCCTAGAGTCGGTACAGCAAGAAGCCGGGATACTCGTAGGTCAA
The DNA here is from genome assembly GCA_009802275.1 of Neurospora sp. CHS-2018a. Taxonomy (NCBI): domain Eukaryota; kingdom Fungi; phylum Ascomycota; class Sordariomycetes; order Sordariales; family Sordariaceae; genus Neurospora; species Neurospora sp. CHS-2018a. The sequence goes on along the minus strand of RAKG01000001.1, from coordinate 1,180,288 downwards.
AGTCAATAGGCATGTGCTGAACTTCGAAGATCCAGAAAGGAAACGATCAGCCAGGATACCACTTGAGTGGTGAGGCTCTCCACCGGTCATAGATCCCATTGTGTACTGCGGACTTCAACGCTAACAAACCAACAAGGTCTCTCATGTCCCTGTTAATCTTCGCCATGAGCACATGGGTACATCCGGATGTGTGCACCTGGATACCGGGGAGCAACATTGACCCACCCTTTTTGACAACACCCTCAGTCCAGATTCCCATTGGTCTCTGTTCCAATACATTTTCTCTGGCATGACATCCGGTAGCACTGAGAAAACTCCATGTGTGCTTGGATTTGGAGTCCATTGAGTTCCATTTGCTCTCCGAGAGCAACAGTTCGCCGTTCATCGTTCGTGACGCTGTCCTAGCTTCCGGATCTGGTAGCGGTTGACGTTACAGGTTGAGTGATTCCAGCCCTTGAGTCTATCCTTTTCCCTTCTGGTAGGTACTCCCTCGTGATGTTCAGCTTGTCATGTTCATGGCGCTCTCAACATACGTTTGTGAGAAAACGTTATGCTGGCTCTCGGGGTATGATAGCCGAGCCATCGGATACGGGGAAGACACCTCCGCACAGGATCCTCTCATAACCTAGGAAGGTCTCAGTTTTAGAGGTCAAGTCGTCTTCCAAGAGTATTTAAAACGGTCTAGATGCCCTCTTTCATGACACCAAGTGGACATAAATTCCTGATCATCACATCACGCCATTACCATTGTCTTGTTCATCATGAGTCGTCTCAATCTTCTCAACCGCCTTTCCAAGAAAGGACGAGAGCGTCGTACTGTTACTACAATGAGTGATAGCACTAGACCATCATCAGAGGAGAAGACATCGTCCGAATATCCAGCTCTGACCTCCATCAACTGTAAGAACACATTCGACCTAGCTACCTTTTCCCACATCGCTTCACTCACCCTCTGCAATTCCAGGAATCATGCATGTCAACTCGAGCTAACCTGAGCTAACATCTGGCGAATAGTCCCATTCTCGGGCATCAAACGTCTCACTTTGACTGAATCACCCTACGACAAGCCAGTGGATATAATACGCAAAGAAGAGTATCCCCACATGAACAATGGTAAGTCCTGGCTCTCTACATTCTCCTCCTCTATCTCTATCTCTCCTCGTTGTTCTCAGCTCCAGCCTAACGGTGACTAGGTATCTACCTTGACCACAGCGGCACTACCATCTATGCCCAATCGACCGTCAAGCGCTTCGCTCAAAAGATGAGCGCCAACCTCTACGGTAACCCCCACTCCGCCAACGAACCCGCCAAGTTCTCCGGTGACATGGTCGACTCGGTACGCGAAAAGACCCTCCGTTTCCTCGGCGCCGACCCACGCCACTTCGACCTCGTTTTCGTCGCCAACGCCACCGCGGCCATCAAGCTTGTCGCCGACTGCTTCCGCGACCTCGCTGAGCAGACCCGCACCGGCTCCTTCTGGTACGGCTACCATCGCGACGCACACACCAGCCTTGTCGGCGTGCGTGAGTTGACTAAGGGGCCGCATAGCCACAAGTGCTTTGAGAGTGACGCCGAAGTCGAGGAGTGGATTGAGGGGAGGAATACCTTTGGTCAACCAGCTGGTAGTCTTGCTCTTTTTGCCTACCCCGGGCAGAGCAACCTCACGGGCCGCAGACTACCGCTCACCTGGACGGGCAGAATCCGACACGACAGGACCAAAAGGCTACGCAATACTTACACCCTTTTGGATGCTGCCGCATTGGCTATGACCAGCCCCATGTCTCACGTCTTCGAAGACCCTGATACCGCGCCGGACTTCACCTGCGTGTCATTCTACAAGATCTTCGGCTTTCCCGACGTGGGTGGCTTGATCGTCCGCAAGGACTCCGGCCATATCCTAGCACTGAGAAAATACTTTGGCGGGGGCACCGTCAGTCTGGTCAGTACCATCGGGAGTGCGTGGCATGTGAGCAAGGGGTTGGAGATCAACACCCATGGGGAAGGGAACGAGCACGTCGGCGGTCTGCATGAGGGTCTGGAAGACGGGACGCTCCCCTTCCACAGCATCTTAGCCTTGGGTGAGGCAATCGATGTTCACAAGGAGTTGTTCAAGAGCATGGAGAACATCTCGGCTCATACGTCATTGCTTGTCAGGAGACTGTACCAGGGAATGAAAGGGATGCGGTATGACAATGGTCAACAACTTTGCAAGGTCTACCACTCGGGAGATGAAGACCTTTGGGAAAACGGGAGGGGGGATGAGGTGTATGGTGATGCGAGAGTGCAGGGCGCTACAGTGGCGTTTAACGTGTTTAGGGAGGACGGGACGTATGAGAGTTATGCGATGGTGGAGAAGATGGCGAATGATAGGGGGATTTATGTGAGGTCTGGTGGTGAGTTTGCCCTTCTTGTCCAGCTTTCCTTGCCTATTTGTTGATAACTGACGCTGCAATTTCACATAGGCGTTTGCAACCCCGGAGGAGTCTTCACAGCACTTCAGTACGAGCCGTGGCAGCTGAACAGGGCCAAGTCCGCTGGACATCACTGCGGTTCCAACGGGTTGAGCGTTATTAACGAGCTTCCCACTGGGTAGGTCCACTCACCCCTTCATTTCCATCTTCCATTCTTCTCCTTCCCCCCATATTCACCCCTTCCCATCTCCTTTTCCCCATTCTTATCCCCAGTCATTCCCTCCATCTCGCATCACATCAACTAACACAACCGCCCTCACCAGCATCGTCCGAGCCAGCCTAGGCGCCATGAGCACCACCCAAGACGTCGACGCCTTCCTCGCCTTCCTCAGGGAGAACTTTCTCGAGAAAGGCCTTCCCACCAAGAAATCCAATATCAAGAGAAAGAGGCACCAAACCCAAACCTTCTTCGACAACGTCTCTTCTGCAGCTACGGCGATGATAGCCACTGCAAAGGAGGGTACAGGAACAGGGACAGGGACAATGGTCATCTTGCCGCCGTCGCCGACCCCCACTTCCTTTGGGGAGGAAGGAGCAGTGGGAATGAAGCCGAAGATGTTGGAGAGGGTCGGTAGTGCTATTTCTGTTTGAGGCAGGGAAAGGGGGTTGATGACTGTCTTTTGGGATGCGGATTTGGTAACTAGGGAGTGGGGTTAATTTTTCAATGGCGCGAAGGAGGCTGGTTGAGTGTTGTATTGGTGTTCGCGTTGGGAGCAGTGCCATTTTCATTCTCCTTTTTGTTGTCCTTGTGCTTCTTTCCTTGTATTTCTCATTTCCTTCTTATTTTCCTTGGGATATTGAGTTCGTAGTTCGTGGGTGCCCTAGCTTGGTAGGCTTTGTACCTATCTATCACTCCCCTGTATGCATTTTCTGCCTCATCGGCGATTGATCAGTTAATAATTGAGAAGTGTCAACATCGGCGAGCGACACGCGATTTGTTTTTGAGAAACTCTACACACACACTTCAATCCTACAGGCACACACCTTTCTTCACCTGACGGCTGACATCAAAATACCGGCGTTTTGAATAGCAAAACTGGGTTTCTCAGTTTTACCCGACATGCCCGCTAAAAGCCAGTAAGTCGCAACCATTTCCACGGTGTCTCGGGCTTTGACAGGATCCCCCTATTGATTGAGCTTTTGTCGTATTATTGCTGCTTCTTTTGTGCCTGTTTGGCCGCTTCGTCTGTAGACCGATTACAGGGTACTAGGCCTTGTGCCAGCGACGGCGGTGATGCGATGATGGTGGTTCATTTCAGTGGGGAAAGCGCGTTGGACGTGCAATATTTCGTGCATCACGATTCGCGAAGCTCAAATCCAGCGCGAAAACGCGGGTTTCCAACCTCAATGCAGCAGTTAGTGCGGGTCCTGGACTGTCAAAAGCTGGTCAAATGTAGAGGGTTTGTATAGAAAGGTGTGTGCCTATAGGACTATGGTGTGTCTGGCTTTATTTTTTATTTTTTGACATTTTCCTTGTCATTACCGGTGGTCGGACTAGCTCATTGCCTAGGTATGGTGGCGAAATAAGTAACGAGTCATAGGAAAGGTGAACATCGCTTCGTTAACCACATCCCGTCGGTTTTGGCTGTCGATGATCTAATAATTGCAGAGTGTCCACGACGGCAAGAGATCTTGTGTTTCTATCTTTCATTCCTTGCAATTATGCCGGGTGGGTCCGTTTTCCGAGCAGCATTATAGGGTATGGGTCAGAGCGCTTGAAAACAACAACTGGTCCGATGGTGTAGTTGGTTATCACGTCAGTCTAACACACTGAAGGTCCCCAGATCGAGCCTGGGTCGGATCATCTTAACATTCTCTTTTTTCATTTTTTGTTTCCTTTCTTCGGAACTTTGTTCTTTACCCATGCAGTGCTGCGATTTTTTCCTCGCCTCAAACATGGCTAGCATTACCGGCCCACGTTCTTGTCTTTGCTTTCCTTTGATCATGGTGGATTTCATAGCAAGCAAAAAACGTGTTCTCTCTGTACACCCTCTTTCGCGACACCTTCCTGATACTTTTTGTTTCCAATTGCTCTTTTACGGTTTTTTATGGTCTTGTTCTCACAATCTCACCCTTTGATTTGGACTCAACGGACATTCTATACTGTCCGCGACATGGCTGTGTGTTACTCATCATCGTAATCGTTTACCGGATATAGAATCGATGTTCACGATTTTCTTCCTTGTTTCAACTCACTCCAGTAATAGTAATGCTTCTGCCTAGGGTGATGTATACGTGCAAACATCGCAATCACCCAGCACCGTGTCTTGTTAGCTTTTCGGTGAGTGTCAAAATCGACTAGGCAGGGTAGAGCAGGGCAGGGAAGCAACAAGCTTTTGTCTGGGGTCTCTGATCTGTGTACTGGCCGATGTCGATAGCATCCATCGCAGTCGAGGAGGTCCAACAGACTTCTTCCTCGGTCTGCCAACACGTAGTGCTGGATCGACTCGAGCGCAAGAAGGGAAAAGGAAAGGGAGGAGGAACGGGGGTGCGAAATCGTACCTTACATGAACAAATGGTAGATTCTCTGTTGGGAGTGGAAGATGCCAATCCGCGGACCGGCTACCCGCAGCATCACACTGCAGGGTTGGGTAGGGGTAGGGTAACCTTTCCTTAACGGTCCTTGACCGGTTCGTTTCTTTTTGCGGAGTACGGAGATCTTTTCCACGTTTTTTTTCGATCGCTTTTGGGAGATGTTTGGGTGTTGGGAGGATCTGCCAACCGTAAACCACTACAAGCAGAAAAAAGAAAGGTAAAAAATGTGAAATGTGACAAGTCGTTCTGTCACCAACATCCATCCTCCAGGCAAGGGGGGCTGACGGCAAGGACAACGGTAGTCGCCCTCGACAGGCCAGGGTACCTGACATCTTCATGCCAAGCAAGGAAGGGGCTGTTTTCCAGTGAGCAAGGGAAGCTTTGTCGAAACGTCTTGTCTGGTCTGGCGTCATGGATGACATAAAAGGGATCTTTTGTTGCAGCCAGGCAGCTTCGACCGGAATCTCCCTTGCTTTTGTTAACATCAAGAGCATCGAAAAGAATGCTTACTACGGATTATGGGCGAGAACCGAGAAGAAGCAGACACGTATGAGGTAGATGAGTGCTGGTGTTGTCAGAGCAAAGTCTACAGCAACAAGGGGGCATGGGGAAAACAATGACCTTTCATGGACCAGTTGCAAAGACCGATCATGGTGAATTGTGGTCCGCATGAAATGCTGCGATGGAGAGAGAGTCTATAATCCCATTCGCAAGTTCGCAAGTTCTTCAAGGGTTCTCAGGAATGTGTTTGCCCCGGTATTACGCATCTGTTGTTGGTTAAAGACTGCAGAACAGCCAAAAGAGAATTCGGGACCGAGAGAGGCAGGAGCCTGGCTTGCCTGGTTACGATTTCTGTAGTTGTTGAATGATGAGGCGTTCAGATGTGGCCACTATCTCGTGTATGTTAGCTCTATCGTCGTCAAAACTACTCAAAGTAGTAGATTGATTGGACCTCCTTCTTATGATTCTCACCCATTCGGTCATCATCTTGCCCTTCTAGGAGCCACAACTTATGCCGGCTCTGCAACGTATCCCATAATAGCCAGATTATCGCACATAGATACAGTGCAGTGATACGGATGGTAGTCGGCTCGCAGGGTACTGTGTTAGACTGCCATCTTGGTGCCTCTTCTTTTGTTGTTTCCTTCGACAGGACTACATTGTAAGTCAGGGACAGCTTCCAGAGCAGATAGCGTTTCATCTAATGGCCCAGGAGACGCGATGGCAACATGCGATGTAACAAGTTGGAAGCAAGCGGAAGCGGTTTGTTAGTTCGCTGCTTTCGCCGCAAATCCCGTTAGCTCTGCTGCAATCGTAGGACGAATGGTCGACATAAAGTGAAGGATTCCAGAACAACAGTTTCAGGATGTAGGGCTGTGGAATGGAAGTCGATGGAGAAGAAACTCCAACACTCTCGTCCTTCGTTCTGCAAAGCTTCGGATAGTGTCAAACAAGCCCCGGGGGTTGTCGCGCCATCGGTATCAGCAGCATACTAGCTCGGACTAGCTCGGAAAGAGGTTTGTGCGTTGGTAATGTTTTCGAAATGCGCCAAGTATGCTCCTCGTGACGCAAGAAAACAAGCTTTGGCATTTGCTGCCGGAACGGCGACCATCGTCAGCGCAAAGGTAGATCAAATAAGATATTGACCTGCAACAAGCCAATGCCCGCGATGTTAGGCGGACCGTCCACCGGTTTTGCAGAGGCCGTCTGTGGCCTAATCGCCATGGTGTTGTATGGCCGCAAGCACGTATCGGGGTATTTTGGCTAAAGGGAAAATGTATTAGTATCGTCGCTTCAGTGACAATGCAGAGTAATTAAACCAGGACGACGCTGGACATGACCGTGGCTTGACACATGTAGCTGAATGGTTACGACATGTATAATGGAAAGTGTATTGCTGGGATCTGGACTGTAGAAAGATCGCTTGATCGGAAATGCAGTGCTTGATTGCCGGTTGCTGGATAATGTGCGAGGAAGAAACCGAGAGGAAACATACTCGATAAAGTCGTGAGAGAACCCTTGTCATTGCCAAGGCTCGTCTGCCACACGCTCGAGGAAGGTGAACCGAAGATCCGACGATATTAAAGCGCTTGTATGGCCGTGCAGGAAACCCGCTCAAGTGCTCAAGGACCAAAGTGAGTGGATAGATGGTAAGGTTTCTGCGCGGATTTTGGTTTGCGAGGTGCGAGCACAGCCGGAGGTGGTTGATGGTGCTTTGGTGAAGAGATATCACCAACCTCAAGTCCTGGAGGTTTCGTCACCATTAGCGAGGCTTGTTACATTTTTCTAACGGCCACAAGCGCGCAAGAGCGTCTAATGCTTGGAAATACCGGAGCTGGCAGCCAGCCGCAGCGGCAAGTGGACAAACCTAAGCGTGCCGCTCTCATCGGGACAGCTAGGGCTGAGCGGAACAGGCCGTGTAGCGTCACGGTAGCCGTTGCAGGGTCGCGTTTTGCGGGAGGGTTCGGTGGGTTACCTGTCGCCTGCTGTTGTGCTGATGTAGATGTGTCTACTTGTAGATGTGTCTCGTTGAATCAAGCTTCTTGGGTGTTTCTGGTTGTCTCACTGTCTCGCCGGCCATGTCGAGTTCGCCCAGCATACGAGGGTATACCTAGTCAATCTTGTGCGCATGTTGACTGTGCCCTTGAAGGTACGAGGTTACTAATCAACATGCCTCTTAATATCAGCCAAAGACCAAACACTAGTAGGTGTAGAGCCGTGCAAGGTTCTATGACACGGGGCATCGCCAAGTGGTCAGGTAATGGAATGGAAATCGTATGTCCCGCTCAATGTAATGAGGTTCGGACCCAGTTGTCGTCGGGGTGGAGGACGTCGCTAGTAACCCGAAAGCCTTGGTGGCGTACATTTCCTTTCGACAGAACTGATACCAGCATTGCAGAGATGATCGTTTCCAACGTAAGATACTGAAGTGACTGTTGATTTAGCCAGTAGAAATCATGTCGAGGGGTGAGAGTTGAGTGTCCTCGTTGGGTGTCACCCCACATCGAGTCCTGGACTTCACCATCGACATTGCGTCACACCGGAATCCAATTCATTCGCGCTCTTGGTTGTCGCCTGTCGGGGTGGCGTGGCGGTCTTGACTCCCTGAGGCAGGAGCACCTACCTCTTTAGCCATTGCTGTGTGGAAATTTCAAAAGAGAGATGAGGGGAAATTGTCGAGAGAAACCAGGGAGGGAAAGAGTGGTCGTCCATTCCACGTCCGATTCGGTCCGGAGTGTTTGAGATATCGCACAGGGCAGGTGCAAAGAAGAGCTGCAACCAAGCAGGATGTCCAGCGATCTCCATCTTAAGGTACCTCTACACCTTCAATGAGTGCACATGTACCTCCAATCGGCCTTTCGTTTCTTTTCCTGCAGCTGGGTACGTGCTTTGCCGGGCGGCAGGCACTGACTGCACTGAGCCAGCAGGAACACCGTGACCAGGCAGTTGCCGACTTCACTTCAACTCTGCGAAAATTTCTCTTCAGTCCATCCTTCAGTCGCCTGTATGAACAGTGAAGTCATCGATCGCTTCAACTGTACATGCTCGGCAGCATTGTCCTGAATCGTCACCCACCACTATCACGAATCCTGGCAATAGAACATGGGCGGCTGTCCGGTTGAGCTGAGCTGCACTGGACGACACTCAGACCGGCCCTTTTTCGCACGTCATTTAACCACGCACATCCAAGCAGCCATTGTTCTCGACCGAGACTTGGATGATTGGCTGTCAATCGGACCCTTGGCGGCGATCAATCTCCCATCGACACACTCACTGCTTGCAAGCGCGCTTGTATGGAGAGATCTGGGCTGATCCATATTCCCCCATGTCGAAACAGAGACATCCCCAGATCCCTAGAGGTAGTGAAAGGTCAGCATTGAGTTTGGGCTTCCATCTCCCCCGTCCTGACACTGTCTGGCACCCTTATCAAGCATCGACATATCTCTTTGTTGAGACCGTTGGTTGACGGGTTTTCCAGGATGCAAAAGCTTGTTACACAGACCAACAGGCTAGGATTGTTATCGGGTATGCTGACCGTTGAGTTAAGCATTACTGCCCAAGTCATGGACTCTGCTTGAAAGATAGCGTGATGTCGCTCACCGGTCTCTTAGCCCAAGCCTCTGACGATATAGGCCACACCCGCTTGCTCAGCGGCAACAGCTTCCAGGCCTGGTCCGAAAAACTTCAACCTCGCAAGACTGTCCTCAAGGCGTCCATCAAGACGACCCTCTCGGGGATGCGGCCCTTGCAGCGTTATGATCGCAGGGAGGCTTCCATGGCTCCCAATGCAACCCAGCAGCGCTATATACTAGCCGGCATTTTACCAGCTTGAGTGTTATTCAGCGATAGCAGCATCTGCCATATCACTGCGCAAGTGCCAAATGGCCAATATCGCAACTACAGTCCTGTGTCGCACTGCAGCTGGAGCAACCGGTTCATGAAAGAAGAGAGACCGAAAGCAATACTGGAAAGCTGCGATATTGGCTAATATCATCGTCTCTTCCGAATATCAGGCCCCATACTGTTGCTACGACAGACACAAAATGTCTCCGAGAACCTTTCAACTAGCTGATGCAAGGTACGGTCACGACCTTTATGACACTCGTTAACAGGCAAGTTTCTCGTTTGTTGCTTACATTCAGTTCAGAAGTCCGCGTCAGAGTGTCAATGTTAACACACCAGGACTCGCATTCATCTGCCACGTTGCTAAGGGTCAACAAGCCCTGATAGGTACTCCGGGCCAGCATGACATCTCCCCGACGGATCGTGTCCCTTCCAGACAGGAATGACCACACTGATATCCGTCCCGGCGTAAAAGAACCTCAGCACAATACGAGACGGGTGCAAGTCGACGATTTACAAAAGCCACAAGCATGACGCTTTGGCCGACTAGTGGAAGAATTGAACAATCTTTTCCCAGACGAAGGACAGCTCCAACTGCAATAACGGGGCCCAGGATGGCGGACAGGGGGGGGGGGGGGTTACGCATTCTTGGCATCTTTACAAGTGGTGTGGCTTACGAGACGCTTGACTCCAAACGGGAATGATCCCAGGGCTCAGACAGTCCTCAACCTATCATGGCAGTCACAGGTATGTGATCCTTGACATTTATTTGCACAGACGTGCCAGGGATAAGCGGGCTTTTTAAGCCTGGCAGGGGCGCATTCTTTGACAAAAATTCCACGATTACCTTCAAGGACAATGTCCTCATGGCTACTCTGACTGTTGAACAAAGGACCGAGGTCAGGCTCCGACGCGCAGGCCTCGCGCAGACATCCACTACGAAACGCTCGTGGCCACTATCCGCAGGCTCTCTTTTCTTTGCTGAACCTTATCTGGGTCTCGTTATGAGAGGACTGACAACACCGACACAGCATCACAGGCTTTCCTCATATGATCAGCTTCCATGTCGAAATCTGAGGACTCCAAGATCCGATCCTGTTCACGGGGGACCCTACCCTTCCCGCCGGATGCCACTCTTTCGCGCATGATCCTGACTGCGGTCAACAAGGGTGCAAGGCTTCACTAAAGCATCCTAGGTATGCATGTCATCTCAGCGTCTTCTTTGGGCCGGGCCTAGTGGCAACAAAGAAGCTTCGATGAGTGGAGGGAGGGGCATAAGGCAACGCTTGGTCAAAATCATTCCAGCGATATACGCAGGAAAGGGGTCTAGCCAAGTATATCCGACCCAGCATCTTCTACTGTGCCTGAGACACCAAGTACCAAGCTTGAGTGTTTAGGTACCTTGCAGTCCGGGCAGCTGCGCACAGGTACTCACATGCGCGTGCAGGGGTACAAGAGTGATATTAAGGGATGACTGTCGACCATGGAAAAGGTACCTCGTGCATATACAAACTCGTTGCCAAACATCGATGAGTCCACCAACGTGGCATCGACGTTGAGTGCAGCGTACCATGGCGCTCGGTAGAGGTGCTGCATCCCTCGAAACAATAACCGGAGTCTAGGAAGTCCAGGTCGGTTAATCAAATTAGTGGTGGAAGCAATGGAAGGAAATAGAGTTTTCCTTCCGAAAAGCCCGATGGCTGATCAGGGGGGTTGAGTGTGGTGTTTCAGCCTTTAGCACTGGTCAAAGGGAAGTGGGCAAAGACGATGGCAGCCTCCGTCGTTCCAAGGTAACTATTGTGGTTTAGTCCGCTTTCGAGAGAGCATCCCATCCGCCGTCATGTGAGGACCTGGGGTGGGAAGACCCGTAGGTCTAGACTGACGATTCCCTTCAATTTGCTTTTGCTTCATGACACGGAAAGCTAGCAGTAACTAACGTCAAAGTCACAGGCATGTCGAGTTGACCGAGCACCCGAACTTTTCACTGGAACATGCCGTTGAAACCGTTGAGGATACAAGCTTCGGGCTACTTCCTCGTTCTCTGCCCTTGGCTTGTGATTGCCTAGAGCCATTTTTGGGTTCCTTCCATGTCCGGGTGCTTCATTGTCTGGCATGCTCCGGCCCCAACAGCATTCACACTCGCAGTGCAGTGCACTTTTCCTTGCCCATTTCCTCTTACGTTGCCAGTGGCAGAGTGACTGTGCAAGGATTGGAGGGGTCCGAGGGGATAAAGAGATTTGGGAAAAGAACAAGAGCCTTTAATATATTTCACGGCCTTTAATTGATGTGACCTTTCTGTCCTTTTGCCCTTGTGCGTCGTCTCTTTGCCCCGTCTCGCCACTCCTTCTTGCATCATATTCCACTTTGAGGTTTAGGCGGACGTTGCCTTGTTCTTTTCATCCCAATACTCCCTCATTCTCCATTCAATCTCGATGCATTAAGTTGCATTACTTCACCTGGTCAACGCGCGGTCGTTTCATTTCATCTTGAGACAGGTCCCTCTTTTTTTCTCCCCCAAGACCCGCCTACCTTCCAAACCTTACATACATTTACTCGGACCTATGATGACCCCAGACATTTGAGTTATTGTGACGAGCACCAGCCCCAACAACCACTTGATCAGCACTCAACCATAAGCGTTCGACGTTGGACGCCTTTTCCTGAGCAACATCTGGGACCGAGAGCTCATTCGCTGCAAAAGTCCTGAAAATAAAAATCGCAACAGCCGCCGCAGTCGGGCAAAAACCACCGAAGCAAAGTCAGAAAAAGAAAGGAAAGCGCAGAGCGTAAAGACCACAACACCACCTCTAATCTTCCAATCACGGCTGTATCCGACCTTTGAAAGCGCCTGCCAGGGCTCGTCGATCCTCGATATTCTGGCATATCAGCAATTTCACCTCTATACCGACTGTCGCTTACCCCGACCTACCATCATATCTGCAACCAGCATTGTTGTGTGGCGTAGAAGCTGTTATATCACTCTCGCATCGTCGGTTGCTTTGATCAAGCAGGGTCCTCCACTCCCCTCCGTCGACAAAAAGCGGCTTGAGATCAGACAAGCTGAATGACCAGGACCTTCTCACGGCTTATCGCTCGTGCGTTTTCCAAGGATTAGCGAGTTGCACCTCTCGTGGTATGGTATCAGCAGACATCTGGCTGAAGCTGAGTTACGCCCCAGCTTTTCGAGTACTTCTTGACCACCACTGCGATATCACTCGTACAGTCAACACCAGATTAGCCGACGAACCTGACTGGATCCCAGTATCGCTCAACTTGGCGCGGCTCCTTTGACATATGCAAGTGGCCGACGTCTCATAGCCTGCCGGAACCCTCCCCCACCCAGCCGGGTTCGACCGTTTCCCCCTTGCAAGTTGCAACCGGGCATCATCGACTGCAGTATCTCAACGCACAAGCACTATACGCTCCTACACCATACTTGCGGCTAGTAGTTCTTCTTCGACTCTGCTAATATCTGGAAGCGCGGAATTACAACTTCCCAAACAACATCCAACGCCAGCTGTTGGGAAACGTCCAAAAACAGCAGCGGCGGAATCTGTTCCCTTGGCTATTGACCCTATCTTGGCCAGTACATAAATATATCTTAACGATATACATAGGCTATCAAAACAGGGGTGTGTAGCCTTCAACGCGACCTACGCGAAATCTTGGGGCTCCGGTTTCAGACCAAGCATCTCCTCGCTTGTGCATTTGAGCACGGTAGAAAGACTCCCTAGACTGCAGTCAGCAGGCGCCGGCTTCCCCAGATACTATCCGCATTCCACTAGTATACCTAAAGGTAGGCAGACCCATCAGATCACTGATATGCTTCCACTTCCGTTGGCACTAGCTCATATCTTGGTCTACAGGTAGCTATATTCAACATCGAATATAGCCCAACTCCTTGTTGCTGCGTCAACACCTTGCATCAGCATCTCTCAGGGAGTTGCCGCTGCCACTGCTCTTCAGCCCAACCAGAACCAGAAAAGGGGGTGTGTCCAACGCCGCTCATATTGCTCTGGTCCTCTTATCCCGGCTGTCGCAAATCCCAAGTTATTCGCCATCCTCATTGGCCCGCCTACTCGCTACCTGTTCTCCGGCTCATCTGATTCTGATCATTCGTAGAGGTACTTCTTGCACTTCCCCTTCACATATTTGGTACCCAAATTAGTTTATAGTTATCTCTTCCCACTGGCTTTGACCCATATCCCAGATTTCGGCATCTCAGACCACCCGCTAACCACATTCCTCAAGGCCTTTGCACATAGATACCCCAGACGCGGAGAATCAGCACCGATCACTGAAGAACCCCGGTATTCGGTCACTCGGTCACGATCGACCACTACAGCCGCAATTCCGGTCATTACCCGCTTCCCGCCATCTCTCATTATTTTGGTGCTGAAACGTGCGGCAACCCAGAAGTCGCCTGTCCAGCTAGTAGAACGACTCAGAGCAGGATCGTTTGATGGCAACCGCCCATTCGCCCCTTATCAAATCCAAAGTCGAAAGCTGGCTATCTGGCAACTCCACTATATATCCTGCCGTCTCGTCAGTGCCCATGACAGACATAATGTCATTTCAGTATCCTCCGCCACCGCCCCAGAACGGCACAGATATGGATATCCAGCATTCCGGGTACATGCCTTATTCCGTTCCGCCTCCAGGGTCCTCAGGGATGGACCTCAGGCACAGCCCAGAGTCGGGCAGAGATCGATCGGACTCCTACCCGTTCGCGACGAAGCCGAAGCGTTCAATGTCTGCATCGCAAACAAGTCAACCGCCGCCCACACCACGGGACCCAACGACGCCTGACCAGGGTCTTCTTTCAGGAGAGAAAAGAAGGAACAAACTAGGATATCATCGAACATCTGTTGCCTGCGGTACGTTCTAGCCATGACCAAAATAACTTTCTTCCAGGAACATTTGTACTGACCGTAAATGCAGGGCATTGCCGTCGCAGGAAGATTAGGTGCATCCCGTCCCAGAACGACGTACAGGCTCGATGTGTCAACTGCATTCGCCTGAAGAAAGAATGCAGCTTCTACCCAGTAGATCAACAACCCCCGCAAGAAACCCGACAGAAGTCGGTACAAAGGTCTTCCACCGGACCTAAGATCACGTCCACATCTTCATCACCGGCGATGCAGAGCGGGGTCCCCTCAGAAATTCACGGTCATTCCAACTATCCGCATTTGTCACTAGCATCAATCACGAACATGCCACCCCCCATGAAGCCTTCGGGTACAGAAGATTACACCCCAGATTCCAAGAGTAGGTCAAAAACGAAAGAGACATAGGGTGGATCTTACTGACAAGTTTACAGTTCCCCCAAGTGCCACAAGCACTAGATCCTACGAATATGGACAGCACGGCATGGCCAACTGGATGTCCCCTGACGCCGGTCCGAAAACGTCCAAACCGAGCGACATAAACCCGAACTGGAGATCCTACACGAGTGAATCCCCCATCACCCCCGCCTTTTCCCCCTACACGCCTCACGCTCCCCAATCCGCCACTTGGTCAGCAGCATCCATGGGCTCCGAGTCCTCGCGGGATGAGCTAGCGTGGTCATCATCCGGTTACCCTGCCCCTCCCTCCCGCTCCATGTCTTTTGGCGGCCGCGGCGAGGGCATGGCCAGCCAGCAATATCCCCCGGCCTCACAAATGGGCGGTGGCGGTCGCCCGTACGATCGCAAGTCGTCTGCCATGTCCAGCGATATCTATCCTTCCCCGATTGCCACTACCATCCCTGGAATTGATACCGTCTCGGGAACAAGTCAGGATCCTCATTCGGCCATCTCAGCTGGAGCTGTTCCCCCGACCGGTTATGCGTCGTGGCAGCAACCTTATCAGTACTCCAAGCCTGCCGAGGGCTATGCGGCGTGGTATGGGGAAGGAGGAAACCAGCAGGGCCATGGGATGTAGGGGCTGAAGTCCCACTAGAACAGGCTCACTACTTGGGCCTCGACATGTTTAAGTACGGATGGTGGGCAAGTCGGTGCATTTGGGAGTCCGAACCCGCTTCAGAGTTCAAACATGGATGAAACTGGCCGCTAGACATCTCTTGATGGCCATCAGATTTCTGACTTTGGAAGACCTCGATTTCATGGTGACCAAATTCTCAATATTCGCCATTTGCCATCCTGGGCGCAAAATGGCGGTTCGCAAAAGAGAATGCGGCTCGGTCGAAGATGGTTTCTGTGTGGCACTTGACAAATCCTCAAAGTCAGCCCAACTAATGAAAGTGCTTGTCACCCAGACCTCCCAGATGCATGAGAGAGAATCGGGAAACCGGACGCCCAGTGAGATCGAATGGGGTTGTTGCGGCACGGGATACATCATACATCACATGGGACGGGTTGATGTATGTGATGATAACTTACAGAGTGCCCACACTTCCGTGATGAGATCGAGTTTTTGACCAGTACAACCGTCAAGGAGACCACCATTGCCAAATTGAAGTGGGCTTGGATGGTGATGCGACTCGCTGTGGGGCTCGTGGGATACACACAAGTCTTGTTTGAGTACTCAAATCGGAAGAGAGAGCATGGAGGAGGAAGGAGAGAGATAACAAAGATTGGTCAAGATTTCTCGGATATCACGAGACTTTTCAAGATGCTGGATGGACTTCTGTCACTGGTTCAACTAACCATGGTTCTCGGGGAAATTTTCACGGGAGCGGGACGGGATGGGCACACGGAACGGCTCGGACGGCCTGACGGCTTGGGGAGAAGAGAAGAGCAGCGATTTGTTATAGCGCTGCTCACGTGGTGATGTTGCCATTGGCGTCTTGTTTGTCTGTCACTTAGATGATATTTCTCCCCTTTTTGTTCAGCAATTTGTTTTTGTTTTTTACTTGTCCTTGTTTCTCTCTCTCTTTCTCGGTAAAACTAACTGGGCGGTAAACTTTTGTTTTTCATGTCATGATCAGCGACTGGGACGGGAAACAAAATTTGCAATAGTACACGGATTATAGCTGGATTCATTGTTGGCTTTACATGTCTTTTCTGTGCTTTGCTTTATAACCTTCTTGCTTCCCCTTTTCTTCTTTTCTTCTTGCTTTGTACTTATTCTATGCTTCGATTTGACACGTTAACGGGCATTTAAATGGCTTTTCTTCGTTACTCTCGTAGAGTTGTGCTCATGATTCTTTTGCTCGACTACAATACCTACAGACTTGCTTCATGTTTCAATCATGCTTGCTAGATACACATGGAAAGATGCACATGGATTCTTGATTCAACCGAGAATTGCCATATAAACGCTGTATGTACTTGCTTGATATCGCTCGCGAGACACAAGGAAAAAATCAAGTGATCCCGACGAAAGCTTCTCCAACATTCATAGCCTAATCTAACCTACCGACTCAAATCCCACAACAACACCATCAACGCCACATACGCCGCAAAACTCAACCCCGTCAACAGCGCCACGCTATTCGCGCTGGTCCTGAACTTCTTCTTGACCACCACCACCGTCTTTCTCCTTTCCAACCTTTGTCCATCCCCCATCCCATCACCCTGGCGTACCAGCCCATCACCCCCTACGTTCCCCCTTATCCCTCCTATCCCTCCCATCCTCTCCCGCCCAGGGGCATCATACCCCGTCCCCACCCCAACACCTCCCCCATCATTCCCTTCCTCATCCCCATCCTCCATGTCCTCCTCAACCTCCTGATCAAAAAACTGTCGATTCCCTTCATACCGCCTATAAATCGCTACCAACATGACCGCGGCCCCGTACACGGCGAAAAGGGCGCCGATGGGGTAGAATTCCGAGGTGAAGATCCTGAGGATGATCAGCGCAAAGGAGAATTGCGAGAGGGCGGTGCGCATGTAGGCGCCTTCGAAGGTCCGTTGGGAGGCGCGGATTTCTACTAGTCTGTGGAGGAAAGGGGGGTTAGGATGGGGTGCGGGACTTAGATGGGGAAGGGGAGGGGAAGAAAAGGGAGGGGGGAGGGGGGATGAAGTACTCTTGACTGGTGAGAATGACGGAGCGGGCTCGGTGAAGACGGAGGTGGAGACGGTCTTCTGGGTGGGGTTGGAGGGCCTGGACGTTTTGGTGTTTGCGTTAGCTATCTGTGAGGCTGTGGTATGGGATTATGTGAAGAGACATACCTCAAGTATGGAAGCCATGATTGTATATGGTTGTGGTGTAAGTGATAGTGATGAGTTGTGAGTGGATGTCGTCACCGGGGCGTGTAAGTCAACAGAGTCCGGAATCGGAAGGTTGGATATTGGGATTGTAGAATTCCGTGAAGATTTAAGACCAGGTGAGCCAAAGATAAAAAAGACTATAACCCAAGTGCTCCTGACCGATTTTGAACTAGATCACATCAAAGCCCAGAACGCTTTCTCCCAGTGTCCAGTCATAGGATGTTGTTTTAAGAGAACTGAAGTTGAACAGACAAGGCCCTTCTTCACTCTCAACATCAGGGACATTCTGGATTCAGATTCCCCACGATGCACGACATGAGCGCTCAGGTTCCATTTCCATCCAATCACAAATTTCCTTCCCTTCATCACCCATGTCGCATGGCCTGTGCGCCAGCTTCAATTGAAATCTCCCCACAGTGTTAAGCAAACGGAGTGCCTGCGCAAGCGCTGCGGCGTGTGCGACCACTGTACCCCTGTCCCCGATGATGACAGCCAGATGAAGCTTCGTGGCCGTTTTAGCGACACGGGCAGTGGTTTGTGTACCTTGACGGGAGCTTCCGATTCCACACCTCACCACCACCACCACCACCATCAACATTCAACGACGTCGCGACAACGAATTTACCCAAAAGCACCGACTACCACAGCCCGACGCAGAGCTCAGCAGTCCCCGATCAACCCCACCTACAATAAACCAACAACCCACAACAATCAGACACAATGGGTGGAAAGCGCAAGAACGCCTCCTCCGCCGCCGCCCGCGGCGTCTCCCCCTCCCCCTCAGCATCCTCAACAACAACATCAGCAACAGTCACAACCAAAGTCCAGCCCAAAGATTCCGCTCCTCCCATTGCCACGACAACCAATGCCTTTGCTACCAGCACTCAGATTGAGCCTACCACTACTACCACTACTACCACCTCTACCACAAAAGCCACCAACAAGAGCTCCGGCAGCAGCAGCATTGACAAGACGGCGGGGGGACAAGCATGGAACAAAGTCTTCAGCAACCTCTTGACACACTACCAGGAAACGACACCGCAGCGGACCAAGCTGATTGATGCGTTCATGGCTTTCTTGGTGGTGGTGGGCGGGTTGCAGTTTTTGTATTGTGTCTTGGCTGGGAATTATGTACGTTTGTCCCCGTTTATCGCCGTTCCCTTTCTCCCACACAACAATCTCTCTTCTCGCAAAATGATTCAGGTGATGGAAGTTGAAGAAGGTACGACGGAAATCAATAGCAGCATTGGCTAAATGTACTGTGTCTGAAAACAGCCCTTCAACGCCTTCCTCTCCGGCTTCTCAGCAACAGTCGGCCAATTCGTCTTGACGGCCTCGCTACGGATCCAGACGACCGAGGCGAACAAGAGTGATTTCCCTTCGGTGTCGCCTGAACGGTATGTTGATGGGCCCTACGCAAACTATATGTGATTGTGGTTTTGGACAACGTGAGCATTGGCTAACAGGGGTATCATTTGGATGCAGAGCCTTTGCCGATTACCTCTTCTGCAGTTTGATTCTGCATTTCTTCTGCGTCAACTTTATCAACTAAGACAAGAGAGCAACCAAGGACGAACGAGCGAGCGAGGAGTCAAAAGTACACGAGCGGGGATGAGGTGATGTTTATGCTGTTCAGGGGCATGGCATCAGGTGAATGGGTGGAAAATAATTGCGAGAACGTGAACGAGCAGGCAAGCAAGCAATCAAGCAAGCAAGCAAGAACAGAGCTGTTTTCAAGCAAGCCAGCAGAAAACCAAACAGAGACGGAAGAGGATATCTCCATGAAAATGGCTGGCATTTATTATACCTTTCTTCTTTTTTCGAATTATAGTATGTACAAAAGATGCTTCAGGTTTCACGATGGATTATTTCTACTTCTTTCACCCACTCGCTGGAGATGGTCACCAAACGATACCGCCGTGAGGGGCCCCATTACAACCTCACCAACTTCGGACCTGTCATGACGCCAGGCGACGGCAGTCTTCAAAGAGCTTCAATGCCCCCAAGTTCCCAAACCCGAGTACTGGACGGAAGCCCACCGCCATTGTCAAAGACATTCACCACATCCCAGCCTTGGATATCTGTAATCGTAACATCCCAGGTGTCGTTCACAAACTCCTAGCCTAAAACTTCTCCCAGAATTCCACCTTAAGCCACTAACTCTCGCCCCCCTCAGCCGTCTCTTCCCCTTGTGCACTGCCAGGCGGGGGCGACGACACTGACTTCGGCGGCCCACCCTTAGGAGGACCTCCCATTGGCGGCGGCGGTACTGGTGTGTTCTTCCTGCTAGGAGCATTATCCAATTCCCTACTCTTCTTCTCCTGCTCCTTGAAGTAATCATCCATCGAGCCCAGCCCTCCCCTATTCGCCGGTCTCTCCTTCTTCTTTCCCCTAGGCGGAGCAGAAGCGACCGCGCCGCCAAACTGTGTCGCCGGGGGTGGTGGTGTGCCGACCATCTGCGCTGGTATGAGGAACTCACCACCGCCGACGGGTGGTGGCGGAGGGGAGGTAGTAGTAGCAGTCGGGGGGTACTGCGATTGACCGCCTGCTGCTGGTGGTGGGCCCGGGTATCCGTACTGAGGTTGTTGTTGATACTGTTGCTGCTGTCCGACGTGTCCGTATTGCTCCGAGTCGCCGTCGAACATGGTCTCCCCGGGAGCGTGCACGGGCTCGCTCAGGGGCGCTGGCAACCGGTGGAGAGCGCCGTAGCCTAGGACGCAGCCGAGGGCACCCTCACCACCCCATTCCCGACTGGGCTGGATGGTCACCTCGCGGGTGACGTTGTACTCGTTGTTGTAGATGTAAAGGCGCAGGGGCCGGCCGATGTGGTCCTCCACTAGCTCGCTGAGCCCGCTCTCGCCGTGGAGGACACCCTCGGGGGTGCCTAGGATGTAATCGCTGTATGGGAGCAGACCGGCGACGTCGGCGGGAGAGTTGGCGGGGACGTCAAGGACGTGCCAGATGTTGGTGACGACCGAGAGGGCGGTCCATTGGAGGGTAAGGCCAAGGGAAGCAGTGTCGGCGGGAACGGGGATGTGGAGCGCTCGAGTTCTTTGACCCTGTTTAAAGAAAAAAGGTGTCAGCATTGCGTGTCAGAAAACTGGCATGTTCATGTTGGTGATATACCTTTGCGCTCCAAAGCCCCAGCTGCACAACACCGCCAGCACAGTTCCGTACTTCTTGGGCGAAGAGCCTCGGGTCAGAGTCGTCCTAGAGCAGAGCTGTGTTAGACCTGTAGCTTCCTGAATCGCCGATTTTTCAAACATACAATCATGCGTCCATTGATACCAACGACAAAGTCAAACCATGGCTCAATGGCCAGGTCTGGGTTGGTGTTTCGAAGCACTTGGAAGCCAAATCCGCCAGGCTGGTTCTCCTTGGACGTGGGCGCATCGCCGTCAAGCCGGGATATGAATCGGTTGAGGGCGTTAAACATGGTTGTCATTGTTGTATGCTATGCTGTGTAGTCGAACGAGTGTTGGGTGTTGGTTTAAAGATTGGTGATCATGCGATCTGGATATTGGATCGTCAAGAGTCAAGATGGAAGTCCACGGTATGAAGCGACCCTGGCATTTACAGCACTCAAGAGCTTCCGTAATGGACCGTGGCACCGTGGACGTTAACGAACGACGGCAGCAAGAGCGAGCCCCACTTCAGCCCAGCGCTCCTGCTGGCGTGGACCTTGATGGTCAAAGCTCCCAATTCCAGGCACACTGTGGGGTTTGCGCAAATCTAGGTGGGGCTCCTGAATTTGGGGAAAAAGACGAGTCCCTGCGACTTACACGGTGCATCAAGACCGCGGCACCTTCCAGGTATCGAGTACTTCTCACATCTTTCTCATGTTCACTTCATAAATCAATTCACAATCCTCTGGTCTTTCCTTCGAACCTGTCCGTGATTCTTCAACCACATCGCAACTGGGGATGAAAACGAGAAGAGAGAGAATCAACTCATTCGTCACTGAACGTCCAGTCCTCAATATCAGCCAGTCGACCATAGCAAATCCAGATACACAGACCAAGATCAACATCATCACAAACAACACAAAACTCAATACCACCAAGCCCATCACGGTCATCAACAGTATGGGTCCCAAACTTCTCAAGAAAGGGGAGAAGTTCCCTCTCGACGAAAATTGTCACCACTACACAAAACTCAGTGAAGTCCCCTGGGACATCCAAAAGTAAGTAACTTCCCTCCTTCACCCTCGTCCATAACACCCACCCACCCAACCCATCCACTCATCCAGAACCTCATCACTAACATCCCCCCCAAAGATACTGGCACCAACGTTTCTCAATCTTCGAATTCTACGCCTACGGCATCCACCTAACCGACTCCGCCTGGTTCGGCGTGACGCCCGAGCCCGTGGCAACACGGATCGCGCGCGATCTCTCCACTCACCCCATCGCCTCGGGAAAGCGCGTATTAATCGACCTCTTCGGCGGCGCCGGAGGCAACGTGATTGCCTTTGCTCTTTCCTCGGGGAGATGGGATCGCATCATTGCCATCGAAAAAGACAGGAGCACGCTGGCTTGCGCCCAGCATAATGCGGAGGTGTATGGTGTGATGGATAAGATTACTTGGGTGCATGGGGATTGTTTTGAGGTTATGAGGAGGTTTTGGGGGGTTCATGGGGGGGAGGGGAGGGGGACGGGGCGAGACGCCGATGAAAAGTCAGAAGAGGACAAGGAGCTGGATGATCTCCTGTCGGAACTCAAGCTAGAAGAGTGTCTAGTCTTTGCTTCGCCGCCGTGGGGCGGCGTCTCGTATCGCGACCAGGAAGTCTTCGATCTTAGCAAGATGGAGCCGTATAACCTGGAGCAGCTGTACAAGGCGTGTTCGTCGATGCCGGAGGAGGAGAAGCAGGAGGAGAAGGAGAGGGAGGGAGGGTCGACGCAGACGCAGACGCAGATTCTGCCGCAAGCGCTGTTCTTGCCTAGGCAAAGCGATTTGAACCAGATTGCGGCGCTGGTGCCGGAGGGTGCTCCCAAGATTGATGTGGTGCAGTATTGTCAGAAGGGGGCGAGCAAGGCGCTGGTGGCTTATTTCCCGGGGAATATCGACGCTTGCGAGGAGGAAATGAAGCGATCTGAGGCCAAGAAACAGTCCGAAGAGGAAAAGGAGCGGAAGAAGAGGAAACAGGATGATGAGCAGGAGCAGACAGTACCAGAGCTCCTCCCCGAGGCTCCGGAGGAGGCACCGGAGGAGGCGTCGATAGTCTATGACGCCCACGACGCTCAAGAAGTCGAGGTAGACACCCCCAAAACGGACAACGCCGAGAAGAGGAAGCGAAAACGAAGAAGACGCTCATCGCACAACAACTAGCAATCACTGCGGCCATGGGAAGGAAAACAGGAATCTACTCCTGGAGTTTTATGGTTAGGTTCGGGAACTGGGTGGCTGATGAAGCCTCGGGATTGGGACAGGATTTTAAGGAACAAGGCATGATATATGTACGGACGTTGGACGAACTGATGTGACAACAGCATACTGGCTGTGAAAGATTTTATTTCTCATTATAATGGCCTTCTTTATCACCATCAGCAGGAGTCAAGGAGACGGGATACGCCGACTCTGTCGATACAAGACGTGCTGTGCAGAACAACCAAGAACAAAATACTCTACCTCTTTACTCAAACCTACTTCCTTTTAACGCTATGTAAAATCATACTCAGTCCCGATTGCCTACTACACTACCACCGCCTACTCTCCGCCCTAGACCTCACCGTCCCCGTCCCCGACCGCGAACTCGACCGACTCCTACTTTCTCTCTCCCTCAAATCTCTCAGTTCTCTCAGTCCCACACCTCCACCACCCCCATACAAATCAACAACCCCCCCATGTCCCAAACTCAAACTCAACCCCGGCCCCCTCCCCCCTCCTCCTCCTCCACCACCACCACTACACGTAGATCCAGCCCTATCCTAAAGAGCCTTCACCACGCTCCGCTCATCAAACAGATCCCTCAACAGCCCATTCACGCACCCTTCCCAATCGACTTCCGTCATCTTATACGTCGTCTCAAACGCAAAGATGCTCAGCTGCCCGAAAAACGGCCGGAGCACCTTGGCGACGAGTTCGTCTTTGCGCTCCATGCCTACTTCGTCGCTTATTTGGCCGGGGAGGTTACCCAGCAGGGGACGGCGGAGGGGTTGACCTACTCCGTCGATTCCATCGGTGGGAGAGAGGAGGGAGGATGGGTCTAGGCCTAAAGCTGCTGCTCCGGACGCGGACACGGAGTGTGAGTGTGAGTGGTGGGCGTGGGGGGTGACGAGCGAGCCGTTGAGTTCCTCGGAGACTTCGTCTACTAACGCCACGGGCTGATAACCGGCTGCGCTGGGGCGGTAGACGGCGTCGATGGTGTCGGTGACGAACAGCCACTCGTGCAGCTGGAAGTCATCCGGCGCCACGCAGACGAGTAAGTCCAAAAGCTTGCAGGCTTGCATGACGGCGGGGTTTCCGTACGTGTCGCTGGGCGCGGAGTGGTCGGGCGCGACGACGGAGGAGATGGCAGCGTGCAGCTCGGCGTTGACGACCGGCCAGAGCGGGGCGAGGTGGATGGCGCTGGTGCGGAGGACGAGGGCGCGCATGACCATGTAGACTTCGGCGCGGGTGGTGGAGGAAGGGGAGGAGGTGGCGGTCGCGCCGAGGAGCTCGACGAGCTTGTCGAGGATGGAGGGCAGTTCGGTGACGAAGTTGTCATCGGTGGTGGCGAGGATGAGGGTGGCGATGCGCCGCAGGTTGAGTTGCGTCTTGCGGTCGGCTTCGAGGCGGGCGGAGGTGGCGCCGACGCCGAAGACGATGCCTGCGGTCGAGGGCGGGGTGATGCGGCCGAGGATTTCGGGGATACGTTCCTTGTCGGCGACGGTCCATTGCTTGAGGAGGGGCAGCCAGTCGGTTTGCACGAGGCTTAGGTTGGAGCTGAAGAAGCGGGAGTCGTTGAAGGCATCCGCAACGTCCTTCTTCCAGGACTTTTGGTTGTTAGGTAGGCGGGATAGTTGATGGAGCAGCACCAGGGTGTTCTTTGATACGGTGTCGGGGAAGAACTTGGACCGCAGCGTTGGGCCGATCACGTTGGCCGAGATGGAGGTGGCGGCTGTGAGGATGCGGTCATTCTCAACGAGGATCTTGGGCAGGTTGGGAACGATATTGGAGAGGATCCCGACGACGTCGTCTGCGCGTTCGAATGGAGTCCGGATGGCTGCAACGGAAACCGTACGAGGGGCCTCATTTGGCTTCTTCTCCGAGAGGAGGAGGTTGGTAGTGGATGATGAGTAACTTGTCGAGGAGTTTTCCACAAAGCTGGTAGGCCGTGTGGTGAAGATGGCCGCTAGAAGACGGAGGAAGAGATCCGCCAGCTCACGACGCATCTTTTTCTGTTCTCCGAAGTTGGTGTTGTCCACCTTCTCGCCCAGGATGGCAGCAAACTCCAATAAACTCGGCAACGCCTGGCGATGAGGCAATGGATTGCCTAGGAGGTCCTTCAAGAAGATCATGCAGTCCTGCCATATTTCATCCATCGCATCATCCTCCAGAGTGCGCGCATAGTCAACCAAGAAAATAACCACGTCTGTATCCTGAAGCTCGATGGTAAGGGTCGACCTCCTTGAAGGATCCAGCGCGCCCGGGTTAGTCCTGCTGTATATAGCGTTGAAAAGCGCCGGGATTGTATGCTGCGGCCGAGATCCGTCCAGTGCAGGCAAGAGATTGAATACTTCGGCAGCCTTAGACGTATCCGAACTATCCAGCGCACCCCTCCATATCCCAATTACTGTTTCTAGGCACTCTAGTGTCTCAGCAGCAAAGAGATGCTCCAAGAGTCTTCGGGCCCGGTTTCTCATCCGTAGAGAAGTGTAGTTGAAAGAAGCGCCCGAAGAGTTGTCTTGCAGGGAGGCATCGCTCCCTTGACCCCAGGACCAAATGGTAAAGCAGATGCGCACCGCATCTTGGAAGGCAAGAAGAACCGTAAGTCGATCGTTAGCTGTGGCACTCCGGGTCTGAGGTGCGTCAGAAGAGAATACACCGGAGACCATGTTGCCGAAAAAGCCTTGAGGCTGGTCTGGGTTCTTGACAACCTGGGCCCTGGCCTCTTCAGCCAGTAGCCTGTCGTGTCCCCTTGCCAGTACCTGCTCAAGGCCGTTCAGTAGGGATATGAGGGTAGTCTCAGGACCAATCTGATTGTGTGTTGGAGGATCGTTAGAGGCTCGGAAGAGCTGCTGTAAGCGGTTGAAGGTGGTGGAAATCTGACTGCAGAGTGTCTCAACCAGCGGGATCAGAACCTGGAAGATCGAATCTGAGTAGAGTGGTAGGCACTCAGCGAGAAAGCTGATCCAGCTATCCAAAACCAGTCGGCTGCTGGGCGCACTGAGTCCAGAAAGGATGCACTTTAGTAGCGTGGGTGGAGGCGGCTGAAGAGCGGATGGTGGTTTCCCTCCGGCCACAGCTCGGAAGGCTTTAGCCGAGTCTACCGAAACACTCGCGGCGCGTTTCTCTGCGGTTGGTGATTCTGGGAGTTCGACAGGTGCTAGCTCACGCAGCTTGAGGGCCGCAAAGACAACGTCCAGAAGCAAGGTCTGTACGTAAGGCTCCGGACCTGAAAGCGACTGGGCGAGCATATCAATGAGAGGGTTCTCAAGGTGCAGTTGTGCTAGGGGTTCAGCATAGGGGTTCACCAGGATAGGGTGCATTACGCCCAATGCTGAGCGATAAAGTTGTGTCACCCTTATCTGGGAGCTTTCATCGTCTAGAGTATTGACGTCTGCCATGCATTGCATGGCAACCTTGAGGAAAAACTCCTGGAAGGTCAGATCATCCTCGGATCCGGCTGATTTGGTTAGTTTTCATGTACAAGACGCCGGAATGGGAGAGTAACATACTAATTTCAGATAATGATGGGAAGTAAGAGTCTGGGCGGATAGTCTTTTTCGCAAGAAACGCCCAGATGCTGTCAGGGATGAAGCGAAAGACGTTGGATAAAGAGCGAAGATAATACACAGCCAGTTCCACATCGTCCTCTTCGGAGAATTTGTGAACTTCTTTTGCTTCAGCCGAAGTTGTTTGGCGCCTCAGACATGATAGCTCGGCGAACTTGGACACGAAAATATTGAAAATTCTGGACACAGGAGTCAGCAAGCTGTGAATCGTAACCCAGAAGGCCTGGGGTCATACTTGTCTATTCCAACCAGGCTGCTAAGCCAACTCTTGACTGTCATGAACAGCTGCGTCCGCTCATCGGTGAGCGCGTCCAACATTAAGAATAATGGGCGGGTAAGCATGACTTCGTAATTATCTATACCACCAAGACGCGGCGGCGCCTTTGCGTCAATGATAGGAGTCTTGGATCCCCGGCGATCGCTTCCAGAAGGGTTATCTTGGAGACTATGCGACCAGAGCACACAGAAGCTCCGTCCGGGGTCAGCAGGACGCTGAGCAAATGTGCCTGAAACATCTTTCTCCAGCATTAGAGAACATATGGCTGCTTCGATGTCGTGATTTGTTGGTGTCAGAGCTGTCTGAAGCAACCAAAGACTCCGGACCGTCTCAACGTGATACTTCGGCTCTGACGATGAGAGAAAGCTCCATGCGTGTCGTACCAAAGGGCTAACCAACTCAGAAAGATCCACATGGGAAATCCGGTCAGCAGAATAAAGGTGGGTAGAAAGGGTTAATAGCGAATAATAGGTGGTAAAGGTAATAAAAGCATCTGATGACAGACACCCGTGAATGGAAGCAAGAAGTTTCTTTGTATCGAGGAACGATCTGTGAGGGGTCTTGGTGAGAAGAAGCAAGAGGACTTTGCTCTTTGCAGCGACAGTCGGGCCGGACTCGCGTTGACTGAAACTCTCACAGTTCAGGTCGCAGGCTTTTTGCAACAAGAGTTCCGCCACATTCTGTGGTACAAATGGGGGAGAGGTGGCCTCCAAGTTTCCTTGCTCGGCGTGGTAGAAGTTCTTGATCTTCTTGAGCAGCTCGACATTGGGTATTCCGGCCAGAATCTTGGACTCGATAGCTTTAGCTTTTGCACTAGTCGGAAACGCCCTTTCTGGTACGAGCTCCAACAAGCTTGCAGCTATTGTTAGAGCCTGGACCAACAAAGTCGTACCGTCTGGTAGGAGAGTGGTGGCATAAGCATCACTCTCCTTTAACTCCTCAATCATGCACAAGATGGAGAGGACCGTGAGCGGGGCATGAATGGTGATCATCTCTTCTTCGCTGACGTTGAAATGGCCGAGAATGAACTTGACAAGGTCAAGCTTGTCGCTACGATCAGTCACTGAGAGTTTGCCCGGACTGATAGCCTGAGCCACGAGGTTGAGCATTTCGCTGTAAATCAACCCGCTCTCGACACCGTCAAAGAAAACACTTGCACTCCGGATCACCTCGGTGAAGTCTGATTTGCTTTCTGCTTTTGCTTTGAAGTCTCGGACACTGTCGACAATGGGAAGGAATACCTCAGGCACAACCAAGCCGCCAATCTCCCACCTGTCCATCAAGGAAAGACAGATACGATATGGTTTCGCTCGGTCTGCCGGATTGTTCCCAACGCTACTAGCCTTGATCATGCTGAGTAGGGCCCGAGTCAGGGGTCGCAACCCAAATTCTTCAAAATAGCTTGTCCTCGACATGAAGTAGGCAGGGGTGCTTGCAGGAGTTGTGGGAGAATCGGGGCCGCCTTCGCCATCGTGTGCGGCTGTCGGCTCGGGGCCAAGGAGCCAAGTCCACAGCCGCCTGTTCAGACTCATATCCCTCCGAGTTGTTACCCCAACGGCGGTCTTCAAGAGGAGTTCCAGGTCGTCGGTCTTGGCCCTGGCTTGCAACACCTTGGAGTGCAACGGAAGGTGGGTGACCAACAAATCGAGAAAACCACGTTGGATAAGGATCTGGTCATCGGCCAAACCAGCGGCAAAGCAGCGAATTAGCAATCCTGGCTCGGGAGACGTTACCAGCTGTACCAACTGGGCGGAAACCTCAGGGTCCAAGCCATTGCGAGTCTCGGTCTTATGGCCCTCTGAATATAAGGCGTGTCCCAGCTCGGGCAAGGCGCGCATAAGGTATGCCAAGGCGCCCGTCCTCCTGCTATGCCCGGTTATTGAAGCCAGAAAGAAACACTGCCAGAAGAAGTCGTCGCCAGAAGAGTGAGTTAGTGTTATTATCTCACTTCCTGGAGGACGGAGGGCGGCCTTGACGCGTTCCATAAGCTTTAATGTACGCTCAAAGTCCTCGCTGGTTTCCTCCTCTAGACCCGGCAGAAGAGCAAGTATGATGGATTTCAGGGCGGGTCGTAGGGATCGTGGGTTGAGATCCAAGAAGTGACGCTCGAGCAGGTCGAGGAAAGGGGTCCGGACAGACAAAGAGGCGAACGAGAGAACCGACGCAAGGCCGGGAAGATAGAGGGGTAGGTCCCGCGACAATCCATCCTTGCCAATGACTGTAAATATGAAGTTGTAGACCTCGAGAGTCTTTTGGTGAACACCGGACGGAAGAGACGGGTTCAAGCATTGTGACAGACGCTTTGCGACGGTAGCCTTGGCGGGGATGGTGTTGATCGTAGACGGTCGAGCTTGTAGGGCCTTGAGGAGGCGGTTGAGGAAGGAAATATAGTCGGCCCATTCTTGGAGGGCTGTATCAAACAGGGAGAGCGCTCGTTCGACGCCGGAAGCGTACTTGCGGTAGTTCTTGTCCTTCGGCGCAACATCGTCTGTTTATCACCGGCCACCTGGTTAGCTACCTGCTAGCTGTACTCTAGTCGAGGTGTTTCCAGGGAGGGAGAGGAATGACATACCATTTCCAAGCTGGTTCCTCCATTGCTTGGGGACCGGAGAATCGCGGCCAGAGCTCTCGGGGGAGATGGACCTCGGCCGGGTGGGATCGAGAGACATGGTAGCGGCTGGTGATGGCGATCTTGGGAGGAGACCTTGAGAGTCTAGGGATTCGAGAACAGGACGTCCCCTGATCTAGGCAGACTGCTATGGGTCATTGCCGTCTCGAGGTGGTCGACGGGAAACGGTGGACGGGATGGGTGTTGAAGTCGCAAAGGTACCCAAACTCCACTAAGGTGTTGTAGCTTCCACTTCCACTGGCACTATCAAACAAACAGTTCCCGTCCCGTTGACGACGTTGAGGTGCAGCGGGCGAGGAGCTGTCGACGCTGTCACTGTGAGGCTACGTTGTTAAGGTGGGCATCTGTAAGACATAGTGGAGCAGCGCTGTTCGTCAGCGCACCACTCCCACCCTGCCGTTGCCTGCACCCGCTAACGGGGTTCCATCCAATCACTGATCTCCCCCACTAACACCCAGCTGCAGGGGCGGCCCGCTATCTTATCGCTAACATTCTTTGGATTCTGGAAGGTTTGCCTGTTGCGATTTGCGACTGACCTCCCCCGGGCGTACAGGGGGATGGAACATACCGCTCTCACTGTCGTCATTCTTCCGGTCGGCGCATCCCGTTTCCCGTCCTTTTGTCTCCTTGCTTCCCTCCAGGTCTCTCATCCCAACTCCTGTTCAGACAAAAAGATCCCCGACATCTCCTTCCCCCATGGAATGGAGTCACGAATAAGCCAGCGGAAAGAGGACACACGCACTAACCACTCCCTCGCCGAATAACCAAAGAGTGAAAAGAGTCCGACAATGCTCAGTTCGACCAGCTCGACATCGGTGAAACTGTCGACGCCGACCTGCCACTGTCATACTCACAACAATGGACCGGGACATTGAAGCCGGAAGCAATGACAGCAACAACATATCCAGACCCTCTCACACTCCCGAAAACAATACCGAAGCCGTCGACCATGTCCCTCCCCTACCACCCCGTCCCAGTCGCAAGTTGTCGGACGATGGCGCATCTGGAGCCCTACACGTAGCGGCCGCTTCCAAGCCCACCACCCAAGTGTCGACCATCGACATCTCTACTTTATCCTTCCCCGATGGGTCGCGCGGCACTTTCTCGACCAGCGCGACGAGCGCGACGAGATCCGTTGCCTCGCCCCAGTCGAGCGCCAGCGGCTATACCTCCCCGCGCACCGACCCGGCCGAGACCGTGAGCGTCGCGAGCTATCCCGCAACCCTCCGTCCACCTGGGGACCTGGCAGATCTTGTCACCGGCGAGTTTAACAGGCGAAGCCGGGCATGGTCTATGCTGAGGACTCAGTCATCTTCTGTGCAGCCCTTCGAGGCCAGCAGGACCGGCGCATGCGACAGCTTGGCCGGATTCGAGAAGGAGTTCGATGATATCCCCGAACTAGGCGAGAAGGGCATCACCGACGAGCAGCGGCTATCACTCTGGAAGTCCAAGATGAAACACTACATGATCCTGTCCTCCGCCGGAAAGCCCATCTGGAGTCGCCACGGCGATACAAGTCTGATCAACTCTTACATGGGCGTCGTACAGACCATCATCTCCTTCTATGAAGGCGCAAAAGACCCCCTACTAGGTTTCACCGCCGGCAATGCTCGCTTCGTCATCAGCACCCAAGGCCCCCTTTACTTCGTGGCCATCAGCAGACTAGGCGAGAGCGACGCCCAGCTTCGAAGTCAACTAGACGCTTTATACATGCAGATCCTGTCCACCCTCACGCTTCCGACACTCAAGAACATCTTCGTGCACCGTCCCTCTACCGACCTTCGAAAGCCACTAGAAGGAACCGAATCCCTCCTCTCCTCTCTAGCCGATTCCTTCACCAAGGGCTCCCCCTCCGCCCTCCTCGGCGCTCTCGAGTGTCTAAGACTGCGCAAATCCCACCGCGCCACCATCAACAACGCCTTCCTCAAGTGCCGCAGCGACAAGCTTCTCTACGGCCTGATCGTAGCAGGCGGCAAGCTCGTCAGCGTGATCCGGCCGCGCAAACACTCGCTCCACCCGAGCGATCTCCAGCTAATTTTTAACATGCTCTTCGAATCCGGCGGCATCCGCGCCGGCGGCGGCGAGAACTGGGTACCGCTGTGTCTACCGGCTTTCAACAACCGCGGCTACCTCTATATGTACGTGAGCTTCTTTGACTCGGTAGACACGGCTGCGGCGGCGGCAGCGGAAGAAAACAACAACAGCAACAACCCAGAACAACCACAACCACCACCACCACCACCAAAACCAGCGAGTTCACCAGACGAAGAAATCGCCATAATCCTCATCTCCGCCGACAAAGAATCCTTTTTCGAACTCAAATCCATGCGCGACAAACTCGCCCTCCAACTAGCCAAGAACGGTTCTTTGCAACTCATCCAATCCGCAGCCCGTCAAGGCCGGCCCCGTATCGAGACCATTTTAAACCTCAACACCCCATCCGGGACTGGCACAGAAGGAGGACAAACGGGCCAAGGAGGCCAACTAAGCCACTTCCTCTATAAATCCCGCGCAAACGTCCAATTCTGCCAATCCAACCTCTCTCCCACCTTCGAGTCTCCTCCCCCTCCCAGGTCATCCCCATCCGAAAAGGACTCGGTGTCATCCCAGAGGAAAACAGAAAAACTAGTCTCCCGCCGCCGCCTAATGACACTCTACCACCACTTACACGCCTCCATCCACGCCAAGCACTCGCACCTGAAAGTCCTGCACCTAGTCAGCGAGGACGCGGCGAGCCTGGCTTGGATCACGCCCGTGTTCGAGTTCTACTGCGTGGCGGGGCCGAATATGTCGAGTGGGGTAATGACGCAGTGCGCGAATAAGGTGGTGCAGTGGGCGAAGAGGGAGGAGGAGCGGTTGTTTATTATTGGGGGTGGGGTGTTTTGATATGATTTACGGGGAAGCATTGGGTAGCATAATGAGTTTTCTTTTGGGTTTGGTTGCGTGGGTGTGTTTTGGCATGTTAACTACAAGTTTGCTTTTTTGGTTCTGGTCATTTAGGGAGATACCACACACATATATCGGTTGTTCTTTCGTATAGGTTGTTAAGCATAATTCATTACTCTTTAGTCTGCCATAAGGTTTTCCGGTATTATACTCGACTGTCTGATACTCTTAGCTCGTTGCTCATCTGTTTCCCTTCAGCCTTGATACAAAACTGCATGGGCAGACATGAACCACAGATGTATTAACACCTCTCAAGTCGCACTACCTCTGTCTCATGGACAAGTGGACACTGTTACCTAGTCCCTGAACCCAAGTGTATATCTGACTCCCTGGTCTGCCATAACCCAATGCCTATCTCCCCATAGTGCCGTTCATGGGATCATCTTGGTCCGACATGGTGTTGTTAAAGGCTTCATCCCTCCTTGAAAAGCAGATGTAGTGAAGAGTATCCGGCTAAAGCCATCGACATCATAACCTATTAAAAACATGAAACCATTAACATCATAGAGCCATTGGTCTTCCCTCTCTGGAAGCATTTCCATCTCTCAATCCGAAGGCATACAAAAACCTAAGAGAACTGCACAAAAGTGCCCGAAACACACAACTCAACCCCATCATGCAAAGCCGCGGAATGAGAATCCGACTTCTCACCTTCCGTTCACCATGCCGCCCAGTCAGTCCTCTGACTCCAGCTTAATGGAGTGTCGACGCTTTACCAACCCATCATCAAATCCTTTCCGTCCTTCTTGTCCTTCTCGTCCTTCTTGTCCTTCTTGTCCTTCTCGTCCTTCTCGTCCTTCTCGTCCTTCTCGTCCTTCTCGTCCTTCTCGTCCTTCTTGTCCTTCTCGTCCTTCTCGTCCTTTCCGTTGTCAGAGCCATTGGCGACGGAACTTGCTCGTTCAATGTCGGAGGAACCATAAGTAGTGGCAACGGAACTTGTTCTTTCGACGTCGGGGTCCAAACCAGCAGTGACACGCTCCCACCCTTCGCCAGGGGCAATCTTCAAGCGACCACCACCACCACCACCACTGGACTCGGGAGCTGTCTTCTTTTCAGGGGTGAGTGGCATGAAAGCATTAGAGTTATCGCTTGTGCTGGGTGTGGGAAGTGGCATCCTTCTAGCCGCTTCCAGCAATAACTCGATAGAGTCTCTTGCAACCTTGCTACTTGTGAAACCATCGATGGGCTTTCCGTTGAGCGCTTCATTAGGGCTGCAGGTGGAGGAACCACAAGTCCCACACGGACACGAAGAAGTGAAACCGTAAGTGCCGGGTGTTGGTTCTTCAGCGGTGAGTTCCATGTAAGTGACGGGAATCTCTTTTTGTTCTCCCTGGTGTTTTCCTCGGTGTTTTCCTCGGTGTTTTCCTTCCGCAGGATACAAGTAATCGTCGCAGTTGTCCGGCATAGGATGAAAGCCGTTAGTGTCATTATTCCGGGCAGACTCAAGGTCGGAAGAGTCCTTCTGGTTCTCACCAGAGGGGGCAGAGACATCTAAGTCATCGAGGTCGTCGATACCGCAATCATCTGGATATTGAGGAGCCATGCTTCCCTCAGATGAATATTTGTCGACGCTTCCAAAATCACCCAGAGCGAGTCCTGTGGGTTGCCGCAGGGGGCCAAATTCAGATGGGCCGTTCAGGGCATTATGGATGGACTCGTAGTACTGTAGACCACAATCTTCGGAAACGCACAAGGGGAGTCGAGTCGTGCGCCAGTTTTGCTCCCAGAGAGGGTCTTTAGCGTTCATGCTCTCCACCCATCTGCAAATCCCGACGACGC
This sequence comes from Neurospora sp. CHS-2018a, assembly GCA_009802275.1. NCBI lineage: Eukaryota > Fungi > Ascomycota > Sordariomycetes > Sordariales > Sordariaceae > Neurospora > Neurospora sp. CHS-2018a. The sequence continues at coordinate 1,146,218 of RAKG01000001.1, read as the reverse complement.
TGTGTCCGTTTTCACTCGCCAGCTGTCTTGCTGTGAGCACCAAGTCGATCTCCTCGGCCGTATAAAGACACACTTCCTTTTTCTCCTCGTTTGAAGGTGTAGAATTATCGTGGGGCAAGTCGTTGGCACTCTTAGTTGCCGCCAAAGCGCTTCTCATTATGGACTCAAGGAGCTTTCCCCAATACGCGCACAGAAGGCTGAGTAAGAAGACGGGATCGAGGTGTAGCTCCACTCCGGTACGAAGTTTTCCGCGGATAAGTTTCGGGGAATCCGTGGAAAGACGTCTCAAGAGCAAACGAACGAGATCAGCATTTCTTCTTTGGAAGGCTTGACGGAGTTCCTACCTGATCGTGGGAGCTTCTCGGTAATGAACATCGAGGAGTAGAAGACCGAGGACAAAGATGTGGGCGGGCCAGAAGAAGAGTGCGAGAAGTGGCTGGACGTCTGAGCAGTCAAAAGTAAAGAGAAGGAAGCGGTGGATGAGCGCGCGAGCAATGAATACAGTGCTCCATGATGAACCAGGTGGTTTTTTGTCCTCTCGTCTGGTCTCGGTCTGCACTGGGGCACTGCTCTTATCTGTGTCACCCAGTGTCGAGGATGAAGAATGATGGAAATCGGCGACCTAAAGTATGGCAAGTTAATCCAGATGTCGAAACGTGTGTGGCAGGCGATCTGGAAGCGAGTGTCCTCTGGACTTACCGAGCCCATCGCTGCGGTCTGACCTTGGGGATCAGACAATGAAGAAGTCGACGTTATCTATCAGATATGATTTTCTTCGTGCCGTTGCTTTGGGAGCGAGAGGTGTCATAGAAGATGGGAACGTCGGAGGAAGCTCACACACGAAGATTGAAAAAATCGAAGGGCCGAGAAAGTGAAGAGTCAGAGATTTTTATAACTGAGGAGAACATGTCCGCATGCTCGATGATGCGGCCCTGCTTACCACTGCTGCTGCTCAAACCGGAAAGTCTCAACAACGGGTGCATGGTGGTTCCCCAAGACAGCGCAATGTTCCTACCTCGAAGTTAGGTATGGGAACTTAACTGTACCATAGAAGAGGTCCTTCTTTCCTCTAAACTTCGCCAAGAGAGTGGAATTGCCCCCAAATAGTCTAGGCCTAGGAAGCTTCCAAACGAGAGTTCAGAAGGAAAGATCGAACCTGTAGGTATTTCGGTTTTTCCAGTCCTATGGCCATGGTGCCTGTGCATGACACCGCTATGGCCCGGTCCACAACATTGCTGAGCGACGATGCGGTACCCAACTGTAGGTATGTTGATGTCATCAGAAAGGCATGCTCGTACTCGACAAAACTAGAAACTGCTTCTTGAGAGTTTTCGGGGTTTGGCGAGGATTTATACCGAGTCGATATTTAAGTAGCTGACTCCATTTCCTTTACCGACTGGCCGTGCGATGCTCGAGATGGAAAAGTCTAGTAGAGGGCTCGACGATAACCCAGCTGGTTGACCACTAACCGACAAAAGGTCGTATAACCCGTGGTCAATAGCTCCCACGACTTTTCAAGATGATGGATACCAAAAGTATCATGAACAACCTTTGCAAATTGGGGTATCATACTAACCAAAAACCAACCTCTAACCTCCCAATCCATCCCACAATCTTCCCATATTCTCCAGCCCCCTCATCTTCTTCTACTCTTCCTCCTCTCCCACCCCCCTCAAAACCCAAAACCTACAACCCATACCTAACCAAACACTCCTCCCTATGCGCCTCCAAACACTCCAACGCACAAACCCTCGCCCCACACTTGATGCACTTCACCCGTCCCCAATACCCACACACCTCGCAAAACCTGCGAACCGGGTACCTGCCCTCCTCCTCCTCGGTCCACTGCGCCCGCGCCTCCAGGTAGCTCAGCGGCGGAGCCGTCATCAGCGCCCGAAGCTCCTCGTCCGTGGGAAAGGGAGGGACGCGCGAGATCAGCAAGGGGTCGTCGTCGCCTGGGTGGGGAGTGGGTGGAGGTCGGTGGTAGGCGGGTAGGATGGTGCCGTCTGGAGGGTAGGATTGGGGTTTTGTTGGTTCTGGTGTTGTTGCTGCTGCTGTCGATGTGGGCTCGAGGGATGATGAGGTAGAGGGGCGTGGTGGGAGTGGTTCTGAGGAGTCTAGGGCGGTGGCTTCTGCTGTGGTTTCTGGGGCGTCGGTCATCTCTACGTCGTCGTCGTCATCGCTGGGTTTTGGTTGTGGTTGCGTCTTGGACCTTTTGTTGGATCCGCCCTTCTCTTCTTTTGCTGCTGCTGCGGCCGCCGTCGCCGCCGCCCTCTTGGAAGCGGCTGAAGAGCGTTTGTTTGTACTTGCGGTAGTGATAGTCGATGGAGCTGGCGAGTTCCTCGCTGTTGTTGTCGGCGTTGGTTTATTTACTTGGGCTGCGAGCTGGGGGTTGCTCTCGGCCAGCGCCAGGAAGGCTTGATAGTCGTCCAAGTGGTTCGCAAAGGTTTTTTGTGATTGTAGGATCTTGCGCACGTTCGGTGTGTGTTTGTTTTGGGCTATCCAACAACATGCCATGTCAGTTCCGTGATCTCTTCTGAAAACAATGTTTAGACGATTGCGCACCTCTTGTCCCACCCGCCTTGGGCGGTATAGGAATCTGCGCATCCCTTTGTGAATCTTTGTCCAGCGCCTCGAGATCTTTCCGAATCTTCGCATCTTGTCTGGCAGTAAGATCGGGAGCGCCGACATTGGCCTTATCTCGCGCAGCACGTTTTCGGTTCAGAGGTTGTAGGGCGGCGGCCGCGGCGGGCGTAAGGCCGGTATCTGGGACGTAGGCCCATCCTGGGGCGTTTTTAGTCTTTTGACTGGCGACTTCGATGACGCCGAAGTTGTTCATGGTGTTTGTGTGTGGGTAGGGCGTTAGGGAGATGCGAAATCGGGTGTGTCGCAAGATCGGTGAGGTGGGATGACAGAAATCTAATGGTGATGTAAGAGGGAAGTTTGGATTGGGGAAGTTTTAGATGGGCCGAACCGCGTGGCGCGTTTACCGTGCTAGGCCGGGGTCCGGGGTCGCTGTAAAACGGCGCGAGATCACCGGATCTGCCAAAGCTACCCCTGAATGTCCGCTCTAGCGCAGGGTCACCCAGTCTACGAGTCTACGCCGGAAAGCCAATGGGAGAGCTCATCGAAGCTTCACTTGTTTGACAGCTCTTGTGAAGCTCTTGTAGCTCAGGAAATTGAGAAGAGTCGTTATCATGGTTACTGATTTTAACACTCTTAGACTTTTCCAGCACTAAGTGTCCTGGTACCAATGATAAGAAACCCCCTTCATTGTGAATCCCAATTTTTTGCTTCAAAGCACCGAAATCTGATATACAGCGAAAACCTCCAACTGCCACCAGGGCACGCTCTCCTCCAGTTTCGAACCATGAAATGACTTCCACTTCTCACTTCAGTTTTTGATATCAATAAACCCCATCCCGTACGCATCCTCGGCTCGAATTTTCTTTTCCACGTCACAGTCGACTATGCGCCATATCGTCAAGTTCCCATGTTTCCCATTCTTCATCCCTCAGATATCGATTACTTCCTCTTCCTCTCCATCACCTCCATCTTCTCCTCCAGAGTAACGAGATGCTTGCCCAGCCTGTCGACAGCATTCTGGAGAGCCTGTATTTCCCGAATGTCAGCACTGTTTCTCTCGTCTGATTGGATCTTGTATGTTTCCACCTACGTAGATATCATCCGTCAAAAGCTCGTTCGAGGCCTTATACTCTTGGAGCGCATAGTAGTAGACGGCACCGCCGGCGAGAGTGCAACCGAAGAAGAAGCCGAAGAGCCTGTATTATCGGATGTGCGTTAGCAGAGCTCGGTCGAAAACCCATTCCCCTTCCTATCGTTTCTGCCAGCCCCCTTGCCAGCTGCCTCTTTCGCCTGTTGTCACAACCGTGCAGTCCCCCATCGCAACCCCCATCCTGTCGCATCCCGCTAGACACTGATTCCCTTTCATGACATCCTCCTCCTCCTCCTCCTCCTCCTTCTCCCACCAACCGCGGGTCACTTCCCTAACCTTGCCCTTCCTTCGTCGCTTCGTCCCTCATCCCCCGATTCACTGACCACCCTGCTCACCCATTACGCAACCTTCCGTCGCCCACCGCATCAAGTCCCCAAGCCCAATCCAACCCGAATCCGAATGCGCAAACAAAAGGACAAGATAACTCACCCCCCACGAAAAGCACCAACGGGCTTCCTAGCAGGCAACGGCGGCGCCACGCCCGCGCCGGGCACTCCAGCGCTGGTAGTCGTAGCGACGGACTCGAACCTCCGCGCTGATGTCTGGAAGCCGCGGCGGAAGGCGGTAGATAGGAGTCTGGAGGCCATTGTGTATTTTGTGTGTTGTGTGTTTTTGTTCGTGCGATTACGATTGCGCTTTGCGACTGTGATTGCGACTGGCTTCGTTCGGTCGTAAATGTTCGTTGCGATAGTCGGGATCGGCAATTGAAATTCGGGTATCGGTCGATTTGTTTGATTCGTTTGTGGAAAAGTAACCTATGTTCGGGAGATGCAACGGCGATGTTAAAGCGACGGCGGTTGCGAATGAAGCTTGGGGGAAAACTTGAAGCTGGGCTGCTAGAAACCCGAACCAACGAACCGGGGAAACGACGTCAGGTCAGTATCGCCAGACGGGGCGCGCCCCGCGGGAACGGCCAACGGTCGTGACGGCACGACAGGGATCTTGAGTGGTGGGTGCAATTGAGCCAATCAGTGCGAGGGAAACAATTGGGCGGGGTGCGGAGGCAGAATGTCAATCGGCTTGATACGGTGGACGTGTCCTTGCCGTGAGAACTGATAAGGATCGCGATAAGGCCCTCAAGGTGCAAGACAAAGAGAAACAAAGGAAACAACAACATTCGTCGAAGCATCACGAAGAACAGATGATGGCTGGACTGGATCTTGTGCGTTTTTTTGTAGATTCCGCTAATAACTGATAGACTATATTGAATGCCCTTACAAACATGCCTTTTGGTATCTTACTCCCAGATTCGTATAAGGTCGCTTTTTCCCGAAAATTGCTACTGTTGCCCAACGAAAGGCCATGTTCCCAGTGAAACCCATAAATGATGATGCTATTAAATACTTAATGTCTGCTCGACTGAAACCCTTTAGAGCTCGTCGTGGCTGGTCTCCTTGGCGGGCTCCTCGACGGTGCCAGTCTCGGTGGAGGAACCAGACTCGGCGGAAGCGGCAACGGACTCCTCAGCCTCATCGGAGGGAGCAGCCTTGTACTTGCCGTTCTCGGAGATGAACTTGATCAAGTCCTCAACGGTGCGGGAGCCAGAGTACTCAACGGGCTTGTCCTTGGCACCGGCAGCGTAGAGCTTGATGGTGGGGAAGCCCTGGATCTCATCGGGAACGTCGTTCTGGGTAGCATCAACCTTGGCAATGACAACCTTGTCCTTGAACCCGGAGTTGGCATAGAGGGTAGCAAGCTCATCGTACTTGGGAGCGAGAGCCTTGCAGTGACCGCACCAGGGAGCGTAGAACTCAATGAGGACATCCTTGGTATCATCAAGGACAATGTCGTTGTAGCTCTTGGCGACGACGACGGTGACGGGGCCCTCCTGGGTCTCGGGGATGGGCTCAGACTTGATGGAAGGCTCAACCTTGCCAGCAACGAAGTCGTCAACGAACTGCTTGATGGAGTCGGCGGTGATCTCCTTCTCCTGGTCGAAGGGGAACTTCTGGTTCTTGGTGGTCTCCTGGATGGCGAAAGCGGGGAACTTGTCGGTCTTGAGGTTCAGGTTGCCAGCGTGAGCACCGAAAGCCTTGGCGTCAATGGTAGCGAAGTTGATAACACCACGCTGGGCCTCAGCGATGGACTTAAGGGCCTCGCTAAGCTCCTTGCGCTCCTCGGGAGTCTCGGCGAAGATATAGGCGAGGGGAATGCCAGCGGACATGTAGCCGGCATAGGTGTCGGGGCCAACCTCACCGATGAGGGGGGTGGAGGCGGTCTTGGCGAACTTCTCAATGGCCTCGGCGTCGAACTTCTCGGTGAAGACGGCCTTGCCCTCGTCGAAGTCCTTGTAGAGGACGATGGCAGGGGCGGTGACACCCTCAGCCTCGGCGAGAGCGGCATCGCTGCTGGCACCGAAGGGGTACTCGTCGCGGAGCTTATCGGCGACCTTGGAGAAGGTCTCGTTGGAGGCCTTGTCAGCAGCGTCGAAGTAGGCGACAATGACAACCTTGTCGGCCTTCTTGAACTCCTCAATGTTGTCCTTGGTGAGGTCAGAGACGGAGGGAAGGGACTGCTTGATCATGTAGGAGGTGATGGCAGCAGCCTTGCGCTGGCCCTTGTAGGGGGAGACGATCTCGAGGCCACGGAAGACCTTGAGGGTAGGGTAACCCTCAACGCCGTGCTGCTGGCACAACTCGGACTCCTCAGTGCAATCGATCTTAGCGAGCTTGATGTTCTTCTCCTTGAGGGTAGTAGCAGCCTCCTCGTACTCGGGGGCAAGGGCCTTGCAGTGGCCGCACCAAGGGGCGAAGACTGAAGAGCAAGACTGTTAGCAAGAGCTACATAAGAAGCTGAAATCAAGGGAAGCTTACATTCAGCAAGAACAATGTCGTTGGTCTTGACGAAGTCATCGAAGGTGTCCTTCTTCAACTGGATAACATCGGAGGCAGTGGCCACGGCGGCGGCCGCGAGAAGCCCGAGGGCGAACTTGGTAGGGGCGTGCATGTTTACGTTTCCCGGCTGTCTGGGGAAGCGGAGTTAGTTGGAAGTTGGTATATAGAGGATGATGCTTGGAGATTGTTGATTCCCAAAGCCGGCTTCTTGGGGGTTTTATAGTGGAACAGGAAGGACGGACGGGAGCACGGAGGTGAATGGGTTGTTCAACGGGAAGGACGTAGCTCTGGCGGGGCCGCAGCAAACGTGGGTAGTGGATACCACTTACTCTGGGCTACCTATTTAAAGGCAGAAAAGGGGCCTGGGATATGGGAAGAACTGGGACCGGTGACTGGGAGAAGTTGAATAAGATGGAAAATGTCCCGGAAGCAGAGATGGAGGCAGGCGGTGGTGAAGGCGAGAAGGGGGATCTGCCTTTTAATGTCTTATCTCCAGCCCGTGTTTATAAGCCAGGTTGCTTTCTGTCGGTCGAGTGAACAGGTGTCTTCTCCGCCACTACGAAAATGGTACACGCCAGTGGTCAATCAGCCTTGGAGCCTGCTGAGTGGTCAGTGGCCGCATGGAATGGCACTGCAGGGCGCCAGGGTCAATGAGCTCGCTCGCGGGGCCGGCGGCTGATCCCTAGAGGTAGCTAACCCCGCCGCGAGGGGGAGAACCACTGTCAACGAGGATGAAAGGGATCCGATGCCAGGGGCGGCGACTTTGTTACTATTCAAACCTGGAAACAGGTGGCATTTTGCTGTTTGTTGGTTTCATATCGGATCATCAGTTGTTTACCCATCTTTGTCGCAATGTGTGGAAGGAAAGTAAACATCATGGAACTCGGGATCACAAAGTAAACATTCACATGCTGAACCTTCCTCCACCACCTTCTCTGGAAACAGCTGGCCACCGTTTCCTCGATATCAATCCCATCCTTCCGTGCTTGCACCAGAACCCCTTTACATATTTCCGCCCCGTAGACCCGTAACGACCACATCACTGGGGTTCCATCAAAAGGGAATGGACAGCTTTGAATCGGGATAGCTTTCCCCGCAAGCCAAGAAGCACCATTTCTGTGCCGCCTGCCGTAACGCCGTCCCTTCAGGGTCTCAGGGACCGAAACTCCACTGGATGGCAGTACGGGACCGTATCCGTGGTGCAGTGCTTCCGTCTTCCCCATCGGGCAATTTGAACAACATCTTGCCACGAGTCCATATCGATTGCAGCCATTTCATGTGAGGTGTGCGCTGCGAGCGGTGCCTTTTTGATGAGCTGACGAGCYTGATCAGCTGAACTGGGAGGATCTGAGTCTTGTGTATAAATCCAGCAAGATCCCACCTCGCTATCTTGTCAGCTTCGGATTTCCTCGGGAGAACTTTGCTGCCGTTCCCAAGTCAGCACTCAAAGTGGCTGGAATGTGTATTCGAGCGCAATTACACAGTACGTTCGGAAGAAATACGACCATGTTCGGGTATTGTCGTCGTTGCCATGACAATTGCACGTGCAGAAAGACCGTTGGGGTGGCTGATGCTGGCACCGTTCAGGTCGGTGAACTGACCAGGTCGCCAGACCTATGTACTCTACCTGGATCAGTAAGGCCTAGCCTTAGTCCGAGAGCTTATATGCTACGGTGCGCTGACATCGAGCAGATATCAGCATGACGTTTGATGCTTCAGATCAGGACCAAGAACGGTGCCATGAGTGGTTACGCGAGCTCTGTTATTGTCTTGATGTATCAACAGCCTGTTTTTATTGGTATTCGATGGAGTTGCGATGCGCCGGCTGTTGCTGTGGCTCTACGAAGGAAAACAGAATACAGCGATGGTGATGGATGAACATCGTTGGAAGGATGCGATCTTGCAGGCAAGTGCTTACATCTGTGTTCGAATTCCATCATATGTCGAGACAGAAAGACGAGTGTCTCTTGCTCGGGAGGAGATTTAAAAGACAGGTCGCATGGAAGCATACAAGAATATTAAAGGAAGGCCGTATTCTTCAGTGGTGTCATCGACTCCAGTGAGTTGGACTCTTCATATGGACCAGCGAGATCGAGCGGCTGGGAAACAAAGGAAGGGATGAACGGGATTCTCGAAGATGGAGAGGCCAGGACCAGTGGTGGCCGGGAACACTGGGTTTGGAGTCGGTCCCTGGGGGATTGGAATGGGCTCCGAACATCGTGTCGTCCCTTCCTCCCTTGTCTTAAGTCTGGTGTCTTCAATGGCATCCCGTTCATTCATACGGCAGGCGCGGGACTTCAAACCGACCACGGCAGCGAATGGAAATGCAACAACACCTACCCGGGTGACCTATGTGCTTTCCTTCACTGAGCAACCCGACACCAAACACAGAATCGAGCTTCAGACGAAATCTCTTCCATAGCCATCTTCCGCCTACCACCGCCGACTTTTCCATCCACCAACTACACAGCCATCAAGTCTCCAGTCCCCCGATGGACCTGGAGATGGCGACGACAACAACACCCACCCGAATCTCGAGGCTTTCCGGTCGTCTCTAGAGACACCAAGTCGCGTCGTTGCTTGGTTTCCTTGGTTGGGTGGTTTTTGGGGCTTCCAGCAAAATCGAGGAGGCAACAGCTTTATCCCTTTTTGGGGTGTTGGTGCAACAGTTAAACAGCCAGCACTCATCTTCCAATTGGATACGAAATCATCTGCTCGGGGTCGCTAATCCTACTCGTTCTCATGGACCAGGTGCGGACGGCAAGACGTGCTGCCAGCCATGGCACTCTCGGTCGCAAGTATGCTGCGGATGCTGGCAGGAATCCTGGGATCCCTTCACCTCACGCCTTCTCTCGACCCCGGAGAAGTCTTAACGGGAACGCAGGCATCTTGCCATCGCCAGGACCGCTCGAGAGTATGCTGAGGACAACAACAGAGACTGGAGATATTGGCTTGTTCTCTATCAGGCCAGTCAGGTCAATTTCCGCTCTCAACATCCCGTGTCCTCCCACGCCCAGCCGCCATGGACCGGCGAAATCAAATTCCACGCCTCGCTTGACAGCCCCAGTACGAGCCAGGACCCCCTTGAGCAACATAATTCCGACAAGACCTTCGACCAGCGACAGCTTTGATACCCACAGCAGCCTTAGAGACGATCGAAGATGTCTTCCATCGTACCGAGATACCGCTTCAGAGATCATCTCAATGTATGCCTCTGACAGTCAACGATCTGCCCATAGCCCATTCTCGCCTAGATACAACGATGACCAGCGGTCGTTTTCCATGACGAGCTACAGTTCTCGGCCGTTACCCAACAAGTCATCAACCGGGACCATGCAGAGCCAGGCCAGCGGTCCGGCTCTACAGAGACCTCGCTCACCTTTCCCATACCCAACCAGGCTTAAGCGCCCGGGAGTACGACCATCTTCTCCCGCCGTGACAGAGAATGGCGCTGTGGACTACAGTAGGATGGTCGAGATCGATCGTGTCTCTCAGGTTCGTTACCTTCCCCGTCTACTATACGGAGTTCTACTAACACCTCCAGCGAACCATCCATGGTTCGTATAAGCCCATGTACGCTCAATATGGTCGCAGACCAGGACCCGCGATGTCCCGACTCCATCCATATGGATCCGTTTCGTCCCTCTCAAGCCACAATTCTAGGCCGGGTCCTGGACATTATGATAGGACGAATTCGAGTGGCTCCTCTGTCTGGGGTCCAGGACTTCGCAGGCAGCTTGATATGGAATCATCAGACCAGAGTACAAGGACTCCAAGTTTGACTTCGATCGTCGATATGTACCGCTCGCCTTCAGGAACTTCATCCGACTTGAGATACGGGTCTCATCGACCGCCCAACCCAACATTTTATTACGACTACTCGGAGGACTTTGATACTTTTCCAGACGGTAATCCCGCATGGACTGGACCTTTGGCGCCGGTTCCAACTCGAGCACCCAACATGCACAGAGCGAGGATACTAAGTGATGGTAGTGTTGGTCCCTTCCTCGATATGAACCGCTATCCTCCCCCGGATGACGCCTACCAGAGTCCTCAATATTACTCTGCGGGAACAAAGACCATGAAGACCCAGGAGTCGAACATTACCCCTGACTCGATTGAGGAAAATGAAGGTGAAGAAGGTTCATTCGATTTCCCTGATAACGAACCACCCAGCGGTTCCATGGTAGGAAGGAAAGATGTTAACGGAGCCACCAATGTGTCGTCTCCGCAGGCTGCAACTATGCCCATTACCGGAAAGAGAAAGAGTTGTCACTATAGTGACGCTAGTGACTCAGAGAAAACGGACGATCTCGCAGTGGCAATAGCAGAGAGTCCAGACGAACAATCGAAGTCTGATGTCAAGCAAGTAACGGTGCATGATAAGAGCGATGGCCCGGAAAAAGACGAAGATGACAACCAAAGGGCAAGCTTTGGCAACAATACGATCCACGTACCTCAAGCAGAAGATCCCTTGTCAGCGAGAACCTCCCTCTATAGATCGAATTCGGAACCCCTCGATAAGCGTCAATCGTTCCGCTTGAACGCAGGGGAAAGAGTTCCGTCAACATTCAGTGGTTACTTGCGACGGAGCAAGTTCTTCTCGATAGAGCCGGGCCTATCTGATCTTGCGTCTCTCGTAGATTATCTCGACGTTGCTGCAAAATCAGCTTCTGAAGATGATTACCTGCCAAAACCGAATCTGACCACGGACTTCCCAAACTTGTCTGCAGAGCCTGGGGACCGGATGTCGGCAGTTCAGTTACCACCAGACTCCCAGGACAACCAAGGCGAACAAGACCAAGCTCCTGGTTTTAAAGAGTGTCTTAAAACCGAAAGTCCTAAATCCTTTACACATAAAAGGAAGCTCGCTCTGCCCAGGATTAGGACTAGTGGATTTTCGATGCCATTCTCCCCAGATACTCCTTGCACCACCAGTCGGTCAGAGCCCGTTATATTGCAGCCTTTACCAGTTTCGCCAGCCAAAAGGCTTCGACTGCAAAACAGCGTCCCAAAGCTCATGAAAGCATTGCCAGATCTGCCGTCCAGTCCGGCTAGAAGTGAGCCTTGCCTTTACAGCGCTTCACGTGGCACACGGGGAGTTCCGAAACGTTCCTCACCATCGATCCGCCCAGGTATGCCCTTTGAAAGCTATCAGGAGTATGCACAAACGCCTAGTTGTGATGTCAAGACGACAATGGCGAGGGCAGCTGATAGTGAAGATGCCACGGTCCTCGAGAAAGACTTTCTCTCACGAGACTCAGTTAGCAACAGCATGAAGCTGAAAGTTTCCAGAGCTGCCATGATTAGAGCACAAGAGGAGTTGAAGAAACTTCAGAAACCTATGCTCGTAAAGACCGCAACACTGGATCTGACAACCCCAGCAGAAATTTCGGCGTTCTCTTTTCAGAAGGGATGTGGCCCGACTATGTTAGATACCGTCAGTGTTTCTGACAGGCACGGAGTAGGCTGCGGAACTTGCACAGAAGAAAAAGCCTTTATCCTCGCATCTGCAGCTTCAACTCCTGTCACAGCGTCTTCGCGGCTGCCAGGGCAACAAGCCGCAAAGAATTATGTGGCAGGTTCCCGGTCAGTCAAGACTATCCGTCCACTCTCACCTTGCGGAATACGGAGTTCATTCTCTGTCAGCGACCGACACCCGCGTCTACCCAAGAGAACACTATCCCGTATCCGAGAACGGCTCGCCCAACCCAGATCACGATCGACCGAGCCTCTCACATCAAATGGCCGCAGCAAAGAAGTTTGTGATCACATCTGTCCGGCTTCACCAGTCACAACCAGCTATATCAGACAGAAAGATACATTGACGAGTACTGCCTTGCCGGTAACTGATGGAGCGTCAAGTGACACTACGAGGCCACAGTCCAGAGGTTTCAGGAAATGCATGTGTAAGTGGATGAGGTCAGCAAGGCAGGCTTTTCTGGTGGCATGCACTGGTTCAACGAACCCCTGATGGATGTACTTGTGCAACAAGCCGGCTCAAGGCCCGGTCTATGGCTGTCTCAATCTTTCAAAGTTTATTTCGGGAGAGGGTATGCAGTTGCTTTCGCAGTCGCATAGCCTTTCTCCCTGATTAAAAGTTCTACAATGTCTTATTCCACCCATCTTTATGTTAGCAGTTGGGAGATTGGAGTTACTGTAGAGAAGCGATTGTATGTTTAGAATATGGCTAGAGATATCCATGACTCCAAAACAATGGCCCTTGGGCAGATGGCCGATTATGTTTTTGATTGTGACTTTCATGTTGCGCTTTGATCGTAATATTTGGCATCCTTTTCACGATCTTCTCCTGTTATAAACTCGGACTGGAGACATAACAGCCGTGATGAAGATTCTCTACGATTTAACAGTGTATTGGTGGGAGCAAAATAAATAAAGGTATGCAGTTATTTTTCTGTTCAAGGTAGCTGTCAAAGGGACTGAGAATCCATTACTCTGCCAGGTTGGGAGGCGTCACCTCAAGATATCAATTCGATCAGGACTAAAGACTCTGGACTAAGTACTGAGCCGCATACGCGCATTGAAAATCAATATAAGAAGAGAAAACGCCATGTCAAGTCACATCATACGCAAAGACTTTGTGTAACTGAGATTTGGCACTCCTGTAACGTAGCGGCACAGCAGCCGAACAATATCCCTATATGGTTCAAGATGATTTCCTTCCCGTCCAGGTTGTCAATGTCAATGTCAGTGTTATGGTTATCCGACTTCACCGACATGATCTAAGACCCAGAAACCTTGAACCATATATGACACAAAACTGATATATCAACCATCATGCCCCATCATCCCTCTTTCATTCCACCTCTTCCAGCATCATCCTGTCATCAACCAGACTCATGACAGTGTCTGTCTTCAACAAAGACCCACTTGAACCAAGATGAAACTCCCACCCAACATCCCCACAGCTCTCATCCTCACCTTCCTCTTCTCCCTTCAAGTCCCCCTTCGCCTCGCTGCCCCTCTGTCCCACGACAAACTCTTCCCCGAACCCGTCATACCTCTCACCCTCCCACAAATCCACTACGAAAGGATCGACAACGGCCGCATAGGCACACGACATAGTAACCCCAATAGCAACAAGGACTTCCCCTCTCCCCTTCCTCTCCCTCTTTCCGTCCCTTTTGTCCCTCCTCGTTTACAGAAGCGCGGAAACTCGTGGGATGCCACCGCCCAGCTCAAAAGAGGGAATCATCCTTCAATCCCAAGACAACCACAATCACAACCACAACCCAGACCACAATCCAGGCCAGGCCGCTACCCCCGACCTTTAAAACACCTCTTCGCCCACTCTTACCATCACTCCTCCAGCGGTCGGGGCGTCATCGACAACTCCGATTTTGATCCCCCTTCCTCCACGGTACTCACCGAAGCAGCCGACGATGACCTCAACCTCAACTTTGATTTCTTCAACAGTGGGCTCGGCGGTGGTGGTAACCTCCTCAAAACCATCACCATCGAACCGACGCTCACCATCAACAGCACGAGCATACAGCGACTTGGTCCTCCCCCAGCCCCAGGGGCAGGGTCGTATCTTGCTGCTATGCGAATAGGTGGGGCATCTCCACGGGAAGGAAGAGGGGGCAGTGTTGCTGATTGGGGGAATGAGAGTGAGACGGAGGGTTTTCCTTCTTTTACTAGGAGAAGGGTTAGTAGGGTTGAAAAACGCCGGGGAGCCGAAAGGGAGGAAAGGGAGACGACGACGAGGAAGCTGGGTGAAAGTGAGGAGAGGGAGGAGAGGGAGGAGAGGGAAGAGAGGGAAGACAGTGAAAAGAGTGAAAAGAGTAAGGGGGGAAAGGCGGGATGGGGGAGTAGAATCCACGGAAGGTATCGTGAGGCACTGACGAGTGTTGCTGCTGCTGCTTAGGCTTTGATTTGCGAATAACTGTTTCTTTTGTTGTTGGAAGACAAGGGTAGGAGCTGGATTGGCTTGGTATATAGGGTATTGGGTACTCGAGGGTGTGGGGTGCCTTCTGTCTGGGCGCCAAGGCTCTTCCACCCTCTCCCCATAAGGAGAGGGTGGCAAAAATTTGGGACTAGAAATTATTATGGGACACTCCACATAGAAATTTACTAGCAAAGTGACCCATCCATATATTAAACCCCTATATTGTACGTTGCGATTTATTAATACAACGTAGTCAGGAAGCCTAGTAGATTACCCAGATAGGAAGTATATATATAAAATAAGAGATCTAGTGATTTTTATTATTGTACAAGCGAATCTAGTACTATTGGTACCGCTTCTAACGGGCCACCTCCCGCCTTCTTACCGCGCATCTCCTACATCTTTGGCCGGACCTCGCTCTCTATCAACGGCCTCATTATCTTTGCCCACGTTATATCTTTAAAACGGCGCTCTCGTAAGAAGGATAAGTTGAAGGAGGAGTTTATTATTAGTATTGAGGATGGCCTAGCTATAGAGTTAGCTAATTGTATAATATCTAGTATTGGCGGGATATTAAAATATCGCTTAGGTAAGGGAGTAATAATATTAAGAGGGAGGGACCGCTTCTCGTTTAATAGCATCTCCTCCTCCTCTTCCTCCCCCTCTTCCTCTTACCTCGCCCGCTATAGCTCCTCATAGATCTCCTCAATAAGGGTATTATCGTCGTCGATCATCTGCGTATTAATGTTCTCCATCACTTATAAAAGTATCTCGATAGGAAGCGGGTAATAAATAGTAGAAGGATAAAGCCGTTTCCTTAGTTCGTTACCCGTTTAAATTTCTATTTCGTTATCGTTAGAAAGGAAAGGGGCGTCGATTAGAGGGCGTAGGAATTTAATAAGATAATCCGTATACCAAGGGGGCAGCCCTCCTCCTTCTATATCGATTATAAATCCCCCCTCTTTATTATCGACGTTTAATACATCCTCCTCGTTAATAGGGATATAATCTATCTTATAATCCTTCTTATACTTCTCCTAGTAATTATTCTAATAGACCTTCCCCTTACCGTTAATTATATCCTTCTACTAAATCTTATATACCTCCTTCTTAATCTTATAATTCATCCTTCTCATTGTAATCACGTACTTCCTTTTCTCCTCCTCCTATTCTTTTCGTAATCTTTCAACTACTTTGGTAGTAATCTCCCCCTTTAATAGACTCATATTATCACCCTCTCCCTTCTAGGGTAGTTTATAGACTCTCCTCCTTATCCTCTTATCTAGGGTAGCTTCCCTATCTCTATTAAACTGCTTCCTCATTTGTATATTATCAAATAGTAGACGTACTTCATATAAAAGAGCCAATGCAATTGAGTAGCGGGCACGGGTAGGGGAGCTGAACTCGTGGAGATAACGGTCTTTAATACAGTTAAGAACTTTAACGGCTTCTTTGAACCTATCCTCTTTAGGGAGTATTAAGGGGAGAGCTAGATTAATCTAGTTAAGGTTAGTTATATATAAAGAGTATAGGAAAGTAAGCAAATATGACGGTTAATAACTAACCTACTTAGGTTGCTTAACTTCCAGTCGTTTAAGAATCCTTTTTCTATTTGCTGGCTATATACCTATATTATTAAATCCAATTATAATATTATAGGCAATCATACTAGCCTTCAAAATACCCTAAAGTTCTCGAACGAAATCAGTTCTAGTAAAGGTATAAATATTACGTTTAATATAATTACGTAGAACCTTCTAATAATAAGCTTTAAAGGGATTGAATATACCAATATCTAGCGGTTATATAAAGTAGGTAGAATAAGGAGGCAGAATTATAAGTATAATATTAAAAGTATTAGTATACCTCTAGACTTCTATATTATAATAACCACTAAATCCGTCGATAACTAATAGTCGATATACTAGTTCGCCGTCAATACGCCGCTTCCCTACCCCGCTAATTAAATCGTTTAATTTCCTACTATTATAGTTTATACTATACTTATTACAGCTAAACCAGTCTATAAAAAATAGGCCTATCCTTATGAAAGTTAGTAATAATTCGAAGGAGTAACAGTTGAAATATTTTAACCAGTCGATAGTAAGTTTAGTACTCGAGAAGCCGGTTAGTAATTTAGTAAAGCGGACGGATTTATCGAGATTATTGTAAATAAACTCTTTTATAGGGTCGGTCTTAAAGATTAGGTAGATAGGTATACTCTTGCCCGTGGCGCTTACGTATACTATTAAAGTATAGGATTCGCAGTTGGCAATATTATTAATCTCTAACTATATAAAAAGAACGGTCAACATTTATCCCTATACAAATTTACTAATAGATGGATATTCTAGTTATTTACCTTTTAATTTACTAATTCTCTTAATACTACCACCTTCTTACGCCCATTTGCAATACAGCCGATTCTTGCTCCCATTTTATTACTATTCTAATAGTCTCCCCTCTCAACCTTCTTGTCCTTAATTACCTCTTCGTATTTGTTAAACTAGTTATTAACGAAGTTATTATTCAGCTCCCAAAACCTCCTCTTAATATCAACCGTATAGTAAATCGTAATAGCGAATTCTAAGTAATCTTTAAGGAACCTCTTTAACTAACGACGGTCGTAGGTAGTCGGTTGACCCCGTAGAGCGCGCAGTTCGTTCGCCGCCGATATTACTATCTCCTATATCGCCGGGAACCTTCTATAGAAGCAGAAGACAATATATACGACTAGCATAATCTCCTCTTCGTTGGTCAGTAATCGAGGTCGGCTACGGATACGCGACGAGATAGCGGGCTTGTTCTCCTCGCGTAGCGCCTTCGCATGGCGGGCAATCGAACTACGAGATTGCCTAGTGAGACGAGTAATAGATCTAATCGAAGGAGGCTTCCTCTATATATTACGAGCTCTGAGAGTATTAAATCGAGCGCGCGCTTCATTATACTACTAGGCACCAGTAAATCCAGCGAGATCGAGCACAGAGTAATCGAGCGGCACTATAATATACTACATTATTAGCAATCAATATCGATTTCACTCAATCAAGGGAGATTGATCTCACTGTTGGGCACGTTTGGGTACGAGAAATAGCGTAGTGGTTGTCCGGTTTCACGATATTAATGAGCGATTTTGCGCGGCGTTAACAGGCAAATGTGCATGGGACCGATCGGCACTGTCCCATAATAATTTCCAGTCCCAAATTTTTGCCACCCTCTCCYTATAGGGAGAGGGTGGAAGAGCCTTGGCGCCCAGACAGAAGGCACCCCACACCCTCGAGTACATGGATTAGGTTCTTGATTTAAGAATGTTAACAGGATTGTAGAGAAGAGGATACACATTGCGAAGAATATGAAACATACACTCACACCACATACGCTTGGACACAACGTAGAATCCGTTCTATCAGCCATCAATCCATTAAGTAATCAATATCAACAGGCGTGGACCAGTGAAATAACACCCTCCCAGTTCACTTCAACCTTGGATTGATGCTTCACCCAGCACTTCCTCCTGGCTTCCGCTCCCCACAAACACCGCACACACCACAGTCCCCAGCGTTCCTGTACTGGCTCCCCTGACATGCTTGACTGGTACATGCCCAGGAGCCTACCACGTTCTTCGGGTCAAGGACGTTGGCACAGATCGTGCAGGTTATGCAGGTGGGCTCGTTGGCGAAGGAGCAGATTGGGCAGGTTCTCGAGGATGGAGGTTTTGGTTCGGCTTCGGAGGTAGACTTTGGTAATGATGAGAAGGGTGTGTTTTCTTTCTTTTGTAGTGGGCGATTTGGTTCGGGTTTGAGCCCTGGGGGTTTCTCTGTTGTCGTGGAGGGATGGTGGTTGGTGTTCGTACTTCGAACGGTGGATCGGATCTGTGTGACCTTCTGTCTCGTATCTCCCCCCGAATTCTCTTTTCTGTTCTTTTGCGATGTATCCGGAGCTTGGATAATATTCTCCGGTATCCCGGTATCCGTCGATGATGGTTCGGCCTTAATCGCAGGGCCCCGAGGTGTTGAACTCCTTGCACCGTCATTGAAACCCATCAACTCCCTCAACTCCCGCTGCGCGTCCTGATCGTCAGGATTCTCATCCTCACAGACCTTGATCATCCCCCTTCCCTTGCCATCCAGCAACTTCTTCCCGTTAATATCCACAGCAGCCACACCATCCTGATCGTCTTCATCTTCATACTCATCGCTCTCCGCCTCGCTAGCCGTCTCATCCTCATCAACCTCCTCCTTCTTAACCTTATTCTCTTCCTCTTCCTCCTTCTCCTTCTTAGCCCCCTCAAATCTTGCCAACGCCGCCGCAGCCCTCAACTCCCTCCCCCTCGCACTGCCCGCCACCCTCGGCTTCGCCGCCACCTTCTTCCCGCCCTCCAACTCCTTCTTAACCTTCTCATCCTCCCCCAGTTTAACCCCATTCGCCCCAAACTTCTTCAGTATCCTCCGTTCCTTCTGCTCCTTGTAACTCAACTTCGGTTTTGGCGCTTTCCTCTTCCTCCCGCGACTCCTATACGTCCCACCACACAAATGTTCCGGCAGCCCTTCACCGGGTTGCACCGTATTCCTCTCCCACTCCCCTGTGGAAAGCAACGCTCCCCTGCCCCATAGCCCCTCGCCGGTGTACCCCCTCCCCCAAAGCAGGCGCATCTCGTCGGCGTAGGCGTTGCGCACGGCCCAGAACGCGCGAGAATGGTTCATCTGCTTGCAGTGGGCGAGCTCGTGCATCATGACCATTTGCACGTAGTTGAAGGGTAGCCAGTGGCCGGAGAGGGACTTAAGGACCAGTTGGATCACTTCGCCGGCGTTGAAGTTGCGGCCGACGAATTCGCGGTTGGGTTCGTACTCTTCGAGGGAGGTGATGGAGAGGTGGTTGGTTTTCATTATCGGCACTGATGAGGGGAAAGCGGTATTAGGTTTTCGTGGTCAGAATCGTAGAGGCTTTGGGGAAGAGAAGGGGAGGGAGACGTACGGCATTGCGCTGCTATTCTTTCTAGAAAGTCTTGCGCTATGGTTTCGTCTGGCCCTTTGAGGGGCTTGATGAAGATTATTCGGTCATTGGGATGCGATTTTTTGGCGTTGATGCGTTGGATGCCGAGGGGCATTGTGGGAGTGTCGCGGGAGCTCAAGGCTCGAATGGTGATGCATTCGCTTGGGTTGCGCAGTCGTCAAGGTTCTCAGAGAATATTTCGCGAAGGGGATGCGCCGTGAATCAGATTGTCGTTGTTTGGCCGTCTTCTAGCTTCCGAATGCTCAAGTTGCTTGGAGGTTTGACCACTATGCAAGCGAATCAAAAGGAAATTGTGCGAAAGATGTTGCAGTTGAAAAGGTGAAGAGGCTCTGATAAGCTTCCCCTCGTCGCCACCGCGTCTGGTTGACGAGAAGCAGTAGGGTTCGCGTTGAGGGGCAAACGCCCAGTCACATGTTCACTACAGCGCTCAACTATTGCCCTTTTGGTACTAGTGTGCTCCTTTTATCCCATAGTAACACCAAACAACAACATGGTGATAGATCATGACATTCATCGCTCAACATCGGGTTTGACTTCATCTTGCTTTGCTTTTTGAATTGACTGTTCCTACATGGTAGATAAACAGCAGCCGTAAAAGCAGGGTATATCTCTTGTCTCATCACTCCCAAACCCAACCCCCTTTTGTGTCTTCATTGTTGATTTTACCTCCTCCTTCCAGCGCCACCAGCACCACCACCACCACCAGCGCCCGCCTTATCCGCAAGCGAAACCACCTCACCAATGCCCGCAGCCTCCTGCTCGTCCTCGAGCGCGGTAATCTCCTCTCTGCAATCCCACCACTTCTCCTCGCTGAGCTCGAACGCCTTGGTCTTGATCTCCTTAACGGCAAGCGACTCGGGCTGGATACCCTTCCAGCGGAGGTTGGTCATGAGAATCTCCTGCCACTCGGCCGAGGTACGCTGGAAGAAGTCGCGGCGGGATTCGAAGGGCTGTTGTTTTTGTGTTAGCGGTGATTCAAAATGAAGAAAACAGAATGTGAAACGTACTCTAGGATGCGGCAGGCCGTCATCAACCCTAGTCTCCTCGCTCTCCTCCTCTTCTTCGGGAGCCGCAGTAGCGGGAGCAGTATCGGCGACGGGGGTCTCCTCGCCCTCCTTGGCCTTCTTCTTCTTCCTCTCGCTGGGGGTAAACTTGGCCTTCTTGTCATCGACCTCCATAGCATCCTCTTCATCATCTGCCTCTTCATCCGAGTCCTCCTCTTCATCATCGTCCTCATCGTCATCTTCGTCCTCGGATTCCTACAACGCTTTGTCAGTAATCCAGCCTCCGTGGAGGTAAGTAGAGATCGACTCACAATCCAATCATCGCCCTCCCTCTTGAAGATCTCCTTGCAGCCATCCATCTTGCCCAAATCGATCGCATACAGATCATCCAGCGTAAACTCGCGATCGCCCTTCTCAAACGTGCCGCCGTAGATATACAGCACATCATCCTGCACCGCCAACTGCGCATTAAATCTCGGATGCGGCATCTCCATCGACACCGGCATATCCCTGACCTTCCTCTTCTCATCCTTCTCCTCCTCCTCTTCCTCGCCCCTCTGCTTCTTCAAGATGGCATCGATCTCCATCTCATCCGCATCATCCAAGCTCTTCGCGCCCGCCTGCAGCGCCGCCAGCTGCCTGAGCAATTCCTCCTCATTCTGCTTCGCCCTATCCCTCCTTCCCACCCTCTCCCTTCCCTCACCATTTCCAGCACCAGCCTTTTTCCCTGGTGCCCTAGCCTTCTTCAGCCCCATCGGGAAGAACCGGTTGCGCTCAATGTTCCACGCAAACAGCTGGTTGAAGAACTCACTCTCCATGCCCTCCTCGCTCTCCTCCACATCATGCACGCCACCAAACATGATGCCGCGGCCCTTGTGGTAGGCCATGGTGGCGCCCGCCCGCGTCGGGCTCGGCGTGTTGGCCGGCTTCTTGCGCTTCTCCCACCTGACCGTGGGCGCAGTGTTGGGCGGCGCATCAGCGGGCGGCTGGGTGATCCTCAAGAAAAAGCAGTCCTGGTGGATCATGGGCTTCAAGATATTCTTGGAACCGCCCGCACCACCGCCCTGCTTAGTCTGCTTGCCAGCCGCCACCGTCGCCTTCACGCGCGAGTACCCGCCGTAGAGAACGGCGCCCTGGTCGTGCGGGAGGAAAGTAAAGCTCGACCGCGCGTCCGGCTTCAGCTGCGCCGGCGGCGGGGTGATGGAGTGCCAGACAAAGTTCTGGGTGTCGTACAGCCACAGGTCCTGGAGGTACTTTGTCTGGTTTGCCGTGTCCTGGAAGCCGCCAAACAAAATGATGTAGTTCTTGTAGTAGGTCATTCTGTGTCCCGACCTGGCGGGCGGGGTCTTGCCCTTGGTTTCGATGCGTGCCCACTCGCGGGTGGACGGGTCGAGGCGCCAGAAGTCGTTGTAGTGGTAGAAGGTCCCCTGCTTGGGGGACGAGAACTCGCCGCCGAAGAGGTAGACGCCGGTGCTGTCGTTTCCACCGCGGGTCCAGGCGTGGCCGGACCGCGGCAGCGGAGCGTTGGGCGAGGTGACGCAGCGCCATTCGTCCCGGTCGATGTAGTAGACCATCAGGTCGTTGAAGAAGGTAGCCAGGGCGCCGTTGAAGTACTCGCCGCCGAAGAGGAGGAGTTGGTTGCTGTTGGAGGGGCTGGCCATCAGGGTAGAGGCGGCGCGGGCGCGCGGGGGATCCTCGACGACATTTTCGGTGACCTTGAGGAACTGCTCCTGCTGCTTCTTGTACTCCTCGAGAACGGCATCGAGATCGACATCCTCGGCGTCGCTGCCCTCGACCTTTGCAGATTTCACCTTGGCCTTCTTCTCGGCCTTCTTCTCTTGCTTCTGCTTCTTTTCGGCCAACTTGGCCTTTTTGGACTCGCTTTTCCCCTTTTTATCCTTCGCCATCTTGACAAACTTCCCACCCAGGTGTCAAGCTGTTGCGTTGTTTGTGCTGTCGAAGAAAGTGAGTTCTCAATTTTGTCCTCATGAGACCGTGGCAAAAAGTGGAGAAAGGTTTTGTGAATGTAGGCGATATGTAGGGACCCACTTGTATCAACTAACAAAAATTGCGCTCACCAAGATTGGAGAAACCAACAACAGGTTGAAGTGTACTTTGTCTGGCAGCAATCTGGTCTACTCACGTATATAACGTTCGTTAATGATACAGTTGCACCGTGATGATTGCATTTAACTCTGCGGAATAAACCTTTTCACCACGTATTTAGTCGGCGATAAATCATGAGAATATGCAACTGTTACATTCAGCTTGCTGCTTCACCAACGACCTCACATTGGTAAGTTGTCGCTTATATTGCATGTATTGTACAATCATGGTATTTTCAAACCTTCCCCCCAAATACATGGCCTTTGTTATGCTGTTTCATGACTCCTTGCCTGTTCAAAGCTTATGCACATACCTCATCCCTAACGGTGTTCCATTTTCCGAGGAACCTGGCCATCAAAAGTCAGACACGCTTTTGGCCTTCAACAACCCTCTTAGTGACTTTGCCGTCTTTACGCACTGTACTTGTTGTCCTTCACCCACTTGGCAACATCCTCGCCGTCACGCTCGATCCACGCAACCTTGGAGCGGATAGCATCCAAGCTCTGGGCCAGAGACATCTCGAAGCCGTTGGTGTTCTTGCCCTCGAAGAACTTCTCAACCTTGGCCAACTGCTCCTTCTTGGTGAAGCTGGAAGTGCAGATGGTAACAATGGTTCCGAGCATCGACAACTGAGGAGGGAACCTCTTGACGAGCTCATCCCAGTTCTCAGTCATCCAGGTGAAGAGCGCCTCGATACCCTCAGGGTGGCTGCGAAGGCCAGCAGTGGGCATGTACACATCCTGGTCCTTGATCTCACCGCTGAAGAGAAGGTCGAGGGTCCGCTTGATGAGCTCGGGGCTCTGGGCGCGGCCGAGGCAGCGGAGAGCGGTGTTGCGCTCATCGCTGTTGGTGGACGTACGGTAGAAGTTGAGAATGGCATCATACTAAAAAAACTGATTAGCACCGAATATTTACGGGTTCTTCGGATATACCAAACTTACCTCCTCCTTGCCACCGTACTTCAAGACCATGCTGAAGACGCTGCCACGAATGTTGGGGTGGATGGCCGACTTGTCGCCAGCAATGAACTTCTTGAACATCTCCTTAGCGGCAGCGATGATCTTCTCATCGCCGCAGAGACCAGCATTGCCGAAGAGCATGGCCTTGAATTGCTGCTCAATGTGACCATCGCTCTCAGAGAACTCCCAGCCCATCTGGTGAGCCCTGGCGCTAACAAGCTCACGCTGGAAAGCCTCAAGGCCATCGCGAACAGCCTTGTCCTCAAAGATCCAAGCAGCCTGGACAGCAGCAACGCGAGAGATGATCTCGCTCCAGACAATGAACTCCGTCTCAGAGTCGAATCCCTTGAGAAGGTTCAGGACACCAGAGGTTTTCTGGTAACCCGAAGAAGCAAGGGCACCGGCATCGGCAATCATACCAGCTCTGTCCTCAACACTGAGGAGACCGTTCTTGGCCGCCTCACCGAGCTTCTCAAGGCGCTCAGGAGTGTAAGAGGTACGGTAGAGACCGGTGTGGTTCGCGTTGAGCTTGAAGAACTCGGTGCTGGGAACCTCGAAACTATCCTCACGCTTGTCAAGGGTAAGGCTCTCATCAATGCCATCCTTGGAGCGGAGGCCGAGGAAAACAGGGAAGATGACCTTGTCCTCCTCAGGCTTGACGTCACCAGTACGGAGGAAACGGTTCTGCTTGACCTGGATGGTCTTCTCGTCCTTCTCGGTAACGGTAACGACGGGGTAGCCGACGTGCTTGGTCCACACATCCATAACCTCCTCGACGCTCTTTCCGCTGGCATCGCCAAGAGCAGCCCAGAGATCACCAGTCTGAGTGTTGCCGTAGGCGTGCTTCTTGAGGTAACGTCTGACACCCTCCAAGAAGACATCCTCACCGAGGTAGGTGGAGATCATGCGCAGAACGCAAGAGCCCTTGGAGTAGGAAATGGCATCGAAGATCTGGTTGATCTCGTCGGCACGCTTGACAGGGACCTCGATGGGGTGAGAGCTCCTGAGGGAGTCAAGGGCGAGAGCACGCTGGAGGTTGTCCGTAACGTAAGTCTCCCAGACCTTCCACTCGGGGTAGAAGATGTTGCAAGAGTACCAAGAAGCCCAGGTAGCGAAACCCTCGTTGAGCCAGAGACCATCCCACCAGTCCATGGTGACCAGGTTACCGAACCACTGATGAGCAAGCTCGTGCTGGACAACCTCGGCGACGCGCTCTTTGGTAGCAGCACCACTGACCTTCTCGTCCAAGAGGAGGTCAACGACTCTGTATGTGACAAGACCCCAGTTCTCCATGGCACCCTGAGCGAAGTCGGGAATGGCGATCTGGTCCATCTTGGGGAGAGGGAACTCGATACCGAAGACCTTCTCGTAGAAAGCGAGGGTCTTGGCAGCAAGGTCGAGCGAGAAGCGACCGTGCTCGATGTTCTGTCCAGGAGGAGCATAGACGCGAACGGGGACACGGAAGTCGTTGGTCTCGATGTAGTTGAGCTCACCGACGACAAAGGCGACGAGGTAGGTAGACATGAGGGGCGACTTGTTGAAGGTAACGGCCTTCTTGCCATCCTTAACCTCAGACTCGGAAGCAACATCCATGTTGCTGAGGCAGGTCAACTTCTTGTCGGCGACGAGGGTGACGGTGAACTCGGCCTTCAAGGAAGGCTCGTCGAAGCAAGGGAATGCGCGGCGAGCATCGGTAGGCTCCATCTGACTGACGGCCAAGAGACCTTGTGTGCCATCGGGGTTGTTGTAGGTCGACCTGTAGAAACCGGCCATCTTGTCATTGAGCTGGCCAGTGAACTGGATCTCGAGCTGCGCCTTGGCGCCCTTGCTGACGGCATTGTCGAAGTCGAAGGTAGAGACCTGGGTGGTCTCGTTGTAAGATACCTTGGGCGACGAGCTGTTGGCAAAGAGTTAGCTTGTCGTAGCCATAGGACCAATGCAGGGGCAAAGTAAACACAGCAAGTAAACAATACTACGGGGGCGGGGAGGTGAGCTTGCTGACCTAACAGTCTGACCACCAGAGGTGATCTTGGCATTGTGAATGTCAATCTCTAGGGTGTGGAGGGAGATGGACTTGGAGTCCTCCTCGACATCGAGGTCGATGACGACGGTACCATCAAAGGTGAGCTTCTGGAAGTCGGGCTCGAGGGTGATGTGGTAGTGTTTGGGAATGACGTTGGTGGGGAGAAGCTCGCGGCCCTGGATGTTGACCCCACTTGCCACATCGGCTTGGGCGTGTGTTCTGCACATCTTGTGGTTGCGATACGAACAGTAACGGACGGGATTTTGGTTGCGACGAGGACGGACTGATCGGGTTGCTGAAAGACGTTGGCGGGGGGTCAATGGCGAAGCAGGAGTAGAGGCAACGGAGTAGAAGCGTGATGGTCCTGGGGAGGAGGTCGAGGTATAACTGCGGGGGGATTATCTTATCAGCGTTCGAGTCCATTGGCCTGCCTTTATTGGAGATGCCCCTTGACCATCCGCGGCTGTCAGTGTGTCCAGATGTCACTGGAACATCGTCCACTTTGATCCCTCCCTCCGCTCATGACGGTGCGTGCGTGGGTCCCAGTTCTCGCCAGATCTCCCCCCGGACAGGCCAGCTTCCATTTCCGTTGCTAAATAGTCAGGTGGTCTTTCTTGGGTTGGCGGGCTAGGCTTACTGTGAGGCGGCGAATCTGGTCGTGGCTTGGTGAGTTCCCAAAAGTGAGGTCTTGGATCGAGGCAGAACACTTCGTGCTCCTTGACAAGCAGGCCGAAGAGAGAGACAATTGCGAATCATGATGACCAACAATGTAAACAAAAGAAGAAGAAAGAATGTCTTTATAAGTACAGTGGAACCGGCTGCGTATCGTCCTGCCAAACAGCCCGGTTACGTATAGTACAGCACACAACAGCCGCAGAATGAGATGACCGTACAGAACGAGACGGACGTTTGCAGGCAGTGAGTGAGGACGCACAGCAAGCGGTCGCGTTAACATTTTTTTTGTGAGGCACCGGCAATCCCTGCCTTTGAGTGATTGGAGGAAACCCCTCGAAGCCCCTCCATGCCACCTGCCCACTACGGGTTGAGGTGCCTGGGGCGCTTGACGTCCCCTGAACAGCGCAACATTGGTTGGCTCTGGCGATGTCACTTTGTGAGTTGAATGGACGGCATTATGCTCGATTCGGCAGGCGGTCTGGAAGCTCAGCCGACTGTAGCCAGCAACTGACCCAAACACACTGGTGTTTCTTTCCATTGACAAGTGAGGGTTGATCGTGTTTCATAAACTTGAATTCGGTCACACAATGATGGTCCCATGCAACGCCCTCTCAAATGTGCGTTTTGCGGTATGCGGCGGGAGTATGTAAGTGAGTGAGTCGCGGCATCCGAGTTGAGAGCATACCTCTGCATTGCAATGCCATTGTGTCAATGTCAATGTCAAAGATGCAGGGTCCTGGATAGGGCTCGATCGGTCAAATCGGTAACGGAAGCAATCAACAAGACGTTGCAGTGACGTTGTCTCCAGTCAACTTTGACTTTTGACAGCAAGCAACCGCGTTCTAGATCCAACCTAGAAATGACCACGGATTGTTGTAAGACAAGCGAGTTCGCCTCTTTGAACCAAAATGACATGTATAAGAAACGAACTTACAGACCTGAGAGAACCAGATGAAAAGAAGCAGACGCACGAGAATTATATTATGTTGGATGCCATGCTTTGAAGAGTCCTAGCTGGGTCTCTGACCGGAGTGGTTGGGATGCTTTGAACCTCAAGTCGCAACAGTTTATGAACTTTCAAACTTGTCAGCTTTTGTTCCGAGGCTGGAGAAAGACTCGACTGGATGATGAGAATGAGCCGCCAGCAAAGAGGCAAAGATGATGCACAGCCAAAAAGTCGTCAGCGTGGGGTGAAATTGCCATTGATAACAGAATCCCCCACGGAGGAGCCTGATGACGGAGTTTGGCTCCATCGATCAAGGATCCATACGGCAAACGTTAGATACTGGAACTACCGGGCCTTGGACCTCTTTACACGCGTTCAGCTGGGCCGATCGATCCGTGATAGCTTGAATTCCACCGAACGTGGCCGGGGACGGAATTTATATGTTATCGGCAGCTGCTCCGCCCAGGCCGGCTAACGGAGGCTTGGGCGTTGGCGGTGTTCAGGGCTTCCGGACCGCAAACCTTCCCGAATCTTCTGCGGACACGGCGGGGTAGCTTCGTTTTTGGCCGACAGAAGCACCGGGATGTGGAGGGTTCGGAGGAGTCCATACCACTTTTAGCTCACGGCGCCAGACCTTAGACGCATATGACGTTCGGAGATAGGCGCCGGCACCAAACAGCTCTCATAATTGAGGAGGTTGCCCTACTGTAATAAGAGAGCAAAAAAGTTTGCATCGTGAAATCCTCAACAATGAAGAGGTCTGTCAGACCGGCCATCCTCCGTCGCTCAAAGTTGGATGTCTTGGCCCTTTTGTTGAGACCGCGCCAGAATTAGAGGCTCATGGTCGTAGTACGGGCTCCCGTCGACTCATCACAACAGCCTGCCATCGAGTGAAACGAAAAATACACTTTCGCCCCATCCGTCTCGAGACATCTGTCTCTGGTGTTTCGAGTCTGTCCGTTTGTCATCCGGTTGACATTGTGAAATGCAAAATGCCAGGGTCTTGGCCAGGAAAGGGCCGACGACGGATTCGCGCAGGAGTCCAGACGGAGGATAGACGGAGGAGGGGTGGCCCTCCCGTGGGTGGTCCGCCAATGGCACCGAATGCCTTCAGCCAAGTGGGAGCGGTACTGGATGGCAATTGTAGGCGAAGCTGTCAAGGCTTGCAAGGTTCTTCTTCTTCACCTCATCGTCGTGGATGAATGCAACACTTCAACTTGTCTCTCGCAGTGCGGTGCAGGTGTCTCGCTCGCTCGCTGACTGACTGTGCGTCCCTCGCTCTCAATGGACGTCGACAGCAATCCCGCCAAATGAGAACAAGGTGCCCACCTCGCTCTGCAGCTGCAGCTTCAGTTCTCGTTGCGAGAGTTTCTCAGTCACGGACCAGCACTGCGTCAGGATTAGGTGGCCAGGTACCCGGTACGTACCCTGCGCAAGCTCCTGTTACCAGGAAGAGCTCCCTAGCTGCAGACGCCAGCAAGGGTACAGCAACGGCTTGGTATTGATTAACAGGAGGGGCGTTCCCTCTACTTGCGAGGATCACCCCACCTCCCCGCCTCAATTGCGTCCTCTCATCTTCCAGCTTGTCGAAGCCGGAGACCTGAAAGCTCTTGCCGTCGCCAGGCCTCGTCCAGATTTAATATCCTGCTCTCTCCCACTTCTCTCCTCTCTTCTCCTTCTCGAAAACTATCACCACCTTTTGTCCATACCAGACATACCAACCTGTAAGTGCCTATCCCGCATTGCTTCACTTCTACTTCAGTCAGCCCTGGTCCCCTTATGATGGTGATGTCCTCCGACACCGCTCGAGTCTGATACAACCCCGCCATCCTGTTACTCCTCGACGAGGCTTGGTTCGACTCGTCAGAATATTCTTGTCCTGCGGGATATTTCCAGCTGTGACCCTTCTCATCCCAGCTCATAGTTGAGCAGAATCATCTAATAAAGCCGTCCCGTCATCCTCTCTTCATCTTGAACCTTTCCTCCAACCTCCTCCTCACCTTCATCCTGTCGCAACAACAAACAGTTTGTACTACCCCACCAAGCTCACCTGGTGTGCCTTTTACTTCAAAAGCATTGTCGCGTTCTCAACGGTCACATCAACAAGTACACAAAGCTAACATCAAGCTGTCAACAGATTCAAAATGCCCATCTCCAAGATCCACGCTCGCTACGTCTACGACTCTCGTGGCAACCCGACCGTTGAGGTCGACGTTGTTACTGAGCTCGGCCTTCACCGCGCCATTGTCCCCTCTGGTGCCTCCACTGGTACGTCAGGCCGACACTCTCTCATCCACTCTTCGATAGATGTGTACACAATACTAACAACAACCTTCAACAGGCCAGCACGAGGCTTGCGAGCTCCGCGATGGTGACAAGACCAAGTGGGCTGGCAAGGGTGTTCTGAAGGCCGTCAAGAACGTGAACGAGGTCATCGGCCCCGCTCTCATCAAGGAGAACATTGACGTCAAGGACCAGTCCAAGGTTGACAAGTTCCTCATCGACCTCGATGGCACCCCCAACAAGACCAAGCTCGGCGCCAACGCCATCCTCGGTGTCTCGCTCGCCGTCGCCAAGGCCGGTGCTGCTGAGAAGGGCGTTCCCCTCTATGCTCACATCTCCGACCTTGCTGGCACCAAGAAGCCCTATGTCCTCCCCGTTCCCTTCATGAACGTCCTCAACGGCGGGTAAGTCTAGAATACCCAACCCCCTGGTTACGAAGCAGTAACTAACGAAGCGACAGTTCCCACGCTGGTGGCCGTCTCGCCTTCCAGGAGTTCATGATCGTCCCCTCCGCCGCTCCTTCCTTCTCCGAGGCCCTCCGCCAGGGTGCTGAGGTGTACCAGATCCTCAAGAGCCTCGCCAAGAAGAAGTACGGCCAGTCCGCTGGCAACGTCGGTGACGAGGGTGGTGTCGCTCCCGATATTCAGAACCCCGAGGAGGCCCTCGACCTCATCACCGAGGCCATCGAGAAGGCCGGCTACACTGGCCAGGTCAAGATCGCCATGGATGTCGCTTCCAGCGAGTTCTACAAGGAGGACGTCAAGAAGTACGACCTCGACTTCAAGAACCCCGAGTCTGACTCCTCCAAGTGGCTCACCTATGAGCAGCTCGCCAACCTCTACTCCGAGCTCTGCAAGAAGTACCCCATCGTCTCCATCGAGGATCCCTTCGCTGAGGACGACTGGGAGGCCTGGAGCTACTTCTACAAGACTCAGGACATCCAGCTCGTTGCTGATGACTTGACCGTCACCAACCCCATCCGCATCAAGAAGGCCATCGAGCTCAAGGCTGCCAACGCCCTCCTCCTCAAGGTCAACCAGATCGGTACCCTTACCGAGTCCATCCAGGCTGCCAAGGACTCCTACGCCGATGGCTGGGGTGTCATGGTCTCTCACCGCTCCGGTGAGACCGAGGATGTCACCATTGCCGACATTGTCGTTGGTATCCGCTCTGGCCAGATCAAGACCGGTGCTCCTGCCCGTTCCGAGCGTCTTGCCAAGCTCAACCAGATCCTCCGCATCGAGGAGGAGCTTGGCGACAACGCCATCTATGCCGGCGAGAACTTCCGCAAGGCTGTTGAGCTCTAAGTGGTTGCATGCTGATGATGGGGACCCGTTCGGATGGAATCGGAACCTGGGAAGGGCTCTAGGGGTGACCGGTTGATCGACATGTGTTACCTCGGATGACCAAAGGACACGGGTATGGCTAATGAAAATGGCGGAATGACATAGAATTTTAATGATCAATACCAAGTTTCTTTTACCCCATATGCGTTGGCAGGAACCACATGCAAGTTTGTGACATGGATCGGTAGTGTTTGGACGTCTGTTTCTCCCCTTTCCCCGCGATTCCCCGTTCCCATTCCCGGCCCGCTCCGGGCTACCGGTACCAACACGGCACCCCTGTTACAGTAGTGCCTTCTTGTCAGGTCCGCTAGAGGCTATCACCGCTGTTTTCCGAAGGAGGTCAGGATCTCACTGATCGTTTGCGTCCTGAGAAGCTGAATTAGGCACGTAGAAAAGCATGTTGTAATTGCGACTTTTCGTAGAGTCTATCGATGTCTAGCCGATTTTCGGTTATTCATGGCCGCTTATA
The DNA here is from genome assembly GCA_009802275.1 of Neurospora sp. CHS-2018a. Lineage (NCBI taxonomy): Eukaryota > Fungi > Ascomycota > Sordariomycetes > Sordariales > Sordariaceae > Neurospora > Neurospora sp. CHS-2018a. The sequence goes on along the minus strand of RAKG01000001.1, from coordinate 1,114,915 downwards.
TCGAAGAGCCCCGCCTGTCGAACAGGAACAAAACAACAACGGCAACAGCCCCGTAAACAAGCCCCGCTCGCCCGTGTTGCCCCGGACACCTTGATGGACAAGCCGAATCCTGGACAAGGGTTTCTAGAATGACGTGCGCTTGATCCATCGATCCATCGTGATGATCCCGAGTCGCGGCGACCGTTGAACCGGGGCGGTGAGAAGAGATGTGGCTGAAGATTTCACCAGCCCCATTGGCATGCGATGTGGCTTTCTCAACCCGCTTTCTCAGTCCCTGCAGGAAGTTCCTGCCTGCCGGCACACACTGCAGACGGAAGCCGCTGCCAAAAACGCTTGCCAGCTGCCCGCGCGGTTGCTATGGTGACTTGCATGATTGTTTGGTTAGGGTGAATCAACAAGCGAAGAAAATCCACATGCCCCTCTTCCTTCAACCCAATTGAGCATGGTCTAGATCGCAAAGGTCGTCGCTTCTTCATACTGTACGGACTCAAACACGTCCCTCCCCATCGCGTCTCCCAAATGAATTGGTGAGAGAAGGTCAACTTTAGCGACAACGAACAAGCGACACACTTTCCCGATCGCGGGACCTTATTAACGCAAGAAAACAACAACAACAACATATTGCTGGCTCCGCGCCCTTTGACATTATCGCATCCCAGAAATTGAGCGATCGAAACTTCCACGAGCGCGGACGACTCCGCCTTCTTACACGCAACAACAGAGACGTCAGACAAGATGGCGCCCCAAGATGACTCCGTCAACTTCGACATTATCGAATCCCACAAAGAGAATATCCAAGCCCTCCCTAGCGGTCGCTCCGCCCGCAAACTCGCAGAACTCTTCTCCCCTTCACATGGCGCCAGCAGCTCTAGGCAAGCGCTTGCACCACAACTAACACCCACCCCGAACCCTACCGAAGTCAAGTCCGTCAACGACGCCATCCGCGCCGAATACGAAGCCGAGCTTGCCGCCTTCAACCCCGAAGAGCAAGATGACCCCCTCGACATCTACGACCGCTACGTCCGCTGGACTCTCGACGCCTACCCGTCCGCCTCGGCCACACCGCAGTCGCAACTGCATCTGCTGCTCGAGCGCGCCACCCGCGCCTTTGTCGGCAGCGCCCAGTACCGCAACGATGCGCGCTACCTGAAGATGTGGCTGCACTACATTCGCATGTTCAGCGATGCGCCCCGCGAGGCATTCGTCTTTCTCTCGAGACACCAGATCGGCGACCAGCTGGCGCTGTACTACGAGGAGTTTGCGGCGTACCTGGAGGGCGAGGGTCGATGGGCGCAGGCCGAGGAGGTTTACAAGATGGGCGTTGAGAAGGAGGCTAGGCCGGTATCAAGGCTAGTGAGGAAGTTTAGCGAGTTTGAGCAACGACGCGCGGCGTTGCCCGAGGGTGCTGAGGATCCGAATAATAGCGTTCCTGTGCTGCCGGTAGTCAGAAAGGCGCTGGGCGTCAAGTCGGATCCGTTCATGGCGGCGGGCGTGGAGAGGTTGCCTCGCGATCCGCAGGCGCCGAGACCCAATATGGGCGTTGGGGGAGCAGCTGCAGGACCGTCGAAGCCGAAGAGTAAGCTGGCTATCTTTTCGGATGCCGATGCGGCTGCGCAACAACCGGCGCTGGGCTCTCTAGGTGCTGGTTCGAAGGGATGGGATAGTATTGGGAGCTTGTCCGATCGGAAGAAAGAGAATACCATGGAGCCGAAGCCGTGGGCCGGCGAGGTGCTCAAGGCTGGTGGAAAGAAACCTGCGCAGAAGATGCAGGTGTTCAGGGATACGGTAAGTTCTATGTCCCCTTAACCTCCCTCTAACTCCTTTCCTCTCCTTAAAACCGATGTTGATCAAGAATAGGACTAATTGTTTACGATGGGTGGTGCGCTCGGCGTTCTGGCGCACTCATTTTTGTATGTTATTTTACAGACCAAGACTACGAATCCTATGATGATGATGAACAAGCAACAACTTTCTCAATCACATATTCCAATACACCATTCTCAGTCCCAGGTGACGGTGAATCCGGTAACGGGTAAGCGGGAGCGGGTATTCGTTGACCTTAGAGTGATCTACCCTACGCCCGATGAGCCCGGTACGGAGTTGAGTTTCGAAGAGATCTGGGCTGCTCGAAGAGGTTGGCTAGATGTGGTATGGGAGGACGAGAGAAGGAAGCGACCGCTCGATGCGATGTTGACTCCAAAAAGGGACGAAAACATGGAAGACTTGACGCTCGAGATGGCGTCGACGAAAATTGTGGCCTACCATGATGTTTTGAAACTGGACGAAAACGGGAAGCCCATTTACCCCGAACACAAGGCTGGCAGGAGCGCCAAGAAGAAAAAGGTGATCGAGGTGAACGAGACACAGATCAGTATGCACTCACTTTTCCAGCAAACAAAACGTAAGATTTGCTAACGGACAACCATAGTCAAAGCCAAGCTGGACTCTCCGTCTGGGCCAAAGATGAAGAAGAGAGGCTCTTCATCAGAACCGACCATGACACTGCACACGAAGGCAGCAACAGATGATATCTACGACATCTTCAACGCTCCGCTTAAACCTGCAGCAAACCCCAGTTTGAGCGACGATGAGAATCGCTACGATTCGGATGACTATACTTGCGGTGTGGACGACACCTCCAGAAACCTTGCGACCAGTGAAGCGGGAGATGAGACCACAGTTGTAGAGGCTGTCGAAGAAACGGATGTTGCAGACGAGGACGACGACGTTCAGAGCGAGTGGTCCGACTTCACAGCGCGAAAACACATTCCAAATTACCAGGGCGGTGGGGACGAGGACCATGAGATGACGGATGTTTTGGACGAAGAACTCAACGGCCAACCTGAAACCTCTCATTCACAACTCAACCACAATAGGTTTCCAGACGAAAACCCAAGTCAGGGTGAACGTCCCTTCACTCAACAACCCCCACCCACAGCTGAAGAATCTCCTCCTAGGACGAGGAATATCTTCGTACCAGTCCCTCCCGCAGACTACGTCCCGACAAGAAGGCCGTATCGAGATCCGGTAGAAGTGGCTAACAACCGCCTGCCCTTCATGACGCCCATCACTGAAAGGACCGAGTTCTCGTCGCTCGACGTCACGTATCACCACCCAAATATGCATCACCCTATTCTCACCAAGACCCCGTCTAAGGCACCGGGCCTGGATCATGATATGAGGGATGACATGTCAGTGGATGGTGAAGAGGAGGAAGGCGAATATTCTGAGAATGAAGATGAGGATATGCTCGAGCCGGAGAGCAGCCCGCTGCGCGAGATCCCCGAGGAAGAGGAGGAGGAAGAGGAGGAGCCGCAAAAGAAGTTCTCACCGATTCCAGTCTTTCATGACCAGTTGAGCCAGAATCAGCCTGCGCCCAGATCGCCCCTCGCCGTGAAGTCAGTTGCTACATCACCTTTGGCACAGAGAGCGGTCTCTCCTCTCGCGCCCAGGCTTTCAGGCCCTATCATCAAAGAGCTGCAGTGCAACCCCGTCGACGACCTCGTCCGCAAGAAGATCCTCGCCAACATTTATCCTCCTCTCACCTCCTACGAGGGCTTCTACGACCACCGCCATGAGAAGTTCCGCAAGGGCGCCGAGATCCGCAAGTTCGCTCAAGCCCAGTCCGCGGCTAGCAAGCGCGGGAGGAAGAGCACCTCTGCCGACAAGCGCGATTCCCTGAACGAGCCGCATCCTATCATGCTGCAGCTCCCTGGCAATCCCAGCACCAAGTACACCATCAAGAAGGAACTCGGCGCCGGTGCTTACGCGCCCGTCTACCTAGTCGAGAACTCCAAGCCCACCAAGACTGCCCCCCAAACCGGTTATGGCTACGGACAACAACAGAACGAGAACAACAACCTCCCCGCCCACCTAATCCGCCACCCCCGCGAAGCCCTCAAGATGGAACAACCCCCGACAGCCTGGGAATTCTACATGATGCGTCTCTCGCACACCCGCCTCCTCGCCGCCAACACCCCGCTACACCACCGCGCCCTCGCCTCCCTCAGTCCCGCCCTCGAGCTCCACCTCTACCAAGACGAAGGCTTCCTCTTCCTCCCCTTTTTCCAGCACGGCACTTTACTCGACGTGATCAACCTCTTCCGCTCCGAGTCCTCCGGCGTCATGGACGAGCAGTTAGCCATGTTCTTCACCGTCGAAATTTTCCGGGCTATCGAAGCGCTGCACTCGGTCGGCATCATGCACGGCGACGTCAAAGTCGATAACTGTCTCCTGCGCTTACCTACAACGACCGATATCCTGCCGACGAACCAGTACCACGCCGACGGATCCGGCGGGTGGGCTGCCCGCGGACTGACGCTTATCGATTTCGGGAGGGGGATTGATTTCCAGCAGTTCAGAGAAGACGTGCAGTTCGTGGCGGACTGGAAGCCTACGGCGCAGGACTGTGCGGAGATGAGGGAGGGACGGCCGTGGACTTGGCAGATTGATTACCATGGTCTGGCGGGGGTGGTGCATGCGTTGTTATTTGGGAAGTACATCGATACGGTACCCTGCGGGAGTGCGCACTCAAGGTCGTTTATTGATAATGGTATCGGTGGGAATGAGAAGAGGTATAAGATTAGGGAGAACCTGAAAAGGTATTGGCAGACGGATATTTGGGGACATTGCTTTGATTTGTTGCTGAACCCCGGGAGCTATGTGGATGAGGAGGAGGTACCGGGGAAGATGCCGGTGCTGAAGGGGTTGAGGACGGTTAGAGAGAGGATGGAGGGTTGGTTGGAGGCGAATTGTGAGAGGGGGGTTGGGTTGAGGGGGTGGATGGGGAAGGTTGAGGCTTGGTCGAGGGGGAGGAGGTGATCAGTTTCCTTGACTTGATGGGAGGGTAGGGGAAGCGTGAGTGGGTTGTCGTTTTGAGGATATGGTGGTTTGCTTTACTTTGCTATACATCGTGCTGGGTTGACTGGTTATGAAGACGAACAAGGAGTTGACAGGCAAGGCATCGAGGTTTTATCAAGAGCAAAGGACATTGCTGGACATGATGGTAGGCTTTCTGATTTCTTTACTAGGATGGACATACATTTCCTTTTCCATTACCCCTTTTATGGTGGCGCCTGTCTATGCAGTGCTATACATACAAGCTTCAAAGTATCATACCCCCTAACTCCATGACTAAATACCTTAGCGTTTGTCCATGGTCGTTATACAATAGAACATGACAAAATCATCCAGGCACTCTCTCCATGCTTTTATGCCCTTGGTCATCCATCGGGTTTTACTCATTATCCTCCCCCTCACTCTCCTCCTTCACCTTCTTCTTAAAGAAACTCGATATCGACCCTCCCGCAGCCGCAGCCCCCTTCTTCCCCTTCCCAGCTCCCTTCTTCGCATCCTTCTCAGCCTTCTTATCAACCTGCTCCTGAATTTTCGCCCTCTCGCTCGCCCCCCTTCTTTGCAGTTCCTCCTCCTTAGCCTTAAACTCCTCGCTCTCCGCATCCATTCCCACCAAACTCTCCAACAACTTAATCTCATCCGCCCAGATCTGCTTATTCTCCACCATCTTCCCATCCGCTCCCTTCTCCTCTATCGGCGTCTCCAACACCATCGGCAAACCCTGTACCGCCTCGTAATTCATCAGATTATGAAACGCCCTCAGACCCAGGAATCCTGTGCCGATGTTGGCGTGTAGGTCTCTGTTCGACCCAAAGGGGGCTTTGCTATCGTTCAAGTGGAACGCCTTCAAATACTTCAACCCGACAATCTCATCAAACCTCTTCATCGTCTCCTCAAACGCCTCCGGCGTGCGCAAATCGTGTCCCGCCGCGAAAGCATGGCACGTATCAATACACACGCCCACGCGGCTCTTATCCTCCACTCCATCAATAATCATCTTCAGCTCCTCAAACCGGGACCCGATCACGTTACCAGAGCCGCACATATTCTCTATAACCGTCACCACCTCCCCCGTTCCCTTCTCCTTATGTGCCCTATTCAGCTGCGACGCAATGCGCGCGCACGCTTCTTCGATGGGTTCCCCGCCCGTCGAACCGGGGTGGAAGTTGTACAGCTTGATTCCCAGCGCAAAACACCGTTGCAGGTCGTCGACGAAGTTGCCGTAGGCTTGGTCGGCTTTGGTTTTGTCGACCTGGGCCAGGTTGACGAGGTAGGAGCCGTGTGGGAGGACGTGTAAGGAGGGGGAGTAGTTGTGGAGAGAGGCGAGCCGGTGGAAGTCGGAGGCGACGGAGGGGTCGAGAGGCGGGGATACCCATTTGCGTTGGGATTTGAGGAAGACGGCGAAGGCGTTGGCGCCGATGTGGAGGGCGTTGGTGATAGAGTTTTGGACGCCTGTGAAGGGGGTGGGGGAGGTTGGTTAGTGACTGGGAGTTTTAAAGGGATGTAAACAGAAGGATGACGAGCGGTAGCGGACATACCTCCAGCACTGCTAACGTGGGCTCCTATGTAGAGCTTCCTCTTCATCGACTCAATTGGAGTCCTGGTTGCCAAGGGAGTGGCATCCTCTTCAGAAGCCTTGGTCTTGCGCTTCTTGGGAGCTGGCTTTTTCGTTTCTATTTCTTGAACGGGGTCCTTGTTCTCGATGTCTTCATCCTCGTCGTCGTTCTCTTCCTCCTGGGATTTTCCTTTGCGCTTTGTCGCAGCGACTTTCTTGACGACAACCTTCTCCTCGACAACCTCCTTCTTGACACCGCCCCTAGCCCGGGTAACCTTCTTCGCGCTGGTCTCCTCGACACTGGATTCCTCGATGGTGGCGGAAGTGATTTTGGTTGCCGCCCGCGACTTTGCGCTGCGGGTTGGACGACTGGGACACATTGTTGAGACTGGCCGGTAGAATTGCGAGAATCCGGAGGTGATTGGACGGCTGAAGAGTCGGATGAAGCTGCGATTCATACGAGACGAGGAAAGAAGTAAAAGGTAAATCACAATGATTTAGAGAACGTGTTTGTCGCGTACTGTATTGTAAAGGTTATGACGCGCCAACCCGCGACTGCACGTGCAAGTTTTATTCCGTTACAATTAAGACCCCTGTAAGTGCGGAGGAGAGCTCCAGTGGAGACGGACTTGACATGTGCCAAGATTTTGGGTTAAAGTTTCGCCAAGACATTCTTCTTTACACGGACAAGTCCATTTTCCTTGCGTGCATCAATTTCTTCTCTCTGCACCGTTGCCGTCACCGTCAAACAGACTCCAGGATTCGATTCGGAATGTTGTTGTGTCGAATTAAACAATCCTTGATGGTGCGGAATCCCTTCCGCTGTTCAGAAATTGTCGACAAATCAGAAAATTGACTCTCGGATGCACACGAAGCCGAACCCCGGAAAGAGGGAAAACACCGTCAGCAACTCCATCACCAATGGGGACAAATGAAGCAGGCAGCAGCATTTTGAACTTTCAGATACCCACTACCCCTTATTGATGCTGCGACGCATGGTTCGCGGGCTTACATGCTCAAAGGAGGCACAGAGACTCGGATCTTCAAGATTGATTAAACGCCAGATCGGTAGCGAAGACCGAATACCTTGGGGATGAATAGGTAGGAGGGGCAAACACGGCAGGGACGGTATCCTTGATCTGGTACCACCAGGAAGTTCCTCAAGGGAATCTCCACGACGGGGAGCGTCTAGACTTTACTCTACCTACCTGCTGGTTAATTCTCAAGATTCACTGTCCTTGCCCCTCTGCCCCCTTTACGCTGAGCAATTGCTGACATGCTTTTGATATCGCCAACGACTGGGCTTGGACAGACAGATGCCACACGTACACATGAACCTCTCGTTTCTTTATCGTTTCATCCCAGTCAGAGATACAGATCTGAATGGCTGAGTCTTCTCAGATCCACGCCTCCCATATACGCACTCGCACGCCATCTTGTGATGTGCCGTCGCACAACGCATGCTATTTATGAGGAGTGTACATGTTATTGGGCGTTCGGTCCTAGGCGTACCTTATTGCCGGGTGGGCTGTGACCCGGAGTTTGGAGGCGAGGGGTAACCCTCCAGAAAGTGAAGTGACTTTGAAGAGATCAACAACTCTCCACAGACTCTTCACCTTGTCAACAAAAGGGGCACTGAAAGGCTATGAAGACCCCAAGTTTGGTTCCTGGAATTATCCGGGGGAACAAAGCCAGGGGTTCAAGGTCGCTGCGCGACCGCCAAAGGTTAAATAAGGAGGGCACCAAACCAAGAACGTAACCGGAGGATCTCATAGCCTTGACGTCCTTTGGGATCTGGTTCTGTCCCTTTTACGCCACCATGGTAACCTACTTGGCCTCTCAGAGCCCCAACGAGCACAGCATAACCGCTTTAAGTCGAAGCCCGCTGGCGGTGAAGGCTGAATAATACATTGCCAACCTTGGCGTCTTGCCGTTTGAAGACGTCAAAAGTCTCGAACTGAAACTGGACTTTACACTCACTTGGAAGCCTCTTGAACACAAATCGGTCTCTGGGACTTCCATGGAATTTTGGTTTCACCAATGTCTTCTCTGCTCAGCTGAAGAAGACAACAGATAGTCCGGGAGGGATGTTCCCATGGCTGCTGAACTGTGACGATGGTTGATGGAGTACGCAGTAGGCCGATCTGTTGGCGGCTTACGAAGCCAACCTCCACAGTCCACTTGTTCGCTGACTCTGGCTGGCTCGATCCGCCTCCAGGGCTTCGAAAAAGTCGCAAATACCACCCAGAGTCATGCAGCCCCAGAGACCCTACACTATCTCTATTGTTCCTGATCAATATTGTTCTCTCTGCCCGGGTCGTTTCCAGTCATATGAGCCGGGCCCGAGTCTCTCAAAGTTCTTTGTGTCTCCAAGCACTACCTACCAGCTACGCTACCTCTACCTAGGTATAGAGTTGCCTAGTTCAGAGAAGCCGGGTGAGAGGCTCCGAGTTGCTCTCTGAAACCTTCTGATCGCCGCCATTCGTAAGCCCCTTGATCCCGTCTTGTTTTAGGGCTGTAGATGGACCATGGAACAACCCCATTTACGGGTGTCAATCCGGTGCCAATCTTTGGCTCTGGCGTTCTGAGCCGGCACTGAGTGGCCTCCAGACAATCGCTAAATTGGGGCCAGCTCAGTCGGGGTCCCCATGCCCGCTGGCTGATTGCCGCCATGCCGTTGCCGCCCCTAGCTCCTTCTGGCGCTGGCGTCTCTAGCGAACATTGGCGCCAGGTCGGCCGTGCCAGCCCCCAACCACAAACTGCAGTGCACCCATCCTGGTCCGCCTACCATCCAGTGTGCGGCCAGTGCGGCCAGTGAGAAAGAGCCATCCCATCTTTTGACTTGTCGTTCCTGTCGTTCATCCCGTCTCGTGTTTCTGACTTCTTTCCTTCTTTTTTCCTCTCTTTACAATCTCTCTTCGTTGTGTTCGACACTGTATCTCCAGCCCGGTCATACTCTCTTTCGTGTACATACCTTGCCTCTACACTACAACAACACAAGACACAAGACTCTACAAAGAATGAACCAGCATTTGCGTCTCTGAAGTCAATCAATGTCCAACACTTTCGTCTTCTCTTTCTGGTGACATTCTTCTACACAGCAGCCCAATATCCTCTCGGCTCGGCTGCCGTGATTACATTCCAGCCCTACACAGAGTGCCGTTTGCGCGATGGCAACCATCACCGTCGACGAGGGCAGACGCTCTTCCATCGAGAAGCCCGCTATCCAGACACCCGATCACCTTCACTCTTCGGGCCCGACGGCATTTGAACGATTACCGGACGAAATAATCCAGCAGTGCGTCCTCGTTTACTAATTCTTATCGTCTCAGCATTCCTTTCTCTATTTCCCGTATTTCGCATTTCGCATTCCTAATCACAAACAGTCTTATAGGATCCTTCAAGCTGTCGATGCGAATGGCTTCGCTTCGCTGGTGCTGCTCAACTCGAAATGGAGAAGCGTCGCTCAGCAGGCCCACCTATACGCCTACCACTTATCCAATTGTCCATCCTACGCCTTAAGCCATCACAATGCCTCGCCTCCAACCGTTAGCGAAGATGATCTTCCCAGACTTCGAAGACTATTCGCAAAGGAGGTCAAACGGAATCTGTTCGAGGCATACTTGCGCCCAAGGAAGACCATCATCAAGCTCATATCCAACTCGATCAGCTCTTCATCTGCGCCAGGTGGAGATGGCATCCAGTTCAGCCCGTCGCCAAAGGGTCACCATCTGTTAGCCTACAACTCCTCCCGGATACATGTTATTGATGTTAGGCAACGGGACATTTCCGTTACAAGAGAGTTCAAGATCTTGCGCCGTCCTGCCGCCACATGTATCAACGATGAGGGAACCGTGCTAGCAGTTCTGCTGACCGAAATGCAAATCGACATCTACGACCTCAAGTCAACACCCCCGAGACGAACCCAGTCACTAATTCTAGACAACAGCCCTCGTGCGATTGCGCTTTCACCATGTGGCGGAGTACTGGCAGCGGCTTACGAGGGTGGCATTGAGGTCTCTTCACTCAATCCCAACGCAACATCAACCGAGCGAAGAGCCGTCAAATGTGAAGCTGTCGATTCATTGACCTTTTCGTTCGACGGGACACAAATTCTGGGTACTACGGTTCATGCGCCACAGCCTAACACCGTGATTCTAACTGCGCCCTACTACGACCCGGGCAGTTGTTCGGTGGAGGATGATATTAGTGCATTATGGACCACATCGATCCTCTTCCCCAACACGAGTCGCGATTGCAGCCACGCTGTATTGATCCAGAATGGGAAATACGAGGAGGCGGGATGGACTTTCACGTACGACCGCAGTTACGAGATCTTCAGGGCCGTGCGGATCGATGACTTGCGAAACGGCACAACATACTTCACCGGGCCAATACCGAACCCTACCTCGCAACCCAAACTAGTACCATGTACTCTGCCCGCAGCATCGTACCATGGAGAGCTCGTGTCGGCTGGTTTTCAAGGCAAGGACGTTTGGATATACGGCATTCCCGAGGATTTGGATGCTACCCCCGAAATGACCAGCACAGGCAATGAAGGTGCCTCGAACTCAAGTACTCTGAACCGCCGCAACAGTCAACCGCCACCTCGAAATGGTTCACGCGCGCAGGATAATGATCCATCTAGGGTCCCTCAATGGCAAGCGCTAGACAAGTTGCGCAACAAGCTTATCGCAGGACGCAGAATCGGCCATCTTGAAGGGGTACATATGGTGAAGTGGGTTGGAGACTTTGAGGCTTCATCGGTGAAGGAACGCATGATCATCGGTGCTCGCGGAATAACACCTACGAAGCCCATCACGGAGGATGATGGCTTTGACTTTGTGGACGGTGGTCGGATCACAGTGATCGACTTCGACTACGGTTTGGAGAACGGCTCCACTGTCGAGATTGATATCGATGTGGGATCCAAAGAACCTGAGGTATTGGAGGAGGAACACCGAGATATGGAAGCCGAAGTCGCTATTGTACGCCGAAGAACGGTTATGCAAAAGAGAGGGAGTCGTGGCGGCTTGATGCGGGCTGCTACCAGCGCAGGAGCAGTTCCCCCTGTCCCAGCACTTCCGTCTGCTTCGTCACTTCCCGGTCAGCCTTCAGCGTCAGTTCAGGACGAGGATGATCCTCTGGTACCTCGTCGTGTTGGAGCACTTCCTATTCCTCGGATTGAAGCACCTTCGATAACCGAGGATACGGAAGAGTTTGCGTCGATCGAGGAGCAAGAGGCTTTGGAGTCACCCTACGCCCATGCCAGCCCCCGATCAGCTCCTACACTCAGGCGTGCCGCCACCGCTGCTGCTGCCAATCGCCGCTTACACCCGCAAGCTGCTGCTGCTGGTCCTGTCGAGTACCGTCGCGCTGATGGCCGAGCCGAACATCCCCACGAGAGCGACGCAGACAATTGGGTTCCTCCTCCACCTCCGTACCAAAAGGAAGATCCTGGCGATCTTCCGGCTTTCTTACGTCATGCCATTCCACCCGTTATCCCAGCCACCGTCACGTCGGCTCAAACAGACGACTACCTCGACGAAATGCGCAGGCCGAAATCCATGTTGGAGCCACCTCGAAGTCATACATCGATACAAATCCCACGGACCGGGTCCTCTATCCCTCGTGTACCGTCTCTCTACACCATTCCGCCGGTACCTCCCCTACCACAGCAATCTTCGTCGTCTTCGATACAGTATCAGAATAGCGGCAGCTCCACACACTCGACACACCTGACCCCTTACCAAGAGCCTCAACGGCCGCCTTCCAGCAACTCCCGATATATGGGGGATGAGAACATATACGACGTCTCCCCACCCGATTCACCCAAGATGGCAGCGGTAAACCCGTCTACTGGCGGAAGCCAGGCGCGTAGCGTGAGCGATAGCCGAACAGTGAGCTCTCCTCAGGTGAACTTTGCGGCCCCAGCATCGGCGTCATCTTCCGGGCAACAGCCACATCCACCATTACCTCTGTTACAGACAGATATTGCCCCTCCACAGCAGTCGGGTTTTTCATTCGCTCTGGACCTCCATATCCCGTCACCACATATCGGTAGTATTATGCCATCACAGAATAGCAGTCCGGTAGTTAGACGACTTTCCAACGCCGGGACATGGCCTTTGGTTTCAAACCAGCCAATTGTTCCAGCCCCAGCACCGACAGATTTCCCACACTCGGCACCACCTGTAGAGAACAGTGAATACTACCTGCCGGCCCCTAGCCAGGACCAATTAAGGCGTCTGAATAGCCGTTCGGGAGCCCCCCGGCGTCTGTCTGGAGGCTTCCACCCTCCACCCGACTTTCTCGGCGACGACTTCAACAACCGCTCTGCGTATTCCCAGCCGGCATCCCGCCGACCCTCAGCAGTCGAAGACATGCCCCTAATAGTCAGCACACCACAAGGTGTCTCAGGAGCGTTCGATCCGCCCGGTCGACACGCTTCCGGTCGTCGGGGCGACCCTCCCCTTCTGGCTCCCGTTCCACGCCATCCACGCCCGCAGACGCAATCAGCCGTTCTCGGAAACCGCCCAACCGTCGAGCGGCTCGAGACAATCTACAGCGTTGCGAGCAACGGCGCCAACTCAAATGCTGCTGGCGGCCTCGGCCTCGCCATCCCTACGACAACCAGATCGCTTTCAACCTCGACGAACGGCGCTACCCGCACGACGAGTCTTAACAGACGACAGAGCCGAGCGGAGAGGAGCGCGGCTAAGAACATTGCTGACGCCAAAAAGAAGGGGTGGATGGGCGGTCGGAGTCGGACCAAGAGCGTCAAAGAGAAGAAGGAGAAGAAGGCAAAAGGGAAAAAGCAGAAGAATGGAGATCATTTGGATGACGACGCGAGGAGTACATGGACGGATATCACGACGCATAGCTTTTTGCCGGGTGGTCTGAGGTTTGAGAGTAGTGAGCAGGCTGCGCAGGCGGCGAGGGAGAGGGCGGAGAGGGCGGAGGCCGGGGAGAGTAAGAGGGGGAAGAATAAGGGGAAGGGGAAAGGGAAAGAAAAGGAGGAGAGGGGAGATAAGGGGGATAAGAAGTGTGTTGTTATGTGATGGATGATGAAATGATGGGAGCTTGGATATTTAAGTTGGATTGGAATGGATTGGGAATGGACTTGAATATAGGGATGATGTTGGATATGGACTAGGGCGTTTACATATAAAGGGTTGATTGGAGGAGTCAAGTGGTGGTTCGTTAATATTTGGTTTGGCAGGTATCGCTGGTGAATAGAACAGCGAGTTAAAGAGTAGGAGAAAATCGGCTTTGTCCATAAACTCAATGTTTGAAACCTTCTTGGCAATTCCTTAACTTCAATAACAATGTCATCACCCATCAAAACAATGCTGGTTCTGTGATCCCATGCCTAAAGCAATGTAGCCGACTGTTACTTCCTGAGACCAGCTCGTTCAACACCCATCGAAGACCTCGTAGCCCGCATCACTTCCATCTCCTTCATCCTTCTTCCATCATGACCCTATCATCCCAGATCCTAAGCCACTCAACGTCCCAACCCGCTCCCTCCCTGTCCATCACCCATCCTCCTCTCCAAATCCTTCACCTCTTCACTCCAGCCCTCCTCAGTAGCTACACCTTGTTCCTGCGTGCTGGAGCCGGGGGCGTGTTCGCTTGCACCCTTGCCTCCTTCTGTGGAACCCTTACTAGCAGTCGAAGCGTCGGATGTTGTGGTGTGGTTGGCATTGCCTAGGATTTGGGCTTTAGTCTCCGAGGAAACGGGGGCGTCTTGGCTGGTGGAGGGGGGTTGCTGGCCCTGGGAGGCGAAAGTCGGGTTGGCGGTGGGCGAGAAGGAGGGGGATTGGATTGCGCCGTTGCCTGCTGCGCTGTTTGTTGCCATTTTGGATCTTGGGGGTTTGGGGGTTTGGAGGCGTTTAGTGTCGAAGAGCAAGGACGGATTTGGTCTTGAGGTTGAGGGACCTCTTGTGATGTGGGTGAGTTGACTTGGTTGTGCTTCTTTGCTTGGATTGAGATCGGGAAATGGGAGAATGAATGATAGCGGAAAGTATTCGGGTTTCTTGAGTTGAAATTGTGTATACGGTATAATCAACCTATGGTGGTTTATCCCTGATGAGAATGAAGACGAGTTCGGATGGTGGCCGTCAAGGTAGCGCCCATGATGTCACTGGCCAGACCGCGATAAGACTGTGGGGAGGGACGATACTTAGTAAGGCTCAAGTCGAGTGCACGGGCCATATCATGGAATTCCACCCCTGTCTCCTGCTCACCTCGGTGTGGATTCGACTCCGGCCGAACGGCCGGGTTTTGGAATTGTGGAAAATGGGATGAAGTAACGGGACAAGATGGCTTTTTGGACACTTTCATCACACTAGCTGACCAAAATTCCGACGCACTTCAGGAAACTGGTCTCAGACGATATCGAATGGGCCGATAGCATACCGGATATCGAGCTCTGTTTGTTGTCGCCTGGTTTCGCATATCGATATCGGACGTTCAGGTGAGCGAGTCATTGCACACGTTCCCAGCCAACGAACGTCGAGATGCTGTTGAGGCTCGTCCCCAGGGGCAGGGTCGGGTTGTTCCCCGGAATCTCTCCACCATCGTCTCAACGGGCATCCCTTGCTTTGAGGGGAACGACGACGACTTACACGCTCAACCTCAAACACCAAGTCCAAGTCCAATACAGCACTTTCAGAGACAACTGGAAGGATGCAGACAGCATCACCGATCCCGAAAAGGCTCTCCCGAGAACAGTTAAATGTCTTTCGGTCGTCGTGAACCCCGAGGCATGGGATGACTATCTTTCTGGAGGCCCAGGAGAAATATACAAAAAGCGAATGAATGTGAGTACATCGTCTTGTCTCTTCTCGGAATAAACAACTTACGCTTCTTGGGAAACAGCCACGAAACCCACGTGTCTTCATCAGCCCCGCTATACGCCATTTCTACCAAAGCATCCTCTCTCATGGACCAGAGGTTCGAGCGGACTGCCTAGTCATTCTCGCTTCTTTGCGTTACTTCCAGGAAGTTCAATGCGCCCATACATTTTTGTTCAACACGGTAAATGAACTCTTCCCCCGTACAGAAGTGGGACCCTTGAAGCATTCCGAGGCACTCAAAGACAAGTTGAACGTCGTCACTGCCGTAGTAGACAAGATCCCGTTATGGCAAGTGCCCGGCTATGCTCCTAACGCCACCCTGGCTTCAGAAGGGTTCAGTATCCTCTGTGGACAGAGCGAACACCTTTTGCCTGGTCTGTGGGACAACTCAAACTTCTCATGGAGCAACATGAGGAATGAAACCGACCCTCTCTTCCTCGAGCGAATGTACCGCCGTCTCAAAGTTGCTCCCAATGGAAACGCCAAGGTTGAGAAGCCGATGCCCTATTCCTCTGGACCGCCTCCCGTCCTCGAGTTTCGCGTCAATCCCCTGCGCGGCGACAACCGGCCTGTACAAGTCACCCTCCCGCTCGCCAACACTAGTTATGCTACTTCTACCGCAGCCCAACAACGTGGCACGACACCCCACATATTGGAGGTCTCGGCTTGGGCGCGGTCACCGGAGAAGCAGAAGCTGCGTCCCATACACGTGGAGGCAAACACCCGGACTCATGTCACCATTCAAACGACATCCTTGAAGCAGCCCTGGCTAAGTGAGCTTTGGTTCCAGCTCCTCCCCATCACATCTCCGCGCAAGATCGTTAGCGGTTTGGGGAACATTCTCAAGCAGGTTGAGATTGAGGGCGAGAGCGCCCCGGCTAGTAAGGAGCTCGAGGATGTGATCCCGAAGCTGCTTTCCATGAGAGCCAGTAGCCACAGACCACTTAAGCACACGTCGGGTGAAGAGCCTAGCCACGCTGTTAAGGTCTGGGCTCTCATCATCCCGGATGAGGTGTACCAGAAATATGCAAAGTTGCAGCCTCTTTTGGATCTGTCCATGCAGTTTCCGCCTCCTTTCGATCTCGAATCAGCCAGTACTGCGGACGAAAAGAAATTGGCTGGAAGGTGCAGTAAGGCTCTCCAGGGTCTATTGGTAGCCGGATGTCATATCCGGGAAATCCGTAAGTCCGCCTCTGCATACTTTAGTTTACACACCCTTTCACTCATATATAATGTACTCACAAATTTCCAAACAAAAGTAAGCGGCGGCGGAGGCTGGGGCGCCAAACAAGGTCTCCTCTCTCTCGACCCTCAGGACCGAGACAATCACCGCAAAACCCCCACGAGCAGCAGCAAAGACAGCGAGAACAACGAAGCCGAGGAAGACGACGACGACATGGAAGGCCTCGAACGCTTCCTCCGCACCCTCCGTGGCGAGCAAAACGTGGGCGACATCGCCTCACCCGGTTCCTGGGTCCAATTCTTCGTCGCGCCCGCCCACCTCGAGCGGCTGCCCTGGGATCCCGCCAACTCCAAGAGTGTCGTCAAGAACCGTAGGCCGGCAGAGAAGCTGAGCTTAGGCATCACGGATGCGGTCGATGAGTATGCTCCCACATGGGACCCAGACTTCACGGAGAACAAGGACAGCAACAGGTACAAGTACTGCTGGCGGGATCCGAACGGCGTGGAGATTTTTACGTACCAGTTTGGTGCGCTTGTGAATCAAAGTTTGTGGCTGGATTTTAAGAAGCCAAGGGAGTCAATGAAAGCGGCGACGACAGAGACAGAGACAGTGACAATAGAGACAGAGACAACGACAGCTACAGAGACGGCGACAGCTACAGAGACAACGGAAAACAGCACAACGGAAAACAGCACGAATGATATTGACGCCAACGAACAAGACGAAGAGGATCTATGGAAGGATTTGGAGACGGATTCGCAAAGAAAGATTACGTTTCCGGAATTTAATCTTCGAGCGGACATTGACAACCCGCTGTATGTGGCGAAGGTGAAAGAACCTGGTGAGGATCAGCAACAGCGACGGCAACAACCAACGGAAAGAGTAAAGTTGTCTGAAAAAATAAGGAAAATATATACGAGGAAGGGTAACAGGACTCCTACTTAAGGTGCCAAGGTGTAAAGGAAAGAGATATGCGAGTTAGGGTGGACATGAGATTCTCTAGATAGTCGCAAGACGAGAGCATTACATACCTATAATTGCAGCCAGAACGATGGTCCTCCGTCGGCACATGTCCGTGTGATGGCAGATGTCGAAATGTGTGTCTGTTGAAAGGCAAGTTTCATAATGATATTCCCGTGTCTAAGCGAGATCTCTCAAGGAGGTCTTCAGTCTATCACTTTCTATCCTCCTCCATACTTCATCCCCAGTCACGTCACCACTTTCATTTCTCACCCCCCTCCCCTTCCTCCCCTTCTTTTTCCTCTGCCCTCCTCCTCTTCCTCCTCCCCTCCAACCCCTCCCCCAACGCCTCGCACAAATCCTCCAAATCCAACCCCCTCCTCCTCTTCCCCACCTTCTCCTGTCCCAAAACCGTCTCGTCCGCCACAAACCTAAACACCCCCGCCACATGCTTAAACACATCTTCTTCCTCTTTATCCCACCCCACTTCCTCGTCCGTAAAAGTCTTGCTGATCTCCTCCATCTCCCTCACCCACCTGTACGCTTTTGGAGGTAACGTAGTGACGTACCGCGTCATGGTATTTAGTCGCGAAGGGGCCAGCCGTTCCAGGGACGAGAGAAAGGATGGGAGGATTTTTAACGAGTGCGCGGTGGAGAGGGAGAGGAGGGAGAGGGCGGCGAAACCCTTGGCGAGGGAGGCGTAGACGTTCTTGAGGGCTGAGGCTTGGCCTATTTCGCTGCTGCTGGTCTGCTTTTCAGCACCGGAAGAGTTTGGGCCAGGGTCGGAGAGCATGTGTTCGATGTGCAGAGTCTCGGCGAAGTGCTGGCCGTAGGGGTAGGGGAAGGTGGAGGCGTCGGTGAACGACCAGGGACCCGAAGTGGGGAGGAGAGGGCAGGACCAGCCGGTGGTAGGGTCGTGGAGGATGTCTTCCTGGGGAAAGACGGGTTTGGTTGAGGTTGATGCGGTGGAAATTTGAGCGGCCGGGCCGGTTGAAGAAGGGCCTAGGGCTGTGCTGCTGCTGGTCTGCTGTTTCCGAGAGGGAGTGCCGCCGAGGATACAGCCGTCTACGAAGCGGACGTCGCGGTCGGGGTCGAGGCCGGCGGTGGTGAACTGGGCGGCGATGGACCGGACGGTGGAAGGGGAGATGGCGTTCATGTCGGCGAAGTAGAGCGGGGTGGACCGAGGGCTGGGTCCGGACGAAACATTCTTCAAAGCGGTGATGATGCGTTCAGCTGTGGCAGCGGCTTGGGCGGGCGGAACGACGGAGAGGATCACGTCGCATTGGGTGATGAGGGCTTCATCTGTGGAGAGGAGCTCAGCGCCGACGGTGGTGGCGCGGTCAATAGTGTCTTGGCTGGTTATTGATGTTAGTGATGGTTTTTATTATGCGTCCGGACACCTTGGGATCTCACCTTCTTCCCGTGCAGTTCGTAGCAACGGCGTAGCCATTCGCGATGAGAAGGCTGGCAAGGGCGCTGCCCATGTCGCCCATCGAGATGATGCCAATCTTGGCTCGGGGCTGTTGGCCCTTTGCCTCTGTGTTTCCGGACATTTCTGAGAAGTTTCCCAATGTAAACAATGTATATGTTGTTGACCTGAAGCAGCAGATGGACTATCAATGAGAGCTGCGTGAGTGAACGATGAGTAAATGTCACGTAGGAGGGGTGATTTATAATTGTGGGGTTGTTATGACATTCGTGATGCTATTGATCCATTCGAGACGATCATATTAGTCAGGGAAGGAAGGCTTAACGATATAGGTTTAGCGGAGGACGTGTAAATGGTCCTCCTCAATGCGAAACTCACGTCTTCTTGTGGGCGGCGTCGGAGCAAGTACCACTTTGAAAGATGATAGTATTTTTGTGCTGTCCAAATCCTATGCGCTAGAGAAAGGATCGATTCATGCTATAAATGCGTACCAAAGGAAAAGAAAGTAGAGAGAACCCGTAACCGTCTAAACAAGGGCTGGATCAGACTCCCGCAAACCCATATCCCAATCTTAAAAGCACCACCTCCTCTTGCGCTTCCCAATACCTCAGACGCTGAACCAAATCTTCTCTTCACTCAATGCCCATATCGATGTCATCTTCAGCAGGACCACTCGCGGCAGCCCTGTTGGAGGCTTCAGCCGCAGGAGCAGCATTGTTCTCTTGGTTCGCACCGCCGCCGCCAAAGTAGTCCTCCATCTCCGCATCCAACTCTTCCTGAGTCTTCTTGGTTCGTCCATTACGGGTACGCTCACCCTGGGACTTCTCTCCGCCTCTTCCACCACGTCCACCTTCCCTGCGGGCGCCCGGACGACGACCACCTTCACGGCCACCCTCACGGCGAGGTAGCGGACTGCGCGAGCGACCACGACCGGAACCACCAGGACGGTATCTGTCAATACCTTTGCGGGCCGCTTCCTCATCCAAGTCACGGTCGCGGCGCGAGGGTGAGATTGAGCGGGATCGGCCACCGGGGACAGTGATACGCTCGGCAAGAGGACGAGGGTTGATGGCAGTCTCGAAGGGGTTACGGCGGGGGCCGCTAGGCATGAGAGTGAGGCGGATAGGCTGGCCTGGATTGCTGTTAGATATGTGGACATACACAGCCCCGAATTTACTGTGACATACCGGCAGCGTTGGCTCCGTCGTACTCGCGAATGGCCCGGCTGGCATCTTGAGGAGACTCGTAGGTGACGAACGCAGTTCCCTCCGAGCGACCGGCGCGGTCGTACTTCATGTCGAGCTTAACGAGGGGTCCAATTCGCGAGAAGAGTCCCTATGTATGTGGTGAGTATGGTGAACTATGTGGACCCGCAGGTTAATGCGATGCTTACTTCGAGGTCCTCTTGGGTCAACTCGTAGTGGATGTTGTCGACTCGGATCTTGGATCCCCTAGGATCGCTGCTCGAATGTCAGTACACAGATGTGGTCCGAAGCAGCCTGGGCTATGTCTCCTACCTAGAGGGTTCCGGAGAGTTTCTTCTTCTGGGGGCACGGCGGCGGTCTGAAAGGGAGACCAGTCAGCTAGGCCTTCCTGGGACCCCATTCTATTGTCTCGGCTAGATCGTACCATTCTCTTCGAACTTGTCGTGAACCCATTCGCTGCACAATCCATGTCAGTGCCTTGTTTTCTAATGATGTTGCGCTTGTATACGTACGAGTCTAGGTTTCTTGGTGCATCATCTCTGAAGGACTGTCCCGCCCAACAAGTCGGGAGCTGTTAGCTGGGAATTTCAAACCATATTACGCCGGCTTCCTCCTCGGTCGCGATTCGAGGCATCGAGCACAAGTCGGGTTGAGTGGCTGCGTTCGACATCTGAAGGTAACCGGACGGAGAAAGAGCGGAGCGTAAAGTCTAAAGGGGAAGAGGAGAGGATTCAACCTGTGGAGGAGCGGTCGAATTATCGTCAGCAAAGTTGCCAATTGTGGTGAAAAGTGATCCTCAGGCTGAAGTGAGATTGGAGGTTGATTCCAATTGTAGGCGGCGTACCTTTCTAACGCCATCGCGCGGGTAATCATTTCTGTCGCGTCGCTGGCGGTTGCCGCCGCCATTGTCCCGGTTGCCTCTACCACGAGAGCCTGAGCCCCGGCCATTCTGCAGCAAGCATTCAATGTCAGCGTCCATTCACAGCGCATCCAAAGCCCAAGTCAACTGGCAAACATGGAAAAGGGAAAGTGGGTATTACGTACTGGCTTGCGCTCAGCGAGGATCTCGTCAAGGCTACGGTCGAGAGAGTTGTCGGCCATTTTGCGTAGTAGGTAGTGTCGCGACTATAGAGTGTAGTACTGATTGCGGTTGCGGACAGGGAGTTGGTGATAGGAGAATAAAATATAGGCGAAGGAGCCGCACCACGAGTCACAGGTACGGTGGAGGTTTGAAAGTGGTTGTTTGGTAATGGGCCGGTGAATGCGACCGACTTGTGACTGAAGTGAATCGATGGATGGCAAAAGGACAGGGACGCGGTTGCAACGAGTTGCACGTTCGAGGTTGGGGTTGGAGCGGAAGAGGCTGCGAGGCGGCGCCCCGGCGCGAGTCAACGTTGTTCTTGGCTGTGCTGGAGCCCGTCGCAACTTTAGTGTGGGGACCGCTACGTAAATGTGGGGCTCATATCAACCTCGAGTTGGAGACGACATCGACTTTGAACGACTCCCAACATGGCGTTACCGTCAATCTTCCCCGATCTACCCGACCGCTCTGCTGAGCCTGGGATTGAAGTGTCGTTCCCAAGTAAGGTCCAGATCCAAGTTGCAAGTTTGACAGTAAAACAAACAGTCTGGGTCTTGTGGAATCGGTCATGGATTTCGAAGTACGGCCTGCTTTTCATTCAAAGTCAAAACCAACTCTATAAACCTAGGGGCTCAAAGAACAGCAGTCATGTTGCTTTACTATTGTCTGGCTGTCGCCGTATGTTTTATGACAAACCTACCAAGTACACTTTGGACACTGCATTTGATACCATGGCGTAGGTTTATTCGACATTACAATCTAACCATTGCTATAGACAGCGCTGCTTCACAACGGGCATCATAGACAGCATTAGACATCTCGGAGACAACAACAAAGTTAAAAGAAGTAATTACAAAAGCACCGTTACTGAACCTAACAATCTAACAAGCAGAAGCAGCTGACCTGGCTGCATCCTCCTGCCTATCCAGCTTTGCCGGGAACAAGAACCGTCATGATCATCATATGTCGTCCCTGCGGCCATCACAAAGCCCACCAGGCCATCGCCCGCTTCACAACACCAGGACCCCGAGTTCAGTCTAAATCGCATTTTGAGAACTTCCCTTGACAACTAGTTACAGATTGACCAGAGAACCTCAATACAAAGCAGTCCGTCCCTTCGTCCGTCTTTTTTGAGCACCGAGCACCTCTAAAGTAAATGAGCGTGCGCACGTGCTAGATCCGTACCAGCGCTTTTTGTGGTGTAAGAAAAGATTACCACCAGATGCTGAACCCGCAAAATTCCAGTAAGAAAGGAAAGAGTCCTTAACCTCCTTCTCTATCAGAAACCGTGTACACGAGGCCGCCTCTTAAATCCTAGATGGATGCCGACGTGTAAAGGTTGCGGGGTATGCCGAGAGTAAGGAAAAGGATATCGTGTATCAATGAGGCTTTTTGCTTTTTTTTGTTTAGATGAGGTCAGCGACGTTCATGGGCATCTCCTCAATCTGGGTGCTGTAGAACTGCTCGATCTCGCGCATCATGCGGACATCGTCAGCGGTGACGAAGTTGATCGCAACACCCTTACGACCGAAACGACCACCACGACCAATACGATGGATGTAGTTCTCGCGGTTGGCGGGGAGATCGTAGTTGATAACGAGAGAGACCTGCTGGACGTCGATACCACGGGCAAGGAGATCGGTGGCGATCAGGACACGAGAAGAACCGGAACGGAACTCCTTCATAATCAGGTCACGCTGAGCCTGGTCCATGTCACCGTGCATGGCGGAGACGGTGAAATCACGGGCAGTAAGCTTGTCGGTAAGCCAGTCGACCTTTCTGCGGGTGTTGCAGAAGATAACAGCCTGGGTGATGGTGACGGTCTCGTAGAGATCGGAGAGGGTGTCAAGCTTCCACTCCTCCTTCTCGACGGCAATGTAGAACTGCTTGATACCCTCGAGGGTAAGCTCGTCCTTCTTGACGAGAATGCGGACGGGCTCGCGCATGAACTTGGTGGTAACCTCAAGGACGTCCTGGGGCATGGTGGCGGAGAGAAGGACGACCTGGGTGCTCTGGGGGAGGAGCTGGAAGATGTCGTAGATCTGCTCGGTGAAACCGCGCTGTAGAAAGGAGGAAAGTTAGCATTTTGCATCCGACTGTTGTGGGCACTGGGAAGTATACGTACAGAAAGCATCTCATCGGCCTCATCAAGGACGAACATCTTCATGCTGTCGGTCTTGAGGAAACGACGCTGGATCATGTCGTGGACACGGCCGGGGGTACCGACGACGACCTGGGGGCCGTCCTGGAGGGCCTTCATGTCATCACGAACGGAGGTACCGCCAATGCAGGCGTGGCACTCAATGTTCATGAAGTCACCGATGGCGACAACGACCTTCTGGATCTGCTGGGCAAGCTCGCGGGTGGGGGCGAGGATAAGAGCCTGGCAGGCCTTGAGGGTGGGGTCGATCTTCTGGAGAACGGAGATCGAGAAAGTGGCAGTCTTGCCAGTACCGGACTGAGCCTGAGCAATGACATCGTGGCCTTTGGGGAGAGTCAGCGGGGAGTTGACCATTTGTCGAGAAGCGGAGTTTTCTTACCCTTGATGACGGGCATGATAGCGCGCTGCTGGATAGCAGAGGGACGCTCGAAACCATAAGCGTAGATACCTAAACATCAACCATCAGCATGTGGACCTCTATACACCGCTCGGTCGGGAATGGTGTTCTTACCGCGAAGCAACTCGGGCTTCAGGTTCATCTCGTCGAAAGAGTCGACGGTCTCATCGTAGTTAGACTCGATCTGTCCTGTAAGGGAGAAAGGATTGTCAGTGACTGCTGAGTTGGGCGGTGATGCCGAAAATGTGGGCGCCGCCGAGGGGCAGGTGAGGGGGAGAGGGGCGAGGCACAGCACACAGGCGACGGCGACGGCGAACACTTGCGCGACGCCGTCGACCGAGTGTAGCGATGGCCTTTGGTGGTGTTGATGATGATTTGAACGTACCCTCGGGGATATCCTCGAGTCCCTTATCGGTAGCCATGATTGCGGTTGTAGATTCGCAAAGATTTCCGGATCCAAGCCCTGCTTAGATCTGGAAATACTATTGAGTGTTGGTGGGGTAGGAGAGCAAAGAAATATCCGCAAACGTCACGTTGCAGATATGTTGGAGAGGATATTAAGTTATTGGAAAATCGACAGATTCAAAAACTCCCAGTTGTACTGAGAGAAAAGGATCTGGAAAAAAAGGTCGAGGGATGGGGGTGTTTGTATGTGGGTTGGGAAGTGGTGGGCAGAAAAGAGGAGAGCCTGTGGTGTAGGCGGACAGATAAAAATTCAATTTGCTGGCGGACCGGAAATTTATGTGTGCCTCAGGCAATAAAAACCTGACTGGTGAATGGCGGCACCCGGCGCCCGCATGTCAGTCAACTTTTTTGACGTCTCCCCCTCCAAAACCAACGGCTGCAAGCCAATCAGAGTGCTTGCGCACTTCTTTGGTGGGCAAACTTTGTTCCCTGTCTTTTTTTTTTTTTTTTTTTTTTTTTTGCCTGCCATTACGACGGCGACACTTGAAGCCCATACATATTGACACGACGGACAGGGGGTCCCCGGGGCAAATATTCATATCTCTTCCGCCCGTTGGTTGACACTTTGGGCGTCTTTTTTTCTCATGTCTTTTTTTTTTCGCTCTCAGTCTCTTGTATCTATCTCTTGGCTTCTTCCATTCAATTAAACTGCCTGACGCGGGGGTTCACTTTGGCCACAACCGGATTTTCTTTTAGATCTTACAGCCACCAAGTGGTGTGTCCTCACACCCTCACGCCTTCCTCTGCGCTGACTAGCCATTGTCACGATTGGTATTATTCATTGGACGCTGGCCCGTTTCCATCCTCTTCCACTCAACACGCACGCAGCAACCCAGTGTAGCCCTATTCCGACTCGGCGGTTGGCTGCAACAGTTGGAGGATATCTTGTTACGCTGGCCGACATCATATGACAGACAAACAGAATCGGCAACTCCCAAAAATTTTCACACGATGCTCCTCTCAACGGACCAACAACTAAAGTTTGACAACCTCATCTTTGAGGCAAATGGAAATGGGAGTCACAGAGTGACTGATGAGGATGATGTTTCAACAGCTGTTGACTCATCTGTTCCTACACACCCTCTTGGGATCAAACCTCTAGGCAACAAGTACTTCCACACTGGCACCGATGCCCGTGTCAATTTGGGTTACTTGCAAGTCTTGCCCGATGAGATGCTTGCCCAGCTCCTCGAGTATCTGGACAAGCGTACCTTGAGGCTTCTCGGCTATGCCTGCAAATTCCTCTATGCTCATTGCAGCTATGACGACCTCTGGAAAACCATCTTCTTAGAGTAAGTGACCCCATATATTTCTGATACAGAGAACTCTCATGATTCAACCACACATAGCCCCCTTGGGAGTCATCCGACCCCTGACCATAGAACTGGCCCAACACGTATTGTCAGTAGTGTAAACGGCATTTCTTGTCAGATATTCCCCTTCTTCTTTAATGTCCGAGAGCTGGGCATCTTTGCCGATATGTCATGTGTACATGGTTGTGTAGGTTGTTGTTGACTCGCTTCAAAACACCTGACATCTTCTGCTCAACGATGATGTAGAAACTTTACTCGAACACATCGACTCAACCCGTGTTAACTGATGTGTAGGTCTGAATTCAAAGACAAGTCCTCTTTCCAATGGCAGGGCTCATGGAGGGCAACCGTTCTCGGTCTCTCACCCGAGAAGCGTATCAAGATCGACTGCAGCAACGTCTTCTCTGATGTCTTGCATCGTCCCTTTGTCTGCAGTCACATCTCGTTGCCCAAGTACACGAGAAACATCCCACCTGCGAACAAGATCCCCAGTCTTGACGACCTGACGTACGAGGAGTTCGCGGAGAAATGGAGCAAGAAGCCATTTATCCTTACCAGGTGCATCCAGTCGTGGCCGGTCATCAAGTCCTGGAATATGGAGAAACTGCATAAAATGTACTCGGATGTGGTCTTCAGAGCTGAGGCGGTGGACTGGTCCTTCGACACATACTACCAGTACATGATGGACAGCCACGACGAAAGTCCCCTTTACTTGTTCGACAAGAAGTTCGCCGAAAAGATGAAAATCGAGGTCGGCAAGACCAAGGATGCCGCTTACTGGAACCCAGACTGCTTTGGAAAGGATCTCTTCGAACTACTCGGCGCTGAGCGGCCGGCGCATCGCTGGATGATTATCGGCCCAGAGCGGAGCGGCTCTACCTTCCACAAGGACCCGAACGCGACGAGCGCCTGGAATGCGGTCATTCAAGGAGCCAAGTATTGGATCATGTTCCCGCCGTCAGCCCAGGTTCCCGGCGTCTATGTTTCCGAAGACCAGAGCGAAGTCACCAGCCCTCTCAGTATTGCGGAGTGGCTCCTCGAGTTTCACGCAGAGGCCCGGAGGCTGCCCGAATGCAGAGAGGGCATTTGTCACGCAGGCGAGATCCTCCACGTCCCCAGTGGCTGGTGGCATCTGGTGGTGAACATTGAGCCCGGTATTGCTCTCACTCAGAACTTTGTGCCCAAGGCACACCTGTCGGACGTGTTGTCCTTCTTGAAGTACAAGGCCGACCAGATTTCGGGGTTCAAGAAAGAGGTTGAGGACCCGTACATGCTCTTTGTTGAGCGCTTAAGGGTCGAGTATCCTAAGCTGTTGGAGGAGGCTGTGAAGCAGATGGAGGAAAAACAAGGCAACAAGAAAAGGAGATGGGATCAAGTGGTCGGCCATGACAGCACTGATGGTGGACCAGAGCAGAAGAAGGGCGGAGGTTTCTCCTTTGTCTTTGGCTTCGGCGATGATATCGACGAGGAGGATGAAATTCCCTAATGGTGATTATTCACTACCGGGACCGAAACGGAAATCTGGTGGCTCTTGTCACTAGATAGATGACATCACGTTGATATGCGTGTAAATACGTACGTACCTAAAAGTATACCATCTAGACATCATATAGTACCGCATTCTCCAGCGATTGGTTGATTTGATCTTCAGGGGCAAGCTAAAACTGAGGATTTGCCCCGGATGGATAAACAGTGATGAAACTTAGCGGCAATCCTACAGCCTATCCGCCCTACGATCGCAACGATCATCCGCAACGGTCATTCACGGCGTATGAAAATAGAAATGAACTGGATAATGGTCGTCCTGTCCTTCATGCGCTTGGAGAGCATAGAAGGACACTAGGATCGGGTGAGCGCATGGGTCTGTGAGAAGGTCGTCGAGCATCGGGCAAGGGTATTCTCCCGATGAGACAACCTGGAGAAGGCGGATGGGACATTGAATCGTCGATGAAAAGGGATCCATACAATGCGCCCGTTTTCAACGGATCTCTGTGGCTTGTATGACGATCAAGCTGCCAATGAGCATCCATAACTCAGCGAGAAACTGACCGTGACCGTAGCCTTGGGATGGGTCATGGCCGCCTTCGAGGCCACCCCATTGCGCATTGCCCACGAAGGATTCCACTTCCTTCTTCGACCCCCTTTTTATTCCCCTTTTCATCAAATCATGAGTGAAGTGATAATGGCCCCTGTATGCCCCAGGTAGAAGGGGCACTTCCTCGTATAGGGGTTTCCGCCAACACAGCATTGAGCGGGCCAGTCAATCAGTGCTGGCATTGTATCACCAAGGAGCTAAGGCTGGGGAACATCCACATACACTCATACGGTAGCTCAGTAGCACAGGGGAAAAGGTGACAAGAGGAGGTGTCGAGGCTCTTCAGCCGAGTTGATATTGGGTCTGTGCACGGTACGTATCCGGTAAGAAACAGCCCCGCTGTTGGAATGTTTTGGCAAGGGAGAGGGAGTCTCCACTCGACCCCCGGTGCGCACCCCGACAGGCGGCCACGGACAGCTCGACCCCACGCGTCCATCAGCTCTTGCTGCGTTCCAGGGCCTCCCCCGTGCTGGCCCCCCCGACTCCCCGCCGATTTGGCGTGTCGCCCTGGCATCACAAACCAACTGCTGGTTCCGCTCCAGTGCTGTGAGTGCTGAGCACACCACCAGAAAGGTCCAGAAAGGTGCTGCCCGACCGGCGCAGCTTCCCCTGCGCATCCCATCCCCATCCACTCCCGTCATCCACACCTGGGCTCGATCCGTCTCGTTGTTTCCTCGTCCAACACGCAGTCGAGACTTCAGTTTCTCCCACCCAGTTCGTTGCGCCGTTGAGGTTCTTCCCATCGTGGTCTCCCACTCGCTCGGCGATCACTGCATACCTACCGTCAGCTAACGTAGCTGAATACGTACTGTACTCGAGCATACCACTCCCTTCTCTTCTTCCTCACCTCATCGCTTCTTTCTTCCAACACCATCTCTACCGCCTTATAGTTCGCGACTGCATCACCAGTTTGCTCCTCCCTTCAAGACTCCTACCTTACCAACTCCTTCTGATCTGGGGAGACACCCGCCAACATTGGAAGTTGTGCCCCCGACAGTTTGTCCCCAGGACCGATCCAAGAGCCAAGGTTGTCAAGGTTCCCGCCCCTGGATCCTACCTATACTCGTACCCAGCCAGTCCGGGGCTCTTCAACGTGGTGTGTCGTCTGTCACACCGATTCCGGCCTCTCACAACATCGCACAATACACTGCCCAACTCCCACTTGCTTCTTTTTATCTTTACACCACACGCTCGTCCACCACGCTTAAGCTTACCCCATTCGCTATTCACCGTTTCGCTACGAGCCGACACTCCGATATCCATATTCCTTCAACCACAAGCAAGGTCCCCTGTGACCCCTCCGCTGTCCGACGAGGCGGTGACAACATGCTACTAGAGGTAGTCGGCCCTTACTCTCGCTGCCGTGAAACTGCCCGATTCTCGATCACTACCGTTTGCTCGGTTCCTTGACGAACTACCCATTGGCCTCCCGTATTCGACTTCGGATCCCCCGATTTTGCGATTATACCAATATCTTTTCTCGACTGAGATTCTCGACCTCGATTCTCACATACTCGATTCGCCGGTGCCCGACATACCCAGCCCGCCCTTGCGTCCGAGGCTGACGCTGCCGGCATCCGTCTCATCCGGTCGAATCACATAATACAACAGCCGCCGACTGTCCCAAGCACCTGGTGGCTTTCGCACTACACGGGCGCATTGTCAACCAACGGCGGCACTTATAAAGGAGACACCAACACCCAACAACACACATACAATCCACTTTGCGCCCAACATGGTGTCCGACGAGACATACGACATTTGTCTTCCGGTCCTCGAGGACCCAGACCTTGACGATGAGGAGAAGACGGACAAGCTACAAGACCTTCTCAGGGAAAAGACAACCCTGAGCGGACAGGCACTGGACAATGCAGTGTTAGATGCCATGTGGAGGTTTCGAGACGGAGGCGGAACGGCAACATCTCCACCATCCATACGACAGAGCATTCTCCGACGCCCATCGCCGGCTCCCTGGAGAGGTTCTAGTACTCCCCTCTCCAGTTCGCCTCGTTTGAGCGTCAGTCCGCTTGCCCCTCCCGGATATGTACCGACAACTTTCGGCCGGGCCATGTCTTCGACGGCCTCCCCCTTTGGTTCGCCTAGGCCATCCCCGCGACTTGCATTTGCTACACCCGTCCCTCACAGTCCTAATCTGAACGCCTATCAGTTTGCCGCCAATGATGAACCCCCTTCGCAGGAAGTCTTTGGAGATTACCAGTCGGACAATGTAGACTGGCTCGTTAGTGACGATGACCGTCTCAGCGTGACCTCTTCCATCGGCGGCTCGAGTGGTTTGAATGTGGCCGCTCCCGAATTCGTATCGACTCAGCAGGCCGATATGAGTCCGTTTGACATGTTGAGGTCCATCTTGGGTACGAGTAAAACAGATGACGAAATCGGCGCTGCTCTTGCTATGCATGGCTATGATCTCAGTGCCACCGTTGCCTCTATTATGGACGACCCGGCACAAGATAATGTCTCCCTTTCGGGTCAAAACGATGAAGCCAAGGTGGTTGTAATTGGCAAGTCAATGACGCCTGATCAACGCCCCGCAACTCCGGCCGACCAGCAGAGATCGGGTGTGATTTGCAAGTTTTACCTGTCTACCGGGCAATGCCTGCGCTCTGATTGCCGGTTCAGTCACGATTTGAGCAATCATATCTGCAAGTAAGTTATGCCTTTCTCTTGAAAACCCAGAATCTGAGGCTGACTACTGTAGGTACTGGGTTGCTGGCAACTGTTTGGCTCGTGATACCTGCGTATTCTCCCATGATCCGGCGCATCTGGTGAACAAGCTGCATATTGACGGCTCGGGCACACCACCGACGCATTACTCGACGGTAAACGTTCAGGACTATAATAGTTTCCCGTCCTTGCAGCCGGGAACTCCTGAGCAGTTGCCCGTTTTCCCGGCGTCAGCAAACACTCCCGCAGTAGGGATCACTCCGCCACCGGGCTTCAAGGGCCACCACAACTACGGCTATCCCGACCGTCCAAGATCGCGGCCTGGTAGTCGACACCAGCAAAAGGAAGTTCCGCAAACGGTTCCGTCTCCTGACGATGCGGATGCATTTCCTACGCTGGGCGCCGCCTTGGCCAAGCAAAGCAAGAAGCACCATGGTAAGAGGGGCGGGCATGGCCACACTGGTAGTGGCAGCAGCAGCAGCAAGGAAATTGCTAGTCCAGGCCCGAGCACACTCGCCGATATTGTCAAGATGTCTCCCTCTCCTGTCAATATCAACTTGAGGCCTAATGGTAAGTTGGGTCGCAATGGCAGCTCCACTAGCATCCGGAATGGCGAGAACAGCGCTGCTGCTCAGGCTATCCCACCGCCCAAGCACATTCCTTGGCTTGAGACTGGAGAGAAGGCAAACAAGGCGTATCTCAAGGCACGCCAGGAGGCCATTAAGCACGGCGGTCTGCGCAACAAATTCCTGCAGAGGTACGTCGTTTCTACAAAATCGTAACACAGAGGGATGGCAAATACTGACCGTGATTTCC
The DNA here is from genome assembly GCA_009802275.1 of Neurospora sp. CHS-2018a. Taxonomy (NCBI): domain Eukaryota; kingdom Fungi; phylum Ascomycota; class Sordariomycetes; order Sordariales; family Sordariaceae; genus Neurospora; species Neurospora sp. CHS-2018a. The sequence goes on along the minus strand of RAKG01000001.1, from coordinate 1,083,855 downwards.
AGTGCTGCCCAAGCGTGGAACCGCAACGATGCCCGTGCAGCCAAGGCGCTGAGCTTGCGCGGTCAGAGCGAAAATGACCTGATGAGGAAAGCTCACCGTGAGGCCGCGTCACTGCTCTACGAGGAGCGCAACAAAAACAATGGCAGCTGCCCTGAGATCTACGTCGACTTACATGGCCTCCACCCCGAGGAGGCAGTTGAGTACCTCGCAGGCATTTTGACCGAGAACACGAACGAAAGCAGACCTATCTACGCCATTACCGGTACCGGACATCACAGCAAGAACGGCAAGGACAAGGTGGGCAAGGCACTGCGCACTTTCCTCAACGAGTGGCGCTATGCCTACCGTGAGTTCTCGGTGCCGGGTGACAGAAATAGCATGGGCGGGATTTTGGGTATAGATGCGAGAAGTTGGGATAAGTCGTTGTCGCAGGATGGGGTTAGTTTGGTGAAGAAGGATGAGCCCAAGGATGATGTTGATATTCTGTCTCAGGGGGTGGAGATTGGGGAGGGCAAGGTGAAGCTGCTTGTTAGGGATCCGACGGCTACCAAGGAGCCGCCCAAGGGCCCTGCTAGCCATAGGGGCAGGTGATGGCGGGTAAAGGAACCTCGAACAGTAAGAGCGGGAGGGAAATTTTGAGTACAACGAGCACCGATAAATCGGATTGAGTATATGGAAGGGAGCAACTGAAGGGAAGTCCGCAGTGGTGATGAACGAGAAGACGGGAGCAACAAGCCTGGCTGGTTGATAGCGGTAGAGCACAGTAGAAAGAGAAGAGAGAAGTATCGACTATCAGTAATCATTGGGCTATTACAGCGACGTGCATCTTTGTAGCATCAACATCATGGGCGTGTGGTTACGGTTTTCACTACAACACCCCAAATGGAAGTCCTTGGGTGCATTATGGCTACACTCTTCGCAGGCAAGGAAGAGGCTACTGTCCCCAATTTCCCCACGGAGGAAGATCCGGGAGTTGAAAGATGGGATGGGCGACGCTTGGGTGCAGATCTCCAAAGATCTCAGCCAGGGCCGCCAGGGGGGTTGTTGATGGTATTCTTGGGATGGCCTGGAATCTGGACGTCCGTCTGGCCCGTTCTCCATGCTATCCCTGTAGCCAAACATCAAGGGTCCTGCCCGCCCGCTGCCCCTCTCTGTTCCTCAGTTGTCATGCCCCTGTCGCTGCTCTGTCAGTTGTCCCAAGTGCATGACGTTGATGTATCATGTCCCTACGTGCAGAAGAAACGAATTGGAGAGCGAAAATGCGGACGGGTCACCGCGGCAGACGTCGTGTGGATTGCGATCTTATCAAAACATTGGAATTGCTGAAATCTTAAAACAGTCGAGCCTCATAATCAGAAGATGAAGGGTCTTACGGGGTACATTTAAACGAGCGAGCTTTGCCAGTTGTCATTGAACCCGCCGCCCAAAGCTCCATTATTTTCAGCTTACCTCACAGTCACAGCAGTGTTACGAGACGCTAAAAAGGAAGCCAAGGAGCCCGAAACATCCAACCAATTGTCCCCTGTGCTGGTCCGTTCCAGATTCACCTTGTGAGTGGCCGAGTTTCGCTCTCCGATTGCACCGGACAGTTGAACGATAGGGCAACTTCGACTGCCTCTCTGCCGTTGTGCAACACCACACCTCTTACCGTATTACTTCATCCTCGGCACGGCATCTCAACTTACCAAGCCTCTTTCAAGCTTTTCTTTGATCGATGCACCTTGTTTACTTTCTCTTTCTCGACATTTAGACTTGTTTCATATCTACAGGGAGATTTAGACGCCGACATCTAATGGTCTATATACCTCAATGGATGCAACCAGGTAGCAGAGCAACCAACGACACTTCACCTAACTATCTCTCTTTCACCTACCCACCTTCCCTCGACCAACAACCGTTTCATCCCCAAAGTCCGGTGAGCACGGCACGGCGTTTACTACTCAGCGTCATCGAGCAAACCACCAGGTTTATGCCCGAGTATCAATTCCTACATCGATAATCAGCCCAACCTCGTTATCCTACGATCACTCGAGTCTTCACCGATAGACCTATTACCTAGCTGTCGTCCTCCGACGACACCAACTTCATGACAATGCCAGACCACAACGACAACAACCACACGGCCCGCGACGCCGCCGCCGCCCTCTCCATGAACCTCTCCTCCTCAACCTCCACCACACCCACGCACTCACCGACCTCCTCCCCCGGTCCCGGGCGAGTCGGTTCCGGTCCAGGAGGCGAAGACCTCCCGCAATGGGCCCGTCCCTCGGCCTCCAACATCCGCCGCCTCTCCTCCGGCCGTCCCTACTCCGTCTCCCGGCACGCTTCGCACCATCGCTCCTCCTCCGCTGCCGCCGGCGGCGGTGATGGGCGCGGAGCTAAACTCAAAGTTTTTGTTCTTCGAACCATCTCCACGGCATTCACCCTCGCCCAACGCGCCCTCGCCATCTTTTTGGGGTTGAGTCTGCTCCAAAAGATCGCCATCCTCGTCGCCCTCGCCATCTTTTTTGTTCTCAGCGTCGTGGCACTAGTCTACTCCCACGCCATCTTTGCGTCGCTCGGCCCGCTAGCAGAGAAATGGCGAGCGCTTCCCTTCGGCTGGTTGATTTGTTTCGGGCTAGTCTTCATGACGGCGTTCCCGCCTATCATCGGTTACTCTACCGCGGTGACCGTTGCCGGGTTTGTGTACGGGTTCCCCTGGGGGTGGCCGATTGCTGCGGCGGCGACGGTGGCGGGATCAACGTGTTCGTTTTTGGCGTCGAGAGGCGTGTTGGCGGGATATGTGAATCGATTGGTCGGGAGGGATAAGAGGTTTGTGGCGCTTAGCCAGGTTTTGAGGAGGGATGGCTTGGGGGTGTTGGCCATGGTCAGGTTTAGTCCGTTGCCGTATAGTTTGAGTAATGGGTTTTTGGCGACGGTGCCGAGGTTGAGGGTGGGCGGGTTTGCGGTTGCTACTGGGTTGGCTACGTAAGTTTTTCTTTCTTTATCTTCCTCGCTAACGCTCGTTTTTGGGACGATATGATGCTAACAACGACAAAAACAGCCCCAAACTCTTCGTCCACATCTTCATCGGCTCCCGCCTCGCCCTCCTCGCCTCCTCAGGCGACAAGATGACCACCCGCGACCGCGCAATCAACTACATCTCCATGCTCCTCTTCGGCGCCGTCGGCGCCGCCGTCGGCTATCTCATCTGGAAGCGGACCATGTCGCGGGCCGAGGAGCTAGCGCACGAGGAAGGACTGGACGGTGTCGACTCGCTCGCCGCTGCTGCGGGAACCACGGACGCTGGGGAGGTGCATCGCACGACGGACGGCACGCTTGAAATAGAAAATGATGACGACGAGGAGGATTATGCGGATCTGGAGGGGAACACCGGCGGGAGACTGTTGGTTGGTGGGAATGCGGGTAGGGAGCAAGACTTGAGGAGACAGAGCAGTGAGAGCGATATCTCGCTTTGGGAGACGGATCGGTATAGGGATAGTTGGGATGAGGAGGCCAATCTTGAAGGAAGGAAGTAGGGTTGATTTTATTCAGAGGTGTTCGATTTCTTCTGTTATTTTCTCTTGTCTTTACTTTGAGGTTGTGGCATATTCACGAAAAGGAGCGAGCAAGCGGGTGGTGTCATCGCGTATAGAAAATGGGGAAAGCAATTGGTGTTCTAAGGCGTCCTTGGGAGCATTGGAGTTTTTGCTATTGATCACATATCTGCTTTTGAACGGCGTCCTTGGCTATTAGCTGATTCTGTGTCTAAAGAATATATCGGTTACTAGAAGAAGTAAGGACAGGGAGATAGATGGCAATATAGAACGTATAGATATTGCGAAATGATATTTGCTTCATGCTATCAATGTATCTTCCGAGAAGCCTGCCATTATATGATTATATGATTATATGAGGAATAATGCAGCCCTTGAACTCCTCGCTATCCATTGCAAACCGGGTTAAGCCAAAACAACCACCATGACAAGTTTCAAAACCCAAGCCTTGACTAACACGCTCGCCTGCTCATGAGATATATATGACAACGAACAAATACAAGAGACTGATGCTCTTCCCCTCCCATCCTGCTCACTTGCTGCCCTGGAATTGCTGCATAAACTGAATCGCCTGTTCCATAGGATATCCGATAAAAACCGGCCCGTTGAAGTTGAAGACCACGGGGGCCTGTTGCTGACCTGCTGTTTCAGCCTTCGGCATAGGCATATCTGCCAAGTTGATAAATGTCGGTTGTGGTATGTGATGCTCCTTGGCCGGTTTGGACTGCTCCTGCTCGACCTTGTGATCCGTCTCCTTGTGCACCGTCTCTCCCGGCACTGCTTCCTGCTTGGGCGGTTGCTCAACCTTTTTACTAGATGAAGCGAATGCGGCCATCTTGGTATGATCAAAGGGACATTTCCCAGCCCCTGGACCCTTCTTGTGAGGAATTCCATCTTGAACCGGCGGCCTCGAAGGGATCGCAGGCCGAACCGGGCTCGGACTCCGACTCCTCTGCCTCCGGGGTTGGTCCTCCATAGCAGGTACGGGAATGCCCCATGGTCGACTAGGCGACTCTCCCAAGCGGACCTCTCGCATAGGACGATCAAAACGACCCTCACGTTCTTCCTCATCTTCTACAGGCAGATTCTGGTCGTCTTGGTATTCCGGTGGCGCTTGCGGGTCACTGGCGGAAACAGACTTGGCCCAGTTCGCTACTCGTTCATTGGAGGTTCTATCGACTTGCTCAGGGTCTTGATATTGACCTCCCGTCGCTGGTGAAGGCAGCATAGGCTTGTGCAGATGGCTCAGGTCCTCGATCATGTTGACCAGATTCCCGTACTTGGCATCGAGCTTCCTTACTTGCTCTTCATTCTTCTGATAGCGCCTGACGCAAACCTCATGACTGCGCGGAATCTCGTGCTTGTGCGTCTCCACGTAGCGAGCAATCTCTTCAGGCGAGTGCTTGTCAAGAAATCGAATCGGACACTTGGAGGCAGCAGTGTGGGCGGGCATCGACGTCGAGTCCTCGTACATGGCAGCGCAGATGGGGTCAGAGGATTTGTGCGGAGTGGGGTCCATGGCGGTGGTGTTGTTGTTCAAAGCAGCAGCAGCAGCAGCATCTTGGTCTTGGGCGCCATCGCCAGTCACACTGCCAATACCAAGGTTGGGCGATGCTTGGTCTTGGACAGCAGGAGGCGTGGCAGCAGCAGAAAAGGGACACGCAAGGAGGCCTTTCTTCTTCCCCTCAACAGTAAAGTCCTTTTCGAGCACGGTCGACATGGTAGTCATGGTGTCGGCGGCGGTAACGGGAGAGGTGGAAGCCTCCTTGCTAGAGTCACTGTGTTTGCTGGCCCTTCCCATGGCAGCGGCAATGAGCTGAGCAGCCTTTCTCCCCTCTTTGATTTGCAAGGCGATCTCGTGCTGGGAGTTTCCAGGTTGGATGCGCCGAGGCAAAGGCACCACGGATGAGTTGGTCGCGACAGAATAATAGTGCACGTCCGGTGGAAGCTGGAGCTTTGCGAGCGTTTCGGCTACCTCGGGGACTGCAGGCGCATATTTATCGGCTAGACACTGGTACTAAATTGCGGGCAACTGTGTTAGCCAGACGTGATCGCCATCGAAAAGTGAGATGGGATATGACAAGCGCAATTGGGTGTAAAATTGGATCAGACATTAGAAGTTGTCTCCACGTGCTGTTGATAGGCAGCTGGCAGATCTAGAGCTAAAAATCATCATAAAAGGGGGGTTGGAATTGGAAATAGGAAATGGAGGTGTTTTACCTTACCTGCTCGTGCGCAAAGCGAAGCTTGTGCTCAAGGATGGTCTTGCGGTCGATCAGTGATTGGACTTCATCTGCCAGGGCAATGAAGGACTCGGTTAGAGTCTGGGTTAGTTGTAGGTAATTCATCCCACAGCATTTGTTGCGACGAAGCGGGGAGGAGCTTCGCGGTATAAGTAAGAAGAAGAAGAGGCTGAATGGACGAGAATGGACCGCTTGCTTGTTGCGCCGCGTGACAGGTTCGGAAAAGCAAGCTCGTTCGTTCCGCCTTTTCCAGTCTTCCAATGAATGTGAAATGCACGGGAATGGAAAGAGAAGAAAGGCTTTTCCGCAGCTGTCCGGCCGCGGTTTTAGTCATCCCATAGGATCCACTTTTTGGAGCACTGCACCGCCCAAAAGCAGAGCCCCGCCATGTTTGCCCGACGCCGGCGACGTCTTTGGGCCCGAGGCCCGTTGACGAGACCCACCCAGAACTCCCTCTCATGCGGGGCAGTTGGGGGAGGGCACCTCACTTGGCACTATCAGGAACACCGACACAGCGGGACGCCAGGGGAACAGGGGGACCAAACACTAACATCACAACATCGCCCGTGAGGTCATCATGAGGTCGGGCGAGAAAGGTAAACAAACATATGGCGGCTTGATATCTGCAAATATCATGCCAGTTTGACATTGTGTGCTTGACTACGTCGTGCCTCAAGGGACTTCGGAAGGGACAAGACCTGCGGAAAGTATGAGCCGGAATTTGACACGATGGGCATGTGTTAAGACACACATCATGGCATCAAGCCCACCGCATAGAATGAAGACAACCAGTTTCTCGAATATTCAGTTGTTGGATGCAGAGTCTGTTGTGTTAGTTGCTCCTTACATATTTTGTCCTCGTATTGCTTCGAAGTTTGTAACCGTCAGCTTACCTCTTATATAACACCCCGCGATATCACCATGACACTCTTCTGCTATAAGCGTGATGCCTCCGGAATGTTGTTTCGACATCATTTTCATATTTCAACTTAAGCCTCTATCAACACCTATGTCAGGGCCAGCCATCACCAAGGCTTCCTTCATTACTGATCAACATGATGGCTGCTAAAGCCATCCGTCCAGCTCGTCTGTTGAGCCGCACAGCACACATTGTCCCCGGTAAGCAGCCCGACATGACCAGCTCATCGGATTGGCAGTCTTTAACACGAATCAACAGGACAGCTACGCGTTACAGAACTAACCTTCGAGGTGCCCCTAAACCATTCCAACCTCTCCGCCGGAAACCTCAAGATCTTCGGTCGTCAAGTCACCAAACATGACACTCCCATCGTACCCCGCACCGACAGCGAGCAGGAACAGTACCACAGGAAACCCTACCTCGTCTACCTCGAAGGCGGTCCCGGCTTCGGCAACAAAGAGCCCCAAGATCACCAACTGACCAAGACAGCCCTGGACAGAGGCTACACCCTCCTCCTCCTCGACTACCGCGGCACCGGCCTGAGCACGCCCATCAACCAGCCCCATCTAGCCACGTTGGGCGGCCCCCCGGAGCAGGCCGACTACCTCAGGCACTTCCGCGCCGACAGCATCGTCCGCGACGCCGAGGCCGTGCGCCTCTGCTTGACTGCCGACTATCCCGAGAGCCACAAGAAGTGGTCCATCTTCGGCCAGTCCTACGGCGGCTTCGTCGCGCTGACGTACCTCTCCCAGTTCCCGCAGGGGCTGCGCGAGGTGTTTATGACGGGCGGTCTCGCTCCCGTCAAACGCACGGCCGAGGAGGTCTACACGGCCCTGTACAAGAAGGTCATTCAGCGCAACGAGGCTTACTACCGCAAGTTCCCCGAAGATGTGGAGCGCGTCCGGAAGGTAGCGCAGTACCTGGACGAAAAATCTCCCCTGCTGCCGGGCGGCGGCGAATTCACCGTCGAAAGACTGCTCGGCATGGGTCTCTGCCTAGGAATGAATGGCGGCCTGGACCTGATCCACAGCACCATCCTCAAGCTGGCCATGGACATCGAGCAGTTTGGCTTCATCACTCGCGCGGCAGGCGCCGCTTTCGAGCAGCTGGTGCCCTTCGACACCAACCCCATCTACGCCGTCCTTCACGAGTCTATCTACACCAACGGGCCCGGGCTAGCGTCCGACTGGGCCGCTCACCGCGTCGGCAAGACGCTTTCCGAGTCCGAGCCGGGACTCAGCTGGCTGTCCTCCGTGCCCCAAGCCCTCGACTCCTCAGACCCTACCCAACCCTTGTACTTCTCAGGCGAAATGGTCTACCCCGCCCACTTCGATTGCTACCCGGAGCTCAAGGACATGAAGGAGACAGCCGAGCTTCTCGCCAAGTATGACGCCTGGCCGCACCTTTACGACCTGGATCAGCTGGCGCGGAACGAAGTCCCCGTTTACGCGGCTAGTTATGTCGAGGACATGTATGTCGATGCGGACTTTGCAAGGGAGACGGCCAAGGCGGTTAGGGGGACCAAGGTGTTTGAGACGAATGTGATGTATCATGGGGCGCTGAGGGCTAAGACGGAGGAGGTCTTGGGGCAGTTGTTTAAGTTGAGGGATGATACTCTGGATTAAGGCTAGGAGCGAAGTGGGAGTGGAGTGGTGGCTGGCGGGGAAACTCGTTGCTGGTCTGAAGTGGTTATCGAGAATCGTGATGATGATTAAGAAGGCAAATACCGTACTGTATTGTATTGAATTTCATGAGTTGTTAGCGAGGATGTGTACTTTTGGTATCGATGATGACACAGTCGGAAGAGATGAGGTACATTTATTTAGTTGATTTTTCATAACCAGTGAAAGAGAGGTTTTCTAACTGGCCCTCGGGAGGCTGATATTTCGTTTGGAAAGTTGAAGTGTTGCTTCGGTCTCAGATGCTCAAATTCGCATTCGGTTTGCCTTGAACGACGAAGGTACTGTGACTTTTTCGATTTGACTGCTCTCATTCTGCTTGTAAAGACAAGCTCGCAGTCCCCACCACAGTGAGTTCACTCGATAGATACATCAGGAGCTTCTCCGGGGCATATGTCACAAGGTCACGGCGAACAACACAGATTCACCACTGAAGCGGACGGAATATGGTATTGAGAAATCCACATAATCATTTCGCTAACAATTCCAGAAAAATCCAGCTCCCCTTCCCCCTTTCTTCCTACATCCAGGCGAACAACAATCCTGTGATACGCGTAGCATAAGCACGTATCGAGCAGTCCCTCCCTGTTCCCTTCTCATGCTACATTGACCTTTCCTGTGTCCTTCAAAAGAAAAAGCAAACAGCCCGGGATAAGACGATGATGCCATATTCATGCCCCTTCATCCTTCCTTTCTATCAGTCCGATATCCTCTCTAGAACGCCTGCCAATAAGACCGGGTGTCGATATATTTTGACGTCGATAGTAGTAAAAGCCCACCATGTCATAAAACGCAGGTGAAATAGGAGGAACATCAAACAATGAGATTGAACCCTCTCCTTCCACCATTAACCATGTCAGATAAAGTGACAGTCCGGATGCTCTGTGTTGATAAAGTGTGATCGTATCCCTTCCACCCGCGCCGACTTGATCACACTTCAGGTATTACCGGTTTTCACCTTGCATCATACCCCCTTTTCTGTTCCTTTCTCCAACTCTTCGTTTTGTCGGCCCCTGAAATATCTTGCCTCGTCAAATGTGCAATACCCGACAAAGGGTCGAGTAATCGGGTATATTTGCTTCGTTAAGGGTGATCATGGGGAACAAGGAGGCATCAAATGATTTAGTATCGTTGCAAATCATCCAGCCTCCACAACGACGAGTCTCAAACGATGGTAGTGCATGGCACGTTTTGTTGGACCGTCGCTTGTTCCGCAATTTATCGTCGAATTATGGATAAGGTTGGTACTGCTTCCCAGCCCATTTAGCTCGCTTACTGCGAGGCGCACTGGACGCGCTCGGCCTGAGGCTCGTCATCCTCCTCCATAGGGCTGTTGGAGAAGCCACGGCCGGCTCCGCTGCCCTCGACGTCCTCCAATTCCGCAGGCTCGGTCATAGCCTCCTGAGGCGGTACGTTGACAACAGTGGGGGCCGGGAGGTACTTGCGAAGAGCCTCGAAGGCAGCGGGATCCTGAGTCCAGCCCTTCTCGGGGAACTTGACGGAAAACTGGATATACATGTTTCCGTAATCGTGGTGGCGGTACGAGGGCATACCCTGGCCACGGATCATCTTGACGGTGTCTATCTCACAGTTAGTGCTTGCTCATTTATGATGTAGCGGGGCAGAAGAATACTTACTGGGCGCAATAGCCTCGCCGGGCAGGATGTCAACGCTCAACCAGCGCTCATCGAGATGCTCGATGTAAATGGTTCCACCGGCAAGGGCGGTTACGAGATCAATCTCGCACTTGTAAAGGAGGTCGTCCTCCTGACGGGTGAAGCGAGGGTGGGGCTTCTGCTCGATGACGAAGACAACGTCGCCGGGGAGAATGCCAGGTGCTTGGTCACCCTCACCGCGGAACTCAACCTTGGTACCGCTCTTAACACCACGGTCGACGTGGACGTGGAGGACCTTGCGATCGACGACGGTCTTCTTGCCGTTGCACTGCTTGCAGCGATCCTTCTCCTTAATCATCTCGCCTTCGCCATTGCAGTCAGGGCAGACAGTCTGGAAGCGCTGGATCATGGGACCCATTTGCCTCATCATGATCTTGGTACCCTGACCGTCGCAGCCAGCACACCGCCTGACGGAACCCTCCTTGCCGCCGCGACCCTCGCACTTGGGGCAGAGGATTGACCGCTGAAGGGCCAGCTTGGAGATCTTGCCGCGGTAGATATCCTCGAGCGAGACGTGGTGGGTGTGGTGAATAGTCTTGGCCTTCGCGGGGGCACGCTGCTGGTTCATGCCGCCGAACATACCGCCGAGACCACCGCCGAAGCCACCGCCGCCGAAGAACTGAGCGAACAGGTCCTCGGCAGCCATGCCGCCACCGGCACCGGCACCACCCTCAAGACCAGCCTCGCCATACTGATCGTAGATGGCGCGTTTTTGGGAGTCGGAAAGGATTTCGTATGCGTGAGAGATCTCCTTGAACTTCTGCTCGGCCGCCGGGTTGTTGGCGTTCTTGTCTGTAGCGTAGGCTGTCAGTAAGCCATTCGGCCGCGCAAGTCGCAAGGATGGTGGGACATACCTGGGTGGTACTTGAGGGCACCGGTCTTGTATGCCTTCTTCAATTGCGCCTCAGTGGCATCTGGGCTGACCTATTTCCGCGCGTTAGACCCCCTCATCTGTCAGGCTGGCGGTGTAGGTGAGCAGCGGGACTTACTCCAAGAGTCTCGTAGAGCTTTGTTTCCTTGACCATCTTGACTGTCTGGTCTAGTTATGTGGATGTGTGTGGAGAGATGTGTGTTGGCAATATTCGAAATGCTCTGGACGATCAGTTCCGGGGGTAATGACGGATATGGGGATGCGTCAGAGTCGATAGAAATCGCGGTCTGGTGGGAGAACAGATAAGGTCAGCGGCTGCGAGGTCGCGTCGAGAATGATATACAGGTCGAGTTGAGAGAAGAGACAATGAATGGATGGTGCAAGTTGAAGAGCGGCGGTGGACAATGGAAGGTAAAGAAAGATCTTTTTGCGCAAAGGTTTGGGAAAGGCCGATGGGGTCCCAAGTCGGGGTTGGTTGGCAGAGTTGGGGACTTCCAGGCCTCTCGCTCGCCTCGGGGGTGGTCCAGGGCACCGAGAAAGAAGCGCAGAACAGGAACGGACAGAAACAGGGATGGACCTACCAGAAACGGCTCAAGCTACAGCAGCAGGAAGCGTTGGAGGTGGAAATAGCTGGTAAAGTATGGGATTTGACTCGCCGAAGGATGGGAGTGATGGGAGGCGTGAGGTGTAGTTGTAGTAGGGAAACACAGCAAAACGGGCCGGTCGAAGAAGATTGGGTATAACGGAATGACCGATCAACTTTAGTCTCGAGAAAAATGTCCAAGCACCGGCAGCAGGGTTCAAATATTAACCAAGGCAAGGCAACAGAACCGGAATCTTCACTGCAATTCTGGAATAGGCGCAGAGTGAGGGATGCGACGGCCGCCTTGTTCGTTGGGGGACCCGGAACGGCGAAGGAGGCTGAAGTGGGTGAACTGGCCCAGGGAGTTCTTCTTTCAGCCCCTCCTCATGGAAATCAATCGAAAGCTCTAGAGCGTGGCTGACCGAGTTGGGGGCCGATAACGGGGTACTTTGTCCCGCTTTCTGCACGGTGGGACTGAGCACGCAAAATGGGGGAAGGGACAAGGTTCCCCACACTCACAGGGAGGTACCTCTTTATCACTCATAGCCTCGGGGGATGCAGATGGAAATTCGGTTGACATTGGGGGACCCTGTCGATCGTGGCTGGTGCGCTTCAAGGTGACAGTGACAAATGCCCAACTTCAAAACTCTCACTTTTTACCACACGCAATGCGAACATGGTGCATACACTTTGTGAAAGTGTAGATTTGCTTACCACCTTTCTTTGGGTGTTTCACTTTCCTTACAAGGCTGTTCTTATACTCTCAATGTCATCCATGGCATCTGATTGGGTTATTGGGGACGTTGTCTCTTGTCGTCTGAATCCAAGTTGGCGCCCGCTCGAAACCCTGCAGGCGTTCTGCCCAGCAACCCCACCAACATCTTGATGTCGCCTTTTGCCCCTCGATTTTTTGACCCCCTTCGACACCATCGCGGGGCAGCTTTTGTTAAGGGTTTACCTTGCATCTAGAGGATTCCAGGTGAAGCCAGCGAAAATGACGTGCGCTGCTGCTTATCGATCACCAGAAAGACTTGGACGTCTATCGGTGGTTCAAGAGGTAGGTACTTGGGATCAAATCATCAAGATCCATGGATTATCTAACCTCAGCATCTCTGCCGTCGGCAACAAGCTGCTTCAGGACAACAAGCTCAGCAACCAGCTTCTTACCGAGGAGCCCCAGCTCAGATGCCATTCTTTGCCTACAGTGCACTGGTTTAATGGTTATTTGGATTTGGAACTGAATGATACCCCTCGCAAACGGCACCTTATCGCAGTGAGGTGACATCTCGGAAGCGGGGGATCTGCTACAATTGCTAGGTATACACCAATACCATGGAGATACAACAAGGAGATAAGGTGTGCTAGGTCACATATTCACCAGCCTAATGCTCATCAAACGTGGAAAACGGGAAACTTACCGAGTTGAAGTCGAGTGACAACATCACGGTGCTGCTTCTGGAAGTTATCTCCTTCATCACTTCTCTCTGAAGAACAGTCTATGACTTCCCCGTGGTTAACCAGGGCTACCATTCTGCATTTCGAAGTTCTCCCAGTGTCTTAGCCTACCTCTTATTTAACCTCCCCAAATTGCTCCATCATGGACGACGCTGCCGGTCTAGCCATTGCCTACGAGGAAGCCAAGAAATCATATGAAGAAGGGGGAATTCCTGTATGTCTTCTTCATATTCTCTTCTCTTCAACACCTACCAATCTCCCTGGAAATAGTAAAACCCACAGAGAAAACCACAGATACAAAATCACAAGGAGCAAGCCACAGCAAAATAACTCCCACGGATTTTCAACATGATCAAGCCTACCTATTCTCACCACAAACATGAACATACCTTGCTAACCGAATGATCCCAAACCATATCCCAAACAGATCGGAGCAGCACTCATCTCCAGCACCGGCACCGTTCTAGGTCGCGGCCATAACCAGCGCGTCCAGCTCGGTTCACCCATCCATCATGTACGTCCCGTCATTTCACACTTCATCCCTCGTTTCCATATCCATATTCAAACTTAACCCAACCCAACCCCTAAACCAGGGCGAAACAACAACCCTCTTAAATGCCGGCCGTCTCCCCGCCGCCGCCTACTCGAACTCAACAATGTACACCACCCTCTCTCCCTGCGACATGTGCACGGGGGCTATTTTGCTTTACAATATCCCGAGAGTAGTGATAGGAGAGAATAGCACTTTTAGGGCAGCAGGGGAAGACTACCTGCGCCAGAGAGGGGTGGAGGTGGTGGTGGTTGATGATGAGAGGTGTAGGGAGTTGATGGAACGGTTTGTGAGGGAGAGGCCGGAGGTTTGGTGGGAGGATATTGGGGAGGTGGATGTGGGGGAGGGGGAGAAGGAGAAGGCGGATGTTTAGATAGGGTGAGGAGAAGGTGATATTTTGTGATTGAGTTGTGTGATTGCTGTGGGGATAAGAATGGGATGGGCTCTGTTATGAAGGGTCTGAACAAATAACCGCAATGCCAAATATATCACGCCGAGTACTGATCGACTACACTGTATTCATTTTCTTATTCTAACTCTACTGGCCTGCTTAGTTCGGTATCTCTTCAACACACACCACGCCTCAATGCGTAGTAAGTAGACGCAAGTAAAGCCAGCAACAGCAAGCCAAGTATTACTCTCTTCTTCTTCTCTGCAACAACGCTATGCAAACGAGACTGCAAGTAAAGGAAAGCCAGTCCAGTCCAGTTACTTCCTTCCCATTCCTTCCTACACTCCAGAGAAATTCAACCAAACTTATGCAGATAAAACATGTACACGTACGTAAGTGGGTGGCTTTCCTGAAACTCCGCAGCAAACACAAATCGGTATCTTTGACGCCATTTCTAAACCTATATATCAAAGTCTTTTTCCTTTCCCTTCTCCTTGCAATTCTTCTCTTCTCGTGACTTGATGAAGAAACTTCGACTGAAGTCTTGAGGAATTTGAAAACAGTCGAGATGGCTTATGGATGCCGATTCTCTTCTCTTCTTTAGACGATTATGTATCCCTCCCCTTCTCTCCACAATTCGTATGAAGTCGTTGTCACCTTCTTCCCCGGTCTTCATCTCGTACTATGACACATCCCGGCGAATTCCACACCCAACTCCAATGACGTCCTAGTGGAGGAGGTTACGAAGCGACGGACTAGAACTCGCACCAGTCTTAATGTCCTTCGGTTTGTTATCCCTCGGCGGCGGTGGCAGACCGGATACCTGTTGGTAAGAAGAGGTATGATGCAGAGGTGGCGGCTGGTTTTGCTGCGCAGTATGGTTGTTCCAATGCCTTAGGAAGGATAAGGGGTGATGTTGCTCTGCGGAAGCAGGATGAGGAGGTGGCGGCCCGGCAACGTGGTGGGGAGGCATCGGGTGGTTCAGCATGTTATGCGGCCGTAGGTCTGTTCGTAGGTCCATAGGCGGTCGCAGGTCGGGTGGTCCGCCATGGCTGTGGAGAGAACCTCCTGATAGATAGGAGCCGCCGCTCGGTGTGGTGGGCTGGCCGCTCACCCGGCGAGGTGAAGGTGGCAACCCGTCCATTCTCGCATAGGGGGATGGGTGTGCCATGTGCCCGTTTTGGGGTGGAGGGGGCGGAGGTTGAGCGTGTGTCAGGTTCGCAATAGAGAGCGAGGGTGACGGCCGTAGATGGTTAGGCGGTGCCAACGAAGGCATGCTGTTCAACGGTGGTGGTGAAGGACCAGTGCCGTTCAACTGCCGTCCTGGATGCAACGGTGATGGATGACCTGATGGCTGACGGTGCCAGTCGTCGTAAGGTCTCGGTGGTGCCGATCCAAACAGGGACTGTGGCATAGATGGGCCCCGAGGCGCGAGGCTCGGGGGAAGTGCCGGCGGAGGAGCAACTTGCGGGGCGACAGGTCCTGATACAGGAACAGGAGGATGTGAAACCGGGGGACGAATAGGCGCCGGGTGAGCTAGCGGAGGCGGGATGGGAGCTGCCTGTACACCCGGTGACCAGTATGGGCTTGGGCCAGGCTGTCTGCCTGGAATATCCATCACAGCTGTTGGGGCCGTTGTAACTGGGGCCGGTGGTGCCACTGGCGGCGCCTGAGAAACCTGTACTGGACGGACGACCGGCTCAACGGCAGGAATCAAGAGCGGTGCGGGAGGAGGAGGGGGTGTTGGCTCCCTCTTAGGGTGCACATGTGGTTGACGCCCATCCTTCTTACACTTATGGCATTGGACGCTCCTCTGCTCGATGAACTTTTGTGCTTCTGATCCCAGATTACCGTAGTACCCATTGACAAGCCCACGCTCCTGAGCTTCATCGATGGGGTACCACTTGGGGCTCACGTCAGTCCCACAAGTCAAGCAAATCTTGCTGCCTGGTTGTCGACAGCCCGGGGCTGATTCTCCATGGTCCCCATTGAGCAGGTGAATCGTCGAGATTCGCCTTGTCTGGTGACTTGTTGATGTAGCAGAAGATGATGTGGGCCGAGTGGTTGGAGTGATCTGGATGGCCTTCCTTGCGCAGCCTGTTAGAGTCAAGTCGGCCTGCTTGTAGTTCTGAACGTAGAGCTGTAGTGCGGTCATGCCACTTTCGTCGACCTTCTCGTGCATTGGGTGAAATGCGCCCTTCTGAGGTGCGTGTTCCTTACACCAGATCGCAGCCGACATTGTACCGCTTTCACCCCCAAGAGTGACGATGTTATGCTGATCACGGCGAGAACCCTTCACCGGTGTGATGTCGAAACCGAGGACATAACCGGCCTTGTGAGCACACTCGACGTGCACTGGTGACTTGCAATGATAGCAGCTGACACAAGCTCCGCCATCCTTCTTGCAAGCTCTGCAAATCTCCGAGTACTTGGTCCGGTTGATCAATGGGATGCCCTCAATAGGGGCAAGCGCTTTCGCATTGCCAAACTTGACCTCCGGAGTCCAAACCGCGCAAGTGACATGCACCCAATTGTTGTCTGCAGTCCGCTTCAGGGGTTCGCGCGGGTCGACAGGTCGGTTCATCTCCTCTTGCTTCTTCCGATAGTATTCGGCAGCCTTGATGGCATTTTCCCGCTCTTGGCGCTCACGCTCGCGCTCCTTTTCTGTCTTCTTCTTGTGGGAATTCTTCGGCGGCCCTACGAAGTCATGCTCCGTCTTTTCAACCGGGCAAAGGACGCACTTGTAGCTCTACAAAAGTGTTAGTAGATAACCACCTCAGAAGAGATTCGGTACTTACCAATGATACCTGCGGACTCTTATCATTGAGGCACATATCGCACGTCCATTTTCCAGGAGCCCGATGCTCAAGAACACCATAGCAGTTGCGATGAACTGTCATCCGGCACTCCTTACATGAGAGATGTTGATCGCCCATAGGTTCCATCTGACGACAGATTGCGCAGGGTAATGTTCGCGGTTTCGGGATTTCGGGGACCGGGGGCGGTGGAGGCGGGGCGGGCTTCTCAATAATCACCGGCTTCTCAACAACCTTTTCCTTCTTCTTCGTGACAACCGGGGTGGGAGTGGATGCCACGCTGCCCGGCTCTGAGACTGCGGGCTCGAGCTCCTTCTCTTTCTCCTTCTCCTTTTCCTTTTCCTTCTCTTTCTCCTTCTCCTTTTCTTTTTCCACCTTTTCCTTTTCCTTGTCCTTGTCCTTATCCTTATCCTTATCCTTTTCGCGAGAGGATCCTTTGAGTTTCTTCCGCGGCGGCTCTTGACCGGCCGCTGGTGGCTCGTGGACAAGTGTAGGAACAGGCGTAGGTTCGGGAGTGCGGATCTTGGTGTTAGCAATCATCTCATCGGCTGCGAGCAGCTCCTTGTAGAGGTCCTCATCGACCTTGCGCTTCCAATTACGGCCTGCGGTCTGAGCAACCTTCTTTGCAACTTCGTCCACATCTTCCCACTGGATAGCGTATCGGCGCCAGAGCTCGGCGCATCGACGGCAAAGAGCAGGAATGAACTCTCCCTTCTTGTCCTGTTTGGTACTACGGCCACTAGTCTCGCCGATGGGTTGTGAGATAGTGGGGGCACGACGCCATTGCCGCGACGCCTTGGTGCCGCAAAACTTGCACATAAAAGCCTTCTTTTGAGCTTTGGCCTTGCCTGCATCAAAGGCCGAATCGTCATGGTCGTCTGCAACGTCGTCGGCCTGCTTGGTGGCAGCAGCCTCGGCCTTCTTTGCGTCCCTTTTTCCCTTTCTCGCAGCGAAATTGCCCCAGATCTGCTTACCTCGCTCAGTTTTCTTCCAGGTGTAGTAGAATCGGGTTACTGTTGCCGGGCTCAGGGTTTTGACGTGTTTCTTAACGAGGTGCAACTCGGAGCCGTACTTTCCAACACCCTCCTCGAACTTCTTCAGTTCGGCGGGAGTGAGCTCGGGTTCCTTGAACTCTTCCTTGGGGACCTTGGCCAGCTGCTGCAGGGCCTTCTTCGAGTCGAAATCGTTCTTGAAGAGGAGGTCTCTTGCGACATCTTGCAAGTTGGTCGATCGTGGAGGAAGGCCCAGCTCTACCGCCATGCCTCTGGCCTTGTCCATGAACTCGTCAATGGCTTCGTTGGACATCTGCTTGCCACAGAGTTCAGGGGGCTTATAGAGTACTGTGATGGTATCATCACCACCTCTCTCGACATAACCGGCAGGCTCGTCCTGTATCCACTGAGGACGTGTCTCTCGCTTTTTACGTTCGGCTTCCAGAAGAGCCTGTTGCTCCTTGTTGAGCTTCCCGTCCTTTCTGCCGGTCTTCTTGATCTCGAGAGGCTTCACATACTGCACCGGGCGGCCATACCACGGGACCACAACGGCCTGGTGACGCGGTCCTAACCGGGTGCTAGCACGGGGGAAAATGCGATCATCGTAGTCCAGGGCATCCTCGACCTTGCAGTGCATTCCCAGGTAACGATATGGCCATAGGCTGCACTGGTATATCTGCTCTGCCGTGGCCTCCTGGTGCAAGTCCTCGGTGGCCGGACTGGTGCGACTGGTCATGCCGGTCTGGACGCCGGGCTGGTCCTCCTCATCGTCTTCGAGAAACTCGTCGTCATCGTCAAAATGGGTGCCATTGGGATCGAGGACGTTGGGGGTGTTGCGCGCCTCCAGCTTGCGCTCCTGAGCACGGCTGCATGCAGCGCAGGACCAGGCAAAGCCACGCGACGGTTTCTTGAGCAGCGGCGGCCTTACACAGTTCATGTGGTACGTGTTTTGACACACGGCACAATCCACCGAATCATTGCTGTTGCGGGTGTCAGCGCATCCATCGCTTACTGGCTGGAATGGGAGTGGTGATTGACGAAGACAAGGGGGGATGATGCGAATGATGGGGGAGCAAGGGACAGGGGGGGGGCAACTGAAATGGGGGACCGCGACATGCTGCATCGTCCTGTTCCTGGGACGGGCCCCACACTTATTGGTCAAGCCCAGAGGCACAAGTGGAAGCCAAGCCGCGCCAAATCAAAGTACACCGTCCATCTGGACAGTGCACAGACCACTTACTGCACCCACCACCAAACCACCGACCCGGCCGACAGAACAGCAGCCAGACATGTCCAATTGTCCACGCCTGGCCCAGCCAGCCAGCAAGCCCACTTGGTAATAATAGGCCCGGCCAGGGGGGTGTCGCAGTTAGTGTGTTCCCGTCCCGGTACCGCGGGTGGAAGGGGTGCATCGAAAAGCAAGTGATGAAGTGAGGTGAAGTGTGAGAACAAAAGGGAAATTGAAATCCGAACCAAATCTGAGGCAACACAAACTGGCAACTTGAACTTACCTGGCGCAGTAGCCGACGCACCGCTTGCAAGTCTTGACCGCACTGGTCAGTTCCTTGCCTCGGCCTTGCTCCACCAAAATGTACTTCCACCTCTGGTCCAGCACCTTCTTGACATGCTCGGGCACGTTGATGATCTGCTTGGTCGGAATCACCTCGTAGTTCTTCTGGATGTATCGGTCGTATAGCTTTTCGAACCAGAAACAGTCGCGCGACCTCTTATACGCCGCCAGGTCTGGGATTTCCGTCTTGTGCCGAATCTGACACTTGCCGCGCAGGGCCGTCAAAGGACTAATGTCCGAGTGCATCGTGGCGAAAACCATCCGCGTATCTTGCACTCTCCGACCAATGTCTTTTGGCCGGTAGTACCAGTTCACGCGCAACGCGTCCACTGGCTTTGCCGGGTCGTTTTTGGTGTGCAAAAACTCCATGATGCGGCCCAGGTAGTAAGGCTCCCCAGGCGGCTCACAGACCAGGTAAACGTGATCTGCAAACCATGTCAGAACGGCGCCCCTCGACACACCAAAAAAAGAGACGAGAACCGGAGCCATCATTTCCCCATAGGGAATCAGGCGCCAGCCCCCAAGAGTCAACAACTGAACTTACCGTTCACCTCAAGAACAGTGCCGTCATCAGCCACCATCTTGCCGTCCTTGGGCATCGCCTTGGTGTTTTCAAACGTGAGGAGATTGGTCTCGCCATAGCCAGTAGCCGTGCCCAGGTCGCTCACGGGCCCATTTGTCGGCGTCTTGCTGTTGCCGTTGTTATCGTGCGAATTGGTCTTGACCCGCTTGTTGTGCGATGTCGACGAGTTTGCTGCACTGGTCGGCGTCTGGCTGCTGGAAGCATTTGCTGCAGGATCTGCTTTTCGCTTCTTGGACTTTGTGGGGCCATTGGTAGTGGTGGTAGCAGCCCCGTTTGCAGCCGGTGAGGTTGAAGGTTGACGAGACTGCTGATCTTTGGTGCTGTTTGAAGAGTGGCCTTTGCGAGAATCGTCGATTGTGGGAAGCGGCTTCCTTGAGGCCGACGTTGAGGTGGAAATGACGGTGGTTGATGCTGATGTCCCGTTTACCGCAGTGCGTGGGGCTGGCTGAGATGCACCATTTGTCGGCGATGATGACGATGGTGTTGCCGCTTGCGTTGTTGCTGATGATGATGCTTGAGCTTGCTTGGAGGATCCCTTCTTGGCCTCACCTCCTTCTCGACGATCCGGATACAATTCGAAAATATCCATATCAAGGTCCCGATCCTCTGCGTAGTTGATGCGAGAATTGCCTGTGCGATTTCGTGAACGCGTCCCATAGGGATTGGCCGCCGTGCTGCCATCTTTGGCGGCGGCGGCGGCGGCTTGTGTAGTTGTAGATGTTGACTTGCCCATGGGGGCGTCGGTAGAAGGTTCAGAATTATTTGGGGGAAGAGGTGAGGGATCCGACATCCGTGGGAGGACGTTAGATAAAGCAGCAGATGAGGTACCGGAGGAGGTTGATGCGGGAGTGGTGGCTGACTGCTTGGTCGAGTTTGCATTTGCACTTGCGGTTGCCGCGCCCTCCTTCTCCTTGGCGGATAAGGTGCGACTCACAGAGTTTGTCTGCTCCTCAGAGGGAATCACATGTTGGGTTTTTTGAGCCATGGTGCTGAAACAGTAGAAATGTCCCGCAACCTGGAACCTGGAACCTTAAAAGAGGCCAAGTGGGCGACGAGTGAGGCCAATGCCTAGTGGCGCTCTTGGAAGGTGTGAATCAGATCTCAAGCGTGTAAGATGGCCGAAAGGACAGAGACGGCCACTTGACGTGGACTATGAGATGCTGGAAATGTGAGATGAAGGGGCCAGCAGATCGGCCATAAGTTAGGACGGAAGCGTGCCGGCGCCCCGTGCAGACGACCAATGCCTTTGGGATCAAGTGAAAAACCTTCCAACACCCGAACCTGAGGTGAAGCTGAGTCGGACCTGAATCCCAGGTTGACCACGATGCTGATATGCCGAGTTGGGGAATGGGCAAGGCGAATATGCGAGATGCCGTTTGGAGCAGCAGCCGTGGGACGACCGTGACATATACGGGACTAAGGAGCTCGGGGTAGGGTCAAGTCGCAAGAGGCGGCCCGTCGTCTTGGTGGTAAAGGTGTAGTATGTTAGGTTGGTATGTAATGGGGAAATGCTGTCAAAGTTGCGGCGGCCGGTAAAAATCCCGTCTGGGCTGGGGAAGGCGTGGGCAACCTATACACGGTCCAGATCGAGCAAGTCGGAGTGCATGTGGGAGGGACAAAACCAGCGTTGTTGGCGAAAAGGGAAGAAAAGGGAAGGGAGAGAGAGATATGTGTGGGCAAAAGTAATAATGGAGAAAGCGACTGGAGCGAGAAACGTCAAGTGGAAATGGGCAAGGATTCATCAGAAGAGGAAAGGTACCTTTTTTGGTCAAGGTCTTGTAGGGTGGCCCGTAATAACGGTCCTAACGGGGACGGGTACCTAAGTCGTTGTCTCTTCTTGTACACACACTATTTGGCTGGATGGGTATGGGTATGACCCATTACCTCTAGGTAGGTACACGACTTGCAATTCATCACACATCATCCTCAATTTTTCTTCCCATTGTGGGTGCCTTCCTAAGTCTGTGTATGGGGGTTATTGTCGGCTGTGATGGTTCATGACTGCCGCCGACTGCGGTCAAGACGCGGGAGACGTTGGTCTAGCGACAAATATGGAGTTCGATGTTTGAGGTCGGGTGCCGAGCGGACAGCTCTTCTCTCGATATCTCGACGGGATGCTACGTAGGCAGACATTGCCTGCTGTCTGACACTGCACTCTTGTAATAACAGTCACGTCTGCCGAGCGGTGGTAGATCCCCCATGATATGCCCGAGCCTCGAGTTGCAGTTTTGGGGGAAAACTTGAACTTTCATTGAAGTGAGCAAGAAAAGAACTGCGACGACTCTGGGTGGGCTTTCCATCAACCTTCCAGCACCAAAGAGCCCGCATTCGCAGGGCACCAGAACGCAGCTACTACCTCCTAGCCTGCCCACACAACACACATTCGGGTGGGTGGGTCCGGATATCGCTAGTGCCTGGATGTACAGACCAGGTTTCTGCAGGGGTCTGCTACTCCCGCATTCAGTTAGTGTTTGTCTGAGGACTTGTTAGCTATTGCAGTGTGCATTCATACAAAATCTTAACATGCGCCGGCCATGCAGCCACCATCGCGAGACTTGGCTGATACCTCACGATCCCTCCCGTCTACCTCACGGCGAGCCCCAGGCCCCCGAAAACCCAGCGAGGAGTAAAACCTCTTCAACCTCACGCCGTTCTCCATTCTCCGTTCCTTTCCACTTCTCCCACCTTCAATCTCTGGCCAAGCCCTGCCGCAAATCCATCCATCCATCCAACTGGCACTTGCTCCGGCCGCTCCACCTTCAACCCGAGACGCCGACTCGTCCGACGGCCACCTTTAACTTCATCACGTCTTTTGGTGTTTGCAATGAACTTGAACTATTCCTTCATCATGGTGGTCGGTACGCGCCGCGCCCACTCGCAGTGAGATGGCGTAAATCGCCACGCAGAAGAGGCTCGATTTCGCGGTTCGCTCGCTGGCCTGCTCTTCCTTCCTTTGATTGCCGGCGGCGTGTGGCCCTTGTGCGCGTCCGCCTCGCCAAGTTCCAGTTCCGTTCGAGTCAAGGTTGGACCAAAAGCTGAACTGTGCTGACAGGCAAAGCCCTGGTCTGCCCCGGCTCTCGACAACTGGTTTAGTTCTCAGTCCCTATGATGGCTCAAAAGCTGGCTGGGTGGTCATGATGTGTGCCGTGTGCCTGGCACGCCTGGGCAACGGCGGTTCCAGATACATGGCCAATGTACCCGACAATACTGCGTGCCATTGGATGCTCTGCCTCTCACTTGTATCTCCCCGCCCAAGTCACCAATCGAGCCAGCCGAGCCGGTCTGGACAGGTACAGGTCAACATGTCTCCGACTCTTTGGACCCAATTCGACATCAAGGCTCTGCTCAGCGTTTGGTAACTGCGAAGACGCAATCCAACGTCCTACCATCCCAGCATCACACTTTCCGGTGTGTGTTTGCACTTCTTGGCCTCATCAGGGCCATAGGCTCGAAATCTAGGCTGGCGTATGGATGAAGAAGCTTTTAATGATGCGTCCTCTCGCTCAGGGGACGCTCACGTCCATTCATCTCTCATCAGGTTCTTTGTTCTGCAATCTTTTTGTGGGCTAGGTCGGGGATTCCAGGTGTGGATCATGATGGCTTCCTCCGCAAATCCCACGCTGACCCCATTATTCGCCCTCCCGGCCTCCCCTTTCCTCAACCGCAGTGCTGCAACACCTCTGGCACGGCCAGCTGTTTGTCGATTTTCAAGGCTACCATGAAAGAAATGCTCGACAGGGAAACATGACCTGCCGAGATATACGCAACACACCTCACAGCGACCAAGCCACTGGGCGAGAGAGTTGGCCTGGTCTGGCTTGCCAGGTCATTTTGGTGTAACACCGCCTTCCTCGGGTTGTGCTGCCCCTGCCTAGATCTTCCCTAGCGGCAATTTCAACGTTATCATCGGCGTCGTCGCTCTTTCAACAAGCTGCATCAAGGGAAAACACCAAGCAGACTAAAAAGGAGGATACCCTCAGGAACGACTTCACCCAAATTCTCTATATCATCGTTGACTTTGACGGCGTGCACGGGTTCGCGGCTTTCTTGGCACGCAGTCGATGCTTTCTGGGCTTGGCGAAAGAGTCACCACCAGTGATGCACTTCAGAGGTACAGTTGTCAATGAAAACCGCAACCGCGACAATGAATCATCATCGGTTATCGACTCGAATCACTCAAGATCAGTTTGGGAAAATGAAAGAAGCCGGCCAGGTCGACTGTCGTGATGTCGTCCTACAAGACACCCGATTAGGAGAGGTGGGATCCCGAAAACGCCCACGGGCATTTCCATCTGTGCTTCAGATTGCTTGTCGATCCCTGGCATCTCCACAGTTCATCAGTGTTCCATTCTCTGCCCATGTGCGACTTGCAAACGTCTCCCGGTATCCCTGGAATCTCTGCTATGGTCGAGATAACCTCACCATCACTTTTACAACAATGCACTTTTGACTGTCGAATGGGTACAGCCATATGACACCCGTCTCTGGAAGGACAAGCAGCGGCACGTTATCGAAACCAAGCTACTCAACCAGATGACAAGTGGGAGTAAAACGGATGTTAATCCGTTCGCTGCCAGTGCCTAGCTGCCTCAACCCCCCGTGCCAGAGACGGAAAACCCTACGACGTCCCGTTGTGCGTAGGGTTCGAGCAGTCCGGTCACAATCGTGCAAGGCTCACTGTGGCCATGTGCAACGGACCGGGAAATTCACGAAAAATGACTATTCACGAACAGAGGGATCTCAGAACTATATAAGGACTCAATAAGTGCGATACCCGTCGTTTTGCCCGAACCATGAGAATTATTGAAGTTGCGACTGATGGAATGAAGTTGAAAAGACAGTATGAGGCTGCGAATTCACCTTGATCACGCACTGTGACAAAATGCTTGGGTGCAGGAGATCTCGGCTTTGCGTCGTTCGTGCGTCCTGTGGGTTTTTTTGCCTCGCCGACAACCCACCAACCGTCACGAGCCCACTGGTCAACAACGATCGATCAATCTTCATTCAACCATTTGAACGCATGGAATTTCTTGCCAGATATTATTCCTCTGATAAAGCTAAAATTCTCATCTTCTCAACCTGCACTACGCCTGACAAAAAAAAAGCATCCAGTCAACGACGACCTTTTGCCTATCGTCGTCATATGCAGCCTCTGCAGCTCATTACTTCAGCTTCCATGCTATCCGACCGACAGAGCACCCCATGAACAGCAGACATGGCACTAGCGACCTGTTTTTGGGTCAGACTTTGCCTCAACTTTCAGTCACCCCTCAATTTCGTCCTGACTGCTGCCATCTCGTCGACCTCGCCATGTCCGCCAGACGGCAGCTGACGTCAGTCTCTCTAAACCGTCAACCTTGAACGGCTGTGGACTGGTAAGTTGGTTATTTGATATTAATGTACCAGCGCCATGCAGATATCGCAACGGATAAGTTTACAGAGATTCAGTATCCCTTCCCCTCGAATCAGGATTCCCTTTTGGGCATATGCGGCATGTGGCCGCGGACTTTGATGTCTTTCAGCAGTTGGGCGCCGCTTCTTGGCGGATGCGATATCAAAATCTGGCAGAGGACACTCACCAATGCCGAACAACCTTATCTCATGCCAGGGCATCAAGGCCGCTCACTATCGCGGTTTCTCGCCGAAAAGCGCTGAACAGAAAAGCCATATATGCCACCCTCCCAACTTCCATACCCGTCAGTTTTACTACCAATTGCAATGGTACAGTGACAAAACTCGGGGGGCATCGCAACTTTGCCTCAGCACAGAGACCCACCAAGCATCCTGCCAAGCAAAGCCCCCATCACAGCCGGAGGTTTGACGAGCTCCTCCGTTTGGAACTTGACCTGAGATGTGCGCTCCGTCGCCCGCCGAGCAATAGGAGGTTCCGCTAGGGAGGGCTGTTTGCCAAATATATCCTGAGAAACAGCCTCCTGAACACTCTCAATGGGCTCGCATGAAATCTCACTTCAATTGAGATTGCAGATCATCCCCTGACTTAAGATCGAAACCCAATCCAATGGTTCTGAAAGGCTTGTAATGGCTAATAAGTTGTGTCCCTGACAGACACTAACACTGTTAATTTCTGACTTCATCCCCAGCCCTAGTTCCAACGTGGCAGTTCGCGGACCATTCAGAGAAGGCATCGCCAAAAAACTGAGGTGTTTCAGAAGGGCGTCAACTGTGGTGATGGCGTCTGGGTTACGGCATCACTCCTAGCAACCAGGACAACTATAAGGGCGTTCAGATTTCCCTCCGGCAACATCTCCAGGCTTTGTTCATCGACTTCTAAATAACTCAATCACCCCCTCGTCTTTCCGTTGCCGACTTGAATTGTGTGATTCCTCGTCGTCCTACCTCGTCGTCCTCAACGATCATAGCAGGAAGACTGCAGTGAACGATGAAGCTTCACCAAATCAAGTGTCGAGGAAAACGGTCGGTACAGGGATTGGCTCTGGTCCCATGTGGGGGCTGGATTGAGGAGAGCGTGTCCTTCAGGGTTTAACTAGCGTGAACCGAATGGACACTACGGATCCGTAATGCCGTGCCGATTGGTCCACTGGTTGAACCCTTTGGAGTTTGGACAACCGACAAACTGCCCTGAAGTTGGTGAACGAAAGAAGAACGCTTGCGGTGACGACGACGACGACGACGACGATGAGGTTGACGACCTTTGTCTGAAATATGAAGATCTCAAAAGCGAACCCCGACATTGAACCATCCATACGAAGATGGAATCGTGTTGAAAACCGAACCCACAAGGCATTGACGGAACTTAGAAGCCGACTGGTACGACGTTGTTAGCAGATATCTCCAGGTGATGTCGGTGAACTCCCGCTACAATCGACAGATCGATAGCCTGCGGTTGTGCTGCCGTTTTTGCGCCTGTCCACTCCGTCGTCGCTCGCGGCTTCGATGAAGGAACATTTGCCCCGAGCCGAGCGAGCCCCAGTTCGGTTCAGTCCTGCGTTACGTGCTCCGTGCCGCATCTTTCCTGGGCAGGTCTCCAAAATTCTCAACACCATTCCAAATTCATGACAATCGTGAAACGAGGAAACGGTAGGTGTCTTCCTAGGAAGAAAGCTCACTTAAACTCAGCAGACACACACAGAGAGCGACAGACCACAGATGGCAGGAGAAATTCCATCTTTTCTCCGTTTGCAACAGTTCATGAAATAAACACAACTACCCAAACGCTGGACGTCGTCCGCCTACGATTCCCAGTGGCAGCAACTGAGGCAGACAAGGGGCGTGGGGTACAGTCCAATACTGGTTTGTTTGTTAGCTCGAGACCTCGGGTCAATTTCCTTCGGCGTTTTTATATCTAATTAATTCGTTTCGTTCTATGATTAAAGTGTGATCTTACCTCGAATATGCTGTTTCTGAAATCCAATATGTTATATTGAATCTTCTTAACAGCTTTCTAAACCGTACCTAGCCATTCATTTTGTCCTTGAGAAATTTAGGACAATTCGGAATAGATCTCGTCCAGTATACTAGGAGTACCAAGCTAACAAACAAACCAGCATTAGATTGTAATCGCGGGCAGAAAGCGGACAGGCGGGCAGGCGAGGTCTTCCGTCCTGCAATTGCACTTGCACTTGCACACGCGCTGGCATGCGCGCGCGCAAGACATCGTGCACGGTGCACCCACGCCCGGATCCACTTTTTCCAAGCGGGCTCGGCGGCGGCTTGGGCGGGTCACACCTTCCCTGCATGATGCTTCGAAGCACCTGCTGGTCAGTGTCGTTGCCGGCGGCACTGTCCGGGCAGAAGACTGAGCGAGCTCTTGCCCCTGGGCTGGTGGAAGGCGGAAGGCGGAAATCTGTGGCTTGTGATGTGGCTGCCACGATTGAAGTTCAAGACCGGAGGGTTGGAACGTCATGTTGAATGATGGCAACTGAACTGAACAACTGAACTAAACTGAAGTGAACCAAGTTCGCCAACCGGCGTCTCTAAATAAAGAGACCGAATAAGTTCGCACAGCTCCGGCTTTCATTTGAAATAAATCTTGTTATGAGTTCAAAACTGCCAACAAAGAGAGTGCAGCATGCCTCAGTGGCTGATGCACCAGTTCCCAGTTGACTTTGTCATGTGCGCGTTTTGAACGAAATATCGTCGGGACAGAGGAAAGAGGCAATCAGCATTTGGCAAAATCACAACAATCGAGTCACTGTAGGAAGAATATGAGTCCCCGTTGGTCGTCAAAATGGAGTTTGATGATATACATTAGATTGAGATGGAAGAGTCTATATTACATACAGATCTTGAACTCCCCTTTGTAGGTGTTTTTGAAGTTGTCAATTCTAGGGTACTGAGAAAGTCCGAGCTGGTCCGCGCGTAAGTGGATATGGCATCACGGCTAATTGTTTATGCATCTTGTTGCCCACCACGGACGGGAATTTGACAACGACTGGCCTGCTTTCAACACGATATCTCGAGGGGCAAAACGCGTTCAACAACCGACAGCTTGAAAGTGACCGAGAAGGAATAGGCAACAATGAGCCCTTGTCCCCTTCTTACCGTTTATGGGATTGGCGGTTTGTTGAAGCACTTCTAGATATTCAATCCAATCTTCATTTTCACTTCAGTCCCATCCGATTGCACGTTATGATCGAATCTCAGTAACAGCTTCATCGTCCCTTCAATTCCTGTCGCTCGGCTTGTCATTTGCCCGAATTGCAATCATTCTGTCCATCGACCGTCGCGATCCCATCACAAAGCTCGCCATTCCCTTTCTTTTGCACGGATCATAACAGTTCACACTTGACCGATTTCATTTGCTTTCCTCTTTAGCTTCACCACAGTCGCCTTCCGGTTATGTCGCATAACTGGCAACCAAACAAACCAAGTCCAGTCGGCATATGGCATAAGACAACTCTACAAGAAGCGAGGGAGCAACAAGAACAGCAAAGGCAACAAAATCAACCTTTTCAACAACGGCCGACACTGACGACGACGACCAATGTTGTCATCGGGCAAAAGCGCACCATAAACGAGGTCCGGCCTCAGTATCAAAATGGGCCTCCATTAGCCAAACGGCCTACACCAGGGCCATCCAATACACCAACCCCAGGTTTCACACCATCTGCCTTCATAAAAGCACCCTCCGGCCCTCCTCCTCTCACAGCAAGCATCATCGACTACGCAGACCCAGTTGCCGCCGCCGCCAAGGGCGGCATCCCATCCGAGTACTCCCAACGTCGAGCCCTACCCTCAACACCCACCTCCACCAGCGACCCCTTCCTCTCCCTCTCGCATCCCGCATACAAGCTGCCCAAGCAGCTCGTAGCCAACTTCGCCTCCCTAGGAATCAAATCCATCTACCCGTGGCAGAAACAATGCCTGCTCGGCCCTGGTCTGCTCTCCGGCGACAAAAACCTGGTGTACAGCGCCCCGACGGGCGGCGGCAAGTCGCTGGTCGCCGACCTTCTCATGCTCAAGAGGGTGCTGGACGACCCGGCCGGCGAGGCCAAGGCCATATTGGTGCTGCCGTATGTGGCGCTGGTGCAGGAGAAGGTCCGCTGGTTGAGGAGTGTTGTTAGTGGGATTTCGAGGAGTGGTGATCTGGGGCAGAAACAGCCTGATCAGGCAGAACAAAAGCAGCTGTGGGCGAGGAGGGCAGATAAGGATACCATCAGGGTGGTGGGATTCTTTGGTGGGAGCAAGGTTAGGGCTACCTGGGCGGATTTTGATGTTGCGGTTTGCACGATGGAGAAGGTGGGTGAATATGAAGGGGTCTAGTGACTCCCAATGACTACCCCTGTGATGCTTTCCGTGGGTTGAATGAAGTTCTGACGATGAAGAACCGTAGGCGAACTCGCTCGTTAATGCGGCTATAACAGATTGCACAATATCCAAACTCAGAGCTGTGGTTTTGGATGAGTGCCACATGATCGATGATGGCTTCAGGGGGTATTTGCTGGAGTTGATGACTACGAAACTCTTGTGCTTGGAGCAGCAGGTGCAGATTATTGCCATGAGCGCCACTTTGACGGTAAGCTTAAGTTTTCCCTTAATTCTTCCATTCACTGAACCTGTCTACTGACCAGATGTAAAGAATATCCGTCTCCTTAAGGACTGGCTAGGGGGCCACTCGTACGAGACACACTACCGACCAGTTCCCATCGAGGAACATCTCGTCTACGACGGCAAGATATACCCAGCAGCAACAACCGCCAGTCTTTTGAAAACAGCAACTCAACTAGACACCAGGAATGCCACCACCACCACCACTCAGGGGCTACCTCCCTCCACTACCTCCTCCCTCCAGCACATCCGTTTCATCCACCCCTCCCCCCACCGAGAATTCAAAGACCCCGTCATGAACGCCGTCATCGCCCTCGCCAACGAGACCGCCCGCGCCGGCTACGGCGTCCTCGTCTTCTCCAGCAGTCGCGCCGGCTGCGAATCTGACGCGGTCCTCATCAGCCGGGTCCTGCCCTCCTTCCAAGAAGTTGCCGACCCGCTGATCCGGGAGCGCCGTCTCGACCTGCTCAACGACCTCCGCAGCTCCTCCACCGGTCTCGATCCCAAACTCGAGCAGACCATCCCCTGCGGCGTGGCCTTCCACCACGCCGGTCTGACCACCGAGGAGCGCGAGCTGATCGCCAACGCCTACGACGCCGGCACCCTCAAAGTCTGCGTGGCCACCGCCTCGCTGGCCGCGGGCATCAACCTGCCCGCGCGGAGGGTGATCCTGCACGGCGCGCGCATGGGCATCGACCTCGTCGGCCCGGCCATGCTGCGACAGATGCGCGGACGCGCCGGGAGGAAGGGGAAAGATGAGGTGGGCGAGACGTATCTCTGTTGTCGAAGAAACGATCTAGAGGCTGTGGTGGACTTGATGCACGCGGACCTGCCGCAAATTGCGAGCTGTCTGGTCTCGGACGAGCGCCGCATAAGGAGGGCGCTGTTGGAGGTGATCGCGATCAAGCTGGCGACGAGCAGGGAGGCGTTGGACGAGTACGTGGGGAGGACGATGCTGGCTTGCGAGCAGCGGTTGGCGGAGAAGGAGACGGAGGAGTGGGAGGAGCCGCCGGAGCAGACGTGGGAGGAGAAGATGAGGGGGTATGTGGAGGCTGGGTTGGAGAAGTTGAAGGAGATGGGGTTTATTACGGTCACGGTGGATGAGAGGTATGAGACGGCGAGTTATAGCGCTACGAAGCTGGGAGGGGCGATTGTGGCTAGCTCGCTGGATCCGGATGATGGCGTGTTTATTCATAAGGAGCTGGAGAGGGCGCTGAAGGGGTTTGTGATGGATGGGGATATGCATGTGCTGTATAACTTCACGCCCGTGTCGGATCTGGGGAATGGGACGCCGATCAACTGGAGGGTGTTTTGGAACGAAATGGAGAAGCTGGATGAGAGTGGGTTGAGGGTGATGAGCTTTCTGGGTTTGAAGCCTGTGGTTCTGAACAGGATGTAAGTGTGGACGATTTCTTATCTTCTGATGTGCTTCAAAGCTAACTACAACTACAAAACAGGCTACAAGGCGGTATCCTCAAGGAAACCACGGACGAAGAAAAGGATACCGCCCGTCGCTACCATCGCTTCTACCTTGCCCTCCAACTCCGCGATCTCTGCAACGAGGTTCCCATCCACCGCGTCGCCCAGAAATACGACGTGCCCCGAGGTGCCGTCCAGACGCTTGCACAGACTTGTCAAGGCTTCGCCGCCGGCATGATCAAGTTCTGCGAGGCCATGGGATGGGGCGCCATGGCGGCGGCGTTAGATCACTTCGCCGACCGACTCAAGGCCGGTGCTAGGGCGGATCTGCTTGGTTTGTCCAAGATCACGTTCGTCAAGAGCCGGACAGCGCGAGTGTTCTGGGACAACGGCTTCAAGACGGTGGCCGTTGTCGCGAATGCGGATCCCAAGGAACTCGTACCCGTGCTGATGCAAGCGCAACCGAACAAGGTCCGGTTGGAAGCTAAAGATGAGCAGAAATACCTGGATAAACTGCTTGCTAAGGCGAAAATTATCACGGACTCTGCGAACAGGATATGGCGTGAGTTTTTAGTACCCCTTATCGCGCACCTGTGTGGAGCTAATCGAGTATGTCATAGAAATCGAGATGCAACAGGAGTTGATGGAAGAGGAATAGGGGTCCTAGTTTCCTCAACTCCTGAAGCCAGCGAGTTGACCATACGCTTCAGTTAGGGCCGGAAAAGGCATTCGGCCTTGTTTGGTGATTTACCTCTGGCCATATTCACCAGGGGTCGTCTGCGCTCTCAAGATCGAGATCCGTTTACATATATGATACGATATTTAGCAGCTCGAAACAGTAGTCTACGCCACATCCCGGACTCAGAGACAGAAGGATGCCTGTTGAAGCCTGGGCATGGGGGTATGTATGGATGGTCGCTGTTTAGGCCGATCAACGGCCTGGATTCCCGCGAAGGACGCTCGACAGAAAAAAGACCCTGGTCCCAACAACCGGGAAGAATGGATGGGCCTGGTGGCCGAATCTCTTACACCTAGCCTTCTCATCCGGCCCGGTCAAGTCAAACAGGCCATATTGTATTTCTCATCATACCTAACACGAGGGCAGGTACACATACAAGGGAACCCCGCACTCATATCAATCTCTCAGCAGGCCTTGTAATACCCCCCAGGGAAAGTGGTTGCCAAGCCAGCCACAATCACTTACTAAACCCTGCTTTGGGGAGAGACAGTGACTACCAAAAGTAGGGAAGTAATGTATGAGGCATCTTCCAGAACACATTCAGTTTTCTTATCCGTCCACGTTACACGCATAGCCATGATCAAAAGGCTTTGGTGGCGTGTGTGTCTCACTCTGGGTTTGGTGTTTCCTTTGAAGTGGTACGAGGGGCGGCGCTATCTCAGCTGCTATCCTTTTCTCGCTTGATAGTTGATGTTGAACGAGACAGACCTTGCGTCCTTGCGTGGAAGGCAATGAGCAGGGGAAGTTCTGGAATTTCAGCCGGGATATTGGGAACCTACCTACCCTCGCTACCCTACCCATCCATCAACAGGGTTAGGTACAGGGGGTCTTGTTTTGTGTTCCCTCTGTCTACCTCTATCTGCATCACATCAATCTCAATCTTTGTTCTTTGTTCTGCTGCATGCAAGAGAACGAAGATGCGCCGCATTGTGTCGATGGACCTGTAATCTTGCATCTCTCTCATTTCTTTCTCAACTTACACAGCATATGCTACCAGTCCCCTTCTTGTAAATCTGTCGGGATCTCATTGGGCCATCAGCGCAGGCTGGATCCATTCAAGGAAGACCGAACTAGTCGTCATGGTCCCCGATGGTCGTCGGCTCGAGGACAAGTGAAATGGCTGTGAGATGTTGGTGTTGGTCCCTGCCGAGTTGCTCATCCCAGTTTGCCTTCTTTCAGGTTGTTAGAGGATTAGTGGGTGAGGGTATTCGGGATGGGGTGTAGCCATATACCTACACCTACTACATACGTACTGCCACATGAGAAAGGAATCACAAGAAGTATTTGTATCACAAAAACACACACAAATCAATCTCGAAAAAGTCAAGATAGGTTAGAGACAAGGCAGAAAGGCAAAGGCCATGGATTACCTCGTAGTGAGTCACGGCCCGATGCGCAGCAATAACTGCAAATAGGCATCTCCCACCATTACACAACGAATGCTTGGTGCCGGTGGTCCCTTCCTACTCTTCTTCGTGCCAACTGTTTCACGTTCCACTGGATCACGGGAGAAGGAAGAAGGAAGGAACGAAGGAGATAGAAGTGGAAAAATTCTCATGCAGTACGCCACATACCATACCTAGAAAGAGTTGAGTTGAAGCCGGTCACGGATTGTACCTAGGCAGAGCCAGAGGGCGTTGTATGTATGTTGAATTAGGTTGCGACATTCTGACAAAAAAAAAAAAAACCGAGAACACAGTCGCCCAGATGCCACATCAAGTGTTCGGTTTTTATTGTCACGGCCTCCAGGTTGGTAGGTAGACTATTATCCAGAATAACCAGGTAGGCATCTTGACCGAAATACACCCTAGCCAGTCGAGCCAGCCACACCGCGACCCCTCGTCTAACAACCCTTGGGGGCCATCCCATCACATCACAGTCATTAGATGTCAAATGGTGTGCGCCATTGTCGGGCAAGCGGGAAGAAGTGTGGGAATCAGTGTCGCCGGTGAGACCTCGAGACCCCGCGGCCGATGATGGGACGGCTGCTTTGTTCCGTTTGTGGTGTGTTTGTGTGTGTGGTAGTAGGCAGGACCGGTATGGGATTCGGATTGAATGTTAGATGTAAGGATCACATTTGGGGGACACCGTATTTGAGGCGACGAATGATGTGCAAGTCGATGAGTTTATCGGACCACCAAACGAAGCCAGAGAAGTGACCAGTGGGTGGTGGGTGGTGGGTGACAGAGGTATAAGTCGAAATTCTAGATTTCCCGATTGATCTCCTCAATCTTCCTTCCCTTTACACCACATTCTCAGACCGGCAAATCAAAGCTCCTGGTCTTGAGCACACTCACATTACCGCAACCCTCTTCTTTCATTGGGTATTGCCAAAGGACTTGACCACCAATCTCGAAGAATCCTTGTACTACACACCATTCCCGTTTGTGGCCGGTGGGCGCATATAGACCACTGACCATCATAGCACACGCAACTTACACGCACAACACAGCTTTGCGCCAGCCGAATCGAAGACCGGGCTGAGGGGTTCTAACTCAGGTGCCTACACTGCCCACACTGCCTGCCTACCCTGGCGTGTGTGTCTGCCTTTATGCGGAATTTTAAACGAACAAAACCAAGGTGCCTTGCCTTTCTTGTTAGCTTGTGTAAGCTACTCCCAGTCACGTACGGTCTAGTAGCGGCTGTGGCGTTCCGTCATTAATGCTCTAAGAATCCCAGTCCCTTTTTACTCTCGCTGCGCGCCGCAAGCTCTCCCACTTTCCGTTGCCCCTCCTCTCTTCCGTTCTTTGCTTCTTCCTATCAGCTAAACTCCATTTATACGACAAGTGACGCTGACGGAAAAAGAAATACCAACCTGTCCACCTCTTCGACAACAACTAGAGCATAACTCAGATTTCATCTCCGTCTCACACATGGATCAACACAATTCCCCAGGCTCTGGTGGCGTCTCTGCAACCGCGGAGCCCAGCTCAACGAGTTCTAGTTCGATGAGAGCCAATAATACGATCAACGGCGAGAGTAGCAGCAATAGTAGGAGAGAAATTGAAGATATCCTCAACGAATATGGCGAAGGAAGCAACAGCATTAACACAAGCAACGGCAACAGAAACGAAGAGCCAAGCGCAAATGTCGAGCAAACTGAAGACCAAAGCAGCCAAAATCCAAGGAGAATGCCGCAAACACTGGGCGATGTGATGAGGGAGCCAGGATCGCGCGCGCCTGATGTCATGGTTTTGGAGTCGATGCCGGAGGAATCGAGTAGCAGGAACAGGGAGGCGGCGTTGAATCCGAAGGAAGATCTTTGGTTGAGTACTGCTGATGGGTGAGTCAAGATGTTTTCCTTGATGCTTGTGGAAATCGGGTTCGCATAGGGCATAGTGGCGGCCGGCTGCATATTTCTCGAGCCGGTAATCTCTGATGTTCAAAGTGTCGGTTCTGGAAAGTCGGCTTTTCTGAGGTCAAATGACAAGAGAGTGTTGCTAACGTGGGAGAAACCACACAGACGATATAACTCGACCATTATACCACTTCGGGTGGGAGAGGCGCCTCGGGCGCAAACCTTCTACGTATGTTCAAAGTATCAATCCGGAACTTTTCTGTAGGAAACTGACTCACCGCGCAAAATCAGGTTCATAAGCACATTCTCTTAAAAGTCGAATACTTCGAGAAAGCACTCTGCGGCAGCTTTAGAGAATCAGAGACCCAGTCGATCGAGCTACCCGAAGAAGACCCAGCAATCTTCCATTATCTGATCGCCTTCTTATACGAAGGGAAATACGAGCCTATCAAGCCCGCTTCATCAGTTCTCGTCCCCGACCAACAAAAGGGAAAAGGCAAAGATGGCAGCTCCGTAGAAGCCAACGGCGGCGGCGGCGGCGGCGGAATAGACTCCGAGAACAACAACTCGGATGACTCCGAGCTAGACACCGATCTCAGCGCCGCTCCCGCTCAACGCCGGCGCGAGCGCCAACGCCGTCGTCAACAAAGGGAAAGACAGCGGGAATGGGATCGCGTAAACGGAAAACATCCCGGCCGTCACCGGCCCAACTGCGGCTGCCCCCGTTGTGTCGTCGAACCCGGTCCTCCATGTTGGTCCTGCCACGCGCCGCGATCACCAGTACCCCCGCCCGGTATTGGAGCCCCGTACACCCCAACCGGAACGAGACCGCCATTCCCTCACCCTCCCGGCCCCGAATATCACCACAGGCCCTACCTCGAACGACTTCTGCAGGGTGATGGGCTAGGAGCAGGTGCTGATAGGAGACGTGGCCGCGCAAGACTAGCAGCTCCTCCTCCACCTCCTCCTCCACCGCCACCGCCTCCTCCTGCCGCACCACCCGCCGCTCAAGCCTCCTCTTCATCATCTTCTTCCAACCAGCCCCAGCCCCCCTCATCGTCAATCAACTCCGACTCATACCTAACAGAAGGCAACACCCGCCTCTCCACCCCCGCCGACCTGCGCACCTGGCTCCTCTGTTACGAACACACCCTCTCCGTGTACATCCTCGCCAACAAGTTTCTTCTCGACGACTTCAAGGCCGAGATCGCGCGGCACGCAATCGACATGCTAGAGAGCGCGGGGACCGACGCGGCGGTGCCGCAGGTGCTGTTCCTGTGCAAGAGGCTGTGGGAGGGCCTGCCGGAGAGCGATCCACTCCTAAAAATGGTGTTTGCTAGGGTGGGGTTTTTGCAGCCTTGGAGGAGTAGGAGTAGTGGATATGTATATGGAAGTGGAAATAGGGGGAATGGTAACAGCGGGGAAAGAATCAATGACAATGGGAAGAGACGCAGGAGGGATAGTGGTGAGGGTATGGCAGCTGAAAAGGAAATGGACGAAGAGACCGGGGACTGGCTGCACCAGAACCCGGAGATCGTGACGGCCGTGTTGATGGAGATGGCGGCGAGGAGGGAGGAGGATTTCTATCATACCCAGTACCAAAGTCCCGGGCTTCAGGGGCCGCCTGGGATGGGTGGTTATATGGGAATGCCGGGAATGGGAATGGGTAGGATGGACGCTGGGGGCAGGTCGTTGCCGAGCATGGAGAGGCCATGGGCCGCGACGGGGGCAGGCGGCGTAGGAAGGCCGACTGGAACGGCAGGAGGGCTGGGTGATATGGGAGGAGGACCATTGCCGTGGGTGAATCATTGGGAACCGATCAGGCCGAATACTTTGAGACCTGGGCCTATGGCTCATCATCACCATTGGCCGTTTGGTGGTAGGTGAGAAGGACTGAGAGAAGGGGTGGGGGTCTGATGCCTCTTGATCAAAGGTTTGAAAGGGAGCGGATAGGTGCGCAAGAAACGTATATCGGGTTGGGCAGATATGCCAAAAAGAACGATCAAATCGGAATATAGCGAATACGAACGATGCAGGCTTAAAGTGTACTCTAGTCAATTTTATCTATCCGGTGATTTCTTCCAAACTTACTCGTCATCCTTATTCGTCTTTCTCAAGCTCTCCGTGGTATACAGATGCTTCTGCAAATCTTGGGGAGTCAAGCTGCTATCGTCCTCGGCCGCTTCAGTAACCTTGAGACCACCTGTCGTGACCTTCCAGCTCGACTCGGAATCGTCAAACGACAGAGCGAGGATCGAAGATACACCGCCGTTATTGGCCTCTTCCTCCTGGGTCTCGGACGACGTGTTGGGATCAATGGATACGAGGAGCTTGGACTCGGCCTTGAGATACTCGACATCTAGCGGGTTGCCCAGGAGGGAGAGGGTTTGCGTGTGTTGAAGGGTGTTGGCGGAGGTGAGGGTATAAATTAGGAGAAGGGGGATGCTATTTCTGTCGTTAGCCGTTGCGTTTGCATGCCTCAGTGTCGGAAAGGAAATTAAAGACATACCGTTCGCAAATCACAAAGATCTGCGTCTTCTCTCCCTGCTGAACATCGAAAATCCTCGTCACAGCAACCTTAGTGACCTTCTCCGCCTCCTCGGGGGCAAGCGCCTTCTTCACCTCCGCCAACACCGGCGCCTTACCCAGCAGCTTACCGCTGACCCAATCCCACACAAACAAGTCATCATCACCACCGCCGCTGATCAACACATCCCCGCGCGCCTCGGGGATGCACACCCGGCTCACAAACTCGTCATGGCCCAGCAGGAAGCCCTCGATCACGTGCGCCTGCGGGATGCCCCGGCTCACGCGGATGTGCTCGTCCCTGTCGGCCGTGATGATGTACGTCCGGCCGGGGTGGCTGGGGTGCACGGCCACGGCCACCGAGGTGAGCATGGAGACGTGGCCCAGCTGGAGCGTGTGCTCGAACTGCGAGGCCTGCAGGGCGGCGGCGAGCTTGGCGGCCTTTTGGCGCTCCAGGCAGCGCTTCTGGTTCTCCAGCGCC
The DNA here is from genome assembly GCA_009802275.1 of Neurospora sp. CHS-2018a. Taxonomy (NCBI): domain Eukaryota; kingdom Fungi; phylum Ascomycota; class Sordariomycetes; order Sordariales; family Sordariaceae; genus Neurospora; species Neurospora sp. CHS-2018a. The sequence continues at coordinate 1,045,499 of RAKG01000001.1, read as the reverse complement.
TTGAGGTTGCGGAGCGTGTGCACGGTGAGCTCGTTGGCTTGAGGCTTGACGGAGAGGGATTGGGCCTTGGCGACGTCGGTGGTGGGAGGAGTAGCGACGGCGGGAGTGGCCGGAGCGGAGGGGGTGGGTTCCGGGGTGGCGACCTCGGAAGTGGTGGTGGTAGCAGCAGCTGCAGCCGTGGGCTCGGAAGGCGTGAAGAGAAGAGGGAGGGAAAAGACGTCGCCGAACTTGTCGGCGGAGAGAATGGTCTTATTGTCGGGCGTAAGGGCGAGGGCGCAAGGACGCTTGGGCATGGCTCTTTGGCTCAGCTGCTTGAGGTTTCCGGCACCATCGTGCTCAAACACCCAGATGGTCTTGTCGGATCCGGTGATGGCAACGAGATGACGGCCGTCGGTGGTGAGGTACATGCCCTGGACAAATGGTTTCTCGAGAGCAGCCTTGTTGTTCTTTGCCCAACCGCCCTCGGTCTTTTGCTTCTGCTTTTGCCGCCTGCTGCGTCTGTTCACTTCTTGGGTCTGGCCTTCAGACTTGGTCTCGGTTTGGCCCTCAGTAGTCTCCTCCTTGGATCCCTCCTTGCTCTCTTCCGTGACAGCTGCCACCTCGCCATCTTCCACTTTCCTCTTCTTAGCAGGGGGTCCTTCTGGAGCGGGTGACTCTTCGGCCTCTACGGTAGGAGCCGGGGTCTCACTCTCGGCCTTCTCTCCGTTGGTCTCTTGCTGCTTGACGGGGTACTTCCATACTGAGATGGGTTCGAAGTTGGAGTTAAATGAGTGAATGTTGCTTCCGCGAGCGGCAAAGATGATGCCGTCGCACACCTTGAGGACGTGATATGGCAAAGCCATTGTGATGTTGTGGATGTTGACCTGTGGATGATGGATATCAGACTTTAATGCTAAGGTCAATCAAAAGGAGATCAAATAGAATTGTCTCTTTAATCTTCGACTATGATTCTGTGAGTATGTTAGTCGAAGAGCTTTCATTCATAATGAAGGTAATACAAACTTGATATTCGGAGTCGTGATGCAGGCTCACTCCGGATAGTCACTGCAGTGCTTGATGAGTGAGAGTGAACTTGAGAAAGTCTCGAACTGACTTATTTGCTGAGCCACATGTGGCTGTACAACAGACGAACCATTCACTTCAGCTTGATTGAGGCTCATGCCATTTTGACGATTTTGTACCGGGGTACCTGCCAAGACCACATTCACAGAAACTTTGCGGAGTCGCAGAGCTTAGTTGTTTCTGGCTGCCTGATTGGCCAGCCCCACCCAAGCCCTAGCACCCCGACGGCAGCACGGGCCACACTCACCCCTCGCTTCCCACAGACGGATCAACCAAGTCAATTGCGCGCGCCCGAAATTTTGTCCGGCTCCAGAATCTCTCCTCCGGTCACCATACCAACTCCAATTTCACCACCAAATCAATCAAGAGAACTCCTCTTGCCCTTAAACATCCTGCCTTCGTGCTAAAAGAAGATATGGGGGGCAAGTCTGCTAACAAGGCCGGTTACTTCGACAAGCTGAAGGGCTTGTTGGAGGATTACCGGTCCATCTTCATCGTCTCCGTCGACAATGTCAGCTCTCAGCAGATGCACGAGATCAGACAGTCCCTCCGCGGTGAGGCTGTCGTCTTGATGGGCAAGAACACCATGGTACGTTTACCGTTGTCGCAAGACTGTCGCGATCCCGGAAAGCCAGAAATTAACACCCTTTGCTTTGTAGGTTCGCCGTGCCCTCAAGACCTTCGTCGTCGACACCCCCGAGTACGAGCGTCTCCTCCCCTTCGTCAGGGGCAACGTTGGTTTCGTCTTCACCAACGGCGACCTCAAGGAGGTCCGTGACAAGATCCTCGCCAACAAGGTCGCTGCCCCCGCTCGTGCCGGTGCTATCGCCCCTGCCGATGTCTGGGTCCCCGCTGGCAACACCGGTATGGAACCCGGCAAGACCTCTTTCTTCCAGGCCCTCGGTGTCCCCACCAAGATCGCCCGTGGTACCATTGAAATCACCACCGATCTCAAGCTCGTTGAGGCTGGCACCAAGGTCGGCCCCTCTGAGGCTACCCTGTTGAACTTGCTCAACATCTCTCCCTTCACCTACGGTATGGGCATCGCTCAGGTCTACGACCAGGGCAACACCTTCCCCTCCGATGTCCTCGACATCGAGGAGGAGCAGCTCCTCAAGGCTTTCTCCACTGCCATCACCACCATTGCCAGCCTCTCGCTCGCTCTCAACTTCCCCACCCTCCCCTCCGTCATCCACTCCGTCGTCAACGCCTACAAGAAGGTTCTTGCCGTCGCTATCGAGACCGAGATCAGCTGGCCCGAGATCGAGGAGCTCAAGGATCGCATTGCCAACCCCGACGCTTATGCTTCCGCCGCTCCCGCCGCTTCCACCGAGGCTGCCCCTGCCGCTGGCAAGGCCGAGGAGAAGGAGGAGGAGAAGGAGGAGTCTGATGAGGATGATGGCGGCTTCGGCGGTCTCTTGTGCGTATTCCCTGATAGTGCCCCTTGGTATGTGACGTCAAAGCTAACTGGTTCTCTAGCGACTAAATGTCTCCCTGACTTCTTAATTGAAGTGTTTGAGGGGCGGCAAAGTTGGTTTAGGTTGGGTAAAGAGACGAATAATCTTGGCCCTCAGCTACATAGATCATTTGCTGCTCAATTAAGCACATCATATTGGTGGTCTCCTTCTGATGAGTCTGTTTGCAATCTTGATGAAACTGTGCGGGTACATGTGAAAATGTCCTGCTTGTTTTCTCAAACCCATCAGGTTAGTTATCTTCTCTCCTATTATTCCCAGCACCCTCAATGCCCCTCCCGTGGAGTGTCGATGATTAGAAAAAATCAAAGAGCTTTTTAACCCTGATTATCATTGATGAAAACCCATCACAAACAACTACTTTATGAGACACTCCTAAACACCCCCGATTTTTGTCCTGCTCTACAACTATCATACAAACGGGGTATACAGAGGCTAACTCTACTTTTCCAGATGCATCTAGATCCTCTCAGATACCCTCTCAATAAAAACCTTGAACAAACCAAACTTTTTCCCATGCTACAAGTTTCCAACAGTGATTCTAATGAACTTTTTGTTTTACCGTGACTCCGAGGCTACAACTCCCTGAGCCGCCAACACTTGTTGAGCGATCTTGATGGCCGGCTCTGGCAGCCCAGCCAGGCGAGCTACTTTCAGAGCATGACTCTGCCTGTTCATGCCCTTCCGCAGCTTGTGCACATAGACAAACCCACCGCTCTCATCCTCTTCCACATCCGTGCAGTACATGGCCACGCCCCCATTCCCATTCGCATTCGCACCGCCCGCACCATCCTCAACCATCAACCCCTGCTCCCTCACCATATCCCCAACCGCATGAAAATGCGTCGCAAACAACCCCCGACACTTATTCACCGTCAACAAATGATGCAAGCTCGCAAACGCCACAGCCGTGCCATCCTCCGGCGTCGTCCCCCTACCAATCTCATCCATAATCACAAAGCTCCTCGGCGTCGCCTGCCGCAATATCGCCGCAGTCTCCATCATCTCCACCATGAACGTGCTCTGGTCCGCATACAAGTTATCCGCCGACCCGACCCTGCTGAAGATGGCATCGACAATACCCAGCTCCGCGTAATCCGCGGGAACATAACATCCCATCTGCGCCAGGATGGTGATCAAAGCGTTCTGCCGCAAAAAGGTGCTCTTACCAGCCATGTTCGGACCGGTAATCAACCAGATCCGCCCATGCCCCGGTGACCCAACCAAGCAATCGTTTTTCTGGAAGGTCATACCTCGGGAGAGGAGGGAGGGTTCGACGGTGGGGTGTCTACCTCCCACTATAACCGTCCTGGTCCCCATCCCTTGAGAACCGTTGGTAGTGGAGGAGTCGTGCAGAATAGGGCGGACAAGGTTCTGCTCCGTCGCCAACCGAGATAAAGAGGTGGCGATGTCGAGCTCGTCAAGCACCAAAGCGTTGCGACGGAGTTTTATGAGCAAGGTGACTACGTTGGAGCGAAGGGAGGAGAAGAGAGCGGTTTCTTCGGAGCGGATGCGGAGGCGCACGTGGTCGAGGGATTCGCCGAGGGAGGTCCAGAGGGGGTGGTGGAAGGTGCGGGTGGTGCGGGTGGCGGAGAGGGTGCGGAGGGTGGAGAGGGATTCGGGTTTTGGCGATGGTTCTGGGGTCGGTTCGGGGATGGGTTCGGGGTCGGCAGCATCGGCGTCGGCGTCTTCTGGAATGAGGTCGGAGACGGGTACTACGATGGGGTCCAAGGGGTCGGACATGCTGCTGCTGTTGCTGGATGTTCTGGTGCGACGACTCGTTCCTCCCACTGCCAGCCGAGCATCCCTCCCTCTGACGACACAGACATGGCCCAGTCCGGCTTTCCAATTAAGCGTAAGCGACGGCGCCGCATACCTTGCGCGAAACTCCTCGGTAAGCTTCTCCTTTTGTTCCTGCAGCGACTCCAGCTCGGCATGGAGCTTGGCCAGCGCCCTGTTAGCCTTGGGCTTCATGATCCAGACCTGGTTGTCTTCGCCGTAGTAATTCCGCAGGCTCATTTTCTTGTTGTCTTTCGAGGAATCCTTTTCCTTTTGGTTTTGGTTCGCTTCCGTTGTTGCTGTTCGGGCTCTGTTACTCTTAGCCGTCGCCCCCTTAGGCAACAGCGCCCGCCCATCCTCTTCCGTCCCTTCGTCCTTGACGATCTCCTGCGCGAGAGCAAGCATTTCGCCTGTCTCGCTGTCTTCGAGCTGGTGCTGCTGGACGAGTCCTTCCTCGTCGATGGCGTCCCAGATCCGCTTGGCGAGCTTGAGCGGTTGTTCGAGGCTTATGCGGTCGATCAGCTTGGTCAGGCAATCATCGTCTTCTGCTGGGTTATCTTCGGAGGAGATGGTGGACTTGAGGTGGTTGACGATGTCCTCGGTGGCCTTGATGGTGCTGGCGAGGCGGAGGAGATCGTCAGCGTCACCGCGGTTGAGAGCAAACTTTTGGACGAGACGCTGGGTGTCGTGGGAGCGACGAAGGAGGACTGTGATGGCGTCGCTGAGGTCTGGATTCTCGATGAAGCGGGTTATGAGGTCGAGACGGGAGTTTATCACTGAAAGAGATGTTGAAGGGGCGCCTAAGTCGGTCAGTGAGTTTGTTTGTTGATAAAGGCAAGAGGGGAAAGGGGGGGGATCATACTGAGCCACTCGTTAAGCAATCTCGCGCCACTCTTGGTCACCGTCCGTCTGATGGCATGTAACAAGCTTCCTGCAAAGAAACCATCTCTTATGGTCTGCTTGATCTCCAGAGATCGCATGCTGTTCTTGTCGATAGCCATGATTTGCATGTTATCATGGCGTATGGGTGGTTGAAGTTTCATGCTCAGGCCTTGAAGTCGGTCTCTGACATAGTGAAGCAAAACATTGCCCGCCTTAATCTCATCGTCTGTGAATCTGATTACTGTTTCCGCAGGTATTTTTGCGTCAAGCATCGGTGCCCAGTCCTTGAGAGTTTGGATATCTTCGCCTTGTGGTGAGTAGGTAAAGGGATACCTCTCCTCGTTCAGGACGGACAGGATATCGTGACCTTCAGCAGACTCAAGGGACTTGTCGAGGACTATTTCTCGGGGAGATACCCGCGAGAGAACACTTCCTAGGGATATTAGACTCGTCTGCTGGGTGTAGAAATTGCCCGTGGATAAGTCTAGCCATGCTAGACCTATGAGGGACTCCTTCTTTTGTCCTTCTCCCGAGTTCAAGGCTTCTTGAGAACTCGTGCCTTCCTCTGATTTGACCGTAGGCAGGTGAATGGCCATGATGTAGTTGTTCGCATACGGGTCCATGAAGTTCTCGTCGATCAGAGTGCCCGGAGTAATAATACGTGACACTCTGCGATTGTGCATCAAACCACCAGACTTGATCTGCTCTGAAGGGGAATTCTTGTACTCCTCCGCTATGGCTACATGGCGATTCAGGTCTTGAACTAAGACTTTGAGGTGACGTTCAAGTTGGAAGAAAGGAAACCCAGCCTAGAAGAAGGTCTATGATCAGAATAAAGTGCAAATAGGAGAACTGATTTGACAGCCGACTAGGAAGCCACGGCGGGGAGACATAGTAGGCACACACGGACACAAGGACAGGCGGAGAAGATTTACCATTGAGACTGGACCGCCGCTCGTTTTCTTCTGTGAAACTTTGAGGTTCAGGAGTGGGCCGACCTCTTCGGCATGCTCAAAGTACATCTCGTAGAAGCCTCCCACGCGCGTTAGCAACACGCAGTTGTCAAACTTTTGCATGTTCTGGCGATGCTGTTGAATTACTGCTGGATAAGACGGTTCTTGTTCTTCCTGCTGCGGTGACAGGAAAGACTCGTCGGGAATGAGGGCACCCTGAGGGATCTCCTTCAACCTGACCGTCCTCGTTTTGCCTCTTTTACGCTGCGTTGACGGCTCATCTTGCTCTACCTCGGCTGCTTCTTCGGTCGCTTCTTCTACGGGCAGTAGAGACTCCTCGACCACAGCAACTGGTGTAGGGGTTAAGTCGTCCAGCTTGACGACCCTCCGCCTGCCCCGTTTAACCTTACCAGAGTCCGTGTCCTCACTCGGCTTTAAATCTCTCTGCGCATCCAATATGGGATCCGAAGTCAGCGTAGTCTGAGACACGGGTAGCTGATCCAGCTGCAGAATCGTCCTTTTGATCCTCTTGCGGCGAGTCGTAGATGTGCCTTCTTCCTGGACTGACTCCTCCACCACTAAAAGAGGGCCGTTGACCGCGGATTCAACGACGGGCGGAAGGGGCAGATCGTTCAACTGCACAACGGTCCGGGTCTTTTTGCCGCGAATCTGAAGCTGAAACAGTCGAGGACAACACGGCGTGATGTCGATGACGGGCCGGGCGGGGACGGCGAGTAGCACGCTGGGGGGTCTAGGCCCGGCGGAAGGTCGCGAGGTCTGAGTGGTCACATATCTACCGACGCTGACAGCACCACGACAACGTCCAACAGTGGCGGCAGCGGTTCGGATGTTATTGACAACGCATGGGCGACAACTTTGGCCGAGAGACGCTATCCAGAGGCGCGGAACCTGTTTTGGGCGCGGGGGGAGCATCAAGAATCGGCGATTATGGCCTGTTGCTTTTCGATGGTTCCTGGTTGGGCCTTGGAATGCGAAAACGGAAAACGTGCGGTACTGACGCGACCAAGTATGAGAGTATGCACAGGATGGCGCGCAGTTCCGAGAATACTTCAAATACCTGCCGTCAAGGTCCGCGATCAACGTGACGAGGCGTGATCAATGTCGTGAGAGGGGGTTGAAGGAGGGGGGGAATAGTGACAAAAAAAGAGACAAAAATGGCATGGAAATCATCAACAATCAGGTGCAAATGGCCGAAAATGGACCCCTCCAACACCTGGCAGTTGGTTCTTGGCAGGCACTTTGCGGGCGCTCTGCTGTCGAGTGCGGCAACTGAATGGAAAGGGAAAGTGGGGACAATTGTTTCTCCTCTGTCCCGTTCGGGTGCCATCGCGCCATCCAACGCCCATCCCGCAAGGAGGTTGTCGCTCCTCCCCTGTTTGTGCGAATTCTTTGGGTGATGCTTGCGCTGGGACCTTCCCTGGTTGTGCCTGAAAACCATTCGGAGATCGCTGGAGAAGGCCTGGAAGCTCGCAGGGTCTGGTGTTGATACGGAGGACGACGACGAGCTCCGATGTTGATATCCCGGCATCACCAACAACAAAGTCCACCGGGCAACGGACAACCACTAACACCGACACCCGGATCTCTGCTCGTGGACAATCCCCGGTCAACAACGCTAGCAAGTGAACATGGAGACTTCGCAACGCAACATCGTCTCTTTCAAATCTGGTCGCGACTTTTACCGATTTTGAGCGACATGATCTGGGGAACCCGGTCGCGTCTCGCCATTCAATGCATGCCGATAATCTTGCTTTGATAACTTATGAGGAATCACTCGGCGATAAACGGGGGATGCGCGAACACGGGACGGGGGGCTCTGGGGTCATGACTTGCCCTTCCCCCGGTTTGTTTCTCTGTTTTTTTTGCCTCTCCCGGAATCCGGTCCCGCAAGACTATGTCACGATATAACCCGACTGACTGGGAACGATTCCACTTTTGCGAGACCGGTTCCTTCCATGTGGCATTCAACGACAGCTCATCTGCCCATCTGCCAGCACAATCAGAAGGTTACCCGACAAACTGAGGAGGAGGGAATTACATATCCGATTCATGCTCGGGGAGAGAAGGGCCTTTACAAGACGTCTCGCATTACCATTTTCCGGCTCACTTCTCCATTGGAGGTTCTCAACTTGACATTGACGCAAACGGACATGGCGCTCTCTCGCTCTGCCGAATACCGAATCTCGGTGGTTGACGTCCGCAACAAGAAGCAATGAAGCGAAACAGATTCAGCGAGATGGGCAAACGCGCAAGCCACACCCGCGCGCACCCTACTGAATGTCCGAGTCTGGGCCACCCGCGCCCCGTGCTCACAGCGTGTGGTTCGGTGATCGAGAGTGATTCAGGTCTCGCATTATTAAGCGATACCATGTTTTACCGATCACTGATCTGTTTTGCCTTTGATGATGATGAGAGTAGGACACCAACGGACGAACGACGGCTTGGGACGGGGACAAAGGAGATTACTGGAAGGACGTTGTGCCTCATCTTTGATTACATACGCTTACCATTTTTTACTACGGACATCGGCACCAGCAGGACGGTCACGGCTGAATCTACGATCCGACTAGACCAGCCTTGACCACCAGAGACAGTCCAGGTGTTTTGGTTTCTCGTTTCTGGTTCCAGTACCTGATGATGCGTTGTTGATGACGCTCAGATCTCGCAACGATCTAGACGCTGCAACCAAAACGGCGGTCTGTTCCGAAGGACGATGATGTGTGCGGCCGGACTCCAACAAAAAGAGACGAGTTGAAAACGACCAGACCAACGCCAACGAGAAACGAGACAACGTGTCAGCCGAAACTGGGAACCGGACGGGAGTCAACCGCAGATTAAGAACCCAATGATACGAATCGAGTGGAAATGTTATTTGATGCTCATCACCATGGGAGTCCGACTGGAGTAAAGGAGAAACCCAAAGGCCGGGGAGGGGTGCCGGGATGAGGCCCGGTATGCACTGCTGCCACTGCAATGCCCGCGTCTGACTGGCATGATTCAAGTGTGGCCCGATTGTGCCCCTCGGCCTGGCTGTGAATGGATGGGCCTCGGTGGCCACTGGCCGGCAAGTAATCGGCATCGACCGATTTTTGCCCATGTTGACCCCATGTTGTACCAGTTCTGCCACCATTTCCAGCCTTGCCGAACCCTTTCTCAGACCATTTTCATCAGCTCCGCCTGCCAATCCTAGCGACCCCCATCCACCACACCTTATCTCCTACCCTATTCTCGGCTTCTTGCGACTTTGCGAGCGCTTTTCTGGGCCAGTTAGCTCCGTTGGTAGCAGTCGTAGCGGTGGTAGCGTCCCAAGAAAGCCCCAATCCTGGCAACAACGCAGACTCTCCCTCGGGCTGGGCACTCGGCTAGAACCCTCCCTCAGGACCCTTCAATCCACCATCTGCACCAGCAACATCATGGCCAAACACACTTTTCTCTTGGGACTGACAGTCCGCCCGTCTGTCACCCCCCCTTTCCAAGTTCAAATCCCGGAAAGAAAAAAAGTATGATGAGCCGTCAAAATAACATGAACCCACTTAATCTAGCATGCGCGTCGTAGGTGGCCGTCCGGGTCCAGGATGCGGCCCGAGGGACGTCTAAGTCGTGATTGTCTTCAAGGTACCAACCATCAGGTGTAGTCAGCCTGAGTTATAAATCAGACCTCCTTTCCTTCCCCCACCCTCCGTAGGGCTTCACTCAAGACTATTTCTGTTTGTTTTAACGTGGTCAACTCTTCGTCTCCCTTGTTCAAGGTTATCTTATAAGATCAGCTGTCCATACGTTTCTTCCAACGACATACGATACATCCCTTGGTATTACTAAGCTACCTCTATTATTACCAAACATCGCCTCAGCTACTCCAACATATCTATATCACCAACGCCATCACCAACAACCTTGGCGAGCGAGTATATCAAACGAGCAAAATATCACTCGACGACATATAACGAACATTTGCACATACTCACCACTTCAATAATAATCATGATGGCGGCGCCGATGCCGCATCCGTTCCAAGCCCACGTTCCGGCGACACCTCCGCCGGACCAGCCGTTGTTCGGCAAGGGCCCAATGTCTCCCGATATGTCCAAGACAACAACTACAACAACATCTCAACAAGAAGCTTTCTTCAACATGTTTGCCGCGCATGCCCAACAAGTACGGGAACAGCAACGACAAAAGCAGCGACAACAAGATGCGCAGCAACAACAACAACAGCCGACCCCCGTATCCTCCCGGCAGTCCAGCAGCAGCGCTCCCGTACCACAACCACAACCACAACCACAAAGCCAATCAGCACCACCAGCACAGACAAATCTCCCATTCGGCATGAAGGCGACAGACCCAACACAACAACCCACAACGATCCCCACCCTCGACCCCAAATACCTCGCCATGGCCTCGCGCATCGCCGCCTACTACCAACAACGCTGCCAAGCCATCGCCAACTTCCAGCAGCAGCGGTGCCAGCAGTGGGCCAACATGCAGCGCGCCAAGTGCCAGGAGATGATGCAAGCCACCATGCTGGTGGTGGCCTGGTATATTCGGGATCGGATCCAGCGGCGGCGGCGGAAGCAGAAGAGGGTGTTTAAGCGCGGGTTGGAGCAGAGGGAGAGGCAGCGAAACGGGTGTCTTGCTCAGAATTCCCGTGGAGGGGGGAAGGTAACGAAAGGGGAGGTGGTGAGGAGGTGGGTTTTGGATGTGCCTATTGGGGTTTTACCGCCTTCTTCTCCTGCTGCCGCTATCACCACAACAACGACGGCGGCAACAGAGAAGGAAAAGGCGGTAGTGCCACAGCCATCACCAGAGGTTCACGACCCCCTTCAAGACCGAGCCGAAGCCATTTTCGCTCTGGGCGGCAACGGGGACGAGTTGCCCGAAACCAAGACCGAAGACAAAGATTCGCAGTTATTCACCATCGCGGATAACTTGATCAAGTCGCAGCTGGCTCGGATCGACGTCCCGCTTTTGGGGGTGTTGAACCTAGATGAGAGCGATAGCGAGGAGAGTTCGGAGGAGGAGGAGTATTATGAAGATGAGTATGAGGAGGATTATGAAGAGTACGATGAAGAGGAGGAGGATGGAGAATACGAAGAGGAAGAAGGGGAAGGGGAAGAGGAAGAGGAGAATGTGGTGTATGAATGCTATGGCCCCGGCGTATGTGGGAACACCGGCAACCTGGGGACAAAGATGAAGGTGACGGCTGTTCCTTCTTTACACCAACCGCAGCAGCAGCATACAAAGGTGGAAGAAGCTGTCGTCATGTCGCCGGAGGGGATGGGGTCGGAGGAGGTCCAGTTGGGCACGACGGGGTCGGGAAGCGCGGGGAGGAAGAGAGGTGCGAGCGAGATTTCGTGAAGCGCGGCGTCTTAGATATCTTCACCCTTTCTCTGCTTGTTTCTTTTTTTTTGTTATGGTGGAAGGCATGTCGGAAGGGATACCATATAGAAACACGGACTGGAGCAATATTGGTCTGTTTCTTTGGAAATTTTTGTTACCAGCTTGGTCGGTCGGTCGGTTTGCTTCGGGGTTCGGTTCGGTTCGGTACGGTACGGCGAAGGGAAACGGGGGAACACCGGGGCGGCGTTTTTTGGGAAACAATGGGATGGAGTCACGGTCATGGTCACGGTCGGGGCGGCGGCGTTGATTCCGGGGTTTCACACACACACACACACATAACACCTTTCCTTTCGTACATTGCTTGGATGATAGCGTAGCATACATACTTCTCTCTCTTTACTTTAACTTTACCTTACTTCACCTATCACTTGCACATAGCAGGAATGAACTACTCTACTTAATGGACACAAACACAAAACCCAGCTGTGACGAAAATCCATTTGCCCTTGCTTGCCTTTACCTGCCCTTGCCCACCCACCTGTGATTCCAACAATGAGATAGATGGTGTCGTGGTGTCTTGTGACAGTTGGTACTACCCCCATCCCCCATTTCCCATCCCTCGCAACAGAAAAAAGTAAAATTGCATGGTAACACGGACCGGACCTGTACTCGAGTGACCGAGTCGAGTCCGTAGTCGTGTCTTCGGAGTCTTGCCTGTCTGTATGTCTGTCTATCTGCCTGTCCTGTGTTGTCAAAGTATGTATGCCGGCCGGGAACAACATGACAGCAGGACAGCAGGACAGCGAAAGGGATCGACTTTGGCCAGTCCACGAAAGATTATTTGACTCCTTGAGCCCTGATTGCCTGCCGGAATACAGTCAAATGTTTCAAGAATTCTATCATGGACGATATTGGTTGTTCGAGGTGGCGTGGTGGTGATACAGAAGAATCTGCACACGCACACGACACACGACGAACGAGGCGAGACACATACGAGACAAGACAGACAGCATGCAGAACCCTTCTAGATCCCCCATTTTTTTCTTTGGTTAGATTAGATTGAACCCTTCTTGTCTTCTGTACCCTTTCTCTGTTTGGCTCTTAAGGCCATCTGTTCCTTGTCTCGTTTCACAAAACCATTGATGACAGGACAATGAGACAAGACAGCGACGATTCGATTGTGTGTTCGGGTCTGGAACCCACTGCAAACCCAAAGACATCGATCTGTGTTTGATGGGGGCGACTTGGCGATCATGGACCCTTTTCAGTTGTAGGATGGAAGCACTTGATCAAGGGTGACTTGGAAATAATTATCGTTCTCTGTGTGTGTCGATGTGTCATATGTTGTCAAAGTTCCATTCCATGTCTTGGTTGTCTGATCTTCGTTCCGAAATATCCATGATCAAAACCACCGTGACAAATGGGGGCCAAACGCTCGGGGGGGCCGAATCCTCGGGACGGATACCTGTATGTAGAGAGAAGAGGCGAGAACTAAGGAGGCTCGTATTAAACACGACCCGAACGGAGGCGTATCTGATCGGCTATTTCGGATGGAGGGACGGATGGATGCCGCTTTGCAAGTTCGCAAACCTTACCTTGAAGATGTAAGATGGAAGAAAAAAGATCATGTAGTTCAAAAAGTGTAGTGTGTTTCACGATGTATGGTCGGCCAACGCGGTTGCTGAAACGGGACGGGAACAGTCGACGGCTAGGCGTGTTGTCGTGGTTCCTCGTCGTTTGAAGGAACTGGATCGACCGCATGCGTGTAATGCGTGTAATGCATCGACATTTCTTAACTTCTGAAAGTTACGAGATGTTGGGGTCCAAATTGGCTGTTGCTGTACAAGAGGCTGTTGCACTCACTTCATCTTTCTGCTGCAGAGTGCAGGCGCCTTTGTTCCCCCGCCATCTCATAGGCTGGAAGAGAGAAGAGAAATCATCAAAGTGAGGGCATGGTGAACATGGCTTCCCCGCATTTGTCCCCTTTGCCCCCTGTACTTTGCTGTTTTTCTGGTGTTTCAGGCGTGGCTTGCAACCCCGGCCACAACCCTCAGCCCTGACAGCAACGAGCAGGAACAGCTCAGCACTGCGCACAGGGCAAGCGACAGCGGATTGGACACACCACCGACCCTGGACCAGCAGCCCGACCTCCTCCCCAGGCTTCCGGTTGCACTAGGAAATAACCACCTCCATCTCGGGGCCAGCCAGCTGCCAGCCTGCCATTCAGCACTTCACACGGATAGCGAGGAAACATTGGCAGATTGGATCCGATAACCAACCCCCCCCGTCGGTCGGTCCGTCCTTTGCAAGCATTTCCTCTTTTCCTCCTTCCATTCCTAGTTGCTCCTCCTCCTGCCTCCTCCTCCTCGAACCCTCGACCCGCGATTGACCCACCGCAGACTTGTTCGCTGGCCGTCACCTCCTCCTCCATCAATCCCGTCCGCAGACAACACTCGCGTCCCGAAACCATACGATACCAATACCAATACCGTCCGTTGGCTCCAATGTGTACAGCAGATTCGTTAGTTTCGTCAGAAATATAGCCGTGTGCCAAACAGACATACGCTTTAATCTTCTTTTTCAAATACTTTGAGAACCTGGTGGATGACTTGTCGTGTTATGACCTACGCTTGACCATACTACCTTACCTACCGACGACCTCTAAGCCTACCTTGCCTAGTTCCTCTCTACGATTGCTACCTTACCAGCTTATATCTACGCTCGCTCTCCCGGCAAGATCCTAGAATCCCCCCATCCCCCTCTCGACTACTCGACTCCCTACCAAACACCATACACCCTTGGTATATCAAGATGGGCGGGGAATCAGCAGCCCAGAACAAGCCTATCTCGGCCTACCCGATACGCGCCCCCAAGCCTGTCGGCCAATACATCACCAACATCTACAAGGATCGCATCAGTCAGTTCTACGCAAAGGGACAATGGGAGCACAACAACCTCAATGCCATGATGTACGAGGGCGTCGCCTCGGGCGAGCCTCATGTCAAGCTGTCCGTCTGGGATGCCCCCGACCAGGATCGACCAACCTTTGACGAGGCCGTCAAGCACGAGTTCAGAAAGACAGAAGTCGGCGCTCGGTTCGGTCCTGCCTGGTCGACCCACTGGTTCAAGGTCGTCCTCACGGTCCCCAAGGACTTGCGCGATAAGAGGCTACTCGAACTCCACTGGGACGCCAACAACGAGGGCATGGTCTGGACGCATGATGGCAAGCCGCTGCAGGGCTTGACGGGCGGTGGTGAACGTACCGAGTGGATATTACCAGACTCGTTCCGTGACGGAAAGGAACATACCATCTATATCGAGATGGCCTGCAATGGCATGTTCGGTGCTGCGGGAGGGGGCGATATCATACAGCCCCCTGACCCGAACAAGCACTTTCGTCTCGATAAGGCCAAGATCGTGGCCGTGAACCCGGATGCCCGGCAGCTATACATCGATATCTGGATCATTGGTGACGCAGCACGCGAGTTTCCCAGTGCATCGTGGGAGCAGCATCAGGCGCTGAAGACATGCAATGAGATTATCGAGGCCTTTGAGCTCGGCAATAAAGACTCCCTGAAAAAGTGTCGGGAGATTGCGCAGCAATACCTTGGTCCGGACGTCGACTCGGCCAGGGTATACGATACGAAGAAAGGAAAGGAGCCGCTTGTCTTTGGTATCGGCCATTGTCACATCGACAGCTGCTGGCTATGGCCCTGGGATGAGACCAAGCGCAAGGTGGCTCGATCTTGGTCCAACCAGTGTGACCTGATGGACCGCTACCCAGAGCTCAACTTTGCTTGTTCACAAGCTCAGCAATACAAGTGGTGCAAGAAGTTATACCCCTATGTCTGGGAACGTGTCAAGAAGAAGGTGGCCGAGGGCCGTTTCCATCCTATCGGAGGTAGCTGGGTTGAGCACGACACCAACATGCCCAGCGGCGAGTCTCTGGTCCGGCAGTTCTTGTACGGCCAGCGCTTCTTCGAAAGCAACTTTGGAAAGAGGTCACAAACGTTCTGGCTGCCCGACACTTTCGGCTATTCCAGCCAGCTACCCCAGCTCTGCCGCCTTGCTGGCATGACTCGGTTCCTAACCCAGAAGCTGAGCTGGAACAACATCAACAAGTTCCCCCACACGACCTTCAACTGGGTCGCCCTCGACGGCACACAGGTCATCTGCCACATGCCCCCTTCAGAGACATACACCGCCGAGGCCCACTTTGGCGATGTTAAGCGCAGCATGTCACAACACAAATCTCTCGACCAAGACCATACGTCTTTGCTCGTCTTTGGCAAGGGAGATGGAGGCGGCGGTCCTACATGGCAGCACCTAGAGAAGCTTCGTCGCTGCCGCGGCATCAGCGATACCGTTGGTGTCCTACCGCGGGTGTCCCTGGGCGGCTCGGTGGATGACTTCTTCGATAGTCTCGAGCGGAAGGCCGATTCGCTAGTTACCTGGTTTGGCGAACTGTACTTCGAGCTGCACCGCGGAACATACACTACGCAAGCGAACAACAAGAAGTTCAACCGGAAGGCCGAGTTTGTGCTGAGGGATATCGAGCAGCTTGCAACGATTGCCTCGCTCAAGGACAAGGACTACAAGTATCCAAAGAAGGAGATTGATGAGATGTGGGAAGCGACTCTGCTCTGTCAGTTCCATGATTGTCTCCCTGGCAGCTCGATCGAGATGTGCTATGATGATTCCGATAAGGTATGTTTGGGCTTGATCAGTATGTTCGTGATGAAAGATTACTGACTTGACTTTTTAAAGCTCTATGCTCAAATATTCAAGACTGGTGAAAGGCTTTTGAAGGATGCCTGCACGGCATTGGGCGTTTTCCAAGTAGAAACTACGAGCATGGAACGCGGCATTGCGCTTAACACTCTACCATGGTATCGCGAGGAACTTGTCGAGATTTCGAAGGGTGACTTTGCCCTTGCCAAGGGTGTAGGACCTCTCCTTAAACTCCAACAATACGAAATCAGGCAACAGGACGATGGAGTTAAGCTCCACAAGCTATCCAACGGAGTCTTCGTCCTCGAGAATAAGCGACTGAAGGTCAGAGTCGAAGCCGGCACCATTACGTCCCTCTACGACAAATACGACAGGCGCGAGATCATCCCCGAAGGCCAGCGCGCCAACCAGTTCGTCATCTTCGACGACAAGCCGCTCTACTGGCAAGCCTGGGACGTCGAAGTCTACCACCTCGACACGCGCAAGGAGCTCCAGTCCAGCGAGACCCAAGTGCACGAGGAGAAAACACACCGCGTCAGCGTCATCACCAAGACCAAGATCTCCGACCAATCCCACATCTCCACCATCATCAGCCTCTCGGCCGCCGTCAACGAGCTCCAGTCCTACGTCGAGGTTCAGTCCACGGTCGAGTGGCACGAGACCATGAAGTTCCTCAAGGTCGAGTTCCCCGTCGACATCCGCAACACCGAAGCCTCATACGAAACCCAATTCGGCATCGTCCGCCGCCCAACCCACTACAACACCTCCTGGGACATGGCCAAGTTCGAAGTCTGCTGCCACAAGTTCGCCGACCTGTCGGAACACGGCTACGGCGTGTCCATCCTCAACGACAGCAAATACGGCTTCGCCACCACCGGTTCGCTCATGCGCCTGTCCTTGCTCCGCTCCCCCAAAGCCCCCGACGCCCACGCAGACATGGGCACGCACACCATCCGCTGGGCCGTGTTTCCGCACACGGGCTCCTTGGGAGCCATGACCGTCCGTAAAGCCTACGAGTTCAATAACCCGCTTAAACTCCTCGAGTCCCCTCATTCCTTCGCGGCGCTCGATGAACAGGAGCCACCCGTTTGGTTCACAGATAACTCCAACCCATCCCTTATCCTCGACACCATCAAGCGCGCCGAAGATGATGAGGACGTCTCTGTTGAGGACGACGACGAAAGTCCGCTGAAGAAGAAGAAGGGACAGAGTGTGATTCTGAGGATCTACGACTCGCTTGGTGGACGCGCGAGGGGAACCATCGAGACGAGGTGGCCGGTAAAGAGGGTGAGTAAAGTCAATTTGCTGGAGGATGAGCTGGAGGAGGTGAGCGGGTTTGATGTGGCGGAGGGAAGGTTTGAGGTTGATTTGAGGCCGTTTGAGGTTGCTAGTTATCGGTTGGAGTTGGCTTGAGCTGTTGAGTGGGGGTGTGTGGGGGTGTCTGTCTGTGTGTCGGGGTCTTTTTGACGTGGGCTTGCTGGTGGGAGTGGGGATGGATCAAGGAGTTGGCTGATGTGATGTCTGTAACGATGCGATGACTGCTATGAAACTTTGATGATGACGGGAACCATGGGAGTCAATTTAGTAAAAGAGCAGGGAAACAAGTAAGGGAGGGGAATGACAGAGCGCAGTGTCTATCTAGGAGAGCTAGAGGAGGAAAATCAGTGGGGGGTGAAAACTCGATGAACGGAGTGGAAGAAAGAAAAAGAGTAGGGAAGGCGTCAGCTATGGTGGAATAGGACCGGATCAGGACTGTTGGAGATTGTATTTTTAGGGTATCTGGAGTGACGATCGATAGTATCACTAGCCATCAGGTTCCATGATCAAACCAAGTGTGTTGAACATTTCAAGTTCATAAAAATCATCTTCTCCTTGGAATTGTGTCTCGTAAGCTTGAACTGTTGTCTCCATAATATGGCTGCCTAGTACTTATCAGTATGTGTAGGAACTTGGCACATTGTCGACTCGAAACAATTGCAATGGCATAGCAAAAAGTGGAAGATGATGGACGATATTCAACGCTGAGAATGTTTACTACCTTACTTGTACAGAGGATCGAACGCTATATATTTTTCTCATGACGGCACGATGATCTGATTCCAATTACCCCCATGTCTCGTTAGAGGTCATACTTCGTCAGAACCCCAGGCCAAAAAGCCTCTCCTCTTCTCAAACGCTTTAGTACACTTAAATGACCGCTGATCCTCTTCTTCGGATTGGAACTTCTTGTATCGGTCCCATCTGGCAGCCCTTGCTCCTATTTTGGCCGGTCTGGAAGGCCTGCGCTTTACGTACTGGTGAATCCTCGCTCACTTCGGTCTTCTCTCGTAAAAGAGTCTCCCACTGACGAACCAGTTATCGGTGATGTTGATCGACAACAGGTAGAGAGGGCCGTCG
Organism: Neurospora sp. CHS-2018a; assembly: GCA_009802275.1. Classification (NCBI taxonomy): domain Eukaryota; kingdom Fungi; phylum Ascomycota; class Sordariomycetes; order Sordariales; family Sordariaceae; genus Neurospora; species Neurospora sp. CHS-2018a. The sequence goes on along the minus strand of RAKG01000001.1, from coordinate 1,026,862 downwards.
GTTGGGAGTTCCGAGGTGAAGTCGTAGTCTTGGCCGGCTGAGACTGAACAAGTTACGGACCATCCGAAGCCCTCAGTATCTCTAAACAACCGATTCCAATTCCACCGGCGAGATGGGGGTATCGGGTGATTGCAGAAGCACGTCGAAAGCTGATGCTTTAACAGGCTCAGGCTCTTCTTCAATCCCATCCTCTTCAATTCTATCCTCTTCAATTCCATCCTCTTGGACTTCGTCCTGACGAATCACAGGCACAATGATCCAACCGATCCAACCCCACTTTTCAGTGGCAGGTACCTTGGCAAGTGGCCGCAAGAATAAACCGAACATGGACAGTCCAATACCGCTCGCTTTGGTTAAGAAAGGCCGTTGTACAATTGTGATATTCCTTCGTAATAGGTGGGAAGTATGTCGGCCAGAGTCTATTAGGGGTTGTGTGATCATGGAAATGTTTCGAATTTCGGGCCACATGTGTCATAAAGACATATGAATGCGTGCAAGAGTATCCCGAAGGTGTAGTATATTAGACTGTGAGGTGTTCGGTTTATTCTCACGACCGCTCGCTTGGCACTTGCGGCATCTTCAATGTTTTCAACCGCAGTACCTTGACCGCTTTCAGGCTCGGAAGGTTGACTGCTTTGAGGCTCTGGACCATCAGGTCGTCCGACGGCACCGACAAACACCCTTTCGCTCGGCGCCCCGAAAAAGCCCACCAAATAATCGAAGCAACGCTCCTACTGCGACTTCTTATCTTCCACCTGCTGGGGCTGCTGCTGCTGTTGCTGCTGGCCACCATTCTTCTTGTCCTTCTTATCGCCCTTGGCAAAGTCGTCCTTCTCCTTAGACTCGGCGTACCATTGGCCAGCCTGCAAGACCAGGACTCCTACCAGCACCATGGCCAGAATGGTGTTGCTAGCGCTTAGCACCTTCATGGTATCCTCCCTGCCGAGAATGACCTCGCCCGAGACGGGGCCGTCGTGCTTGATGCCAGCAAAGTCTTCCATGTCCCAGATGCCAGCAGTGATGGTGCGCATTCCCTTGACGATGTTGCTCGTGTAGACGCCGACTCCAATGACGTACAGAATGAGCGACGCGCCGTCGAACAACACGTTGGATTCGGCCGGGCGGAAGAGCTTCATGAAAAATCCGAGGAGGCCAACGAAAATGACAATGTTGAGGATGCGCGAGATGATGGGAGGCGAGGCGTGGAGGAACTTGACGTGCGTCTCGAGGAAGTCGTAGTACGTGGCCTGAACGGGCTCCGAGGTCCAGAGCAAAGGGAAGTCATAGGGGAACTGCGCGAACAGGATTCCCAGGAAGAAACAGACAGCTGTTGTAGGCAAATGTCAGCGTAAGCTTCCGGTCGCACGATGGGGTTAAAGAGAGCTGTTATGTGGAATGGGCCATGACGATCATGGAGGGGGAGGGGCAGCAAATTGGAAGCAATAGAAAGTTGACAACATACGACCGATGATGATGAAGGTTGAGAAGGAACCAGAGCCACGATAGTCCTTGGACTGTGTGTTCTTATTCCAGTCTACCCAGTGACTCTCCGACATTGTAGCTGATGTTCGTGAACTCGGACGGTGGGTCTATTGGGTTCGGTGTCTGGAGCAAAGAAAGGCGTTGGTTCGGCTAAGGCTCTTGCGCTGGTAGAATAGGACAGAGATACGGTGCTGGGGTAATCCGAGATACGGGTCGCTGTAAGATATGGAGTAAGGATGGGAGGAATAATGAGGGAGATGATCGGATGCTCGAATCTAACTCTGACGAGGGAGACGTTGGCTTTTGAATGTTTCTGGCAAAGATCGTTGCAGCAGTCCTTTCCAAAGCCGAGCTCAAAAAGTTGCGAAGAACGCGCAAGGCTATTACGTGTTTGAGCCTAGATAAGGCTTCGGGCACCTACCACTAACGGCGCTAGCAGGGGCAACCGCCACGAACGCATGACCGACAGCGGGAAGAGCGAGATGCACGCTAAGAAACCAATCAGATGCAGAAGGAATCAATAACACTTGGGGGTCACTGCTTCCTTCCACCACTTCTAGAAGGAGATTATCCTCTAGTCGTTCTTTCACGAATTGAACCGTACAAGTAAATCAAGCAAGGAGAGGAGCCTCGACCGTCGTAATCACATCTTGCAGACAGAGTGTCACAGTTACCACAGTGGCATGTCGCAATGTCATGCGTTAGTGCTACCAAGAAGGAAGGTCTGTTGCAGGGCGTTGGATGTCATTTTCAGGTGGCTTTGTTAGCGTTTCCATCTGGTTGCGCCTGGACCAACGCCATGTCCCCGGGCGATCGAGGGCACGTACATACAATCTAATGCTGGTTTGTTTGTTAGCTTAGTACTCCTGGTATTTTGGACGAAATCTATATCGAGTTGTCCCAAATATTATAAGGACGTATTGAAATAATTAGGCACGGATGGGATATGCTAAACGATTGATCGGAAACGTATTATAAGATTTAACATCGCATATTCAGGATCGCAATTGCCATATTCAAGATAGATCAGGCTTTGATCATGGAACGAAACGCATCAATACCTCTACAGAGATATAAAAACGCCTAGGGAAGTTGACCCCAGGTCTCGAGCTAACAAACAAACCAGTATTGGACTGTATAACCGAACAGGCCCGGACACACACCTCAAGCACCGGCGTGGGGAGGGGCAGTCTCTTGCAGCGAGTGCATGCACGCCTTCATCATCCCGTCACCTTTCGTGAACAGTCTTCACAAGATTCTTATATCAATGTTTGTTGCCTACACCTAGGGTTCACCTGTCGAGAAGCTCCATGCCATGCTTGTGGTATCTGTCGCCAACCGGAGCGAATTCCTTGAGGATCCTTTCCACATCAGCCATATCCTCCTCCGTCAGCTCTATCTCCACAGCATTCTCCCGAACGCGCTCCGGCGATGAGGCACCCGGGATGGGGATAATCGTTGGCATCCCAGGCCGTCTAGAAAGGGCCAAAACCCAGTTGACGGCAAATTGAGCTGGTGTACATCCCTTTCTCGCCGCGAGTTCCTCTACCTTCCGAACCAGCCGAAGATTGGTCTCAAAAACTTCAGGTTGGAACCGAGGCAACATCCTCCGGAAGTCTCCCTCGGGGATATCGTCAAAGGACTTGACTTGCCCGGTCAAGAAGCCCTTGCCAAGTGGGCCTGTGGGAAGTCTGTGTTAGTTTCAAGAACTGACGGAAAAGCAACAGAAAGCATTCATGAAGGGACATACTGTATGCGAGAACAGGAATATCAAGCTCGGCGCAAGCCTCAAGCACGCCGTTCTCGAGCGGCTCGGTATTCCAGATGGACAGCTCCACCTCAACGGCCGTGATCTTGGCCACCTTTGCAGCTCGACGGATCGTTTGGGCGCTGACCTCGCTCAACGCGATGCCCCTGATATCTCCGGCCTGAATGTGCTCGCCCATGGCCTTCATGGTCACTTCAATGTCCACCTTGGGGTCTTTCCGGGCCGCCTCAAACTGATCAATCCTTCCCTTGTCCCCAATCAGGCGGACCGAGTTCTCGATGCTGGCCCGAACACCCTCAGGCGAGGAGTCCGCCAGCAAGCCCGGAAGCATGCAGCCCTTAACGTTGAGGAGGATCTTGTCTACATCCTCCGGATATTTGTCGTAGTAACGCTTGAGCACGGTAAGGGAGTTGTGTTCAGGAGGGCCATAGAACTCGCCGCCGTTGAAGTAGTTGCAGCCGGCATCGAGAGCGGCCTTGATGACGGGAAAGATCCCATCGTCCGATAGCTTGGATGCTCGCCATGTCAGGCCTGGTGATTCTTGTCAGCATATTACTGCCCTCAGAGGTTGGTTGTGCTCAGGACATCATACCCATCAGGCCGAAGCCTATGTTGCCGACTTTCTTTCCTTGAATGGTCACCATGTTTCCTGTTATGTGTAAGTATGATGGAGCCCAATGTAAAGTTCAAAAGGAAGAATGGAGATGCTCAAGCTAGTTATGTATTAGCCGACCTGCCAAATCGGCGGCCGCCCCGATGTCACCTTGCCGGCTCACGTAAGATGTGGGGCCCCCGGGCCCGGGCAATGGGCGGGGCTTCGAGGCGGGGCAGTGGGGTAACTAGGAGCGGAAGCGGGCGGGCGGCACGGGCCCTGTCCCGGCACGCCCGGATCAAATCCCAAGGTCGGTACAAACATCAGGAGCGGTGACGGATGAATAGTACCTCCTGACTGTTATAAATTACTTCAGAAGTTCAGGTAGTTACGTGAGGTGTTGAAGAGCAGCCATGAACTTCCTAACCATGCTGCTGGTAGGTGGTGGTCAAGCGCAAACCTCAAGCTTTCTGCAACACTTTCCTCGGGAGGATATGATTCCGGGATCTCATGTCATCCTGTCACTTTCCAAAGATACAACCTGAAAGATTAACCACATGAGCCATCCCGTCAACCATCTGGAGGATGTCACGATTTTGAGGTGAGGTAACGACTGATATAAACCGAATATCAACGGGGAAAGCTACCATTCCGAGCCCGAGACGGAACATGCCTGACCGGGACCCACTGAAGGGTTCGTTCAGTTCCTGCGGGGACCCGGACAAGATGACGCCAACAATCCGGACCCTTGTCCTGGAATCGCAGCTTCCCTGGACCAACACAATGCATCTTGGCTCCCGGGCGTGCCATTCCTCGAGTCGCAAATCAACTTCTTCGCCGCAATCTCTGCGTTGTCCTCCAAATTCCAATAGATTAATCTTCTAATCGAATCGCAATCCTTGGCCCCGTCCGACGTCTCATTGTCGCGTTGAAACTGCATATCTGCTCGTACGATCGCTCAAGACCACGTACAGTACAATCGCAATATGGCCGACGACGACCAGCGGCTTGCGACCTCGAGGTCAGCGCCAGCCCTCCATGCCTCCCCTTCCACAACCGAGGTGCCTTCTGAGAGTACCGAACCAGAGCCATACCTGGTCCGCCACGGCTCTTTAATCTTTCGGGCCCCGCGACGAAAGTCAACCCAGGACCGTCTCGACGAGATCCTCGAGGTCAGTGAGATCCCAAACACGCGCAATCATCAGTGACCGGGGCGTATTTCGGTGGCTTGCTCTGGATGCCAAGAATCCAGACTAGGGACCCAGACGAGCCAGACGCGCCAGACTCTCAGAGAGGTTCTCGCCGGACTGTTCGCGAAAGTCCTAAGCTTCGAACTTGTCTCCACCATTTGAGCACGCCTTTTTCGACATTGCGATTCCAGACAGTCAGTCATTCAGCTCGTCGAGGTTGGATTCTTCCTCTCCAACCCTACCTGCGTTGCTATAGCCAGTGTCACTGCTGGCATCCTCGACCGAAGACATGCTTAACCGTACTGTTCGTAGCCCGCCCGTCCCCTTCAGCCATACCGGGCTCGAACATTTTTCACCCGGAAGCAAGAAGACGCCGCCAGTGATCTCAGCAAGAAGACTGATGCCGTTACTAACATTTGCGATCGCATACAGGCTGCCCGCGAGAGGGCCGAAGCGCTCGACAGTGCCAGTCCCGGTCTACAAGAACAGCCTCTCCTATCACCTCTATCGCCTCGTACAACTGAGATCACCGGAGTCGGCGAAGGTACACAACACGGCATCGTAACAAGCCAACCGTTTAATTACCAAAGTATGGTACAAACACCAACATCCAACTCGTCCGCGCGCAAAAGACAGACAGCAAGCCAATCTGCCGCCCATAGTCCGGCCGCACAAACGCCATTGACGCATGCAAATAACGAGGGCGAAGCTGGGAATTCGTCGGCCGAGCATCATAAACCGAGCAAATGGAAGAAAAAACTGGAGTATTTCCAGAGCATTGAGTTGGAAAACAAGGGGAGCGTCGCTCGTGACCATCTGGCTTTAGGTGAGCAGAGGAAGCAAGAGCCTGCTATTGGGGCGCAACAGGCTAACGTCTTCTGCCTCCAGAACGAACATTCCTCGCATGGCTACGAACCTCATTAGCGTTTGCATCGATAGGCATTGCCATCACTCAACTCTTCCGTCTCAACACATCATTATCGGACGGCAACGACACTGCCCACCAGGCGGAAACACTAAGGCACCTGGGCAAACCGCTTGGCGCAACGTTTTTGGGTATTAGTATCTTGACGCTGTTTCTTGGATATAAGCGCTATCTGCTTGGACAACATTGGGTGATAAAGGGCAAGTTCCCGGCGAGCAGAGGGACGATTATGCTGCTATCATTCATTGCCTTGGCGGTGATAGTAGCATCGTTGATAGTGGTGCTCGCGGTGTAGAGTGCCGTGGACGTACGAGGGTAGGAAGTGTAAGGTGAGAGACTCTGCTACGGGCAAGCTAGGCCCGTAACAATATCTGTGAGCCCTGGACCGGACATTTGCCAATGCTGTCAGCGATGCAACACCATAACCGAATGGCGAGGTGACGCCGCTAACGACGGCCGCATCACTAAAGTCGCTAAAGTTGTAGGCGGGGCTCAAGATCACGGCGACAGCACAGCTCGCCTTTCTCTGGTCCTACCAAGGACAGAAAAAACAAAAGAAAGATGATAACGTTACCTGAACACGAATGATCGGATACATCTCGGCTTTTTTCCCAACTGAGTCAACGGGAAAGCAACGACGGCCTCCGGAGAGTTCTCTTGGGCTCTCCGATTCCCCGTGATAGAGGTATCATCGGGAAATTCCCGGATGTGCTCCGCTGAAAACGTGTTAAGTGGAGTGCTGCTGCCAGGGCGCCAGGGGGAGCACGTTCAGGCACCGTTCACTTCGCAGGCCGGGCCGGACTGGTGTCGATCTTCAGCCAGGATGTAATTAAACCACAGAATCTGAGGGCATTTGTTGGGTAGCTGAGGGGTTGCCCAGATGCCCAATGGCAACTGCTCTCTCACCAGTAATGACAAAAGAGGGATGCATACTTTGCTCCTTTGCAATGAAAGAGAACATCTCATGAATTTCACTGGAGGATGAATGGGCATTGCCTCATGACGGGCCTCCAAAGTAACAACGAATGGCTTTGTTTACATCCAGGGGCAGCGAACGGATGGGCTGAAAGGATGTTGCCCCTGGGGCAGTTTCTTCCTAGGCATTATCCGCTCTTGCAGGAGGAGCTAGCCTTAAGGGGGTTACAGTGACAGTGACAATAACGCCTCACCGGCGACCTGCCGTCAACATCAACGAACCTGCTGTGCCTGTTTGCATGGTTAGATGAGATGCAGCAGGCCGCTGACCAGACGAAAAAGGGGCGTCGGGACGGTACGTTAGTATGTACATACTTGGTTGCTCTTGCAGCTGTAATGACACGATGTTTCCTTCTCGCCAACTCTGGCCATGGTGTTCCGGTTGTGGTGTTCCTTGTTGTGTTCGGCTCCATTGCTGTGCAGGGTCCTTGACACTTGATAAGTAATGGGAAGGAAGCCCGTGATACTGAACAGTCGTCATCCCGTCCTTCTTCCATCTCTTCTCGTTGTTCTTTGCGCCCATTCTCCCCGTTTCCTTCTCTTTCTCATCGGTCATTTGACCTAACGGCGAGCGGCGTCGCATTCCGGTGTGACTGATCGTATCAACAATTCAACATCGGTGCTTCTTTCTTCTTCCATTCAGTTCACGGGTTCACAACAATTCACGAACGGTACGTGCGCCTGTGGCATGCCATCAGCTCCCACCCCCTTTCCAGGTCGGGGCTTCTCGCTACTAGCCGCGGGACCATACCCGTCCTATCCTGAACCAAATCTCGATTTAAAATGAGCATCTTTGACGGCTGACAAGTCTTTGGAGAGAACCATAGGAAGTCTGTCCCTCCCCCGCGGATCCGTAAATTAAACCCTCTTGCTCATAGTGGGGGGCAGACACCCTTTCTCCCTCTACCGCCTTCTTCTAAGAGTCCAGGAATAACCTATCATCACCCAAAAGCGACATCAACGCATGGGAGGAAGCCGGCGCATTGACGAAAACAGATTCTTGACCGAGAGGGCCTTTCATATCAAGCGGTGCTGAGAAAGAATAAAAGAAGGATACGGAACCTGAAAGGCGGATACGCTACTACAGGCGGTTTACATTGTCTCGGTCTAAAACCAAACTTCCGAGATCATCCGTCTCTTCCACAAGTTTTCTACCTCGCTCCCAGACTCCCGTCCCGCTCGCGCATCTCACCGTCTCCAACTGAAGCAGACGCAGTCACCGAGGTGGGATTCCCTGTCCGCACGGCAGTCGCACTCACCCCTGGACGAGAGGCTCCATCCCGCTACTTTTTAGTGGACGGGTACCGCAGACGCGGGTCACACAGGCAAGGCAGGCGCTGTTAGCGAGCCACTCCCGTGCATTCCTGTGCACTGCGAGCACAAGGACCGGTCAGGGGCGATCGCTCAGCAGCTCCAGAGAGGTGGGCTTGACCTAGTGGGGTGTGTAAACAAGACTCTCACTTCTGACCTGAACCTTGTTCACCTCCCGCCAGACGCACGCTGGTGACTGGCCTTCTTCGGCATCTACTAGTCCAACTAGTCCTGCTAGTCTACCCCCTACCCCTAGCCTAGCAGACAGGCAGACTTCGACCGCCTTTGCAGGTCGGTGGCCGCCACAAAGCCGGTCCAAGATGACCTCCACCATCACCACAGCAACTTCCACCACCTACACGACCACTCCCAAACCTAGACTCGGACTCTCGAGACCAGCACGCACCGGCCGAGGCCTCAGCGGCATAGCTACAGCATCAACCCCGAATCTCAACCAGCTCTACTCGTCCCAGTCCCAGTCTCCGTCTCTGTCATCGCGCCTTGTCCCGCCGGCGCTGTCGCGCAAGGCTTCCTACGCCGCCCTCACGCAAAACTCTCTGGCCACCATCCCCGATGATACCGAAGCCTACGCTCTTCATTCCGTCCTAAACACCACCGACAACGACACGATGCCTCTTACTATCAACCCCGGTACCATGACCACCGGCGATGAGATCACTATTGGTGACATCGTCGAGGTCCCCGGCAACATGACCGGTACCGTTCGCTTCATCGGTTCTGTCGATGGGCGCAAGGGTATCTTTGCCGGAGTCGAACTTCACCGCGAGTTTGCCTCTCGCGGAAAGAACAGCGGTGATGTCGATGGGTAAGCAGACAATCCTACTAATATGCTTCTTTTTGAAGGGGGCCTGGACTCGAGCTAATGCGCAAAACTTTGCCAGTGTCTCCTACTTCAACACCAGCCTGCCCGGGGCTGGCATCTTCCTCCCCCTATCCAAAGCCGTCAAGCGGGATGCCGGCAGTGGCTCCCTCCCTCGCACGCCCACCGATCCTGTCCCACCCGGACCCGCGTTGAAGCTCGGAGGCCGTGCGCCGGCTACCCCCTCTATACGAAAGTTCAGCCAGTCTGTTGGGCCCGGTGCTGTTCGTCCGGAGTCGCCCATGAGGCGACTGCAGATGACGCCCGGATCGCGCCCTTCGCTTGCCACACCAGGCCCTCCAGGACGATTCCCCAGTCCACAGCCTAATAAGTTTTCTCAGAGCGTTCGCGGAGTGCCTGGAGATATGGGCAAGCGATTGCCCTCACATACAAGGAAAGGTAGTGTCGGACCTCGTAGTATCTCCTCCCTCGGCAATGCCCACCAGCCAAACTTTGACGACGACGATGCCGCTTCCATCAGCGGACACAACAACGGAGGTGTCACTGCCGGATCTATACCAGGAATGAGGTTTCGCGCCCCCTCGCGGGCGGCCTCGCGCCTTGGTAGTAATGCCCACGAGGAGGAGCTAGAGAAACTCAGAACTCAGCTTGAAGACCGCGAGAGGCAGCTGAGGGACCAGGCAGCAACACTGGTCGAGATGGAAAGCAGTCTTACCGAGCTTCAGGCTCTCATCGAGAGCTCGGAAGGCTCGTTGCGCGATCGATCACGACACGAAGAGTTCGAAGATAAGGACGTTGCTCAGCTTCGAGCATTACTGCAAGAAAAGAACGACAAGATTGCCCTGCTGACCGCCGAGTTCGATGCACACCGGGCCGACTTCCGGAGCACTATTGATACCCTGGAGCTGGCGAGCTCAGAGACCGAAAGGATCTACGAGAAGAAGATCGAGGAACTCATGCAGGAGAATCAGGAGCTAAGGGAACGAACCGAAGATGTGGATGCCGTTGCTATACAGCTTAAGCAACTGGAAGAGTTGGTTCAGGAGCTGGAAGAGGGCCTTGAAGACGCCCGTAGAGGGGAGGCAGAGGCCCGGGGTGAGGTTGAATTCCTCCGTGGAGAGGTAGAAAGAACGCGTACCGAGCTCCGCCGGGAAAGGGAGAAGGCGCAGGCCGCTATCAACGGCGCAAATGGCTCCCCGAACAGCGGCCCTCTTGCTAAGGAACTGGAACAGAAAGAGGATGAGATCAGAGGCCTTAAGGCTATCATTCACTCACTCAGCAGAGATTCTGCTCCCGACGATGATGATGATGCCATGACGCCAACCGCCAAGACAGGCGAGTCTATCGAGGATCGTCTCGCTCGTGAGAAGCTTGAGCGTGAGGTCGCCGAGCTTCGCGCCATGCTCGACAGCAAAGCCAGCCGCGAGGAGGAGCTCGAGCGTGAGATTGAGATACTGCGGAGAGGCAACGCTGCAAGCGAGTCGAACCATCGTTCTAGCACCATGACGGTCGGCAGCAACAACGAGCGCAACTCGCAGCGTGATTCGCGAAGCACTGTGGTACCTGTTCCCCAGAATACGGACAAGGCTCTCAGGAGCCGGGGATCAACTCTCGAGGCGATGCCCGAAAGTGACTCCTACAGCACCGCAACCGACAACAGCACTCTCTGGTGCGAGCTTTGCGACACTTCTGGTCACGATATCCTTACCTGCACCAACATGTTTGGCTCTACCAACGAGACCGAGAACGCCGACCAGAAGCAGCAGCAGAGCAAGTCGCAGTCTCTTGCCTCCGAACTCGAGGACGACGATGAGGAGGCGGACGAGGACAAGGACGACATCGTCAGCGCCATGGGCTCCATGACCATCTCCACCAAGGACGACGACATCAAGCCGGCGCCCCTTTCCCCTAGCAGGGCCAGGACCCAGCCCCTGACTCCTCAGCCTGCCGCGGCTGAGCCCGCTGCCCGGTCTACCACTCCCTTGGAGCCTATCCCCACGGCTCCTATCGTGCCATCTGTCACTGTTGCGAAGGCAGCGCCCCTCCCCAACCTGATGGAGTCGGGTCCCGTAGCCGGCAAGGAGAGCGGAATCGTGGATGCGTCCAAGTGGTGTGCCTTGTGCGAGCGTGACGGTCACGATAGCGTTGATTGCCCCTTTGAAGACGAGTTTTAGGGGACTGTTGGGTTAAGCAAGGCTATTGACGACAATAAGATAATGATGGGGAAGATGCCGCCGACGACGACGGGTTGGAAGAGGAATGAGAGGGTGTAGCTTTGGGTGGCAACATCTCATGGAATTGCTGCTTGGCGTAGCTTCTACCTTACCTACCTTTCTGTCTATCTATCTACCTACCTCTACCATCTCATTCCTCCTCGAAGATGGACGTTGCAAACTCATGTACCTGTATTCTTAGTTCGTTTCCCACCATTGATCGGGTCTCCATCACTACCTACCTACCTACCTACCTTTATCATCAGCGTTCCTTATCATCATCACATCAGCTCTAAGCAAGTTAAAGGAAAGAGCTATGTACACCCGCCATCACGTCGTCATTATTTGCAGTGTCTTGTCCTATACCGCAAATCTTGGGTTCATACAAGTTAATGCAAGCAAGCAAGCAAATCAAAGCAAACAATGTCCAACAAAGACACAGTTTCTCAAATTTACTCGTCTACAATCAAATCAAAACCACTGGGGAAGTTTGGAAGGGGACGGAAGGGAAGGGTTAGGGTTAGGATGGGCTAGGAATGGATTGGATGGGATGGGGTGAGATGGGAGGTTAGTGCATCAAGAGGGCATGGTAATGGATCATCACATGTTAGGAGGAGAACTGGCTGGGAGGTGGCTGGGTTGGGTCGTTGACTTTGGTGATGGGATGGGAGAGCAGGGCTCGGAAGTCAGAGGCAGTGAGCGGGCGGGAGCGTGTGTATTGTAGTTTAGTGTATCATGCAGCATGGAGTATCATGACGATGAATTTAAGAATGTTTCTTCAATCGTGATCTTTACCACTTCTCTTTGTAGAATAGTATCGGCAGTGCTCTTTTTAAAAAAAAATGTAGACAAATGTAGGAAGCCTGGGAACGGTAGCAGTAGAGAGAGGCGAGTCGGAAAGAGAGGAGGAAAGGCTTATAGGTACTAAGACTCGTCAGACTCGTAAGATGAGAGATGAGTTAGGTATGTTAAGCGATACGCATACATTCGTCTCTAGGTTCCAAACTCGCCAAAACAACCGAAAAGGCTACCTCTATGCAGTTCCCTACTACTAGCTTCTGTCATGACACATGCCAGCACCTGTCAGATGCTTGGGCTTCCATCTGGTCTTTTGGTCTTCTATCCCATCTATCATTGCATATAAGAACCCCTTCCCATCCATCCGATGTAGCCTAGCTTTTTCTTATCCTTCTTCGTCCCTGGTATCTTATCTTATTCTCTTCGTCAGTTCTTTTGGTGCGTCAGCCCTCGAACTACGTGCTTTGACAGCTTCTATGGCAGGTTCCCTCTGCTCCGGTATCACCAATTCTGATTCTTTTTTCTTTCTTTATTAAATTTGGGGTTTTTTCTTCTTTTTTGGTTTTTTCTTGACAGGAAACCCATCTGACAAACTTCCCGGCTTTACGTGTCCTAAAGTTTGGTCGAAGAAGATGTAATGGATTCAAATACCCGACTACATGAAGTTAGGTATGAGGGAACAGCGGGAGGTGGACTGTTGATGGACAAGATTTTCTTGGGTTGGCGGTTGGTTGCATAGCTGCGGCCTTGGTTTCCGTTGAACTGCGTTGTTTTATACCGGGATGCCTGGAAGAGAGTGGAAGGAAGTATACGGTTAGTCAACTGTTGTCAAAGAAGTCACCAACTGAGCAGGGGGAGATATCCATCAAATCTTGGTACAAGAAGGCTCATTCGGACCATATAGAAGTGGGAAAGCATCTCAGCTTCATGCGGATGGGTGCCGTTAGTAGATTGATTTGGAGGAGGCTCTGCCTACATATGAGTGTCCGAACTACTCCTAAGGGTCAATTTCTGTATATGAACCGTTCTCCCCGAAAAGAATGTTTCTGTGAGGCTCAGGCCCGTTTGCATGCCCTTCGTACCTAGTAGTATGAACGAAGGCCAATTTTCTTCTCCTTTGTAAGAGCAGTAAGGACTGACTCTTGATTTTTCCCTGTCTGAGTTGCTCTTGAAAAACCACGCTGACAAACAAACCAGGGCTGTAAGAGCTTCATGGGAATGGTAGTATCGCAGAAAGTGAGTGGGAAAAAAAACTTAATACACTGTAGAGACTGTGCAGCCAGCCCTCAAGCGCTCCGGAAGGCAGCATCTGAGTTGCCACCAGTGTCAATCGAGTGGTTGATATTGAAACAAGTTTGTCTGCATCGCGAAAACCCCTCCTCGAGCTTGACAAATAGCGACGTTCTGCATTTTCTGGATTCGGAAGCTGGTTATGAGAAGCGAGTGTCTTCGTACAAGTGCTTACTATGTAGTGTAGTTACCAACACCCTCACTCGGTGGGCTTCTCACACCTTTCTGTGCTCACTCTGTTCTCAACCTGGTCAGTAAGGTCTTTCTGATTGAGATCATAGAGAATTTTCCTCATCAAGCATTTACATATGGGAGTTTGAAGATCAAAAGATGGCACAGTCTCGGATCCCTTTTCTTGACAAGTTCACGAAGCCGCGACAGCCACCACCTGAGATTCCACAACCGCCTTTTTCTTCCTCCAATACTACTGAGGATTTCATCGACCTTGAACAGATAAGAGTCGACGACTCTCAAGAGGAACCAAAACAATCTTTCATCCAACAGTTCTCAGTAGTCGATACCGGCGACAACGACGACTTTTATCTCCTCCAAGAAGAACGCAACGCCCGTGGTGGCGGTAGTAATGGTGGCGATGGCAATGGCACCGGCGGTCTTTCGAATCCGAATCCACCCCCACGAAGTCTCTCCGAGACTCTCGAAGACTGGCACACCAACGGCTGGCTCACCGAGATCCTAGCCGTCATCGCTTCCTTCGCATGTGCCGTCACTATACCCGTCGTGCTCGGCATCTACAACAACGACCCTGTCCCGCGTTTACCCTGGGATGTTTCTCTAAACGCCGTCGTCTCCGTCCTCTCGACCGTGGCTAAATCCAGCTTGCTGTGCGCCATCTGCGCCGCGTTGGGTCAGGACAAGTGGGATTGGTATGATGATACTGCTGCTGCTGCTGATTCTGGTAATGGTCATGACCAACCACAGTCACAGGAAGAAGCATTGTACGGGCAGGAGGAGAACGGCAACAAGAGTCGTTGGAGGAGGACGAAGAAGAAGAGGAGGAGGTGGCTCAAGGAAATGGGAACGTTGGACCAGGCAAGCAGAGGGCCATTGGGCGCTGTGAAGATCTTGACCAATCGACGTACGGCCTCCTCGCCGGCGTCGTTGGGCGCACTTGTCATCATCCTTTCGCTTGTCGTCGACCCCTTCACGCAGCAGACTGTCAGCTTTAGGGAACGGCAAAGACTGGTGGCCTCTGACGAGGTCTGGGCAGCCCGGGCACGCGCTCCGTTCTTCTGCCGCGACGATGAAGTCGGGTGGGAGCCAACTGAATGCGTGAGAGCCTTCCAAGACGCCATATACGCCGCTATTTGGATTGAACCCGAGACTTACAAACCCGTAACGCACGCGCAGTGTCCTAGCGGGGACTGCAAGTGGGAACCGTTCAATACGATCGAGTATTGCCTCACCAACGGGGTCATCGAGACTCCAACGGGTTACTGTGACCTGCCTTCTTTCAATCAGTCTGAGTTTGACGAAGATTATATCCGTTACGACTTGACCGGAAACTCTCGAGGTATAATGCGATACTGTGACGGCCTGCTGGAGCCTCTTACGAGAAGCAATTTTTACCCAGAGTCCATCTTCGATATGGACGATGATCGATGGGCTTCCGGTCCCCTTACCTTCGCCGATAAAGTTGATGCACAACCTTTGGAACCAACCTGGGGAGCCTGGTCGGAATACTCTGTTCTGACTAGATTTGAGTGGTCATCCTGGAACGACACGCCCCCCAATTTTTACCCGTACCTTATGACCACGTTCCCAACGGAAGTCATCATCGATTTCGAGACATATGGGGAAGTAGGCAATTTGTCTGAGATGCACATACCTGACGCGGTTGTGCTCATGGGCCATACTCGGTATGATATGCTACCACAGGTCTATCACGTAACGACACAGGGCGAGATCACCAAAAGGTATCAACCGATGATCGAGCTACGGGTCAACATGACAGACTGGTCAGCGCTATCTATTTGCCAGGTTGAGAGAACAATGAGCATTGTGAATGGCACGGCTGTTTCCGCTATCACGTCGTCGAAGTACCTCCAGGAGGCCTATTACGACGTTGCCTCTGAGCAAAAGGCCAAATGTTGGGCCCCAGAAGGTCTCATTAAAGGCAACGCAACCATGTCCTCAGTACTTGTGAAAAACATGACAGGATTTTTTTCTCCAGACAACTTGCATGGAAACCGAAGCTACCAAGCGGATGACTTGACAGGTGCCTTTTGCTTACAGAACGCTGAGCTTTTGGCTGAAGATATAGTGAGGACTTATCTCTCACAAGTGTATCGCGTAACGAAGGCAACAACGGCAGCCGGCTTTGATGATATGCACCTTGTTGATGAGCGTTGGGAAACGCCGTACCATTACGAGGAAGATATTCAACTTCGCGCCGCTCGAATATCCCGTCAAACACTTCCTTCCGTTATGACATCAATCACCGCAGCGCTCAACAACATGAACTATGCGGCGACCAACGAGAGGGTTACGGGAAGTTATGTCGTGCGGGAGACCATCTTGGTAGCGCGCTGGGAATGGCTTACGGTCCTCTTTGGCATCGAGATACTGGGTATGGGGTATTTGCTCCATCTCATCTTCCGGCCTAGAGCAGCAGCAGGAGTCTGGAAAGATTCGATATTCGCTGTCCTGTACCATGGATTAGACGATGGAGCTAGGAGCACTATAGGGCATGTGGAAAACCTGAAAGAAATGAAGAAAGCGACGGAGCACTTGGAGGTCCGTCTCAATCATGCTAGGGAGGACAAGCGCGTTGTCTTGGTTCGGGAATATTAGACATTTTCTTGCGCAACATTTTATAATGACAGTCAGCACCAGCGAGGATGTAACTCTCCTGGATATTGGATATGCCGGGATTAGGTCGATGGGAG
This sequence comes from Neurospora sp. CHS-2018a, assembly GCA_009802275.1. Taxonomy (NCBI): domain Eukaryota; kingdom Fungi; phylum Ascomycota; class Sordariomycetes; order Sordariales; family Sordariaceae; genus Neurospora; species Neurospora sp. CHS-2018a. Next base: position 1,010,571 of record RAKG01000001.1, on the reverse strand, counting down.
AGATAAGGGGCGGGCGGCTGCTGGGGGAAATTGTGGTATTAAGAGCCATAGAAGGAACAACCAATGTAGAGAACAGGATTTCTGCTGGCAGAACCTGAGGAGGTCCAAATTTAAGGGGAAGCAAAGAAGAAGGATGTGAAGGAGTGACAAGAGAAAATAGGAGTAAGACCAAAAGCATGGTAACACTAAGAAAGTGAGAAAATTGTGCAAAATCAGAAGTTCTCTGCCGCGGTGAATCTTGACCGTAGACTCACTTCATCCCGTCACTCTTCCCTGCATTAATTTGGCTATCTCTCCTCACCATTCTCTGAATCGGAGTTATCGGGTCCTCATACGCTCTCCTCTCCTACTCCCCTAGGGCGGGTGTTGCCACCGTCGTTGTCATGAACCAGGACAACTCGACCATCGACGTCCTTAGAGCGTTCGAGATGAACCTCCATACTCTGGGCCAACTTCCTCATATCTCTCAGGCCGCTCGACCCAAGGCTTCGGGAAAGTTTGGTGCCGTCATCCAAGCTATGATACAGGACAGCAAGAATTGAGTCCTTCCACACCCCTCCGACTGTGACAGGTCGGGGTCGAAAGACGATGAAGAGCAGATAGCCGATGCCCAGGAGCTCCACTAGAAAGAGTGGTGCTAACCATGGCCAGCGCACTTCCAGGATCCGTTCGCGCACGACGTAACTGCCTATGGCTTTCTCAGTGCTCGTGGAGAGAGTAAGGTTGTTGAGCGCCGCGACGATCGAGGTCATGATGGAGCCCAAGCCTCGCTTGCTGATGTGATCAGGAACATCAGTGATCTCGACGGGCTGGAAAGTTCCGGCGCCGTTGTCTCGTTCCCACGCATTGTCAACAAGACGATCATCAGGAGTGTGGCCCGTAGGGTCATATCGTATGGTCCATCGCAAGAGGAAGTCCACCCTTTGAGTTATTTCGTAAGTTGAAATACTTGCTCCGTCAAACAAGCAAAATGCTCCTGTTGAAGGGTCAAATCTGTATTGAGATGGCTGGTCGTCTGAGCGAGGTTCCGAAAGCCACGCCATTGAAGGGCTGCCCAGATCTAGATCATGCGGACCCCAGCAGTTTACGCTCCTGATCGCCGGTGACACCGGCCTCTGCGCCTGCAGACGTGTTGACGAAATGATTGATGAGTGAGCCACCCCGTTCCGAACAGTGATCTGTTTTTTGACCTTACACAGAGACAAGGCTGCCCACTCTGTGATTTCGGGCCGTAGCTCCTGAGGCACTCGTGTGAAAGCACCTCCCTGGAAGGTCTCCAACGCGAACCGTGTGTGAGCCAGAACCAGATGTGGGCTCGGTATATGAATATTCGATCCGTTGTTTACGTCCGCGTATGGTACCCCCTGCGGAGAGTTATAATCCCAGTTAGATGTGTCTCCACCAATGGGCAGCCATGTGATGATCTCCGCTGGGAATCTGGTGAGCAGGTAGGGCGCAAAAGGTGTACTCAAGTTCCATGAGTCCTGATAATCCATTCTAAACCCACTTTGAACTGTCATGGCCCCTCCATAACCGGGAAAGTCAGAGCGACTGCTGGTCCCCCAATAGTCAATCCTCTCTGATGCAGAAAAATTCCAAACCCCTGGAAATAAGTTGCAGTACTTGGACCACACCGGACCGGCATATGTTTCCCTACTGGGATCATAAGTCTCGTAACCCTGATTGAACCTCGTTTGGTTGAAAGATATATCGCAATGCGCCGTCGAAGGCTCAATGATCCGATGATCCAAGCAGAGTTCGATCGTTTCGAAGGGTTCCCATTTACATTCTCCAGTGGGGCAACGGGTGTCAGGTTTGTATATTTGAGGATCGGTCCAGATACCGGCGTTTACAGCATCAGCGGACCTTGATTGGCACTCATCTGGCCGCCCCCCAACGCTGTATGATGATGGGCAGAAGTAGGGAACAGTTGCTTTGGGCGTCCACACTTCCTCGGACGGCACCAGGACTTGCCTTTCGCTCCAGCCCACGACTTGCTGAGTGAAAGGGTCGACAAGAAGACAGAGAATGACGACAAGTGCGCCTACAGAGGTCGGGGACAGGGCTGTACGTCGACTGAGCAGAACCTTGGCGGCGCCGAGTGGTCCTCTACTGGCTTGGTCGAATGTCTCTATGTCGTTGAGCCTCTTGGACTTTTGAGTGTGGCCGTACCAGTCCCATTTGGCCTGCCCAAGAGCGGCAGACATGGCGTACAACAGACTGGACCTTGCGACGGTAGAGAGGACGGCAATGACTGCATTAATCGATATGGTCCCGGTGAGTTGCGGAATAGGGCGGTGATTATAGATGCCGAGAACAACGGGTATCGTAGCGGCAACTCCTGCAGACACTATGATGGCCACAATTTCGGAGACCCAGCCGCCAAGGGGCCACCGCTCAGTCCTTCCTGGTAGACCAGTACTGCTTTCCTGGGCGGAGCATTCGCCCTTGCTATCAACCCCCGTCTCGTAATTGAGCGAGTCGGCTTGTTCAGACTCTTCTTTGGCCGTTTTGCAATGAAGAAAGTCAGTACTGTTGCCAAGAGTTGGATGTGAAGCAACAGTCCCAGCTTTCCGTGGCCTCTTGGAGGCATCCTGAAGAGAAGGTTGAGGTTGTGGCATTGTGGCGATATGAGACTTTTGGGGTGGTGTACAAGATGCCCCTTTGAGAGGACCTCAAGGTAACTGATTTGTGTTGCTGAGAAACCGAAGTGTTCAGAAAAGATCTGGCTTGAGGGTTTGAGTAGGCGTGAGTATGAGGTGTGAAAGCTTGACTGTTATATATTTCGGCATCGTCTTTGTTCGAGGGCGAATATTCTCTTGATCCATCGTAACGTCCAGTCTCTTGAGGCCAGAAACACTGCCGTTCAAGCCCAGAATGCCGGCGTGTGTTTGCCCCTGAGAAGTCGCACCATGCAAGCTTCCACAGGCATCCTCGTGATACCAGGCGTTCTCAGCGGATGTGTGTTGTATCACCAAGTCGGTTGGTGTCTATCGAGGAGGTTGGAGATTCCCATACAGGAGGTGGTCATGGCTGTTCACGTTGAAGCTCCTCCACTACGTTCCTCAGACGCCGGTGGCCATCTTAAGTGTTCCCTAGCAATCTTGAGCCTCTGAGAACATCCTAGTGTATTTTGTCAGTCTAGTCTCGATTCAACTGCCGTGTAAGACAGTTACTTACGTGTTCTCTTCTTCACCTCTGCCAAGAGCCGTATATCTCCACCTCAATTGTTCACGACATGCTTCAAGATGTCTCTGATTTACGGCACAGCGCATCTCTTGTAACTCTTGATGCGGCCGTCCTTTTGGCCGACAGCGTACGTGCTTGATCCGGGATAGAAAAGCGAGAAGGCAAGAGTCCAAGAACTTAGGTATGCCTTTGAGGCTGTTCGCCGTGATCTAAACGCCTTCCTCGTGTATCCCACAGTGACGTTGATCCGTGAAAAACAACGGCCTCTTCGGGCGTAGTATCGTATCTCCGCTTCTTCAACTTGGTCGCTCACCCACAGAAATCACTTCGTACGCATACACATGGTGTAGACGAAGTCATCGTCGTGATGTGAGCCATGGCTGGCTCCGTCCTCCCATGAGATAAAATCCGATAGCCAGGATATATGAGGCCTTGAAGAAAGCATGTTAACGGAGGGTAAAGGTTAAGGCAATGGATAAACCTGAGGCAGAGAACAAGACGTTTTGGCGGAAGATGCTGGCGGAAGATGCTGGCGGAAGATGCTGGCGGAAGATGCTGGCGGAAGATGCTGGCGGTCACTGACCGGAGAGATTTGAAGCGCGCGCCGAGTAACAACGGATGCGAACGGGTTGACCCAGACTCTCAGAGTGACCAGTGTCGATTGGGGTGCAAAGTATTTTCCCGTCAAAGAGCAAACTGCTCACCATGCCCACGGCCACTGCCTCGATGAGTGGATGTTGAGCAGTCACGTAGGCCAGTCAGACTGGGAAGGAGCAGTCAAACAAACGACTGGGTGAGTGGGTTGTGGTAGGATGTCACTCGCAATTGCAGAAAGAATGACCACAGAATGTCATCGTTGTCCGCAACTTCCCCGTCGTAGGTAAGGCTGAGATTGAAGTTATCGTCAACAATCCGGAGTGAGAAGCCACGATGCTATCTTCTGTTTCGGGGTTCCGGGGCCGTTGAGGTTCCTGGGAGAGTGGATGCGCTGCGTACCGGGCGGTGCGGGGCCGGGGCCGGGCCCCCGGAAGCTCAGCGCAAGGAGGGCTCCAGTTGCTGTGGCGCTGAAGCTGACTGTTTCGTCAGAGCAATCCTACAAAGACCCTCAAATCTGTTAGTGCGCAACTTCAGCGATCCAAGGTTGTGCTCTGATTTGAATTGGAAATAGCAAAATAAACCCTCAAGGAAAATGCTCAAGAGCTAACGCTAGGTAGTTTCCCGATCTGAAACAGTGTTTTATGGGCTTTTGAAAAGCTGGAAGGCCCTCACAGAGCTTCATGATGGCGGGCTGTAGCAGCATCGCAGGAACCCTACTAACAACAAATCAGCTCAGGGTCCTTGGCAATGGACATCGCGGGCTGTGATCCGGCCACCTTCAATCATGGCTGTGGTAGCTTTGTGATTCCTTCCCTGAGCGTCAATCGCATCTGACATTCGCATACGTTTTAACTTTAGACAACATCTTGGAACACATACCATACGACAAACTATCGAGACTTGCCTCTCCACGATACTTGGCGCAAACATCGATTAGTGTCGTCATCACAAAGAGGAAGCCATTCCCAAGTCGACGGCCAATTGGGCATAACCACTCGATCTCAAACAACTACACGAGTGCAGCGCGACCAAACAAGCGGATGACATCGCGAAGCTGAACACGCCTACATCTCACTCTCCGTCACCAACGCAGAATCGTACAGGTGGTTACTCGCAAAGCAGCTCGAGAAACTCGACAACGATTCCGCCAACGCATCACCACAATAACTCAGACATAGCCCATTCCCACGAGTAGCCCACCATGGCGCAAGTAATTTCAGATCTCATATACTGGCTGGGCAATTGCATGGTCTGCTTTCCCGGCTCGCCCACGCTCAAGATCAACAATAGGAGTTTCAAAATCCTGCGTCTACTAGGCGAAGTATGCCTCTCCCATCTCCTTCCATCTCTATTGCCCTCCCCTTGCTCCGAGCTGTACTAACAACTTGTCTCATCCAGGGCGGCTTCTCCTACGTCTACCTAGTCCAAGACACATTCACAAGCGATCTGCTCGCCCTCAAAAAGATCCGATGCCCGTTCGGTCAAGAATCCGTCGCCCAAGCCATGCACGAGGTAGAAGCCTACAAGCTCTTCAGCAACACGCCGGGAATCATCCACCACGTCGACTACAGCATCGCCACGGAACGCGGCGGCGAAGGGCAAGACAAGACCGTCTACGTCCTGTTGCCGTACTACAGGCGCGGCAACCTGCAGGATATGATCAATGCGAACTTGGTGAACCATACGCGCTTCCCGGAGAAGAGGCTCATGATGCTTTTCCTGGGGGTGTGCAAGGCGTTAAGAGGGATGCATAAGTACAAAGGTGGCGGAGGGGACACAAGCGGGGAGTCAATGGAGGTTCCCGGAGCAGGGAAAAGGAAATCAAAGACGAGGCAGACGGCGGTGGGAGGTGCGGATGAGGATGATGAGACGGAGCAGCAGGTGCCGTTGATCGAGGACGAGGGCCGCTTGCCTGGGGCGAACGAGACGAGGAGTTATGCGCACAGGGATATCAAGCCTGGTATGTGTTCAACACCACCTTTTCCATCCGTCCATATCATTATTAACTCCTTTCGACAGGCAACATTATGATCTCCGACTCTGGCCGCGACCCAATCCTCATGGACCTCGGCTCCATCGCCGTCTCTCCCCTCCCCATCTCATCCCGTTCCCTCGCCATAGCCACCCAGGACACAGCAGCCGAACACTCCACCATGCCTTACCGCGCTCCCGAACTCTTCGATGTCAAGACCGGCACCGTTATCGACACCAAGGTGGACATCTGGTCGCTCGGCTGCACTCTCTACGCCTGCCTGGTTGGCAAGTCGCCCTTTGAGATGCGCAGCGACGAGACCGGTGGCAGCTTAAGCATCTGTGTGCTGAGCGGCGACTGGAGGTTCCCGGATGAGGGACCCGGACAGACCAAGGGCAAGGGTAAGGCGGGCGCGGGAGGAGGTGCGGGCGGTGATAATACGGCAACCAACAAGGACGACGAGAACTATATCAGCGAGCCGATAAGGGATGTGGTGAGGAGGTGCTTGAGGGTCGAACCCGCGGAGAGGCCAGATATCGATGAGTTGATCGAGCTGGTAGAGAGGGTAGTGGAGGAGTTGCCTGAAGATACTGCTTAGAGGACAATGAGAGAGAATAGGCGAAAAGGGGAGAGACAGTCGACAAAGTACAGAGGTGTTAAGCTTGGCTTTGGCGGGTTATACAACGGCGTTTTGGGTTGGGTTATTTTGGGTCAAGTCGAACATATACGCCTCAAGGGCAGTTGTTTCTTGTACGATATACCATTCCCATTGATTACATTGCCTTCTGCCTCTTTGTGTTCACTGCTTTGTCATGTATGCATTCTCCGGCTGCCCATTTTCCACTGGCAACATGATTTCATTCAGTGCAGGCAAATAAATAGTCCATGAAAGTATGTCAAGTTCAAAGCTGTATCGAATTCAAATTTGCCAACCCACCCAAGAAATGATGCTAAGTGCTAATTATGCCAAAAAGATATTACAACAGAGGACAATAAGAGAGGTTGAATCAAAGCGCTTATAAAATCAAAGATCCATTTCCATGAAGAAAATTCCCAATAACACCAGAACGGTATATGCAAAATCGCAATCGAAAGCACAATCCAAACTAGACCACTACCACAATGGGTATCCATCAAGTGTCCGTATCTGCAGTATAATAATCGTACACGTAACAACGTAAAAAATCAAGGCTATGCCGCTCCAACAATGGGACAAAAATATCAACTGGAGGTAGAGTGTCGAGCACAAATAGAGTATGGGGTGAAATGTTGAAGAGAGGTTTGAAGTTCATGGGCATGCTGGATGCGCGCGCGAACGAAGTGAAGATGCTTCGATGAAAACTGAAAGACGAACTGGTCGTCTCCTTGTGATAAAACGTATGATAACGTAAGACGTCTTCGTATTATAGCCCTGGATTCAAGGGGTACAAAGAAGGCTAAAGGTGGTGAGTATGTGCGAGAAAGGTGTACTCGGCAGGTTGAGGTAGGTAGAGGGTGAGTAGGTAGGTGATACGGTTTCGTCTCATTCCTCAGTCATGTGTGTTGTATTCGTTTGTTGTCAGTCCAAGAGTCCGCGCAGCGACTCACTCGGTGACTGAGTGACTGCGACTCACTCGGTGACTGAGTGACTGACTGCCTAAAGCGATTCGTGATACCCGAGCCGAGTGAGTCGTCTTTGAGTTCCGTGACTAAGTGACTGAGAAATGTCCAAGACGGCGGTGTCATGAAGGTGTAACGTACGTGACGTCAAGGGATCTGACCAGGTAGGAACGATCCTGCTGGTCATGAATTTCGTCGTTCATGCCAGACTGGCAGAATATTCCCGCCTGCACCTTCCTTCGTTGACACGACAAGCAGACGTAGCGGGGCAAATGCAGTGAGGGAAGGAGAGAACAGAGATTCACCCCCGCTCAATCAGATCCTCTTGCCCATCGTCAACTGACTCAAACTCAGCGTCCTCGCCGCCTTCTTCTGCTTCTTCTCCGCCCTGGCATCAGACGAGTCCCCGCCAGACTCCGCCTCTTCGCCGGCGCTCTCAACCTCATGAGGATCAGGGCTGAAAGCCCCATAAGTGTAAACCGGGGTCGGCGTCATCGGCGTTTGGAACTCTTCCCTCGGCGTCTGGAAGTCTTCCGCCTCCTCGTCTTCCTGACCACGACCGCCGCCGCTACCTCTAGAGGTAGGTTTCGCGACCAAAGCCAACTTCGCCTTAGAAACGACTCCAACACTGTGATGTCCATGTCTGACAGGACCAACATTATCGTCGATATCCTCCTCCTCGTCGTCGTCGTCGTCTCCTTGCTGATGATGGTGATCGTCATCGTCATTATCATACTCGAAAACACTCGGGATGTGCGAGGGTGGATGGCCTCTGCCTCTTCCTCCTCCACTTATAACCGACCGGGGACTGGAAGGATCAGGTGCCCCCCACGACCCGCTATCCCTCACCAAAGCATACATGGTACTCGACAATGCGTTCAGGCGGTCTGACAGCTTCTTCACCTGCCCCTCGAGCGCCTGGCGGGCCTGCCGCTCCGATTCCAGCTGGCCGAGGAGGGCGTGGTACTGGTTGTAGTAGGTCGGGTTATGGGCGTTGGTGGAGGAGTACTCGCTGATGGAGGCCGTCGTGGTGTTTTCGTGCATGGAAGGCATGCTGGCGACGCCGCGGACGGTGGAGTTGGAAGTTGGTCGGTCCCGGTCTGTGTCGTTGGGGTGCTCTGGGTGAGATGGGAGACTGAGGGTCGCTGCCGTGGTGGGCGTGGTAGCGGTGGTTAAGGATTGTGCCTGGGTGGCTGATGAAGAGGGCGGGTGGAGAGAGCCGATGAAAGTCTGGGCTTCGCCGAACGATATTTGCGAGTGTGTGTCTGAGTCCATCGACTGTCGCTCGCTGCTGGCGCGCGGAGAGCGGCTGATGTCGGACTGGGAATGAGCTGGTTGCTGTCCTTGACGAGGTGCGACGGGGGAAATCGGAGGGGGCGGCGGCGAGGCAGCCGTGTATGTGAAGGAAGGCCGGCCGTCAGAGACGGTTCTGATGGTTCCCGGTCCTCCGGTTCCCCTCCCTCCTCCGACCGCCGAGATATCGCTGAGCGGGCCTCTGAACCCGGGAACTACGTGACAGAGCTGGTCGACAACCCGCTCCAACTTTCCGGTTCGCGTCTCGAGGGTTCCGATACGGGTGTCGATGCTTGCCGCTTGAGTGATCTTCATTCCCACCATCTGCTTCGATATCGATCCAAAGTTGAACGGCTGCGGAGGCGTATCCGGTGGTCTCTCGACTGCGGGGCTTGCGGGAACGCTGAGATCTGCTACACCGTCGTTGTCAATATCGGCATTGACGTGCGCATCCGATGATAATGGCGACTGGAATTCCGCATTGTAGGACTCACGCCAGTATCGGATTTCGTCGCTGCGGCGGCGCTCCGGCGCCCGACCAATTCCCGTACCCAAGATATCCGGCAATCCAGAAAGGCTCCGTGATCGGCGTCGCATGCCATGGCTACCACTATCGCTGGTGATGGCGCGCCCAATTTCACTTGGGTCATCATTTTCGCCGCGTGGAACTCCAGCAAACAGTCGGCTTCCGCGCCCGTGGCTACTGGCAGGTCGTGGCGACAGGCCGGCACCTGGTTCGGCTTCAGGAAAGCGCGGCACAAACAAGAACCGGCGCTCATTTGCATTTGCCGCTGCAGCGCGCCGCCTTGCGATAGATCCGGAGTTCCCGCCAATATCAGCCTGGAGTGAATTCCGAGCGCTTTCGATAGCCCGGATGTCGTCTGGCCCGATGGAATGCGAACGCAGTGGCCTGTCAAGCTCACTGATGGGAAGCGAGGCAGATCGCTTGGGCGACCTTTCCGTCGTCCGATGAAGCGCACTTGGGTCCTATTTAACAGTCTGTTAGCACCACTCGAATGCTACGAAAAGATTGATGACACTAACACTCTTGTGCTGAGAAGACTCCATAAGAACAGACTCGCGCCCGGAATTAGGAGGATTCCTCTGCTCTCCAGCCGCCAACCCATTCTTCTTCTTTCCTCGTCCAAATAATTTGCCCAGTGCCGAGCGCAGCGTGGACTGCTTCCTTTGTGGTTGCCCCTTGCTGTTGTTGGTCTGCCCACTCGGGGTATCGCTAATGGTCGAATATCGCAAGACAGTGCTCTGAGGGGGGTTCGTGATCCGTCCCGTTGTCGGTGTCGTCCTAACCCTCACCGGCGTCGTTCTCAATGGCGATGACGTCTGCGGTGGGGAGGTTCTCTGCGGCGTCCGTTGTCTTTCTGTTGATGACGATGCAGCACCGGCAGAATTAGGCGGCAGCAGTGGTGGAGGGTCTGATGGCGCTTTTGGTCTTTGGGAGACCACTTCAGTAACCCCATTCCCGCCCATACTCTCCCCTGGAACCTCGGCAGTTGCCGAGATGATGCCCTGCCTCGAACCCGGGCTTCTCTCTCTGTCGCTGTCGCTACTCTCATCGTGGTGCCTGTTATCGAAGAGCTGTTCCTTCAGCGCTCCTCCTTCGGCCGCCTCAACTGCTGCTGGTGCTGACGCTGTTGGGCTTGCAATTCCACCAGTCCCTGGTCTCTGGATACCTCCAAACTCGTCTTCGGCTTTTTTGGACCTGATTGCGCCCAAAGATCGAACGGGGAATTCGTTGTCGTCGTCTAGGGCGTTCGGTATTGGTATCGGTCCCGATATTGTCCCTCGGATGGACTTGCTGCCAGCCTTAACTCGGCCGGCGTTTGAGCCCGACTTCCATATGCTCGGCATCTCGTCTGCGCCGCTTTACTTTACAACACCTTTGGTTTGCGAATGACCTGAAAGTGAAATGTTGTCGGCGCTGTCGAGAAGTCGGAAGAATCGGATTGATAATGGTGGTATATGGGCTATCGAATTCCCTCCCGAGCCATCTGGTAACAGCCAAGTGTAACCGAAACGCAATACTGAGTCGTATATCTTCCACTCTTGGTGTTGCGCCTTCTTGGATAATCCCGGGGAACACCTAGTTTCGCCCTTCTTTTACCACGTTTCACCGTTGAGCCTTCCACATGGCCAGCAATGCGGCTCCTTCTTTCTCCTTCTGAACCCCTAGTGGGCCGACTAGGTTGGGGGTAGCTATCGGTAGCTTGTCGGGGATTCGATGAGGGGGGATGTCTTGGGCAGTTCGAGCCGTGCGCCGGAGTCCTGCAATCGGAGGTCGGACCCGAGTAGGCAGTACAGTATGTGTGCTGCTCACTGCTTTGCCGCTCAAGCTCTCTCTGGTGGCTGCGGGGGAGCAGACCACTACTTGGTGTTCGTCCTCCTGTGCAGGCGGACAGCCTGTTGCTGAATGAGGAGGGGGGGTCGAGTACCTGGGTAGGTCCTGGTCGTGTGGGTTTGACACTTTTGGAGTTGACAACGTGCTGGTATGTGGCGACAAGACTTGATATTCTCGCGGCTTACACTCAGCTCTATGGCAACACAAGGAATTAAGTGGACAGCAGCAGGTTAGCAACACAGAGCAAGCTGGCCCACTGCATCACATATCAGAACACTGGTTGGTTAGACACGGAAACCGAATCAACGAAAGGAACGAAGCTGCAAAGAGCAACGACGAAACAGAAAAAAAGATAAACAGCTCGCGCAAGCGGAGTCCGTGAGACATGCAAGCAGAGCGCCAATGGCATGTATTAATGGTTGAAGGCGTCCCCTCTCCTCACCCACCAAAGCCTGGCCGGCTCTGCTGCAACCACGAGCAAGGATAGGCCGGATGCAACGGTGATGGAGAGGGGAGAAACTCTGTGAACGGGGAATGTCCACAGGGTCTCCATAGGGGAATGGAACGGTAGGGGAAATGTCATGGGTTGCCCACTGATGCGTGGTCCAGGGCTGTTGTACAGTGGAGTTTAGGGGAGCCATGAGACCGTCACGACTGTGAAGGTTCACCAGCTTGTTGACAAGTTGACTCCTTTTTTCGCTTCTTTTTCGCCTTTTCCAACCTCAACTCTCTCTCTCTCCCCTTGAAGTCCTTGGCCGTTTGGAGACCCTGCAGCCATGTCTTAAGTCTCTGGGCCGCCTCACATGTCTGTCTTCCAGGGGTTATTGGTACACCGTAAAGTTGTGGTGGTCGTTTAAAGAGCTTCCCGTCTCTTTACTCCTTCGCTAAAGTGTATCGGTGTAAGGATAGGCAGCTGGGCCCAGCAACTCTCCAGTTCTTGTTTTTCTCTTTCGAGCTGTTGATAAACACCATCGATCGCGACGCCATCGTCAGGTTTTCATTGTTGCTCGGGCTGTTATTGACCTTCTCGACTTGGCCAAGTCTCAAACCGCCCATAACAATTTTTCTCAAGATGCAGAGACGCCGACGCTAGATAGATACTTACATACAGCCTGCCTGCGTAGTTACTATCATCTCTGCAGCTAACGCTACTAGAGGCGCAGGCCGCATGACTTTTCGCCATGTCTTGGAGGGCAACCACCACGGCCGCTCGCTGACGATCGACTCGACTCGGCAACCATTTTCAAGGATGTGGGAATACCCGTCTCCTGTTGGCAAAACAGCCGCCGACGCCGCCGATGCGCGCGGGGTCGTGCAGCCGGGACTGCATTTACAATCCTCAAAGGATTGTTGTGTTTGACGCACCCTCATGTGCAAACCCTTGAGGTTGTCGTGGTGATGAGAGCTGCGTTCGAAGCTGCAAGAGCTGTGAAGCTCCTCCATGCTGTCAGCGTCCGTGCCGCGCTCTGACATTGTTTATGCCTTGTGCCGTCTTGACACTGGTGGTTTGAACCCAGAGAGCCGGAACCAGTCCAATACCGAGGACCATTGACCTCCTACCTATACATACGTCGACTATGTTGATCTTTTTATGCGCACCGTGAGAAAGTCAGGAGCTTGTCCTTGGCTGCGTTTTCTGTGGTGGTAATGGTGGTAGTGGTGGTAAGTGGTGATGTTGGTGTGGTCGCCGTCGTCGGCGGCCGGATGGACTCGTGGCCGACGTAGCGACGTTAAAACTACCGCCTACATGTCGCAACGACTCCTCACTTTCAGCCGTCAAGGTACAACCTACGGATTGAGGTCGCCGTTTAGCGGGGCCTCTTTTCTTGTATTGTATGGCGCTTTTTAGGGTGTCGATTCGAGAGTCTCAAACTGACTCGTCCACAGCAGCGCTCCTATCGAGAACTAGGCACGACTGGGCCCTGGATAGGCGATGAGCAACCAGGCATCGATCGCTTACCCAACTCTGTTTAGTCTAGTGTCTAGTCTTTTTTCGCTTGAAGAAGAAGCGAAAACGGTAGTCAGCGCAAGCACTTTTGGTAGTCAGCGCAAGCAACCCACTTTTTATGCTGAGTAAGCCCAGACAGCCGCCCAGAACAAGCGCGCCGCCCGCACACCGCCATTTCAATGCCCGCGCATCACTAGATCTACGTCGTCGTCGTTATTCTTTTACGTGAGGTTATTCAGAGTCATTAATCCAGTCAATTGTCTATTGTGGAGGGTGTTGATACGGTTGCTGCCACTGTAACTGCTGTCCCTGTTGCTGGCTCTGTTGCTGCACTTGTTGCATTTGCTGCCCACCCTGAAATTGATGCCCGCCGTGCACGTGCCTACCCTGATTTTGATACCCGCCGTGTAAGTGCTGCCCAGAGTGCTGGAGAGCTCCCATATATCCCTGTGAATACACTGGAGGCACTGGAGGTGGTGCCATGGGGACTGGAGCTCGATTATACTGCGTTGCTGGTATAATCCATCCCTGTGAGCTTCCCTGCTGTTGATTAGAAGGGGGAGGAGCATCCCAATGCTGAGGCATCAGCTGTCTGGCAGGCGCTGGCAGTCCATAACCGAGCTGGTTAGAGCTGGCAGGAGCTGGCACATGGCCGTGAGACGGCTGTATCTGACTGCCTGACGGTTGCCAGACTTGGGGATGGGGAGATGGGGAGGGTGCTAGAGCTCTCTGTGAGAAAGCTGGAGGTTGGTAGAAAGAAGGCGCTGGTGAGGGTGAGGGAGCTGGAGCCACTTGTGAGAGTGCTGGAGAAGGTGCTGGTGCTGGTGTGAATCGAGCTATGGCCTCTGCAACAGCGTTATTCAAATCCTCTCGTATAATCTGGCTCGCTTGTTGAGTCCCTCCTCTTCTAGCGCGAGGCTGTCTCTGGCGGGCTGGCGCCCTCCCCCCTCTCTGGGCATCTCGCTATATTGGCCGACGAGGCTCCTCATCGTGAGATAGCACGCGGGCGTTATCATACCGGTCGCGGTCGATGGGCGCGGCGGGGTTATGTAGTCGACCGACCTCGAGCTAGCTCGCCTCGTAGACCTCCGGGTTTAATACCTCTTGCGCCGGTACTCCATGCAGGTAATCCTCTAAGTTTGGGTCGGGGGCAGAGGTTTATCGTCGGCGGCCAGGCAAGGGGGTAGGGTCTTGAATCGCTGTAGACATAGAAAGTTAGTTGTGTATATCGATAATGAAAAGGGAGGACTTACCATAATCACGCCGCTCATCCTCATCTAGTCCATCGCTGCCGTCTGGAGTCAACCACCAGTGCTTATCGACGTCTTGAATAATCAACCCCTCTTGTGGCTTCCTCTGCAACAGTTCCAGCATCAAGTGCTTGCAGGGCAGGCCGTACTGCGTTGTAAATCGCTTCGTACACTTGGCGTACGGTTCCTATGCTGGGTCGTTGAACCAGTCGTTGTATGCGTAGCGGTATTGCTGCCATATCAACTTGAAGGGGAAGGATGAGATCCGTAACAGCAGCTCACTGAAGAATCCAACCCTCTTATATTTATATAAGAAGGTTTGCCGTGCCTTTCTTGACTCGACTATAAACCGATCCTTCTGAGCAGCACAAGCAGAGTAGATATGATCGTATAACTGATCAAGAGAGGCGAGACGGTTCTTAAGGAAGCGCTTAATAGCTCTGTAAGCAGACTCTACACGGCTGCTTGCCCTGATGCCGTAGTTTCTGAGCTTCGAGACAACGTGATTACCAAACTCGTCGATCCATGGCAGGTAATATTTGCACAAGTAATGGATGAGTGCTATAATGATGAGGAAGGTTAGCGAAAAGAGTACATAATTTATTATAGAGAAAGGGGTAAGGACTGAACACTCACGAAGTTGCCGTCGAAATTCATTAACCAGCAATTGCCATGCTCTTTTGAAGCAACCCTCGTCATCAGCGTATACAACTCGCTTCCAAGCCTTCAAGAAATCCTCATATGAGTCCTTATAGAACCGTCGAGTAGGGTCATACTCTAGTACGATACGCGGGCGAGCTGGTAGCATAGCACGCGGGCGGTCTGCTTCAGCGGCGTCTCCTTCGATATGACCGACACCACCCATCTCCTCCTCCTCCTCTACCAGACGGTCAGCAACAGCGGCATCCTCCTCCTCGTCCGGGTTATCATCACCGGGATCCTCGTCGACGTCACCAGCATCATCATCGCCTTCCTATCCGCCTTCCTACTCTGGGCCTTCATATAATGGGGGGTCAGGGCCACTATCATTCAAATCCCGGCGTGTTGGCGGGGGAATTAGTAGGGCAGGGTCGGGAGCTGGCTCATTGCTGCCTGGCGGACCCGGCTGAACCCATTTCTTCTTGATGTGATGGTTCACGTTCTTCATAACGTGCCATACACAGAGCTGGTGCTGCACGGCGGGGTATACTGCGATAGCTGCCTTCTTAAACCCTCTGCAGAAGTCGGTAATAAAAACGGCGGGGTCTGGTATATCTCCTTGGAGCTTCTTGAGGCAGTTGAGATGCCATGTGAAGTCTTCTTCTGTCTCGCCACTCGAGAGACCAAATGCGAGGTTGAAGTTATGACCCAGGGCATCGACACCAGTGATATTGAGGAGGGGCAGGTTGAAGCGGTTAACCTGTAAAAGAAAAAAAGAGTCAGATGGATTTATCCATATAATAATAGAAGAGTGTGTAAAAGTGCTGGATTTCGCTTACTTTATATGTATTATCAACCAGCATAACGCATAGGTGATTCCTCCACATCTCTATACACCACTTGAAAGTCCAGAACACGCGCTGCACGCGTTGCTGACCAGGGACACTCTCGTCATAGTCAACAAAGTAATGGATACCGTACTCATCTTTATACCGCTCCAGCATGTCGATGAACATCTTGGTGGAAGTAAAGGGACCGTACTTCTCCTTACGCAGTTGCTTCTGGAGGTTCAATACCTCTTACGCTGTAATAAGGAACCGTCGACCACGTAAATCAGCGACTAGATTATCGCCATCGACTTGTCTAATCTCAGCATCGCCGTCAAGATTCTCGAGGGTGCCACTGAGGTAGTGAAATATCTGCCTCGACGACATTCTAGCGATGCCCGATAACCTCTCGACCGCGGCGAGGATTACCTTCTCGTGACCGACACGTGCTTGACGACGATAGTTGGGGTTAGCGGGTAAGTCTCTAGTACTGTAAGGATGGTTGTACTTCATACCCATCTCTTCAACAAACCACCTATCCCCCTCCCTCTTTCGCCGTAAGATTTTTGCTGAATATGGGCATCCAGTAACCCGCGTGCCAACATTGCGGACACCCTGGCCCGCTGATTTGTATACGCCGCCGCGGTCACAGCGAAGGGTATACCGTGTGACTTTGCTGGGGTCTTTTCTATCGGTGTGATATCCCCTCTGTGTGACGACGAAACCGCGCTGGTGACAGTACGAGAAGAGCTTCTCGAATGCCTCACTCTCGGTATCAAACGGCCCAGCAGTAAACAGTGGCCTCGCTGGTGGGGGAGACCGCTATCTAACAACGCGCTCGCTGGGGGATCGTGGTGACCGCGTTCTCTCGCGGGGGCGGCGGCGGATTGACAGCGACTGGATTTCGGCAAGAGGGGTCGTGCTCCTGTTGGGAGTGACTGCTCGAGACGGATTTATCGGACTCGAGGGCATTTTGGCTGGGGATTCTAGTCAAGTCCCGTCAGCGCTGGTTATCTTGGTCGACTGGGCTGGGGTTCTGACTTACGTGGGCGAACACGCGACGTGCGGTGGGCGGGCGGTCGGGCGAGGTATGTCAACAAACACCACGAGGTCGAGGACACTCCACGAAACAACAACAAAGACAGTGAGATAATCGCTGCAAACGGTCGCTAAACACCAGAGTAATGTCTCGCGATACCTTCATTCAATTGCGCACAAGACTAACGATCGCTAACAGACTGCGCGACGGTGGCGGCGGTTGGGCAGCGATGTGCACGGTGTGCTGGCGCGGCTGGGCGGCTGGGCGGCTGTCTGGGCTTACTCAGCATAAAAAGTGGGTTGCTTGCGCTGACTACCAAAAGTGCTTGCGCTGACTACCGTTTCCGAAGAAGAAGGGATCGCGAAGTAAGGTATTGGAAAAACTCCGAGCGCATCCAGGGCATCCAAGTCGAACGAACAAGCGAGTAACAAGCGGTTGGTAAGCAAATCATTGTCCCTTCCTTGCTAGGAGGAGCGTGGGCGCTGTGGGCGTGGGCGATCCGGCCCTGCTGGACCGTACGGAAACCCAGCCGAACTGAACCGAACCGGGATACGGCGAGACGGGAGGAATGATGGTGACGGACGCAAGTGCGCAACTGGAACTGCTTGGAGTTGCTGCCGTCTGCTGTTGTCTGCTCGTCGTCGGTTCGTCTGTTCGTCTGTCATATGTCGTCGTCTGTCGTCACCGCTGCTGTTTGGTTTCCCCTTTACCTTTTGGATGACAAAAACCCTGATCAACCTCCGATCGAGTGCTGTCAGTCTGCAAGATGAGGATCTTGCTGCGCTAAAGAAGAGTGGGACTCGCGATTTTTTTTAGTGTTTTCTTTGGACGAGCCAGTTGCAACCGACGACAACTTCCCTTTTGGTCGATTGCTTGTGAAGAATTTCTGGACAATGGTGCCCGTGAGGTGGTTTTAGTGGGGTAAGGCCCTGGGGCCAAAAAAGGGGGGACGGTATTGGCCTCTAACAGCAATCCTTACTCCACTATGAGGTAGCCGTACAGGCGGACTAGCGCAACTCCCCGTGATCCCGTCTAGGCATGTGGTTCTGTAGGTCATTGAAGCCATTGAAGACAGGCAGTTCGGAGTCCGACGTGGGATATCACCGATACCGATACATACCGAGAGCGCGCGAGCGTGTCCGAAGAGACGGGAGTGTTGAGATGACGAGAAGCTCTGAAATGGCGTTCATTTTACTTACCATGACATGATATGATATGGTCGAGGTTCCACTACTATGATTTTCCCGTGCTATAGTAGCTTACAGTAAGTGACCATGGTACTGTAATGTTTAAGATCTTGTCTACTACTTCACTAAAAAGGAACAGAGTCGTGGTCCGCGGAAAGTTTCCATGTTTTCATGGCGACATGGATAGGTATGGTTTCCAAGTCTCAACTCTTCTCGAAGACATTTCTTGGCTAAGAATTGAGCGAAAGGTCCGTGCGATAACTACTGTAGTCTCCTGGAAACTGAAGACATCAAAGACTATCGATGTCAGACATGTCCAAATCGAGAAGCCATCATCCATCTCGCATTCGCTCTCTCTGACAATTGACATTGACATTTTCGCATTGCGAAACAACACTGCCTTCCTTCGTCAGGTCCCCGTCCCCGAGCTCGGTGTTTTCGTGCGCGGGCGTTCCCTCTTTCGACACTGCGACACTGCAAAGACAGTACAATGCATATGCAAGCCCAAGCAGCAATGTTGTGGGCGAATTGCTTTTGTGATTCGCTAGCGAGAGAATGCAGTGTCATCATCGAGGGTGTGTGTTTGGCTGGAGTCCCTGAGCCCTGACAAGAGAAGATGAGCCTCTTTGAGCCTCCATGGCTGTTCCGGTGCCTCTCCTGTGCTTTCTGAAAGGACCTCGAGGACGAAATTCAACTGGATGAGAAGGGGTAACTATAGAGGTGGTGCATGCATGCTGTGCTGCATCACAACAACAGCGACAACTTCATAGGACGTTGGGGATAACATCAATGGCAACGGCTGAGACGACGACGGCAGAAGAGTGGCGTGAGGAGCCAATAGATGGTCGACGGCAGGATTATAGAGCGCGGCTATCTAGCATCGGATGACACTCCATGGCTTCATAGTGGTTGACCATCGATATCGCTCCCTCTCGGTCGGTCGGCGTTGATGCAATGTCTCGGGAGGGAGGGAGGACCTTTTTTCTTTTCTTTTCTTTTCTTTTGTTTTTCTTGAGGGAAGGGATGGCGTTCTGGAAAAAGTGTCAGGCCATTCAGGGCATCATCCGTTTTTCATTTTCCCGCACGGAGTCTTGAAATGAAGCGAGATGTGACGAGGCAGGTGCCGTGTATGTGATTGATCTCTCGATAGTACATAGGCGCACGGGCTTCGATTCGCAGACGGGCAGTTCGAAAGTGAATGAAAGGGTCAAGGACAAGCCCAGGGCAGGGGGCATGGGGAGAATCGTGGAAGCGGAGAATACGAGGTTGGTGATACTATTGGACGAGAAGTTGGATGCTACCGTGCTCGTGAATCAAGTCAAGTGCGACAGATCACAACAACTAACACTCCAGCCAAAGGGACCATCACGGGGACCTCAACCAGAGTCAGGACTCAGGACCTCTAATCTGGAGGAGGGGAAAAGGCTTGGAAAAAGCTCCGGTGGTATATACTAATCTTGCCAAGTCCTCGTGCAAAGGTAGGACAGCTCGTTCGAGATTGGTGAGTTTTGTTCTTGTCAAGTTGCACTGCTGATGCTGTAGATAACCTCTCTCTACCTTGCCTTCCAATGGGACATTGGAGGAGCTCACGAGGTACTGTAACAAGAGGAGCAAGGCCAAGCATTTCTTCGGAGGTCATTCAGCAAGGTTCAGTTGTTCGACGAAACCGGGAATTGGTAACACCCCGCGCGCTCGCGTGGTCGTTGTCGTCGTGTCGGTCGTCGTCGTCGTCGTTGTTGCAGTGTCTCGAAAAGGTTTCCCTATCGCGATTCCTACTCACGGACTCCTCCACGGAGTAGGTAGTACTCACTGTTCTGGATGCACAATTGTGGTACAAAGCTAAAACACGGCGGACGATTGAATGCACCTGAATCTCATTTTGGTCAGTCCAGATATGGCATTTTGATATTAAATAGGAAGGGAAAGAAAGAGTTCTTTTCAATTGCTCCATTCAAGACGAAACGCTGCAGTGCCCTTTCAGTCGCCTTGACACTGCCAACTCATTCCCGTCGTGCATCACTCCGAGTCGTCGTCTCCTTCGTTCTCGAGAATTGAGTGTTTTTTTTTGTAAAAGATGCCTAGAAGAGGGGACGCCCCGCTTTTGGTCACTGCGCTCTGACAGGGGTCCAAAGTGCATTCAGTGGTGTGTGGGCCATCAAGGCTTCCCGCGAAAAGGGAACTGCAATTGCCCCACACCTTCAACCTCGGGCTGAAACAAGAATAGAGCCAGGGCTTCCTATTCGCTGCCTGTCCTTTCACTTCAACATCCTCTGAGGACTTCTCACTTCGTTCTTTCTCATGCTTCTTCTCACCTTGCACAGCATAGAAGCTGGAAGTGCACAACTCGAATTCGATTGACAGAAAACGATTCATCAGAGACATCGCAAGAAAGCCACTGAGCTTCCACCATTCCCCTTTCTGGATTTTGTGGTTCCAGGTTCGGGGCGAGGCCCTGCCCGTCCAGTTTCAGAGACACCTCAACCGTAACCTCAACTCATCAACCTCACGTTCCTGACTCTGCACAAGCACAACATATTACTCTAAAGAACGAATAGGAATACCAGGTCGCCCAACACAGATAATGGAGCACAGAATGAGGCAGAGTAGGTAGGGGAATATCCCCGAGTGGACAAAGTGTGCAAATTAAGCTGAGGTGTCCAAAAAGAGCCTCCTGCCTTTTCGCCTCCCAATACGTGGCATGCCGTGAGCGCACTCGCTTACTACTCGCTTCATATGCCTAGATTCCGTAACTTTTTTCGCTTATGTCGCGTATAGTATCACTATACTATACTGCCCAGGTACCTGTCCTGAAAAAAGTAAAACCAGGGTCTCCATTCAGGCACGCACGCAGACATGTTTCCGTCAAGGTTTTATCGGCCCGCTCTTCTAGAAAAGATTCTTACTCGTCCCCTTCCAATGTCCGTGATTTCCGTACCTGGTGCCTGACCTGAAATTCTTCACTCGGGCTACGTCCCTTGCTTACATACGTTGTGTCATCATCATGACTCCAACGCCAAGCTCGAAACGTCTGGATATCTCAAGTCGGCATTCTCCTCCAGAAACTCCATCCACCTCTTGAGAAATGCGCTACCCCTGTCGGCGAAAAAGAGTCGAGTTAGTGATCAAGCCTGGTGTAGAGGGTGATGTAGTACAAGTCCTAATGTCCTGTCATTTTTAACTTACTTCTTGACCGTCTCCGAGTCTCCAATAACCGTCAACGACCGCTTCGGCCGCGTCATGGCAACATTCAGCCGTCGTTTCTCGCCCAAGAAACCGACTTCGCCTTCGTCGTTGCTGCGCACGAGGCTGACGATGACTGCCTCCTTCTCTCTGCCTTGGAATCCATCTACACTGCCGAGTTCGATGCCGGGAAACTCGTCCTTTAGGGGTGCTAGGATGGAAAGCTGTGATCACACAACCACAAAAGAAGAGTTGGTCAGTCATCAATGCCGTGTAATGCGTTTTTATGCCGTGGCCTGGGCGCACACAACACGTTGTTTCATGCAAAGCATACGAGGCTGCCGTGGTAGGCTTTTCTCCTGGTTCCAAAAGAAAGAAGACCAAGGAGAGAAAGAAGGGAACAGGCAGAACCAAGGATGGAAACGTTCGAAAACATACCTGAGCATTATACGGCGTCACAACCGCAATGTCCTCTGGTCGAACTCCCGCCTCGACCAGGCCACGCACATGCTGTCTCACCAGCGCTGCCTCCATCTCATTGCTCTTACTCTCGCCGTGAAGACTCCTGATGACCTTCTTTTTGTCTGTCGATCCATTGCCGTCCAGCTCCTCTTCGTTCTTCTCCGGGAAGTCGCCGCCCTGCGTATCAATGAAAATCAGCGGCTCGGTGGTGTCGTCGTTAGCCTCCACCCCCTCGTACGGCAAGTCCTTGAGCAAGCGCTCCCTGACGTGCTCGGCCGCCACTAGCTTAGACTCGTAAAGCTCGTCCGACGGGAACCGCATGATCTTCTCGTGCATGCGGTACTGCGTGGTAAGCATCCTCTTGATCTCAGGGCCATGCAGGGCCAGTAGTCTGTCAAACAGTGTCGTCTCCAGCGTCTGGCCCTCCTTCTTCTCCTTTGTAGTGGCAGCCTTGGAGTTCAACGACTTGATCGTCGGCGGCAGCTGCAAGTGATCACCCGCCAACACCGCCTTCTTCGCCCACAGCAGGGGCACCCAACACTGCGCTTCCAGCGCTTGGCTCGCCTCGTCGATGATCACCACGTCAAACTCCTCGTTCTTGAGCTGGTAGCCCCCCGCACCATGCAGTGTCGCCAGCACGACTTTGCTCCTGCCTACCAGGTCGCTGACGCACCGCCGCTCCCGCTCGCGGTACTCCTTGCGCAGCTCCTTCAGCTCCGTGTAGATGGCTCGGCGCTCGCGCCCGTTGCGCGTCTTGCGGATCGAGGCTTGCTTGGCGTCCATCTCGGCGCGCACGTCCTTGACGATGGCGCCGGCGTCCGAGGTCGTGGTGAGGACGTCGAGCGAGTGTGAGAGGACGGAGGGGAGAAGGCGGGCTGGGTGGCCGAGGCGGAGGATGGGCAGTTTATGTGGTGAGAGACGCTCGACGATGTTGTCGACGGAGATGTTGGAGGGGCCGCAGACTAGGATGCGGAGGTCGCGGCGGAGGAGTTGGAGGATTAGTTCGATTAGGGTGTGGGTTTTGCCGGTCTGTTGTCGTGAGTTAGTCAAACATGAAGCTGAATAAGGAGGGAACGTGTAAACGTACGCCGGGAGGACCATGGATGAGAGCTATCTCTCTCGAGGCCAAAGCAAACCTAATAGCATCCTTTTGAGAGTCGTTCAGAGTAGGATCAACCCACTCGATGTTGCCGACCTCTGGGTCACTAGTTAGATCCGCCGGGACAGGTGAGGGTGATGACTGTCCAAAAAGGACTCTGATGAACATGGAGTGTTCCGACTCGCTCATCTTCTGGAGCTTCTCCATGGTTCCGTTCATCCTGTAATTCTCATGTCAGCTGCTACTTACTTGTACCATCACCAACTCCCCATTCCCCAGTCTCTGCCCCCCTTTTTGCTCTCCTCCCATCCGCCACCAAACCCTAACCAGCCGCCTCTTTTCATCTCTCACTTCACTTCACATCAGTCATCAAAAACTCACCTCCTATAAGTAACATCATCAGCCAACTTAACCATCCAAACCCTCCCACTCCCACCCAACCCCCCCGTCCCAACCACATTCTCCTCCCCCTTATCCTCATCCAGCGCCACGCCCACCACCCCCCTCCCCACCCTCGTCACCACGCCCTTCGCGCCCTTCTTCTCCAACTCCCTGACCTCTCTCTTCTTCGCGCTCCCAGCCGGCTGCTCAGACACCAGCACGATATCGCCCGTCCGGATTCCATGTTCTGGTAATTCCGGTCCATCATACCCTCCCTTTTGATGAGAAGTACTAGTAGAGGCAGTAGCAGTGGCAGAATCGGAACCGAGTTCCAACACAGTTTTGCCGCCGTAGCCGGTCCGCTGGGCGTTGACGACCAGGTTGGTCAGCGCCAGACCGGCGCGCTGCAGGGCGGTGGGCGTGTGCAAGCCGATGAGCTCGGAGGTCTCGGCGATTTCGGCGGCGAGTTCGGAGGAGAGGAGGGTGAGCTGGGTGGAGGCGAAGGAGGGGATGTCGATTGGTTTTGAGGAGGGCATGATGGCGGATGAAGTTGATGAAATCCGGGCACGGAGCGGAGGGCGGAGGTTGAGGTGGTGTTCGGAGGGAGTGGGGCCGGGAGTGTGGAAATGACGAACGGCGGCGCCGCGGTTTTAGTTAAGGTGATGGATGCTGCGTGTCGGTTGGCGGGGAGGCGATGTGATGTGTTCTAGTGCGCTGGTCTTTCAAAAAAGCGAAAAGTCAATGGTTCAGGTTGTGGTTTGGTTGAATTGAATCACAAAGTTAATGTGAGCATTGCAGTGATTTGTTGTGTTGAGGTGTCGTCGCTTCCTTGTTAAGATTTTGGTGGAGTTGCTCCAGCATCGTTAACGATTGAACAAACCATGCATATGACGTTTTTTACAGAACAAACGCACACCATATTATCCGCCCAAACGAAGCTTTTGTTAAATCTTGATCCCTGATTCAATGCTAATAATTCAAAGCTTAAACGTTCTTTATTCCATTCTTTTCCCTTTTCCTCATGCGTCCGCGTTTCCTTATAAGACATAATCACACCGCGATGGTAACAACCTCTGTAGTTACTGAGCCACTCCTCTAAGACTGACCAGGCTCTCCCAAAACCCGCCACTCCGTGTCTCGGTGAATAATGTCGTCCCTTCCGATCGGTCTAGTCCCATCGTTCATCACAATAGCCTCGCGATTCCGATGTCTAATCCGCTGCTCCTCTGCACTCGTCTCCTGGGCCCGCGGGGTCCTACCCATGTTAATAGAGAGCAGGAGGTTATACCGCTCGCCGCTTGTGTCCATGAGGTTCAAATTATCGGCCTGCTCAGCCGCGAAGTCGTCAGCCCCCTCTTGGGACATGAGACCACACTTGACCAGCACCGACCTTCCCGACTCAGTTTTGCGCACCGCATCCGTAAGCCTCCTCATCTTGTTGTCCTTGTACAACATATAGTTGTGGAAGTTGCGCTGTCTGTCCTCCTCAGTCCTGCCCCAGTTCTGCTTGGACAGCCAACGCTCGACGAACTTGGAGCGGATCAGCATCTCTGGCCCATAGTGATCGACTAGCTGCTCGAGAAAGATGAAGCACATCTTCTCGGTGATATCCCTCAAAGGATAATCATCCCATCCCTCATTCTCGAGTACCTCCTGCTCCGAGTCGATGGACAGCTCGAGGCACCGGACTATGGCGGAGTATGCTTTCCAGGTGTGAAGCATAGGAAGGACTCCTTGAGCTCGTGTTAGTGACTTGGTGATTTTTCAAGCATTCTTAGGACACTCACGAGGAACACAGATGATAGCTAGAGCCCTCAAGTTCTTGACACGCTCGTCATAATCCGGACGTGTGATGCCCCAGAGCAACGTCTCCAGGAGGCCGGGGTCATTGGCAGCCCTATCACAGATGATCTTGGCAGCCGTCTCCTTGATGGCGTAGTTGTAGTGACCCAGCAAGGTGTCCAAAGTCTTGAGTTCGAGCGAGTCTTCGGTCTGCTGCGTGATGTACTGCGTCTTTGGCGGATTTGGAGTGACAATGGTCTCGTCTCGCCATCTTGTTAGCCAAGTGTTCATGGCGAAAATGATCAAGCTCGCCGTGACGAAGCCGACGCCGGTGAAGACGACCCTCTCATCTCGGAGAACAGAGGATTGCCAGCCCATAATAACGGTATGGTGAAGAAAGATGCTTCTGCATAAGTTTGACTTGTGTTGTTTTTAGATCACATCGTGGCTTTGAGGACTCAAAACCTGGGCCTAGGAGGATGACGATGGAGAGCTTTCCGTTCAGTGGAGTGACACGCGCTGTAGAAGCTTCAACTTTTAGCAGCTACAGTGCAGCACAGGGCAGGTGCCTCTGCTGCCCCTGTCGACGTTGCCCGCCAAGAACAGCGGGTGGGGCCTGCTGATAAGATAAGCACCCTTCACCTCCAAAATTTCTGAGAACCGCCAAAGACAATTGATTGCCGGCCTCGCGATCGAACCCACTTCGCGACGCCATCTCTCTCTCTCAATACTCCCCTGTCAAGTCGACAATCGAGAGATCACAGCAAACATGGCCGGGTCTCAGCTTAAGAGGCTGAAGGCCTCCCTTAAGGACCAAGGCATCATTGGTCCCCAAAGATCCAAGAAGCAAAAGCGCCAAAACGCCCAGGATGCGAAGGCTTCCACCGACAAGCGACTCCAGCGCCACGAAGCTCTCGCCAGCATCAGAGAGCAGTTCAACCCCTTCCAGTTCAAGACCAACGCCAGAGGACCCAAGTTCGAGGTCACCACCAACAAGCCCCAAAATGACAAATTGGCCAAGGGCATCCAGGGCCGCCCTGGTCTTGCAAAGGCCACCGCTGAGCAGAGGGTTAGTTGCTCCCATTCCGATCGAACTACTGGTTTGTGTCTATTTGATTCTAACCATTTCACGAACAGCGACGGGATACCCTCTTGGTCGAAATGCAACGGCGCAACAAGGTCGGCGGTATTGTCGATAGACGTTTCGGCGAGGACGACCCCAACATGACACTAGAGGACAAGATGATGGAGCGTTTTGCGCGCGAGCAGATGAAGAGCCACAAGAAGAACACAGTCTTTGACTTGGAGGGTTCCGACGACGAAGCAGAGCAGGTCACCCTTACACACGCCGGCAAGACTCTCTTTGACGACGACGACATCGAGGCTGGCCGTGACGATTTCGACGAGGATGTTTCCGATATGGAATCCGACGATGAGCGTTCCGCCAGAAAGAAGTTCCTCAAGCGCCTGCGTGCTGAGGAGGAGGCCGCAGAAGGTGAAGGAGAGGATGGACAACCGGAAAGGAAGAAGACCAAGAAGGAAGTCATGGAGGAGGTTATCGCCAAGTCAAAGGCCTTCAAATACGTAAGGACCACTGCTGAACCGTCTGCTTTCATTCACCTGCTAATTTTTCTTTCTACAGGAACGACAAGCCGCCAAGGAGGAGGACGACGATCTAAGAGTTGAGCTCGACAAGGAACTACCAGAACTGCAATCCCTACTCTTCCAGATGAAGCCGAAGGAAACGAAGGATCCCAAGGGCCCCGCCGTCATGGCAGGAATCGACATGGACCAACTCGAGAAGGAATACAACATGCGTCTCAAGCAGGCAGCGCGTGAAGCCAGGGCCGAAGTTACCGACAGGACAAAGACCGACGAGGAGAAGGCGGAGGAAGGAGTTAAGCGTCTCAAGGAGATGGAGGAGAAGCGACTCAGGCGCATGCGGGGCGAGATCGTCTCGGATGACGAGGAAGAGGAGGAGCAGAAGAAGGGCAAGAAGAAGGGAGGCGACCAAGAGGCACAAGACGAGGCTGATGAGGACGAGTTCGGCCTCGGCAAGGGTATCAAGCTACGAATGACCGCCACTGAGATGGGTTTGGACGACGAAGACGATTTCTTGCTCGAAGACGATCTTATCGCAAGCGGCTCTGAGTTGGATATGGACGAGGACGACATGTCGGACATCGACGGGAGCGACGACGAGGATGCCTATGATCCTGATGAGGACGAGCTTGTGAATGGTGGTGAGGACGGCGAGTCGAAAGAGGTGGCCACAAAACTTCACGCTCAGTCAAAAGGCGGCGACGAGGACGGCATACCCTATACCTTTACATGTCCCGAGAGTCACGAGCAGCTATTGGAGATCTTGGGAAGCCTTCCCGTGACCAAACTTCCAGTGGCCGTCCAGAGGATCAGAGCTCTCTACCACCCCAAGCTGGACGCAAAGAACAAGGAGCGCCTTGGAAACTTCGCCCAGGCCCTCATTGAGCATATCGCTTATCTTGGCGACCAGTTCGAGCCCACCTGGTTCCCTACCATTGAGAACTTGATCCGCCACGTCCACTCGCTCGCAAAGACCTTCCCGATTGAGGTATCCAAGGCTTACAGGTCACGGCTCGAGGAGATCAAGGAGGAGCGGCCACTGGCTCTTACTGTCGGCGACCTTATGCTTCTCACAGCTATTGGCACGACATACCCTACTTCTGATCACTTCCACCAGGTGGTCACCCCTGCGATGCTTTCCATCACCCGTTACTTGGGACAAAAGATTCCCCAAACACTCGCCGACTACTCGATTGGCGCTTACCTTTCGATCCTCGCCCTTCAGTACCAATCCTTCTCCAAGCGTTACGTACCAGAGTTTATCAACTTCTGCCTCAACACTCTCTGCTCGCTCGCTTCTGAGAAGCCCAAGGAGAAGCTTGGTCTGTTCCCCGTACACGAGCCCGCTGCTGGTATCCGTGTCAAGGGTGCCAGCAAGGTGACCGTCAGGAAGCTCAACTGCGGTGACTGCCAGCAGCCCAAGAGCGCTCGCTCCGCCAGCGAGGAGTCCGCTCAGAAGGTTGCCATTATCAGCACCATCACCTCCGTCCTCAGGACCGCCTCCGAGACGTGGTGCAAGCTCCCCGCGTTCTACGAGACCTTCCAGCCCGCCCAGCGCGTCCTCCAACACCTGACCACTAAGTCCAACGCCGCCCAGCTCCCCGCAGCCCTCGTCAAGCAGCTCAAGGACACAACAACGAGCATCTCCCGCCTGCTCCAGCTCGCCCAGGTCTCCCGCAGGCCGCTTGAGCTGCACCACCACAAGCCGCTCGCCATCAAGACGTACGTGCCCAAGTTCGAGGACTCGTTCGACCCCAACAAGCACTACGACCCCGACCGCGAGCGCGCCGAGCTGGCCAAGCTGCGGGCCGAGCACAAGAAGGAGCGCAAAGGCGCGCTCAGGGAGCTCCGCAAGGACGCGGCCTTCATGCAGCGCGAGAACCTCAAGATCAAGAAGGTCAAGGACGAGGCGTACGAGAAGAAGTACAAGCGCTTGGTGGCGGAGATCCAGGGATCGGAAGGCCAGGCGGCGAACGAGTACGCGAGGGAGAAGGCGGCGAGACTCAAGAAGAAGAAGAACACGAGGTAAATGGCCTGCAGGGCTCAGGGGTAGCGGTTGCGTTGTGGTTGGCGGCATTGTTGTTAGTGCCGTGGCTGTTGCTGTTGTATACAAATCATCATCATCGTTCAGTGCAAGTGCAGTATTGGGATCATGGGTTAGAGATACCATGCCTATTATATCATCTACTAGTAGGAGTTTTCAAAATCATTTCATTTTCACCAAACCCCAACGTGCTATACTCCTTGCGTTATCATTTACTCGCGATGTTTACACAACCCAACACTACCAATCGGGTACGTATCCCAGCCTCGGGTGTTTAACAGTTCAACGATCCGGTGAGGTTCCGGTCAGCGGTGGTGTAGAGCCTCATACAAACCGAGCATGGCGGTCCCGCAGCTACAATTCAAACAAAGGGCATTCTTCGTCCACTTTCCCCCCTCGTGCCACATACTGTAGCGCCAGTGTTGGCCCAACAGCTACATGCTGGTTACGAACAATGAACGACAACCGCCGCACGTCATCGGTCAACTAGGTCACTGACCCTGAGGACCCTGAGTCGGTGAAAGTACCGCCTAGGTACCGGTCGTGGTATTCCATCCTTAACACATTGTATTTAGCCCATTCTAAGTTCCAAACTTCCAACTTGGATTGAATCTTTGTATATATCTAGACGCTGTAGGCGCTGGAGACGATGGTGTTATGTTGGTCGGGGAGGTCGGACACTCGACGATTCTTTCAATTCCCTTGTTGTTCAAGTCTCGCTCGCGCGCGGTTCACTATGATAGAGCAAAGAAGGCCACGAGCATCTTAGAACAGATTCTCAGCTGATCAGATTTGATGCCAGTTAGTGGTGGTGGCCGCAGGCGGACAGAAGTTGGAAGTTTGGGTTGGGTTGTTGGTTCCGAGCAAGATCAAGATTCCCGTCCCGTCTTTTCAGGGTCCCCGGGTCCCCGAACGGGTTTCCCGGCGGCCGAATGAGCCTCACGCACCTCAGTTGATCGAAGACGGGAAAAATAGACGCCGGGGCGAAATGTGTTATTGCGATCTCATCATCGACCGATCACGCCTTGAAAGCCATGGACTGCTGACAGATATTTCCACTATATTGAACCGCCCATTCTGGCTGGCTTGATCTAGTTGGTCTAGTTGGCTGCCTCTGACTATCACATCAATCATGTGGCAAAGATTGAAGGGAAGGAAGTGAAGAAAGATTGAAGGTGATCAAACCAAATAACCCGACTTTGTGTTGTTCATGAAGAGATTCCTCGTAAGCAAGCCACCCAAGACCATGAATGAGGCCCCGGAAAGAGGCCCAAATGAGGCCCAAGTGAGGCCCTGGAAAGAGGCCCGGAATGACTTCATTCATCTAACCTTACCTCACTTCAGTTTCATTAATCTATGCAAAACATTCATTTGCCTCCCCCAACAGTTATCGCTCTGCACTGTCCTCGCGGACCTCGCCGCTTGCTCAACAGTTCGGAGACTTGACCGATGGCCGACCAACTGGCCGACTATCGAGCCGTCATGGTCTCATTGCCACCCGGACGAGTGGACGGCCCTTTGTTGAGGCCCGGTTGCCTCTTCTCTCCTGAATCTCTCTGCCCCAGGTATCAGCTTCACTGTGTCTCTACTATGTGTCAATGTGTCAAGGGGAAAATCGTGACACTGTGGTGGTGGTGCTTTCTGAATTACATACTGATGCCCAAATTGGAAACAATCGTTCCACTGGGGCAAGTTTAAGCTGATGGACAGAGCAATCCGGGAGTGTCCAAGTTCGTTCCTTCTTCCAAAATCAATGGGTTTCATTTGCCCAATCTTCAAGACTTGAAGTGGAAAGAAGGTGGAAGCCGAACTGCTCCTGCTCCCGTACCCGAACAATCTCTTGGCATTCATCACTCCCGTCACACCTGCCGTCTCACCTGCCGCTAAGCGCCGAGTTGTCCTTCCTTGCCTGCCCACCCCATCTTTTTGCTACGCGCGCGAAGCGTTTGGGTGCTTCTCAGGTGGGCGGCTATTGTGCTTCACCAGATTGGTCAACCTCCGTCACCCACGAGCTCACCATCAAGGTGAGCATGGTAAGGTATCTCTGTCACTTACGCTAACTGCTAGGTAGACCAGGCACACAGCCACTTTTGTTCATGTGATGTGTCTGGGCTCTTCAGGGCCTGAAGAGAGTAGCATCTGCTGATCTCTTACCGCAAACCGAAGGTTGTTCGTGACGATGATGGCTAGAAGTCTAAAAAGGGGGTTGCCTTCGGGCGGACACTCCGACGGATGGGGTTCGATAGACACTTGGGATGGCAAAAGAAGGTCGTTGGAATGGGTCTCCTTGAGTTTGGAATTCATGCTCTTTGCCTCACTGAAAGAATCAACGTTGTCTTCGGGCTCACCTAGCGTCGTTGATCGGGCCTCGTCGGGTTGTAGATGGTGGTATCGTATGTTTCGCCGCGGAAGATCTGGAGGCCTAGACAGGTTGAATGACATCAAGACGTATGATCACGGTGGTCTGAGATGGTGAGAAAGGTGATTGTGATTTTGCTTTTCTTCATTTCCCCCTATTACGAGCATGCCTAACTAACTAACTAACTAACTAGCTAGCTAGCCAGTTCCCAATCTAGATCTGCTTCTCCGAGAGCCATCGATTCTTCTGAATCCAGATCCAGAATGCGGCGGTTGACACCCCCTCCCTGCCCCTTTTCCCAGTCTCTCCCTGGTTCCCCTCATGTGTAGGTTTCTGTGTGTTTTCTGTTTTGCCGTTGAGTCAAATGCACACCAAATGTCGCCAGATGGTCAGAATTGTGCACTACTCAAAACGGCCTCATATCTAGTAGTTGAAAAAGAACAATCTGAACGTTAGAGAAGAAGAAAAACAAAGGCATCAAACGGTCATGAGTCGTCGTAAAATCGTGAGAAGTAAAACCAAGATTCCCCAGTTCCTGAAATCCCACACCGGATCAAGTGCTATGTGTTGATATCACAGACTGACCGTACACAACCTAACCTGTATCTACCATGCTCACCCCTTTTTACACTTCTCTTTCCCCTTCCTTCCTTCCAAAAAAAAAGTCACAATAAAAACACACGCAGAGGTTATAAAACGCCGTTGAATGTTGATCAAGAAAAAGAAATGCAAACAACAAAAGCCATTCAACGGCACAAAGTGGTATCTCAAGGTATCCCAATCATTCTTTTCCAAGAAATCAGCAGAAGAGAAAGAAGCGAAGGTTTGAGGTGAGTGTTTTGAAGAAACAAAAACCAGGATGTAAACACCCTGAAAAGGAACGAAAGGCGGGTATAACAGTGAAGAAAATGAAAACAAAGAAAAATAAATGACTCAAATCATGCTGCCGTTGACAACAACCTCGGCGCCCTCACCCTTCTGCTTGAGCGCCTTAGCCAGCATCAACTCCCTCATCCAGTCAATGCGCTCATCTCTGCTCTTGACAGCAAAGTGATGCATCTTTCCGGTGCCGTTAACAGCTCCCTGGATAGTGCTCCCGTTAGCCGACGACGACGACGCCGCCGAAGGACCAGGGATGCTGTTCTCGCGCTTGCGTAGCTGCCCCTTAACGGCGGCCTTGCCGTCCTGGGGAATCAGCTGGAAGCTAAAGGCGGCAATGTCATCCTTGGAGTGGGCATCGCCGGAGCCGCGACGGATGTGCATGGCCTTGAACGCGGCGTTGAGCTTTGAGGTGTTGGCGTTGCTGCTGCAGGCGATAGCGTAGTCGTCAATATCAATGTACTCGAGCGTCTTGTTGTTGGCCGTGGCCGCGTCCTTGTGCATGGTCAGACGGGTGCCGCGGAGCTTGAAGTAGTGCTCGTGCCACTCATGGCGAAGCATCTTGGTCTTGCGCTTCTTCATGAGGCCTTGGTAGGAGACGGCTTCGCCGTTCGTCATGTCTTCTGTGGGCTGGGTGCTGGTGGGAGAGAGGCGACTTCCACTGCTAGGGCTGTTGCTGACTCTATGGCTTTCGGTAGGGCTGGTGCCGGCGCTCTTGCTTGGGGCAATTACCGCCGAGGAGCCAGGCATGGGAGCGATGGCGCGCTCAAAGGTGGTGCGGTTGGTCTGGCTCCATGGGTATTGCACACGGGGAGGAGGCTGCAGAGGGCGCTGTGTTTGGGTGGTGGCTCTCTGGGAGAAAGACTTGTTCTGCGGTTGCACGGCAGTGAGGGGTGTGACGATGTTGTTCTCATCCAGCGCAGGCATGACAGGGAAGGAGGGCCGACGGATAGTGGCGCGAGACATAGATCGCGGAGGGGCAGGGTTATGGCGGTAGTTCATGTCAGGCGGAACTGACTGGGAAACATCTCGAGAGATGATGGGGATGGAGGTCATGGTGACCGGAACATCCATCTCAGAGAAGGGTGTACCGAAGCGGTATACGCCAACCGGAGTCGCTTCTTCAGAAGAGGCAGAATGGTCGCTCATCTCACGGAACGAAGGAATTACCTGCGACTGACGACGAGCAGACGTTGCACGAGCCGATACAGGTCCAGCTACAGCGCCACCCTCATTAGGGATTGCTAGCTTAGGAAGAGCACGCAACCTCGCATGAGGACCTTGAGCTTGCTGCTGGGGGTATAGCTCGAACGGAGGTGTTGGGGGAACCTCGCTCGAGCCGACCGCATGGTGGTTCTGGAAGTCAAGGAATTGACGAACGTTATCTTGGGGATCCCGTGACATGACATTTCGCAGGGTGGCTTCCTGGAGATACTGTAGAGTTGGTTGATCTCCAGGTCCCATAACGTCTGAGGATGCCACAACCGACGGGATGGCGTCCGAGACAGGACGAAAGGGGTCGATAGCCTCAGCCGTCTGCGGGTTTCCGGGATTACCCGCAACCATAATGAAACCACCTTCATCAATGTTGACAAATGGGTGGTCCTTCTTGAACGCCTCAATCATCTTCTGGTTCCGCTTCCACTTGGCGCAGTTCTCGCCTTTGGAGCAACTGTGAGGCTTGGGCATGAGCTGCTCAATGCCAACAATGGAGACTGACTCGAGAGGAGAAATCACGTCATTGATCTTTGGCCTCACTTTGCTCGCCTTCCTCTTGGGCTTGTTCACGCTTTCGTTCCTCCGCAGCTCTCTCTCAACCTTGCGGTCCGGCTCATCCTCAATCGGGGTTTCGGGCCGAGGGTCCGGCTTCTGGATGTTCCTCATGGAGTGGATTTCATCCCACACCCTTGTTCGCATGCCAAAGGATGTGATTCCAAGCTCTTTCAGATCCTCAAACTTTAGTGTGATCAAGATGGACCCTGTAATATCGTTCTCCACAAATCTCTCGCAGGTAGTAAGCTCAACGCCAGCGTTGAACATCCATTGGGCAACCATCTCAGGAGTCCATTCGGGAAGGGTTCGTGTGTCGAGTTCGACATCGGTGAATCGGAAGGGCCCGGAGTCGCGCTTGCTCCTAGATGGAAGGGTCGTAAGATGAACGGTATGTTGCAGAAAGTGGTCATGTTCTTGGGCCTTCCGTTCCGTAATCGGCGATAGGGTCAAGGCGTTTTGATATTCGATGGAATGCAGGGACACGGAGCTGCGAAAAAGATGAGGTCCTCTGGGACCTTCCACTTGCTTCATTTCCTCGAACGGGAACGGGAACCCTCCTCTTTGGCGCACTGATCTTGGTGTTTGGACCTCGTCATAGGAAGACATTGTTGTGAAACTTGGTTGACCGCCCGACTTTGACTTTGGTCTTTGTTAGCGGTCCGTATCACGGACTTGAAGAGAATAGGTGCAAGTGACTTACTGAACCAATACTGTTGCGAGGCGAGACCTCGTCATCATGGGCCAGATCCTCCATATCGCTGTAGATATCGTCCTCCTCCATCTCCCAGTCGGACTCCATGAATTCGGTGTATACTGAGTTTGGCCTGTCCTTGACATTGTTGGTGGAGAAGAAGCTCCCAACCCGAGAGCCGGTCTTTTGACGCATTTCGTTGTGGCGGTCATGTTCCCGCACATGATAGTGTAGGTTATCCTGCAGTATTTGGTGAGTACTCTGCGTCGCTGATGTCAAGGACATGTTGATATTGCTTACCATGTTGGCAGTCATGGTGGTTGAGATGTCCCCTATGGGTCTCGGGGTGACACAGGCGAGGGGTATATATCAATGGCGGCCTGAAGCCACTTTTTTGTTGATTTTTTGCCGCTGCCGGCAGTGCCGATCTTTGTATCCTCGATATCGCTACGTTGCGCTGAAGGATGCGCTGAACCGGGGAGATTTAAGATGGATTGAACATGTGACTTTTTGTGGTATATCCCGCGTGGTCACAGTGAAAGAAGCCGAACCAGGAGGAAGGTCGACTGTGAGACGTTGACGGACAGCGACAGAGAGTTATGTAGGGCGAATCGATGGTCAACCCACGATGTCGGCAAGCGCTTCAAGCTGTGGAGGAGGGTAACGAGGTAACCTCAGCGGTGCGGTGCAGGTATAGTACCTATGTAAGCCACGGGCCAGAAGACACTGGTCTCCAATCGATGTCTGGGTGTGAAGAAAAGGTGAACTGGGGGGTGCCCCTGTTGGGATAGGTGAAAAACGAGACGGGATGGGATGTGATATGGGATGGATTGCAGCAACAGAACCAGATCGGCTCATGGATGGATTTGATGTTGAGGACAGGGCCAGTCAGTGACAGTGGCAGCAGTCACCGGTGACAGGCACAGTGCAGCAGGTATACTGTTGAGAATCGAATCTTTTCCGGGCCGTAGCACAGAGGAGAGAGAGGAGAGAAAAAGACTCTCGGTCTCACTCTCGCCGTTGCTCGGCGAGAAGGGTGTGGTCTCCCGCTACGGGGTATAGCCCCCCCGGCCCATAAGCCTGACGGGCATGGTTCAAGGGTGTAGGTACCGTCAGTAGCGCATGTCGAGCCCGGATGGTGTCCTCCATGGCATGGTGGCCAGCAAGTGGACGAACTGGAAATGTCCTGGCCTCGATGGTGTGCATTCGGATGTCTGTCCAGTGATGCAGAGTGGCTTTTGGCCAGGACGAGCTATGAGGATAAAATTAGCAGGGTCTAGTGTGGTATAGGTGTGAAATGCGTGTCAAGCCAGCATGGAGCACGCCAGAAGGGTGTCGACGGGCGGTCGACGGGCAGTGGACGGGGTGCCATGAGGTGCTGGAGATGATGTGGCCGTGGTGGTTGGCCTGGGGTTCAGCTTGTTGGTTGGTTGTTCTCTCGTGAAAAGGCGGGAACAGCAAGTGGAAGGTCGAGTTGTGCGAAGGAAGTGGAACTGCAGAGTCACGACAAGTGACAAGACTTGAAAGCGGGGCAACCGCGACGGTCTAACACGCGATTGGCTCAAAATTCTGTCGTGCAAGCACATTAAAAGGGCGCTTCTGGCTGCTGATTGGCTGCTGAGGGCGAAAATGCCCAGAATAGTCGATGCTAAGCGCCGATGTGCCATTTTGCGCTATTCCTTTTGAGAAAGGTCTCTTCGTCTTTTTTGTCCTCAGAATCCTCAGAACCCTCAGAATCGATACTTGTTCTTTTCAACACAGGAAGAACCCTGCGCCAACCCTGGACCTAACCCTGGGCGCGAGTGGGCCGTGCCGATCTGCTCTGGTCCACCAGCCCACCTTCAACGTCCTGTCTCCGCCATCCACTCATCACCTCGATTCAATGTCTCTGCAGCTCCAGAAGCGGAGTCGACCAGACTTTCAATGCCCGTTTCTCTCCGAGTCGCCCTCGTTTTCAACTGCCATTCTGTCCCGTCTGTCTGTCCAAAACAGAAAAACTTCTCAGTCCTCCCGGCAACTTGCGCATGACGATAGTTGCAACTATTTACTGCGCAAGTGTCGTATGGATGTTCCTGCAGCATGATGATAATGCGCCCGCGTTTTCGACGTCCACGAATCGAGAGGAGCCGGGTTCATCAGTTCATCAAGAACATCAGTGTATGACATTCCGTTCAATGCCCAATCGCATTCAAAGGCCTACAACATGTTGACTATGGCAGGACGGACTTCTCTTTACCGAACACGACGAGGGTTCCAAGTGATACATCTCTTATCTTCCACATAAGGCAAGGTACCGTCATATTCCTCTCGAATTGCCAACTCTGATAGGGCTTATCAGGCCCGTGGGGTTGAAGTGGAAGAAGACGCGATCAAGTGTGCTCCCGTTGACACCCTGTGGGGTTTTGGTTTTGGTTTTGATTTGATTTCCTCTTTTCTCCTCTCTCGCATCGCATTTCCGTTCGCTCGCGGATCGATTGGCGACATCACCCCGATTCGAGCCTGTGTGAATTGCCCTTTCGAGATAACGGTGGACACTTCTTAGACACTCTTTGACGGTTAGGTTATTAGGCACAACGATCAGCAATCCTGAAGCAGCGGACCTCCCGTGCGTGCCGTTGATCCATCGGTGTCTATCTCGCTCACTAACAGAAAGAAAAAAAAAGGCAGATTGGCCATCATGGGACGGACCGGCCCCCGGGCTGAGGTGATGAAGGGATCTCCATCTCCGGCTACTCTCCAGAGTCAGAATGTCAGATCCCTCGGTCATTGCGCTTCAAGGATTTTCTGGCCATCAGCTAGCCGGCCCGGTCCCCTGTCGAACACCGTCTCATCGCTGACAGTGCAATTCCGGGTGAGAGATCCTCTTCAGCAAACCGGGGGGCTACGGGGCCAGGGCAGTGTGGGGACGACGCACTTCAGCTACTCCACAGAAACGGCTCGCCTGCCTTTTCCCTCGTTGCCGGCAAGCATCAGCTCACAGACGGCGCTTGTCCCTATCAGGACAATTTGCCCCGATATTCTGGCATGCTCTGGCCTGTTCCTGCATTCAACGCTTTTCGCTCTCACCCAATGGCTTGGTGAAGCAACACAAGAAGGATGACACGCAGGGCAGAGAGCAGAGAACACATGACATGTGCAAGATTGGACAAACCAAACTCGACAATTGAAACGAGAAACCCGAGTTTCAGATTCCCGTTGACTGACAGCGAACAGATTGACCAGATTGGCAATGCCATCGGCTCACGGCCCAAGACCTCGAAAGTCGAAAGCAGCAAGACTCCAACGATCTCTCGTTCGGGACCGGCCATGCTCCATGTTCCACCGTGGTGGCGACAGGCATGTTGCGGTGTGCTATAATCCTGTCGCCTGCGTGCAAAAGAGTCATGCCTCAACACGATCCCAACTCTCCTCATGCCATTGTCCGTTGCCAAGCGTGTCGCAACCCGATAGACATCTCGTGGAAGCCCAAAGCCGCAAAGCCGCAACCCGTCCCCGCTGAATCCAGGGCGATAGACAAGGCGAAAGTCATATGCTTCGGCTTGCGGCTTCTCAGATCCTGCTTTGCTCAACACCAAAGGTCAGGGAAGAAGGTCCGATATCGACGCGAGCTGGTAAAGCTTGCATGCCGGCATATCATAGGCGTAGCTTCACCGAGCCTCAAGGTCAGCCGATCTCAAGGGCATCAACCACAGACGCCAACCATTTCCTTCTACCAGGTTTTTTGCACTTTTGGCACAGCCGAGAGTCAAAAACGTTTTGCTGCCCAATATCAAAGAAATCTCGGTTCTTGTTTTGTAGATCACTGAACACCAGGGTCCTCATCCTGTCGTCCTAGGAGCATGAAGCTAGCTAGCTGCTAGCTGCTACAATGCATTGTTGACTCAACACAGGGCAGGGTACGGCAGGTTTAGCAGGGTCCAGGGGAGCCCTGAACTGTCACAGCTCTCCTCCAGCTCTGATCCTAGCTCCGTCCATCATCTTCTGCCCTAGCTTCACAACCCCGCCCTCGTAAGCTCCCTCCCGAGGTGAATCCCGCGCCGCGCACTGCCAGGGACTTGCCAGGGCACCAACAGCCTCACATCTCATGCCCTTGTCCGAGACCTCTGACCTCGGAAGGATGACCGGCGTCAACGATGGGCTATGGGGGGTCTTGACCGCTATTGCTATTTCTATGAGAAACAGTTTTTCTCATCACCAAGACAAAAGACAAGGAAGAAGAGAAAAAAAAAACGCAAAAATTCGACATGGCGAAAGAGACCGTAACATCACAGTAGGATCAGGCCACCCTACCTTGAACCAGGTGGGACCCGAAAGCCAATATTGCTTGCTACGAGAAAGCTCTCTCTCTACAACAGGCGGCATAAGCATGTTCCCGTGTCTCTCACATGCCTACCTACGACAAGCTACGACATGGACAGTACACGCTATACGTTGTGGATCGCGAGTCAAAAAATTTTGCTTGTCGTTTTTGCTTTATCATCATCGTGAAAGAAAACCTGATGACGCCGACGATATCTTCACTGCCCAATACGGGGAGAAGTTCGTGAACTTCGGTGTAAGGCAATGCGGTGCACCCTTGCCCCTGACTTTAGTTCACAGGCACTGTAACTGTGGCTACCTCTTTACACCCACTAAAACTGTGGTCGCCCAGCGGGCGGCCTAGTACAGCATAAGCGTCCACGTTGTGTACGTACAGGGCCCTGCAGCGTAGGAGACGAAGACCCAATGTCTGCATCGTGACGCATTTCACGTGCTGGGGTAACTCGACATTTTTTTTTCTCTTCACGGTCTTCTTACGACGGGACTTCTGATCTTCTTTTTGAAGCAGATAGAGGCTGTGCAACGGAGAACAACAGCTGGGAACAGGGAGGCAAACACACACCGACTCTTTGGATTCCATTGCTCTCTCCAATCCGTGGAATTGAAGGGTTACGGTATGGTATAGGATCATGGGAGTTATTCCTTGGATTGTGTACGCGGATAGGGTCGTTTATGCGCGGGGTAAGTAAGTTAAAAAGTCAAGAGCTATCCGCGAACTTTTATCATGTGGTGCATGGATACTCCTGTAGGACGTTTCTGCGACAAGATAAGTGGAAGACAAGACGGAAAGCGCGAAGGTAAGGTAGGCATCCCATCCCTTCCGTCCGGATATCGGCGAAGTCGAAGAAGAGACGAAAATGCAAGATGAAAAAAAGTTCGGATGAACATGTGGCTCCCGTGCGTCCGCCTGCCCGTCTCGGCCTCTTCCATCCAGTGTCTTGTCTCATCGACGCTCGGACACATTCAAGAACTCCCAACCTTTCTGCCAACCAACCAACCTCGCAATTCACGACGACGGCTTCAATTGAGAGTGTTTCAATGTCTTGACTGACAACTCAACTGTTCCCAAGACACTGCACTGCAACTGCAAGCCACAACCTTCTCAAAAGTGGTCCGTGTCTCGGAAAGGAACATTAACCACCACATGTCTCTTCTCTTTTTATTTTCAAACCTTCCATGTCGTGCGAACTGGAATTGGCCTATAAGCTTGCAGAAGACGGGGGGGGAGGACCGTTGACGACTGACGAGGTGTGTAGTACAACACGGTTTCTTCTTCAAGTATAAAACCATGCACATTGTTGTTGCCAGGAACGGGCAGATGCGGGTTAGAGGACATGGGATGGAAGCTGTAGGTATCCGTACTACTCACATTCTTTTTGAGTTTTGAATTGTGTATGGTATGCTGGGTTAGACCTTGCTTGCGCTTCAACAGTGAGAGTCTTCGAAGACGCAAGACGCAACCTCTCGAAGCGGTAGAGGTGTGGTGTTTGGTGAAACGAAGACCCAAGCGGACCACTTAGACGCAGGAATTTGTTTCTAGCATCTATCCTATAGAGTGCAGACGCCGAGACGGCAACGGGCAGCTTGCAGCATGCAGTACTGCGGCGTTGCTATGTTGTATGATGAAGAAGATGGAATTCTAGAGCTTCCATACGCTGAGACCAATCAGTCCTGAGAAGGGGTTTTGTCTTGGAGTAATTAACTACCCGAAGTTGTGATTGATTTTTCGCGGTTTTCTCATCGTTACTTCATGGGGGCACCATTCACGATATGAGACAAAATCGCGATCCATCATCATCCATCAAACTCTTCTTAGAAAGGAAAAGGTAGAAGCATCGGTGTGAGAAAGACGGGTATGTACATATGTTTCCATCCACAGCACGCAGTGGAAGGAGAAGAACATAAATGGTTTCAGGGACTTGCTTGCAGCATGCAAATACGCTCCCGTATCTGTAAGGGGATCATGTACAGGATATGCCGCCCGGAATGACCCGACTTACATCGACTTATCTATCCAATCTGTCTTGCACCCGCCTGCAAAGACAAAGATATGTGAATTGAATTCATTTACATGAAAAATGAAACCGTGTCAAAATTCAAGCCCGCCCGCATCAGCATATTGGGGGTTCTAGTCTGGCGTGAAATGGGTGTAGTAATACTGCGTCGAGATTGGATGTGGTGACAGTGGTGTGGGTAAGGTAGGTCTGCTACACGCAAGGTACGGGTATCATAATTCATTTCTCATCCCAACCTGCCTGCCTGCCTTAACACAGCATCTTCACATCTCATCGAGATTAACCAGTGATGTCTTCCAAAGGATTGGGTAAGATATCCGTCAACGTTCCTGCGTCGAGATTGATGAATTCGCATTGCATCGTGCACTACAGCGATTGTGTGTGGATTGGGGGATTTTGCGTGCGCAAGAAATAAAGTGGTTGTTCTGATAGGTTCCCTTCTCCAAGATCTCAATTGTAGAGGTAACTGACGATCCCCATCCAATGCGGTATCACTCACATTCTCGCATTCTTCAACCAAACACGGAGAAGGGGCGGGAGATCCGTCTCACTGCTTATGTGCTTTATGCGGTGGTTGGGAATGGGATGGTTGTTGAAGATTTGGGGGTTTCCAGTTATCAACGCGGGTTGGTCGTGTGTAATTGATCACACAAGCATAGTACACGACACAAAGGGATCTGTTAGATTTCAGATTTGGTGTTGGTGTAAGATACCACCTACCTAGCTCTACTGCTACCTACGAACAGCATGTTGTAAGCGATGGGATTGATACTGCGATTTAGTTGGTTCTTGATGCTTTGAATGATGTAGAGGAGAAGCCTTTATTTCCGCTCGAATCGAGCAAGTAATTCGCATCCCCTCGATAGCTGTGTGGAATTCCATCACCGTACCATCAAGGTTCTTTTTTGTTGATGCTCCTGCTCCTGTGTTGGTGCAACCCCGGGTGTGCTTCCCGTTCAAAGTTGCTCGTGCCGCTCATGTGGCATCTCTCTTCGTCTGGTACTGTAGCTATTAGTAACAAGCACAATAGCTTCCGGCTCCGCGGCGCGGGTGCAATGTTTCTCCTAGCTGTATGTACACACTTGTGTCTGTGTCAAAAACTCGTCTGTATTCTCGTGGTCTTTTCGGCTCTGGAAGCCTGTGAGCCTGTGGGCTTGTGTGAATGTCCAACCGATCCTACCCACCTGAAAAACCTCAGATATCAATTCTTCCTTCCACCCCACCAATCACTTTGCGAGG
The DNA here is from genome assembly GCA_009802275.1 of Neurospora sp. CHS-2018a. NCBI lineage: Eukaryota > Fungi > Ascomycota > Sordariomycetes > Sordariales > Sordariaceae > Neurospora > Neurospora sp. CHS-2018a. The sequence goes on along the minus strand of RAKG01000001.1, from coordinate 968,849 downwards.
AAGCAATGGTGTGAGTCTCCGATTTCACATGACATCCACGCTATGCGGCCGTCTTCAAGTGAAAAGGCCGCAGAGAATGTGAGGAGACAGAGAAGCAGAAGAAAGAGGGGCGAATTTGAGTTTCGGCGTCTGTAAGGCACAGTTATCCAATCCGTTGTAGACAAGCGTGGTGGATAGTGGTTGCAACTGGGCTCCTCCATGAACGTAACTGCAACCTTCTTTTTTGCAGTTGCAACGCAACGCCCACAAAGAATTTGACTTCTCAAAAAGAGGCTTTCCTTCTGCAACCGCAAAAGCGGCCACCCTGTTCGCAGATTCGTTGGAGCCTCCAGAAAACCTGGAGAGCTTTTGGTCCGGGTTCTGGGAACTGTGACTGTAAGTGGCCGGTTTGCTTGTGAGTGTGCGACACCACGGGAAGTGGCATCACGAAGAAAAAGAGATAGGAATCCTTGTTCGGGGACTGATGAGTCCGTGGCCTGTTGTGCGGTAGATTTGAGCAAAAAGAAGCGAGGCTTGTTCCCTCTCTCCGGCAATTCTCGTAGGATTCCTTTCACCTTGCAGATTGTGGTTAGTTCGCGTTGTCTGAGGTAGTATTGGATTGCTGATTTTATGTGATATTGTGTGGATCTCATATGTCGTTCACTTCAGCTTTCAGATGCACTCCTTTGAACGCAAATTACGCCATAGAAAATCGAGCATCGCAAACAAAAGTGTTGCCTGGGCTTGCAATCACATTTGAGAAACCCGTATTGCTCACATCCAGGCTCTGTTTCTGAAGAGAGCCCTTGCAAATATGTGGTTGATGATACCGTGTCTCCGCAATCATCGATCTTTCTTGTCACAGTCACATTGCGAAATTGGAGTGACAGATTTTCGCGGTGCATTGAATCATCTCGCTCCTCGGTTTACGGACACTGGGCTGGCTTCATGATGGTCCGTTCACTGATTGCTGAGCTCCTCTTCGGCTTGCCTGGCTTGGTAGGCTGACCGGGGCCCCAGATAGTTGATGATATGATGGCCGGGGAGGGGCAAAAAGGTGTGGGAAGAGAAGAGGGGTAAAAGAGACAAGTGAAAAGGCTGGCCATGGAGGATCCTAGAGAGGTGGTTGGTCAATAGCTGACCTCGAATCCAAAAAGGGAAAGAGATTTAAGACAACTTACAGCTTGTCCAACCCATCATGTTATTATGCCAACCTCGTGTTGGCCACCTTTCGAAGAAAACCGTTAGGTCTTAGCGTAGGCCAGTTGTTCTGATATGTCTTTGATTTTCTGGCCCCGTGTCACCGAGTTTTTAGTGTAGAAGCCGTTGAGATACTTGCTTTTTGCTCTGTTATCTCGCTTGAAAGCGGAGAGAGATCCATGCCATCAACGGATATCGTGCTCGCTTTCGATCAACTTGTGTACGGTCATCGCAGAAGACCGCCAGCATTTTTTTCATGAGGATCTTCACGCTGACAGGGGACACAGTGAGGGTTTGCGGGATGCGGTTCACTTCCCGTAGTTCGTGAGTCCGTTTCAGGAAAAGTCCCCTCACGAGTCTTGATCACAACTATCAGATCGTTACATTCTCCTCTGATTGGCTCTTTCCAGGAGTTTTTATTCCCGTTGTGAAAGGAAATTCCCGTAAGCTTAACTGCAAGACTGCTGGCGGAGACATCTGAACCGTAAAACGGCGCAATTGAAGATCGATCGGAGACCGGCTCTTGGCGTAACCACTGCTCATCCACGGTGAGTCTGATCATTGTCCCCATGGTTGCAATGCTCACCGTCATGATGAGTTGTTCTGATATTTGGCGAGGCCATTATCGATTCGTGGCAAAGTGTGATGCCGGAGATTTGGGCTCCTTCGCGCACTTTGTACGCCACATGTGTACCGGCTGGCCTGGGTACGGCTCTCGCGGTGAATCTGAAAAACACCACCACAAGATAGCCCCTTGTCCGCCTCCGCGAGCTACACCGTACTAATAAACGGTCCTTTCCGCTGATGAGCGCGGCCAGAATCTGACACTAACCCCGCAAGGACGAAGGTGAGCGAAATGAAGATGTGATATCACACCGTGACCTTGCCGTTTAGGACATGAGCTCCGTGCGCCTCGCAAGCCCAGAACGTCGCTCAGCTCCAGACGAACGTCATATCTCAGAATGAATGCCGTGATGCCGTAGTTGCCGAGACAATGCCCCTTGTTGTGAAATGCGAGGAGTAAACAAACATTGACGACGTCGAAGTGAGATGTCCTTGCAACTGAATCGTTTATGATCGTCGATGATGCTTCAAGGATGGAAGCTAGAAATGCGCCGTACAGATCGCACCTAAAAATCTTAGTGCGTGCAAATCTCTTGTGGGGGATGTCAGCATAGTCCCATGTTCCCCGAAGGTCGACTGTCGTGGTCACTCGGTGACCTCGGACATGTCAGCCCCGATGTGATGCGGAAGCGAATGTGAGGCCCAGTTTGTTGAACGTGTTAAGTGCTGGTGAGCGGGTTAATTGTCTTGATCGGCGAAATTCCCAAATGGGAGAACGATGAGGTGCGGAGGAAAGAACAGGTGCTGGTGGACAAGGGTAAAAATAGCAAAAGGACTAAATACTTGCATGCAGCAGCTAGAAGGGCGGGGACGATGACGGAGCCGGAAGTACCACTTGGTGATGTCTTGCAGATTGAGCCCAAAATTAGCCCACAACTGCAATGAAGGAAAATTCCATCACACCTGTGGAACTGCTGTGGGACTACGGCAGAGGATCCTGCTGGTCCTGTCAGCAATAAACGGGTTAATCTGTCCTAAAAGGGAAGCTGAGCGGTTAATTAGTCCACCGACTGTTCCCAGCTTGATTTTTGACTGATGGCCGCGAGCCACGCCGTTCATGATGCCATCACCAGCCGTCGGAGAGCCAGTGAGGCATGCCTGGAATTCGGGTCATGCTGATGGTGAATAGCAGCACGCGACGGCCGGTGTTCTGAGCGATTTCCCGGCTCGACACCAAAGTGCGCTCCCGGCGTTGGGCACAGTCAACAAAGACAGGTAGGTAGGTCGGGTTGCTCGTAGTCATTGTCGTCAGTGTCGGCGTCGTCGTCCTCCGTCCTCATTGCTATCGAGTCGTTCGACAAGCAAGCAAGGCTGGTTCGAGAGATGGAGACAACAAGGTCATGCCACAGTAAAAAAGCAAGGAGGTTTTTGATGCCAAGAAGACCCAGCGAATCCTTTTGACGAGGCCGATAGAGTCGAGTCGACGACAAGGTCCAGGATGGGAAGGCACAAGGGTTCAGGTACGTACCTCGGAGAGCAGAGTGCAGACCCCGCGACGGCAAGAACGGTCCACTATCTCCACTACTCCACACCCCTACCCCCTACCGGCTCCATCGCTGCACCCCACCCGAGCTTGCCCTTGCACATCACAGCGGTGATTGGAGGAAGCTTCGATTAATGCCTGCCGCACCCATGCTCAAATCCCAGTCGATCTCGTTGAGCGGGCCAATCTCAGCTGAATGCCGCCTCGCGGGCCGCAGCCATGTCTGCACTAGGGCTGCACTAGGCAAAAGTCGTCACACTGATGGTCGAATCATGGACGAATCATGGTCGTTATCGGCCCTCTTGCAGATTTTTCTCTCTTCTGTCAGTCAACAGACTCTTTTTGACTGGCAACCACCACCGAGAGCACCTCCCGTCTCTGAGCGTCCAGGTCTCTCGGCCCCTGCCTCGCTACCCGTCTACCTGTCGCGGCCGCACTCGACAGCAAAGCAGACAAGTGTCGCGGTAACACCCGACCGCGAGCAGGTACATCTGGGGTGCTCTTCTCAGGGCGGTCAGTGCTCCTGCTCTCCTGTGGTGGATGTTTGCCTTGCAGCGAGGTTCATCATGTCTGGACCCGGCCACACCACGCAAATTCTCGACTGGAGAGCGAGGCGGCCAATCCGAAGGCCGTCCTCCGGCAGACCCTGATGATTTGCGGGCTCTTCAGATTTGACATTTCAACACACGAACGACAGACTCGCCAGAAAAGCCCATCCGGAGGCTCCTCCTGAAAGCCCGATCTCGCCCCTAATCAGGGACTGTCCAAGTGATCTCTCGGCAGGCCGGCGACAACGGCACGATAGGTGGACGATAGGTGGTGATACGGGCCTCACCATGCCCTAACACCAAGCAGTCCTAGCCCCAGAGATGGATCCCTCCAAGGCCCAAGACTCAAGCCTGCCCACAACCCGAAAGCCGACGCTCGTCCACCGAGGTTGCGAGGTTGAGAGACGGGGAATTATTGCGATGCGACGGTTATTTGCTCTTCCCACGGACCGTGTCTGGGGTTCTGGGGAGAGAGAGAGACATCATCATTCTCATCATCACCGGGACCGCATCTCTGTATTTGATCCGGATACGGGCCAGTATGCGACCTGGCCGTCCGCCATCATCCCGTCATCCGGTAGTAGTACCACTCCAGGAACGAACGAACGCAAAAAAGCCATCTCACTCCTGGGAATCGTTCCCTTGTCAGAAGAGCTTGAGAGAAGAAGACTTGGCATGGATTTGGTGTAATGGTGGAATAATGCACATGCAGCCATTCGACGTCCCCGAGGGAAAGGTAGGGTTGCAAGAAGACGGCAGAGATGGGTGTGTCGAGCAGGCAAGACACAACGAATTGCGCATTACGGGACAACCATTGCATTGTTCCAGTCAGTCAGCCATAATACCACCTGGCGTCGACGAATTCTCGTGCTCGCTTTCTCGGTTGCGGGCATGTCATTCTTCGCTTCCAACTGTCCATCACATCTCTGATAACCAAACCCTGTTGGTCTTGACAAGTTCATTGTCTTTTTGTCCGTCAGCCTCTCAGCTGCCCCTATCCCCAGGCCAAGCGGCGAATCTGTTGGCTCTTCACATGAAAGCCTGCTCGCAACGGATACATGGCAAATCTCGTCGACATAACGGCCATGGGCTCACAACAAAAAAAAGTTATTCAGAGTCACAGGTCTGGCGATCAGCGGACCCTTTGCCTTGCCTAGTTTGATATCAGACGGCGGGAGTTGCCAAAGAGAGTCAAGCATGTCTGGCTCCCCATCATTTTGCCCGGATTCTACCCATGTATCTCGCCGGTACAGTGAGCTTCCTTCTTTCTGCACTCGTGCTGACCCCCGTGCCAATGAGCTCCCGGCCAAGTCGGAGCACGCATGAGCTGCCCTTTTGGTTGCTCAACAGCTTCTTCGCTTTCCCCTGCAGCCATCTTTTTCCGTGAATGGCCTCCGTACCCTGGACGAGATACCTTGTCAATACCTCCCCATGCCCTGCCTCTAGCGTTGATGCTACCCTTGCACGCCGCTAGTTACACGACACTTGCCCTCATCCGTACCCCTTGCCCTTCTATCCCCCCCTGGCCTGGATACCATCAGCGGTGGGGTCCTGTTGGGTCGTCCTGGTCCCCTCCCACATCCGAGTGAGACCTTCCGGGCGACCGCCATCACCAATGAGCGGTATTCCTTGGCCTCCCCTGTCCAAAGAGCAAGAAGAACCGGAACCTCGTGAGGACAGCAGCAGGCCAGCAGCAGCCCTGTGTGCCTGTGAGGTTGTGTGCGTGTGCCTGTGTGATGGACCAGCGTTCTCCCGTAGGTACCACCGTCCACCGTCAATACCACCGCAGTACAGTAGGGCACCAACTAACGCAGCTAGGGGGTCAAATCGGGAAAAGCAGTTAATTAGCCCGCTTTTCAAAAATAGAACAGGTGAGCAATCACCCGATCGGAGCACGGCTTTGCACCACACGCTGGCCCATCGACCGGGCCTGATATAAGAATTTGCCCACTTCTCTCTCGACGTTCTGGTTTGGTCTTCTCATCTGCAGGCCAAAATTGAAGAGAAGGATAGTGAGATCCAGGTGTCGTCCAGTCCAGTCCAGTCAACAAACCTTTTCCCTCTCTTTTTTAATTACACTCAACCTCACGCTACCCAGTCAAACGTCTCTCGACTCGACGAGTTCAACATCGAACCAACTTCCGATCCCAGTTCACACGCAAGCCGGACTTGCTCACGATCCAGTCATTCATTCGACGATACAAATAATCTAATAATCTGATACAAGAGAGGGTTTTTGTGTATAAGCCCCCTAGCGATTTGTCCCTGGACCTTCTGGACCGACGTAGAGGATAGAGAGGCCCTGCCCATTTCCTCGGCCTAGCTGAAGTTCACCACCCCTGGTCCCGACCACCCCCTCTCCGCTAGCACCCCCCACCACCCCCGGGGCCCCGGTGCTGTGCTCCATAACTCACCCAAAAGAGGTACTTCCCATACAAGAAGGGTACAAATGTCAACACGGCCCCCCAACCACCACGGAGACATCACGAAGACATCCTCAGTCAACATGACGACCACAACAACAACCAAGACCAAGGCGGCCGCAAAGGCCGGCACCAATGCCGCGCCCAAGCAAAAGACACAGATGCATCGCCGCTCAAGGACAGGTTTGTTTCCCTTTTTTTTACTACCGCTATCTTATCACTTACACACATCTCTTCAACAACGCTGGGCCGGGAAAGCTGACTTGACGACGTGAAGGATGTTACACATGCAGGTTGAGGAGGAAGAAGTGCGACGAGGGTTCTCCCATGTGCACAGCTTGCAAGCATCTCGGGCTTTCCTGCGAATACAAGAGGCCAATGTGGTGGAGCAACAATGATGCGCGGAGGAAGCACAAGGACGAAATCAAGATGATCATCAAGAGGAAGAAGCTTTCGGAGAAGTCGTCGCACACCATCCAGACTTCAATCAACACCCCGCCCGGACTCTCGCACTCGCTCCCGACGTCAGCGACCTTTTCAGACCCGCTTGATCGCAACAGGTCCGCTTCGATCGACTCGCATTTCGGCTTCAACTTCAACAGCCCCCAGCACGGGCAGGATTTCACGCCATTTGCGACACCACAAATAAACGTCAATGGAGAGTACATCTTCCCACCCTTCTCTCCCTATGAGATCGATATGAAGACCGAGCGGCAAATCTTCATCAATGATATCCCGACCCTTCGCGAATCAACAGTATCAACCTTCAGCACATATCAGACCCCGCCGCCTCCGGGCACAATTCTCCCGTCATTCCCTCTGGAAGGTGAATGGACCGAGCAGGTGTTCTCGGAGCGGAGGGAGTCGTTGACGGAGGAGACTTTTAATGCGAATTTCTTCGACTTTGCCCTCGACCCGGCGATGGGCTCTTCGCAAGTGGCAATTGAGCTGGATGAGGGCGATCAGAAGCTCCTCGATCACTTCGTTCAACACGTTCTTCCGACCATCTTCCCAATTCTGGAATCCAACCAGCACGGCTCAATCAGTTCCGAGCTTGTTCTCCCATCACTGGCCAATAATAAGGGTTACCTGCACTGCTGCTTGAGCATTGCGGCGCAACACTTCAAGTCTACGACGGGTATTCAGAGCGAGGAGATTGACAACGACATCATGCGTCACCGCTATGCCACCATCACCTGGCTGTGCGAGGCGCTCAATCGCGATGAGAACCACCAGCCAATTCTTGATGCTACCCTTGGCTTGATCTTCTTCCAGTGCATTGTTGGCCGTCCTGAGGATACTCTTCCCGATATCCCCTGGCACCAGCATTTCCAAGCGGTGGTATCGCTCGTGCAGAAGCTCGATCTTGCCGGACTTGTTTCGGATATCACCAAGCCACTAGCCCATACACCTTTCAACATGACGCTCACGTCTTGGATTGACATTTTGGGCGCCACGATGCTGGGCAGCTCCCCCTTGTTCGCGCACACCTACCGCAACAAGCATCTTTCGATCAACAACCACTCGCTCGGCTTGCGCGAGCTGATGGGCTGCGAGGATCGTGTCATGTATCTCATTTCAGAGATTGCCTGCCTTGAGTCGCTCAAGAACCAGGGCATGGACGACATCACGCTTTGCCAGCACGTCCGTGGTCTTGGCGACGAGATCAGCAACACCGAGATTAACGAGGGTACGCTCGTCGAGCCTTACAACGCCAACGGGACCCTGAGCCCTAAGCAATTGAGCAAAAACATCACCGCCGCCTTCCGTCTTGCTGCTCGCATCTACCTCTGCAGCCTCGTCCCGGGCTTCTACCCTGCACAGCCCAGCTGCATGGGTCTCGTCGAGAAGCTCACCGCGGTTCTCCAGCTGATCCCCTCGGGGGTCAACGGGTACGACCGCTCGCTCACCTGGGTCTACCTGATCGGTGGATCCGTCAGCGTGCCCGGCTCTTCTTTCCGCGACTTCTTCGAGAACCGCGTTGCCCAGCTCGGCGACGTGGCCAACTCGGGCAGCTTCGGCCGCATGACCGTCCTCCTCCGCGAGATCTGGCTGCAGTACGAGGCCATCCTGGCGGCGGCGGAGGCCGCGGCGGGCACTTCGTCATCTTCTGAGGCCCCACAACAACAGCAGCAAGTCAACGCACATTACGTCCGCTGGCGGGAGGTCATGCAGATCAAGGGATGGGATTACTTGCTCATCTAAGCAACAAAAAAAGTAAATCCGCTTTCTTTACCAGGCTGGTTTACTGGCGGGAAGTGGAAACCAACCGATCTGCATGCGATACTTGAAGCTGTTTAGGTGGCTGGAATCGGCCTCCTTTTCAATTCACTTTTACGCTTTTCTTTCTTTTCTTATATCACCTTTTTCATACAACAAGAACTCCAAGAGTTTTTTAGACGTTGCCGCGAGGCAATTGAGACCCGGAGAGAGGAAAAGGACTTTACGACGACACACTACTGGATAGGATCAATGGATGGATGGAAACAGGAGGGAGGACGGGTTGGTAAGGGCAATGATCCATTTTGCTCTCTTGCAATCTTTTTGGACTGGGGTTGCAATTGAGTAATGACATTGTACGGCCTTCCACCCATTTTAGACAACTTTTTTCTTCTTTCTTTCCACTCTTAGGAGGGACACATTTTTAGGGAGGCATTTGGATTTGCATATCACATGGAGTTTTATTTGGCGGGCGGGCGGGCGGGCGGTAGCATTACCCATGGCTGACCGGAAAGGATACCACGAGGGAGGGGGAAAACGCATGTAACTTAACGTGAGCTGGGCTTGTTCTGGTTGGAAAGGAAAGGATTATACCCTGTGAAGGAGGAAAGATGGAAAGAATTCAAACAAATCAAATGAAGTTAAAGAAGTACACTCGCTGTTCATCACTCTTTTTTTCTTGCTTGTGACTTGACTGTTCAATGCGCTGCTCTAGAGGATCATGAAAGAACCTCGGAGGAACTCGCTCGGTCTGGGGTAAGTAGTAGGTATTATCGTGACGACGCGACTCTCTTCGCCCGTCCATTCATCACAAACAGCTTACTGTGCTCAGCAATACCACTCCCACTTTACCTAACCGAACGCGAAGTGTGAATGAATGAAAACAGTTCCAATTCCGTCAAGCAGTTCGTCCTCTTTCCTTTGCGAGGGCACCGGCGCAGACTGGAAGTTTGGGTCCGCTACTTTTGCCCTCTGCGACGAGATCTTCCAAACTGACTGATAAAAAGCAAAAACCAAGAAAACATAAAGTCCACTGCACCACCACCGCATGCAACACAACACAAACAAACTCCTCCAACACAACGTTTTTGTTTTTGCCCGGATGAGACCTTCTGCTTTTGTTCATCTCACCCGTCTCCCTTCCAATTGCCATTACCATTGCGTTCTGCATGTTGCTTCGCATTTTTCTCTTTATTTACAACAAGAGAGGCGCGCGCAACAAATGCAACATGGTGCTTACATGGATGTTCTTCAAGAAATGGTTGAGGGTGTCGAGGGTGTGTACCTTGATGGCAGGATGTGTTGCGTTGTGTTTCCTTAGGTGGGGGCAGGTGTTGTTGTAACCTTCGGACGGTTGGAAAGGTTCGATGAAGACCAAGACGGACAGAAGTTCCATTGATGAAGATGAAAGTTCCCGAAGGTAACTTAACATCAATCCATCCGGTGAAGGGTTTTTGCGTGGTTCGTAGGGTTTAGGCTATATCTATTTCCCGACCGACCATCGCCATTACTACAACATCAACGACGGCCGCGGCGCGCATGTGAAGGAAGCTCTGGGACGACTTAAACTGAGAGAGAAGGACGACGATGTCACCCCCTCTTCCTAACCCCCATCGTCAAAGCTTCTACGCAGTAACTAGTACGTATTCTAGACTTTCAAAAACGCCGGAGTGGAAATAAGTAAGGAAAGTAAGTATTGTTTGGGGTACTGCAACCATCTTCTCCATCAACCACCACCACCCAGCCAAACATCTTCAACCCATCCAACCACCCCGCCCACCTATCCCAGGCATTTACACACTCACCGGTCAACGCCAATGAGTAATAAGAACCGAAAGGGAAAAAAGAAAGAAGAAGGAACGAAGTATAAGATCATCTGAGCGCACACTACCTACTCACACCAAGATGTTAAGTGGGGTAATGGTGCACCTCACACACAACCACAACTCGAACATCGTGGGGAAGGACGAAGCTGAGTGGACGGAATCTCCCAAACAGCTGTTTCGTTTCAACCTGCCTTCTTGGCGCTTAAAAAGTTGTGCTGTGCCGTCGAGGTGCAGTTCGCATCGCATGCTGCAGTGCGAAGACGGGAAGGAACGAAGCTCGAGGATGTCGCTTGACTGCTGTGCCGTCTTCGTACCTCCCACCCGTTTCTGCTGGGCTGCTCCAGACTGGCGCGGTTGAGGATCAGAGCGGATTTGGCGAGATGACTGTCTGTGCCGCTTCCCTCGTTGGAGTGTCGATTGGGCTGAGGTTGTTTTCGCTGCAGTATTCGGGTTGGTCGTTCCAGTGGTGATGGCTTCAATCAGTCTTACAAGGTACCCATGACTATCTCCCTCGAGATCATGGCCATCATCAACATCAGAGGACTTTCACTCTGGAAGACCTGATTGAAGATCGCCTATCATCCCATTTGGGAAACTCAGTAAACATACCAGTCCGTGTGGATAATCATCACAAATCTTCCCGATCATGATCTTGACAACCCCTGGATTTGCGCCTCCCGTTTCGCCCGCCCGTCAACACGGCACGGCATCACACAGCTAGAGCAGTCAATCTTCATCCCGCTTTTACCCTTCAAGCGAAATGTTTACCGGTCAAGAACTGACGATATTGAACCAGGCCATATGCATCAGAACGGGAAGCTGGACGGCTGAACACCTCGCTACCAAATTCCATTTGACTTGACCGATCCCGCATCCTGTCGTCCTGTCTGTGGATGTTTACTTCAAACCGCTGAAAAAGTGTCCCTTCACAGCCTCGAAAAGTCCAAAACAATGAGACGAGGCCAGCGAGGTTCTGAGAATGAAAACGGCACGCACGGTAGAAAAAGCATGGCGGCGGTCATAAGCTGCCGGCGATCACCCTGTTAGTGGCACGGTTCCCGACTTTCCCGTTCGGTACCCGCGCCTCAACTTTGCCGCTGGTATAGCTTCACCGCTGACTATAAACAAGAGATTGGTGGGAATCGTTTGATCCAGCTTGGGAATAGAGGCGCAGCGGCGGTCGTCTCTTGGGTCGACAAGAGAGTTGACGATGTCTGATATCGTGAGGCTGGGACGGACGACATGTCATCAACTGTTCAGCCCAACAGGTCGCAGTTCAAGAAGTCGCACCTCGTCAGGGTTAAGACTTCCCTCCATTTCCGCCCATCTACCCTATTTTGGAAGAAAATCGTGGAGTTGGTTTTTTCTGGCTCAGCCTTGATCGCTCGTCGCTTTTGGAATCATGAATGACTTCAATTCGCTAGGTATCGTGGCCGCATTGCCTTTGGCCCCTAGCCACTCCCTCCCCTTCGCCCCTTTGGGTCATTGTTGTGGGGCGATCTTTTGTTAACCGCGAATAGGGGCACGTCCAGATGTTTTGGGAAATCCACTACATCGAAACATACACAGCCTCAACTCCCAACAATCCGGCCGTGTGCGGCGACCCATTTTCAAGACCGTCTTTTTTTCGGTACAAGGAACCGAGAAGTGAGACCCTTTTGGAGTTTATAGAAAAGAGTGGGAGAGAATGGATTGACGGGGGGGTTTTGGGGAGTGTCATGTGAGTGACTGCCGAGGAGCCTCATCAGGAGGCCTCTTTGGCTATCTGCATCGCTTCACGTGGCTTCTAAGCGCGCGCTTGAGGGAGTTGTGTGGGAAACGCGGCCGGGCTGTTGCAGGTATATGTATCAGCTTGGGGGCCATATTGTGAGGGCGCTTAAGCTGGGACTAACTTCAATGACTTTTGAAATGTTATCGCAGGGGAGTTTCCTTTGCCTTCTGAGCTTCAAGATTCTCGTGGAAGGTACCTACAATTCGGTATGAGGTTTGAGGATTCAGTGGACAAGAACATCATTCAATTCACTACTCATCTGCCATACGGATACTACGATGGCATCGGTGTGGGTAGATATAGGTGTTTCTTGTTGGTCCATGATGGTTAATCGCTGTGGATTGTGCCCTTCACCATCCTCATGAGGTTGTTCTTTCTATGGCTACTATAGCCGAGCAGTGTTAACCACGGGGAACAGGAAACCTAACTTAGGTTGAGTGAATGATGCGAGAGCGTAGTGCAATGCCATCAATCATAGTGGCCTCTTCATCTCTTCGCGATCGTCGTGAATGTAAAAGGACATCAGAGTCAATCGCGACTGGTAACTTTAAATTGATTTCTCAGGCCATTTCACAGCGGCTTGTTCGACATACCAAATTATCCTGAGCCATCTTCTCATGACTCCCAAATTCTGGTATTTACCTCGAGTGGCGATGCCAGATCACGATATGAGACCAGATACCGAAATAACATCTACCTTCTCCTTTCCTATGATCAACCATCACATTGTCTAGAACAAAACAGTCTCGCCTTCCGCCGTCCACATCTTCCCGCTGTGCGTCTCCCTCGTGGCAGCGTCAAAGACCTTCAGCATGCCCTTAGCACTTTCCTCCGGGTCACCATACGCCTCTTCAAGGCCCAGCGCGCGTGCCCCAGCGTTTCCCATCTCGGTTCTGACCCAGCTTTTTCGGACGGTATTGGTGTTAGCTAATGTCCAGGTATTGCTGGTGCTAAGAAACGAATCCTAGAAAGAATAAGTGGTAGGTAGGCAAGTAAGTGGCTCACCCAGGGTCAATAGAGAAGGAGGTCAACCACGGCTCCTCGTCATGTAGTTTCCTGGTCAAGTAATGCTGGGCCGCTTTCGTAACACCGTACGCTGCGTTGGGGACGGCGGCAGCGGCAGGGTTCTGTGTTTGCATACCAGTTAGCAAGCAAGCAAACCGCAATCATCAACACTTTTTCCCTTCTTTCGTAATCCTCACTCCCTCATCCTCAAGTCCTTCCTTCGACCCGACACCTGAGTCCAAAACACATGGACCAAGAAGACAGAAAGAAAAAAAAAAACCCAAAGAGAGTAACTCACATTCAACCACCCCCCTCCACTTCCAATCGTAACCCAAACCACCTCCTTATCCTCTCCCTCCCCCTTCTCCTCCTTCTGGGCGGCCGTCCTCTCTAAAACAGGCAACAACCCCTTCACCAACTCCACAAACCCAAACACATTCGTCTCCATATGCGCTCTAATATCATCCACCTCCGCCTCCCTAACCTTCGGCCATATGTATCCCGTCGAGGCGTTGGCAATGACCACGTCAATCGTGTCAATGCCGTGCTTCTCCGCGAGCTCCTTGACGGCCGAGGCTGGGTCGGTGCGCACGTTCAGGTCGAGCTTGACGATGACCAGGCGGGTCGTGCCGGAGGGGTGGACGGGGAGACTCAGAAGGGATTGAGAGGTCGGGTGGGAGGGGTTGCGGACGGCGGCGATGACGGTGTGGTTGGGACGCTGGAGGTAGGAGGACAGGAGGAGGCGGCCCAGACCGCGGTTGGAGCCGGTGATGAGGATTGTTTTGTTAGGAGTGGTGGTGGTCATTTTGGATCGTTCTCTGGATCGAAGTGATGGTTGAGTTCTGGTTGTCTCTGTGTGTTCTGATTGTTTGATCTCAATTTTATCCCCATGATGTCGGCGATTGTGAGCTTTTACACTTCGCCATTTTGATAATTATCTCTCGCAACTGTACGTTATCATGACTTCGAAGAGGTGGTGATGTCGTGATCATGGTGCAAAATAAGGTGGAGGTATTGCCAACAGCGTGAATAAGCGGAGGAATGACAAACAAAATAGGCATTTGTAATCATTATTGTTGTAGTATGATTGAAGAATGACCTTCGGCGTTTTAACAGTGATAGTTCGTTGCTTTGGATATTAATAAGCTTTAAAAGATCGAAAACGAGTTGGTAACGTGCATAGTCGAGCGGCCGCCATAGTCAGCCTCATGACTTGGTAAAACTGTCAAATCTGTCATCTTTCAATGATAACATGCCTCAACCCATGGCATCACACTGAGAGCGTGGCGCACTCGAGACCCGCTCGATCAATATCGATGTGTGACTTTGAGCATACGTGGTGTGACCGTCGGACAGTTGTATAGCTCCGAACTGTGTCGGATGGTTAGATGCTCCGGGCCATGTCGAGTCTGCACGATACCGGGAGAATCGAAGGAAGGTCAGTGTCCCCGGGCCCGTACATGCACCGACAAGTTCCGTATGGCCCGTGCATAGCAGCTGGTCCGCTCCGTATTCAGGTCGGCACCCGGCGCTGCGAGCGGGCGCTAGGCCTTTGTCGGCTTAGTCGCCGCCTCTTATTTTCAGTGACGCTCAGTGGAGATCAAGTGACTCCTGGATGAACCCAACAGTGGGTCCCTGTTAGCGTAACATAGGCGCGGACGGGAAAATCATTGTGGGCCAACCAAGCTGCATCTTGTCATCTTCACTTTGACAACTTCAAACAAGCCAACCTTCTCCATCTGCCACTCATTCGCCCACTCATCATTCATCGCCAGGTCGTCGGCGCTTCACGTCAACCAAGCAATTGCTCAGAAGCGAAACGCTTTGAGATCCTTTTACACTGCCTTGATCCACACCTTATCTAGCGTCTGGGCTTTAGGTTCGGAGAGGCCCTGACAATGCCCGGTCACACTCGCCCAATCTCAGAATTTGCCCTGAATCCGTTGACTACACCAGGCTGACAAGACTGTGACTGACCACCATGGCCCCATCGCCGCCCCGTCGTCGCTCCATCGCTCGGCTCCCGCATCCATGGCATGCCCATCCCGGGGTTGCAGATAGCCAGGGCCGCAGATGCCAATCTGCGTGGTACCGTTGACGGGAAGCCTTTTGAGGTTCCAAGGCTCACCCATTCGCGCCCGTGGTTCCTTGGATGTTGGATAGCGCCAGGGGCCAATTCAACTTGGGTGAGAAGCGGTTGGAGGAGAGCGTTGCGCTGGTCCAATCCATTGGGCCAGATGATGCGTTTTCCGTTGCTTTCTGCGAAGAATTTTTCTTTGCAGTAATCAAACGCATGCTTGCTTGTCCATGTGTCAGTCATCTATCCCACGGCTAGCTGTTACAGACACGAGGGCTCGTGAGCCAGAGGGCCGGCCCCAAACTTGTCGATATACCCAAGATACCTTAACCAAGCGGTTCCTGACTTCCTCTCCCGTTTGCCTCACTCTTCTCTTTCTTGATTTTTTGTCCCGTTCGTCGTTTGACTGGTCAACGTCGTCGTCATTTTCTTTGTTTGTCGTTATTCTGGGGTTACGGCTTCTCATCCGCCTCTCGTCCGCCTCTCAAACGCATTGTGTCTGCAACAAAGTCACCGTCCGCACATGATATCTCCAGTCTTCTGATTCTTCTTTGCCTTTGTTCTCTTTCTCCACGCTGCCGGTCACAAGTGAGAGTTTCTACCCACCTTTCGAGCCGTCTCGACTGCAGCCGACATAATAGCCCAAGACATCTCCTTCGCCCAGTCGACTACTCAGCACGGCCCTGCTCGAGTCCATATTCACAATGCCGGGGCCGCGGCGACTACTACAGCAAGCGAGCTCACTACTACTTGTCCTCGCCTTGAGCGCGACAACAGTCTCAGCCATACCAGCTAGCCAGCTATTCCAACGACAGTCAGAATCAACATGTGCGGCCGAGGGCTTCTCAAAGTGTTCCCAGGCCGGTTTGCCTGATAACTTTTGCTGTCCGACCGACTCGACATGCATTCCTTTGGCCGCAAATACTGCGGTTCTTTGCTGCCCAAATGGACAAGACTGCTCGATGATACAACCGATTTCCTGCGACACTGGCAAGCAGGATCCAGTGAAGAACCCTCAAGCAGGCCTCAAGACCACTGTTTTTGATGTCCCCTTAAAGCGGTGTGTTGATAGATGCTGTCCATGGGGTTACTCTTGCAACACCGAAGGTCACTGTCAAAAGGATGCGGATCAGTCAAAGACACCCCAGGAGTTGAATAACAAATCACCGCCAAGCGCAACCACGACGGCAAGTCAAGCGCCAACTAGCAGTTCTCAATCCACCCAGACAACATCCAAATCTATTTTCTCTGTGACCGAGCCTCCTGCAGGAACCGACAAGCCAACAGCAACCGAGAAACCTACAGCAAGCGGCAAGCCTACAGAAACCGGCAAGCCTGCAGCAAGTGGTGATAAGTCAGCAGGGAGCGCAAAGCCCGTAGAAAGCGGGAAGCCGAACCACGAAGAGCCTGAGGAGAAGAGCGGAGGAAGTCCCACTGCAATTATCGCCGGCGTGGTTGCAGGCGTTGCCGTCTTCCTCATCGGCGGCTTGATCGCCCTCTACTTCTGCGCTCTGAAGCGGAGGGGCAAGGTTCCCGGAGCTGGAGCCGGTCACGGTCACCACGGCCATGGCGAGAAGCCGCGCCTGAACCGATCCACGTCCTCCTTCGGCAACATCATCAGCAACCCCATCGTTGCCGAGGACACCATCCGAACCGACTTCAACCGCTCAGTTTCCGCCCAATCGCACCGCCGCCCCGACTCCGATTTTCAAGCAGTAGCAGGCAACGTCAACCCCTTCGACACTCCACCCCGCGGGTCTCCAAACCACCACAGCCGCAACAACAGCCGGGCCAAACCCCCGTCTGAGGGGCACGACAGCAGCATAGCCTACGGCGGATACGGACGTAATGTCAGTGGTGGTAACGTCCCCGGCCCATCAGCCTACACCGGCACCGGCACCAGCAGCCGCAACAACTCGCCTCCGCCAGCAGCAGGAGGCCGACCCGGCTACACCACACCACCCATCACCCCCTGGGGCGCAACAAGCGGCGGCGGTGGTCACGGCGGGCTAGACAGCCCGCGCGGAAACAGCGGAGTTAGCATCAACGTCTTTGCTGATCCGCGAACGTTGACGCCCGAGCGGCTTGCCAATGCCAATTCCAATTCCAATGCCAATGCCAGTGCCAACAGCAACACGTACTCCAAATTCATTAACACCAACACCAATTACCCTTATCTAAATAATACCAACACCAACACCAATACCTACAACACCGATGACTACGACCCATTCAATCCCGAGAACCACGATCCCCACCACCAGCAGACAAGACCAGTGACGACCTTCACGGCAATGATGGAGGAAGCCGACTTGGGTGCCGTGGCGAGGGGCGCTAAGTACGTGCCGCCTACGCCCAAGACTCCGGCTGGGTTGCTGGGACCGTCGGTACCGGGGGCGGGTAGCATGCCG
Organism: Neurospora sp. CHS-2018a; assembly: GCA_009802275.1. Classification (NCBI taxonomy): domain Eukaryota; kingdom Fungi; phylum Ascomycota; class Sordariomycetes; order Sordariales; family Sordariaceae; genus Neurospora; species Neurospora sp. CHS-2018a. The sequence goes on along the minus strand of RAKG01000001.1, from coordinate 951,282 downwards.
AACAACAGGTTTTAGTAGAGCCTTTGTTCGCTGGCTATCCCGTGTGTGTACTGTGCTGGTTTCTTTGCGGATCTTGGGGGTCATCGGTGTTGGTATCGGTGACGGAGAGTATTGGTAGGAAGGAAGTGAGGGCTGATAGGAAATATGGCCCTGGTGCGAGCTGCAGATACCATTGTTTTTTCCTTTCTGTCTTTTTTTCCTCCACCTTCCCTTGTCTGTCTGACTCCAATGTCTCCATGCATTTACAGGAAGCGAAGAAAGCATTGGTATTGGGTTTAGAGACACTCATTCACATTACACACGCACTTTTCATGTTGAGAGCGAAGGCGGTGGGCTGGATCCAACGCGCTTCTTTTTTCACCCACACAGAACGACACCACCACTCTTTGGCATTTTCTTTTAGCTTTAGCTGTTCTTTTCTTGTTCCTTGATGACTCTCATACAAGTAAGAGGGGAAAGGCGCTTGCATTGCATTGCATTTTTGGAAGGACGGGGCACGGGCAGGGAGGCTGCGTTGCATTTACACAGGGGGAAGGGGTGACCAAGAGGAGGAGATAGTGGAGGATGGAATAAAGGATGCTATTTCCACGACTGGTTCGTGGCAAGAAATCTGAAAGCAAAGGACGGAACGGGACGAATATGGACGAGAGAAGCATGAACATAGGAGATCAAGGGAAGAGGGAGAAGAAAGGAAGAGGCGGCAGATTCAGTATTCCAGCGTCATTGATACCCCGTAGAATGCATTATCCTTTTCTGTACCTAGTTAATTCTATCACGTATCTAGTTTACCATCAACTACCCCGGTAATGTTTTGACGTTTATAACTCAGGTTACTTCGTATCAAATCACGCAATGATCAAGATGTACAACATCATATTCTACATTTGGACCCCATTAGGTAGGTTGTACTACGAGGTCCTGTCAGAACACTTCTCGGTTCATATCCCCCGTAGAGGTTAGGTAGTCTCTATACACAAAATGCCAGAAAATGATTAGAACGCCGAAACCAAACCATACAAATGCTCTCCTCTATGCCCATCACCTTTGTGTGAATCTGCCAAAACATGCGAAAAGGGGTATCATGTCCATATCGCCTATACCATACTCCTTCCACTCTTTCCAAGAACTGGATGTGGATGAGAGTAATGCCACCTTCTTATTTGTTTCGTCAAGGCCTCTTCTAAAGAGCCATTGTTACCCGTCCACCAAGTGCGCAATGAAGCCGAGATATCCACCGGCTGTACCTAGAAGCCTGGGAATACTTTGCGTCGTAATCTCTCCCCTGTTTGAAAAATTGGTCAGTTCGTGGCTCTATCATCACAAGAAAAGTGATCAACTTACAGCCTGGTGCTTGTGACTCTCCATCGTCAATGTCAGAGCCGCCAGCCAGTTCCCGCATCCGCTTCCTCTTGAGCTCAGGAGGAATTCCACCTTGCACATCACCATTATTGTTGTTGTTTCCGGCTTGTTTTTGTTGCTTTGTACGCCCCGCGCGCTGACTAGAGGCCTGCCTAGTAAACATTCGGAATGGAGTCGTAGCGATTGTCGCTGAATCCGTAGCTTTTGGATCATCTCCTCCTCCCCCTAGTAGGCTCTTTAGACCCTTGCCTACCCGAATCGGCTTTCCTTGATCAACCATTTCGTATTCCGAACAAGAATCTTCGACTGTTATTCGGTCTCGTAATCGTCGCACCGCTCGTTCTCGCCGTACCATCGCATTGGTGATTCTGGGACAGTACCCCTTGGGCAGCATGCAGGCTTTGCATATCGGACATAGCGAGCTGTTTTCCCTGAGGAATTCGTTGATACATTGCGTGTGGAAGATATGCCCGCAGGAAATCTCTCGGATAACCGTAACTCGGTTCTGGTACGGTTCTAAGCAGATAGCGCATGCTGGCTGATAGTCGGTCGCAACGGTGCTGGGGGCTTTTTCTGACATCGCCACGGTTAACCCAGGAACGGACTGCGCGGTGGGTGCTTCCGACTGAGTTCGACTGCCTCTCCTGGGCCTATCGGGACGCAAAGACCTCGGCGATGTTGGCATACTGATGCTATCCGGCTCGTAATGGTAAGTAAAGAGAGGAAACGTGTCGATGTGCTCCATAGGCACCCTCAGTCGCTTGATACCCATTCGTTCTAGGTTGACCTCGCCGGAAATAACACGTCTGCGCAGGGATGAGCGACGCCTGGCTTGGATGAAATGCATCAAAAGCGAAGTCCCGATAATAGCGCCCAGGAGAACACCGATGATGATCAGGATGTAGACCCATATTCCAGGTAGATCGTTGTCGGTCGAGACCGATAACTCGGTCCATACTCGTACGAAATCGCCCGGACTAGGATTATACACTTCGGCGATTCTATCACCAAAGGGTATTTCCGTCACGTTACCCGAGTACAAGCTCAACTGGTCCATAACTTGCTGACCAGCGGCACCTGACATGGCATAGATGGGATACCCAGTTTGGGATCTCCATTTTCCACCGTCTCCAAGATCCCATTCATCGGAACTACCCTTGGGAGGTTTTTCGGTCGAGTTGTCGGGTTTGTAGAAGATAAGACCTCGTACCGGGTCTTTGCGAGCTGAGATCAAGAAGTGTCTGGCACATTGGGCGTTAATCCAAGGCACGAGCGCGATAAGGTTGATATTAGTGGGCGGAAGCTGGGCACGACGAGTAGCGGTTTCTGGTATGTACTCGGTCAAATTGTCCACACAAGGGTGTTTCTCGGAAAGGTCGGGGACGTATAGTAGACCCTGGATGACGCCATTCTGGGTTGCTGCATACTTGGATGCCAGGACCGTTATGTTCTCGTCGATGCGGTTCGAAACTGTGAGTTTGTGCTATTGACAACGAGTCAACGAGGAGTCCCGCGAAGCAGCAAGGCAAGCTACCAGACGTACTGTTAAAGCCGTGACATTTCTGATGACGGTGTTGGAAATAGTTGTGCCACCGCGCCAGGCTGGATTGCTGAGTAACAGGCTGCATGAAGTTGAGTCAGGTTAGCAAGGACAGTTCGGATGCTGTGTCGTCTAGCGCAGGGGAGCTCGCGATCTCGGGACTAAATCTGATGCCGTAATGATCCATCGTTTTTGAAGCCATCGCGAGACGATGAGGCTCTGGTTCAAGATGCAGATGAGATCTTGGCGATCGAACTTGGCGACAAACAAAGCGAGGCAGAGTTGGAACTTGGCTGGACTTGGGAAGGGGAAGCTCCAGTGCAGGGTCCACTTGGAGTGGGTTAAGCAGGAATGAAAGGTGGACGGAATGGGGGAGCCGGATAAACAACAAGTGGGAAGAGCGACGACGTACACGACATTCCGAATCTCATCGACAGCTGTAACAATAAGACGTGTCAGTAGATGGTCGTCAACAGCGTGTTGGTATCACGAAGTCGTTGAAGATGTGCGCCCGTGGCGGCGAGAGACGGTGCTCGTTTCCCCAGGCTTGGCGAGGCTTGGCTAGCCAAGAGGTGATAGCCTCAGGAGCATCGACCGGACGCCAAGCACTGGGAAAGCGGAAGCGGAGAGGGGGGGCTTTTCGGGGGTCTTCAAATTATAGGGGGAAGAGGGAGCGACCACTCACACATGGACATTGTCGGGCATTTCGAAGGGTTTACAGCGGCCCTTCGGCTCCGGGTTCTATGGCATCCGCAAAACAACCGTTTTTTTGCGAGAGAATGCCGTGGGATAGAATGGGTTGTCGCTGTTGCTGCTGCCGCTGCTGAGGTTGAAGGGGAGAGAATTTGGGCGGATGGCGAAAAGAAAGGACGGATAGCCGGGCGAAAGATTGGAAGTCGTTAGGGGAGTACTGGACTGGGATTTTCAGGGTTTGATCGGTATGAAGTTAGGGGAAAATTGGCGACAAGTTGGCGGGCTCGAGGTTGACCTGAGAAGTCAAGTGGAAGCTCGCTTTTCGCTGCCGTGGCTGCCAATTCCCAATCCTTCCGCTTTCGAAGATGCTGCGCGCCCTCTGCTGGTTGCACTGTCTGCTGCTGTTGCAGGGAAAGAGTGACGGGAAGCTGGGAAAAGAGCCAAGATCTGACCGTGGAGCCAAGAAAACGGGAACGGCGAGTGCAGATGTTGCAGAGTGCAGATTGCAGCGCAGCGGGAGTCTCGCAGCAGAAGGCACGTTCGGCGGGAGCGCAGACCACAAGACCGACCGAACCGACCGACGGGACAAGACAAGGCGGACGGGATGAGAGCCAGGAGATGCGATGGGGGTGCGATTGCGATGGAATCGAAGACTCGGGTCCTGCGCTTTCGAACAACTTGAGACAAGACAAACTCCAGCTGGAACTGGATGGTTGGAACCGGAGCGCAGCCCGCTCGCCGCTCGCCGGGGGGATGCCAGTGATTTTCAGGTGTCGACTGCTTCGCTCCCAGAGCCAGAGTTGACGTCTTTTGGCATCCACCCGACCACGGTCTAGCGTGGTTTTATTATTACATGTGCCTAGTGTACAGCGAATCCGTTGTCCGTGCGTTTTCACCCAGAGGGCACCCACTCCCACGGAAACGTCTTCCCGACGTTCCATCGTCAGTCATGTTTCCATTCGGCTGCACAATGCCCCGCTGCGTCCTGCTTCGCGGCTTTCCTCACCTTTCTTTTTCTTTTCGCAGACCTGATCCGAAGCGAACAACAGCTCTTCGCGATGCGTTGTGCGTCCCGCCTTTTTCCCAGAGGCCAAAGCTGTATCGCTAGCAAGGTCGGCCTGCTGTTCAGCCGAAGAAAGGGGGTGAAGGTAAGTATGGTGAAGTGTCTTGTCCAAATTTGGAGACAGGACTGCTAAGTACGGAACCGTCAAGACACTTCAGATTTGAGCGGAGAAAAAAAAAAAGCGGACGACAGCTCCCGCGGACCGTCTCAGCAAGACAAAAGCGAGGTGCATGAGGGATCATGGAGTCCCGTCGCTTGCACCTTCCCTTCGCTTCCACTGCCCCTCCTCCGATGTGGTGTCCGATGTCTCTTCCATTTCAGAACAAGGCAGGTGCGATTACTTTTTTGCTAAACTGACTGAGGTGGTCACTCTGAGATTTCGTGATAGGGGCACACAGCAAAGAGGGGCTGCGATGGGGAAATGGGGACTGGGGAAGGGGCTACGGGGAGATTCGACATTACACCCGAAGCTGAGCGGCTGCTGTTGATGGAGATGCCGATCGAATCGTGACTAGCCTTAACAGCAGGCTGACTATTCGCATCATATCGAACGGTTTCCATATCGATGCTTACATATGCGTCCAACATTTTCAAAACATCATGATCCTTCGGCATCAACAAGAAAGAGGGGGTTCCTTGCTTCGCCTCGCCCACTCAGCCAGGTGAGGCTTCGGATCGCACGCTTTAGTCCGCTCGCATTCACCACCCTCTCCGAAAGACCGGGACGGGGCACACCGGGGAGCCCAATCCGAGGTGCTGACTGGATGGGCGGAGATGAACGGGGAATAGGTGTGTATGGATGCCCATGGATTCATCATTCTGACATCTTGCGAGTTTGTCACAGACAACTTTCCAACTCGATTTTCAAAAACCTGTTGTTTTGTTTCTGCCTAGGAGGTTACAGTTCACAATACTCTAGCAAAGCGAACCGGCGATCGACATGCTCTAGTGGAATCAAGCGCTCGGTACCCAAACTGAGCCAAACAGCGAACCATGAAGCCCAGATACAGGCAAGTTCCAACGACCCAGGAACCAAGTTTCGTCTCCAAAGGGAGGGCAGTAAAACAGGTCCCATCAATCCGAATAAGCTTTTTGGAAGCTGCGGGGTCAATATATTGTTTATTGTTCCATTGCCGTTAGATCCGGTAAGGCGAGCCAAGCGCTCCTTATTCTTGACTTTGTCAAAGACCATTCCAGACCTCTGAGCTTATCCTTCACTTACGTACAGTATACCCATCAAGTTTTGAGCCCCTATTCTTGAACTCCCTATTACAAATGCTACACTTTGAAAGCTTTCATGAGTCACCGAAGAGCTGTTTGCTACCATACCGAACTCCGACATCCCGTCCTGGGCAATCTGCTCGCACTCGCCCAGGGCAGTGTCGATCTTGATCATCAAACAAGCGAGCGGGAGCTGCCCGGCAGTTGCCGAGCCGACTAGGGCGACTGTGTAATTGCCTATAGCGACTGTGTGGAGCAGGCTTTCTGCTGCAAAACCTCCAAGTCTTGGCATCAAGCCAATCGTCAAAAACATCACCAAAAGTCACAATCTTGAACGACGACATTGAGAGCTCAAAACAACCTCTTTTTCAACGCCAAATTCACATTCACACGCGGGGGCCTCTCACCGGCACCCTGCACCCCCGGACCTAACCTTAACACCTAACCCTAACACTAATCTAGGTTACCGGAGGTAACTTACACCTATGCCTGGTGCATGTCCCACACAGTCGCCTTAGGCAGATTACATAGTCGCCCTAGCCACCTCGGCAGTTGCTGGCTCCTGGTTAGTAATACATAGCAAAGCACACACAAGCCCACATCGTTTGAGATTTAGCTTAGGACCAAGGAGATCACCAGATGATCATCAGTCTCAAACCTCTTAAAATCTTTTCCCTCTTACATACGTGGGCCGGTATCACAAACACGACAGTTTGAGATTGACAGACAGACAGACAGCTGCGGCCCGTCCACCACGTTATATTTGAGAAAAAAATCATGTTTCACGAGAAACAAGAGCCGTGAAAGTAATCCATTTTACTCATCTGAGTGGGGTACGACAACAAACGTGACGATGAAGAAACACATGCTCTCTCTTCTCTCCCCATCTTCACCTACAAGTTGTTGAACAGGCACACGCCGTTTCTGTATCACACATCGATCTAGCAATTCGTCTATCTCACTTATCCCCCGAACTGGGTTCGCATCTGGACCACTAGCAACGAGTCTGTTTAGTGGAAGGAAGCACAAAACAGTCATGGTAACTAGGTTGCTGGGTACACGAGCTACTCAAGCCATCTACGTATGCCAGGGCAGCCATGACATGGCTCCTGTCCGTCAGTATCAGACTGGATTTTGGTGTTACTGAATTTGATACATATGGGTTTGACAAGAGCGAGTTTGACATTTGACAGAGGTTGACAAGTTTGACACATGTAGGTACACTAGGTACAGCTGAGAAGAGGGCTGAATCTCATTTAACTAGAAGCGAAAGAAAGAAGGAATAGGCTTGGTCAGAACAATAGTTGTGGTGCATATATAAGTCACGAATCGTCTGAAACTGGCGGTTCTCTCACAATCGACTAATCTTCTCTCGAGTTCGAGCTCGAGCTGGATTGTGTAAAACCGGGACACACATTGGTCGAGTCACCGTGACCAACGCCCGGAGGACTGTTTCCTACTTTCAACCAGACCCGAGGTACGAGACAAGACGAGACAATACCAAACCAGACGAGACAAAACAAAGCATGGCGATCGAGACACCGATACACTCTCCCGTCACTCACTCGTACTCGGTTTACGTACCTACCTACACTGCCTAGCTACTACGCCGAAACGAACAGTCAAGTCTCAGCCAGGCAGTCTGACAGTCAGTCAATCTGTTGCCGTTGCTGACAAAGCGTGATTGGTCGAAGAAGCTGAATTGCAAAAACTCAACCGCCAGTTGTCAGTTATTACAGCAGTTATTAGGGGATAGAAAGGTGAGGTTAAGAAAGCCTATGCGTGGCAAGAAGCAGCCAAGGGAAAGAGACAGGAACGGATAACAAGAGTAAGTAAAAGATGGAAAGGGGAACTGAATTGCATTAAGGAAAAAGATTAGCCTGAGGTCTTCCGAAGACCCAGTGGAAGATTTGCCGAGTTTACAGAAAGAACATTGAGCGCCAATGTAAGAAGTTATCGCGATAGCACAACGTCATACTCCAATGTACTCAATGTACACTTCGTATCTGACGTATTGGTAAACTGCAATAACGATGCACACATGTGAAGACGTAGGTGATAGCCGTTGAGCTTGGTTTTTACTTTCCTTTCTCTTTTCTGGCCAGTCCCACCGTCATGCTATCCTATCGTACAGAACACATTTTCCCTATATCCCCGGGTTCCATATACACAGACAGATACACAGAGTAAGCTAGACAGCAACAGTATAACCGCCCATCTCATCCTTTCCTACTTGCTCTTCCCATCTCTCTCAGACAAGACCGAACCGAGCAAGGTGAACATCCGTTGGACCGACGATGGCGCCAGGTATGGATTTATGAGCCAGTGGTCTTGAGTAGTTCAGAACCAAAAAGTTGAAGTCGAGAGCTTTTCAGAATCTCGCTTCGCTTTCCACTGAGGTTCTTCCTCCCTCCTCTTCCTTACAAAACGGAAGCAAGAGGGGAAACAGAGCTATCACCACCCGTCAAAATCCTGGTCTCCAGCCTCGCCTCCTCCTCAACCTTAGCCCAATCAATCATGTTCCACCAGCTCTGCGCATACGCCAGCTTGCCGCCCATACCACCCACACCAGTTCCGTACTCGCGGAGCCAGGCGTACTCCCACGTGTTGAGGCACAAGATAGGAATGAGATCAGTGCCGCCGGGGGCCGTAGGCTCGAGCCTGTTGCCCTTGAACCCAGCCGCGCTGCGCTCGAGCAAGCGCTGGCCGTTGGCCAATCCCTGGGGGGAGCTACCGATGGCGGTCTGGGCGTCCATCTCCTGGCGGCGCCAGTGGGCGCCCGGGTAGGGGGAGCCGGCCAGGTAGGTGGCCATGACGCGGAGGGCGACGGGCTGGCCGGGAAGCTGGGTGCGGACGAGCCAGACGAAACCGGGACCGAACATGGAGACGGCGGTGCCGATCATTTCGTCGCGGAGCGTGTCGACGGAGCCGAAGTTCTCGTTGATGTGATAAAACAGCTTGTCGCCCATCTTAACGGGGGCCGGGGACAGGTGGTCGAAGAAGAAGTGGTTGTTGTGCGCCATGGAGGCGTGGTTGAAGACGTGGGCGAGCTCGGGGTCGCGGGCGGTGGCGAGGACGATGGACTTGGTGTCTTTTTGCTCGAAGTCGGTGCCTGTTTAGCGAAAGAGAAGTAAGTAAGGTGGTTTGTTAGTTAAATAGTTCCCTTGCAGCGAAATAGGTGATGTGATGTCCCCTTGGGCAGGCAAGGCATGCTCCGACTTGAGCTTCAATCCCCTTCCTTCTGTGTCCTCCTCTTGTTCCTTTGCGGCCTAACCACTGCGCGAATGCCTCCTCTTCCCCCCAGGCTCAACAGCATCCCATCCTGGCGTCTTTGACCAAAGTATACCACTTCCCCGCAGCCAGTAATCCTCGCGCGCAACCTTCTCTTCATCCATGCCATGCCATGCCATGCCTTGTCATATGATAATACCCAGCCACACTACACCCCAAGACAAGCATGTGTGCTGTTTCATCCGTATAACGTACCTACTACAAGCGCGTTAAGCTTCTCCAAGATGAAGGTCTGGTACTCGGTATAGGCCATGTTGACGGAGCCGGGGCTGAGGAAGTTGCGGATGCCATTCTGCTCAAAGTTGTCGCGGAGCGGCATAAGGTAGTGCTGCCATCTCCTTTGGGCGGCGATGCTGGCGCCGGCGCCGACGGTGGCGGCAGACTGGTTGGTGGCGACGGCGTTGACGGCACGGCCGAGGAGCGAGCTTGTCGCACGGGGTATCCTTAGACCCATGGAGCCCATCATTTTGTCTGTTGTGTTTTGGTCTTTTTCTCCGTAAAAGAAAAACGGTCCGGGGTTCGGAGGGGAGGAAAGGTTCGGTCGGCCGGTCGGTCGGGGGGAGGTGGACGGTGGACGGTGGGTGGGGGGGACCTTGAGGACGGACGGAGACGACTTTCAGGACGGACTGCCGGCGCAGAGCGGACGCACTTCAAAACACACGGGCAATCAACCCCGGAAGACCGTCAAAGTGGGACGCGACTTTCGAGACTTTTTTTGCTCCGCTGCGGAAGGACCCGGCCATTGGAGCAGGGACCAATCGTTGGGACGAACTGGCGGCTGGCAGCCTCACGGTCCATGCAAAGTAGTCACGCCTGACCCTAACCCTAGGTACAGTCGAGAGGTACGTACTTGGTGGGGTAGCTGTTTGCCATTTCCGGAGTTCCGTCTTTGGCTTTCAACAATCACTTCGTCTTCAACTGTCTCGATGATCTACAGATACTGGGCATCTTTTCTTTACTTTACTCGTATATTTGCTCTGCTTTACTGTTGTACTTTAACCGATACCATGTAACGCTGTTGCTAAACATTTCCTCGAACACCGTTGCCCGAACTCCGAATGACCAACAAGAATCACGAGGCGGACCGCCTCAACGGACTTCCCCCACCGGTACCTGACGCCAAAAAGAACCCGATGATGCAGTATCCCGAACAAGATGAAGAATCTAAAAAGTGAACACCGACACCCTTTTGAATAAATGGATGACTCCCCTTTCCGCATTTCCCTCCCTTGTTGCGCCGTTCATTCAAACGTCATCCTCCACCATCGCAAGAACATCCAACTCGTTCCTAACCATCCGCTCGAACTCTTCCCGACCAATGCCGGCGCCGCGCGACAACTGGAAGAGACTGCGAATTGACCTCGACACATGCTGTTTAATTCCAAACTCGACTCGATCTTGCGCTTCCGCCGTCTCCTCGAGCTTGGCCACCATACGGGATCCGTTCGAGCTGGCGCTACTGGCTGGGCGCGGATGAGCAATACTTTCAGTCCTCTCCTCGTCCGCCTGGGACATGCGCCGGCCACTCGACCCGGAACCGGACTCGTCGGAAGGTGATCGAGATGGAACATAACCGCCGTTGCCGTCTCCGTTCAGGCCCAATGGCGGCGGCGCTGGTGCGGAGTTAGTGACGGGAGGCTCATATACTGCTTGTTGTGGCGACGGAGACCGGCGAGGAAGAAGACCATTAAGCGGCGCACCGCCGCCAATAGCTCCGCCCTGGAAAGCCTCCTCGTCCGGATCATGGGGGTCCATAGCTGGCTGTACAGATTCGTACTGGGCGAAGTACGCATCTTCGGCGGATGCGCTTCGCTCAAATGGGTTGGGCTTTTGAGTGTTGAGGCCGGCGCCCAAAGATGGCGGCGCGGGAGAACGGCCTTGACCAGGCGTCTGGGAAGGCGTGGCATCGTACCGGCCCCAGTAATCGTCATCGTCATCCTCTTCAACCGGTTCAGCTTGGATGGACACTTGCGCAACGGGCTTGATTTCTGGCACGGAACCCTGTTGGGCCTTGAACGCCTTCTCGGCTTCATCGAGTGTGGGATAACCTCCGAAAGATTCCAGGGGCGATGGGTCGCTGGCTACACCGACCTCGCCCACACGCCATCCGTCACCGCCGCCGTCTTTGTCGTTGACGCAGTACACAAGACGAACAAACAGGTCGAACTCTCCCAATACCACGAGGGTCTGAAGTGTCTCCTGGTCAAGTCTCCTGTACTTGATGTGGACGTCATAATCCCAATCCATCTCCACTTCTCCCGATACCGGATGGGGATCCAGACTACCGCTTTGGGCGATCTCGGTGAGTCTGGACACCTTGGAAGTGTCATAGGTAAGAAGACGGATCCATGGGTCTGTGCTGGAACCGGAGAGAAGCTGTACTCGCTGTCTAAGAATGGGCGAAAGAAGGGGTAGTACTGTTGTCGCTGGCTCGGTCGAGGCGGAGGCTCCTGGTAGGGCGGAGAGGACAGGCCTCACGAGGCTCTCGATATCCGGAGAGGTGATACTGGTTGGAGCCATTGCTGCAATGGCCATGGTAGGTATTGATGTTGTCGTAGTGAGATCGAAGGTAAGGTTCTAGTATGTGTTTGATGCGGGGTCTGAAGCTTTGCTTGTGATACTTTGGACAAGTTAGACAACCCTTATGATGGCTCTCGGAGGGGTGTCCAGTTGACTTTATAGCACTGGTCTTGGCAGGCGAATAAAGTGAATCACATGCGATGGTTCGACTGCACCGGAGCCCAACACACGTCGATGATTATGTGTACAGTGATGCGTGGCTCGAAGGGTTGAGTCTTGCAGATATCCAGATCCCTATGCACTGCAAGCACTGCGGATGGCAAAGGGGTTTGGTGGATGTATGAGGCTTGGGCGGAGGTATTGTTGCTGCAGATGACGTGCAGCGCTTCTGCTTGGTGGGCAAGCAAGTGGAAGTGGTGAAGAGGCAAAGTAGTATGGAAGTTAGAAATAACGGTAAAAAGAATAGCGGAAAGAAGACATGAGGAAAAAGAGAGAACGGAAGATATGGGACGGCGAAATATAACAGACTCCGTGGATGAACAGATGTCCCACCGGCTCACGGGGTTCCGCTACGCTTCGATGCCCTGTTGCCAGTTGCTGCGGGATGATGGAGATGACGGGGAACGGGAGTCCATCTCGTGAACTGCAAGAGTTGGAGGGGCCCTGTGGAGGTGGACATCTCACACATCTCCAACGCTGGGGTGCATCCCGTCGGCAGGTACGTACCTGGAGAACTGGGGGCCAGGTATGGGCAGCTTTAGCCAATTCAAGGAAATAGTGGGGTCGTCTCCTCGTTGGGGTCGTGGGATCGTTGCTGGGCGATTTGCTAGCGATTGCTGAGTAGCAACCTTCGGGCGGATGGAACCAATTAGCGCCAACCCTGGACATGGCAATGCTACGGTGAACCTTTTGGCTGTCAAGAGCCTCGATTCCGGACTTGTCTTTTTGATTAGCATGTGGATGGAAGAGACGGCGGTAGTATCGGGAGACCGGATCATGGTAACGGGCCGTGTTGTTTTTTTTGTTTTTTTTTTCTCTCTCTCTTCACCCCTTTTCCGTCTTACAACCGCTCGGCCGACGCCGATATCATCAACTCCTGCTTGCCCCATAGGGATAATGCTCTCACAGGTAAGCCAAAGGGTCACATCAACTCATGTCGAGGAATCATGTATGCTTTGGTATCATTCCTTGTGTAGGACAGGAATATTTCATATCGACTCATTTCGATCCATAACTGAACCCACAGCTTGTCAGCTCTCCTCTCACCCAATGGAACACAGCTTTCATCACAGACGATACGGGACACGACAGGACGTTGGCCAGTGTGCAACTACAAATATCAGGGCGCAAGACAGTATCTCTGCAAAATGATGGCAAGGTGCTTCCTGAACAACCTCAGATGTTCAAATCAAGTGACAAAGTGGAAGCCAAGGCTGAGCTGAGCGCGTGGCACCCCTGTTGATCACCGAGTTGCGAGTCGTGAACAATGTCGTCACTACTGAGAACAGCTCTTCCCCTTTCCATTCTCATGTCTCATGGTGTCTCACACTGCGGCAGCTAGTCAACGCCTCTTCATGGCGAGAAGAACAAGACTTCGCCTTGCGAGTCACCGTCATCACCATCAGTCTGCAAAAGCAGCGAGATCACAAGACCCTGGGCACATGGGCAAGTGCTTGATGCAACGCCTAGCACGTACATGGAGGCAGTACATAGAACCATTGCGCTGCAGCATCAAACGCCCCATTCCACTACAACGTCTGTCTCCGTTTCTAAGCCCAATTGCATTGCATATCATTGATCACGGTCCAGCACATGAACCTTGTGCGTTATCAATTCGCCGTCTTACAAGCCGGTGGTAGACGTCACGGTATTGATCGTAAAAACGCGAAAAGATTCAAGCCTTGGCGCGCCTGCCTGTCCTTCCAATGAGATCACAGTTTCCATCAATCGCCGTCTTTCGCAGTTATTTCGCTTATCATGAATTCTCAACTGTACACCGAAAGAACCACAAAGACTTTACGGCCGTCGTCCAAGAAACACGAAGCACCATCTCTAAAGATACCACTGCAAGGCGCACAACAAGGCCGTCAGGTACATCCGAACATCGAAGCCCGAACACGCTGAACGCTACCTGCAGTCCGCAAGGTAGCAGTAGCCCTACGTCAGCTCTAGCTTGGCCGCTCTCCCGCACTTCGACACCGACCGGTCGTCGATCACGCATCGCTCAGCCCACGTTTACGGGCGTCCACTTCCAGTCTCTCTACATCTCCAACGTCTCTCCGCCGTATCGCGTGCTGGATGAATGTCTGGCAAGGCCGAACGCCTCAAGGATGAGGGTTCCCGCCTCCAGGTGACGGCCGCCGGCGCAACGGCCGGCTTGATCTCTCGGTACGTCCACGACCACCGACCCCCTTCCCTTGAATGTCCTCCAGAATAGTTTGCAAACAAACCCAACCCCCCTTACTAACCTCCCCTCTCCTTCTCCCAACAGCTTCGTCATCGCCCCCCTCGACGTCGTCAAGATCCGCCTCCAGCTGCAACACCACTCCCTCTCCGACCCGCTCATCCACCAGCGCGGGGCCGAAATCATCGGCGGTGGGCCCATTTACAAGGGCACGCTCCCAACAATCCGACATATCCTGCGCACCGAAGGTCTCACGGGGCTCTGGAAGGGCAACATCCCCGCCGAGCTTCTCTACGTCTCTTACGCCGCCGTTCAATTCACCACCTACCGCTCCATCACGCAATTCCTCCAAACCTACTTCCCCAAGAACACAGACAAACAGCTCCCGCAATCGGTCGAATCTTTTGTGGCAGGCGCCTCCGCCGGCGGCGTCGCCACAGCCGCTACCTACCCCCTCGATTTACTACGCACCCGGTTCGCCGCGCAAGGGGTAGAGCGCGTCTACCCTTCTCTTCTACAAGCGATAAAAAGCATCTACATCTCCGAAGGCTTCACCGGATACTTCCGCGGCCTTGGGCCCGGGTTGGCGCAAATCATTCCGTACATGGGCACGTTCTTCTGCGTGTACGAAACCCTACGCCCCGCGCTCTCCAACCTCGAGCTGCCCTACAGCTCGGGGAGCGCGGTGGCAGGCATGTTGGCGAGCGTGATGGCCAAGACGGGCACGTTTCCGCTGGATTTGGTCAGGAAGAGGATACAAGTGCAGGGACCGACGAGGGGGTTGTATGTGCATAAGAATATCCCTGTTTATGACGGGGGGATGGTGAAGACTGTGGGGACGATTGTGAGGAGGGAGGGGGTTAGGGGACTGTATAGGGGACTGACGGTTAGCTTGTTTAAGGCGGCGCCGGCGAGCGCGGTTACGATGTGGACTTATGAGAGGGCGTTGAGGTTTTATGTTGGGCTTGGAGCGGTGGGGCCGGGGGAGGAGGAAGGGGGTTGAGATCTTGCTTGATTCATCGAACGGTCTTTTTTTGCTAGAGTTAATAGCTGGCAGACAGCGGAGGCGTTATAGGTACCTTGATAGATAGCGCGGTGAGTTAGTAAGCAAAGGCGCTGGATTGGCATTGTTTTTTTTCTTCTTTTCTTGATGGGGAATCTGGCATTTGGAGTTCTAACAGGTGGACTAAAGCTATCGCCATTTGGTAACGGAACTCATACATAATTATGCATACATAGCGGATCCGGTCAAAGCGAGGCGTTCGTCGATACATTTTGAAGAGCTCGAAAACAATTTCAAGACTCAGGCATATACTGCAATGAATCTGATGGAGTGTTAGGAATGAGAGGAATTGCTGACTCCTTGAAACCGGAACATGAACAAGAACGAAGTTACTTACACCAACTTCCGTTATATCAGAATAAGTCACATAAGATATAGAAGACGCATGATTGACCTGACATTCTCTTGTAGTCAATTCAGTACTTAGTACTGTCGCCTAACTCGTACTCCAAAGTAACGATATCCCAAACCATAACCGCGATAAAACCTGACGGATAACTTGCCACCACTTTAAACCCAGAACCAGTAGTGGTCACCAGCCTGTTTACCGTACCCTTCCCTGCCCTTTTTACGCCATTTTGTACCATCCAAAACGCCACCATGCTTGGAAAACCACAGCTGCTATGAAGCCTCTTCCCAAAACCAGACAAGAAAAATTGAAAGTGAAAAACAGAGAGGCCAAGTACACTGATGGAAGAAAAGAAGAAGACAAAAACCGTTCAGTAATACGGGGAGGGTGGGAAATAGTCGACGATGATAGTCGAGTCGATGTAGTGGTGCAGACCAGTAGTAAGAAAATCATAACCGAATCCCATCCAGCTTGGTCTATCCAGCGAAGAAAAGGAGAAAGAAGAAAAAAGACCGAGCCGATCGTTATCCTCCTAGCTCATGGTTCAACCAACCAGTCTAGCAACCACTTATTGTTCTCAGTATTCGGCCAGATGGCGTTTCGGCAGGATCTTTACCCAAAGCTGTCAATCAGACATTCTCACGAGGAGAACACGGCCGTTTGTCGCTGAAGTCGACGCCTTTTTCTTCTTACAACGCGGGCGAATTCTCGTGCGCCAGCTCCATTGGTGCTTAGCGACACTGATCTCCCACGCCAGCTTCGATACAGGGCGGGCAGGGTTTATCGATGGTACATGTGACGCGGGAGTTTCGTTTGCATCGCTGGCATCTTGTGCCTGGGGGCAAAACTGGTGGTGGACGACACTGATCCCCCACTCCGGCCTCGATACAGGGCGGACACGGCTTGTCGACGCTGCATTTTAATCTGCCATTTGCCATTTTGCATCGAGTACATCGACCGCCGGAGGGCAATGGCAGGGGCAATTGCGATACTGAGCGACACCGATCCCCCACGCCAGCCTTGATACAGGGCGGACAGGGCTTCTCAGTGGTACATAACAAGCTGGTGTCTTCTTTGCATCGCTGGCATCTTGTGCCCCTGGGGACAACAGGTATTGCATGGCATTGATCTCCTAGTCCAGCCTCGACACAGGGCGGACAGGGCTTCTCGATGGTACATTGATAGGTGCCCCTTGATTCGCGGCATCGCAGACATCTTGTGCCTACGGGGAGTCGCTTCTCTGGTGCTGGGCGACGACACTGATCCCCCACTCCCGCCTTGATGCAGGGCGGGCAGGGCTTCTCGATGGTACATGTGAGGCGTGACTTTTTGCATCGCTGACATCTTGTGCCTCGGGGGAGTGGCTTTGGTACTGAGCGACATATCTCTCCAACTCCGGCCTGTATACAGGGCGGACAGGGTCTATCGACAGTACATATGATTTTCTTGCTTTTGCATCGCTCACACTTTGTGCCCTTGGGGATAACTGGTGGTGGACAAGCTGTTGCAGGACGCTGTTCGTCCTCTTGTTCGTCTTCTTCTTCGTCTTCTTCTTCGTCTTGTTGTTTGGTCTTCCGTTGGTCCCGTACCTGGGTTTTATGTCTGTTTTGTTGCTCGTGTTCTTCTTTCTCATCAGGCCCAACCGATGTACCAACTTGTTCATCTCCATGAACCACAACCTCAGCCACAGCATTATCATTGCCGAATTTTGGGGACGTCGTCCGAGCAGGAGAACTCCCAGTGTGGGAAGGCCCTGAGAGGCCTGGAGAGGCAACGCGGTTGGAAGGAGCTACTCACTCCTCGTCAGCCTCTTCGTCGTCCCAGGAATCTTTCTCCCGCTTGATAAGATCAGCCATTGCTTCTCGTGGAAAAATCGTGCTCCCTTCTTCATTCACCCTAGGAACCTTCATAAGCTTGGAGCCCCTAATCCTTCTCGCCGCTGGGCTCATATCTTCCGAAGGGGGGACATCATCCTCAAAAAGCGGCCCCATGTTTTCGATCCACCTCCGCCTACGCTCCATGAGCGTGCGTGTAAGGTCTCCAATGCCCGGTCTCGCCATGCCTGCCGCACCGCCTGGGCCGGGTGTCCCGGACCCGCCATTCGCATTGGCGCCATCCTTTGCGGCACCTGGCCGGGCCTTCTTCGGTTTCTTGCCCATCGTACGGGTCCGTTTGAGGTAGGCTGCTTGTACTTGGCTATCAAGGTCTTCAAGAATGGTCTGGTACTCTTGGAATGCCATGCGCTCTTTAACAAGCTCAGTGAGACGCGCTTTGCGAGCACCGTTAAGAAGAACCTGCTCGTGCAGACGGGATTGGAGAAGACGTAATCGGGCGGCAACTTCGTCATCGTAATGGCCATCGAAATCGGCAGCTGTGGGACCAGGATCACCGCCGGAGGGATGCGAGGCAGAGGAGCCGCTCGTAGAAGACGTGTTGTTATTGCCCGTATTCGATGACGAGGCATTGTTGGCTGTGGAAGAGGTCCCGTTGGCTTGGTCGGGCGGGAAAGGTAGGAAGCCAATGTGTCGTAGCTCTTGCTTAAGACGTTCATCAACTTGGGAGTAATCGAGTTTAGGATGCGAAGCTTTCTTCCATGATTCGCTGTTGGACTCGGGCATGAATGTTGCAGGCGGGAGTTGGTTTGAGGCGGACTGTCCAGTTGTGCCATCAACGTTTCCATTGGTGCCATTAATCCCATTTACCGTAGGCGATGCTGTCTGTGGTTGAGTGTCCCCAAAATCAAAACGATCGACACCGTTCATGGCAACATCCCCGTCAGCAGTGACGCCGTTTTGTCTCTCCTCCGCAGGCGGTGCACGATGCTCGGGCCGCATCGTCTGCAATAGCCGTGCTAGAATGGGCCCAACCGAGAGCTTGTCTGTCTCGGCAATTTCGTCGTTCATGTTCTCTATGTTGCCGCGAGGCTGGTTGGGGGGCAGTTTGTCCTTGACATCTGCCGAATCAATGGCCATAGCGCCGTCCTCTTCGGCCCATATTTCTGTGTAGTGTTTCTTCCCGCGCTTCGGCATAACAAAGGGCGTGACTCGGTCGCCACGCTCTCTAAGAAATGCGAGGTCTTCTTCGGTAAACGGTCGAAAAAATGGTTCGACATAAGTGCTGAAAGTAGAAAAGTTGATTTGGTTACTAGGTTTCGCATTGCTGAAGTCCTTATCGGGGGGATCGCCGGCTATTATGTCGGCCAGGTCGCTCTTTGGATAGACTGCAACCGAAAAGATCTCCTTGATTTCGTCTTCCGTCATTCCCGGCTTCACCGGGAGGATTTCGTAGACGGTCGGATCGGGGAAGGTAGATGGGTCATCGCCAAAAGTGTTGGCCTGTGGTCGTGCAGGCGGCGGAGGCTGGCCGTCGTCATCGGAGTCGTCGTCGTCATCATTTTCCTCGGTCTTGGTCTTGTCGTCGGCCTCCATGGCAGAGGGCGTCCTGGGGGCGACGGGCGAGAGGGAAGAGCTGGCGGAGTCATCGCGGGAGAGCTTCCTTGCTTTGTTACCGGACTCGCGGACTGGGGAAGAATATTCTGCGGAGAAGAGAGGAGATTCAGAACCATGCTTTGTATTATCAATGCAGGCAGAAGATTTCAGTTGGGGGTGATGCAAGGTGTGGTAAGGTGGTAACGGACCTATGTTGTTTCCCTGGGGCGGGGCCAGGTTCTCGGTGGCCTTCCGCTTCTTCTTGTTAGCTTTGCGCTCGGCACGCTCCTCCTCGTCGGCTTCCTTCTGGCGGCGTTCCTCCTCGCGGCCGCGCTCGGCGGCCAGCTCGCTCTCGCGGAGGCGGCGGGACTGGGCGAGCAGACGCATGCCTTTGTCACAGTTGGTCCCCCGCTTGTCAATGACCTCGCTAAGACGTGACAGGCGGGACAGGAGGCCATCGAGGCTCTTGGAGTCGGGCGATGCGGTGTTGTTAGCGACGTGGTCGACAATGTCGTCGTACGTGATGTTGCGGAAGAGGTCGAAGCGCACGTCCAAGGTGGCCGTCTCGTGCTGCTCAATGGGGGGCAGGCTGGCAACCTGGGGGGAGCCGGCGCTGGGCGTGGTGTTGCGACTGCGCGGGTGCTGGTGCTGGCGCATGACACCCGCTCCACCCTTCTTCCCCGTGCCCTTCTGGCTGCCCTTTTGGCCCGAGGGCGGCGGCATTGTTGCTGCGTAATCGGCAACCCCGCGCTCCTGGCTTTTTGCTGGCCGCTGGCTGCTGCGCACCTTACTACGGGTGATCCTGGCGCGGCTTCCGGCCCGTGTGCTGTCGGTGGTTCCAGGTATCTGTTGGGACTTTAGGGGGTTCCGTGGAAGAGGATCCGGACTCGGGGGTCTGGGGGGCTGGCTGCTCTGGGTCCTCCGTAACGGCGATGTCGATGGCGTGTCTGTCTCTCTAAGGGGTATCAGGCCCCGGGAAGGCTGCCGCGTCCACGGCGTGCTCGAGGGATGCTCGTCGCGGTCTGCCTCGCTCGCTGAAAGGCGGTCGATGCTGGTCGATACACAATCCAATGACGGCACAATAACAGATGGCACATCCCTGTCGACCCCGACTGTCGCTCGCGAGTGATGAAGAATGCCTGAGTGGTGTCCAGCGGCGGCCGTGAATGGCTGTTTGACCTGTGTGGGAATCAGGGAATGGGGATGGATGGGGCTGGGCCAGAGCGCTGGGCGGGCCTTTTTAACTTCCACTTGCTCCTCTGTAGCGCTCTGCGTTGTAAGTGTACGTAAACCGCCGCCTTGGGGTTGCCCTTGCCCTGGGCCTTGCAGTGCTATTCCCGTGTGAGTTTGTGTGACTGATGCCCGTGTTGCGCCTGTGATTCCCCGCGTCGAACGTCTCAATACCACAGGCCAGTGCCACACTGCCACCGGCACTTTCCTAGGACAATTTGACTTTGAACACTGGCACACTGAGGCCGGGCAGCTCTGTACAATCTATCATTTCTGGGCCGTCAGCTGCCAGTAGCGATGTGCAGGTCTTGGCGGATAGGGAACAAATGGTCTGTGCTCCCACTGAATGGAAGCTTGGACCCCCAAAGCGCAGCTCACCTCTTCAAGTCCTCCACCGAGTTGGGCAGTCGTCTCCTTGGCGTGTGCAGTCCAGTAACAACTCTACCGATTGATGAATGCCCGTCACCTTCTGTTGTCCAACATATCATAACATCTTGCTTCCTTTTTTCGTCACTCATTTGGTAACATAGCAACACTAATACCAGCACCATGTTGTTCTTCAGGTAATATAATGTCCTTATCCAACCCAAGAGTAGCAGTCGGTTCGTTCATCATATCAAGCCATCATCCCTAGTGGGGTCAAAGTCTACGCTATGTTGGCCAGCTGTGATGCTGCTTTGAAGCCGAGCAAACGAGGTCCGCGATACATATCGGGAGTTGCTTCACATACCTACACCAAGCCCACCCGTACCTGATCACTATAACATCTCATCATGCCAACCGTTCACTAAGAGCTCATAAACATCTTTTTCCTCTCACAACACTAGCCCATCAGCACCATACATACCCTCTCACCTCACAGCTCTCACCCCCTTCCTACCCCCCCTCCCTCCTCTCTCTCAAACATCCCACCTCAATACTCAAACACACACACACACACACACACTAACACACACATCAAACGAAAAGCTTCTTCAAAACCCTCATCGACCACGAGGTCACGGTCGAGCTCAAGAACGACATCCAGATCCGGGGCGTACTCAAGAGCGTCGACCAGTTCCTCAACATCAAGCTCGACAACATCCAAGTCGTCGAAGAGCTCAAGTACCCGCACCTGAGCGCCGTCAAGAACGTGTTCATCCGCGGGTCCGTGGTCCGTTACGTCCACCTGCCTCAGGAGAGCGTGGACATTCAGTTGTTGGAGGATGCTACGAGAAGAGGTATGTTGAGTGCCCGCTGAGGACTTGAGACTGGATGGGTTGGGGTTTCATGCTAACGATCGGTTGCAGAGGCGGCAAACCAGGCTACTAAGGCTAAGCAAGGTTGAGTGTGAGAGAGGAGGAGGGGTTGATACCCTCTAGAGTCATCCACGGAACATATACCGAGCATTCAATCTCATCATTATCACCACTGGCACCACGTATCAACCGAATCAAACGACGAACTGAAAGAAAGAAGCCTCAGCTTGCGTGCATTTTGGGGCCAAAGCACAGAGAGAGGCCAATGACCGGCAAAGTGGCAGGAGGGCAAGTGTGGGGGATTCAAGAGTGTCACGTAGACGTAGTGACGGATACCAGATGAGGAATGAACGCGGTGAGGTTGAACGAACAAACGGGTGACGAAAGTGTTGTCCATGTATATCAACGCAAACACAACAGTGGAATAAAGTTCAAAACGAACAGAAATGCCATGATTACTGACGCTACTCCATCTACAAACAACCAACTCGTCGCCCCATCCCCTTTCCCAACTCTTACGCAAATCACCGTGCAAGCTACCAATAAACCCCTCCACCACTTCCATCTTTCCCATCCCAAAATTTCTGCCCTTTCACCTTCTCATCATCTTCGTGCAAAACCCTAACCAAACCCCCTCTCCTCCTCTCCCCCACCCACCGATCAATCCACCCCTTCATCCTCGCCCTACTCGCCTCGCTCCCCACATTCACCGTCGGCACCACCTTCTCCACCCTCAACGCCATCAAAAAGAGCGCCAGCTCCCTGAACGAGCTGTGCTCGCTATAGGGAACCCCAAAGCACATGGCCTCCTTCCCGCTTCCGCGCTGCGGGATGACGTTCCTCGCGAAGAAACGGGGGCGGAACCGGTTGCCGTGGAGGAGGTGCGTGGTCGGTAGCGAGGAGGGAGGGAGGGTGGCGGTGACGGGGACGGAGGCCGGGGGTCCTGTGTCGAGATCTGGTGGTAGTGGTATTTGGTTGGGATGGGGGGAGGAGGAGTTGTTGTTGGACCCGGACCCGGGCCGATAACTCCACCCGGAGGGACGAAACCCGACAATGCGGCTGAACCCGTTGGACCGGTGCAGCTCGAGATACTCGGCCAGCGTGTCGGCGCGGATCTCGCCGAGGGCTTGCATGTGCACTTGGGCCTCGCGGGGGTCCGAGGTCATGAGCGCGGAAAGCTCGGGGTCGCCGAGCTGTTTGGTGATGCGAATCTTGGAGGGGGAAGCGAAGATTTTGGAGCGGAGGGCTTGCGCGATGGCGACGCAGATGCGCTCTTTGCCGATGGAATAGGTGCCGCAGACTACGAGGAGGCGGTTTTTGCGGGAGGATGATGACGAAGAGGTGAGGGCCGTGAAGGCGTTGGGAGGGGGTTTGTTGGTGTCTTCTTGTTCCTCCTCGGGTGGTGTTGGGTTTGATGCGTTGATGCCATCCCCTTTTCTCTTGCTGTTGTAACCAAAGAACTGACTGACATCTTTCCCCTCCTTTGCATTACCGCCACCTTCCCTCACCCTCAACAACCGCTCCCATTCTGCCTCGTTGCCATCCTTCAAACCTTTATCCAGTTTAGCGCACACCTCCGCACACGCCTGGATCACATCTTCCTGGGGTGGGAACGAATACCGCGGATTCAGATATGTCGTATCAAGGTAACAAACGTCAATCTTCTGCTGTCTTGTCTTCCCCGTCACCTTATCGAGCGTCTCCGGCTTCAATAGTGGATGTTCCACGTGCGCTGGGCACGCCCTGAAATCACCACAATGCAGAATCCTCTGTGTCCTCCCCTCCTTGCCAACCTTCTTCTCGAACAGAAATAGCGAACTCCCCGGGCAATGATTCGCCTCGATCATGGTAACCATCACAGCACCGCCCGTCTCAGCAACGGGCACTGTCTCTCCAAACTCCAGCTCGACGACGTACTTGGCCGCCGTCCGCAACTGTGTCTTGACCAGCGACCCGGTCACTTTGCTGCAGTAGATGGGACCGTGTACCCAGCTGGCCGACAGGCCCATGTAGTGGTCGCTGTGGAAGTGGCTGAGGAAGTAGGCCTTGCAGCCTTGGACGGCGCCGTAGCGGAAGGCGTCGACGCAGATGGAGAAGTTGGGCATAATCTTGTAGAAGGGGCAGGTACGTTTGTAGGCGGGCATTCCCCTAGAGGCGGACTCGGCGGCCGCGGCAGTGGCCCAGGCGGCGGATTCGGCGTGGGAGGACATGAGTTTATTGAAGGCTGAGCTGCCATTACTTTTCGGTTTAGCATCGGGGCCACGGTTGGGATCATCGTCATCGCCTGGAAGGGAAAAGGGGTTTGCTTGTCCTGGGCGGGCAATGGCGGCGCGAGAAGCGAAGCGCTTTCTACCCTCTGTGAGATCGGCCATAGTATCATCCACGGAGTTGGCGGTCTCCTGACCTTCGTTCTTGATCTTGGGTGAATTTCCCTTTGCGGTTATTGTTGGAATTGTTGGAGGTGGGAGTGGCGTCGGGTTGCCATCAAGACAAGCGTTGACGTGAGCGGTGGCCTGGTCGCTTGTTACGCCGGTGAGACTTGCGTTGCATATCGGGCAGCTTTCTGTAATGGCATCCGGGTCCGCCGGGGGAAACGTTAGATCATCATCGTCCTCAACCTCATCGATAAATCCAGCATCATCCAACAGCATTTCGTCAAAATCATCATCGTCTCCGATAAACCCTCGTCGCTCTTTTGCTTCGAGCCGGGCTTGCTCCTGCACGTACCGCTTCTCTCTCAGTTCCTCGCCTTGAACGTCGTTGTCATGATTTTCCTTGTCTTCTTGTGGGTCTTCGTCGACTTGATCTGCGTCGTCCTTTGCTGGATCTTCTTCCTGCTTGGTTTGGGTGTCCGCTCTGGCGCCGGATGTCTCTTGTCGTAGTAGGGGAACTCTGGGCTTCTCCGTGACGTCCTTCAAAGGCTCGGGTTCCGTCTTGTCTGTTGACTCCTCCCGCTTCTCCCTTCCCTCCTCACCAGATAAACTCGCACGCTTGACAGGAGCTACGCTCTTCTCCTCCGCCTCGTCCTCATCCTCATCCTCCTCGTCCGAATCATCCAAAAACGGACCTCTCCTCGGCTTGCTAACCGACTTTGCGCTTTGCGTACCACTACTCTGTGGCACCGCCTGCTTTTCTTCCTTCTTCTCCTTACTCTGCGGCTTTGCCTCCTCTTTTTCAACCTCTTTCTTCCCACCAACCTCATCCGCCTTCACCCTCTTCCCCCTCACTCCCTCCTCATCATCACCATCCTCACTAACTCTCCTCTTCTTAATCGATCCCCCAACCTCATTGAACCGTTTCTCCTCCTCCTCCGCGGCATCCGCCCCTTTCACTCCCTTCGCATCACCGTCTCCAACCTCTCCCTCACCCTCGACCCCAAGCTCTTCCCCCCCCTCCAAATCATCAACCGTAACCCCGCCCTCCCCAATAAACAGCGTCTCATCCGCCGCCTTCTTGAAGTAATTCAGAATACTCGCATTCGGCTTCGGTTTCGGCTTTGAAGAGATGGGCGTCTTGGTGATGTACCCTCTGTTTCGGGCGGATTTGACGGGAGTTTTGGAGGAGGAGCTGGTCAGTTTCCCTCCGGAGGATGATGATGATGATTTTGGCGGCATGGTTCCGACTTCCAGCTTCCTAGGTAGGAATTGATGCCGCGGTTTTTTTTGGTATGGATATGGTGGTGAGGTGAGGTGATTGGAGATTGCGCGCCGTTGCTGTGACTGAATAGAAAAGGGATGTTGGCGATTGAGATGCTGGGCCTAGAGCGAATAGTTGAGGAATGAGGAAAGGGGACAAGTTGACCGGGGTTGTGGTTGTTCAGGTGGCGAAGACTGAATGCATCTGCAAGCGGGAAGCAAACGAGCGCGGGAAAGAACGCGAGGGGCAAATCTGCGTTGAGGGAAGCGACAAACGCCAAAATGCGTCGCGAAGTCACGTGAACGTAAAGTGTTTCCGTAACAAAGGCGTCAAAATTAAGACGGTTAAATTGATGTGCGAATGTTGTTCATTACCCAAATATCGGCTTTTGTTTCATACTCTGTCGACTATGGAGTCCTTTGTCTACCGGTATTCCCCCGTCATCATAAGCCGCTGCATAGTATCTAAACTATGTACGCTACACGAGCCACGCCCATGTTCATTCAGTCTCGTCAACGCAGACAAGCTTTCCTCTCTCGAGACAACCAATAAAGTCCTACCATGAGTGACATTTTCGGTTCATGAACGCCCCTGAAAGAAACCAACCGTATACCTAGAAACACAAGTAGCAAAAAAACGCTCTTCAACTGAAAAATAAAACTGCTTTTATTCTCCGCTTCCCATCGTTTCCGGGGAGAGCATATCGCACTTGCTCAGATCCCCAAATCCCCATAATCCTCCCACAAAGTTTGCATCATAGAGGCTTTCTATTCCTCATCAGCAAAGGCCTCCCATTTCATACCCCCAAAGGTATTTTATTCCTCAGCCTCCTCACCATCCTCCTCGACCTGGTCCAACTCCTCAACCTCCTCGTCGAGGCTGCCGGCGGGGACCTCGTACAGGCGGAGGATGTTCTTGTTGGGGTCCTTGACGAGGACGAACTTGGCGTCCTCAGACTCGGACTTGAGGCACATGTCGGCAATGGTGCGGACAATACCCCAGCCGTTGGAGAGCTGGAGGTTCATCTGGTTGGCGAAGTCCTTGGGCTTCCAGCCAACAACGCCGAGAATGACGTGCTTGTCGTTGACCTTGGGGTTAACGCGGGAGACGAAACTGTAGGAGAAAAAAGTGGTTAGCAATCAGTTTTGTCAACATAACAGCAATGGTGCAAAACTTACCCAAGCTTCATAACGTCGGCCTTGGCGAGAATGGACTGGACAGTCCACCTGGCGAGCTTGCAGCTGTTGTTCTTCATCTCAGTAGCGACAACGGCACCACGCTGAGAAGCGAGCTTGGTCCTCCAGTCGAGGGCACCGCCGGCTCCCTGGGCCTTGCTGTCCCACTCATTGAGGGCGTGCACGGTGACGAGCTGGTTCTTGCCGTCGGTGGCGTTCTTCTGAACAGCGTCGATCTCAGTACGGACAACCAAGAAGACGGACTCCTCCTCGCTGGTGGAGAGGTCAAAGCGGCGGTACTTGTAGGCCTTGGAGGCAGGGGGAACGTTCTCCTCGGAGGCGTTGTAGAAGGGGTTCTCGTGGGCCATGTTGACCTTCTCGGACTCGTTCTCGACGACGACCTGGTTGGCGAAGTTGTGGTTGATGAAGGTGGCCTCCTCGGCAAGGGCGTGGGGCTGGTTGATGCCATCCTTGGAACCCTCGGAAGCGTCGAGCGGAGCGTCGGCGGCGTTCTCGTTGACGGTGACAAGGTCGAGAGCGGCGTTGTCGCGCTTGTCGAAGAAGACCTTGTTGCCCTGGCGGGAAATAACGATATCCCAAGGGGAGACGGAGCGGGGAGCGCACATGAGCATGGAGAGGATGCTGTCGGTGGCGAAGATGGTGGCCTCGTCCTTCTCGGCGAGCTCCTGAATGACGGGGTCGGAAGAGGTGGTGACGTTGTAGGCAGCACGGTCGACGGCGGTGAGCCTGCGCTCGGCGTTCTTGACCACGGGCTTGTCGTAGGAGCGGTCGTAGGCGTAGAGGAAACCGTAGTCATCGACATCCTCACCCTCGTCGGTCTCGAGGTTGAGCTTGCTGAGACGGTTGTAGTCAATCTCCTCAATCAGCTTCCAGTCACCCTTGATGTTGATCGAAGCATCACGGTTGCGCTGGGGCTTGTCATAATCCTTCCAGCCGAAGCGACGACCGCGAGCACCAGTGTTACCGCGGCCACCGCGGCCACCGTCGTAGCCACCACCGTACTGCTGACCACCGCGACCTGTCCTCTGGAAGGTCTGACGGCCACCACCCCTGCCAGCCTGGGCGCCAGCACCGCCGCGTTGGCCACGGCCTCTAGTAAAGACAGCACCACGACCGAAGCGGGTCTTGCCAGTATCCCTGACGTTGGAGACAACGGAGAAGGAAGACTCGTCCTCGGCGACGGGGGGAGCGAAGATGGAGGTGGAACCGGCACCGTAGATCTGCTGGTCTAGAGTCGAAAGTTAGCAAACATCATCACTCCCATCCAAACCTCGAAAGGGTCATGGAAAGGACAGAGGCCGGGTAGGATAACGTACCACGGAAGTTCCTGTTGTACTGCTGGCGACCACCGCGACCGTCACGGCCGTCCTTGGAGTCGGCAGTCCAGTCGGCCATGCGACCGAGCTTATCGCCCTTGGAGTAGGGGGCGTAGGGGACGCCATTCAGAGTGGTCTCGGTGGTGACGGCGGGGCCCCAAGTGGCACCCAGGTCGGGGAGGGAGTCGATGAGGTCGACGAGGCCCGAAAGGCCAGGAGTAGGGTTCGTCATGGTTGCTGTCGTGTGTGGGTGACGAAACGATATCGGAATAATATCGATAGTCGGGACCTGGCGTAAGTTGGAAAGATAAAATAAAAAGAGGACCCAGGACTCGGAGGGGTTGCTTCGAATTCGCCGGGGCTGTGTCGCTGTGGAATTCTGCTGTCCGGCCGTGCAGCAAATTGCCCCAAAACTCAGAAATTCGCAGGGTGGGGTTATTGTGTGCTGTGGGGCTCCCCGTAGCTCCTTACCGTGGCGGACATGGGTCTCACCGAGATGGGAGTGGCCAATCAAACCTGTCTATTGAAGGTGAGCAGCTYCACCGTCTTTACCCTAGAACGTGCAGCTCATGTTGTCACCATTTCCGGTGCATCTTTCTTTGACATCTTCTGTTGAACCTTGCACGCCGTTGCTACTATTATTCTCCCATGTTCTTTTCCAAAATCGAATTTTGTGATGTCCTAAATTGGATTATCTGACAGGACTTGTTGTGAATCGATCTTCCAGATCGTATAAGGTCCACGAAAAGATGCCTACATAGGCTCTCCTCAGTCTTCTGCAGGTGACCAGCTATCATATGCGCCCAGCTGTCCAACATCTGAACGCCATCTTTTCTCCCTTAATACCCATCAGCAGGTTGACTCAGTCAATCTGTTTCTCAAAAGTCCTCGAAAACTCCTCCATCCGGCTTTGTCGAAAACAGATTCTCCAGCGCATCCCTAACCTCAAACTCTTCCATCACGGCTCCAAACCTATAACCACGCCAACACAGAATTAATTAGCAAATCCAGACCTCAAATCTGACACGGACAAATGAAGGCACTTTCGACCTCAGAGGGGAGGTAAAACTTACCCATAACACCGAACCTTTCTCCCCAGCTCCTCCGTCAAGCGCGCAAAGTCCTCCAACTGCAACTCCGCAAGCCGCGGATGAGCGAGGACCATTCCCCACGCCATGACAGGCGTGATCTCCCCGTCGAGATCCAGTCGCTTGCTGAGGTCGAGCAGTGTAGCCAAGTCAGCTTTGCTGAGTTCCCACGTGCGCTGACCACCACCGCTAATGCTAGTAGGCATCGGGGGATGCCCGTGAGGGTGAGCGTGGACGTGCTGCTGCCCGCTGAGCGTATTGGTATCACCGCCGCCACCGCTATTTCCACCAATGGCTAAATTCGGGATGGTGTTGGTGTACCCGAAAGGGCTCTCTGGTGATAGTTCGGAGAAGGGCTCGGGAGGACAGGAAGCCATGAGGGCGTGGCCGCAGGGCTCTCGCTGCGCTCTGTCTTCGGTGCCGGCTCCTCGTTCTAGTAGCCATGTCATGTGTTCCATGCATGGGCGCTCGAGACTAAAAATAAGGTAGAACCAAGGTGCACTTGTTAGTTGCTTTTTTCCCTTCCCTTTTCTCTCGTGTATGGGAATGTTTTCGAAAGCCCCAACATGGAAGACGCACAACACGAATGTCTGTTTCTCCCTTGTTTTTACCGACGGGAATTCAAAGGAGGTGGGAACTCGTACGTTAACACAAAATCAATACCGGCTTGATCATAATCCAAATCTGGATTCCTCTTTGGTGCCAGAACACCTGCGCCATCTCCCAAAATGGTGTTGAAGTCTCTCGGTCCCCCGGGGGGCGGGCGGTAAACCGGCGAAGTCGTCGTCGTTGATGGTGGTGGTGATGGGAAGGAAGGAGCACTTGTTTGGCTGGATGCTGGACCCGGTAGGTAGCTACCACTTCCCAACATGCTGGAGCTGGAAGTGTATCCAAGGCTCGGACCACTTGGACTGCTAACCATTTGGTCAAAGAAGTTTGTGTCGGCGGCAATTGGGTCACCGGCTGCGTCGTTCTGGGCTAGCTTGGCTTTGAGCCGCCGGTTCTCTTCGGCAAGACGCTCCTTATCTTGTGCGATGGTGCTGAAGATTTCTTTGAGACGCAGGACCTCATCTTCGAGAGCTTTGATGTAAAGCTCTTTTCGTTCGCGATGTGTTCTTCATGACAGGTCAGCACGTCTCTGGGCATTGATGGACATTTGGAGAAGCATACCGCTGTGCCTGTCTGTTCAGCTCTTGACGTCGTGTGAGTGCTGGCTTGCTGTCCGGCTTGGGGCCTCGCCTTTTCGGTGGTTGACCATCTATACACCCGAAACAATCAGTCCGGTCTGTATCCACCAACAGCGACCATACTGAGAACTGCTACCCACCTCTCGTTTTCTTGTCTGAGAGACTCTTAAGAATTGTAAGATTCAGAGTGGATAACGGGTTGCTGTCCGGACCAGAGTGAGGATCCTCGGCATAAGTTGCGAGTGGTTGGAGAGGCAGTGAGGAAGTCATGGTGGCAGGGTGGAGATATGGCGACAGGTCCGAACGGGATAGTGTGTGATGTTGGATGAACCGATGCGGTTGGCGGGGTACGCGGCTATTGTCGAACCAAAATCAGCAGATATTCTCGACAAACACTCCAGATTTCCATGCAGATCCGGACGGTTGTTTTCTGGGAGATAAGATTGAGTCGCTCAAGATAACGACCGCCCTTGCATTGTGTGAGACAATCGTTTAAGTCTGGGGAAAGCGGATCCTTTGTATGTGCGCTATTCTGAAACTCGGAGCGCGGTACACTAAGCGGCAAAGGCGGCACGGAGGTGTTTGTATAGCGCATGGTATCGAGAGGAATCATACGCAAAATCTCACCTGAGAAGCAGCTCGCCTTGACGGACCTCGAATAAGCGCGAGGTTGACAAATCCAGTAAGTCGGGACACGAGCGAGGCAGATAAGGTTGCAGTTGTGACGGCTCGTTCAGGACGTCTTTCCCAGACCTCCTTCTGTTTGGCTACCTTGTTATCCTCGGGGATTTGGATATACGGAGAACAAGTCGCCTCGAAGATGCTAAATAGGGTCTCGACTCAAGGCGTCGTGGATTGGATCGCGGTTCCGTGGGGGAGGTTGAGGATGTAAGTGGTCCCAGAACTGATGGCGGGTAACTCGACGTGGGCAAGGGTCGAAGCGGCGTCCCGGTGACACTTGTTTTAGTGGCCGTTGAGCGAAGAAAGGTCCGATTCACACAGACGAGAGAAGATGAGGAGGATGAAGTTCTCTGCAGAGAGTTCAGGTGAGGAAAGTTCCATTGTCGCCGTTCGCGCTTTGAATGGAGACATGGGGGCCGAGTATCTTACCATTATTGACTTGACATTTCGAGTTAGGCTGCGGTGTCACACATATCAGCAAGCGCGTAAGGCCGACAGCCTATGCCACGACACTATTCCACATTTGGGGTCCAGAGCAACCGAAAGGTAACCAAACACCAAGCAACGGGGTTTCCCGATAGCGATAATAAGATTAAAAGAGATGATGGTGAACCGAGACGCAGGTCAACAGTGTGTAATCTGTGTGGTGGATAGGACGTGTGTAGATCTTGCCAACAATCCGGGTTGGCCGACGAACTTTTTGAAATGTCCAAAAGGTTGGGCCGGCAAGTGACTGCAAACATGAAGCTTTTGCTTGGCCGTAGTCGCTGAAGCTGTATGTTTTTGACACGACAGCCAGCTGCCCACTGTAGCTGAATGAGACTTCAGCCCACCTGGGTCGTTCTCTGGTAACGTGAAGTTGTGAAGTGATTAGTGAACGCTACCGGCTAACTTCTCCGGTTTGCCCTGATCGTCAAACATGTCGATTTGACATGGCGTGCTTGGCAAGCCTCCACTGTGTCGATGCCCCTGAATGGCCCATCATCACCAACAAACACTGGCTAGGTGGCCTGGACCGTTGGCGTTGGTAGCTGTTGGACAGGACCCCTGCCCCTGTGCCTCCGGACTCTTAAAGATCAACAAGCCCGCTTGGGTTGTGCTTTTCTGCTCTTGACAAGTTTGCTTGAATCTGGCAATCACCTCCAGGATGGGCCTGTTCTCATCTTCGACACTGCCATGAGAAACAAGCGCAATGTACGAATTTCCAGGGCGCAGATGCCGACTTTGAAGTGGTATTCGCGGCTTTGGAGCGACGGGAGTTGAGGCGAGCAGCGAAGCCGGCTGGGACCGGCGCAAGTGCAACGACGGGACGGGACGAACCACAGCACATTCGGCGCATTTCAAGTGGATGTCGGGAGACCTTCAATCGATTTCAATTTGGAGCTGTTTGCCTCGTTCTCTGCGTACTCGCAATGGAATGTCAGTCATATGTCGAAAAGGAGTGTGGCTCAGCTCCTACCTTCGTGTGTCTTCGGGTGCACAAAAGTTGATCAAGTTCTGGATAGTTGGGATAGCTGCCGAGTGACCAGGGACCAGTGGAATACGCAGCAGAGAAGATAAGAGTTGGAGTGTGACTGGAGCGCCAGGTTCGAGGAGAAGTTCGGAATTTTGTTGGGCGGCTACCTAGCGACTGCCATCTGTGTCTTCTTGGAGATAAAATTGCGGCACTGCACTTGTTTGGGAAGGAAGTTACGACCTTTCTCAGCTTTTCTTGGAAGACACAACTTCATCGCACCTTCCCTGGTCTGCTTCAACCAGTTTCGGTTTTCAACCTCATGCCCAACGCTTTGTCTCGCCGGAGTTTGCCCTGGACGACTCGGAGTCGACCGAGTCACTTTCGCTATAGCTCGAGGAGAGCATGGCTGATATCGAAAACTCGTCATTTCTGATCTCACAAGACCAGATACGAATCTCAACAAGAGTCAAGTTTCCTGACAAATGTTAAGTTCTTATCACCGACTCGTGGGCTGTCGAGGCAGCTTCTTCCTGTTCACGTCCATCGGATTGGGCTACAGACCTCGACCAGTCTAGAGGCATATACGCACCACTCAGTCACATAAGATTGGTAGCTGTCAAATGTTGCCAAAAAGCTGAATGATAGGTCAGTCTTTCTCTCGATCAGATAAAACTTGTTTGAAGCGTCAACAGACTGTCACGTTGTCATAATATTGGTCAAGTGCCCTCATTTGTCAACACTTTGTCAACATTCACAGTAGAGAAAGGGATCAGATTCCACCTAGTATTGCTAGTGTCGTGTAAGCTGGTATCACCGGAGGCAAGTCCTGTGTTTTACCTGTCAGGACTACATTCGTTGAGTGTCTGCAGGATGTCTTGCCGGGATGTTTATGGCAGCAATATGTTTATGACAGCTATCACCCAATCTGGATTTCTCTTCTTGTCACCATTCACCAGCCCCGCCAGCATGCTGTTTGGCCAGACCCATGCCTGCCATAATATACAAAGCAAACAAGGAGTGATCACTCCTTGGTCATGGTCATCACGTGCCCACTCACGCATGTCAGTGATCCTCCCCATTGAGCCCATAAAACTCTCCTTCGGGAAGGGCTTTCTTCATGAATGCGGGGAAGTAGGGAGAGTGTCAGTGTGAAACCCGTCTGCCCGTCTAGTACTGCGTATACTCGTCAGGGCTACAAAATCGCCGTCTGACTAGTGGGAAACCAACTATACTAGTCAGACGGTCGRTTTTGTAGACCTGACGAGTAGGGTAGATCGCATCCTTCGGGTCGATCTGCCACCAACGTGGGTCTTGATTCAAGTTTGTTACCATTTACCATTTACTAACCAGTTTTTGTAGATTGGGCAATATTGTCCGGACGGAAAAGGGGTCTTTTTACGGTCGCCCCATTAGGTAGGTTCTCTTCGAACCGTAGACATCCTGGCATGTTTTCGTCATCAAAGAGTTTGAATTGGCTAGTCGAAGGTGATGGGAGATGATCGTTGAGGGTTCTTCAATGGTTCCCAATGCTGATTCAAGCTTGTAGGAATCACGAAGACAAAGTCAGAGCGTGATATCGCTGCTCTTCAACAGTAAAGAGGCAATCTCTCCAGTGGTTGGATACCCTCACTGATTCTCACCGGTGTCTTGAGTGTTTTTGGAGTTTTGTAAACCATATCATCACAGCGG
Organism: Neurospora sp. CHS-2018a; assembly: GCA_009802275.1. Taxonomy (NCBI): domain Eukaryota; kingdom Fungi; phylum Ascomycota; class Sordariomycetes; order Sordariales; family Sordariaceae; genus Neurospora; species Neurospora sp. CHS-2018a. The sequence goes on along the minus strand of RAKG01000001.1, from coordinate 917,634 downwards.
CCTACGGTAGTTCGTGATGTTTCGAGAGAAAAACAGAGGTGTCGTCTCAACTGGTAGACAGGCATTGCTGTGGCGTCCATTCATTCAGTGTGGCATGTTTGGTAGCACTCATTCAAGCCCCCTCCCTGCCTATGGCGTAGTGAGTGTAACGTCTGTGCAATTCTAGTGGTCCCATGCTGAGATGGAATATGTACGGTGTGCTTGACTTGTCTCTTTGTGCTGCCCCGAGCGACACAACCAGCGTTATGTAAGTGAGAAGGGATCGGGGAAGCATCCGAAGGATGGTAAGGTAGGTTTGCCAAAAGCGCAATAAATGTCGGGTGCTCGCTGATCAGGTCAAAGTGGCCATCGCTGCCAGCTGCAAGACGCATTGGTCATTGACAGGTGGTTGTAGTTGTGTAGAGGTACCTAGAAAACCTGGTCAGTTTAGATCCTTGTTATATAGTAAAGAAATCACTTGCCCGCACATCTTGGTTATATCCGGACCCCCTTTATTGCTGCGCAGGTTTGTCTCTGGTTCGCTCCTGGCCACCTCGTCTATCCACGGGATTCCTATATGCTTTGTAACCATGCAAAGCCAGGAGGTCTCTTGAGCACGATGCAAGAAAGGTGATCAAGGGTTTGATTTGAAGATTTCGGGTGCTTTGACCGTCTTGCTTTATGAAGTTCGGCGAGGCTGTTGTCTATAGTTTGCACTATGGATCAGTAGACTTCTCTCCCCATCAGGATTTCTTTGGCCCTTGATCCTAGTCGAAGCATGGCTTGCCCATACCCCAGCTGTTCGGTTCAGTTCGGAGAAAAGCCCCAGGCCAAAGCGTTCGAGATCTCTTCTTGGGTGGCTTTTTCGAAGAATGCCAGCAAGTGCCACACCATCACCAGACGTGGCCGACTGCAGCTAGGATGGTAGAAGAAAATGAGGGGTCAACGACCATCGTTAGGTAAATCGATACGTTGTGTCCATTAGTCTAGTCCCTTCGACCCAACTAGTTTCTATCCGAACGCCGTCATATACAGATACTGCCATTACATGTATGCGTGTGGAGTACAGCGACGCAGATCTAGAATGCTGAGACAATGTCTTGGGAGGAAACGCGGCCTGTCACTCCCACCCCACTAACTGGTGAGCTGTGGATTCATGAACTCACATCAGTTGCCTCCCGAGGAGTACTCAACGTAGCTGCTACGCTGTTATTGTAGGGTGCTAGGGATAGTCCAGTGAGGGTAGGCCTTTGATAGTCCGGAGAGAGATTGGTTGATTCCTTATCGAATACCGTGATCCAACGCCGCCCGAAGGCCGCTTGGTCACCGCTACCTTTTATCAGATCGCTTGTAAGCAGCTCGGAGACGATTCGTCAATTCCGTTGACGGCGGGAAGAAGCGAGGGGGCAGACGGTTGAGCAGTCCTACCTATCCAATGCTGGAGAGCGGGAGTATGAAGGGCCCTGGCTGGCCTGCCAAAGCTGCGCAAGAAAAGACGGATCGATGCCATGGAAGGCAGGGAGGTATCTCCGGCTTGGCTTATGGTCACCGTCTAGAGGAGAGCTCGGATATCGCTGGATGTAATCAAGCAAAGGTACCGCGTCGCTCAAGGTTATTGAGGATGGCGAAATCCTATTCGCAAAGACCGTGGCAGTCATACGCGATGTATGCAGACAGGCACGTACTTGGTATGCCGGAGGTCCCTCAAGTGTGCCATGGCTCGAGAGCCTATAGGTAGGGCATTCTCGTGCAACAGCGTCATGCAGGACGTGGTGGTTGGCATCACCTCAGCCAGCAGAAGCCACCATCCGCACACGACGATGCCGTGGAAGCTGGCGGATGGAAGAAGTCGAAGTGGAAGAAGCGAGAGTGAGACTCTGGCTGCAGTATCTCATCCTGGCTTGGCCGGCTGCCGAAGGGATCCCGTCTCGAGATAGACAGGCAGACCGAATGCAGATGTGATGGGACGTCAGGTGTTTGAACCTTGTCGTCTCTTTTTCTTTTTGATGGTATCCCGGGGATCTACGCTGAGATCATTGTTGGGAGACTGCGGGGGGACTGGGGGAAGTGGAAGAAACGAAGTGGAAATGCAAGACAACGTGATCCGTCTGAAAACTTACCATGTCGCAGGCGATGTTATAGTTGACATTGGTGGGATTTGGCGGGGTAGAACCTGGGAAGGGAAAGCGCCATCCTCTTTCTCACCGCCCACGGCAAGCACCGGTCAAATTCCATGTTGGAATCACCAGACATCACCTTCAACTAAAAAGTCCCAAACGCTGGAAGGTTTTGAGGGACTGATCGAGTTACTGTAGGTTGCTCGCTCGGTCTGTCACTTATCTACCTTAAGGAATGTCGGTTCAGCATAATTCCATAAAGCCGGTGGTTTTAGATAACCTGATCGTCAATGACGACTCGAACTGATCAGCTTCTTTGACCCGGCAAACAAAGTACAAACCCAACTTGATATGACCTGTTTGCTGCTGGTCTCTATTAGTAAAGAGTATAGCATATACAAGCTCAAACAAGGACTCTATCATCTCAACACCTTTCGATGATGGGCAGTTTCTGAGAACAAGTGGTTGGTAAAATGGTGTAGCGTGACCTGCACCACCCCAGGGGAAAAAAACAAAAAAACAATAACAGCCCCTGGTCCTCTCCGTAGATGTTATGTTGATGGTTCCGGAACCTCAACGTCGACCCCAGAATCGTAGGCTTTGGATGGTCAATGTTCAAGAGTCTCAGTTGTGGTCGTTGATAGGTCCCGTCCCGTCATTGTGTCCCGTCAAGCAGCCAAGAAGTAGATGCGGGTGTGATTGGTCAGCTTTGAGCTCATCCCCCGCTCTCGAAGCTAACCGTGACCCCAGCATTGGATGGCACCCTGTTCACGCCTGTTGCACCCTCACAAAACGCGCTGCTCGGCGGGTGTTGCGTAGGTGCGTAGGTGCTGGTGGTGCGTACATGTAGTCACCCAGTGAACATGGTGATGAAAAAAAACGGTGTGCTTCGAGAGATCCCGTTGGGCTGTTCTCTTGGGAGTCTTGGTGTTCCAATGCCAGGACAGAAAAAGAAACGAGAGCAGCACGCACCACCTTGTACCGAGCGAGGGGGGAGGCGCAGTGAAAGTTTTGTTCCCGTGTAAATCAACGAGTCGGTCGAAGCTTGGAAAGTTAGGAGTTGTCACCACCGCTTTCCACCGCTTCCACCCGTTCAATTTCTTGTAGTGTATTCATCCCATCTTCTTTTTCTTCTTGCTTGCTGTCAATGACATCTTCTTTTCCCTGTACCCATCTTCACTTGTCGGCGTGTTTGGAGAGCAAAAAGAGAAACTGCCGCTGTCACGGACGGGAAGCGAAACAAAGAGGAGCTTTCCATTCTGGAACCACGGGACGGCTCCACTCGACGGAGCGAGTCACGACGGCAGTGCCACTGGGCGGCCACTTCTCGCACTTCCAGTTCAGTGGACGGGTTGCACCACCGCAGGACTGTCCGCGGCAGCAGCAGTCCACCGGGAACAGTGGACTGCTCTCAGCACCAAGTCCACCAAGTCCACCAGAGTCCACCAGAGTCCACCAGAGTCCACCAGAGTCCACCAGAGTCCACCTCCGTCCTCTGGGCACATCCTTGCGACCTGACGGCTGACGACTCCGACTCCGACGACGACATCGACAACGTCTCATCATCCGGGCCATTTCCCCCTTGATTCTGTCTTTTCGCCCATCCAATTGCCCTCGGGATCTGTCCCAGTGCACGCAAACTCGATCGCGGATCACGGAGCACGGAATCGGCGGCTCCCAGCGCTACCCTCGCAATCTTCCAATCTTCCATTGATCGAAGCTTCGTCTCGCTTGCCCAAAATTGACCGCACTCACTTTCCACTTCCTCAGTCCAACCCCTGTTCGTTCAAGTGTTGTCGCTGCTGCCCTGTTGTCGACGACCACCACCACCACCACAATCTACGACGCCGCTCAACAACTTCAGAGACGCTCAGTCCATTCTTTGACGATTCTGCAGTCCATACTGCCTCTCCTCTGCCTTCACGTGCTGAGCGAGCCTACATACATAGTGCATCCGACGCAAGACGGTCTACGCCAGTCGGTCCACTGCCCCGCCTGGTCCCGATTCCCGTCCTGCTGCTGTAACCTGCACCGGCGCTGGCCCAACAACCACGGTTCAACGACACCTCACCTCCTACCCTACCCGACCACGAATACAACCACGACCACGACCACGACCACGAACCCCCAGCCTACCCAATCCGACGATATCTAGACTACCTGCGCACTAGACGACGGCGACACACTCAGGCCAGGAAAACACATTATGTCTCAGGCTCCTGCTGCGCTCTAGCTCTGGCACGTCTGCCAGACAGCCCCCGGCTCCACCCCGGACGTCCTTCGACAAGACAACGAGAAGCACGCACGCCAACCATACGAGTCTAGCCTCAGCTTCCACCTCCTCAGTGTTTCAAGCCCCTTTTCCACGGAACTTTGTCCTCCGCCGCGTCATCCGCCGAAATACTCGCGCCCTGCCTATCGCCGCCTCACCCTAACATCACATCAGATGGTCCTACAATAACCTGACCTCCCCGTCGTCCAACTCAGTCACCATGGAGGAACAATCCAAAGCCCTGAGCCTGCTGGCTCCGCCGGCCGTATCGTCGCTCAGGGCTGGCAAGATGGAGCGATCACTCAGCGAGAATATCCGCGAGGAGAGGGAGGACCTCCGAGAGGCCGCCGAACAGACCTTAAACGTCATCATGGACCTCAACCTGGACGGTACTATCCGATGGGTTAGTCCTTCGTGGGTTGATGTGGTCGGAACCCAACCCGAAGAAGTCACGGGAACTGCTATTGCAGATCTGATCGTCAGTGACAATAAATCCATCTTTGCCGATGTTATCGAAAGCATGCAAAGGGACGACTCGAAATCAAAGTTCATTCGCTTTGCTGTCAAGGTCGGCCCATTGTCCCGGCTACTTCCTTTCGAGCAAGCCGAGGAGCCGACAATCATCGACGTGGAGGCACAAGGCATCATGGTCTACGATGGCGCCTCTGGCAAAGACAGTCATGTAAGTGAACATCATCCATGTTTAACGAGGTGGATATGTGTTAGAGGGACAGGCAATGACCGTTCTTCTTATCCATTAATTCTAACTCCATCTTTCTTCGTAGACCATGTGGATGATACGGCCGTGGGTAGCACCGCGGGAGATCAAAATCGATCTACCAGCCTTCATCGTAGAATCCCTCGGCTCAGGAGCTGAGGTTCTCGCCAGCTATCTTACCCAACTTGCAGAGTCCGGACTAGATGACCCGAATGGCCATCCTCCACCAGCGCCGGTGCTCTGCCGTATTTGCGAACGCCAGATCCCGCCTTGGTGGTTCGAAAAGCACACCGATTTGTGTCTGCAGGAGCATCGAGCGGAAATGGATGTTCAGATGACCCAGGAAAGCCTAATCGATCACCGTCACGCCATCGTCAAAGTACTCGACGCCCTCGAGGCGCGTCATAGCCGCACTTTGATTGGAGACCCGGCTAATTTGCCGATTGCCGAGTACAAAGGCATGCCCATTGGTCCTCCAACATCGACGACATCGTCCCCGGGGACATCATCGCCAAGTTCGAACTCCGGCCGGTCGAGGGACAGATCATCCGGATTCGGACATTCGAGAGCCAGATCCTTTGCTATCCGTCGGCCGCAAGCCCGAATTGTTGAGCTGCTCCTTGATCTATGCGACACTGCGATCGAGATTAGCACCCCTGCCATCAAGGAGACTACACAAAACCCGGCAGAATTTCGTACGCAGTCGCCCCAGTCAGAGGGCCGTCTTTCCCAGGTGATGCAATGGGAAACACCTGGCACGAACACACTCGAGCAAGAACAAGGTCTTGCGTTGCTATGTACTGATACGGAGACCGTTGCTAAGGCCAAGGTTGAAGCTGTCTTCCGCCATCGCAGGATTCTTGAATATGCCGAGAGGATTCGAATCGAATTTGCCATCATGGTCCAGGACTGTATTGATGAGGCTATGCGCAGGGCTGCCAAGATCGCCGCTGGTCGACTCAGTGACTCTACTGAAGAGGAGGAAGAAGACGAGTTCGAGCAGACTGAGGACGAAGAAGCGACGCCTTCACAGGAGGAGGGGATATTCCCCGGGTCCTTCGATGCTCCTTCGACACTGGCAATGGCTTTGGAAAAGGCCCACATTTCGGGAGATCGCCCCAGCCGCCGATTATCAATGTCGATTAAGTCTACGCGATCCAGCAGCCCAAAGGAATGCCCTACGCCTCGATCCAATCGGGGTACACTTGGTAACCTGACCAGCGCAACCCAATCGAGACGAGAATCCATGCTTTTGGAAAGCGACGCGGGCGATAGTGATGGCGGAAGCGTCAGATCCTCGTCTGTTGCCTCGAGGATGCCAACCCGAACGGAATCGCCGCTGTCTGAGTTTAGTGACCTTCGCCGGCATGCAAGTTCGCGACAACATCATCGAAGGAGCCTCATTCTTCCAGGAACGATATCCCCTCGAAGACAAGAATCCCCGTCTCGAAATGGACCACCATCGTCACCCCTCCGACTTCACAAACCGCGCAATCTACCATTCCCTTCTGACAGCCTGGTCTCGCCCGAAGCATCACCGATGCTGCCGAGCAGTGAGTTTACTTCCCCAACCCCTCCCAGTATCCATCATCACCGGCGACAATCCTCAGCAGCCGTGTCTGCATCAACCGGAGACCTTGGTTTTAAACCCCCACCCTCGCCCCGTCTCAGCGCGGTCGTTGGCGCTCCGCAAGCCAAAGCAGTTCCCCCATCGATCAAGGACTTCGAGATCATCAAACCCATCAGCAAGGGTGCGTTCGGAAGCGTCTATCTATCCAAGAAAAAGTCGACCGGCGAATATTTTGCGATCAAGGTCTTGAAGAAGGCCGACATGGTAGCCAAGAACCAGGTCACCAATGTCAAGGCAGAACGCGCCATCATGATGTGGCAGGGCGAAAGCGACTTTGTCGCTAAGCTGTACTGGACGTTTTCGAGCAAGGACTACCTCTACCTGGTGATGGAATATTTGAATGGTGGCGACTGCGCATCATTGATCAAAGTACTGGGAGGTCTCCCCGAAGACTGGGTGAAGAAGTATCTCGGTGAGGTTATCCTCGGTGTCGAACACCTCCACAGTCGGGGCATCGTTCACCGTGACCTGAAGCCCGACAATCTGCTTATTGACCAAAAGGGACACTTGAAGTTGACTGACTTTGGCCTCTCGCGCATGGGTCTCATTGGTCGACAGAAGCGTGCTCTTAACAATGGCGCCGACGCAGCTCCGGACTTGCTCAAGCAAGGCCCTTTTGTTCGGTCCTCTTCGATCGCATCATCTCGTTCCACTTCTCTCGACGTTCATGCTCGCAACCCTTCCCCTCTCTCGACCCCACAAATGACGCCGAGCGACTATGGTGCCAGCCTAGGACAGCCATCCTATTTCAACCTCGGGGTGTTATCTCAAGAACCTCGGCGGTTATCCGCGCACCGCAGTGACAGTGGCGGTAGCGAAGCACTGTCGCATATGCTTCCAAATCTGTCCTTGAACGACACTCTCTCCGTCCCGCCTCAAGCCGTTCAGTCTCCTGGCGAGCGTAGCGAAGCCGACGAGGGCGCATCCCCCGACTTTGTCTCGCTCTCCCACGCAACCACGCAAAGCAGCATAGACGCCAACAGAGGCACTCCTCCACAACAGCCTCATATGCCCCCGCCAAATTGGGCGCTTTTCGACCCTGAGGATACCAATCGCCGCTTTGTCGGAACACCCGACTACCTAGCCCCAGAAACTATCAGGGGAGAGCCTCAAGACGAGACAAGTGATTGGTGGTCCGTTGGATGCATCATGTACGAGTTTTTGTATGGAATCCCCCCATTCCATGCGCCTGAGGCGGAACAAGTCTTTGAGAACATCCTGGCACGCAGATTGGAGTTCCCTGATGACAGTGATATGGAAATCTCCTTAGAGGCCAAAGATCTGATCAACAAGTTGTTGTGCTCGGATCCTCATCAGCGGCTTGGGGCGAACCGCGAAGACAAGTTTCAGTCAGGAGGCGAAGAAATCCGCAGTCACCCGTGGTTCGAGGGTGTCAATTGGGATACATTGTTGCAGGATGATGCTCAGTTTGTGCCCCAACCGGAGCATCCAGAAGACACTGAATACTTTGATTCACGTGGTGCCGTCCTCCAGTCATTCGCTGAGGAAATGGAAGACCAGTCTTCACCTCCTAGTTCAGCCCCAGCATCTGATTATCATGACCGACCGCATGATGCGTTGGCAAAGGTTAGGTCCCAGGTCAACTCCAACATCAACACCGTGAAGCGAGGTTTGATGCCACTTCATATTCCCCCTCATGTTCGTGATTTGAAGAGCAGACGCTTGAGCGAGCCAGTTGCTGCCGATGATTTCGGGAACTTTTCGTTCAAAAACCTGGCTGTTCTCGAAAAGGCGAACAAGGATGTCATACAAAGACTACGGGCAGAGGCTGCGGAGTCTCAGACCAAGCCCATTAGTCCTGGCGGCTTGAGCTCTATCAGCACTCCTGGCCAGATTGGAGCCTTGGAAGGCAGTCCAGTAATCGCCAATCCCGTGCAGAGGACGCTCTCTGCTGCAAAAGCATCTCAGCGTCCCCAGTCACCTTCTGGTGTTGGACATTCGAACTCTCCCAACAGAGCTTCACAACCTTCTTCACCCCTCCTTGTGTCGTTTGTGGCTGGCCAGGGCGCGGAAGGTCGACGCAAGGCGTCCAGTAACTCATCCAGCCTTTCACACCAATCGGGATCCTCGATCCAACCTGCGGTGGAAGGGCCACGTGTTCCGCCTACTTTCCAGAAGGCGGCTACAACGATTATTGCGTCTTCCCCGTCAAACGGGCGGCTCGTTTTGCCTCCCTTGCCTCTGTCACCACAAAAGACTGTTCCTGGACACACATTGATGTCAAGTCCTCGAAATAATAGCGGCCCATCTACAGGTCGTGCTCGCTCCCTTACTGTCGGCTCTCAAGAAGGCAGTGGCAGTCCGATATCTACCGACATTCTGGCTCATCATAAGCGCAGGAGTCAGGTCTTCGATATGTCGCCATCTTCATCCGACACTGAAGGGGATAAGGCGAATGCACTTCTTCGGGTACAGCGCCGGCGTCAAAGCTCCAGACGGATGTCGCAGGTTTTGGATGGTCCCATGTTCCGACCGCTAGATGTGTTGATCTGCGAAGACCACCCGGTCTCTCGCATGGTGATGGAGAAGCTCTTGGAAAAGCTCCGCTGTCGGACCATTTCGGCATCAACAGGCCAGGAAGCCTGCCGGTATGCTTTGAGCGACATCAAGTTCGATATCATCTTCATGGAGTTCAAACTACCAGTAATCAACGGCTCTGACGTTGCCCGAATGGTCCGCGAAACGAAGAACAAAAACCATCATACTCCTATCGTTGCTATCACGGCATATCTTAAGGAACTTCACGCTCCGCATTACTTCGATTCGCTTATAGAGAAGCCAATCAGTTCTTCGAAGTTGAGTGAGGTCCTGAGTACTTTCTGCCAGTGGAAGCCCGCTTCGCCCGGTCAGGCCCAGATGTTGTCGCTGGGCTTACCGCCCCCTATACCATCTGGCCTTCGGCAAGAGAGCCTGCGCCTGGAAGACAGCCCTGTTTCTGCATCCGGCTCTTCAAAATATACTGTCCACTCTGGCGGTAGCGTCAGAGAGGAGTCAACTTGCTCAACATTCGGTGACTCCGAATCTGTTGCAACAGACGACATTCCTGTAGTGGTTAGCCGCAAGGCCACTGGTGACTGGAGCGAAGGTGGGCTAGGTATCTCAGGTCCAGAGGAGGTCCTAGTTACCGGCAATGATGGATCCAAACCACTAGTACACGCACAATTATTAACGCAGCAGTCCGCACCAGCGCAGATGGAGCACTTGGCAGGCAAAACGAAAGGTCCAGTGCCACAGCGCTCACTCGAGAAGTTGAGAGCAAGACGAGAGTCCATCGAGAAGCGCAGGCTTGAGGGCTGCATCGACTCTGCCGATGACGAGGATGAGGAGCTTGGTGCTGGCCAGGCGAATTCCGGGCAGGAACCGCACCCTTCCAAGCACCATCGTCCCAAATCCACCTTACCATCGTCGAAGTTGGGAATAGAAATGATGCGGGCAAACAGCCATGACAGCATGACCGCCGCTGACTCTGAGAGCGCCAGCAGCGCTACACTCGGGCCACCGACAGCCCAGATTGTCACTCCCATCACCGATGTGCAAATGGAACTTCCTCCGCTTGTTGTTGACACCGCAGAGGCAACACTGGCTCTAAACACGGCTGTAGCAGACGAGGGAGCCGCTGCCGCCACTGTCACGACGCCGCCTGACCTTCAGCCGGAGACAGAGGGCAGGAAAATTTTCTACGTTGAGCAAACGCCTCGCCAATTATCACTGCCGGAGCTCGATGAGGAGGTCGCCGAAGCAGATGAAGAGCCTACCCCTCGTCCGCTTTCCCGGTCGGTGGATCAATAGATGGATGCTCTCGTGCTCAGAAGCGCAGTCAAGCGGGATCACTCCAAACATACGACTCCAGCTAGAGATAACACAACACATCGTTATCCACACTTTCCTTATCTTTATGGTATCCAAAGCGCGGCGTTATTGGGGGGGCGGTCTAACATTAGTCAAGAAGGCCTGTATCATCTACCATCCATTATCATTCGGAATTCTTTCACATGTTCATGTTAAGTGTTGTTGACTTGTATGTTGCGTGCAAATGAAGCGTTGTGTGATGGTGGTTTATGATGTCGTGTAACTGATGTGTGTATGTGTGTATGAACGAAAAGACCCCGAGGTTTGTTGAAGCGTCATTAGGCATATTTGAAGATGAAGGCGGGAGAATCGAGGGTTTTTGTGAGTTGGTTGGCTGGAATTGAGGGAGGTGTTACCCAAAAGGAGTGACGAGTTGGGGTGTGTGGGTGGACGTGTGGGTGGACGTGGATATCTCCGATGGACTAAAATGGACATACTTCCCCCAGAAGGGAAAGAGCCGAAGCAATTATCGATCAAAAATCACCGGCGCGCAGGCCGGGATTAAAAGGTTACGGGCTTGCCGATGAAAAGACACCCAACTTTGACGGACAGGAGGTATGAGCTACCGGGTTCAAGACTGACTGACTGACTTGAACAAAGTCATAATCTTCAACGAATAGCAAAAATATTCATGCCTGTACATAATTCTTCTTCAGGTACACAGTCACATTCCGAGACAGAATGCGAAGTGGGCTTCCAAAGGGTTTCAACATCGGTTCAAGAGTTATTTTACGAGTGATTCAAGAAAGATCGAATGGCATAACTGACGAGGAAGGAAGAAAACACAACACGGTACGCTCCGAAATATGGGGCGGTTTCTCCTTTTTCCTTTACGAACAGCAGCAGCGACCAGGTGACAACAGCAGGCAGGCAGATATCATGATGTGTTCACACCACCAGAGACCACTTACATGACATTACATATCCAGTACATACCTACATAGGATGCATAACATATGTGTATGGCAGGCCATCTATCTGCACCAAAAAGCCAGGTTTAACCGGTGCTTCTGAGGAAAAGGTGGATCTCTAATCACGGCGGGTAATGCTCGATGACGCCCATTTTGATGTTGACAACTGCCTGGGTACTCCAATCTCGAAGTTGTGATCTTCAACATGTCGTGATACTGGTAAGACCCGACGGCGACGACGAAAGGAAAAAATACACGCAGATGAAGTGAGATGAGATGAGATGCCGTGTGATACCGTACATGGATCTACTTGATCTTGTGCGATCACCGGCCGGGCGTTGATATTGATTTGATGCCCTTTCTGGTTCGCAACAGTCCCAGCAATGTGGTTGAACGACATGAACTATCTTCTCGGACTTGGTGGAAATTGACATGGATAGAGAAGGAGCGCCATATACGTTCGGGCTATCCGTCCCAACTAGCTAGTGAGGGTTGCAACATGAATCCGGTAGGGAGTAAGGAGAGGATTGAGGAAGTGAAAGGGTGAGAAGAAACGGACTCGAGAACTACTAGTCGCGCGGAAAGGTTTACTCGTGGGAACGGGTTTCGGACTTTCCCTGCTTTCCTTCCCGTATCTTCAACGACGTTAAACCAAAAGAAGATGGATGATATGATCTCTTCTCACCACCGCCATGATTGGTAGGTGTATGTAGTGAAGATAGGGTTAACTGCGTGGCCAACATGCAAGCAAGTAACCGAACCCGCGAGTCCAACAGCATAAGCGATCACCATCATCTTCCCTCATGATATCCCATTTCCTTAGACCTATAGCTGGACAGTTATAGGGAGATTGCATAGCGTAGCTTATCACCTGGATACTGAGGATAATAGTCGAGGTCGAGGTTGAGGTCAAGGTCGAGGACGAGGTTGATGTCTCACTCTCGCGAGATACGCCACGATCTGCCGCCAAGCGCCCATGCATCTCCAACAACACCACACACCAATCCCATCTTCACATCTCTATACATATCTCCCCGGTTCAAAGATCAAAGATCACCACCATCACCCGCATTGGAGATCTCAACCGAGACCGACCGAGACACAGCACGTGCCCCATGTCCATGTTAGGACCCTTGGCGCTTTTAGACAATAAGGTGGTGGTAATGTCGGAGTAAGGTTGTCTGTATGTGTGACACGTTGCGCTTCATAGCTGGACGAGCTGGATAGCTTGGATTACCTAGATCCGAAGCGGGGGAGATTTGGGGGGATGGGGGACATCATGATCCGTGACAAGGGTTCTCAGTTGGTTGAAGATTAACAACATTTTTGGGGTTACGGCGCGTAGCTAGAAGGTATGTATGAAGCTAGCAAGCCTCACAACCACAAATTCGCAAGAGGTTCATGATATTCATCAGAAAATTAAGTTTGGTACCGAGTGAGTGGTCAACTTTGACAACCTCGAGGTTGTGAGGGGAAACCGGGGAAGACGAAGATGGTCGGTCGTCCTCGCGCTCGTTCGTAACTTCGTTCTCACGGGGGAAACACCGGTTGGGTTCGGCTCGGGGGAATCGGTCGGTCAACCCCGTGGGTCATCATCGGCCATCGAACACCACCACCACCATCATCACGGAGAAGGCGGAGGATGTTTACGTACGTACTCGGTAGTGGTGGTCGGTGGGTGGATGGATCCATCCGGACCACGGAGAATTGGAGTCTGGCAGTTGAAAAGTGTGGGATGGCATGGGATGGGTGTGCCGAACCAGTGCATCGGATACCGGCTACAATGCAGCAGATTGCAGTGCGCTGTGCTCTGAATGACCTCTCTGTGTGACTTAGGCCATGTCTGACAGCATCACCACCTCGCATTTGTGACAAGCCGTGATGGAACAACGGTTGGTCCCAATAGAGTTTGATGAGCGTACAAGCTTAGGTCGAAATAAAGTTGTGTTCGTCTAATTTACCGAAGGGTTGGGGATCTCTGACAATGAGGTGGAACCGAGAGGGACTTGTGGACGGATGGTTCTCATGTGCCGGAATTGCAAGCTTCCACTGTGATTTGCCCTACGGAGAACGGAGGGGTTGTGCGGCTCAACAACACCTGCTCGAGTCGACCTGTCGTGTGAGCACATGCCATATCGAAGCTCTTGTCAATGAAAAAGTGGCCGAGTGAGAACTCGCGGCGCCCGTGGGGACCGTCTTGGCCGCTTGGCCGCGTAGCTAGCATCGGAATGGAACAAAAGCTCCCCTTCTTTTTCCCCATTTCTTGACCGCTTTCTGGGCTTCCAAAAGCGAAATCCACGGCCGGTTCCATCCATATCGGAGTCCGTTGTGGAGAGCGACTCCGGAATCCAATCCCTCAAAAAGTCAGTCGTGCCGCTGAGACTTTCCATCCCCCCACTTGTTGTTTTCGCCGAGGTCAGCGTAGAAGGACAGATTCGACGATGAACGAAAATGGGTTTTGAGGCTGGAAAGCAGCAAATGACATCACGGGTTTACCACTTCTTCCTGTGCCAAGCCCAGGTGCGCACAACTTTTTGTGAAGCCATCGTGAGGCGGGAGATGCCGGCCGCACGAGCCACATACGACAGATTCTGCATTTCCAATTGTGCGGTCCAACAGTCGCAAAATTGCCAGCAGTGTTTCGCCAGTTCTTGTGTTTCTTCGGTCCAGAAGTCCACTCAGTCCAATCGATAAGCTTTCGTGGCATTCTGGGCGGTGGGTTATTTTTTTTAGACAAGCATCCTTGCAAAAACGTCCCCCGAGGCCCGAGCGACGAGTCGGGGGCTCGCGTGGTCAGTGGGCGCCAAGAAGTGTGGTCTTGCGGATTCGGCCCCACATCTCAGGGTCTGCCCCTCACCTCCATGCTGAGAAGGTTGAAAGAGCTCGGTGGTGGTTTCAACCAATCATCGACACACGTGGGCGGTCTTGATGTCGTGAATGGCAATCCACCAAAAAGCGACAAGTCCAGACGCCGCGAAAGACGGCTGCCAGCACTCCCCAGCGACGCACCAGGGCACGTCGAACAAGCAGCGAGCTAATCTGCAGGCTGTTGATCCGAACTGCATTCGACTGCATTCGCTCCCACGCTGCACGCACAGCGCGCTCCAAAAATGATGCAGTCAAGAAGATCTTGCAGCCTGGGGCAAGGGGGGGATGGGGGGAACACATGGAAAAAGACGAGGGACGGTCCAAAAACCGACTCCGTCCGCCGTCCCCGCCGCCCGCAGTTGTRGAATACGAGCACGAGCAGGGGTTAAAATGTATGTACGAAAGTAGGGTGTAGACTATGTATTGTATAGAGATCTGCTGGGAAAATCCCTTATACAGAATCTCTAATATTAGGGTTTTACTAGTTATACCAGCGGGCTTAGATTATATAAGATAGGGCGGTCTAATTACCCCTATTACCTCTTTTATCTAATATACCCCCCCAATTGAATTAGATTTAATTTAGGAAGTTAGAAATAATTGAAGTTATTTATAAATCTATACCTATTTTTTCAATCTCCTCTAATAATTATTTTTAAAGGTATCGCCCGCGGTCGCATCCTATAAATATAGAAGGTCGATAGTACTATTTCTAATAATTAGGGTCCTATAATTTAATAATTAGAGCGTTGGGGTAGAATCTTAATTGACCGCTTACTATCTCTTAAATATATTTAATAATATAGTTAGCGGATTATTATTAGAGAATATATTTAAAAGTTGTAGGTTCGAATCCTGCCGGGATTAATCTTTTTACCTTTTTTCTACCTTATAGACAAAAATTACTATATTAGAGCCTTTCAATTTATAAAGGTCCTCTTAACTATATTATATATAAAAGTAATTTATACTTATATTAATACTTATCCCTTCTTTTTATTACTTAATAAATTTCTCCCTAATTTTCCTTATTAACCCTTATAATTAAATAATTAGCTTTAATTATTATTAATTCCCTCTTCTCTCCTCTTATTTTTTTAATATTTATTAAATTAAATTACTTTATAAATTTAAAATACTTATATAAATTTAGTGCCTTCGTTAATTTATTAATAATTATCTACCCTATTAATATATAATAGACGTCGATAATACTTCACTATTATCCCTCTTTAAATTAATAATTATAAATATTAATATATTTAAATTTAATTTAGAATTTAGAATTCTCCCTAATAATAAAGCGGATTGTTTATTTATTATTATAACCGAAGGGTACAACTTCGAATTTAAGCCGAAGGGTAAAGGAGTCGAAGAGCTTCTTTATTTATATACCTTCCTTTACTCTTTAAACGAAAGATAATAATTTAATTTCAATCGTTAAAATTGTTATTATATCTTACTTATTAATTCGCTAATTAATAATACTACTAAATAATTATATTATAAAACCTTAAGAATTTTATCGATCCGAAGAATTATTAATAAAGGATAAATTAGTATAAATTTCGAATCCGTCGCCCCCTTTTAATTAAAAGGTATAGTAATTAATATTTCGAAAGTAAGCCTTTAACTATTAAATTATTAAATAGTAAACTTACTTAGGGTTAGTAAGGAAGCGAATTAGTCGGAATAAAATAAAAGAGATATTTAATTTAATAATAACGGCGAAGTAGAGAATAACGCTAATTACCTTCTAATACTCTTTAATTAAATATTAAATAGCGGTTTCTAATAAAGTAGTTAGTTTTTTAAATATTATAGGGGTATCGGGGGCTTTCCTAATCTATATAATTCCCTTTATAATTTTAAGAATATACTTTTGTTAAAATAACTAAATTAATTAGCGATAGCAATTTCGAATAACTTTAATATTTAAAAACTATTAGATATTATAACTATTAATTAATTAATAATACCTTTTGAAGGTAGAAATTATTCTATCTACTAATAATGAATATTTTATCTTATAAGCGAAAATAATATCGTTAATATAGAAGAATATAATTATATTCTTATAAATTAGAATATATAATTCTATAGGGATAGGAGTTAAGTTAGCCTTTATTAGGGTTTTAGTAAATTCCTTTTATTAAAATAGAGGGGAACGTTTTAAATTATAGAGAGTTTATAGTAATTTTAATATTTTATTTCGATATACTTAACTATATAGTACCTTTATATAAATAATTTCATTTAATACTGTATTAATAAAAGCGTTAATAATATTATACTATTTAAATTCGAAATTAAAGTAAGCGGTAATAACTATTATAATCCGGAAGGACCGGATTATAAGGGTATTAAGGTACGTTTTGCGTATATTATTATATAATTATTAGTCTCTTTGTATAATTAAACGAACTTTATATTTAAGGAAGTAACTTTCTATATTAAATTTATACGTATATACCTATATAGAGTTAAAAGGAGTAGTAATTTTATTAATTAACTATTCGTCTTAATTAATTTATACCTACAATTTCTTCTCTTCGTAATCGTTTATATACTTTTATTCTACCTTCGTAAAAATATTCTTAAAGGGGTAACTTTAGAAATCTTTATAGATGTAAGGGTTCTACGAGGTTGATACGCAGGTAGGCCTTGTTGGGAAAGATGTAATATTCGATAAGGAGTAAGAGGATTGGCTAGTCTGGAAGCCAGACTAGGCATGGCTAAATACACGAAAGGGGTGTAGGGAAAAAGGTGCTAGAAAGCCGAGCCGAGCCGACGGAGCCGAAGCAAGCCGAACCGAGCCGACGGAGCCGAAGCAAGCCGCCGGTCGTCTAGAGAACCCCCGGCCGGCACAGGCCTGGCATAGCCTGGTATAGAAGCTAGGCATTACCTTTAGGCGCCAGACCTATAATATTACCCCCTAAGAATGCTAAAATAAGAACAAAAACCACAATAGAGATAGATACATAAAATGATCCGCTCCAGAACACCCCCGTATCGCTCGAGTATACCCAAATACCGTTACTTAGGTTTATATAATAAACGATAAACTAGTAAATATTATAATAAATTAAACGACTACTAATCCCCCTACTTCGTTAAGTCCCCGGGAAAGTCCTATTCGTTACTTCAATACCTTGCTTCTTACGCGTACGCTAGAGCCCCTAGCCGGCTAAGCCGGGCCCTAGATTTCGGATTGCGCGGTTACTACGCCGAGTTTACCGCTCCGTAACGTCCGGTTCTATCTATCTATAAAAATATATTACCCTACCGGAGCTTTGCCCCCTAGTAAATTTCGGTATAATCGTTGGTAGGATTTGCAATAGGCATTCGAGCGGCAGAACCCGAATTTCCCTATATTGCCCTCCTTTTAGTAGTAGTCTTACTAGGCTACTCTTAATAACCCTACAATTTAATAGTCCTCTTCGTCGTAATTATCCCCTTTATTATCCTCCGCTAGGTCCCCAATCGGTTTAGTAATACAGATATATCGGATTTAGACTTTCTTATTTTGGTTACTATTGCTAGAGTTACCCTTCGGGTACTCTTGAAACTAATACCCGGATTCGCTATAGTTGAAGTAAGTATTCTTCTTCTTCTACCTCTTCTTTTATGATTCTATAACCTTAGTAACTACAATAGAAGTATCTATTAGTTCCCCTCCCCCATTATTATATATAGGAATACCGTAGTAGTTGGAGCTATTACCGGGTTATTCCGAACCTCCTAAAAGGAAGTTATTGCCGTCGAGTTTCCTAAAATAGGAATAGAAATCCGAAAAACTATCCGGGTATTCCGGCTTCTCCCGAAGGCGTTTGAGCCACTCGTCGTTTAAAGACGAAAGTAATAAATTAATAAGGGCCTAATTTAGCTATATATTAACTTTAACTTAGAAAAGAAGTTCTTTAAAACGAATGAGGAAGGAAGAGATAGGTTCTTGAGGCTTCTGTTTTAAAGTTAGGAATTCGAGGCCGGCCTTCTTATCTTAATTGATTTCGCTATAGTTTTCCCTAAATTTTTAGAGCAATAGGGCCGGTATCCGGTTAAATAATATTTAAACGAAGGTAAAAACGGACCGGCGGACGGTTAGCGAAAGGCTAGAGTAAAAGTAGTAAAATTGAGCCTCCAAATCGCCGATAGCGTAACCGTCGGTATAAAATTTAGCTTCTATAGTATAGATTTAAGTATCGAAATCCTTTTTATCGCCCGAGAATTTGTTAAAATGCGGTAGAACGGGCTTCAGTTGGCTAGAGCCGCCTTTGAGGGTAGTAAGCTCCCCGATTAAGGCCTGGATAGCAATAGCAAATTATTCCTATCGTTGAGAAGCGTTTTAAGACTAGGGAATCGAAGAAGCTATATTGTGCGAGCTTCGGGGTAAGATGGCGCTATAGAAGAAAAAATTTCGGGACGGTCGGACTCTTCCGGGCAGTTGGAGATGGCGAGAGGGAGCTCGAAATAGCTAAAGGGTTTGAAAAGAGGGTCGAATATAATATAAAGGTTCTACGAAGTTAATACATAGGTAGGCTTTGTTGGGAAAGATATAATATTCGATAAGGAGTAAGAGGACTGGCTAGTTTGGAAGCTAGACTGGGTATGGCTAAATATACGAAAGGGGTGTGGGGAAGAAGGTGCTAGAAAGCCGAGCCGAGCCGACGGAGCCGAGGCAAGCCGAGCCGAGCCGACGGAGCCGAGGCAAGCCGCCGGTCGTCTGGAGAACCCCCGGCCGGCATAGGCCTGGCACAGCCTGGCATGGAAGCCAGGCATTACCTCTGGGCGCCAGACCCATAACAATAGAAACGAGGGAGGGGAAGGAAATCTTATTTATAGAATATAAATAAGGTTTTAAAAGCGTTGTAATAATTTATAATATTCTTAATTAGTTTCGAATTATTAGAGAACTTCTCTTCTTCTTCGCCGATCCTTAAGCGCTTTATTTAATCAAAGGTTTCTTTATCGATAGATTGTCCCTTATACAATCTAATATTTATTTTATTTAAAGTAATTAAGAAGGACCCTACCTAATAGAAGTATTTATTATATATTGGTTAACTCTCTTAAAAGTATAATATATTAAAACTATTAATAAGGAATAACGCTAAACTTTCTAAAGGAGTAGGATAACCCGTTTCCTCTTCTTTATTTATTATTATTACTTACTAATCCTCTTACAACTATAATTCTAGGGCTACCGCCGGGGTAACTATAATACCCTTACCCTCTTAATTTACTTATTTTTCCTCTTTTTATATATATATAAATTTAATCGGTTCGGAAGTTATAATTCTATCGGCGGTAGGTAGGGATTCGACAATTAAATTAACCTCTTTATCCTCTACTTTAATACTTCTAATTAGTAACGGGTCGGATATATCGAAATTTAATTAATAAATATCGTTTAATTATACAACTAATTCTTTCAAGGAAATATTAAAAGTATTATAGAATTATTCGATATTATTTATAAAGACTTCATCCTTATTAAAGACTATATCCCTAATTGCAACTACTTAATTTATATATAAGTTTTAAACGTAATAGATATTACTAAATTAATAACTAATTAAATATCCTACTTAAGCGCGTCTTTTAAATTTCTAAGTCCGCTTCTAACTACGTAGGATATTAACTATAAATACAAAAGTTTTATAACTATATACTTTTAAATATAATAATTATAGTACCGTCTTTTATTAATTATTATCGCAATTTACTATATAGGCCGTAAAGCGCTCTTTTAGGGACTTCCAATTATACTCCTACTATAGGGTTATATTTAGCAAATATACTATTACTATTATAATTTCTCTCTAGAATTCTTAAAATAGTCTTACCCCCTCCCTTATAATTATCAATTTTTCTTTAATTACACCCCCCGAGCGCTCGGCGCTACCGTTCTATATTTAGGTATATAAAACCGAAAACTCGATAATTATACCTCTTTTTATTAAGAAGGTAATAATATAGGGTTTAATTATAATTATTTTACTATTATATTCGACCACCCTAGGTCGGATCTAATAATAAAGTTTAAAACTATTAAATAATAATATTAATACTATAATAATCGAATCCACTATTCGATTTAGTAAGTAATATAACTATATTATCCCGGACTAGCAATCTACAACGACTATTAAATCAAAAACTATCCTTCTACTAAGTACTTTTACCGGCGGATAATTAAAAAAATCGATAGTAAAATATAATTCTAGACTTTTTAATATATTACGAACCTCTCTACGTATTTAACACTTTATTTTAACTACTATATAAGAATTGTAATAAACGAGATTAGGGCTTTTAAAACGTACCTTATACTCTTTATCTATTAATTAAATTAAGGTCTCTAATCCTAAATAACCAAATCGAAGGTATTAACGCAAAGTATCGCCCTCTAGAAGTTTCTTAGCGGTCTTATTAATAAACTAGTAAAATCGTACGTAAAAAGAGGATTAATTAATACGTATTTCGAAGGGTATATATTCTAATATAAATTATTTAAACTCTAAAGAGAAATAATAAAAGTAAATATTATTTAAATAGAAATATAAATAATTAGAATTAAAAGAATAATCCTAATATAATCCCTTTTCTAATAACCTTTTTAAAAATACGAAGTTACAAACTATTCTTAGTATAAGCGCAACGTTATTAAATCTAAAACTAATAGGGAAACCTTCATTGTTATTTATTATTAAATAAATTAAATTATACCCCTCGATTATAATAGATTTATCTCCCGCTTAAACGTAATCTCCTTCCTTCGCGGGTATAAAGCCTTTAAACCGATTAACTTTATTAAAAATATAAATTATCGTACTTAAATTAAAAATCGCTAAATCTCTTAGTAAGTACTTTAGCCCCTTATTATAAAGTTCTAGTATTAAAAAACTTACTTTATAACTAATACTACCGATATACTAACTATTAAATTAGAAGCTACCGATACTATTAATATAAAATACCTCTTCTTTATCTTTCTTAATTTAAACCTCCTTTAAGATCTCCTTTACGCGTTAAGTAAGCTTAAAGTCCTTCTAATAATTCTTATTTACTCTCGTACGGATATAGGAATTCTTTTTAAAGTATTTAAGTCGGTTAATATTATTAACGTACTAATAATATTCAAATTAATAATTTATATACTCGCAAATAGGGCAAACCCTCCTTAGCTTCTTATTATTATAATTTTAATAACCTCTAGCCGGCCTTTTACTTCAATTATCCCGGGGGTTATTAAAAACGTCCCTACTAATTTCTTTAGCAAATATAATTCTAATCCTAAACGCTCCGCCCTTATAAATTTAAGAATTACCTTTACTTAATAGAAACATTTTATAGACCGCTTGCTTAAATTCCCGGACTATATTTATAAAGGTATAAAGTTTATTATTTTTAATTTGGTAATATATTATAGCCTAAGTATTAAGGGGAGAATTAAGGAATTTACTTATTATTTAAAAGAAATTATAACACTAATTTTCTATATTATTATACTTATTAACCTTATAATACTAGCTAATAATTATAATTCCTTCCTACTTTTTAAATTAAACGGTCTAACTTTTAGAAGGACGAATAAAACGAATTTTCTTTTAATATTTAGTATAAATATCCTCTCTAATTTTAATAAGGTTATAATTAATCGAAGTATAGAATTTATTATATTAAACAATAATAGATTAAGTTTTTAAAAAGTAAATTAAATAAAACTTTTTAATAATATATTTCTTTATTTAATCTTTAATTTTATTAATATTTAGAATAAATTTATCCTAATCCTTTTTCTCGTAATAATAATTAATTAAAGCGGCCTTATAATTACAAAAATTAAATTCCGATATAAAACTTAAGCGTTTAGCGGTAAAAAATATTTTAAAAATTAATTTAGAAAAAATAAATATTCGAGCCGAAGTAGGAACAAATTTAATAAATACCGGGGTATTAGTTAGGGCCGTAGCAGACTAAACGGTTTAAGAAGCCCGGGTATTAATTACCGGAGGGCCGAGGTCGGTAGAGGCTCCTTTTTACTCAGTAGATTCGAAAATTTATTATTAAATTTAAATCTCTTCGGTTATCTCGATAATTAATTTTTAGAAATTAGTAATTAGCGGTTTAAGAGGAGTAACGGGCTAGGGGATTCTCTTTTTAAAATTAGGGTCGATAAAAGATTAAAGCTCCTTATTAAAAACCTTATCCTTAAATCCCTTCTCCTAAAGATACTAATCTTCAAACTTATTAAGGGTAACCTCGCCCGTAGTTTTAAAATCGATAGATATTATCGAATATAAAGGGAATAGATCTATTATTTTTATCGTTATTTACTAAGTACTATATTTGCCCGGTTAATTGCAATCGTTAATATTACGTATAAGATTCTTAATTATAGAATACGAATACGAGTAGGGGTTAAAATATATATACGAAAGTAGGGTATAGACTATATATTATATAGAGATCTGCTAGGAAAATCCTTTATACAGAATTTCTAATATTAGGGTTTTGCTAGTTATACCAGCGGGCCTAGATTATATAAGACAGGGCGGTCTGACCACCCCTATCACCTCTTTTATCCGACAGCAGTCTGCATGGCTCCATCGTGGTTGGCCGGCGAGGCTGACAAAGTCAACAAAGTCAACATGCCATGTGTGGGTCAGCTTCGTTTGGACGCGGCAGAAGGGGGAAGGAGGACACGAGGGCACCCTCTCGGCGACATCTCTGGGCATCTCTGGGCATCTCTGGGCATCGTGACGACAAAGTGAGAAGCAAAGGTGTCGCGTGTTTGTCTTCCTCTTCGGGGGATGCTCCTCCTTTCTATCGTTTCTTGGTATCGGGGCCTCGTCTACCACGAATCCACAATTCGGCCGTGCATCAACGACATCCAGGAGGTCCTGAACGAGCTGGAGTCCTCTGGAGTCAAAAGAATCCGTTGAGGAATCCATCGCGGGATTCGAGGTCGGTCGAGGTCGGTGTCGTGTGTTGTCTGTCGTGTGCTCTATCACCAAACTCGGCCTGGTGGCGGTCCCCGATACGACTTGGCGGTCGTGGCAAAAGCTTGACAAAGCTTGACCTCACTTCCAAGACTTCCTATTCCGTTCTGTTTCAACCAGAATCACCTCAGTGCGGCCTTGCAAGTCGTGGTTGAAACAACTGAAGGAAGCTTCAGCACCGCCGCTGTGGCACTAAGATTCCAATATCTTAGAACACTATCGCTTCATGCCGTGCCCCCCGCTGCGTCACTGTTAGTGGAAATGCGTTGCGCTATGATGTCGACAGTGATATCAGTGTTAGACTTGCGAGCGAGCAGTTTGTCCGTCCCTGCCTGTTCCGCACAGGCGTTGTTGATCGATCGCCTCCAACTTTTGCATTTTTTTGCGGAAGCCTTTGATAATGATCCTCTCATCCGTCAAGGGGCCCGTCACAAGGGAACCCAACTCCAACGTTTCCGGGTGACAGATGAACAAGACTGACCGACCGTCTCACAAGATATAGACATGCAGCCCTTTTAAGAGCTCGTAGTCAAAGCCATGAATATCCATTGGTTTCAGAGAAGACCGGCATCTTTTCCTGTGATGCCAAATATCCAATGCATTCAGAGAGGAAAAAAAAAAACATGCCGGAAGCGCACGGGGAAACCGATGTCAGCGGTCAGGATCTGCAACTCTCTAATGAGTTCGACTGCTCCATGAGCCCCGTTCCCCCACAGTCTCTGGTACCTCTGTTGGATTTGGAGATTGAGAGGAAAAATTCACATCGTCCAATGGCAGTGCTCGATTCGACCACGACCTCGCCCATACAGGCCATTCCTTCGGGAGTTCGGCGTGGTCGTTTGTTACGAGTAGGTACTGCCCCCCTGTCCTTTGATCAGTGGAGGTAGCTGTACCCCTCCTGCCTGCTGAATAATGGTGCAGAAACAGGTACTGCTACGCCCTTCCACTCTTCCAGCCTCCCGCCCACCAGTGAGCCCACAACCGCAGGTACCGAGTACCTCTGGATGGGATTCAGGTACCTCTAGCTCCATCTGCCCCTCCAGTCTCCAGTCTCGCTCCTCCAGTCCCTCCACCAGTCCACCACACAACATCCACCCTATCCCAAATCAGAAAGAGACGGCTGGTATCCCAGCACCATCCCCAAGCTCTTCCATTCCAAGTCTTCGTTGGCTCTTGCCATAAGAACTCGCGACGGGCCCCGGTGTTGTGGCCACCGAGTCTCATATCCATATCTCTTCCTCCAGCGCCCTCTGTCCTTCTTCCTTCTCTATCATCTGATCTGATCTCCAGAATCAACACGCCTGCTGTGCTGTTGGTCTTGGGATCTTGAGCAAGAGGACAACCCTCCCCCGTTCTCCTTGACGCCTTCCAAGGACCTACCTACCTACCAAAGGGGAGCCAACCTTATACCTACTTTTTGATATCTTCTCCCCATCTTCTTTGTCCTATAGACATCTTTTTTCTTTATATACCCCACCCATATACAACCACTTCAGATCTCCAACATGGACGACGACGTAATACGTCCCGACGTTCACCACGACCCTACGCCGGGTCTGATCCCGGTGCCTCACGGCCCGGCCACCGGCGACGAGGCCCTTCAGCTGCCCTTCGGCGTCACCCCTGATCCCGACCACGAGAAGGCCATCTTCGCTTACCTCACACACCCTGACGACATCTACACAAAAGACGGCACCTACTGGGCCGACCTCCCCTTGCGCGAAAGGATAGCCTTCGTCAACAAGGTCCAGAATGAGGAGGCGAAGCAGGAGCTCAAGGCCATCGGCCGCATGATGAAGAAGGACCCTCTCAGCCCCGTCTCGTGGTACTTCCGCAACGCCGTCCTTCCCGGTGCCGGTCTCGGTCTCGAGGGCTACGTCCTCTTCAGTATCGGCAACATCGAGCCTCTCTTCAGAGCCACCTGGCCGCAATGCTGGGGCAAACACGCTACCGAGTGCAGCAGCAACTGGATCGCTGCCGTAACATATCTCGAGGTTATCGGTATCATGGTTGGCCAGTTGGTCGTTGGTGTCATTGGTGACTGGATTGGTCGTCGCTGGGGTCTTATTCAGGATGCCGCCATCATGTTTGTCGGTTTGCTCATGCTCACGGCTTCTTGGGGTTTAACCCTCCAGGGCTGGGTTATCTGCTATGCTTGGTCTCTCTTCTTCTACGGTACGTTCCTTCCAAAGGCGCAAAGTCGCATTATACGCGAAGCTAACAGGATTTGTCTCCAGGTTTCGGTGTTGGTGGTGAATATCCCATTACTGCTACCTCCTCCATGGAGAACTCCGTCTCATCCGGAAAGCTCTCTACCAGAAACGATCGTCTTCACCGTGGCCGCAAGGTCACTACCGCCTTCTTGATGCAGGGTTGGGGTCAGCTTATCAACCAGGCCCTCCTCATTATCCTCCTCCTCATCTTCCATGCCGGTAGCGGAGACCCGCCTTATGGCCTCACCACTGTCCAGTGGACATTCAGATTGTCGTTCGCCATTCCCGCCGTTGGTACCCTTTGGCTCGTCTACTACAGAACCTACAAGATGCCCCACGCCAGCCGACAGCTTATTGCCGCCAAGAAGAAGAGCAACGTTACCGGTTACGATTACGACTCCCTCGCCATGACCACCAGGCACTTCGGTGGCCGTCTCCTCGCCACGGCTGGTGGTTGGTTCTGCAACGACGTTTTCTTCTACGGAAACAAGCTCTTCCAGTCTCAGTTCATTTCCGTCATCAGCGGCGGCTCGAACTCCGTCATGACCGGCTGGGTTTGGAACTTGTACAACGTCATCATCTCTCTTGTCGGTTATTACTTGGCCTCGCTCCTCATGGACAACCGCTTCTATGGCCGCAAGATGATGCAGCAAGTCGGTTTCCTCATGTGCTTCATCATGTTCGTCATTCCCGCCTTCAAGTTGGAGTACTACACCAGCCCCGCCGGTATCAAATCCTTCCAGGCCATGTACTTCCTCTCCAGCTTCTTCAACCAGTTCGGCCCCAACAGCGTCACCTTCCTCGTCGCCGGTGAGGTCTTCCCGACCCCCATCCGCGCCTCCGCCCACGGCTTCAGCGCCTGCTGCGGCAAGGCCGGTGCGCTTCTCGCCTCCGTCCTGTACAACTACATCGACACCCAGACCAAGTTCTACGTCGTTCCCTGGTTCGGTCTCGCCGGCATGGTCGTCACCTGGATGTTCCTTCCCGACACCACCGGTCTTGACCTTAAGGAGCAAGAGCGGCGGTGGGCCTACATCCGCGCCGGCAAGCCCGACGACTACCACGGCATCGCCATCCACCCCATGCACCTTTCCCTCTGGGAGCGCCTCCGCGGCGTCGGCAAGAACTACAACCCCGAGCTCGACCACAAGCAGAAGATTGAGGACATGCGCGAGGAGTGGGCCGGCAAGGAGCGCATGCGCCGCGAGAAGGAGGTCAACGGCCAGAACACCATGGGCGATGAGCTCGAGGAGGATGACTTCAACGATCAGGTCCACCACTACTTCCGCAACACCACCGACCAGGGCATGTTTGTCAACGACGGCTCCCCCGGTCCCAGCAACCACTCGAGGTCGAGGAACAACAGCGAGCCCCCCTTCGCTTCGGGAGCGAACTCGAAGGAGGTCACGCAGGAGAAGATCCGCCCCGAAAGCCCTTCGACGACACAGAGCCCGTCTTCGACGCGGCCTGTGAGTGAGAAGGAGCAATAAGTAAGGGTTGGGTTGTGGTGGTTTGGCTTTTTTATACTTTGCATGGATTATACCAACAATTCCAAAATGTTAATAGGAGATGAGAACAGTGCAATGATTCGAACAAAAAAGGAAGGGAGTCGAACGAAGAAAACATGGAGCCGGATCGGACATCGATATGATGAATCCTGGGATACTGGCATGCTGGGATTGATGCGTTTTTGCACATCCCTTTTTTAGGCGGGCAAGGCGGGCGGGCGGGCCAGGCTTTTAGCATTTTACTGGCGTATTACTTAATGTATCATGATACCTCCAATGCGGAAATGATTTTGGATATCTCAATGGTTCCCCTGTTTCCTTTGTGACTTTGACCTGCATGAACGTGAGGGGGTTTGGTTTGGGGAATGTTGGGACAATGGGGGTTGGTTGATGCGGAGTTGATGAGACGAACCGTTCATTTCAGCATTCGGGTTTTGGATACCTTGGTTGACTCCTATAACGAAATTTTGACCTCGTTGATGGAATGAACAGTTTGTTCCATTCGCTTTGGATAGGTACGTGCCTCTTGTGACGAGATATTGACCTCGTTGATAGATCATTAACAGTGCTTGAATGTTGATGGCTTTCGATCCCCTTTGTAATCTTCCTATCTCTGGTACGCGCAGTGGATCACGCAGTTGAGGTATTGCCTCGCTTTCCACAACCGGTATTCAAGATTGAGTGTCGTAACTATCAAGATCTCCAAAACTCAGTTGAGAGGTATATGTAACAAACCAAAATCGCGAAGCCAATAACTCCCGGCCATGACATAACATGGTATCCAAAACAGCCTCTCACACCCATTTGCCCAACCAGTAGCGTAAACATCCAACAAAACGCTGCCATTCACAACTCTTCCTCACTCCCAATCTACCCCATCAGCTTCTCCCTCCCTTATCACCACCTCCCCATCCCCTTCCCTTCCTTTCCCTCGAAAACCCTTTCCCATTCGATTTCACCTTACCCATTCCCCTCCAACCCAAACATGGCACTAACAACATCCCAATCCCAAGCCGCACTCGGCTCCACATCCCTCAGATCCCTAATCCAATTCACATACAACTCCACCGTCTCCTTGGCCTCCATCTCGAACCTCTCTCCTCCGCACAACGTATCCTTGATCTTGGTCAAAATCGGCACCTTGCCGCTCAGCACCAAATGCAAGAGGACCAAGATCCCAAAGAAGTTCTGCGTGAAGAAGAAGGGACAGGGCACGAGCCGCTTGTGTAAACACGTGGGCGACATGGCGATAGGCCATTTCAGTGAGGCCTTGAGACACTCGGCGGCGCCGATGGCGTCGTCTTGCGTCATGGCGTCCGGGTGGTGCAGCGCCTTGTAGAGGAAGGGGCGGTGGATGAGGTACTTGGCGTAGTAGTAGCGGGAGCGGAGGAGGGCTACCTGCACGTCGTGGGCGTACGGGTAGCGGGCCGGGGGAGCGTCGAGGTCGGCCGTGAACATTTGTGGTTGGGGCACCGGTTGATGTTGTTGGAGGCCGAGGCCGGTATTGAGAACCGGTTGTTGGTGGGACAGCTGGGGGGAGCGGAGGCCGGAAGCTGTGACGCTGGCGACGGATTGAGGAATGACGCCGCTCCCGGGCATGGAGACGCCGCCAACGACCGAGCTGACGGAGCTGATGGACGTGGTGCCTGTTTGAGGAGTGGGAAGCATGGGTGAGATAGACGGGGTGCTGTTCGTTGTCGTAGTCGCCGTTGCTGTCGTGACGGGGCTGTAGATGCTCGGGCCGTTGTAGGTGGTCGCGCTCGACGGAAAGGCGCCGGGTATGTCTTCTTGCCATTGTAAGTTAGGGGGGAGGTAGCCGCGCCAGCGTTCGAGGTCCGTTGCCATATGGCGGATCGTGATTGGGGTGCTGCTAGTGCTGGGAGCAGTGGTGTTGTATGGTGCTGCAGAGGATGTACGTTAGCGAGAGTTTGGACAAGAGTGTAGAGTGGGCAAGGGGAAGGAGGGTGCCTACATCGACTGAGGGTCCCGTGGAATTCCACGAGTAACCGCCTAAGAGCTATTTGAGACGCAAAATGTTCTTGGTATTGTGTCTCTTGATTGCTGATATAATCGTCGTCTGAGAAGCAGGTGCTGAAGTCGGGGAGGGAAACTACGTTCTCCATCTTCTCGAGGCCCGTAAGTGGGAAGCCCAGCTCAAGGTTGAGGCATCTGGCAAATGTCGATTAGATTGAGTTGACATTTTCAAGGCATATCTGGTACATACGTTTCCATTACGGCACAATGCCAAAACGCCCTTCTTAGCAAGTCTGCCTGTGGAGAAGAGAGCTCCCCCGGGTTACTGCCATGTGTCAGTTTACATACCGGATAAATCAGGAGGGATATTATTGACTTGCATCATGATCAATGACTGGCAAGCCAATGACGCCTCTCTAATCATTTTCCAGAAACCCTACGTTCGTTAGTATATCGATACCAAAGCAATAGGTACTATCTGCCCGAAACAGAGAAGCAAGATCAAGGGGAACGTACCATAGGATATGAACAGGTTGCACAGTAGGTACTGTTTTCTCGGAGTTAGATATACTGATAACAGGGGGTCAGAACGAGGTGCTTACCTAGCCAATGTGTATGCTTGTACCATCTCGAGGCTCGTCTCGATAACACTAAAGCCCAAACGTTTCCTCGCTTCGTTGAACAGCGTGATGCCAGGTGGGTGACTTTTGGAACCTCCCCTCATGCCGCTCGGCCTTCCTCCATGTGCATTGATGGGCGCGCCCCTATAGTTACCCAGAGCAACCTCACCTAGAGCAAAGACGAGAAAGGCGATGGTGGACTGCAGTCTGTGATCGACTCCGTTCTTGAACAAAGTCGGAAGTGTTTGGGTTAAAAAGGTATGGCGGTCCAAGATAGGATGCAGGAGGTTGATGGTGTCAAAGTAGGCCTTGCTCAACGTTTGCATAATATCCCAGTCCAATCCAAAGGCTGATATAGGAGCTGAGACAGGCGCAGGATTGAAGTTGTCGCCATTCTGCAGGCTCATGGGTATGGTGTGGTCCATTGAGAAGTGAGCACCCAGTGCCATGGCCGGGCCCTCAATTGCAACCGACTTAAGGTCTCGGGTAGGGCATTTGGGCTGAATGGCCGCCAGATGGCCTTGTATTGCCGGCCACGCCAGCATCTGATGCGCAGAAGACACGTATTGGTAGTGATCCTCGGTGAGCGAAGCAATATTGGGGAGCGCATGAGGCACCCCATTAGACAGTCCTTCTGGCGAGCGGTGGTGCGCTACGGCAGGATGTACTCGATGGATGCCAGTGGAATGCCCAGTGGAAATGGTGAGAGGGGGGGTAGGGGCGAAGTGAGTTGCCGTGATGGAGTTGGTGTTGGGATGACATATGGCCGAAAAATGGTCCATGCGCGAACTCAAGTGGTCAATCTTGTTCTCGAGGACATTGAGAACATCTAGTACCTTGAGCTTGTCCAGGATTTCCACCAGCGTCTTGTCCTTCCTAGCATCCGAGTTAGATCAAGTCATCTCAGGAGGCGTAAGGCGTGGACTTACTTTGTAGGCTGTGGTTCCCTGTAGTGACACTCGACATTGAATCTCTGGCAAGTGCCGCACTTTGGTCTTTGCTCGTCACATCTCTGTTTGCGAGCCCTGCAGGTATCGCAGGCCTGGGCGGCGATGGCACCGCGCTCTTTCCTCAGACTTGTGCCTGGCAAGGGCGGTTGGAGAATTGTGCCACTTGAGGAGGCTGGCGAGCTTGTCTGATGGGGGTGAGCCGCAAAGTCGCTCATTTTCAGGGACTATCTGCAACCGCTGCACCCGAACAAGGAACCGGGTGGTCGTGCCCGTCCTGTCCCGAGTCCGAGTGTCTGATGAGGTGACGGTTGAACTACTGGTTCTAGTCTGGAAGACACCAGAAGCCAGCAAAAGGGGGTGGTTAGGAAGACCGCCGGGAACCCCAGGAAGACACAAGGCCCTCAGCTCTCTCTGAGTGGTATCCTCTCGGTTACCTTTGCCGTGGCCTCTGGCAGCCTATTGGGTGTGGACGTGTGGACGTGTGGACTTTGAGGGGGGCACGAGGCTCTCCAGATCTGTTGGTAAGAACGAAGCCGCGAAATCGGCCCGGGTTTGCCTGTTTGGGGGCTGTAGCTACTCGGAATTCGGGATTTGTGAGTGAATCGGCGATGAAGTGCAGCGAAGATGGGCGGGGAGACGGAGCTGTATGGTAGTACGTTGTAGTTAGGGATGTATGTTGTAGAGTATGTAACCTGGCAGCCGGGCAGTGCAAGGAAAGAAAAGGTGAGATATGGCAAGATACGAGATGTAACAACGGGAGCGATTTGGAACTATTGGATGCGAATCCGGGGGGTTAGATCGATAGTGCAGCAAGTAGAATGTATGGATTACCTCGACTACCTGGTCGGGTTTGGGCTATGTATACTCTTGATTCTCTGTGATCTGTATGGTTGGGTTGATAGCAGTGACTGTGTTTACTTAACCTGGACACGACTGGAACGAGTGGGTACAACAGCTTGAAAGCCATCCGAATCAACAGCAGGAACAACGGAAGCAGGAACATGAACCAGATAACAAGGACCACGAGACCACTTCATGGCAAGTTGAAGAGCCAAAGTTCAGGCTGTTTTTGGCTCAAAGCTGGTTCCATGACTGTGACGAGACCCTGGCGATGGGCATGATGGGCCTGATGAGGGCACTGGCCAGGCACACGCAATTGTGAAATGTCTTCGCAGGGAAGGGAGGAGCAAACTGAGCTGAACTGTCGCGCTTGCCAATGTCGTCAACGAGACCTTGGTTGGAAAAAGTTGTGGTGGCAGTCGACGTCATCGTACAGGGGGAAAGGGTCCGTACCCAGCTAATTGAGGGAAGCACAGATCATCTCCGCCAACCGGCCCCCAGTCATCCCAGTCCTCCTTCCTGAAAAGAGCGCTCCAGTTGCATCACACACCTTAAACCAGTCTCGGCGCACCACAATCAAATGACCCCCAAATGACCTCCCTCCTTCCCTCGTCCGTCGGGTGCCTGACGATTTGTGCTTGATCCATCAGTCCCCGGCGCGGCTAGGTCCCTCGCGACTGGATGCTCTCTGCTCCGTACCAATCGCCGCTCTTTGTGATCCTTAGGGTCGCGGGGTCTCCAGTGTCGCAGGGCTCGATTGAAGAGCCTACAATCCAGGCACCTTGCTGAAACTCAATCACAAACCGACTAATCAATGCCGTTTTGGTGTTGTAGAGCAGATAACGAACCCAGAAGGGAAAGAGGATCATCAAGGGAAAGCATGTTGGGTGTCAGGCTCCAGATTTGAGAAAAACATTTCACGAAAGAAGGAAGGAGTGACGTTGAGAATCCAACCTGCTTACATCAGCAAATCACACGCGCTAAACCGGAATAGGGCAAGTGCAATCAAACTATTACCCCACATTTGTTAGAGGAGCCACAAACACCCCTAACCCACAAGACGTCCTCTCTTTGTGATCTCCTGAAACCCCTTGCTGAACCACTGCACCTCATGATCCAAACAGTTGGGAGTGCCTGCCGGATTCCATGCTTCTGCATTGTGAAGCTGTTCGGCGAGCTGTTCTCACATGCTACCATACGCTATCATGGAACCCATCGCACCCGACAAGCTGCGGTCCGGGTTATCGTTTGTTCCGTACCCGATCACTTTCCATTCCCGTCGCCCCAAGGAATTGTAAGTCCTGGTGCGTAGCAAAATGTCGGAAAGAAGTAACATTTCATTTTAAGCGATCAAGCACATGAAAACGGGAGAAGTTACAACCGTAGGCAATGCAAGGCAGGGTAGCACGTGTCTGCTCAGGGGTCAACGCTGAATGCTGATGGACTTGCCAACTGGCCCAACACATGCGTCCTGCAAAGTGGTTAGAATTGCAATCTCAAAACACCACGGCCAACGGATTCGAACATCATCCACTGGCTTCCAACCTGCGGCACCTGTCACTCATGCTAATCGCGACACTTTGATCGCTCCGGTGACAAAGCTTTCTTCATCACCACAGGCATCAATTTCGAAACCCACCACATCAGACGGGATGTGTGCTTGTTGTTTGGAGACATCGTGGTGACCACTGACCAGGTAGCAGATATGATTTACCAAATAAAACAAAATCGTTGTCTGATATGGGCACACGATCCAGCAAACCGCCAACAACTACAAAATATCATGGGGAATTTTGCAACGATGAGCATATAAAAAGCACTCCACGGGCGTCTGGGACACTCCGCTCCCTTTGAGACTCTGTCGGCATCGAAATGCTTCGAAATACGTGGTAATGGTAGTGAGAGTTCATCAGCTGACAAAGATTTGAACACAAGGTTCTTCGACTCTCGAACCTCATACTTGAGATATTGTAAAAATTATCTTCTTGTCTGCAAGAGACTTCAAGTTGATGTCTGTACCTTATGGTCGGGTGGTAATCCCGCCTTGGTTATTGTCCTTGTAGCGGAGGAAGGTACCAAGTCAGTAATTTTCCAGAAAAGCAAATCGGGGCCACATCAACGGGATAACTGGCAAGAGCAGACCGCGAATCTGTGAGTCACATTTTTTTTTCTTTTACATGGAAGTTTTCATGGTTGAAACTTCCTGGCCGCCGAGCAGAAATTTGTAGTCTGCGGCAACATGCGGCCGATGATGCAGACACTGGCATCGCATAGTTGCTACAAGGATAACATCGCCGATAACGACCCATCAAGCCCGAGCCAAAATCCGGCAGTCGGTCGACAGAACCGAAATATGTACAAGCCTGCATACATATACGCATGCCGAACTCGGTGTGGCGGATGTTGCCATTTTGCGGTGTTCCCGGATCTATATCTGGCTGCATGACCGGGCATTGAGGCTCTTCACGCCCTTGGTCTACATGCAGCTTGCAGCATGTAGTCTGTGGTAATCGGACCCCGAACTCGAACAATCTCATCCTTGAAAAAGTCTGGACAGCGAAAGTTTGGGGCGTGCTATAGGGCTTGGATAGCTTCACTATCCCAATAATGAGTTAATAACACGGAGCACAGGAAATTTCGGCCGGGCGGGATGACCGGTGAAAGACACTCGCATGTTACCAGATACCCAGGGGGGAATGTGTTATCAGAATGACAGCACGACAAATTGCGCGTGCCCGACTACCTTGGTGTAGAGCTTGAAGCTCGCATGATTGGAGAAAGTGGTACAGTTCACGTGAAGGAAGTTGGGCAAGAGGGACAGTTGTCACAGTCCCGTTCAAGGCCATGACCATTATCAGGTTTACTTGCAGGTTCCTGAAAAGGGTTCCCGGCGTTGAAACGTCAGTCAGTATATTCGCCAAGGCCGTGTTTGGACGCTCCGTATTTCCTCCAGTCCGCATATTATCTGCCCTAGCGGCATATTTGAGACTCCGATTTATACTGCAGTAGACATGCCGCGCAGCAGAACACGGGCATAGGAAGGGTTCGACTCATCCAGGTACTCCGATTCCTCGAAATATATGCACATGGTGGATGAGTGCCCACTGGCCTCTGCCACCGCCAGGAAAATTGCAAGTTCTCATGCTTCTCCCATAGGTATAAAATCTCCCCTACCCTCACACTTCTTGTCCTTCTTTTTTTTCCTTCTTCATCCAACAAGCTCACTCCTCACAGCTCACCATACCTACTTTACCCACTTACTCAGACTCACAGTCTCACCACAACAAAACCTTTTCAACCACCAAACTCAACCATCGCAATGTCACCCTCCAAGTCGAATGGCTTCACGTCCCGTGGCCTTGGCGGTTATCAAAACCCCCGCCAAAACCGTATCAACGACAGGGGCAATGCCTCCGACTCCGATGCCTGGGACTCCGATGCCTCCGACGAGACGTTGGTTGAGGGCAATGCCGCCGACGAGATTGTGGCAAGGCGTGTGCGGGAGATTCTCTTCGCGGTATGTTCATCGCTGCTATTTTATTTTCATCTTTCCACAGAGCAACACAAACTGACCAGTTCATAGATGAGCGTATCCGATGCCACCAACATGAACACCCTCCAGATTGGAGCCCCCAAGCGGACCAACACCAATAACTTGACAACCCCCACGACCTGGAGCTACACCACATTCGACGAGTGGCATGCTCTGATAACCAAGAGGATCAAGACTCCGGCCATCCAACGCAATGGGGCTCCCAAGCACACCAACACCAACAACTCGAAGGCCCGCGCAACCTACTATACGTTCGACGAGTGGCATGCTCTGATGACCAAGGGGACCAAGACCCCGGTCCGTCAAGACAACACGATGGTGACTCCGAAGCAGACCAACGCCAACAACTCGTCGGCCCGCGCAACCTACTATACGTTCGACGAGTGGAAGGCCCTTATGGCCCAGGGGACCAAGACCTCGGTCGACCAGCACAGCCAGGGCAAGACCCAAGCCGTCCTGCTTGCCAAAGAAGCTCTCGCCGCCGCCGAGGCCACCGCATTGGCTGCCGTAGACGAGGCACTGAAGTTGCTGAATGCATCAGAGAAACTTGTGGAGGCCGCAAAGGGCCGACTGTTGCTCGCGAAGACTTGGCCAGCAGCTCCGGAGTTAGAAGGGGAGCTCTGAAGGAGAGATGGATGGTTAGCCCGGTCAGGGTAGCCAGCAGGCCGGCATGTGGCTGTTTATTTTGATGGTTTAACCAACTAGCTATTAGACTTCCTTTCTTGGGGAAAAGAAGATGGTGTTATCTGTGTTTAGAAATGGATAGTTTTTTTTTTCATTGATTCTTCAATCTCTTCGAGTTCATAGGTCAATGGGACCAGTGAAATGATTCCACCGTAAACAGTACAAATTCCACAACATCTCGTGTGCCTACAATCTCATAACACCAGCCACTACTTGCTTTGTACCCTCGCTTTTCTTCTCTGACACTCTTCCTAGCGCTGATCTGAACGTGATCTACTCGGTTACAACCTGATCATCAAAAACCTCAACACATAACGCAGCGGCATTGGGCTTGTAGTTGAACTGAAAAAATCACAAATGTTGCACAAGCTTTTTTCTTTTTTTCCCTCTTCTTTTACTTACTTTGTTTCTCGTTTTCTTTTTCCATTTTGTTTAGAGATCATCGTCGCCACCGTCGACGTAGTGTCAACGATTGGGAGGGTGCTCCCCCTGTGGAGGGAATGCTCAGGTCACAGATGCAGAGGTTCGGGCCATATTTCGCGGGGCCGACCTCAGGTGCGAGGCGGAGAAGAGGGTACCTACACAAGCCGAAGAATTCTCCGAGCCGGACAGAGACTGAGTCAGAACGAACAATTATGGTGTATCAAAGAAGCCGCCTGGCGGAATCATAATCCTCGTGCGTTCGGTGAGCGGCATCTACACGCAGCATAGAATACCTACCTCTGCATAGACGTATAGTAAGAGGCTGACTTGCACCCTACGAGAGGGAATCACATAGCAGCGACGCAGGCGAATAAATTTCTGTCCCTAAAAACTCTGAGTGACTCACTTCCACAGGTAGTGTTGATGCAATGTATCTCGAGTGGCGAAATGTATTACATGCTACGGTCAACAACACAGTCACCCTTTGATATGGCATGCAAGAATCCCCAGGTTGACCAGATCTCTACCTGTCACGAGAGCAACAAGATATTGGCAAAGGTTCGAGGCATGTGAATACCTCTGTTGAGGTTCAGGAAAGCGGGCAGGCAGAGGGACGTCGGGTGGAACGGAGATAGAAGACACCTTAACCTGAATATTTTGGCCAGCATATGCACCATTAACTGCACGGTGGCCGCAGTATATATTGTAGTTTTTCTGCACATAACCTTGAGGCTCCGAAGTATGCAGCGGCGTGGTGAATTGCATGTCAGTAACCAGAACCTTACGCGCCTTCACTTATTTCACTTCACCGACATATCCGGTCCATGCATTGCTCAAACCTTTGCATGTCCGGGTGAAGAAGCGTTGGTTCGCCTACGCCATGCACTTCCGGATATTCGTGGTGGTTTTCACCAGGTATAAAAAGCTCGCACTCCCCCCGTCTTGTCTTTTCCTGTTTCCTTCCTTTCTTTCACCAACTCAAGTCATCACTCATCAGAGATCTTCCAATTTAAACATCTCGACACTCTCGACCCACAACCATTACTCAATCACCATCAAACATTCACGATGTCCTCTACCAACAACAGATACAAGAAGCACGGCGGTGCTAATGGTGGCGGTCGTAAGAAGCGGGACTGGAACTACCGAGGCCCTGCGAAGGATCGCCTGGACACCGAGATGACCCAGGAGGAGGTCGATAAGTGGTTTGAGGACGCAAAGAAAATGCCCTTGGTATGATTCCTTCCATTAGTTGATTTCTAACGCCCTTGCTGACTGAGATGTCCGACTTTGTAGAACACCTTCTTCTCCGAGCCTGCCGAGCCCGTCGCGTCTCCCGCTCCCAAGGGAGAGCTCCAGGTCCCCCCCGGCATGGCGGCTTCTAGGCACAATCCGGCCAATAACGGCCAGACCACTCCGGTCCGTGGCTTGGGGGCTTCTAGACACAATCCGGACAACAACAACCTGGCCGCTTCGAGCACTCCTGAGCCCAAGGTTGAGGCCGTATCCCCCAAGGCTGAAAGACCCATCACCGAGGCTCCCAAGCCTGTGGTCAAGACCGACACCCCCTCCCCCAAGGTAAATATGTCCCTACATGTTTGCCAACATCTGATCTTGTGAAGTTTGAGCGCTAACCAGTTTTCAGAATGGCCAGACCAACGGCATCAAGACCCCCGTTGTCCAAAAGAACGAGACCAAGGCCCCGATCAACAACCACTACATCGAGACAAAAACCCGGGCCATCCTCCTAGCAGAGCAAAGTCTCGCTGCGGCCGAGGCGGCCAAAGACGCAGCCCAGAAAATGCTGCAGGCATCAGAAGATGCCGTGATTGCCGCAAAGGCACAACTGTTGCTCGCGCGGACCCAATCTCAACCCGATTTGCAGGAGGATGAGGAGGAGGAGCTCTGAAGAGACTGCCTAGAAGGCAATGGAAGCGGTTAAGAATGGATGACCCGGACAGGGTAGCTAGCAGGCCAGCATGTGGCTGTTGCATTCAACCAACCACGATTTGATTTTTTTTTGCTTGGGAAAGAGAATACCTCTAGAGGGCGTCATCGGCGTTTGGGAATAAGTACCTAGCTTCTTAATCGCTTCTCCAATTGAACTTTGCTTCACCCCTTAACTTTCGCCTTCATGTTGTGCCTTCTGTGAATGTGTAGCAGGTATTCGATCGTCAGTCGTTACCGAAGTAGACTGTGGGCGGGGGATACCCAGGCACATGAAGCCAACGCCGTGATCGATAGCCGGTTGGGAGTGCCTGCCGCATTCCACTCTTCTGCATTGTGAAGCTGTTAACATGCTGCAATTCTCGGGCTTACTCGCAGCCTCTTGAGAAAAAATATCCCGGCGCCGAAGCTACAAATGGTCCAGACGCTAGGGCTGACATAGGCAGGAAGGCCCAGCATAAGGTATTGAAGGAACCCCCCGTTACTTACAGGAAAGAGACCATCACCAGTCCAGGAAAGACTCCACCAACTGGAAGGAAAGTGGGCATCGCCAAACAGACATCTGGAAGGGAGGAAGCCATTGCCGGCCACAAGACACATGGCTGATTGAAAGCTGGGAGGGGCAGAAAGGACATGTATATAATCTGGGCCTCCCCAGCCTTTTTCGCCCGTCTCATTTCCGCTCCAACATCAAGCACATTTTTCCAGATCTTTCGCATCATCTGACCTTTTCTTCTTACATAATTTGGATATCGTTCTGTCTTTTTTCTCTTTTTTCTTTTTTTCTTTTTTCAGCCCAACAAGCTCATCAGCACCCCAAACATACCCGGACAGTGCCTCCACGTGATGCTCTCAACCATATCAACCACCAAGCGACGATGACACAATGTTATCTTAATTTGAAATCGATTCACACACCCACTTCCTTCTCTTCCCGGGCGAGAAGGGCTTGGCGAGCTCCCGCTTTGCTAAAGATGCCGTCGAAAAGGTACATATCTCTTGTTGCTCACTCTGGACCTCGTGATTTTTGGTGTATGCTGACCAGTTTCAAGGCGCAGGAGACCTCGACCGCCCAGCCTGCTTCCCCTGCTGTGGCCGCCTCTATCACCAAGGCCGAGCCGACTGTCACCAAAACCGAGCCGACTGTCACCAAAACCGAGCCGACTGCCACCAAGACCGAGATAACTGTCACGGACACCACGGCTGCCACGAACACTATGGCTGCCACGAATGCCCCGATTGCCACAACAATCACACCGGCCACATCCAAAACGCCTAGCCAAACCATCACGCCGACCCCGAGCACCACGCCTGCTGCCGACATGGTTGCTGAAAGAGTCCCCGAGGATGTGAAGCCCGCCCCGGAGACCAATAAGCCCGTGGTAAAGATTGAGCCCGCGTTTATGATCCAGCCCGCCGCTCAAATGGCGATGGTACGTAGTTCCCCTAGCACTGCACACATCTTAGCAAGAGGCATGAAAGCTAACCAGCCATCAGACCGACCAGTCAACCGAGACGAAGATTGCCGCCATCAGGGCGGCCGAGCAGAGCCTGACTGCTGCCATGGCCTCAAGGCAGGCGGCCCAAATGATGCTCCACGCCTCCGAAGAGGCCATTATGATTGCTAGAGCTCAATTGCATCAAGCCCAGGAAAACTACCAGCAGGGACTTCCGCGGTATGAGGACCACGAACAGTATGAGGAGGAGCTTTGAAGGGATTGGTGAATGACTGAAGTCAGGGATTTGAAGTTTGTACCAGTGCGAGCCCCGGACAGGGTGCGGCCATGCAAGCCGGCTTGTGGCTTTTCTGCTTTTCTGCTTTTTCTACCAAGCATGTACTCTGAGATTAGAACTGTTCAGGGAGGGAAGGTAGGCGTTTGGCGTTTGGGTTTAACTAGAAATTTCGATGATGATGCCTCCATTTCAGAAGTCCCGGCTAGCTTTTGCTTTCGTCTTCAATCGAACCTATTTCGTCTTCAATCATACTTGTTTCGTCTTGAATCAAACCTCTTTCGTCGATTGGAATTTGTGCCTTGTGCCTTCTGCGAACCGGTGTTCAAATGTTCATCAATCTCTGTCAAGCCAACGGGCCACTAAATGGAGCGTGTTCTGCCAGCTGAGCGGCGGTATTTATCGTGATTGCTATTATGCTCTTTTCTGTGGGCGTCGCTGCTGAGCGCGGTCCAGGCGTCGGGGTGATCGGGGGCCAAATTGGTGTCGGAAGTCCGGAGGCAGATCAGAACACATGGCAGCTGATGGTATAGTCGGTAACCGACAGCCGAGTTGGGCCGCCCACCTTTTCGTAACTTTCATCAAGACCTTCGTAAACAGCTGGTGACGGTGCCGTCGGTCGGTGCCGTCGGTCGGTGCGTCGTTGAGCATTGAGGTCGTCAGTCGTAGAGGTACTCGCCTTATCTTGTCAGACCCGATTAGGCAAGAGCCTTTGCTATGATTGGTCGATCAAGCATGGCCCGTGCATGTGTCCTCTTATCTTATCGATTGTCTTATCAAACACCAAGGCATGTATCCCGTCGTCATCTTTCTGGACCTTGCATTGAGCTTCTTCTCTTTCACTTCTCGTCCTCCACGCTTTCACTTCTTTACTTTGGACCTGAGACACGACCTTCATTATGTGACATTCAATCTTGCCGTCCCGTAGTACTCCGGGTTCATTTCCAAAATCATTCCCTCCCTAGAAAAATGTCGAAAGTCCACAGTGATGCTGGGCTGCGCCCGTCGCTGTGCTCGACGGGGCCGGCGAGGTTTAGGTCGATCGGCATGCCAAAAGCGCGACTCGGTCTGAAACATAAGTTTTTGGCCTTTCCAGATTGTCGATGGATGCGGAAGCCACAAGCTCTGGAACGTCCGGACCCAAGTCCACCACCGTATCAAGTTCGGAGGTTGGTCGACTTGCGTATCCTAACTCCCTGATCATCATCACTTGCTTGGTCCTTCAGTATGGTGAGCTTCCCCTTTTCAGTTAACCGTGTCGGATACCACTCAACCACTTGCTGTTTGGTCGTTTGTTCACTGTTTTCAGTCAAACACATCTAGTTTCCTGTAATCCTTTTGTCATGGAAACCAGGTGTTGGAATCCGCCAGTGCGGAGGACAACATTGTAGAAGCCATGTTATATGTTCTCACCCCTCCGAGCAATCATTATTGGCATATAAGTGTCCCACGGTACATCTTCTTATTCGACCTTGGACCATACGAAAGTTCCATGGTGTAGGATCATTGCTTCATCTCTGGTCATCCTAAACTTATGTTGTCCTCTACGCTCTCTTCATCTGTGGTGCTCTCTCTGTCCCTGGGAATGGTTTATCACATTTCCCTTTCCTGAGCCTGCAGACATGACAGAAGAATAATGAGCGCGCGGTCACTGGGAGTCATCTTATAATCACAGGCGTCTCGGTGAGAGTGTCTCTCATCGTTTTCTGACTCTACATCCAGTCAGACAGGTGAAAGACGTTGACCCAACTCCTATATCCTTCATGCAAATCCCCAAATGTCTATCTTGTGCATCTGGTCAGCTTCCGGGTGCGGAGTTCTACATCATTTGATCGCCTTTAACAACGTCGTGTCCTATCCTCTTTGGTTTTTGATCCACAGGTTTTGAACTTTAGCAAGATCAGCGAACTTGTCTACCGAGACACTCGGGGTTTGCTGCATACATACAATGCCCTACTGCTCTACCCAGCGTTCTGTTTATTTCTATCACGGAATTATCTCGTTCGGTCACTTCTACTCCCGTTCATCAGCCAACGGTCGCTTCTCCCAGAAACCTGGGACCTTGACGTCTTGCCCTCCACCAACCTTTGGTTCGTACTCATCCCAGTGCCGGTGAATGAGACAGCCTTGACACATCTGGCTTTCCAAACCTTGGATACCACCAACCTTGGAACCCCCCTCAGGTGAAGGACATGGCCCACCTAAATTTTCGTAATTATTGCCGATAGTTTCCTCGGGAATCTCGCCGGCGGTATTAGGGGAGTCCGAGCAGATAGCACAGTGATAGAATCTCCGGACGCAGAATTGAATCTTCTTGCTCCCTTTACCAGTTGGATTAGTGGCTTAAGCGCCACCACGCACTACTTTCGTGATCATAGGCAGCTCCTGCTTTTTATTGCCACTCGAAATTCTTGCATATTAACAATAGCCCGACAGTTTTCTCCCCGAAGCTTACAGGGCGCAGCGGGCGTCAAAGGGTGGCAAAACTGAATGTACTGCACGAAAAAGCATGTATATGCCGTACTGTCTTGATCACAAAAGTCCGAAATTTTGGTCATGCATAACGGCATATATCCTTCACCCGAACGTCTGGCAGTAAGGATAAGCGAGGCTGAAAGAGGGAGTCAGAACTTCTGATTTATACTGCAGGAGATGCAAATGCAAGCCACGGGCATTTTTCACTGTCAACAGCATAAAAGCCGCTGTATGGGCCCCGAATACTGCAGACAGTGGGAGAACAAACGTGGCCATGCAGGTTGTGTGAAAAATAAATGCAATGCACACACGCCGAAGGACTACGGAAGTCCGTTGGATTTATTTCTCACATACCGCAAAGACTCGGGGCGTTCGTTTTTAGGATCCCTGGAAGTCAGGCATAATCGGTACACTTGAGGCACCTCTAGTGTTGCATATGCTCGAATTCTCTACCAAAACCCAAACCCTAAGGCACCTAATACATAAATTCTGCCAGTTAGGCCTTGGATCCTAAAAACGAACGCCCCGAGTCTTTGCGGTATCCTGCCTTGGTGGTTTTTTCCAATGGTTCTGTAGTATAAAATCTCTCCTTTCTGATCTTTTGCCAGTTGTTTCCCTTCACCACCATCACAACACTCCAAACCTCCCGCCATTTTTTCCATTCTCACCACAAAAGACACAGATTTTTCTTCTTGCCTGTCTCACAACCACCCAAGAACCAAAACATCAACTCGCTACACGAACAGCAACAGCATCTCGAAATGGCACCCAGCTCCAACTCCAAGGCGAACCCCAACGGCTACAAGCCAAAGGGAAAAAAGCCCACGAACTTCAAGAAGCATATCCCTCTGTCTCGCGAAGAGCAGGCCGCAGTGGACGAATTCCGGGCCTTCTATGCGGAATCTTCGAAATCCAGCAACGAGAAAAAGGTACGGTCACAGTAAACCCCAGGGTGCAAACGTTCTGAAAGTGTTGCTTACTCGTATCTCAGAAAAACGAGAAGTCGTCTTATGAGCCAGCCGATTACGACACTCCTAAACCCAAGATGGAGAACCCTCTCCCTCCCGGAGCTAAGGGCCTAGCCGCCTCACGCTGGGCCGTGAAGAAGGAGGAGGAGGATACAAAGCCACTGCTTCCTGAGGGAACTAGAAAAGAGCCCACGAACTTTAAGAAGCATTTCACTCTGTCTCGCGAGGAGCAAGCCGCAGTAGACGAGTTCCGGGCCTTCTTTGCAGAATCTCCGAAATCCAAGGAAAGAAAGGTACGATCACCAGTAAAACCCAGAGTGCAAACTTCTTGAAACGGTCGCTTACTCGGATCTTAGAACGACGAGAAGTCGTCTTACCAACCAGCCGACCACAATACACCCAGGGCAAAGATGGAAAACCCGCTTCCTGCGGGTGCCAAGGGGCTTTCTGCCTCGCGCTGGGCCGTGAAGAAGGAGGACACCAAGCCGTTGCTCCCTGAGGGCACCAAGGGGCTAGCTCACTCTCGCTTTGCCAAGGAGGAGCCAAAGGATAGAGCGCCTTTTGTCCCTCCGATTTCGACAACATCAACGTCAAAGGCCAAAGCCCGGTACTCCAAGAAGTTTGGTCCTACCCCCGAGGAGGACGCCGCCGTGAAGGCGTTTTTTGCTGAATCTCCGAAGGACAAAGAGCAGAAGGTATAGTCACTGCCTAGAAATTACCCAATGTCTACGTTATCTGAAACACTTGCTTACCAACTGGGATCTCAGGAAAATGGTGAATCGTTTTACCAAGCCGCCGACCATGAGACGCCCAGAGCGAAAATGGAGAACCCGCTCCCTCCCGGAGCTAAGGGGCTAGCCGCCTCACGCTGGGCTAAGAAGGAGGATTCATTTCTCGTCCCTCCGATTTCGACGACATCAACTTCAAGTATTTGATTACGACGCTGTGAAGCAGTTGGAGGATCTTCAAGCTACCGTGCCTTATTTTTAACGACAAGTTTTTTGGTCGAGTTGTCGCAGTCTCTGATAGCGAGGAAGTCAACGAGAACGGTGAACATCTTGGAGCAGGAGGAAACCAGATAGGAAGAACAGACTCGTTGTCGTTTACCACAACATCACAGAGATCCCGTCGGGAAGGCAAACATTTGATTCTGCAGATGATCAAGGACGCAGAAGGAGGGCGGAGGAGAATAGAGGAGAGGAAAAGAATGAGAAGGGGACTTTCGATGGGAAATATGCTAGATTCTGCAGATGATAAAGGACGCAGAAGGAGGGCGGAGGATAAGGAGGACATTAAGGAGAATACCTACCTGTACCGAGTATTATGGCAAGAAGAAGCCTGTCCCTCGGTAGGAAGGAAGTCATGATCAGGTAGCGCAAGGTTAATAGACGGAATCAAATGGTTCTTGCTTGCCATTTTCCCTTGGGCAGTGGATTGTGTGCCCGCTTTTACATTTGTTTATAGGCTGCTTCGGCTTTTGGTAACATTTCCAATAAAACTTCTGAACCAGTTGTATATATCTCTGTCGCTTTCCTCCATTG
This sequence comes from Neurospora sp. CHS-2018a, assembly GCA_009802275.1. Lineage (NCBI taxonomy): Eukaryota > Fungi > Ascomycota > Sordariomycetes > Sordariales > Sordariaceae > Neurospora > Neurospora sp. CHS-2018a. Next base: position 872,837 of record RAKG01000001.1, on the reverse strand, counting down.
ATAGGTTCCTCTACCCTTCACCACTTCCTTCGTTTGATTATTTTCACCTTCTCTCAATAAAGCCAAGCCCTCCCGAGTCCCGAGCCTGTACGGCATGACACTTGGGACATTGTTGTTGACCAGGAGGCTGAATTAGGACCTATAGAAAACAGGTGCCACTTGGAGGAACCGGTAAAGTCCCCTTTCGTCTCTTCGCTTATCCAGAACATAGGCTGCGACTGCGAATTTACCCTTCACCAACCTTTAGTAGGTACTCGTCAAGTGAATGAACCGGCCATGCTCCACCTAACCTTACAGAACCTTACAGGTTTGCCAACAATTCCGTAGTATAAAACCTTTTTCAGATCTTTTGCTGTCTTGTTACCCTTCACCACCACTCTACTATTCACGGTGAAGGGCCCTGGAATATTTTCCAGGGCCTCTCCCGTACCCTATTTAAGCGCGCCAGATCTCCCGCTTTCCTTTCTCCCTTCAGCATCACAGACCACAGCCATTTATATCTGTCTGTCTCGCAACCACCAAAGCACAGCGACTCCAGTCACGAGGCCGTCAAACATTTGCGCCCTCTCTCCCAACCAAGTAAAGCCACATTACCTTACACGGACTCTTACAACATCTCAAGATGGCTCCAAACAACAACCGCAAGGCCTATTCCAACAAAGGAAAAGGCAAGGCCACCTACCGCAAGAAATACGGCCCTACCCCGGAGGAGGATGCCGCGGTGAAGGCGTTCTTCGCCGAGTCTCCGAAAAGAGAGAAGCAGAATGTACAGTCACCAGAAAACACCCAGTGTCTACGACATTTGAGATTGTTGCTTACTCGGATGTTAGGCTGGCGAGCAGTCTTACCAGGCTGCAGACCACGAAACCCCTAAGGCAAAAATGGAGAATCCGCTTCCTCCGGGCAATAAGGGCCTAGCGGGCTCTCGCTTTGCCAAGGAGGAGGACCCTAAGCAGCCGCCTGCTTCCTGAAGGCACCAAGGGACTGGCTCATTTCCGCTGGGCCAAGGAGGAGCCAAAGAACTGAGCGTTTCTCGTCGCTCCTACTGAATTGCAGTCTCTGAAATCGGGAAAGCAAGCAAGAAGGGGGCACATCTTGGAGGAGTCGGAGAGCAAGTGAGAAGAATTCACCACCGATATGTGAAGGAAGTCCGATCAGGTCGCCTGGGTAGTAGTAATCGAATCGATGCTTCTTCCTTGCCAGTTTTACTAGATACCAAGTAGCTTGTGTGCCCACTCCTACCTGGCCGTGTTAATACGTTGTTTTTGCTTTATGTGTTCCCTCGTTTCATTGTATTACAGAGTCAACCACAAATTTCTGTCGCTTTGGTTTGTTGGCGCTCGGGCAAGAAGGGATGCGTCTCATGTCGCGGTGTCACACCATACCTAGGTTGTCTCTTAGGATCAGTTTCTGTGATATGGGAATCGTCCAGCAAGGGTCACTTTCGGCCACTCGATGGTATGGTGCAACAAAAAGACGTAGAAACTTGACGTATGAAACACAAGTCGATTGTTCTCTGCTACCAAATTTGGTTTCCTTGAAGTTGTCGGTGCGAGATTGTTGCCTGCACTCATTGCCTGCATGTCAGAACTTGGAAAGTGGGTCGCTATTCAATGAGATGCGGCCCTATCGGGATTACGGCTACCCTTGGGCGGGATGTTGATAGTGGACTAACAGATGCGGATGTTCTTGGCACGCCCACAGACGTCCTCCCCACCTGCACGCTCTTGCCCAAATGTCCCTCCTTTCCCTGTTGTCTTCTCCTGTTTCTGGACTTTCTCCAAACTTCCTCAACTCAGGAAACATCAACCAGACAACCCCCTACCATAACAACATTATCTCAACAGTATTCCAACATGCCTGACGCACCGCAAGCTCCCTCAATCCTGAGGCCGTCGCAGAGCAGGTTTGTTTGTCCGGAAATGAACCAAAATGCTTTTTGCTGTCACTAACATCTGTCTTGGGCTGCCACGCCGCAAGCCCCAAGAAGGAGCAGGAGGACAAACCTAAGACCGCTGCAGAGCAGGTATGGTTTCCCAGAAATAAGCCCCATCGTTTTCACTGTTACTAACGTTTGTCTTAGGTGACCAGCACCGCCAACTTCTCACGCCAACCTGCGGATCACGATACCCCGAGGGCCATCATGGTCAACACTCTGCCCCTGGCTGCAAGGGCCTTGCAGCTTCGCGCCACAACCCGAAGAAGCAGAAGAACAAAGCTAAGACCGCTACAAAACAGGCTGGCGGTTCAGAGTAAGGGAGTTTCTTGATTAGTTACCCAACCTCTCTCATTAGTCCATGATCTTTCATGAGCTCCCTACAGCGAAAATATCGGTCTTGAAGCTCTAGTGTGCTGTCAAGTGTCATTTGCTCGCTTCATCAATATCTGTCTTTCTTTTCCTCATACCGTTTCTCTACACCAGCAACTTAAGGTTGGCAGCAGTTATGCCAAATTTGTAAACTACCCAAGTTATTTGATCATCACCTTCTCTTACGTCGTAGTCGACCATCCCGCCACCCGTCTGTTCTGTTTGCTTTTATACAGTTATAGCAGCCTCCCACTACGTATTCCTGTGCTTAAGTCACTCTCATCCCTGAACCATATCAGACAATTCCGGAAAGACTTGCGACAAAATTGTTCAGTGTTGAGACTACAGCTCTGGTTCCATCGACAAGATCAATTGCGACACCAAACAACCATCTCCAGGCTACAGCAGAGTCCCGGAGAAAGCGCCTCGACGGTCAGATTCATGACGGTACTTCGCCAAGCCAGTCCATGGTGTTTTCCGACCTGCGTACAGGTGAAGGTAGAGACTATGCCAAATCAATGGCAAGACCTGTGATGCAGACAAGTAAACCGACATTTACCAAGCAAGCAAAGCGTGAATAAAATTCTATTTCGAAAACTGATTGACAAGAACCAACGCAGAGTCTAAAAAAGAGGCCAAAAAAACAAAAAGCTCAGCGGCCCATGAGCAGGGTCGAACCCGTCCACTCAAGCTGCCGCCTACGAAAACCCACGATTTTCTGGCTCCGCGCGCCTACCACGTCTGCTACTGGGAGTTGTTGAAAAGGTCTGACCTGCGGGCTTATAAGGTCCCAGTGGAAGGTGCAGGTCAGAGTCCTGCAGCTGGAAAGTGCAGGTTAGGGTCCGACTGCTTGTCGGCAGGTGCCAAACTGTCGGTCCTGGTGCTGGCATCCTTCATGCTAACTGTTGCCAACCCGTCCGAATCTTCACGAACATGATTGAGTCAAGGCAGTTCAACTTTGTCGAGGTGAATGCAATCGAAAACCAAGGCGCCATGCCCCAACCATCTCTTCCAGATGCCACCCATATAAAGCTACCTTTCCCCTCGCTTTCATTCCTCCATTGAATGAACCCCAAGGTTATTTTCCAGTCGTGTGTTTTGAACACTTGGGCTAATCCTGAAACGTATCCAGGTTCAATCTCCAAGAGATGGGCTGAAGTTGCCAAGCCTCCGAAGGTTCGCAATTATATATCAAGGTGAATGAACTTTAGGACTGGCAGTGAACAGAGGGGTTGTTCATCACCACAGGTTCTCAAATTCGGCTGCCGGTGAACATGCTTCCTAATCACTACAGGTTCTCGAATTCAGCTGTCGGTGAACAGGCGTCCTGATCACCACAGGTTCTCAAATTCAGTTGCCATATAAAATCACCCTCACCGCGAAACTCCTCCTCCTCAATTGTTTTCCTCACACAACTTCTGACCAGTATCACAGCACCCAGACGCAACACCAAAAGAACAATACCAAAACACAAAAACCATAACACCCGACATCGACACTTTCAAAATGTCCGACTTCCCCAAGCCTAACGCTTCGTTCAACCCCAATGCGTATCGCAGCCAGGCTGCTCCTAGCGCCCACAAGAACGCTTCGACTAGCAACATCGATGCTCCCAAGCCGAGCAGCTCATTCAACCGGAATGCCTATCGTGGCCAGGCTTCGTACAACACCCGCAAGAGCACTTCAACTGGCAACGTTGATGCTCCTAAGCGCACCGGTCCTTTTAATGCCAGTGCCTATCGCAGCCAGGTTGGTCATACCTCTACCGCCCACAAGAACGCCTCGCGTGGCGGCGTCGACACTTCCAACAAACAGCAGTACGGAAAGTCTCAGAAGAAATGGGCCAACCAGGCTCCCAGCAGCAAGGCCAAGGACACCGACGAGCCTCACTACATGTCGGATGCCGAGGTCAAGGAGTGGTTTCGTCAAGCAGAGCTCGACTACGAGCGAAAGAAGAAGGTGAGTAGCTCAACATTATAATCCATGAACACACCCAAATCAGGACAGCTTCACTGACTCGATGCTTTTGATGCAGGCTGGTCACTATGACAACTACGTGCCAGCCGGGGGCCACACCCCGGACTTCAGCGCCTTCCGCCGCAAGTTCGCTGCATCGGAGACCAAGTGCCCTGGTCTGAAGAACTCGATGCACGCGCCAAAGGCTCTTGAGCCTGTCAAGTCTCAGGATCGAAAGTGACGAAGGTAAATACATCAACTCCCTGCAGGATGTCCACCAATTGTGTCTTGTATTAACTGTTTCTACCTAGGCAAAGCCAACATCACAATTAACCAGACCCCTCAGAGGCCTTTTGAGACTGCCCCCCCGAGGATCAATGCTATTTTGACTTCTGCGGCACCGATAGCGGATAGGAGGGAAGGATTGTTATAGGGGTTTAATAATTTATCGTTGAATGCACCAACCACGCAATGACTTGAAAGTTCTTATGCCATAGCATTATCAAACTACACACTGATTTTATGATGTTTTTTCGCTACTACACGTGCCTTGTTGATAGTTTTTTCCCTGGCATTTTCTGTTGAATTCGTTATCCACTGGTACTATTAGATCGCTGGCACTTACGGCTTTTCCTGCTCACTGTTTCTCTGCACCAAGTTGACCATTATTCCATCGACATCGTACACGTTCCTTTCGTTCGAAGACAGACATAAAACAACGGAGACAGTGATCGCTAACTACAAGTTTGCCACAGGCCGGAGACTTTGACCAAGTCCCGGCAGGAAGTGTGCCTCCTGATATCAGCAATTCCAGGGCCCCTAACAACAATAGTATGCTCCGAGGTTATTGTTCAGTGCCATGTATTGAACACTGAGGCTGGTCCTTGAACAAATCCAGGTTTGGTCTCCAAAGATGGGATGAGGTTGCCGAGCCTTCCAAGGTTCACGATACAACGGATGTCAAGGTGAACAGACTTTATGTTCAAGACTCGCAGTGAAGGGTTTCCTGATCACTACAGGTTCTCGAATTTGAATGCCAGGTATAAGATCCTCCTCCCCCTCCATTTCTCCCTCCTCCAATTCCTTCCTTTACACAACTTTTCGATATATCGAACTTCAGAACATCCGCACGCAAGGCCCACACACCATACCTCTCACAACAACACTATCAAAATGTCGAACTTTCCAAAGCGTAACGCGTCCTTCAACCCCAACGCATATCGCAGCCAGGCTGCGTATGATGCCCACCAGAAAGCTCTCCGTGTCGCCAACGACGCTCCCAAGGCCGACACCTCCATTTCCTTCAACGAGAACGGTCATCGCTCCGAAGTCCGTGTTGCCAACGGCGCACCTAAGCCTGACAACACCTCTAACCCAAACATCTATCGCACCCAAGTCCGTGTCGTCAACAACGACGCTCCCAAGCCCAGTAACTTCTTCAACCGGAACAGTTATCGCGCCCAAGCCCATGCCGCCAACAAGGACTTTCCCAAGCCTAACAAGACCTTCAACCCGAACGGTTACCGTGGCCAAATCCGTCCCAACAACGATTATCACCAGCCCGGTAACGCTCCCACCTTCAAAACGAGCGGTTATCGCAGCCAAGCTGCACAGGGCGCCTACAAGAACCCTTCCCCTGGCCACAACGGCGCTCCCAAGAAGCAATCACAAATGCCCCACAAGAGACAGGCCGCCCAGAAGGCGGGCACTTCCAGCAACAACGCCGAGAACAACACCCATGAGCCCTACTTCATGACAGACGCGGAAGTCAGACAATGGTTCCGCGAAGCCGAAGCTGATTATGAGAGAGACAAGAAGGTGCGTAACATGATGCTATTATGCAGGTGCCCATACATAGGCCAATGGGAAAGCTTTACTAACTCGATGTAAATTGTTACAGGCTGGCAAGTACGACAGTTATGTCCCAGCCGGGGGTCACATTCCCGACTTTAGCGCGTTCCGAAAGACATTTGATAGCTCTAAGACCAAGGTTACTGGTCTGAATGGCTCGATGCATGCGCCGAAGGCCAAGGCCTCGGAGGCTGCTAAGCCCAGCCAGGGTAGCAACTGAGAAAGGTAAATACATCGACTGTCACGAGAAAGCTGGATGGCGCGGACTTGCATTGACTGTTTTGATATAGGGAATGTCAGCGTCGGTATTTTCTTGATTGCCGTGGGATCATTTGAGATTGAGCATTAACGCCGGCTTTTTGTTCCCGTTGTAGCAGCAGCAGGGAGGGACAGGGATGACGGATACTTTTCTATCGCTTAAGGGTTCAACTGTGTTTTCGCATGGAATGGTTATTCAATTGTCATTAGATATTGGGAGAGATCCATTCTAGCGATATGAGAATGTCAATTGGTATTTTAGTTTTAAACATGTGGTCAAATCGAAGAGTGTCGAGGTTGACATTTGTCCTTTTTTATGGGGAAATCTCGGGTTCATCGTTCTTGCCTTCTGCCAAAGTTGGGAAAATTTGGTTTGGACCCCGTGCCGATGTCTTGTTCTGTGATTATCCAAAAGCATCCGGAATACCGCAACAATGTCTTCCCGTCGGTCCTCATGTTGATCTATATATCATTCATGGCTTCTGTCCCCGTGATTCCTTCAGCGCCACAGCTGCCGCGCCTCATTATCTGACCGGACGGAACCCCCAAGAGTCAAGATGGAAGAGTCAGGACAACATTGCCAAGATTCTCAAGGTTTATGACCCTGAACGTGAGTGAATGAGCTTCCGTCGAGTGAAGGGTCTCAAGTGTCCTGTGCACCCAGGTTTCCAATGAACACCGGTCCTGTTCGTTTCTTCCAGTCGCCATATTTAAGATCGACTCCCCCCTCCATTCCTTCCTCAAATTTTCTCCTCACACAACTTCCATCACACCCAAAACCACAACACTCCAACACGACAACAACAACTTTGAAGATGTCTGACTTTCCTAAGCCCAACGGCGCATTCGACCGCAATGCTTATCGCAGCCAAGCTGCGTACAACGCACACAAGGCCTCTTTGCGCAACGACACCGATCTTCCGAAGAAGCAACCTGCCGACTTTCCGAAGCCGACCGGTTCCTCTAACCCTCAAGCCTATCGCAGCCAGGCTTCGTTTGACGCACACAAGAACACTCTGCTCAGCGACGCCGGCCTTCCCATGAAGCAACCGTCAAACATGCCGAAGCCCAACACTACCTTCAATCGTCAGGCCTACCGCAGCCAGGCTGCGCACAACTCAAACAAGAACATTGCACGTGGCAGCACCCATCCCCCCAAGCAGCAATCCTCGAAGCAGCAGTACCAGAAGCCTCAGTTCCACAAGGCTCAGACGAAGCGTTCCAGCAAGCCGGCCGAGGGCTCGAGCACCCAGACCAGTGCCGATGAACCTCATTTTATGTCCGACGCCGAAGTCAAGGAGTGGTTCCGCCAGGCGGAACTCGACTACGAGAGGAAGAAAGCGGTGCGTAGCTTTGCCCAATGATATATGTACACATTACCGACCAGGAACAGCTTCACTGACAACTCAATGCAACTGATACAGGCCGGCCACTACAAAGATTATGTCCCCGCGGGAGGACATACGCCTGACTTCAGCGCGTTTCGGGCCAAGTTTTCTGCTTCGAGCTCCAACGTTCCTGGATTGAAAAACTCCATGCATGCGCCCACCAAGGCCTCCGAGCCTGCTAAGCCCCAGAGCCGCAAGTGAGGGTGAGTACACAAACTCTCGAGCTGATACACTTGTCACCAAGCGGATAATTGTGTTCGAAAGCGCTAACATAATGATTCGCTAGATCATCACGCCCTTCGAGATTGCGAACCGGCGCCATCCTGGCTTGGAAGGAAGCGGGAGGAAACATCGATGGTAGCAGAGCCTTTTCGTCACTAGGAATGCACGTTTGGTTCGACACAATGAGATTTGAGCTGGAACGGAGTAATAACTACTGCCAGATTGCAATTTGAGGAAGATGGAAGCTGGAAAGGATATGTATGTGAAGGTTGTTCGCTCTTCTGTGTGGAAAAAAGTCGGGGATTACTTTATGATAATGTCTGGTTTTGGACGGGGAAGAATTCAACACTCTGAGAATGCCTCCATCGGCTTACACACAGAGTATCTTGCTTTCAATCTTTACCAAAGTCCCTAAAATGTGTACTCACTATCCTCATGAGACTTCTTTTCATCCTCTATTTGTACTCAACTTCGGTCTTGGTACTGTGTTTCTGACCATGTCGCCGCCACGGTCTTGCTTGGCTGTCGAGCATTTGATGAGGCAAACCTGTAGGATGACTGACATTTGACAGGACGCGTTTGGTCACAAGTGAATGGTATTCTGTTATTGACTCATAAGATAGGCTAGCCTACGTCAGCATTTGCGGAGGAGATACAATGGGAATGCCGGAGTGAATGTGTCAAGGTTTATGTATACTTTGGGAGCCCGGTTTGGAGGTCCGCCGCGCCTACTGTGTTTTTGTCTGTTATCTCCCTTCCAAATCTCCGGTAACGATATCGCCCCGTTCCTTATGCCTACTACCCGTAGAGTTGCGGCTTACGGTTACGGTTACGGTAACGAAGAGGAGGAAGACGAAGATAATTTCTTCGACGACGAGTACGAGGACGATAAAGATGAAGAGGAGGAAGATAACAATTTGTTCGAGACGCTAGAGTTCGAGGCATAGATTTTAAACAATATATTTAATGTATACTATATAGCGTTTAGTACCAATACGACTATAAAACAACTCCTACTAACAATACTAAAATTATAGGAGGTAAAAGAGCTTATAGCTTTATAATTCGCAAATGGTTTATAAGATATCTTACAATCGCCTACACTACTAACCCTCGAAGACTTCACAAATCTGCCAGAATATAAAACAACAGACCCATACGCATTCACATGCTATATGCTAATCCTTCAACACGCCGGGTCTGGGTCTGGGTCTCGTCCATTAATTTACGTCGGCACGGGGACAGACCAAAAGAAAGGGGTAGAACTAAGGTTCAGAGATTACGATAGGGAGAAGAATCTCTCTCCATATACTCAAGAGGCATACGATAACGGCTATAAGATTACGCACAAGAAGGTACTAGTCTCGGCCAAAATACCGGACACTTCGGAACTTTTGCACGCTGCGAGAGGACTCTTCAAGATGTTGGAAACCTCCCTTTCTATACAGCGCAATGACGCTATTCGACCCTATGGCGTACCGCGGTACCGGGTATCTGAGAGCCATGAATAACAGGCGCATTGTTGCTCTCTTGAGGGAGTGGAGGGAGCGGAGGAAGCAGACTGCCTCTGACCATCAGACCACCGATTCAAACGTGCCCAAGGCTGACCAGCCTCAAAAGGAGTGATGGTAAGTACTTCGCCCGGTCCTAGTTACTATACGTTCTGAAGCTGACTGAGTGTACAGAACTCCCGAGAACTTTTCGACGACCACTTTTCCAGAGATTTCAAGCTAAGCTGCCGTCAATTGAGATATCGACGACCGATACATCCGACACAGCGCCTAAGGCACAGACTCTTCGCAAAAAGCCGTCATTTGTAGCCGGACAAACCCGCTGGACCGTTTTGTTGGCGAAGGGCGCCGAAAAATGACCGAGCAGTGATGCGGTAACGAGGCAATTCAGGAAGGGTTTTTGTGGGCAACGTTTTCTGGAATTAAGGAGTCAACTGCAACCTGGGTCCTTTGGAAGAAAGGTAACTTTTTCGCCACAGAGAAATTGACTCTCGTCTCAGCGTGCATTGCTTTTTTTTCCTTCCCCCACTGATTTCGTAACTTGTCGTACTTACCTGACGGCCTTTCCATGGTCTCGTCCATGTAATTTTCCTGTGACTGTCTTGCCTCTACTCATATGTCAGTGAATATCGCCAATACATCGTGGATAGGTCAACTCGCACTCTTACCTAATTTTCGTCTGAATAAAATCAGATTTACTGGCAGGTGCCAAAGACTGGTACGGCCGATTCCCATCCTCCCGAAGGTTCCAAAACAATGGATTTGAGTCCAGATGAAGATTCGTGGTCTCCACTTACCTACACTTCACTCCCACCTTCCTTCTATATACCATTTGAGATCTGCTCCCCCCTCCAATTCTCCTTCCGTTTCCTTCTCCATTTCCACATCACTCCTGCACATCATCCATTGCCCAATTGACGACCCGAACCAACTCAAAATCGCAATCATGTCGGACAATACCTCCTGCCCGGCCCCCAGCCTCAAGGCTCCGTCCATGCCCTGTTCTGCAACGTCTGGACTCCGAGCCTTGAGCCGTTTAACAACCGCAACGCCTATCGTAGCAAAGCCCATTACGCCGCAGACCTTCAGCGCAACCCCTAAAGCCACGGAGCCTTCGAGGCCTGCCAACCACAGTGGCGCAGAGGTAAAGTTGTTCTTCGCGGGAGTGGTGTCTGTTGTGGTCTGAGAACTAACTTGCCGTAGAATACTTCCACCGGTGGTTCCTTAAACAACACGTATCGGTGATCGAAACGCTAGAAGGTCCAGGGCAGTTATCCGTAAGGACTCGGGGTATTATATAACGTACACGGGGGTTATAACGAAAGGAAGTTGTACTTAGATACGGAGGAGGACTTGATATGCTGGGTCTCTGTCGAAGCCGCTCGGCTAAGATGAATCGAGGTCTCCCCCTTTCAACTCAGAATGGATTGGGAGACGAGGAAGACCAGGGATCTCATCACGGAACCTAGGAATGTACAATTGTTGGCCCCCCCCCCACATCTAATAGATTCCTCTCTTCGCAAGTCTCCCTCTGGTAAATCGCTAGCCCCTTATAATCTGTAGCAATCCCTCATATTTCGCTTCTCTTTTCTGGTGGTTGAATTGATCATCTCCTTCCTGTAAGCTCGCCACCTGGAGCCCAAGTCTCAAGCCGTTCAACCCGAACGCGTACAAGAGCAATGTCGCATACGCCGACCACCAGCGCAAGAGTGGTGGAGAGTGGCAAATTATCTCGGACACCAATTGGGTCAGCCCGAAGCCGTTCTACGCGGACGCCTACAGGAGCAAGGCCGCTTACTCTGAGCACCTACGCAAGCATGGTGGACAGTTAGAAGTCGTGTCAAACACCACTACCACTTGGACCCCCAGTCTGAAGCCGTTCAATCCGTACGCCTACAGGAGTGCCGCCGCCTTAGCCGAACATCAGCGCAAGAATGGCGAAGAGCCCCAACTACCCTCCTCAAGCTCCAAGCAGCCAGCTATTTGCATAGCGCCCTGCCATCGACACCAGAAACGGAGACTGCGAGGCCTGGCCAGCCACCACAGGCGGCTCAGATGTCGAGACGCTAGGATGGAAACTCCGGGCAATCAACTCTTTGAAAATCAGGTCGGGAGAGCCTAATCCCCATCCGGTCGTCTCCCAACATCACAGCAATTCACAATGTCGTCGACCAAAGTCAACAGCAACACCGCTGCCGGACGTCGCGAGGCTTCGATATGGCACGAAGTCAAGGACTACATCGAGGCTTCGCAAGGACATGGTCATCTACAGTGAGAAGGAAAGGAATTGGAGGAACATGAAGGGCTTGGGAAGGTGCAATGTGCGGTTATGTAGCTTAGAAGGGTTAACTAGATCTGGATTCTTGGGACATCCTGTCGCTGGGTAGACATTCTTGTAATTGATCACGACCTTTGCATGCAAAAGAACGTTGTTGTCGAGCCCAACCATCAGTGATTTTATGCTGTAATTGCTTCGACTTCGCTGGGCATCTAGGCTGGGCACAATGTTGTCGGGGGATGATTGCGGGAGTTTGGGCATTCGTTTTCCTGTTCAGAGATCTTGACATTGCTGGCACTCGCCCTTCATAGTTGTCCCACTTCAGATGTTTAGCACTTACTTCTCCGTCTGCGATGCCCAATATCAAAACATTTTCATTTGCTGTAAATCTCTCTTGAAATCTTGGTGAAGGCCGAGTGATGGACATCTCACCTTCAAGAGTGAACGAGTGACGTTCTCGGTTCCCACTTGCACTTGCCTTCCACTTGCCCTGTCAATACTCAATAGGTACTTGCCTTCTCAATAGGTACCCGCCTTCTCAATAGGTACCCGCCTTCTCAATAGGTACCAGCCTCCTCAATAAGTACTTGCCTTCCGTCTCAACTCTCAATAAGCACTTGCCTTCACAATAGCAACTTGCCTTCTCAATAGGTACTTGCCTTATCAATAAGGTACTTGCCTTCTCAATAGCACTTACCTTCTCAATAAATACCTTACCTTTCCACCCCTCCATTCCTTCCCTCTCTTCCTTCCTTCCTTCCTTCCTTCCTTCTTTCTAACATACCGTCATCTTTTCCGCTGACTCCAACACAAACCAAGACGAAATCGCAAAATCGCAACCATGTCCGACTTCCCCACCTACATCAAGCCATTCAACAAGAATGCGTACCGCAGCGCTGCTGCTTACAAGTCGCATCTCGAGACTCGGCGCATGAAAGCATCATCCATTTCTCAGCAAGCGCCCCGTACAATCACCCGTCCAACCCCCCGTCCAACCCTCCGTACAGTCCCCCGATACAGGGCCCCGCGCGCACTGGAATCGCCCAAGATGATGACAGATGAGGAAGTGAGAGCTTGGTTCAGGGAAGCCGAGGAAGAGTACGAAGCAAAGAAGAAGGTCTGTACCCCTTATCATTGATCACAGTCTCAGTCCTCACGCAGCGATCACTAACGTATCTTGTCAACAGGCCGGTTACTACGACGACTACGTCCCTGCCGCCGGTCCCAGCCGCGGCGCACTGGCCGACACTACCAATTCGCTGCCGAAAAGGAAGACGGGGATGGAGAATTCCATGCACGCGCCCAAGAAACAGTCCATCATCTTGAACCCAGCTGCTAGACCCTACCGCGCCGTCCTGGCCAACACTACCAATTCGCTGCCGAAGAGAAAGACGGGACTGGAGACGTCCATGCATGCGCCGAAGAACTTCAAGCTGTCCATTATCACGACCCCGGCCGCGGCCACTGAGCCGACCCGTTGCTAGGTGTGGCGCAATATTCCGGTCCTCGGGCCACGAAAGAACGGCGACAGTTTGAGCAAGACGTGAGAAGGAGTTGAGCGGCGGGGATTTAGTGGGAGGATACTTTGCTTTCTCAACAATATTGCATGTTCTGGTTGATGGCTTAAGGGTATCGGTGCATTGGTGGAGAGTTCAGGAGTTTATGCCTTTTTCATTCTGGCCCAGAAGAATCGCGGGATGGGGTTCACCAGGGAAGTAGTGGGCGAAGTATGTGCTGAGAGCGGTGTGGATCTCTCTGTGAGATCTTTGCGATGTGATAGAAGTCATAAGACCTCCGTATTGACGGTCTGGTGTCCAGCCTTGAGGGAACAGACTAGAACTTGTTGCTTTTATGATCAATCCCCTCTTTTCTATGAATGATTGTCCCAATGTGATCGCCGAGTGACACTTGTCGTTAGCTATAGTTGAGGCTGAAGTGAAAGTGTCTCGAGTGTCGTACATGTTCTCCACCGTAAGCATCGAGTCTCTTGCCAAGCTCCCATCTGTAAGTCGTCACCCTGCTTGCTTTGTTTCCATGCATCGCAGCCTGGCACCAATGCATCTTTCAAGTCCATCCTGACCATCCGTCACTCGCGGTGTCTCCGTCCTTCTGTCGCCATGTAGTATTGTGAGGCTCTGCTGTGGAGACTAGAGACACGTTCAACCAAGGTCAAGGGAGGTAGGAATGGGAAAAAGAGGGGGGCTAAGCGCGCTTAATCCGGTCTTTCGGATCTACGATGCCTGTGGAAGTGGGATTTTGTCTCAGACACTAGTCTGGTTGACGGACAGAAGGAGAGCTAACCGGCGAGTGTGCTTATTGAACTGCATACCCAGCCAGCCAACTGGCGTCAGGGGAATAAAATTGGTCGGAAACCCGGCATCCAAGGATCTAGTGCAGTATGTACTGGTGTTCGTTGTTGTTCGGAGAGAGCTGCGCCTCTGTCTCTGTCACATATCGCCAGTCCAGTGAGGCCAGGAACCCGCTTGAGCCCAAATGACAACTCACTTGTCGAGTGTCAGCCATGTGTTCAAGTGACAATACATGCAGGCTCTGCAGAATAGTGTGCATAGGTATCACGTCGAGTTACATGCATCAGCGGACGGTGGTATAATGTATCAAGAGCCGAGGCGAGAGGTAAGTTGGACGGATGGCAGTCTTCTTGAGCGACAAGGCAAGGCGTTCAGAAATGGCCGCCGTTGATGAGGGAGGGTCTTCAAGTGGGTAGGAGCTCGCCACGTATGGGTTCGGGGTAGCCAGATGCATGGTATTGATAAGGTACAGGACGGACGAGGTTTGGGGTTTGGAAGGCATCGTCATGTTGCTTTCCTCGGTCCTATGTTTCAGCGAGTAACGGGCCTGAGTAAGGTGCTGACGTGACATTGATAGGAGACATCGGCGGGATTCCCCGGATATTGGGTCCTGATGAAACACCATGGGTTGTTCTCTGCGTTACCTGTTTTGTTTCCCGCATTTCCAGAAAAGGGGTTGATAAACGTGAGAGGACAGTCCGCGGCTCTTGGATGCATTCTTGGCGGTCGAGTCACGACCTCACCGTCGGGCAAAAAAATGCAACCTGAAATCAACGGCTCGTTGCACCCAGGAATCATTGTCACCCAGACGGCCGCCTTGTTGGATTTGGTAATGATTGATGGCTGCCTAAACCAATCCCTTCGGAGCCAAGTCCGTCTATGATTCGCGAGCTGTGCGGCGGAGCCTCATGTAACCATAACTCTGCGGAAGCTGAGAAACACAAATTCCATAGTACGGGGTAATGAGGTCGGAGATATTCCATAGAACGGCCGACTGGTCAGCGATCAGCGGAGAAGTTTTCGAGCAGCTTGATGGGTTGTCCCAACTGTGAAGGGCCGGGGTAGGAACCCCGCGGGGATGAACGACTTCCTCTTCTCACCCCCTGTAATACACACGCATATGTGGCGTAGCCTTCACCAATTGCACGATCTGTGACAGCCACACCTGAGGGGAATTTCTCTCGCCGGTGTTATTCTGTGCCTCGTCGTGGCAGTGAGTCGGTGTTTGAGGCCGAAGTCTGGTGATCTTTTTGCGGAACGCTTTTCGAGTAGCGCAACATAAAACTCTCGACGGCTTTCCACTGACGAGGAGCCCGACAATCAGTGTTCGCTGGCGCCCGATCCGGATTCGCTCTCACAGGAAGAACCTTCTTATCTCGGGAGTGGCACATAGCACATAGATGTGGTGTTGCGTTGGCGCTATGGCCAGAGCGTGACATGGGTAGCGAACGAGCCAAATGCCGGACTGGTGAGGGTGATCATCAGGTAGACAACGGGGTGGGCCGTAACAGACATGGGGTCTCCTAGGTTCGACCAGGTACCATGAAGTGCTCCCCCTTCCCATGACAAGGTTTGGGAACAAGGGGTCTAAGACAACACGCCTATTCCCCACGTAGATTGCCAAGACAATGCCTATGGGTATGGGTTGTTCAGGTTCGTCCTACCTATGCCCGCAGAAACTTGTCTCCCGAGAATCTTCACTCTTTCCTACTGTGGTAATCCCGATACAACTCGAACAGAAGCAAAACCGGCAAGGCAGAGCAAGGCCACAAGACCTCGGAAACATTTCGGGATAAGTGTGTTTCGATTGGGCAGCAACGCCATTTTTGTCGTTAATCCTCAGTGCCCTAATTGTCCTATGAGAAGTCTGGAGGAAGCATCTCAACCAGAGAATAGGCGTCACGAAAACTTGATTGGGGCGGCGCCGGGAATGTTGGCATGCGTGTATTGCGTACCACTCTTTCTTGCGCACATCTTGCAGTGCACCGCGTATGAGAACAGTTGGGAAAGAAACGAGGCCAGCCCGCGCTTGGCGACTGATGCGACTCCTTGTGTTGCGACCTTGCTGTTTGAGGTTTTCGTAGACAGTGCTTCGACGACCTGGACGGAGCTGAATCCTGGTCGCCCGGCGAGTATCAACTCCATCATGAGACGCCAAATGGACGTCCAGACGACAGATTGGGTACAGGCTGGTCAACGCTCAGTTGGAAGCGCAGAGCCGCATAACCAACTATCAAGCCGGTAAAGGTTAAATACGAGTGGCTGGCACCGAAGCAGGTCTGAATGCTTGCTCAATCTTCAACACCCCAACCGACTCATCTCCAAGAATTCGAGCCCATCCAAGATGGCGACCTTGATCGATAACATCCACAGGCGTGCCCACCGGGTGCACGCCCGCTTCCATCCCCACCACGGCCATCGTCACGCGGAAAGAGACTCGTATATGACCTTAACGATCCGTAATCTTCCCTTGGGGACCACAGAAAACGACGTCTTTGAGCATATCCGGCGACAGAGACCCGATTCTGACCCCATTGTCAATCCCTTGACCAAGGAGACGAACCAGCGCACGCTCTGCGCGGTCGTCACAATTCGCCAGGAGACAGAGGAGAAATGCAAAGCTGTGCGTGACAAGCTCAATCTTACACGCATCTATCCAAAGCATCCAGCGGGAGATGTCAGAGATTCAGCTGTCATGGTGAGCGATGAGTTTCTCGGTGTAACAACGATCGCTGAGCACGATGACCCTCAGTTCGAGTAAGCCGCTTTGCCATAACCAGGCATCATGTTCGATGATGAGAGCTTCTCGCTGACAACAATGCCGAATACAGTATGTACTTCGTTCATGGTCTCGGAGGGCATGCCTTCAAGTCTTGGAGCACGGACAAAGGGGCGCCTCATATGTGGCCCAGAGACTTCCTTCCCAACGACATCAAAGCTAGGCCGCTGAATCCCATGAATTGGCAAGGTCGGAAGTTAGCCGGTCGCTTTGCAACCGTGGGATATCGTGCAAGCGCTATGTTTGCTTCCGCTGCCACTGCAACGATCGACAAAATATCGCAGAATTTCCTCAACCATCTCAGGGCTGACCGGACTGAGGTGAGTCCAACTACCATAGTTTGTCTGCGTTTCTGACTAACGTCCAGTCCTACAGGGATCCAAGCGCCCAATGTACTTCGCTTGCCATAGCCTTGGAGGCTTGGTCGTCTGCCAGGTATAGGAAACCCTGTCGACTCAAGGATCTGATGTGGTCTTGTCTAACCATCCGTTCTTCTAGGCCCTTATTCATGCTCTGTCGGAAGAGTCACACAGGCTAGAGCGATTCCAAGACTGCCAAAGTACATTCTTCAACGGAGAAGAATGCCTTGTCAAGGGGATTTTCTTCTTTGGCACTCCCTTCGTGAGTCCACAACCTCCGAATGCCCCGGAACCCCTCAATATGTCAGCGTTTGCTGACAAACAGCAATGATCACAGGAAGGCTCCAGGCTAGCCAGATATGCCTCCCGCATTGTCAAGTTCCTCCGCGGCAATGACACGCTGATAGATAGCTTGAGCATCGAGTCCGAGGACCTGAACACCATTGTTGCCAGGTTCGATCAGATGCGAAACCACCCAAGGACTAGGATTCCGATTGTGATTGCATATGAGATGCAGCCAATGTTTGGAATGAGATTCGTACGTCGAAGTGTCGTTTCTGTTCTCGATGATGGGTCTCCTCCGGGATCCTAAGAACTCCGATCCAACCTGATACTAACACATACTCTCAGGTAACCGACCCCGACTCAGCCATGAGCTCATTTGACTGCCAGAGCATCGGCATTGAAGGCGACCACCGCACCATGATCAAGATGGAGAACAACCAGGACCGAAGTTACCGTGACGTTGCTGAATTCATAATCCGAATGATTCAACGAACACTCTCTGGATCCAGCAGTATCCCATCCTCTTCCGCAGCGGAGCTTGAGAGAGAAATCTTTCGGGAACTCCCTTTCAGACAGAGTCCAGCGAGAGACGAAAGCCCCCCTCCATATAAAGGCCAAAATTCAGGACGGCCTTCCACAGAAAGTTCGGCCAGCAACGGAACATCGGCCACTGACCCTTCTCCCCACTCCCAACCAGTAGGTTTGGGTATCAGCAACCCAAACTCCGAAGAAAACAACTCTCCCGGCAGATCCCGCTCCAACATAGTCCCCGTCAGGCTCAACGACATTATGATGCCTCTCAATCCTGTAAATGGTGGAAAGGAAGATAACCGAGAGTTCGCCCTGCTCTCAAAATTCGACGTCGTCTTCCTTCTCGATGACACGGGATCAATGATGGAAGCTATCGAGGCGGCCCCCTCATCTAACGGCAACTGCGAGACAAGGGAGCGTTCGAAATGGGACGAAATGATCGAATCTCTGCGCTACATCGTCGATATTGTGACACACTATGACCGTGACGGTGTAGATGTGCATTTCTTCTGCAACGAAGATAAAGATGAGTTTGGAATCCAAGATGGACAACGGGTTCTAGATCTCTTGACCAACGAAGTCAGTCCAGACGAGATTGGTGGCGGGACCTTCATTGCCGAGCGACTTTGGACAATCCTGACGGCTTATATCGACCGGTTCGAAAACTATCGGCGACGGATGGGAGAGCGGGCACCTCCTCCCGAGAAGCCAAAAATGTTGAACCTCATTGTGATCACGGACGGGGCAGCGGACGACAAGGATGGGGTAGAGGAGGTAATCGTCGATGCAGCGAGGAGGCTGGATGAACTGAGGGCGCTTCCAAACCAGGTGGGAATCCAGTTCCTGCAAATCGGCAAAGACGAAGCGGCTTCGAGATGGTTGAAGAAATTGGATGATGACCTGAACGAGAAGCATAGAATTCGAGACGTGAGTTGAGCCTTCCCATCCGTCTTATCCTGCTGCCTCGTTGAAGCGATACTGACAGAAAGCGTGGGATAGATGGTTGACACCCGTCCCTGGGACAGAGTCAATGAGATCGACAAATCTTTGCAAGAGAGACTTACCAACATTCTCCTCGGCGGCATTGACAGAGCCAGAGACATGGAGTAAGCCCACAAGGACCGAACGAACGCGGTCCTTCTAATGCTCCACCTGAGTGAAGGGGATGGAGCAGATTTCGATCATGGTGACAGCTATGACAAGGCGTTTTAGGATTGATATTTTGTTGCTTTGGTTGGATTTGATCGAAGGCCACATTCGGTTGGCAGCGCACGCGGGATACGAGGTCATGACGAATGGAAACACTTTCTTTTGTCTTGATGAGTTATGATGGTGTCGCGGTGTTATGGTCCCTGTGTATCATTCATTGTCTGTTCTATAATCACTGCGAGAATTTCCTTTGTTAGCTTTCAGGACGACATATCAATGCGTGGGCTGCCCTGACGGATAAAGCTACCTGTATGTTTCCCAGCCCGTGGAATACTCAAACAATCTTGGTCTCCACGCCTCGCTTCAACCAAAGCACCCTATCCTCCACCCCTGCCTTCGCAAAGTCATTCGCCAGTTGGGTCCCAGATTCCATAAAGTGACTCCATGACTCGAAGTGCAATGGCACAATAACGTCGGCTCCGATGTCCTTGGCCAACTGCGCTGCCTGGTCACCACCCATGGTGATCTGCAGCGGACCTCCCCCATCAGCACCCCCGCCGGGCAAGCATACAGTTGCCTTTCCGATGTTCAGCATGGCGACGGCGATATGATATTTTTCCTTCATCTTGCCAAGCTCTTCGAGATGTATCGTGTCTCCAGAGAAGTATATCGCATTCGGACGACCGTCAGGATGGGTTCCAAAAGCCCCGTCTGGAGAGCTGACAATGAAGCCCACTACCTGACCACCAGGTAAGTGCCTGCATGGAGTGGCTGTTACTTCCAACTTCCGCGCCTTTCCCTCACCTCCAAGGTCAAGACAGACAGTTTCCCAGTTCTTAAGGCCCCGTACTCCTGGACGCGGAGCTAGTTGAGAAGCGCCGTCTCTGGTGGTGAGCACCCTCCGACCATCAAGAAGGCGTCGGCCGAGCTCATCTAGGTTATCCGGATGATCTTCATGGCTGAGTAGAACAGCATCGATGGGAGGGAGCTGGTCGAGAGTCAAGGCTGGGGAGTCGGACTTATTGATGACAAGACCGCGATACTCGATTTGGGTACCACCGGGACCGAACACGGGGTCTGTGATGAGGTTGATACGGTTTGGACTGCTTGGCTCACCAAGATGGATCAAGGCGGTAGCTGTACCAATGTTGGTAATGCTGAGGGGGTAATCAAACGAGGCTTGTGTCGAGGGCATGTTGAGAGAGATCAGGCGCCGTGGACAACCACCTTTATGTCGAAGTCTGGTAGCCGTGAAAAATATGAGAGTGTCTTACAATTCTCTCCAAGCCAATTTGAAAATTGCGTGTTCTTAAGCAGACCGTAGTTCTGTTGAACTGATACTGCCTATGGTGGTTGATGTAGAGACAGATCCCTCATCAGTGCGTAATGTGGGCATCATGAGCAACGGCGCCGCAGTGACCATGTTCTCCGCAGCAGTTCTCCAAACCGAATATCGGATGATGGTTCAAGGTTCAGGCGTCGAAATGGCAGGAGTTGCAAGAGGCGTGGAGGAAGTCGACGTCAACCGTACATCGGCTCACTGGCCGGTCCGGAAGCCAATCGCTCATCATGCTGGACCATCTCCAAGAAGGCTTCAGAAAAATGACTTCCATGGGAGAATTGGCAAATAACGAATTTGGAAATTGCGAAAGATTGCTCAGTTTCGGCAAGGAAATTTCTGCAAAGTGGAAGTGTCTGGCAGAGAGCGTTCATGTCATGAGAGGAAAGCGCGTTGTAGTCCAGTGTCGTCGTCGGGTCCGTGACATTAACGGCAGATAAGATAAGCTGATAACCGATAAGGAATGAGAACCCCGCGAGCTTCAACTTGAACGCTCGGACCTGCATTCACAACTCAACCTCAGCTGGGGCAGAATGCGACAATGCACTGGACCCACCCGCCCAAGGCAACGAGAGCTTGAGGTAAGCTCCATCAATACGTACCTCCGTCCGTGCGTCAACGCCAGCCCATTGCCCGCCCGCCTGCCGACTGTTCAGTTGCATCAACACAACAACCCAATCTGGAACCAGTTCATCCATCAAACAACCATTTCGTCTACCATATCCGAGTCCTTCGACCTGCGCACTTACCGGTCTATTCACAAACCCGATAAACAGTCGACCAAGCCGACGCCTCAAGACAGCCTGACGTCACCTTTCCATCAACTAGACAAACCGCCAGTCGTCGCACTATCTCCATAATAATGGCGGACCAGGAGCGCCAGCATGCCTTGGCTTCGTTCAAGGCGAAGCTGATCGAGTCGCGAGAGTGGGAGGCAAAGCTCAAGAACTTGCGTCTGGAGCTTAAGGGGCTACAAAAGGAGTACGACCAAACAGAAGAGAACATCAAGGCGTTGCAAAGTGTCGGCCAAATCATTGGSGAGGTCCTCAAGCAACTGGACGATGAGAGGTGTACGTTTTGCACCCTTCATCCATTATCTGGAAACCATCGCTAACTCACCATGCGACAGTTATTGTCAAGGCCTCCTCCGGCCCCAGATACGTTGTCGGCTGCCGATCAAAGGTCGACAAGGCGAAGCTCAAGCAGGGAACACGTGTGGCGCTCGATATGACGACCCTCACCATCATGCGCATGCTGCCCCGCGAGGTCGACCCGCTAGTATACAACATGTCCCTCGAGGATCCCGGACAAGTCAGCTTCGGGGGTATCGGCGGTCTCAACGATCAGATTCGTGAGCTCAGAGAGGTTATCGAACTGCCCCTCAAGAACCCAGAGCTTTTCTTGCGAGTCGGTATCAAGCCTCCCAAGGGTGTCTTGCTGTATGGCCCCCCAGGTACCGGAAAGACGCTACTAGCCAGGGCTGTCGCGAGCAGCTTGGAGACCAACTTCCTGAAGGGTAAGCTCGCGCACCGTCTTTACCCTGCATTTGTAGCGGCGACATCACTCTCGACATAGGTCACTAACACTGCGCTTCTTTAGTCGTCTCTTCCGCCATCGTCGACAAGTACATAGGTGAATCCGCCCGACTTATCCGCGAAATGTTCGGCTACGCCAAGGAACACGAGCCCTGCATCATCTTCATGGACGAGATCGACGCCATCGGTGGCAGGCGTTTCAGCGAGGGTACATCTGCCGACAGAGAAATCCAGCGTACACTTATGGAGCTCCTCAACCAGCTCGACGGTTTCGACTATCTCGGCAAGACCAAGATCATCATGGCGACGAACCGCCCCGATACCCTCGACCCTGCTTTACTGCGTGCCGGTCGTCTAGATCGCAAGATCGAGATCCCTCTGCCGAATGAGGTCGGTCGTCTGGAGATTCTGAAGATTCACGCCTCCGATGTGGTTATTGAGGGCGATATCGACTACGAGAGTGTTGTGAAAATGAGCGATGGCTTGAACGGTGCTGATTTGCGCAACGTGGTTACTGAGGCGTAAGTTAACAATTCCCTGCCATGACAACACGCCGACCATGCAGCTCCTTGCTAACTCTTCCGTTCTACACAGTGGTCTGTTTGCGATCAAGGACTACCGCGATGCGGTCAACCAAGACGACTTCAACAAGGCGGTGCGCAAGGTTGCCGAGGCCAAGAAGCTTGAGGGCAAGCTCGAATATCAGAAGCTATAATAAGACTGCAGTAATTGGTGGTTGGGGTTGTGGGGAAGGAGGTGGTAGCGGTTGAACAAACAACAGTGACAAAGCATCTTAGACGCGGACATAGAAGACTTTGCGCCCTACCTAGATGCAAGTGGGGAAGATGATGATCAGCGAGCTTTCAGCTGTAATTTGTACACAAGCGACTACCACGATGCCCGCAGAAAGGGCGTCAGAATGACTATTTGATGGCTTATGGCACAGTCCTCTTCCTTCAACCCTAGGGTGAAGCTTGACGGTTCTTAGTCTTGGGCAGTAACGATGACATGTCCTCGGAACTTGCATCCTATCTTATTTCTTCAGGACCATCCTAAATCCAATGGCTGGGGTTGAGTAAACAAATCATCGTAGAAATCATCTCCGCTTCAGGTGATTTTAATTCCGCGGTGGTGGTAGCTGTCCAACCTTGTCATAACGAGGTAAGCAACACAAAAACTGATGGGCTGACCTCCCGAGCCACCGTTGCTTCCTCCCACAGCATTAGTAAAGTAGCACCGCTTTCACCACCGCCTTTACCACCGCCATGCAGCTTCCCGGCTGCTGGTCGACGGCACGGGCTTTGTTATGCCTTGCTGTTGAGAAGGATGATGGATGATGGACGTACGGATGGATGGTAAGATTGTTCCGGTTTGTGCAATCCCGTCAATCAACCATGTGGTGTGTTTTTCATATGAAAGAAAGAGGGAAGATTGTCTGATTGTCTTTGCTGGTAAGGCAACGAGGCTGAATATGCTTGCCTTTCCTCTCTTATACGCTCACGT
The DNA here is from genome assembly GCA_009802275.1 of Neurospora sp. CHS-2018a. Taxonomy (NCBI): domain Eukaryota; kingdom Fungi; phylum Ascomycota; class Sordariomycetes; order Sordariales; family Sordariaceae; genus Neurospora; species Neurospora sp. CHS-2018a. The sequence goes on along the minus strand of RAKG01000001.1, from coordinate 849,276 downwards.
GTATCGGTATGCTGTTGATCAGCTCGGGTTCCTGGCCAAACACGGAATCCTGTCTAGGACTCCTAGCAAAGACAAGGAGGAAGCCGAACTCCGGCATCAAGTTTCCCGGCCGCGGTTGTTGGCTGGGTTTTTTTCTTTCTTTTTTTTCTCTTTTTTTTCTCCTGTGATGTCTGTTTGGTCTGTCTGATATGTCTGGTGTGCCTGGTGTGTCTGGTCTGTCTGTGACTTTTGTGCCACTTCTCCGCATGTTTTCATGGTCCCATCCCGTTCCTGGTTGCCTTATGAAGATGGATCGACCCGAGACATTTTCCCCCTTGCTTACCTACTGTACACTGACAGTCAATAATACAGTCCCGCTATCGGAGAGGGACGGTATTTTTTGACTGGTAGTTTACCGAATACATGTAAAAGAAAATCGCAGATGATCAGCTTGCAACTTGCCAACGTGCACTTTACCTCTTGTGATGTGATGGAACAGACAGTGCTATGCGGCTCAGTGGCTGGATGGGTAGTGTAAAAGTAGGTAGGGTGTCATCCATCTCACTCTGGTCAAGATTCTGTTCCTGTTCCTGGGCGGGCGCCGCCGCCGAAGGGCGGATCAACACGATACGAGGTAGCATGGCAGATTGGTTAGTGGTGACGGTAGAGCGGCTATTCCATAAAAGAGGTATCCGGCTGGGATGAATGGTGGTGACGCTAACATCATCATCCTCATGCTAGTAGTAGTATCGTTGCTATGTGAGTGATATAGAGTGAGAGCTTGCCGCCTTTGGGCAAGGCACAACCGTATTGTGAAATTGCACAAAGAACAAAGTAAGCCGGGCAGAGATCGAAAAGGGTAAAATGGACCGCGGACGTTGCTCGTATTTTCCTTTTGGTTTGTGGCTGACTGGCTGGTGATGGACATGGTCTTTCCAGAAAGAGGTATGGACGGATTCCATCAACCTAACCCTTGTGACATCGTGTTTCTTTTGGGGAAACTTTTCGTTGCCCAGCATATGAACGACCCGGCATTCTGGGAGCAAAGATATCATGGGTTGCTAAGAATAGCAGGATCCCGGCCGGCGGCCGAATGGTGCTCGTTTTCCACTTTTTAGCGGCCTGGATGGTCCTCCTTGTGCCCGTGGAAAGGGGTGTCACAGCCGCAAAAAGTGGGCTCCTAAAAGATGACTTCCTCTTCTGTTGCTTGGAAATTCGGCTAGCGACCCGGCGGCAAGCCGTATCCTCGTGTGAAGAGTACCCAAGGAAAATTTTATGGATCTTGAGGGGACCTGCGAACGAAGAAAGGCCAACACTAGGGTCCCAGTAGTTTATGTCTTGGGGTTGGGTTTGTCCTGCGATGCGCGGGAGATGTTTGTTGTTGTCGTTGTTCTGCTCCGTCCCGGGTTCGGGAGGCTGAGTAGGTCAGGGGTTGATCGACACTAACCGCGTGATGGCGCCCCCGTACCCCGTATGTTTATCTGTTATCCCGCACATTTCGGAAAGGATGCCACGGTCGATCGCCGGGCTTGAAGAATGGATGGCGCGCGTCATATGCGAAGGGCAAGCAGACAGCAGTGCCAGTGACGTCGCGGAGGGCTTGAACGGGTGCTGGCCCCCCTTGTTCGGCCCACTGTTACGACCTAACGAGGCTCTCCACCGCCATTGCCGTGAAACCCCTGAAAACATCGACACAGCATAAACACCGGAATTTGGAATTACGTGCTCACACTTATCGGAAGGTGAGGGGAGACCCGGCAAGGCGGTGAGGATGTAGAGATATCGAAGGCTTGCAGGAGCATGCCACGGTCCATCTGGAGAGAGCTTTTAACTTTCATTATCATTCGAGGCCTGGGGTGACCGAGTCGTGGATGTTGTGGAGAGTTGTATCTCTAGCTGTCCGTCTGCCGCGGGAGCGCAGTGCGTGCAGTGCATGAGGTTTGCGTGGGCAACCATGATGACCCCACCAATAAAGGGAACCCCGTGCCTCGTTCTGCCCGTTCAGAATCGCCCATCAATGACAAAGCTGGAATGGCTTGCATTTGACTGTTTACTGTTGACGAGCATGGCGTCCACCAGCGGCTCAGAGTTGTGACCGGTTTGACGATCTCGAGTTGGCTGAAACACAAGATATCGTGCAAAGAAGTTGAGAAGTCAGGAAGTGTAGTGTACCTTGCGGTCTGGCCTTCTACACATATCGTGGTGGGGTAGCATAAGCTACTTACTTCAGCTGAGTCTTTGCACATGTAAGAGCTAACACGGTTAGTGAAGAAAAAGTTTTGCGAGACACAGCAAAAGAGGATACAATTCATGATGGGAAGAAGTCGTAGATATGGTCATCATGATATTTAGTTATCAAGAAGATTCCAGATGGCATCAGAGTGAACTGTAGGGTGGGTGGGTGGTGTGTACATCAAGGTACATATAGAAGTCAACAACAATCCCAATAACAACAAACCGAACCCCTCCATCACAAACCGTCCTGCCCTGGAAACTGCTGGTCCCCCGCCATATCAAAAGGCCACCACCGAAACAACGATTCCGAACAGGTATCACGCTGAAACGCTGGGCTATACGATCACCACAACATTCAAACTCGCATAGGATATCTGAATTTCGCTCACTCCGTGGACAATGGGGCGGACCTTTCTGGAGACAAAAGCAAAGACAAAGAAAAATTGCGAGCATGGGACGATTTTGGCAGAGTCTGGATGAACGCAGAGACCGTTCGGGCGGTGGACACAAAGCTTGGCGGTCTTTCTTGTCGTTTGGCTGGCCGGCCAAGGAGAAGCGAGCAGGTGGGCAAGACCCCTGTCCTTGGCGATAGTGCGCCTGTGCCCCACCTGGGAAGCTGCACCTGCAGCAGTCTCACCAGCGAACCGGTCAATGCCATTGGTGCCGTCTGTCCCTGCCGTCAGCGCTGGCCAGTGCTGTCCACCAAGTTCGCACCAAGTGCCCTGCCACGAGCCTGCCAAATCCGCCCGTGGACGGGGCAACGGGGCCGACCTGAACACAGCCAGTCTCCAGTTTCGCCAGTCTCCAGTGAGAGATGCCAAAAGAGGACCGAAGAGAACCAAAGAGAGCCAAGAGAAGTGACGAGAGCCCGGCACCCTCCCCGCCCGTTTCGGCCATAAAGACAAGTCTCCCCGTGGCCGTCGAGAGTCTTTGAACCCTTCTGGCCTACTCCATCTATCCATTCATCTTCCTTTCGTCCTCCAAACGACCCCGACTCCCGACGTTCCTCACGTTCGCTTCGCCTTCTGTCCGTTTCTTTAATACTTGATACCCCCCCGATCCAGGTCCCGCGCCCGTACAACTCCGTACACCGTCTCACCGCAAGACGATAGCGACCACTACCCGACTTCCACAAAACAACTACAACAAGCTCTAATTCTATATTCGGTACCGTCGTTCGTTGGTAAATCAGTCAACATGTGGTACGTTAGAGAGAACCTCGCTGGTTTCCAGCCCTTCTGTCTGATCCAGCTGCTCTCGTCCCATCTGAGGGCCCCGCAATCACTCCTGAAAAGGGCCGATCACAGAGACAGCTGAGGCGCAAACCCAGCCCCCGTTCAACTCGAGATCTTTGCTAACTGGAGTCACTTTTGCTGTGTAGTGGCATCTTCGGTTATATCAACTACCTGGTGGAAAAGGACAGGAAGTACATTCTAGACACACTCGTTAATGGTACGTCATGAGTGCTTGCGCGTCCTGTTCCTCTCTATACAACACCAGGACTTTTCCCGGCCCTTTATCCACAAAAACGCCATTTACGAGGCTCCGAACCCGGAAGCAACGGTAGCTGACCGCTAACTCTGCCAATCTAGGCCTTTCCCGTCTCGAGTACCGCGGCTACGACTCTGCCGGTCTTGCCATCGATGGCGACAAGAAGAACGAGGTGCTTGCCTTCAAGGAGGTGGGCAAGGTTGCGAAGCTGAAGGAGCTTATCGACAGCCAGAACCTCGATCTTGAAGAGACCTTCGATTCCCACTGCGGCATCGCTCACACTCGCTGGGCCACCCACGGCCCCCCTTCGCGCGTCAACTGCCACCCGCACCGGTAAGTTCTGCGACTCTCATGAACTGCCTTCGAACAGCGGACAATTTCTGACCAAGCAAATCACAGTTCTGATCCCAACTGGGAGTTCTCGATCGTTCATAACGGCATCATCACGAACTACAAGGAGCTCAAGACTTTGCTTGAGGGCAAGGGTTTCAAGTTTGAAACCGAGACCGACACCGAGTGCATTGCCAAGCTCGCCAAGTACCTTTACGACCAGCACCCTACTGTCGGCTTCACTGATCTCGCCAAGGCCGTCATCAACGAGCTCGAGGGTGCCTACGGTCTTTTGATCAAGAGCGTTCACTACCCTCACGAGGTCATCGCTGCTCGCAAGGGTTCGCCCCTCGTTATCGGTGTCAAGACTCAGAAGCGCATGAAGGTCGATTTCGTCGATGTCGAGTACGCTGACGATCAGCCCCTGCCCGCTGAGACTGCCTCCCAAAATGTTGCTCTCAAGAAGTCCGCGGCTGGCCTTCTTTCTCCCAACGGCCTTTTGGGCGCTGCCGACAAGTCTCTGCTCCACCGTTCTCAGTCGCGTGCCTTCATGACCGATGATGGCATGCCCATGCCCACCGAGTTCTTCCTCTCCTCGGACCCGTCCGCCATCGTCGAGCACACCAAGAAGGTCATGTACCTCGAGGACGACGATATCGCCCACATCCACGAGGGCTCTCTCAACATTCACCGTCTGAAAAAGGCCGATGGTAGTTCCAACGTCCGTACAATCCAGACGCTTGAGCTTGAGCTTCAGGAGATTATGAAGGGCAAGTTCGACCACTTCATGCAGAAGGAGATTTTCGAGCAGCCCGAGTCCGTCGTCAACACCATGCGTGGTCGTCTCGACGTTGCCAACAAGACGGTTACTCTCGGTGGCTTGCGCAGCTACATTGACACCATCCGTCGCTGCCGTCGCATTATCTTCATTGCCTGCGGTACCTCTTACCACAGCTGTATGGCGGTTCGTGGTATCTTTGAGGAACTGACCGAGATCCCCATTTCTGTCGAGCTTGCGTCTGATTTCCTTGACCGTGAAGCACCTGTCTTCCGTGATGACACCTGCGTCTTCGTTTCTCAGTCTGGTGAGACCGCTGATTCGCTTATGGCGCTCAGGTACTGCTTGGAGCGCGGAGCCCTCACTGTTGGTATTGTCAACGTTGTCGGTTCTTCCATCTCCATGATGACTCACTGCGGTGTGCACGTCAACGCCGGCCCTGAGATCGGTGTTGCTTCCACCAAGGCCTACACCTCCCAGTTCATTGCCATGGTCATGTTTGCTCTGTCCCTTGGCGAGGATCGCGCCTCCAAGAAGCAGCGCCGCGAGGAGATCATGGAGGGTCTTGGCAAGATTAGCGAGCAGATCTCGTCCGTCCTCACGCAGGACCAGAAGATCAAGCAGTTGTGCGAGGAAAGGTTCAGGAACCAGAAGTCTCTCCTGCTCCTTGGTCGTGGAAGCCAGTACAGCACAGCTCTCGAGGGCGCCTTGAAGATTAAGGAGATTAGTTATCTCCACTGCGAGGCCGTCATGAGCGGTGAGCTGAAGCACGGTGTACTGGCTCTTGTCGACGAGAACCTGCCCATCATCATGATCTTGACCCGCGACAAGCTCTTCAGGAAGAGCTTGAACGCCTACCAGCAAGGTACGTTTTAACCACATTTTCCCAATGACTAAAACCCACAGACAAGATGCTAACCGTTTCCAATAGTTGTCGCCAGAAAGGGCAAGCCTGTCGTCATCTGCAACGAGAGCGACGCCGAGTTCGAGGCCAGCGATGCCGTCAAGATCGAGATCCCCAAGACCGTCGACTGCCTTCAGGGTATCCTCAACGTCATTCCTCTGCAGTTGATCGCCTATTGGTTGGCCGTTATGGAGGGCCTCAATGTCGACTTCCCCCGAAACCTTGCCAAGTCGGTGACTGTGGAGTAAAAGGATTGAAAGGGGTCGTCGAGCGATCGACACTTTGCACGAAGAGACGACGTGACAAAGGAAGACAGGTCTTCTGTTGATGAGCGGATTTTTGATATACCTATTTGTAATCTACATCGTGCTTTGGTCTATAGGCGGGCGTGGTGGAGTTTTCTTGCTGGCTGGGAAGCACAAACATCTGATCTGGGAGGAAAGGAGGAAGAAAAAGGCGAAAAGCCAAGGCGCGTCGGGGAGGTCAAAAGTGAAATGGAAATCAAGGGATGGAACAAATGGGTTCCGGGATACTGTGCTCATGGTTTGAAGCGTTACTTTGATCTGTTTGTCACATTCAGGGACGATGTGATGGACTGTTATTAAGGAGTTTAGCTAGTAACAGTTATTGATTGTACTGTCTTGGTAATGTACTGCGAAAGGATATTTCATCCGTTTCTGTTGGTGATATGTTGCACAGCTCAAGGGAAGAAACTCGACCGTAACAGAACCACGCGCTACGGTCTTCAGAGACATACTGGAATCTGGTGATCAGGTCAATGCCATGTTGTGACCGCGTGTCAATTCCCGTATTTGCAAACTGGCTCAGGCATATCTCACGGCTCTGCTAAGTAGGAATCCCACTGCTTTAGCATAGCAAATGGCCACGATATCTTCATTATCTGCGTATGACCATCTATTCATTGATTCGATTTCATTCGACCCAAGGTCTCATCATCACCCCGAGCCCATACCGCCATCCTAAGCAATGCTACAGGTATGTACAGACCTTAAACGGTCTGAGTACCATACCCCTTAATCCGCTCAGCAAAAGCCCAGCTCTGCTTCTCAAGCTGCTCATCCTCCTTCAGCTCCACACCCTCCTTCGTCACAACCGCAATGCTGTACCGATCCAAGCTCCTCGCATCGCGGTAGTACAGCACCTTCATGCACTCCTTAATAATCTCAACCGCCTCCTCGCGGCTCAACTTGGCAGCATCCTCCTCCGTCTCCGCATACCGGCGCATAATTGGCTGCGCCAGCGCGCTTCCGAAGCCCGTCGCCAGCGAGGGCGAAGTAAAAGAAGTGCCGCGCAGGTCGACGCTGGCCAAGTACGGCTTGGAGTCGCCGTCGAAACCGGCGATCAGAAGCTGGTTCCAGAGCGGGTCGAAATCGTTGCGCCGCTTGTAGAGGAGCTTTTGCAGGTACTTGTGCAGGTTGGCGGCGTTGAGGTGGCCCTTGCCGTTGGGGGAGGCCAAAGAGGGGTCCTCGTAGGCTTCGTCGATGGAGAGCTCGGTCAGGTGCCGGTTGAGAAATTGCATGTCGGAGACGTCGCCGGAGAAACCGATGACGGAGGAGTCGAGGAAGACGCGGAGGCGCTTGACGTCGGGGAAGCGGGCTAGGGAACCGTAGGAGGCTGTTTGGAGAGGGAGGGGATGGGTTAGCATGGGTGGTTATGTTATCAGTGTGATGTTGACGATGGGATCGGTTTGGAAGATAGGCAGGCTGGTATGTATGAAGACGTACCAAGGTTATCCGCGGCCATGACTACACCGTCCTTGTACTTGATCGCAATGACGGAGGTACCCGTCACGATGGGTGCTTGTGTCGCCTGCCTCGGGCCGCTGTTCTGGAGGTAGGAGTGGTCGTAGGCGCCGTAGACATCGTCTCTGGGCTGTAAGTGTCATAAACCAACATGTTAGTTCCATGCCGTTCATGTTGGGTATGTATAAGTGCTGCTGCGACAGCGGTTGGGGGGTTGAAGACGTACACGACCCCAAGCTTGCGGGCGGTGATCCATGGTTAACTAGAGTTGGGAATCGAGAGAATGCTCTAAATGCGGGGTATCGTTTCGTAAACAAGAAGGCTTCGGCGAAAAGAACTCGGTCGCTATTCGAGATTGTTCGTGGTCGCTGAGAAAGTGTTCGTTGGTTGTTGAATATGGCAAGATAACGATAGACGGGGAATGGTTCGTTTGGGATGATGGTGTTGACGTGGGGAGCTTCCGCCTGGTCACTGACTTGACGTTGCGGCTGGAGGAGCTGGCAGTGCCCTCTGGCAGGCTGCGCCAGTGTGAGCTCCATCCCCGGTGCTGCCTTCCTTCCACTCCCGCTGTCCACTGTTGGGCTTGGCTTGGCGTCACTGTCCGGCAAGTCCACTTTAAACAGTGGAGCCGTAGCTTAGAAGGTAGGAGAGGGCCCGAGCGTTTTTGAATGTTTTGGTTCCAGGCTTGGCCTTGAGCCTCCTATCAGCACGTGACACCCTTCATCTCGAACTCAATCTTGACTACTCATCAACAACAGCGCCTTTGTGAAACTCAAATCATTTTACATCAATTGCTCTGGTTCTTTATTTTCCATACGACCATCCCGATTGGACCAATAGCGCAACCATGGGGCTTGTAGCGTACGACAGCAGTGACGAGGATGAGGATGTCCAAGTTGACACCCCGACTGTGGTAAGAATATGGATAGCTCTTAGCATACAAATCATGTGTTGTTCACCAGCTGACAGGGTTTCATAGCCACAAAACACCAAGAATGACACATCTTCACATCCATCACAAAACGATGCCGGTACGCCCCCTCACGCTCAAGTCAAGTTTTCGCGCTATGAGCCCGACAACAATGAGATGTCCCTCCGCCAGTCGCTAACCCATTCATAGTAACGACATCATCATCAACGGCTACAAATGGTCACAACGAGACCACGCTCTCACAACCCTCAGCACCAAAACCACCAGCGCCCTCAAACCAACCACCACCACCACAACAACAACAACCACAACCAGCCCCCTCGTCATCAACACCCCTAGGCCCAGTCCTCGGTCCAGCCCTCGGCCCCTCCATGCCCCCTCCCACAGGAGCCGCCTCATCCAACACCCTCCTCCCCGACCCCGACTCCGACGTCGACATGTCCTTCCTCGACGACCCCTCCACCTCCTCTACCAACCTACCCTCTGGGCCATCAGCGGCAGAACCCCCCAAATCCCCCTACACCACCACCCGCACCTTGCTCCGAGACCTCACCCTCCCCGCCCTTCCCAACATGGACATCCCGGCCTCGCCTCCGCTTTCACCTTCTGATATTTCCTCGGCGGAACGACTAGCCGCTCTAACCAGCAAATTCGACAAGTTTTTGGAATTAAAGCGCACCAAGGGTCAGCATTTCAACTCGCGCATCGCGCAGAGTGCTGCGACGAAGAATCCGGGGTTGATGGATAAGTTGATGAGGTTCGTGGGGGTGGAGACGGAGTTTTACTTCGACGACCTCCTCGAAAAGAATGTCGAGAACGAGAACATGAACGAGGGCACGGGCACGGGAGCCACGGAGGTACCGCCGCCGACTGGGGCAGAGCAATACGCCACCACCCTGTCCAAGGAGGTTTGGGATCCGACTGCGATGCCGGGGTGGGCGTATAGGGATCGGCTGCGTAAGACGCAGGAGAGGATGCAGAAGGAGAGTGAGAGGAAGAGAGGAGAGAGGGTGGAGTTTGTTAGTGGCGGTAGTACAAGTGGGATGGCGAGTAGGACGGGGAGCGCGACGCCTTTGGGGAGTGTGGCTTACCCGGGGGGGATGAGCGGGGGGACGGGAACGAGCACGGGAACGGGGACGCCGAGTGCTAGTGCTGGCGCTGGTGCTGGTGCTGGTGGTGGCACGACGGCTGGGGTGAAGAGGAAGTCGAGGTTTGATACGTGAGGTGGGGGGCGCTACGGATTCTTGATATGTTTTCGTTGTGCCCGTATGGAGTTTGAGTTGGCTAGAGGATCTAAATCGGAATAAGAGTATACGATGGGCCAGTTCGTTGATAGCGACGGATCGATCGTACATCTTGTTGTCACAGTCATGTTAGGTAACTTCTGGCACTTTTTCGCGCCTGGTCCTCGCCGTTATAGGCGAGCGGGTTGGTTCACTCACGTTCATGCAAATCCATATGCACCAACCTACCAACGCGCTGCCGCAACTGCTTTGTCCATAAGGACACTTCTTGACTCTCAAGGTATTGGCATGGAGACTTGTCAATGAATGTCTACATCTACATCTTGATGAGGGCGTTGCAAAGCAGGGCGATCTAGAAATAATACCCGATGGCAGTTCAGACACAGACACAAAGACCATGAAATTGGTATGATGAAGGTGAAGACATAACGGAGAAGAGGTCCAATATTACTTTGAGCGATTGTGACCCCATGTGTTTTCATAGTAGGCTCCATGGCATCCGAGAGCTGAGTTGCAAGGACAGAAGCTGATGCGTTCGATATTGGACATCCTCGAACGCTATGTTTACATAGTTAACTGAAAGGTTTTCAAAGTCATTCTAAGTCGCTCAAGCACTAGTATACGATTGGGTATGGTATGATGGTTGGTATCTCTCAATTATTTGTCTGCTTCTTTGCTGTCATGGCAACAAAGTAAGCTAATGAACACTCTTACACATATCAGCTTCATAAGAGGCCCGTTCCAACTCGTTAAAGTATTCTCTGCGTTAATCGTTGCGAGAGAAGCTCTTCATTCCAGTTTCTCTCAAATCTCAACCGTGCCTCATCATCCCTGGCCCTGTGCAATTCCATGGTATCTTCAAACACATAAGCATAAAAACATAAATGACCCCCTATTTATCCAAACCAAGGCAAGAATGAAGTGGCGGCGTGAACCTGTACACACTGCAGGCGCAATGCGGCGGCTCAAGAAAAAGTAAATTAGATCGCCCAAGTGCGTAACCTGGCACTAGGCAATGTTTCCGCGTAACCTCGCCATCCATGGGTATTCGAACATCAAAACACGTGTTGACAGTAAGGATAGTTTACGCGTCGTCGGAGCAACCGAGCGTAAGACCCAACGAGCGCTTGACAGTGCCACGAATGTCGATCTGGACGGTCTGGTTTCCGGTAGCCAAGGCATCGGCGATATAGGAGAGGCTTTCGCCATGGTTGATGACACTCTTGCCGCGGAGCTTGAAGGGGAGGACGCCGTTGAGCTTGTCGCAGTAAGGCCTTTCCACGGCAAGGCCGGTGACGTAGCCGAGGTCGTCAATGGTGGCACGCATAGGATAAACATTGTCGTCGCCGGGCTTGAGGGAAAGGTTGTCGAGATAGACGGTGCCGATTTCCTTATCAAGGAGGTAGTTGTGGAAAGTAGCATTGCCCTGTGAAGCGACAGGTCAGCATATCAATAACGAGTGGAAGAAGTGAAGAGTTGAACTTACAAGCTCGAAAGCAACCTTGGAGTAGTTGGGGATCCTGACGGTACCGAAGAAGTTGTTCTGGCCCTTGGGAGCAGTGGCGTTGACGGTGGTGTTGGTAACGATGGTTCCGTCAAGCAGACGGAGGCCTGTTATTCCTGTTAATTTACGATGTTCGCAAAACATCAACATGACAAAGAAATGCTTACCGGGCATGTCGATGGTCTTCTTAAAGGTGACGCCATAGGCCCTGGCGATACCCTTGACGTGAACCTTGGTGTCACCCTTGACGGTAACCTTGAAAGTCTCGTTGTGCAGAAGCCAGGTGTTGAAGGTGGTGAAAGCATCCAAATCGTCGATCATGGTAAACTGGGTAATGTTGACAATCTGGGACTTGTCGCTGGTGGTCTGGGGGAAGTGGACCTTGGCGAAAGGCTTGTGCTCCGGCAGATCCTCAAGGTACATGACACCCTCGAAAGGCTCGATGGTAGCCTTGACCTTTCCGTCACTCTTGATCTCAGTGTTGATAGACATGGTGAAGTTTTGAGCCCGGGAGTTGGTCATGACGATGCTGTCAAGGATGAGCTCGGCATGGTCGAGCTTCTGCTGAGCGATCTTGGGAACGCCAACAAGGATGCTGTGGTATGACTGTTAGCGACAAACACACCTTCATGAATGAGTTTATGTGAGTTATCTTGACTTACACAACAGGGACGACGACGACAACGATGACAATGACGGCGATCAAGTGGGCCCACCAAAACTTCAAGCAGTGGCCGGCGCAGCCACGCTTGCGCGGCTTGTCGACGACATTCTCCGTCTGATTGTACTCGGGCTTGTTATCCATTTTGTAGGAGTTTTCTTAGGTTTCGATTTGGTGAGATGAGTGTGTGAAGTTGAGGGTGTTTTGATCGTTAAACAACTCAAGGAACCGGGGGGTATGTGGTCATGTGTAAGTGCGGATGGCGGACCCCTATTATTCCCTTTCCCAGAACTCAAAGCCAACCGTGATTGGGTGTAAGAGAACAATTCCTTGGTTGCTTGGTTGAAGAGAAGCAACAACCGGGAGGAAGGGGAAAAGAAAGCGGATAGTTCAACCAGGAAAACGAGAAAAGGAGAGCAGGAGCCAGACAGAAAACGGGAGGTCGAGACGGGCAACGGGCCGGGTGGTTATTATAATCAAATCCCATCGATGTTACCAGGCCACAGTCCACGTTCCACACAGAACCTGCGAAGAGACTTGCAGTGACTTGCGAGCTGGGGGGGGGGGATTGGGGAGGCACTAGGGAGGAGCGGGTAGGAGCGACTCAACACAAAGGGAAGTGGATGTGACGGTTGCAGGGATTCCATGCTTCCCTTCCACTCTTCCCCAAAAGCTGCTTGGCTCGCTTGAGCCAGGCTCCTCCGTAGCTGCCCTCTGCTTGCAGAAATCGGCGAGCAGCTTTCTCAGAAAGAGGGAAAAAGAGCCAAAAAAGCCCGCTGCTAGTGCTGTTCTAGCTGTCTAGGGATCGCCGTCCCCCCCTTCAACGACCACATCGCGCCACCCCAACAAAGAGATTGACGAAGGCATCCTCGACTTCTCCATGTGCCTAATTGTGAGCCATGCAACCATGAATGGAGATGGAACTACGGTAGCCTCATCGAGCAGTATCTCCGACGCCTTCTGGTTCCCCAAGTTGTGCCAAGGCGAGCTCACCACTATCCATTGGATCAGCGGCGTAGCAGAACCCTAACCCTTTTGCGCCCTTTGCGCAGTCTGACCAGTTCAAGTCTGGTCGGTTCTTTGGCTCTCTCGACAGCTCGTACTTGCACGAAAAGTACCGGTAGATGGACGGCGTGGCTCGCTTTGCCGTTGGCTCTTTATCCGCCACGATCGGTAAAGCCCATTAAGTCGAAAATATCCGATGTGAGCACATGAGCACTTGTTAAAAGTCTCGCCAGTTCACGATGCTGCTGTCTTTTCTTTGACTTTGTCTGCCCAGTGTTCTGGATGCCTGGTTTGAATGAGCCCTCTCGGACTCGTGTTGATAGAGATGCCAAGGAGGTCAAGCAGGCCAAGCATCTCATTTCGCAACCTCCCCCAGAATACCTATCAATCATTCAACCCGACTTGCCTCCCTGGCCCCATCTCCGTCCTCCAGACGGGACGCCGGGGAGCCCAACCAGATGCGAATGCGGGGGAAGTGGATGCAGGTGGAGGAAGGTGGAGAGGAAGAATACCCTCTCTTGCTGCTTTGGTGCCTTGTCCGGAAGGGGTTTTGATGCTCACTTGCCTTGTTGCTTGCAAAAGTCGCCATCAACCTGGCGAACTGGCAAGCTGGCTCACTGTGGAGGCGGAGACTTTGCGCTGCTCAGGTGAACAACCATGGAGGCTGGAGGCTGGTGCTCACCGCGGGAGACACTCCATGGCGCACATCGTGACTTTTGGAGCTCGGCCGGAGCGGTGTTCCCTGCGTCATTCCCCTGACCACAGGGCATATTTTGACCAAACGCTCTCGAGACGGCCTTCAGTCTCGGCCTCGTCGAGGGATGCGGCATACCGGAGCGTTGTTGCTCATTGCGACTTTACAATCATACGGTAATGAATGCCCAAAGCGGGTACTAGACACAGCCTGTCGTTACCTGAGAGGTTCGACCGCAGGCATTCCCTTTTGTCTCCGATTCATGTTGCCAACATCAGCAATTGTCTGTAAACGTCTGGATGTCTGATCTGAACTCTCAAAGAGCAGAATCCGAGAGTTTCGCAAGCGTGTGCGAGTGAGAGAGAGTCGATTTGTCATGGAAAGACGAGGGATATCAACTGATGCCAAATAAGGTTAGAATAAGCTCCAAGCTTGAAAACGATCGTTGGAGACTTTCATCGGCGGTAACTGCCAGAAGAGGACGGGGTCAACTGGACTCTTGCCCCGCATACCCTGGGGTAGTGCCAGGGGTCGAAGAGCTCCGGTGTGTCGACCCCTGCAATCAATTTTCGGTCACGCCCTCGGCTCCTCTTGCAACAATTATGGAGCATATGAAAATTGGAGCTCGCCGGGGCCTCTCTCACTGTTCCACCAGTTTTGGACGACAACCCCGACTATCAGACGATATCAGAACATCGAACAACGGGACAAGAAAACGACGCAGAACACCCGAACTTCAAGAAGCCGCAAAAGCCAAACCGCCAGACAGAGTCTCTCGTCCTACGAATGAGGCCAAAGGTCAACCTCCAAAGTACTGGCCTGATGGCCATGAGCGATTCTCACATGCAAACGGATTGAAGCCAAGTCAGGTCCTGATCTCCAATTCGAGCGAGCGATACAACCTCGTCTGCAACCAACACACATTAGTACTATGCGACTTGGCACCTCTGCATTGCGGCTAGCCAAAGAAACTACCTACAGTAATGTGCCCTGTAAATGCAAGTGGGGCGTGCATCGCATTTTCTTAGCATTTACTGGGTTCTAGTATTTATTGGGTATATAAATAGGGGGCTTGATGAAGGGGATAGAACTATCGATTTACCTATACTAATATATATTTTCTGGCCTATTATTAAGGTCCCTGATTCTTTTGAGTAAAGAAATCCCTAATATTCTTCTGAACGAGGGTGTTACTAAGGTGCTTCTCGAACTTTGCCTTTATTTTACGTAACCCCTACACTTCCTCAAAGCTAGCGATTTCATAATTAGTTGCCTAGTCCAATAAATTTTTTAAATATATAACCGCTTATTTACTAGTAATAATAGTTAGCGGTTACTCTTAAAAAGTACGGTCGTCGTCGTTATTTTTAAGGGTTCTAGAATTCTTAATAGTATCCTACTAATTTAATATTACGTATTAAAGTACCTTATTAACTATTATTAGCTTATTTGGTATATTGTTTTTATTAATTAGATTAAGGAAATTCGAGAGGGATATTCGGTTATCCTAATAGATATAATTAATTACCCTATTATAAAGGGTATTTATATTAATTAGAATATTTTCTACCCCGCCTTTAAGTATTGGCTCGTAGCCTACTAATATAGATTTCTTCTAATAATTAATAACGGTCTAAATTTTTATTTTATTATACTAGACGTATAAAACCTAATTGAAGTAAATTTTGAGGTTTATCGTATTAATCGGGTTAAATAAGGATTTATTTATTTCCTTTACTATTTACTTTAAGAAGTGACGTTGATAATATATTTTAAAAGTATTAATAACCCTTTAATTTATAGGCTGCCAAAGGGAAGTATAATTAGGAGGGATGAACTATACGGTAATATTTAGTAGCGGAGGTATTATTTAAAGAGTAACTTTATAAGTAAAGTAATTATTAAAAATAAGGAGTATTCGTTACCTGGGTTTTTTAGTGGTAATATAGCGGTAGAAGGCCCGGAGCTATTCCTCTATTACTATTCCTATTATTTATACCTTCTTATTACTATATTAAATTATATATATAGCCCCGAAGTTGTATCCCCTTAGTACGTAGGGTATTTTAGCGTAGCTAATAGTTTAAACTTTAAAGAAGTTATTATTAGTATTATTAATTGTAAGAGCTAATAAAATTCGACTTTTATCCTTCTTAATACCCGGCTTCTAAAATAATAAGAGCGTTAAATTAGGGGTGCGCCGCTAATAGAGACCCGTCTTATCTATATTATACTAGTTATTAGTAGGGAACCTTTCTAAAAGTTCTTTAAGACGGTTTATCTCGATTATAGCGGAACCCTTAATTTTTAGGGTAGAGGCAATTTTACTATAAAAGTTTTATTTATAGATTTAATATCGCTTTCTAAATAAATGGTACTATTTAATCCCGAAAGTAAATATTGCGTCTAGGTTAATAGGGATATTATTATAGGCTTTAAAGTATTAGAATTATATTTTCTTTACTTTTTCCTATAAAAGTTCGACCGAAGTACTTAGACCGCGCGCTTCTAAACTTAACTACTAACGAAAGAGGAGTATTTCAAGGACCGGCTATTCGCTAGCCTTTAAGCGAGACTTCTTAAATTATTATAAGGAGGGATCAATTATTATAAAATAGGTAAGGTTTTTCCTCTTATTGAAATAGCGAAATATTATATAATTTAGTAGTAATATATCCTACCTTCTTTTAATCTATCGAATTAATTAAGTAAGAATTGGGCGGTAAGGCTAGCTATTTACCTATTTCTAAAACTTAAAACGCTATTCCTAAGAAAGGGCGTTACGACGTTAGGTAACTATAGTAAATATTGTTTATAAAGGAATTTAATTACTAATAAAATATATAGGGTTAATAGTTATCTATAAATAGAGGGGGTAAAACGGTTTAAGAGGGTAAAAGAGTAAAGAAGGGAAAGGATTAGGGGAATCCTCTAGAAATTGGGCGGCTACTAGGCGGTTAAGCAGCTGCCAATTAGGGGGTTTTAATAGCTATTAATAGCTTTAATAAGGGGTGTTAGGGGGTAATAGGGGGGTTTTGGCACCCCTAATACTTCCTATTAGGGTCCTTGATAGCTGCAAATTTATATGGCGGGCCGGCTGGCGGCTAGTATTTAGCAGCTAGCAGGCCATGCCATACTAAAATAATCCGTGTACAGAAATCTCTAGTATTTAATGGGTTCTAGTATTTATTGGGACTTGCATTTACAGGGCACATTACTGTATTTGTGCTTACTGCTTCTATAACGGTGGTAACCACTCCAGCCTTTTTGGAGACATCCAAGAATTATTATTTTCAAACAATTGTCAATGGTTCAAACCAAAATCCAAAGGGGTCTGATATTGGTGGAGCTATGCCCAATCGGTTGACTTACATGGATTCCGGATGCGGATTGGCTCACGACGAAATGACAGGATGGCCGGCTTTTTCAGAGTGATTCCAACGGACGGTTCCGGGCCTCCATCCGCACCTGTACCAGATCTCCGGAAGGAACAATAGAGAATTCCAATGGATGATATAAACGACGCCTTTGTCCGCGACACGAACTTTTCATTACCGGGCCTGACGGAAGGCCGGCAATTCGAGACCAACAACAACGATAGGCAACCCGGCACTGCACCTCTTTATCAATTTGCGGGAGCCTTTCCGTAGGCGGGGCCGTTGTCCAGGGCCTCCCTCATGGAATTCCACTTGCTGAGTGCACTGATGCCAGAAAATCGAAATTTTCGACCTTCCGCTGGACGAGGAGAGTTGGTTGGCTGGCTGCAAGCTTCCACCTAACCGACGAGTACTGCGTGGTCTTTCGGCCCTTTGTGGCTGCCCCACCCTTGCCCACCTTCCCGTCTAGATGGGAATTTTAGTCAACAGCCAACCAGATCTCGAAAACCCTGTGGCACCTCGCGGCTGTCCTTGCCTCCAACTGTCGCTCCAGCCACTTGACCAGGAAAGGCGGCAGCAGTTGATATGGAACGAAGATCTCCAGAATGAAAAGGGGCCCTTTTAACAACGAATCGCTACGGCCAGCGAACTCAAGAAACAATCGACGAACGAACTCTACCTCTTTGTCTGGCCACAACTACCCAGCAAAGTTCTCTTTGAAATCCTTTTTTGCTCAAGGAAGCAACTTCCGTTATTTTATTGGTATCAGTTATGGCGTGAGGGAGTACAAGATTCGGATCAAGCCAAGCGCCATGTCAGTTGACTCGTTGCGCAACGACCGTGACGTGAGAGTTGAATCTTCAGTCTTCACAATACCTATCACCGCAAGGCACGGCCAGTCGGGTTCAGCTGGTCGGGTTGCTGCTTCACTTTTCAGTAACTATGACGGCTGGCCCCATCTGAGAATGAACCTAAGCAGCTTTTCCTGCACAGATGATGTGCATGAAAAAAATCCAACGGCGTAAGCCACCAGTTCCTATCATGCAGCTGCCATTCGCACTTTGCCTGACTGGTGGCCCAAGCTCCAACTCTTCAACGTCCATCAACACCAAACCCAATGGAAGACAGCATGAATGGCATCGAGAAAAAGACCCTTCATACAGACGATGGGATGTTTTAGGGTTTCTTGCGACCATCTTCGAGGCACCCAGAACGGTTCAAGTCTGACCATCCCAGAAGTGCAACCTTCTGGCACATTGAGGGCCACCAACGCAACCCCCTTTTCTGTTGGACCCCTGATCTTAACGTCCAGCAGATGGACGGGATACTCGGGAGCTAAGACCAAGATGGTCAGCTTCGCCGAGATATGATGCACTGTCAAATTGCCTCACCAGGTTTTTCTTAAGAAAGATCGGGAAGAATGGCATCCTACCAGACGAGCTAAACCGTGGTGAGCGTGGCGCAACGCTGACACGCTGACAGTGACGGTTGCAACACGGACAGTTTCCGGATTGCCATGTCATCTCCGTAACAGTCGCTTCTTTGAATCCGAGCGTTGCACCATCTCCGATAGGGAATGCCCGATAAACTGATGGTAGGCCAGATGGTGGACAGCAGCTTTGACGCCATGTTAAACGCGGGCTAGAAGCGTCAAGCTCGTTACGTATCGACTTATCGAGACGCCACGGCGGTTGAACGACGACGACGGTGACGACGTAAGAAACCTTTCTGCCGGTCTCACGAGCGTGGCATGTTCCGTTCTCCTCCGGGATCAACATCGCCAATCCAACCTCGAGGCGCTCATATGGGTTGAGTTAACCCACAACACTGTCTCTCGCCATCTGCTTAAAATGCTTATCTTGCCCTTGGGAGGTCGATACCCACGAGAGACACCGTTGATCTTGAAACATGAGTACCTTGCAGGCCCGGGCACAGCATTTTGAGGCCAAGGTTTGTGAACCAGATCTAGTCCAATCTTGAGTTTAAGACTGCCGGCATAAGACCACAGTGACGATTGGTCTTTTATAGTGCCGTCTCTGTGGCCAAAACACAAGGGACAAATACAGCAAAACACGCAAACGCTTCTTTTCGTCGTTACGATATTACCATCGTCCATCTCTGCGTTGAACGGGAGAGTCGTAATCTGTTGATCAGTCAAAGATCGCCAGCGTAACCATTTCAGGAATTCAAATCGCCCGACTCAAAAGGGCAGAGTTACTGCGTAATGTCTCTCCGCATCTCCATCTCGGGGATCCTCAAAATCATGAAACCAAAAAAAACGTACAGCCACCGGACAGCGGACGCAAAGTCCGCAATTCTCCATTGGTTCGTCCGACGTCTCTCTCCATACAGTGGTGTAGAGAAACGGCTCTTGAAGCACCGTTACAGTTGGAGATCTGATGGCAAACTTGAATCTCCGCATGGCTCTCTCTCCGCACTTTGTTTTCGAATGGCCCCCAACCCACGTGTCGAAAACAATCATATGTTTTTTTTTACCTCGGATGCTCGGTTATAAACAACCACACATTTTGGAGATCTTTCAGCCCTCTGGGCTACTCTGGGCCCATCAGATGCCGCTCACCAGGTGTGCCAGGCTCCGCCCCCGCTTCCCAGGATCGACCCCATCGTTGCCAAGACCTGGGGTATACGAGGCGGGCTCTAGACAGACTACCCCCTCTCCCTATATCTAGACTACTTAACCGATTTGGGCAAGACTTTCAGGAATTTGACCTATCTTATCAATCGCTAACATCTCAGCTCAGAACCAAGGCCAAAGTCCGTTAGCCCACGATCAATCTTTTTCGAAAATGTCTCCAAAGAATAGTTGGTCACACTCAAAGTCAAGACAATACACTTCCACCAAATGCACTCTCTCAAAAGCCACAACCTGAAGCTATAAGAATTCTGATTGAGGGGAAACAATATCTGAAATTCTTATCAACCGCAGTTACCGGGATTTCGGTAGCAGACATTTTTGTCTGCTCTTGCGCTGTGCACGATAAGTCCGGGTTGTTGTCGTCGAGTGCGTTGCAAAAGTTGAAAATGTGCGACTTATTATAGCGTTTATTATTGCCCTAAAGACGGCGCTGTAGCACTGAAGATTGGCATTAGCACTTTCAATATCGAGGGCGCATTTTCAGTTCGGTAATTCACCTTTTTTTGTATGGCGCTAAAAATTTGGAGAGCCTTACCAAAAGCGGTTAAGTAGTCTAGATATAGGGAGAGGGGGTAGTCTGTCTAGAGCCCGCCTCGGGGTATACACCCACACACCATCACGCAGCAGGAAACTCCTCTTCCTTTGTTCCTGGAAAAGGATACTTTTAGATACTTCGCTTTTAAAGCCTCAGAAGGGAATCCAGTCGTGATTGATTGATCCTCATCGTATCACCCCCGACAAGTTGCACACTGCCCACCCAACCTCCCAAACTTCCCCGCGTTTGAAGGTGTCGGATCCATCGTGGCAAGCCACCTCCATGTTCAGGATGTGTCAATGGCTCAATGCAGCGCTTACTCTCTTCAGAGCTTAGCACGAGATGTCCACAACCCGTTCTTGTCGAGACCGGCATCCCCATCAAAGATGTCTCGTTCGACTATTCTGGAGTTGATCTGTGTGGGCGAGTTAGAGAACCGGTAAAGATGCCATGTGATTGAGGGCGAAGATATTCTCCCAGATGTCATGGAAAAGGGGGCGCAAGGAGGGACATATGAATGTGCCGAAAAATGGGTGGACTTACGAATCGTGGACCAAGATCATCCACCGTCTTTGCTCCCAAGAGCTTCATGCAAGTAATGATCTCCTGCTGAAGGACTGTTTGTGTTGTTCGCAAAGTGTCAGCATATCCATCGTTGTGTAAAACACCAAAAAGTCGTGCATCCAAAATCATCATGACAGGCAACAAAAACCACAAAAACCACTTACTCTCAAAAGTCCTCTCAACACCCTGCCACCCGCCCGCGCCCAATCCCCAAAGCGCCGCCCTCCCCACACCCACCGCCTTCGCTCCCAAACACAACGCCTTCACCACATCCGTCCCCCTCTTGACTCCGCCATCAATCCACACCTCGACCGCCCCAAACACCTCCGGGCAGTACTTCCTGATCTCCAGCAGCGTATGCACCGCCGGCGGCGCCGTATCCAGCGCTCTTCCGCCGTGATTCGACAGGATAATCGCTTTCACGGTGCCCGGGTGTTTCCGCGCATACTGCGCCGCCAGATACGCGTCTTCATGCGTCTGAATACCCTTCAGCACAATCGGCAAATCGGTATGCTTCGCCAGCCACGGAAGCGTCGTCTCCCACGTCAGGTCGGCCGCGGTGCCCCAGAACAGCTGCTGCCCCACACCGCCGCCGCCGGGCTTCTTTTCGGCATCCGTCTTGGCGTTGCTCGCGCTCTCAACAAATTCACCAGCGGCTTCGAGGTTAGACTTCTCATCGTGCTCGCGCTTGCCCGGGTGCGGCGCGTCGAGCGTCAGGACGATGCACTTGAAGTGGTCGCGCAGCTTGTTGATGCGCGCCAGCATCGCTTCCGACTTGGACCGCGTCGTTTGGACATAAAGCTGCCAGCCAAAAACGGCGCCGGGCTTGGCTTCGGCCACGATCTGCTCGGGCGTCATGGACGCGTTGTTGCTGACTAGTTGCATGGCGCCGAACGAGGAGATGCCCTTGGCGATGCCGGCTTCGCCGTCCGGGTGCGCGAGGCGGGCCAGCGCCGCGGGCGAGACGTACAGCGGCGTGCCGACTTTGTGACCTAGGAGGGTGGTGGAGGTGTCGACCTTCGTGCAGTCGACGAAGACGCGCGGGCGCAGGAGGATGTCCCGGAAGGCGCGGGTGTTGTGGGCCTTAGTGTAGAGGTCGTCGGCGGCGGAGAAGTAGTAGGACCAGCACTTCTTGGAGACCTGGGACTTGGCTGCTGCTTCAATCTCGTCGAGGTTGAGGAGGGTGTGCAGCGGTGGTGGTGCAGCTTTCTCGGATTGCTGGGCCGGGGTGGTGTGCGTGGTGGTGCCCATGGCCGAGCCCGTCGCTTTTGCGCGGGCTTCGCTTTCTTTCTGGTGAAGCTTGGCTAGCGATTCGGCGTCGATGATGCCCAGCTTGGCCTCCGGCTTGAGGTTCTCCTCGAGCGTGCCCGGTGGGTGAATAGGATCGTACTCGGTCGTGGCATCGCGGCCGGCGAGCTGGAGGATGATCTTGTCGCCGGCCGGATGGGAGGGGAGAAATTCGGTCACGTCGTAGACATTGCCGTAGAGCACCACCCAACAGCTTTCTGGCGATCGATGTTTGGCAACTGTGTAAGAGGTAAGTATTGGGCTATGTAGAAGGATGGTGAGGTGAGTTTCCATGCATACCTTCCTCTGCCGTAAACACTTTTGGTAGTTTAGTCATTGTCGCTGGCTGAGCTGGACTCAAGAACAGAACACGATGAGGGTCAAAGGTAACAGAACGAAAAGTCTAGCTGGAAATCATGATTCCATTGTTATGTTATATGTAGGCCTCGAGAAGACTCGAGGTTAGGTGGGATTGGATTCTTCCATCTTAGCCGTCCGGTCACGCGGGGTTTCCTGCTGTGAATCGCGTCAATCGCCTCCCCGTACGGATGTGGTTGGCTGGATCTCCCGAGAATACACTTGACTGATCAGTGGTGAGCGCCTCTAGCGCCCAAGAAGAGCCCTTGCGTCGCATGGCATCGGGACTGGATTTCTCCACCACGGGGGGAAAAGATGGGGGTCACGGCTCCGACAACGGGAAGATGGAAGTGTGCCGGACGGGTGATTGATGGCCGAGACAGGCCCATATCTTTCCCGAGCGAAGCCAGTGTTTCTTCCGGTGTCGAGCAGCCCATCGTAGGTATTCCCCTCCTCAGCTATGATGCCGTCCTATCCTGGCTACATTTGACGGGACTTATAAAGTCGATGACGGGAGCAAGGGATTTGACTTGGACATATTCGAAATCATCGACTCGAGAATGGATATTCGGCAGTTCGGCAGTACAGTAAAGTCCCCTGCTTCTACAAGCCCCCCCTTATGCAAAAACGCCGTTAAATGCAAGGAAATCTCGTGCCGGAATTATTTTCCCATACTGGGACTGCAAACTGCAAATTGCAAGGCCTCAAAGCCGGATTTGCAAGTACAGGGGTGCCTTCTTGCTGGGACAGAACATTTCTGGCCCCTAGACCGGGCGACTTACTCCACTTTTTTAGTGGTCAGCTCGCGATCATAGTGGGCAAAGGCGTCCAGAGGGTCTGTGCACCCACCCCCCCTTCTGCAAGTTCCCCTTTAAATGCAAGAAAAATGGCTGCCCAGATTCCTTGTAGAAACAGGGGACTTTACTGTATCAAAGACATCGACCCCTGCGACTCCCCCATGAAGCTGAGCTCTACCCTCAACCCCACCTACAGGTATCCCCATCATCACCAACAACAGCAAGGACCCCCTTGTGCTCAAGTCAACAACAAAACCCACAAACCCCCGGCCGGTGGAGGATGCAGAATTTCGTGATTTGAAAATCAAAAACTCCATCTGGCGGAGTTCTCCCGGCCTCAACACACCTTTTTAGTGCGGCTCCGCTCGGCGGCGTGGCTTTTTGAGTTTTTGGTGTTTTCGGTGCCTGGGTGTTTTTAACCGCTGGTCAGGAACCCTTGTACTGACAGACCCTGAGGATGTTAGGTCGCCGGATCACTGCCCGCTGCGAAAGTTGTGGTGCCCCCCCTGGACCCGGTGCCGTACGTGCCCCGCCCCCACTGCAGTGCCGTCACTGCCCGTACTTGCCTGCCCGGGGAGTTGCTCCTACGTAAGTGGAAACATAGCCTACAGGGCAGGGACTATGTACATGCCACGCGCCTACCTCGACCTGATAGCATCGCGGTGAGACACAATCAAGCCGATAAGTAATCGGCTGCCTTGTTCAGCTGCCAGTCAGCCTGTCACACCTTGATGACTGCTTTGCCTTTCGCTTCCTTTGATCCTTCCTATTTACAAAATAGAACATCAGCTTCGAGTTATTCCTGTTTCCACCAACGACCCGTTCCGCTCGATTGGTTCGACCCTCAATTGACGCCGTCGAAGGACATCACAACTTCGGACCTTATCCCGTCTGCCCGGTCAGGCTTATCAATATTATCTAGCGATAGCCGCATCCTTAATACCATAACATCGGACATTCCATCCCACCTCTATATACGCCCAAGATTGTATACCTTTGAACATCTATTTCCGACAATCACTGCGGACCGACCTCTGAACCACTCGAACAAGCGCCAACGACGACGAAATGCCCACCTCGAAGCTCCGAATCCTCTGCTTCGGCGACTCCCTCACCGAGGGCTACTCCGGCTGGGGCTCCCGCTTCACCCCCTACAGCACCAAACTCGAAGAGATGCTGCGCATGGCGTTTCCCGATGTCGAGGTGGAGATAGTAACAGACGGGCTGTCGGGTGATTTGGTGACAGGCAGAGGGTCGTTCCTGACGAGGATGCGTACACACTGTAAGTTGACATCTTGACCCGACAGAAGTTGGAAACGAAAAGGCAAAGCGCTAGCTGGCTGGTAACTATTTGCATCGGGAATCTCTTGCTAACGTTGCTGTATCTAGTCGCCCCAAGGAACCCAGCAGACTACAAACCATTCGACTGGGCCATCGTGCTCGGAGGAACCAACGATCTCGGCAGTAACATCCACCCGGAACAAATCTTCGAGAGTCTTACACAGCTCTGGGACTTGGCCCTAAGCCGCAAATGCAAGGTGCTCGCGCTCACCGTTCCCGAGATCGAACTTTCCGCGGGCAGAATGAAGGAGCTACTGGACTTTAGGAGGAACGAGCTGAACCAGATGATCAAGACTTATAAGAAGCCCAACTAGTATGTTCATCCCCCCTCTCTGCACTTCTCCCCTCTTCCACAACCCACACCCTCACCCTCCCTCCCTTCCTTCCGTAATAAACTAACATTCCACTCCACCAAAACAGCTACACCTTCGACCTCCACGCCGCCTTCCCCTTCTACGGCATGTCCGAAGCCGACCGGGAACGTTACTGGGACGACAGCATCCACTTCACGCCCGCGGGTTACGATCGGATGGGAAACAAGATCGGCGTGACGTTCGTCAGTATGCTTGTGAGACTCAAATCGGACAACGACCGGACGCCGATGGGCAGGAAGAGGAGAATGTTCAAGGATGACGAGAAGGTGTTTGAGGAAGAGGAGGACCCGGCTGAGCCGATATCGGCTGGGCTTGATAAGGGGTATATCGTTGTTCGTAGGAGGGATTTGGATTAGGATTGTTGCAAACCAGCCAGCCAGCTGCCTTTTTCTCTGGGTTCCTCATGGCAGGTGGGCACAGTGGCGTATGGAGGGAGCGATAGTGTCGGGCATGGAATTAACGGCATGGATGTTTTGGGATATATGATGGGTTTGGGACAAGAGAGCAAACGGCGTTTTATGAAGGGCAGTGCGTTGTGTTACGATTTACGACTAGCATAATAGGGATGGTTTGCGGGACAGGCATGGTTGGATATACGGTCATGGTTAGATAATGACGACATTAGCATGACAATATTTATTCGCGTTATACCTGCCTGTCTTAGTGTAACTCTATTCTGGACTGTATTTAGACGCTACGGTTTAGACACTATCAAAGGACAATGTCCCATCCGTAATTATGCCTCCATTGCTGTATTATCTTTTCTCTCCGAAATGTACATACGCCTTCTTTTGGGGTGTCATACCCGCTGCTCTTTGTCATCATGCTTGCTTTCTTTTGGAGGGGCTGCCAGACTTCTCTGGTATGGCTGCGATGAGCTGTTCCATCTTCTCGAGAGCATTAACATGCCCGCCCAGGGACGAGCTCTCCTAGTTGCCAGGAACCCCGGCGGGCACCAGCTGAGGAAACTCCGCCAGCAAGTCATCCGTGATGCGTTCCAGATCCTCCGCCAACGCCTGCACCATCCCATCCTGCCTCCGCATCTCCTTGCCCACAGGCACCTCCGCCCTACCACTACCCTTCTCCCCCGAAGCCTCCTGCCCGCTCTCAAAGTAAATGATCCGATCAATCTGATCAATCGACCCCGCCAGCCGCCCCTGCTCGATCATCCGCGCCGTGATCTCCTCCGCCTTGTTCCCGTCCAGCCCCAGCCACGACCCCAGCGCGTCAAACCCAATGTTGCGGTACAGCCGGCTCACCGCCAGCAGGTTGTGCTCGACCATGGCCTTGGCCAGCACTGTCGACCCGTCCGACGTCGTCGCGAGCTGATGCGGCGCCAGGCCCTGAGCGAACTTGTCCACCTCCGCCCGCGCCAGCAGGCGGTCGAGGAACATCTTCTCCAGGATGCCGTACTCTTCGAGGGAAGCGGATCGTTCGTCCTTGTAGAGCCTTCCCAGGACCCGTGATCGGGGCGGGCCGGCGGGCGCGAGGACGGCGCACTTGATGGCCATGCTGAGGGTGTGTAAGCGCTCCTCCTCGGCGATGGCGGGCGACAGGCTGATGTCGTAGTACGACTGCGAGGCGGCCAGGAACTGGCGGTTGCTGTCCTGGATGCGGGCGGCGCTGAGCTTGAAGTGCAGGTTCAGCACCGGGTTGTCGTCGGCCACGTTGTGGATGATGTTTTTCAGCTTGTTCAGGTACGTCTCGGCGTTGGTGGCGTCGTCGTCTTCCAGGTAGTTGCGGATGATGCGGATCCAGAGATCGGCCTTGTACTTGTCCGAGACGCGACGCTGCGACGAGTCGAGCGGGATCGCGGCGAGGGTCTTGGCGGCGTCGGTGAAGGAGTCCTGGGATTCGTGGGCGGCCGCTATGAGGTCCTCGTAGATGGTGGCGGTTTGGTCGACCAGCGAGGTTGCGAGTGTGGGGTTGGACTGGATGTGCTCTTGGATGGCCTTACCTACGTCGAGCCAGATGCTGGAGGTGGTGAAATCGATGGAGTCTGTGGAGGGTCCTCCGGAAGCAAGCGATTTGAGGGCGTCTATCAGGTCGATGACCAGAGCACGAGTGGCGACGACACCAAGCGACTCGAGGAAGATGGCATCGGTAACGGCTTTGAGGTCGGCGGCGAAGTGGCTGGGGTCGGGGCTGGAGGTGATGGTGGTGATTATTGTCCTGAAGGCGGCGGGGCGATCTGCTTGACTCCAGTTCGGCACCTGCGCCAGGAGATCTCTTACTTCCGAAGACACCATATTGGCCGGCGATGGTTTCTTTTTGTGGTTTCAGTTGCCGCCGCTGGAAGCTTGCTTCGTCGTGGAGTGAAGCAAACGTGAGGGGCCACCCGGTTGTTGTGGGTAAGAAGCGTCGTTTGCGTATGTATCTCAGCTGAATATCGACAGTAGTAGTAAATCTAAGTCCCGTATGAGAAATTTGAGTATGTTCTTGTGCTGCTGTTGGATGTCGTGAGTTGAAGAGTTGTGTTGACGAAGTTGAAAGAAAGTTGTCGATAAGGCTGAGAGAACGTTGTCAGTGACAGAGTGGTTGAAGCTTCCCCAGCAGCCTGTCGTTGCGTGTTGCTGCTGGTGGGGGGTTTGGCTGTGGGGCAGCGGGGTCGCTGGGGAAGCTCCAAGTCAGTGGAGCCGCAGGGGTCCGCCATCGATTGCTCTCCCCCCAGTCCTCCAAAACCCTTGCATTCCCAGTCAGGGGCTTGTAAACAAACATTGTATGAAGCGTCTTGTGGAAGAGCACAAGTTTTGCCAACGGAGCATCGTTGGCATGATGACAGTTAGTCAAGCAGAGATCAGATTTTACAGAGGAATAGAGGATGGGCTTCTCATCAGGCCTTGGTCGAAGTTACCATTTTTGACCCAACGCCTTCCTAAACTCTTCTCCTTGAGGCAACAGCTTTCTGAGTGATAAACTGTTCCTGGGGCTTGACTGGTAGCTTCCGCGAAGTGTAGGGCTGAATATCTGGTCGTACTGCGCAAATGCCGGCTAGCAGTTCCTACCGAAGAGCAAAATCGTACGATGCCCTTCGGCCCGCTGTGACATCTACTGACGGGAACTGCGTTCTGTTATAAACTGCCGGAGCCGCCTCCCTCGTCACTCCCGCAATGTCAAACCTTTTCCAGCGCAGTTCACCATGTTGTTCGATCTCTCCGGCGAATCGAGTACAGTCCAGTCGCCATCAGTCGATCAGGACGCCATAGTATCCAAGGCTCGAGGAAACGTAACGACCGGCAGCATCATGCACGAATTCAAACTTACCTGCCCTGTATCAACGACGGTCCTCGGCAGCCTTGAAATCGAAGACGCGATGGGAGTCCATTATTCAAGATATTCGTATTCCATCTCATTCTGGGACGGGATGAAATCGGGAGCGATGAAGCGCATCGGCCCTAGCGGGTCCAACGCGCTATTTTGACCGGGTAGCCCCGCTATGGCCGGCACGTTCGCCGAGGCTTCCAGCGACGTCATTTGCTGTGCCGCCGAGCTCTTGAGCTTCTTTTCAGTTGGGCGGCGCATCCGAATCGCGGCGTCATTTCAACTTCCACTTCTCAATTTTTTCACTCTATACAGTCACGCCCGGCGACCAAAGACGATACGACCGGAATCACTTTCTTGACCGCATGTCCTAATAAATCATCCTTCATCGAACACGAAACCATCCTAGTTGAAATCCGAAATATCATTTGTCCTTATCCGCCGCCGAAAGTCGAAAAGAACATGCGAACATCAATTCTCGCCAGCCCGGCAACGCGCGCCCTTTGCGCCGCCTGTCGCAACGAAGCTCACCACGCCTCCGCGAACCAAGCCAGGAGGACACAGGCAACCGCCGCCTTCTCTACAGCATGCGCCAGCAAGAGCGATAACAGGAGTCCAGTTCCTGGGCAATCAAGGCCACGGGTGACGACGACGACGACAAGAGAAACACAAAAACAACGCCTATTCTCCCGCTCTTGCGCATACCCTACCTCCTCCAACACCTCCCCCACGCCCCAACAACCGAACTCCTCCTCCTCCTCCTCCTCCTCCGACAAGCCCATACCACGCTACTACGCCCTCTTCCCCACCACCCTCCCCCTCGGCCCTCCCCCCTCAGGGCCCTTCGACATCGACCTCCGCGCCCTACGTCGCGAGTTTCTCCGTCTGCAAGCCGCCTCCCACCCCGACTTCCACCACTCAGCGAACCAATTCGACAACGACTCTTCCTCCCCCTCCTCCTCCTCCGAAACCCAACTAGCCCTCCGCCGGCGCGCAGAAGCAACATCCTCCCTCATCAACTCCGCCTACAAGACCCTTTCTTCTCCCCTCCTCCGCGCCCAATACCTGTTAAAAGAGCTTTACGACATCGATTTGGCAGGTGACGAATCGACGGACTACCAAAATGGGTCTGATCCAACYTTGTTGATGACGGTGTTGGAAGCGAGGGAGCAGATTGATGATGCTCAAAAGGAAGAGGACTTGGTACCCGTAAGGGAGGAGAATGAAGCCAGGATAAGGGAGTCAGAAGAAAAGTTGAGCGAGGCGTTTGCAGAACAAAATGTGGAGGCGGCGACGAGGGAGTGTGTCAAGTTGAGGTATTGGATGGGGATCAGGGAGGGGTGTGATAACTGGGAGGAGGGGAAGGGTTTTGTTATGCATCATTAGGGGGGGGTTGATGGGAAATGGTAGGAATTGGTGGGGAAGGAGAGGGCAGTACAGGTTGAGGGGGGAAAGACCAGAGATGGCCTCTTTTGGTTAATTGAGCGGCCTGAGAGGATTCAGGTGGTTCATTAGGGGTGTCAATGGACAAAGTCCCACCTAAAGCAAGGCGGTGTCCGTTTCGGGGCTTCGTTGGTTTTTGGCTCGAAGATGATCCAGCACTCACTCCAAGGTCGGTTCAAGGCGATCACCCTTCAGACGCCCTGGGATACATTATCACTGTACGACAATCGGCCTCTTTTGTTCTGATTCTTGGTACCAGCCAAAAAGCGGTCACGTCCATCCACTCAGTTATCATACATTTCAATGTCTTTGCGTTATATGAACATTATCTTGTCTATATATACCATTCCTCCTTTATCATCATTTATGTTTCATACATATACACTAGATTACCCCATCAACCACCATTACATATCATCCAATCCATATATCACAGCCCCAGGCAACTCCGTCTCGACGCTGCTGGCTTGCTTGCTGATTTGTTCATCACTCATCCATCATTCTCCGTCCCTATCATCACATCACGAAAGCACAACCGGCTTCCACCGCCCCCTCTCCGTATGCCACCACCTCTCCCGATCCTTCTTATCAACCACCGGTCCACTATACGTATTCCACCGTCCAATACATCCTTCTCTTGTCCTGCTTTGCTCCTCCGTACCCGTCTTCACCATCACGTCTTCCACCTTATCCGCTGCTTTTTCCGCCGCTTTTCCCGCCGCAGCAGTAGCTCTACTCTTACTCTTGCTCCTCGCGCCCCACCACTCTCTCATCCCGGTCCTCGAAGTACTCCTGCTCCCCCTATCTTCTTTTCTGTCTTCCGAGGACTTTGAGTGCCTATGTTCCTGTTTCTCAACCTTCTCCGACACAGCCTTTGAAGATTTGGGAGGCAGAACCAGCGCCTCTCCACAGTCGCCCAGCATTTTCTCCACGGTAACCAGCCCGCCTCCTTCGTCTGTCGCTCCACTTCCTTCGTCCGCTGTCAGAAGATAGGTGATCTTGCTGTCCGTCCGTCCGATGAAGGCTCCAACGCCGTATTTCTCCACAACTTCGCCGTTGGGGTCGGTGACGATGATGAAGAAACGGGGAAACTTGCGTGCTGCTTCGAGGCGGGCTTGGGCGGCTAGGCGGGCGAGGTGAAGGTCTGATTGCGCACGGTGTGAGAGGAGGAATGGATCTGCTAGGGAACCGGGTTTGGGCGCGAAGATGGGCAGGGATTTTGGTGGCGGCCCGCCGCCGCTGCCGCCGCCGCCGCCGCCGCTGGAGGTTGATAGAGGGAAAGAAGTATCGGTGGGCGTCGATGGCGTGGAGTTGGTGTCCCTGTCGTCGCCGATGGAACCGTTCGTCATGCTTCCCGTGCTGCTAGCGATCGAGTCAAACCCAGAGGGGCTTCGGGCGTGGTGGATCATTCCACTGGTGTTGGTCGGCGTAAAGTGCATTTTGCCTCCGCGGTAACGATCGGTCGGGTGTTCGGCGCGCTCTTTGGGTTTGCAGAGGGCTTGGAAGATTCCTTCGGGGTCATTCGGGCAGCGGATGGCGGTTAACCGGGGGAAGCCGCCGGCGAGAATGCTCTTCGCTAAGATGTCGTCTGCGGGCGTGGTCGCGGTGCGTGTGGGTATATCCCAGTGAAGCTTGCGCAGAGAGTTCGAGGCAAGGTAGGGGAAGAGCCAAATCATCTCGTCGCTAGGCATGACGGGGGCGTGGTGTTGGACGAGGTTAAAGGTCTCCAGGTTGACGAGGTTGGAAAAGATCCGTGCCAAAGAGGGAAGCGTTTCGAGGTTCATGTGGATGAGTGTCAATGTAGTAAGCGATGTGGCAGAAGATCGACTGGCGTATGTGATAAGTCCAGCAGTGGTGATGCCAGGGAGATGAGTCAGGGTAAGTTTCTTCAGACGGGGAGGAAGATGCAGAAGGTTCGCATCGGTAAACGAGCTGCGTGGAAGGTGGGAGACGTTGAGATTCTGCAGAGATGGGAGGTTACGGAATGTCTGATCAAGAATGCCGTCAGGGGCCAGCGTTGCTCCTGGATGGCAGTGTACCACAAGCGTAGTGAGTTGTTGCCAGCCAAGGTGAAAGTCGATAAACATGCGGCACTGGGTCAGTGACAGGTGTTCCAGCTCGTGGAGATTGTGTCTGCTGCTGTTGAGGTTGGCAAGATTATGTTTACTGCCGTTTGCGAGATTGTATTTGCTGCCATTAGCAGTCAATGGGCGGATGGCGGCTGTTGACTTTTGTCGTTGCAATGGCGAGCGCTCCAGAATCCAATCCATCTCTTTCAACTTTTGGCGTGTGGAAAGAGCTTGGAAAATCCGCTGAAAGGTGTGATCGTATGTCGGGTAGTATCCAACCAGCCGCTCAAAGTTGGGGCATGCCATGATAACTGATGCTATTAGGTCATTATACTCTTCCACTGAAGATGCTGCCGATGGCAAGGCCGGCGGCTTCAACGACCGCACAATCGCCGCTATCCTCAGGTTTCCCCGTAGCGTCCTGCGCAGAAGAACCAGTCTTGACCCGTATGTCAACTTCGTCCGCTTCTTCATGTGATGTCCATCTGCTCCAACAAGCTGTATATGCCCGTACAATGCTTCCCGGGCGTATTTGAGAAATTTCCTGCCGCTTATAGCAATGTTGCAGCAGTCTCTCATCCAACATGTTGCACAGCTGTTGGTCCCGGGCTTGAAGTGGAGTTTCCGCAACTCCTCGAGAATGAGCTCGATAACCTCCCCAGGCAGAGCAGCAAAAAGCTCTCCGGGCTTCGATTTCCGCCTGGGAGGTTTAGGTCGTGATACCTGAGCGGGTTTCTGGAACTGTGCCAACGAAGACGTACGAGGACCAGCAGGCGGGCTTTGTGCTCGCATCGACTCCAGGCTTGTGATGCTTCCATTGTTGATAATCGAGTAACGCGGTCGACTTTCCCAGCTGTCTCGGTTTGAAGGGACGGTGCTCGTTGTAGAGATCATGCTTTGACCAGACACTCGCCGTTGTCGATCATACGTCCCCTGTCGATCCCATGCCCGCCCTGCTGGCGTCGACATTTGCCGCCCATTTGTCAAAGTTGGTCGTTGTATAGCCTCAACTGAAACGGGCTTCTCTACTTCCTTTCCCTTCCCCTTCTTAGAGATTGTTTGGCTGGCATGAGCCGCTGTCGCTTCCTCCATCCTTGCGCTTGACCTTTGTGTCCTTAACACAAACTCTTGCTCTTTTGGCGGATACATGGTGTGAGGCAAGTCGTGGATCGGTGGTGGCATCGCAGTCTTCAAAGGAGGCAGCCCTACGGGTTCCTTGGGTGCTAACCTTCCAGTCTCTTGCTTCTCGTCGCCTGTTGCTGTGCCGCTCGGTGCCTGGTCAGAAGTCGGGGCAGTTGTATTCTTGAAACGCGGCGGTGCTTTTAATTTCGACTCATCCTGGGTCGCATAAGGACGCTGTTGTAAGACGGCAGAGGAAGAATGGGTTCGCTGGTGTTGGTATGCTAGTTGCCGACTGTTGCTGTTGAAGAAGCTCAAGGGTGGGCTGTTGTGTTTCCAATAATGGATCTAGTCAGTAAGCGTCTCGTCTATAGGGTTCTCCAAATGCCGGTATTCACGAGGAAGTGTAACAAGTAGATCAGCCAAGACAGAGAAAGGAAGTTACAGAAAATGTTTTGCTATGACGCTGGGCGGTGCATGTCACAATCTTATGAAGTAGAATAGTGGGATCTGTATGCGGCCCGTTGCTCCCCTCCCGGGATCCAATATTGGGATCTTTGGGCGCTGAAAAGACGCAGCCATTCGGAAGCGCAAGATGAGGCTTCAACCGCTCTTGGCTTTTACCGCCGATCTCAGGCAGCCTAGGTTCCCCAGCTTGTCAACAACCCCTGGGATAGCTCGGAGAGGGTGCCGTAACCAACGCTGGCGCCCAAGGCCGTGAGGTCGCAACTCGGCAATTGGAAACAGTGGTATGGCTCTTGGAGCTTCTTTAGAGTGTCTCGAGTGGGCAGCTCTCGTAGCGACAAGTCTCGTAACCTCACTCGCCGGGCCTAGGCGTGTAGCGCGTGCCGAAGAGGACCCGCCAAGATGTAACCGCTGCAGACCAGCCATTGCGGGATGTTGCCCACGAAGCGACCACTGGCGACTGTACTAGTGCAATATCGTGGCGCCACTGCCTCATCGGTGGAGATTGTGACTACAAAGAAAGAACCCGTACGGGCGGGTATGGCCGTGGGAAAGGGGTGTTTGGTATAAAAATGGTACGGGAAGGGACAGCAAACAACTTTTGCGTTCATCTTTGAATCCGAGCAAAGCTTGGAAGAACGAGGGATGTTGCCTTCTGGCCAGAGCCTTGAAGAATCGAATGCAACGAGAACCGAGCTGGGCTTCTTGTGAAACTTGACACTTGCTGACGGGCTGAGATGCTTCCTTGTTAAAAGGGGCAGATGACACTGCCGAAACGCCGTAAGACGCGGAGAAGAACGAGAGAAGCCTGGAAACGGGAAAAAGGGCCGCGTTACACAGCGCACCTTCGGTCAACACAGCACCACTTGGAGCTTTGACATGCTGAGGAACGCAGGATAGCAGCAGGCAGTGACAGAACTGCTGGAGTGCGGCTGTGAAGTCTTGGTCCGGGGAGACTAGAGGTCAAAGTTGAAATGTTGATGTGATGATGATATGTGGAGAAAAGGGGATCCTGAATGAAACGAAACTCTCCGGGATCGACAACAAGGAATATTTCATGGTGAGAAAAACAGAAAACAAATCGAAAACGGCTCTACTCACTAAGAAGTTGACGACCTGCCTTTGGGCTTGGGTCTCTTGGATTCTCCAACAGGACTCGATCTCTCTTCGCTTGGCGCCCGAGATGGCGGATTACTGGCTCTTCTGCTGCTCCTGTCGCGCGCGTCGGATGCTCCCTTCATGTCGTCCTCAGTAACCGAGTTTCTCCTACTCCGGGACCGTGACCTGAGCCGTTGGACGAAGCTGGATATCGAACTTTCGCTGCCCCTTCGACCCCGACGCCACCATCTTGACGAGGAAGGTTCATCTGACGGCGGCTCGGCGGACGAGTCGCGCGACCCATCCGGGTGGTCTCTGATCACCATGGTTGGATTGAGGATGTTGCCGAAGTTGGTGGTGAGAAAACAGAGTCGGGTAGCATGAGGCGTAGGCGGATAACTGATTTTTTTACTCGGTATGCTGTAATTTCGAAAAGGATTCTAAAAATGTCCGGAACCGTTGTTCATTCTAGCATCGTTCGGCGGTTGAATCCCAAGTCCCGCTAACCAAGTACCAGGCTTTGTTTCGTTTGTTGGTGATTCCGCTGAGCAAACAGGAGATATCGAGTAGTTGAAGCGGTGGTTGGTGTTGTTGTTGGATCGCGTCTGGGCCGGAAAACAATGATGCCTCTCCAAATACGATATTGAGGGGTTGAGTACTATGTAATAACTGTGGTTCGTATATGTGTCCCACTCCTGGGTATATGGGGCTTGGATGTTGATGATGATGAAACGAGCGAGGGCGAGCGAGGGGTCGCCAGATAGCCAAGACCGGGGAGGGTGCCGTCGGATCGTCAAGAAGGACAGATCAAAAAGTGTATAAACGAGTGACTGAGAGTAGCGAGAGCGAGACGGACGGTTCAGTTGATGAATGGCAAGGAATAGCGAATGATGCGATGCGACGGGAATGCGACGACCAAGGTTGATGCTTTCTCCGGCTGATTACTTGACAGCCATCAATCGAGCAGGTGTCCCAGGTTGCACGACTGCTGCGGCAGGATCGATGAACCCGACTTTTGAGTTGTTACCTACTTTCAGGTGGTGATGAAAGGGAAAGAGTGAGAACTCTAACTGGAGAAGCTGCAGCTTTTGCTTAAGTTCCTGCCTTCTTTTTAGGTTGCAGACTG
This sequence comes from Neurospora sp. CHS-2018a, assembly GCA_009802275.1. Lineage (NCBI taxonomy): Eukaryota > Fungi > Ascomycota > Sordariomycetes > Sordariales > Sordariaceae > Neurospora > Neurospora sp. CHS-2018a. The sequence goes on along the minus strand of RAKG01000001.1, from coordinate 813,888 downwards.
CGGCGACTGCCTCACTCCACCGAGATGCATCGACGCTGCATCGACACTGCATTTGTCCCTTCCCCGAGTTCCCTCGTCAATCTTGTTGTTTCTGGCGGATTCCTCCTACCAAACAGGACTGTCGAGCCCCACAGCATTGAAACGGCGCTTTTGGAACATGTCTATGTGTAGCGGTATCACCATAGAGACACCAGTATATCCCTTGAAAGGACTCTGTGACAGCCCTAATCCCTCCAAAACACCTGCCATGACTGTCCTGCGTTTTGTTAATGTGGCTTCTCCCCTACATATCCCTCTTATCGGTAACTCGGCATCCTTGGACTTGAATGGCCGCCACCTCGTCTCCCCGTTCGCAAAACACAATTCCAGCTGGAGTGTGTTTGGTAGGTAGTTGTGAGATGTGCTGTCAAACTGGCTGGACTTGCGAGCTGGCGAGTTACCAAACAAAGTACGGATTATCCACCCAGGCAGCTTTTTTAGTGCGCTGCATCGGCCACTCTGTCCAATCTGAGGCCTCGATGCCATGTTAGCTCGTCGATCCGGCGCTGGTTATACGAGCATCTCTTCCTTGGAACTTGTCCAAGTTTGCGGCTTTTGCATGACCCGGGACCGACTTCCTTGGGGGTCTGGGGGTGCGCCGTTCTAGCCGTTTACAAGGGGTTCCATGATTTCCACTCCCGCTCACTAACAGAACTTGGGGCAACCATCAGCTAATTTAGTTAGAAGACTTCACATGTCGAATGTTGTCTCCAACCCGCCAAGGGGATACCCACCCACCCCCCTTCGTTCAGCATTAAACCCGTGACCCCCGGCCATCTTCCCGTAAAGATTCCCCCGAACCCCAAACTATCTCGAGGGGTCTTCGTCCGAGGGCCAAGACAAATCAACATGAGACGAACAGCCTCAACATACTCCACAAAAACGGACAACGCCGTCGGAGCAAATCCCGTGTTCAAGAGTTGACGGGACCCCGCGAAGTCGCGAACGACACCCCACGATGGGGCTAACTTGATGGACGGACCGAGGCCTGGCCTGGCCACGCTGTGATGAGGATGATCTCGACCTCGACCGCCTGAGCTGTCCTAAAAAGAAACATCCAATTGTGCCGAAGGGAGTGGATGGTGATAGTGGCGCGACGAAGATCCCGATGGCTATCGATTGGATGACCGAACTGTCGTCGCTCCCTCCCAGACGAGCCAGAGTGTCCCAGCTACCAGTCATGCCAGTCAAGCTTTTCAAGCTGCACTGCAAGAACAAGTGGAAATGCATCTTTCTTTGTCGGACATCAAGACATGCATCTGTCAGGTCCCAGGTAAGTGGTTAAGCATCGCACTGCATCGACATCATTGCAGCAATTCTTGCATTTCTTTCAGCTTTGATGGTTTCCTTATCCCCGTCTCCACGCATAAGAGTTCCAGGCTCCAGGTATCTGAAGGGCACTTTCAGATTCGTTGGCGCTGCGAAAGACACCGGGTTACATAGTTCGTATATAATTGGTGATATGCGAGCTGCATACTCAGCTTCCTAGTGACGATACGTTCATGGGGTGACTTCTCGGTCTTCACGTCGTACAGCTACCCTGGTCCGGCTTGGGTCCTGTCCGGTTCGGAAGACAAGTTCCAAACAGTTTCCATTTCTTCAATGCTCATCCGGATTTGGATAATCATCCTGGAAGGATTTTCCTTTTGGCCGCATTACCCCTTTGGCACATACGTCAGACACAAACTTGTAAACACTTGAGGCTGATAATCTCTACCCTGGCATGTTTGTCACAGCATACGGGGAGGTTTTGTCATTGAGCATGCGTTCCTCACATGGGTATCTATTGTGCTTACACTACTGAAATTCGCGACCTGGGGGCTTAACATCGCATATGAATTGTGGTGATGGTGCATACCACCTTCCCAGTAGTCACCCTTTCCAAATCGATGAAATCTTTTGGCGCTGATCTTTAAACAAGGAATATCAGAGAAAAGAGAATCGAAACCGGAACATGTTGCCGCCCGGGTAAAAGAAGAAGAAATGCTGTCCAGATGTCCTGAAAGGCGAGGGCATCGTCTGGAATTTGAAGATTGTTCACAAAGGAAGTCGTACAGAAAATTCCTGATCCTGGTTACTAATGGCTGTGCTTGTCAGTGAAGGAATCCGGTCTGTCCGTCGTCGATCAAAAGGAAAAGGGAGTTCGTTCTTAAGGGGTGCCTCATTGAGGCCATGTTGGTCAACACGGGCTTTTCGTTGATGGTTGTATCGTCCACAGTCCAGTCTATGGGGGAGGGGATGTGGCCTGTTGCGAACTTTCCGGTTGTTCGGTCTTCATCCGATCCGAAAATCCAGACCTCGACGAGCCTAACCACGGCGGCCGACTCAATTCTCATCGGTGTCTGCAAATCGGACACGAGGACGCTTAGTCAAAGGAGAAGATGAAGAACCTTCCGCTGAATCTGGCCCCGCTCTCTGCTGCGCATCCATCATGTGCACATCTCCATCTTCCTCCATTGAGGTAGCTGGATGTATAACGCCCTCATCGTCCTGGTACGTCCTCTTGTTGGAACCGGAAGCTGCTGCTGTAAATTGACCCGAGATGGTTACTTCATTATCCCTTCCAAATTTTCTCCTCGCAATCACGGCCCTTAGGGCGTCGCTGCCCAGGCCGCGCATCACAAGATCTTGATCCGGATGTTCGCGAGTGCCCCTTCCAAAGATATCCTGCGGTTCAGCCAACTTCGCCATCTGCGCCGGTCCGTCATCCTTATCCACGTCCGTCGGAAGCGGTAGAATCTTGGCGTTCAAGATCCAGTTGTATATCGGCCGGTCATCCAGAATCGAACCCCGGCTGCACTTCCTCTGCTCAGCAGGCGACATCTCCTCGCGCCGTCGGACAATCACCTCGTCGATGCTGCCGCGCAGCACCAGCGTCTCGACCGTGACGGGCTTCTGCTGGCTGATCCTGCGGGCTCGGCCGATGGCCTGAACGCCGACCTGCGGGTTCAGCACCGGGTTGATGAAGTAGATGCGGGAAGCCGTCTTCATGTCCAGGCCGTAGGCCGCCTGGCTGATGTCCATGAGCATGACGCGGAACTTGGGCTTCAGCGTGAAGGTGGCCAGGTACTGGTTCTTGCGCTCGCTGGTGATGCCCTTGGCGTAGATGAGGTGTTGGATCCCAAGAACTTCGAGCACCTCGGCGAGGTAGTAGGCTACGTTGTCGTTTTCGTAGAATACCAATATCTGCTCGGCTTCTTGGTGTTGGATGATCTGGTCGACGAGGTAGGAAAGCTTGACTGAGGCGGTCGAGATCAATCTGGTTTTTGCGAGGGGTGCAGCGACTTCCGAGGCCGAGCCGGCTGTGGAATCTCGTTCTTGTGCAGGCTTTGTTTCCGCCATGAGCGATTTTATCACCCGGAGAGCTTTCTTCCGCATATCTGAACGAGTGTCGGCGGTACCTGCTGTAGACACATTGTCTCGAAGGCGCCCATGTCTTTCCCAGTTGGTGTGCGCCAATGCCGTTCGCCGATCATGCTCTCCCCACGTAGCAATATCCCCTAACGTAGACAACATATCTAACGTTTTGGGAGATTTGATGAAGGGCTTTAGGCGCTCCTGAAGGCGAAGAAGGAGGGGTGCCATTGTACACACAGGGTCTCCGCCACGTGAGTCCAGAGACCAATGTTCGCCGGCGCCGAAAGGAAAGTTTTCAACGAGTACTGGGACCTGGGCGAAACAGTGGGCGGAGTCCTTGATGGTATTATCAACCGCAATGCGACCAAACTCAATTGCGGTCCGTAGCAAAGCGTCGTCCTCTGCGGTGATGTTTACCGCGCCCTCGTCGAGGAATCGTTCCGCTCTAGCAATGGCCTGGAAAATGTCTGACCTAGGAAAGAATTGGCCGCCGAAGAAGCTGGCTTGTCTGAGGTTTTTGACCAAGTTTGCCAGCGCGTCCCTCTGGGTCTTGTGGAAGAAGTAATCCTCGTCGGTCCTCTCCGACTGTACGGAATTGAAGATGATATACATCGAGAAGAGATTGATGGAAAGGATGTCTTGGTACGACCCATCAAGATAGACAGTCCTCTCCTCGACAGAAGGCAGGAAAGGCACAATCTCGAGCTTGGGGTGTCGAACAATCAGGGATCCAAGAGTTGCTCTCAGGCAGTCATCCTGACGATCCACCGTGCGTGAAGACCAGGGTTTGACGATATAGTCCGCCCAAAGAACATGGTCCCTTGTCGCTCCGGCTACTCCCAGAGACCGGGTATCGCCAAGCGTGTTAGCCCAGGGTCGTGCTTTCAAGAAGACAGAAGCCATGACACCGATTGCCTTGAGATCCTGGAGCTCTAGATCCGTGGAAACCTGATGATTCTGCTCCAGACTGCCTCGGACTCCATGCTCGAGACCATAAAGGCCTTTGGATGGTGTGCCGGTAACAACCCATTTAGCATCTACATGCAAACCATTCATAACAAGCTGAAAATTGGTTTTCGGCATAGAGTTTACGCTGCCCGAAGTTGAGTTTCCGAGCATATGGCCCTCGTCGACAATGCAACGTTTGAAATGTACACCTGCCAATGGATTGCTTTGGCGGCTCCGTGAAGACTTACTCGATGCTTGCTTGGATGAATGAATGCTCTCGAAGACGCTCCTGGAGAAGAGAACTATGTCATACTCTTTCAGATCTTCAGCAGCAGGGAGACACAGAGTCTTTGTCTGCAATAGCACTCGGAGACCGCTGGTGTGCTTCTCGATCTCTTGCTCCCAATGAGTAACAAGGTTTGGCGGCACAATTATAAGAGACGTGTGGGAAAGGTAAATCATCTCACCGCGGGTCTCTGTCGTGTTCCGGCGGGTGGGCCGTGGTGAAACGGGCTGAGGTAGGCGGTACCAACCGGGGTTTCGCTGGATGGCATTCATGACCGAATCATACTGGAACCCATCATTCTCTTGGGCGTCGAAGCCGAAGATGTCCTTCCACGGCGCTCCGCTTCTCGTGACCACGGCTGCCGCCATATCCATCAAGCTTCCGACTTTGGGCCGCACAATGGGATCTGCTCCACGGTATAACTCTGGTATAGAGGTGGGGATATGCTTCGTCGCTACGATGAGAGCCAGGCAAATGAGCGTCTTTCCAGCTCCCATTTCTTCAGCCAGGATACCTCCACAGACGCTGTCATAATAGGCCGGGTCAACGACGATGGTTTCGGCGATGGGGTCCACGTAGTAGGTCTTTCCTAGATGATCGACATAACGCTTTGGCAGTCGAGGATCCGGAACTGGTTCTGTCTGCGACTCTCGTTGTGCCATGGAGGCTGTGGACCGACACTGGAACGGATATAGCGTCGTCTTGAGGCCCGATACCCTGTTGTCAAGCAAGTTGTACATGCTAGCGCGCCTGTCAAGGTCCTGTACTTGATTTGGCTTGGGATCCGGGGCCGGGAGAGTATTAAACATTTGCAGGAGCGATTGTGGTTTTCCGGTCAGGTCCTGTTCATTGTCATTCCCATCGTTCTCAACTTTTTGGCACCTGACATGCCCATTCCAAGTGCAGGAGGAGCGGTCAAGGAGCTGGAAGAGCCTGGTCCTAAGTTGTTGTAGACGTTTATTAAACCGGGGGAGCAGGCGATTTTCGACGTCGTCTGGAAGTATGTAGACACGAACAATGCCTCTGGCGGGAAGCTCAGCTGTAACTCTGAACGTCGTGTGGACCCATTTTGAGCCTAAGAGACTTATGAATGGGGACAGAATAGGAGATTCCAGGAGGGCATCCTGAATACTGGGGTGGAGAGGCGGGTCGGAGCCGGCGATATGGATAGGTCCAATCGATGGATTGTATTTCGGCTTGCCTTTAGAGGCGGGAACATCGATGCTGTGCCAGGTGTGAAGCAGAGGGACGGCCCAAAGGGCTGGGGAGATCCCGCTTTCGGCTTCGTTGATAACGATGCATCCGGCCGCGAGGAAGCGGTCGATATGGATGGACGACATGATAAACTCATGAGAAGCGAAGAGCTAACCAAGAATCACACATCGTATGCTGGTGTTGTTCGGGAAAGGTTCCGTCTGGTATCAAAGTCGATATTGTGGTTGTGACGGGACCAGGTAAGAGCCAACCTCAGGGAATGCGGATGGAAGCCGAAGTGGAAGAATTCGGAGGTCTGAGGTGAGATGTTGGGCAGTTGGGAGGTCGAGGTCGATGGAAGCCTCAGGTTGGAGGTCGGAGGTAGGTTGGAGGTTGGAGGTTGGAGATTGGAGTGTCTCCACTGTATTCGTCCCCCACCTTCTTCTTCGACTTTCGGGTATTTAGCTGGAGGATCAGGCAGTCCTTGGGATTTTCCCTTTCTTCCTCAGCCCAATCAAAACTATCAACTTCTCCAATTGGTGCCATCCTTGATCTCAGGAGGGGTTCGAGAAGGAACAGCCAATCGATGGAGGGCAGCCTAGATTGTGTTAGAAAGGTACGAGCATTTGGCAGATAGTTACGCTCTGCAAAGGGTACTGGCATAACTGCGGTAAGAGGTGTTGCAGGCTGTCCGGCTCGGGCGCGGGGTGTTAGCGGGAGTATGCGGGCCCCCGCCTTTGGTTAACACCACTGTACACACAGGTACCTAACGACACGACGGGAGAATGAAAACGATCCATGGATGACTTGCCTTTACAATGACGTATATAAGCAAGGTGAAACCTTCAGATAATTGTCCTACCTCATGCGTATCCCGCTTATTGATTTGTGTTGGAGTCAGAAAGGCGACGATAGAAAATGGGCTTCACTTGAGTCTGAAGTGGTAACGGAGAAGGAGGAACGGAGACTACTGTGTAGGGCAGCCTACCTAGAAATAATACCAGAAGGGAGTCCAGTGCCGGTGAATGGGAAGTCCGGTGAATGGGCGCCCAGGGCACGGACTTACAACGATTTGCTTGTGAATGCCACGGGCATTGGTTGTTGCAGATGGCAAAAGACCGGCAGACATGAATGGTAACATGCAGCCCGCAAGCTTGAAAAGCCTGACGGACAAGCAAGATAAGGGAAAACGAGCATGAACTTCATTAACCATCACGCACCGGTAATAACAGAGTGACAACAATCAAAAGATTTGAGAGACATTGATTGGGAAAGGCAAAAGGGGGACAAAAAGGGATAAAAACATGAAAAAAATGAGCAACTTTGCGCCAGCCGCGAATCGAACGCGGGGCCCATCGATGGCAACGATGGATTTTACCACTAAACCACTGGCGCTTATTGATAAGAGGGCCAAGATGTTTGCCCTATAAAGACATGCAAAAGCAACCCCATGTTTGGAAAAGCACATCTCGACGGGAGTCTGAGGTATGGTAAGTTGATATGGTATACTGTGTATGCAAGAGTACTTAGTTCTTTTACCCCATGAGGTGAGAGATATTGTCCGTGGGACATTTACACAAATGACAAGTATCGCGAATACCTACACAGAAGCTTACCACATCTCGGGTACGCTTCCCGGCGCCCAGCATGGCAAATTCCGCACATCATTCATAGCGCGATGGACTGCGTGTTGATACTTTGGGGTTGAGTGCCGCTGCTAACTTTCAAGCATCTCAATCAAGTTGATTCATGGTAAAATCTGGAAGACAGAGAACATGGCGATCTGATAATGCGCGACAGATATCGAGGTGAAATAAAAGAAGGCAAGAGCGTTTGAAGTTCAAATGGCAATGCTAGACTGCCGTACTCCTGCCTGTGTGATGTCCAGTTGTGTAAATGGGTCTTATCTCTTATCTAACCGTACTTGACGCACACCTAGGTACCTACTGATCTTTCATCATCTCTCCTGCCCCTCTTCCCAACTCCTTCCCGTCCTCCAAACCTTTTCACTTTTTACTTGGTTCTCAATCTTAAAGTCAGTTCCTTCTTCTGTTGTTCCTTGCTGTCCCGCATCACTCAAACCCCCCGCGACTCCTCAGTTTCCCACGTGTCTCCCGAAAATGAGAGATCCTCTCACACCCATCACCATGCCAAGCACATCAATAGCGTCATCCGGCAAAATGCCGCTGAAGTTGCATCGCGTGCTGACACAAGAGGAAGGCTAGGTAGGTAAGGATCCTGGCCACGGTTTACCATGTTCAGAGTTCCATGTTGCCGACGTCGATGGTCCTCCGACCCGTATCTGGGTGCAAAGAACATCCTCACCCCGCATCTCCGAGGTCCGTGCCTCCAAGTACAACCAAACTCAAGACGTACCATACCACAAAAAACTTTTACTTGATGCCACTCTGTCGAGAGGTATGAAGCCATGCCATAGCCTGGTCAGTAGCGCTTTGACCTCGGGCCGGAAATTATTTGCATTGACGAGACTGACGGCCGCAAACATCCCAGGCTCCGTATCGGCTTCATCCCCCCTCAGCTACACCACTTTCAGGAAACCAAGCGGCTCACCTCACCCGCTGTCGATATATTTCCCCTTCGCCAATCTCGTCACATCGCCATCACCCCGTTCGAAAACCGGGGTTATATCCACGCTTGATACTGATAGCCCTCTCTCGTGCAGAACATCCTAGTGGAATCCGCCCGATACGCAATACCCGTTGGCTGGGGCTCGTCGAGTTACAAGGTCTCTGATTCCAAGGCCGAAGAAGCTAGTTGCCGGCGAGTTCGAAATCGAATACACAAATTCCGTCCCTCACACCTTTCATCAGACAGTCGTCCTGCCCTGACCTCCCTTGTCTGCTAGATAGAGCGAAACGGCGATCATTCGAATCGGCCCGTCCCTGCCCCTGGACTGGACTGGACTGGACTGGGCTGGGCTGGGCTCAAGAAGCCGAGAGCACACACACACCAAGTCAAACCAGCGTCATTGCGTGTCTACCTTACCCTTACTAGGTTCTCGCTTCTCGCTTGCGCAACTGCGACTTTGGCAGTTTACCATCAATGCGACGACAGTTACGTGGATCCGATCAAACAAGTGGAAAAGCGATAAAAATACAACCTGACATGCTACCGTCTGCCCTGTGCACTGTCAGTCCCTCTCCCCTGCGGCGTTCGGTCTTGGAGGTCCTTCGCGCTTATTTCTGCCCTGACCTAGCTTTCGTACGGCTCGGTAGCCTCGCACGTTTTGCTCGCTGGCTCGCTACCCTAGAGACAGGTAGGCTAAGTTACGACGGCTCGGAAGAACGGAAGCCGGCTGAGGTTTCAGCTGATGAAGCTGAGTGAGGGACATCTGCTTATCTACAGAATGGAGAGAGGAGGAGGAAACCTATGTGGCCCCGATACCATGAGAGGCAGCGGGAGCTGACCACTCCTACTACAAAGTTGGAAAGTTCCAGCAATGTCGACCTTGAGCCGTACCTTGGGCACCACGGGATGAGCCGGGTGGAAGCCGCTCTGCTGACTGCTCAGAGTCGACTTGGAGGTTCCAGCCAACGGTTCGACGACAAGTCTTCAACTACCGGATGTATAACGGAAGGTCCTGGCGTTCTTGGTCGAGCCAGCCAGCTGCAGGTCCAGCCCGCTTCGGTATGGCCACTACCCACCTAACCACCTCAGCAATCACTTCACGGTTGATTCCGAAGGCAATCACTGATGATGGTTTCCCTTCATGGCTTTCCTCTTACCCGCCAGGATTAAAACGCACAATCTGACCTAAAGCCTGGGGCCAGAAATGGCCGCTTCTAGCCCTGACGAGTACCTCCCTCAATTGTTCCACACCTTGGGCTGCACTACGAGCTTACTTCCAAGTTTCTTAGCCCGACGGCACGGGTCTACTACACAGTATGTGGCCACCTCATGTCGCGTGGTCATGTGGTCTACTAACTGCAGCAAATCCTTTACTTCTTTGCGATCACTTGCATATGCCTTCTCGCTTGTGGCCTGGATTACGGGCCTCGACCAAGTATTGAGAAAATTTGGAAGACGTGAGGATTCGAGATCAAACGAATCGAGGCATCCATCCCCATATCTCTGCAGTGATATCTGCCCCTGGGGATTGGAATTTCTCCATGGTGATTTCCTAGGGGAACTAGTCGTTAGGCCTACAAAATGTCAGTGTCGATTTTGTAGACCTAACGAGTACGCCATGGCCGAAAGACCAACTCATCCCATTTGATGCCTTCTTTCCACAGTTTGGAAACCGGAGATCAAACGAGCGGAAACCAGCTGTTCATCGCGAGTATCATTCTTTCCATTATCATCGGCCGAAAAAACACTATCCGGTAAGTATTCCTTGCTTCCTCACTATCGCACAATATCTGATTTCTCATTTCTTCTTCCTTCTTCACTCCTATCCAGAAATCCCCACAATCTCGGGGGTCTGGCTCCGTGATTCCATTAGATTACCCCCATGCTCCATGCAAGTTCCATGCATCACAACCCCCTTGAGCCTCGGGCCTAATAGCCTTCCCCCACGTAGTCAAACTCGATACCATTTCCTTCCCTTCCTTCTGTCCGTTTCCATTGAACTTCCATCATGATGGACAAGGGTTGGAACGTCACTGATCACGCCCCCACCACCGGATTCCCGGTTTCCCTTCCCTGCTTGTTCGTAGCGCCACCTGCATTGGTATCCTTCCGTCCATCATTCCCAAGATGAGATAGGGTAAAAAGCAGTAACGATCAAAAGCACCGCGTGACTGACTGGCCGGCTATGAAATACAGAGATAATGGTAAGTCGACCCTACAGCGCCCAGAACATTGACAGATAGCAAGACAGTACAAAAGTGAAGATGGAGATGTCAAAAGTCCGTTAACCATTTGATACGCCGTGAGGGAACACAGTTTAAAAAAAAAAGGATATCGTGCTGAGTGAAAGCCTCAAACCGGAGAAACCCGAAAGCAAAGAAAAAACGAACCGAAGAACCAATGTTGCTGTTGCAGGAATTGTAGGTGTCAACGGTGGCATCCAGCCCCATACAACAATGAATGACGACTCCCTTGCCCCCCACTTCAGATCCGCAGTGGTAACGACCCCTGGCAATGCTCACACTTGTCTCCCTTGACAATGAACCGTTCATGAGGCGCTTTGGGGCAGGCACCTTGTGGGCTACCGTCCAGCTCGATCTTGTAGAAGTGGAGACCGGGGTCGGTGCATGACGCGTAAATGTAGTAGTTTTTGAAGAAGTCGCACATGTTTGTTGTGAGACGATCAATAGCTTGTGGGTGATGTGGTGTGCGCTGCGATTAAATTGGGGAATCTCAAGCAACCCAATAGGGACGCAGAGGATGTGAGACTAATGGTTTGGTGAGTGAATCCGGACAACTATGAGAGTGGATGAAGACTTACTGTTAAGCTTGATGATGATCAAGGGATAATCCAACGGTTGCCTGACCGGAAGGGCTTGCGCACAAGGGGGGGGGAAACTGGTGGTGGATGTGAATTAAATTGTGTGTATAGAGGCAAACCCGAATTGAAGAGATGTGAGACAAGGTAGAGTTGATCTGTTTGATATCGCTTGATGTCGTGAGACTTGTAGATTTATATAAGCCTTTTCTGGTGCAGGTGTGCAAGGTGTACATATTGCAAAAGTGACCCAAGATGCGCTTTGACCCTCCTTGAAAATGATATCCAGTCCATGTTGCATAACCTAGCACCGGCATCAGGAACCAGCTAAGACCCGAACACGATACTGTGTGTTCATATGATCGAGCAACCAAAAAAAAACGTCCGTGTACAGAAGATCGTCTGCAGGTAACGGTGGAGGCAGGGTCTCCGTAACATCCTGTGATTAAGGTGCTTGGTTTCGATCCGCAAGTAACCATATTTCACTGTGTGAAACCTTGACTGGTACATTATCCTGGTTTATACCACCCGAAACCAGGACATATCGTGCATCGAAGTGGTATTTGGGAACAGTCATAGCATGGAAGAGTAAAGGTCAGAAGAGAGTGTTAGCATTACGAGTAGCCAACGCGGTACTTGTTGAAACTGCTTGTCCAAATCGTCAAGAGACAAACACATACCCAATGTGGATACTGTGCTTGGTGTTTCAGAATCTCGGTATAGAAACTACCGAACAAGAAACTCTCCCGAACGACAAGGTAGGTCTGACTTGATTTGGCACTCGCCCGCTCTCAAGAACCACGCAGCCGCATACAGCAGTAGAGGTGCATAACAAGTGGATATTTCTTTCAACTTCCGCAAAAAAACGTGGGCATAATGCAGAGTCAATCTTTGCTTTGGGTGGCTTGCAAGCGGAATTCACCCCCCAAGGGTGAACATGCATCAGGGGTACAAGCACCCACATTCCGCCTGGTCCCGTCTGCAAATCAACGTCCGGATGAGGACGGGAAGATGTTCGTTATGGGATGAGGGGTAACTTTGGCCATCCGTAGAGGGGTGAGAGGTGTGAGGAGCTCAGGCCTGGTGGAAGCAAATGAACAGGGTGAGCATTTCCAAACAACTCCCACGCCCGTTGTAGTACGAAAGAAAATTGTTGAGGCCACAGTAAATTGTTGAGGCCACAGTCGATGACTAGGGGGTATCAAGGTAGCATTGATCAGGGTATGTACCGCTCAAAAGAATAAGAGTCCAGCCCTAGACCGGAGGCTAGTCCGCACTTGACGGCACTGGTACGAACTACGAAATGATATCTCGGCGGACTGGCACCGAGATATCTTACGTGTCCGAGATGGATAATGAGAAGACCTGCTTACGCCCCGCCATCTCTCATATGAGTGGTATGTTCAGAGCAACCTTACCCGGCACTTGTAGGCTTCTTCCGTCCTTTACGGTTGTAAGCAATCGTAAAACGTCAACCTTGGACGAGGAGCCCATTCGCTTGAAGCCATAGTGGGAGGTGAGCAGATGACCCATCGACTGCGGGGACTGCAATTTTAATATGGACCGAGCAGCATTAGTTGGATGCAGAACCGTCCAAAACTCGAGGACCGAGCACTTGGCTTACTGGTAGAAACAGGATAGACAAGCCATGTCGAGATCGCGATACCACCAACTCCAGACAGACATTGATGGGCTTGTTGGTCCTGTATCCCTCCCCCACTTGGCACTTGCGTGCTCAACGGCCCTCATGTCTCCCAAAATGGGAACTTACCGATATGGTTGGGTATGATCGTGGAAAACGCATGGTAGTGATGGCCCCTTGTCAATGTCGATGCCGTGGGCCCAAGCGTCAAAGCACCCATAGCTTTGCGGCTCTTATTTCATGCAATCCGGTAATGGCATGAGCTCCGGCTTTGGCTCGCAATGAATCGTTTGTAAAACGTGTGTAAGCCGGGAGGGGAACCCGTTGTTGAGCGGCTTGCGATCTGGCCTCCCCAAAGAGGCGAAAGATGCGAGTTGATACGTTGATCTCGGCAGAGCTCGAGTCTTTAACATGACTGATAAGGAGCATCAATCGACGAATGGAGTCTGGTGCAAGAGACCGTAGGGCTTGTGACGCATGCTCATCCCGGAGACAYCTCATCTTGTTGGAGGAGTTGTGGTCTAGGATGCAGAAAAGCGCTATTGTGCTACTGTACCATGGTATAAGGTATGGCGACCTTGATCTCGTGTCCCCGGGACGGGTACTGTGTAGCACTGTAGCGCAGTCCCAAGATCTGCCGGCTCGTGACTGTGGACTTGTCGGTGGACTTGTCGTGAGCGGGGAGATTTGGTGTTGTTGGGTGCATGACGCGCCAAGTTGCCTAGAGATGACCTGTTATCCCGTTTAGCAGACGGGCAGGCCTGGCAGGTCTCTGCCGTCGTACCTGCAGAAGGCCCGGAGCAGTGGGGTGAGACTACACCGGACGTCGACACTTTTCCAAGGTGGACGCCGAATGTGATCGGACATGATGCCAGAAGTGCCTCGGTAGGTTGGGGATGGAAGTTGACGGTACCTATTGGAGGTGGGTAGCGTTTCCTGAATGGTCTCACGATTCCTGATTGGGAACGGAACCTGATGGTGGTGTTGCAAGGTGCGTTGTAGGTAGACGGTCATTGTCAGATAACCACCGTGGTCGAGAAGCTGAGGATATGTTGCCGCTGAGTTCATGTCGCTCAATGGACAAGAGATTGCGAATGGGGAAACTGTTGTAAACAAGGGAGAAATTGGAGGGAAAGTAGACGAAAAGACGACCTTGAATAGCCAAGCGTCCAGAGTTTGATGTCCGGTAATTGAAGGGAGCAAGATTGCCGGGAAAGACCAAACGCGGAAAAGCGGGGTTTGTCTTGGGCACTGATCAGTGCCTGCCGTGCCTGCCTTCATCGTGGTCAGTCTGGACAAAAAGGAAGGAACGCAAAAGGATGATGCTTCCTCAATTGCATGACCCTCAAATGCACCATTGGTGAAAGAGTTTCCCAAAGTTGACGCTGTACCTGTGTCTAACCCGGGAAAGGAAACATCCGTTGGTTGACCTCGAACGAGAGCAACACTAACAGAAGTTCAACTTCCCCGGCCCTGAGGCCCCACTTGGCAAGCGTGCCTTCCCCTGAAACGCCGAAACGCCATGTGCTCCAGTGGCTCCCAATGCTCCCCCACCAACCCACTTTGACGCTCCCACCCCTGCTGTTGATCCTTCTCCAAAAATGGTCTATCCTGCCGGGATCCGAAAAGAGATGTGAACCGTTGAAGCGTTCTTTCCTCCTTCAATCTCTCATCTCCTGCATGAGATGTCTGAATGGCCTGATGGCAATTACGAGTCTAGTCCAGGCATGAAGACAAGTTGAACAGAGGTACTGCGGAAGGTGGGATTGTCCATCAAGATTTTCATTTCCCATCGTCCTTTCGGACAGTCGCCGTCGATATCTCCCCCCCTCTGTTTAATGGCGCGCAATAATTTCAAGACCACCTGACATCCTCATACCCAAGAGAACCCCGAAGATGCTCCGGTGACCTTGATGACGACAAGTTCTTTCCGGGCCGTGCCTAAGGTACCTAGGCAGCGGGAACCGGACAAATTCCGGGCTTTATAAGCACACATTGATGGCACCACCGGGCGACCCAAAGCAGGGACACAATCAAGGTATCACTACCTCTAGCTCTTTGCCAAATCCAGCAGAGACATTTGTCCAAAAGTTTCAGGGGAGCTACCCAAGCCAGACCAACATCATCTCCCTTCGAAATGGAGCCCAGGGCTTTGGTGGCAACACTGCTGACAACATCGCCCCATGTCACCATCACTCACAATGACCACGACAACATGGCTTGGAGCTTACGCGGGTGATGATGCCACCGGACAAGAAGACAACCTAGGGTCAATCACTGCCTGGGGACTTACAAAAACGCCACGACAGCTTACCAACCGTTTATCGTTGTCTGACCAACATTCCCAGTATCACATTCTGCCAGACACCGGATGCGGAAAGGGCTTCATGATGCGAATACGCTAGGCTGGCAGCTTGCTTGCTTGTTCGGGCTTAATTCCCTTGCTATAAGCGATGGGGTCATACAGGCCTCTTACCAACATTATGATTATACGTGGTATGGGAAGACTGAGTAAGCATGAGTGAGTAGATCTGGACTGCTGACTACCTGCCTAGTGGACAACATTTCCCTTAACACGAGTTAGTATTACCATGGACAACCGTTCACGGTAGTTACACCCAAACAATGGCCAAGTAACGGTGTATTCAAGCCGCTGAAAAACCAAACAGACATGATCAACCAACACTCACCTCTTTCCCACATCGTGCAGACACACTCAACATATCCCTTTCCCAAGATGACAAATAACAAAGAAGGGTGATCCTCATCCAAACAACAACCTCCCAATCCGCCCTCTTACCCCTCCCCAAAACCCACCCTCACTACCCTCCATGTCCTCCACCCTCCTAACCCTCTCAACCCCTCTTTGCCCGAGCACCTCCTCCTCACTAAACCAGGTCCCATGGAACCCATACGGCACCCTCTGCGGCAGTCGTATCTTCGCCACAACCTCCTTCATCCCCCGAGCGTCAATGATCCATAACTCACTCTTCGCCCCCTCCATGCACTCTCCGGATTCTTCATCGATCTGGGACTCGTCAAATACGTAGGTGAGTAGCCACCCGTCATCTTCCGCTACGCCGTTGTGCCGGGGCACGAAGCGAGCTTCTTGGGCGTAGTGGTTGGGTGGGAAGGTGAAGATCTTGATGGGGTCGTCCTCTTCTTCTGATGAGAAGGAGGAGGAAGTGGGGATTTCTGAAATAGAGCGGGTGTTTACACATCCTTTTATCGGCTCCGGCGGGGAAGGATTGTCGGGTGCGGTTCCGCGGGCGATTAACGTTGTGACGTCAATCTTGGCCAAGGCATCGATCTTGACGGACTTGCCTAGGCTGCTGGTATAGGAGGCCGAGGGGGAGGTGGTGGTGCACCCGTAGATATAGCGGGCTTGGGTCATGGTATGAGCAGGGGAGAGGGTAGGAAACTCAAAAGGGATGGCAGAGAGGGCAAACTGGTGGAGGATACGTTGATTCCGCGGTGTGAGGGAGAAGGAGTAGTAGTATAATCTACACTGCTCTTCCTCGTGGTATTCAGGGGGTATCGGTGTCTTTGACACGGGCGTGGGCAGGTTACCGGTGTTGAAGATCAGGGATGCAGAAGTCATACGGCAGACAAGAAGGTTAACAGTTGTTGTGGGTTCCACGCCCTCACGGATATTCAAGTCTTCTTCGCTAATGGTATCCCAGCAATTCGCGGCGTGGAAGATACAACATGGGTTGGTCTCGAACCATTGTACTCTTTCCGGATGGTACCTGGGGAAGATGCCAAAGCGGGCTTTCCCAGCCCCATCATACGAGAGAACGGCTTTGCCTTTGAAGAGGTTGAGCGGATTCAGGGAAAGCGGCATGTCCATGATGACAGTGTGGCGCCTTGATACGCCAAAGTCATGCATCATCTTTGGGCAAGCCACGCCCGGGACGGGGGCACTCATGAGCTGAGGTGAAGTTGAAACCCCAGAGGGCTGAATGATCGAGTAACTGACGTATGGCTTGACCGAGAAGGAGTGGAAAGCGATCAACTCTCCCGTTTCCGGGTCAACTCGGGGATGTGCCGTCATCCATTCTCTCATGGATGAGAGCATGCCCTTTCCACCAAACCCTGCGGCACCCGCCCCATCAGTTTTTTCATAGTCATGGGAAGGCTCGTTTTCGGCCGTCACTCCGTTGAACCACCCAATCGTCTCCAGACTGGGCAGCACGAACCGAAGAGGCGGACCGCTCTCGCAAGTTGCCAAGGCTCTCCGATCATGATACAGAACCGACGTGTTGGCGACACTAATTCTCTTGACTTTGGTTTTCGACCCGGGCAAAGACGAGAGGATCACCAAGATCACCGTCCTCAAAACTTTTAACAGCACCCTCACCGTGGACGTACACGGGTTAAGCAGTGCAGAAATGCTTGGCATAAAGGGGCGCCTTATCCTATGGCGATTTGCTTGCGCAAATTGGTACACGTCTGTGAGTAGGTACTGGTTGACGAACTCGGGCTGGATGATTGTGTCGTTCTCGCACCCGTCCCATCCTTCTGCTGCTGTTGTCACTCGGCGAAATAGTACGCCGCTTAGCATCCCATCGCCGTCGAACCAGTGAGACTCGCGGGCTGACTTGTCGTTGTTGATGACTGGGTTACCTCCATTTCGGACGTACTGACCGCCTGCGAGGTCGATGGGTATGGTTCCTTCGTATGAGCACGGAGTGAGGGGAAAGCATTTCTGAACGGGCGCAAAGTTGCCGGAGAGGTAAGGATGTTTGGATGAAGAGGGTGTATCGAGGAGAGGATTTGAGTCAAGCATCGCCAATATTGCCTGACCAGAGTTGAGCTGGGCGTAAAGTAGCGCTTTACATGTCGCAAGATGAAGATGGATGAGGGTGTGAGAACTGCCATTGTTGACTGTTTTCCGCTTTGGTGTCCGGTGTTCCTGGGATGATGTCAGAACGGAGTCAGAGGTAGGGGGAGGTCAAGGCGGATGCAAGGTGAATGACTTCTTTTCTCCCGAACACCTGGGGCGCTTCGAATGATAAAGCTGACGAACTCTATCAGAAAGTCCCCTTCAATCGCCTTGAGCGAAAAAGTACCCATCGAAATGCCGCGGATCGCGGGAATCTCGACGGTCTCCTGTCGCGATACAGCAATCCACAGTAAGCCGCAGGTTTCGCCCATCATTTCTGCCCGACTGGGTCCTTGAGTTGCTGTCGCAAAACAACTGATACCGCCTCAGCATCAAACTTCTAATTGTATGTTCAGTGTCAAGGATGCAATCGCGCCCGACTTGCATCTCGATGTCGATGATTGAAGGTTGGAGGCAAGAACAACGGCCGGGGAAGATGCCACATTCAGAAGGAGCTTCGACTCGGAAACATCCCTCCTGATCGCGCCTGCCCTCCAATTCTGTAGTGGCTCCATCTCGTTCATTTCCACACCTTCAAGTTCCCCGCCCTCTCGCAAGATCTTCCTCAGAAAAAGATGCTGTACTGAGAGCGCGTCGTCAGATCAACTGAACCTCGACCGACTTCCTTCAGATTGAACTCCATGCCTCCTCCGGCCTTCTTGCAACTTTGCAAAAAGTCTCCGAGTCCTCCACCTAGAGACCCAACACACACACCTTGGCAGGTTCTCCTGATGTGGCCATCATGGCGCCCGTTTCATATTGCCGACGACGCTCGCCGCCGGTTGTTTACCGGACGAGAGTAACTTCAGTTTTGATGCGACTCCTATCAGTCGGCATACCCAGGGGGCAACACACCGTCTTTTCCCGTCCTCCGAAACATCGCGGCGGCTGACTTCCACCATGAGGCCGTTCAAGATGTCTTCCACCGCCTCGCGATAAAGTGTCTTCCGTGGCTTCGCATCATTTGCTGAGAGTCCTTAAGACGAGCGGCGTCGGTCGCCTCGCCGGTGGAATTTCGGTGCGAGTTCTTCAGTCAAATGCAGCAAGAGTCAAGACCCTTGAATCTGACGAATCTGACGAATCCACTTAGGCGTGCTCGCGGAAGCATCAAAAGTTCCAATGCGGCTCCCCTTCTTTTATCTCATTGGCGTCCGGTGCCGTAGCGTCAGCGCTACCACAAAAAGCGCCGGATTGGCCACCAACTCCAATGTTGGTCGTTTGTTGCGCCTTTTCTCTCTGAGCACACCCAAAATTCGGACTTCAGCGGCCCAGCCCGTTTCAGCTTCAGTTTGCGTTTGCCAACGCCGCTTTCCACTTGCTCATTCCTCGGCCAAGGGGGCTCACACAGGCCTCTCCCTGTAAGAGATTCAAGTTCGAGTTTTTGGAACGGAATGGTCGTTGGTCAATCAAACATCGGTCGCTAAAACCCTCAACACCACCACCTCTTTTGCGTTTGTGATGAGAGATCTTGAAACGGCAATGAATCCTCGGACGGCCCTGGAGAGTTTGATCAATCCTCAAAGCAAACCACTCAAGCATCGAAGATACGCTTTTTGACTTCACCTTCCCGTTTGAGGCGGTCTGACGACGCCCGGTGGATCCAAGTTTTTGCTTGACCGTCAAATTCGGTCGCTTCAGCTGTGGCTGGACGCATGGTCCCTGTTGACATCTTTATACTTTTGGAATGTGCTCCGGTATCTCCGATATCGGTATGCACCAGCCATCCAAGCGGATCGTTAGTAGATTCGCTACGCCTGCCATATGAGGCTATTGCCAATATCATCTAACCGATTTTACTTAAATGTCCTCAGCCCTAGATACAGGGACACCATGTCAAGATGCAGTCCGCAGAATCTAGACCAGGAACCATTACCAACGGAGCTTGACGCTCTATTACCCCACTTCTTTGTTTTTTCTTTGTTCAGGAAGGTCACCCTCGCGACGGTGCAACGCCGAGGAGCCTCTCCGTTTATAAGCACAGTCCTTACCTCTCATCTTATACCCTTTCCTTGGGTCAGGACCTAGAGCCACGGTATCAAGTATCAAAAATGAGATACTCGTTCTCCGTTCTGACAGCAACAGCGCTGGCGCTGCTGCCCTTTGCGCAAGCAGCGAAGGAGGTCTTTGCTCACTTTATTGTAAGTTCCACCCTACCGTTGAAAAACAAGGAACCCCCACTCACATGCTTTCAGGTTGGAAATGCTCCTAATTATGACCTGTCCGACTGGCAAGATGACATCGCTCTTGCACAGAATGCCTCCATAGACGGCTTCGTTCTCAACGTTGCTTCGCAGGACGCAAGCAACGCCAACTCCCTGGCCAATGCCTTTCGAGCCGCCAACGCCGCCAACTTCAAGCTGTTCTTCTCTTTCGACTACAACGCCCAAGCCCCTTGGTCCAAAGACGCCGTAACCACCCTGATCAATCGCTGGGCGAATGAGCGTTCGTACTTCAAGCCTGACAACACCTACAAACCTCTCGTTTCCACATTCGAGGGACCCGATCATGCGGGTGACTGGCACGAGATCAAGGGGAAAACCAACTGTCTTTTCATCCCAGACTGGTCCTCCCTTGGCGCTGCAAATGCAGCCACGAAGTCGAGTGGTGTTGCGGATGGACTATTCAGCTTCGATGCTTGGCCTAAGGGGCCTTCTGCCATGACCACGGAAGTGGATGAGCAGTATCGCAAAGCGTTGAGTGGTCGTCCTTACATGATGCCAGTCGCCGGGTGGTTCTACACCAATCTTCCCGGCTGGAACAAGAACTGGCTCTGGAAGGGAGATGAGCTCTGGGATACGCGTTGGCAGCAGGTAATCGACTTCCAGCCCGACTTCGTGGAGATTCTCACCTGGAACGACTACGGCGAGTCGCACTATATCGGCCCGGTCCGCGAGAAGTCGCTTGGCCTGTTCCAGAGCGGAAACGCGCCGCTCAACTATGCCGAAAACATGCCGCATGACGGGTGGAGGAAGTTGTTGCCCTACTATGTCCAACAGTACAAGCAAGGCAGCAAGGTCCAGCCGACTAAGCCGACCACAACCACCACCACCATTGCCCCCACCGCCACTACCATCACCACCGTTGTCAGAACCCTCACCACCATTGTCACCGCGCCAGCTTCATCGCAGACCTCGACCGTCTTCAAAGCAGCGAAGGTGGTAGCGCAGGAAAACGTCGCCGTAAAAGAAGAGGCGGTGGTAGCCTATTATCGTATTAACCCAGCAAAGGCCTGTAACAACGGCAACACGACTGGCAATGACCCGAATTACCAGCAGGTGTACGCGCCGGAGGAGCTGCTTCAGGATAACATCTTCTTCACCGCTTTGTTGGCGGAGCCGGCCGATATCAGCATTTCGATCGGTGGGAAGGACCAGAACGCCACTTTCTCGAAAAAGACGCCGCAGGTCGGCGGAGCAGGAATCTACTCGGGCAAGGTGTTGTTCACCAACAGCACGGGGAATGTGGTGGTGTCGGTGTCGAGAACCCTGGAAAACGGGACGACGCTGCTAATCGCCGAGGCGAAGGGAGGACCATCCATCACGACAGAGTGTGTGGGCGGGATGGTGAATTGGAATCCGGCTGTTATCAGCTCTTGATGATGGGAGAGCTGGATGCCGATGGCGTTTCGATGTTATGAGTTATGATCATGAATGTAAATGAATGTCTTGATGAACTCGTCCCCAGACTCCTCGTCTTTTTGTGTCGTATAGCGGTGAAGGAGATGAGGCTCAATGGTCGGCCATTGTCGCCGAGGGCGGTTGACTGACAAAGAGCTTTCTTTGTCACCTTTCTTGGTGTTTTCATTGTCTGATACCGGCGGCGGCTGTCAAGTTCTTGTTGGCCTCGACGTCTGAGACCCGAGAAAGTATGATCTGTCGTCGCTTGTAAGTGAGTGGATATGTCGATCATGGCGGAGTTGGGGTCCTGGGGTTTTGACGATCCTCCTTCCCTGTCCGAGTCTTGAACGTCATGAAACATCAGGAAAGAAATGATTGGCCAATATTTGGATTCCAACCAATCAGAGGCCATCCCAATGAACCCCCGCATTACTTCATGTCATTGCCAGGCGAGAATGGAGTTCAGCGGCCCGGACAAAAAGGTCCAGTTCAATACGTACATCGGTTAGATTCCTACATACCCTAAATCGCTCCCTTGACCACTCGGTACCAACACTCAAACATACCCATAAAATACTTACAGCCCAGGAGCCCGGATATGCACGTACATCTTTACACCAGCGTTGACGTTCATGCGCGAACCCTCTACATAATTGTTGGACTTGGTGCAAGTGTCCATGATGAGACCGGCAGTTTGGGCAACTTGTTGGCTAGAAGTAAAAGTCGTGTCAGTTGGCTTCTTGCACATGTGCCTGGAGAAAAAGGACAGGCGGGGGGTTCTGGTTGGATGAGGGAGGATGCCAGTGAGGAGAGAACATAGTAATCGTGGTCGGTGGTGAAGCAACGGCGAGTGCATATGGACGGGAGGCAAGACGAAAGGACTCACCAGGTACTCTGCTGAGTAATCCCACCCCCGGAAACGCCCGTGATCTGGGCGTTCCCATGGACGCAGAAAGCAGACACAGAGCCAGCGGCACATTGGGTAGAGCCTTTGGCGGCGAGGTTATTGATGCACCAGACGGCGTCGGGAGCCTTGAGAAGCATCCGGGTCTGTTAGCTTCTGGCTCGCTTCCATGGTATGGGTTTCCGGGGGGAAGAACTCACATATGCCGGACCGGGGGGCTCGTCGTTGCATATCACGGCGGCATCCCATCGCTTTTCGGCGCCTCCACGGGCAGCAACGGGGACGGAAGTGGAGTTGGCCGTGTCGAGGTAAGCCTGCCACGCCTCCTCCGGGCCGAGGGCAGTCTCGGGGTTGGCGATCAGGTCGTCGACCCACTTGGCGAAGGAGAAGACGGGTTCGGTGGTGGCAGTGGGAGCCGCGGTGACGAGAGTGAGGAGGCTCATCGCCGCGAGGGAGAGGGGGGCGAGGTGGACCATTTTGCTTCTTTCTTTGGGTTTGGAGGGAGTGATGATTGTTTGGCTTGGACAAGATTGAAACATTCGTCGGTCCTCCCAACCTTTTATACACCTATCCAGTCCATCACCGGTCTTCCACGACCTCCTCGGCTCGTTCCTTATCACCGGCTTTCCTTTCATTGCTACCTACCCCCCCATCAAACTGATGCAATAAATCCTGACAACCTCAGCACTAGTCAACCGTTGTTCATGCGTACCAGGTACTGTACAGCAAGTAAGCCATGGCAACTTGAGTTGACCAAAAGGCGTCCAGCCAGCAGCCTAGAGAGAATGGCTACTCTAAGGTCCCATCGGTCCCAATAGTTCTCATCCTCCTTCCTTTCGTTGCTACCCTCTCATAAGACTCGTACAACATGAGTGATTGCTAGGGTAAGGTAATAATCTCGGCACTGGTAGCAAGTTTGAAAGCGTCCAGGCAGGAGCCTAGCGGAACTGGTAGGCTACTCTAGTCTAGGACTGCGTTTGTTCTCGTACAGTTTTTGTACAGCGCTTGCCTCAAGCTCCAGCTCTCTGAGGAGAGGAAAGGAGACTGTGGGGGACTAGTAAGATACAGAGCAGGAGGGTCACAAGCCTGTTCTTAGGATCATAAGTTAGATATATAGGGCACACGATATGAGTTATGAGTTAAATAATCACGTATAGTACTTGTTTGGAAGATTGATCCGACATTCATAAATCAATTCATTCTAACGCTGATCTAGATCAAGTTGACCTTCTCTTTCAACAAGTGCGTATCCAAGCCAACAACGATCACCAAGAGAGATGACGAGAGGTCTGCTCTACGCCCACGAGTCTACCGAACCAAATGACCTTACGCGAACTCTAAAAACAGAAAACAAAAAGGACATTCGTTCGAAATCAACACATCTGCCTCACTTGAGACAGCGAAACTCAAGCCACCCAATACTTCCACTCAAACCCAGCACCACCTAACCCCTCAAACTTCGATTAAAAGTCAGGCTCCGAGTCCGTCTCTCCATCCTCCTCATCCGGGCTCTCCGATATTCCCCTCCGTCCCATTCCACTCCCCCTCGTCTTCCCCGGCCGATGATACGTGACATCATCAATCGCTTCCCACTTACCTGTAGCTGCCCTCATCTCAGCCAGATAAAAGGGGCCATGCACCTTGATAGGGAAATTCCTAACCATAGGCGTCAGGCACTTCTCCAGCGTACCGTGCATGGTAAATGGCTGGCACCTAGCCTTTCTCATGGCGTCTTCCTTAATGTCATGCATGAACTTCTGAACGCGCGGGTCGCCGGATTCATTCAGTCCCGTCATCAACATATACCCCGTCAACGAAGGGGTAAGCTTCTTCTCGAGCGCCTCAGCGCGGCGGATGAAGGAGGTGAGGTCGGGCGGGGGGCAGCTTGGTTTGCGGATATGCCAGCCGTTTTCGTCTTTGAAATGTTTGAGCTCATGACAGAAGTCGTAGTAGAGCGAGAGGATGGCGGTCATGGGCGCGTCTCCGGGGATGGTCCCCCTGTGGGGGTCGTCGGGGTAAGGCACGGCGCCGTTTTTGGGCGGGCGCTGGTCTTCGGGCAGGTTGATGCAGATCATTAGTCGTGCCCATTCCATGACTTGGTCGATGTCTCTGGTGGCCGTGTGGTTTGGGCTGAAGCCGAAATCCCAGCCGGCGTAGCCGAAATCGCCAAGGTAAAAGTCAGGGATGTCACTGAGCTCTCCGTCACCGGAAGGAGGGAAGTGAACCCAGATGTTACCGGGGTGTAGGTCCTTGTGGAAGATTGGCTTCTTCTCGTAGACGGTGTAGAGGTGTTGGAGAGAGCTGAAAACCTGGTGGAGCATGCGCGCTATGAGTCTGGCTGGGAATCGCTTGTCTGGGTTGAATTTGGTGTGCTTGACCGAGTTGTACTTGGTTAGAATCAAGTCCTTGACTGAACCACCGTTTATGAGTTGCCAGTAGGACAAAAGGTGGAACTTCCCGTTCTTGGATGGGATCTTCTCGTAGCCGTAGAACTTCGGAATGAGAGGTCGGATATCAGGCGAGCGAGGTGGCTTACTCAGGTACTCTTCCATAAGATGGAACTCATTGGGTTCGATGCATTTGCTTCGATCGAGACGGTTCTTGCTCACCTTGCGGATGAGAAGCTCACCTGTGCTGACTTTCTGGACGACTTGTGCTTGGGCTTCGGCGCCATGGCCGGCCGTTCTGCAGAAGACATAGTCAGACCCCCTGAACTTGAAGAGATACGCTCGTGTGTTGGAATCGGACATGGTCGTTTGATGGATGTAACTGACTTTCGGTGTATGTTTTTGCTGTTCGTTGAAAGACGAGACATCGAGATGTTTATAAAAGCTCGATGCCGGTAACGCATGGTCCCGCCAATTCACAAAACAAAGATCGAACAGCCATGTTGCTTTGATAGCCTGTCGACGGACAAGTTCATTGCTCACCTTCAATGGAATTGTTCGCTGAAGTCAAAGAGCACATAGGTCGGAATAACGCCACGATACCTCTTTTAGAAGGATTTTGCGGCGAACAATGTAACCGTTAGGGGTTTTGCTTTGTTCTCGGCATACTACCGCCTTTGGTCATTAGCACAAGGGAGTGTTGTGCTCGGAATTCAGTCCCGGACCAGCCGCTATTGACATTTTCTCGGTGTTAAATGTTAGAACAAGTCTGTTTGATGTACAGGGCAAGTGGTAAGCATTTAAAGTGTTAGTATGGTATGTATTCAGTGTGAGAGTGAATTGTGGGAGCTTCATATTGCCGAGTGATATTCGGGAGCCTTGCTTCTCGTCCGTATAACGAAGCAATGGTTATCCCCCGAAGAGTACTTATTGCATTTATCAGTGAAGAAAGTAGAATTCTATGAACTATGTTACCAGTGAATTTGGGTTGCTCAGATGTTGCTGTCGAGAATCACTTACAGTCGCTTTAACTGACGAGTGATAATTCTGGCCAAGAGGACTTGGCCATATTTTCACTTCCATATTTTGGAGGGCGAGACACCGTCCGATATCGCAGCATGAACGATTTGGGGGATGCCGCTTCTGGTTTCGGGTGGGAAAACGATGGATATAAAAGACCGTTCATTGAATAAATATACATCTTTGCTTTCAAGTCGTGGAGAAGTTCGTGATAGCTTCATCACGCTGAGTGACAATGATGAGTGAAAAAAGGATGGGAGATGTTTCGAGTGCCAAGAGATTGTTGGAGTGTTGGCTCGAGGTGCACGTTCCTTCTGCAACCAGCCAATGCGATGTTGTAATTTTGTTAGTGCAGATGCACGACTTCCCGACTTTGATTGGTCAATGAGACTGCGAGTGTGGATCTGCGTTTCTCTTCGAAGCAGCCTGAAGCCTGACAAGGCGCGGTTTCCCAGACGAGTGTCAGCACTTGTCCGACTTCTCACCATCCTCCTCACAGTCTTCCTCCAGACTCTAACCAAAACTCAACAAGCCGCCATCCAAAGCCTGAAAGAACATGGACATGGACCGGCGATCTTGCACCATTTCAATCCGTTGGGAGCTGCCTGGTCCCGATAACCAGTCTCCCCTCCCCTGTCCTCTGTCACATTGTCGCTGCAGCTAAGCAGAGTGAAAACACGACCACGCAGAAATAAAAATAGGGAACATGGCCGACTCCTGGGGTTTTCATTCTTCGACTTCCCGTCCTGCACCACAGGATTTTTTGCTCTGGGTTTCCCCTTTCTCGACAAAGTGATCCCTATGAATCCGGTCCTCTAGCTTCGTGGACTTCGGGTTGGTTGGAAATCGGCCGTCGTATCAATCCGCATAAAGCCCCATCTCGTCGTCCACAAGTGGATGATCTATCAGTCAGCCTCCGACGATGGAGTCACCAACAAAAGTAGCTCGGGGTCTCAGCGCAGATCCTCAACCCGCCCGCGTTACAAAGGCGCCCACGCCCAACCTCGTCCGAGAGGTGCTCGCGCGCGCCGACAACACCAACACCAACCCGGTGAGCCCAGAGCTCTGCGGCTTCCTGGAGGGTACCTCGGCGTACAAGTGCCTGGCCGGGTATACGTGCAAGTTCAACACGGATCTGAACGTGATCGGGTGCTGCGAGGGGGACGATTGTCTATGGCAGACATGATGTTGCGAGTACAACCCCGGTCCTGACACCGCAACTTGGAGCACATTTACGTCGGAATGTGGCGGCATTAACTTCGACCAAGTGGGATACTGGTGAGTTTAGCTTGGTTGGTGGAAATGTTGGGCGGAGGAGCCTCGGACCTTGGGAGAAATAGTGGCTGACAAGAGTCTGCAGTGGTGAAGATATACCCTTTTGTGGAACGCGTCGCTTCGAAAACGGCATGACGAAGTACTACTGCACGGCGGATAAAGAGATCTTGACAGGCTATGTCAACTTTACGTCAGCTGGAGACACGACGGCGCCACCGGGGCTCCCTCGATTAACAGGCAAAAGCGGTCCTGCCCCAGCGACGATATCCTCCTTTTCCACCAGCGGATCACTCATTGGCGAGA
The DNA here is from genome assembly GCA_009802275.1 of Neurospora sp. CHS-2018a. Classification (NCBI taxonomy): domain Eukaryota; kingdom Fungi; phylum Ascomycota; class Sordariomycetes; order Sordariales; family Sordariaceae; genus Neurospora; species Neurospora sp. CHS-2018a. The sequence continues at coordinate 786,624 of RAKG01000001.1, read as the reverse complement.
CAGTCACGGTGCGAGTGACGGAAACAGCATCAGCATCGGCATTGGCAGGCGGCAGCGGTAACAGCACGCCAAGTGCCGGCGTGATCGCGGGAAGTGTGGTTGGAGGTGCCGTATTCGGTGCCTTGATGACCCTTCTCGCCGTGCTCTTGACGTGGTACTTTAGGAAACGAGGCCATCTCAAGGGCATGGAGCCGGTTCCTACCGCTCAACCCTCGGAGCCGCGGCCGCCATCAAATGGCGGAGCAGCCACTCCGGTCCCGGGCAGCATGCCAATCATGGCGCCGATGCTCTATTATCCATCACCCCTGAGCGCTCCTGGTTCACCACCACCCCCTAATGGACCGAAGGACAACAGCTATGTGCAGTATTACGATCCTGCCCTCAGCACTACGTCCTCGCCGCCGCCCCCGTCAGCGATATCCTATGCGCCGCAACCACTACTATATAACCCGTCGATTGCCTACGGACAACAGCCCTATGCGCAACTGTCACAGCCGCTGATGGGCACTCATGAAGCGGATTCGGGCAACATGAGTTCTCATCCCAGATATGAGCTTTCTGATCATGCCACGTGACAGTGAGAGGATCACATACGGAGAGTTGAGATTTGTTTATTTCAACTTGGCAGGATTATGTTTGGATATAGACAGTCTCCTTCAGCCTTTCTCCTGGCTGGAGTGGTGTTACAAGACAGGCATTCGACCGTATGTATTTGGATTTGGATACCCTTGTGTACTTCTATGTCTTGACTACCACACAACGAGACAATCTAGTCCAGCGTTGGACTTATGATACATGCTCTCCCTTCGTTCGTCTTCTAAGCATCCCATGGCCATGCTGTTTGAGATGCTAAACCAACCACCACAAACCCCCTCTGCCTGAAGGCATTTGTTTGTTTTTGAAAGACACAAACAGTGTCTGAATATGAACAAAGAAAGAAAATGTGACAACCAAGTCCCAGACCCGGCTGAGACACCGCAGTTGCTCCAGCCTCCAGGCCAGACAGGCAGGCAGGCAGGCAGACAGGCAAAACTCGGCTCCTCGATAGCCACCAGTGGCTCCATCCGATCATCATACACGATATCCCTTGCCGGCTGACTTAATTGCTGGGAGTGCAGACGGACTCCCCATCAGCGCTCACGCACTTCATTCCCGAGCAGCAGTCTGACGAGGCTCGGCACGTGGTGAGAATGGCGCGGCATGCCTGGTTTTGGAGAGGTTGGTTAGCTCAAGCCCATCTTGTCTTTCGGGCATCGTACTATCACAAAGTATACATACCTGTGGAGCATAACGGTAGTCCAACTTGGCCTCGCGCCTAAAGAGGGACCGGGGCTGCGGCTTAGCACCGCTGGGACTGAGACGGTGACCGGGGAGGACCATGCCGGAGACAAGGCCGAGGAAGGAGACGAGAACGATGGAAGCCTTCATTTTTGCTGATTTTGAATTTCAAGGCTTTGGATATGACGCTAGTACGTTTGCGGTTGGAGATATGCTGAAAGAAAGAAGCCGTTGGGGTGAATATGTCGAACCAGCGACGAGAGGTGAAGCGTTTAGAAGTGAAGGTGAAGGCGAAAGTGAGGTTGAGGCGAAAGCAGCAGAAGATCCGAAGCACAGCTTCACCTTTTTGTCCAAACCTCTTCCTGTCTTTCTTTCTGCTTGCGAAAAAAAGGCAGTGAATGAAAGAATGCTATGCCAAAGCTAGCAAAACTGGGTTTCAAGAAGAAAGCGAACACCGGGTTCGAAATAAACAAAAGAATGGAGGAGGGGGATCTGGAAACACGGGAGAGAGACCTGACGAGAAGGATTCCTCTCAGAATAGTATACGGGAACCTGGGGGGGCCGTGGCCCGCGCGGTCTTTACTTATATTAAAGCCTCCCTCCCCCTTCCTACCGCGGGCACAGAAAGACGAGTTTGGAACCATGGAAGATCCCTCGTGCCAAGCGGTTCAATTGTATCGCGACCTGTATCACAGTACGTACTGTGGGGGCGAGGGCGAGCGGGGAGACGGTTCATGGTCAAACACGGGGACGGTACCTGATTTGCGACTTGGATGACCCCCGAGAGGAATGTGACGGCGTCAGGGGTATCACTAACAGAAACACATGGGATTTCATGCATAGAACTGTTAGCGCCACCAGCCATATAACGAACCCCCGGAATGCAACTGCGGGGGTGGAGCACTCGGTTTCGAAAGGTCGCAGCAAACGCCGACAGCGCAAGATCACCGACTGGCATCGCCTGTCAATCAGTGTCATGTCTGTGCGGATTGGTTCATCCCATCTTGCTCGTCCGAGTCCTGAAACACGGTCCAATTATTTTGCGGTCACTTTGAAACTTCGAGGTTCATCATTTCTCGCGCTTTCTCAAAAGCAACCGAACGCGCGTCTCTATTCTACTGGAGTTCTAGCAACTTCTGATCTACCATTTTCCCGATCACCAGATATTAGAGGTCGAGGATGCCCAAAATGTGAAATCCGATCAGCAGTATCATCACCATCACCATGCTCAATGCCCATCATCACCATCACCTCCAAACTAGGTACTATAAGCAGCCACCCACTCAACCTCCAACCCAGCCTCAATCCCTCCCACCGTCTTCCCATTCGGCGTCTTCCCCCCCTCCAAATTCGCAACATTATTCGGAAAATCCCCACCCACCGCCACATTCAAAATCAAATACTTTGGCATCCTCGTAACCGCCGTCCAAGCCTTCTCATCCCCAATCTGCGCCCCCGTCAACACCACCATCGGCCTTCCATCCACCAAATACGTCAACTTCTCCCCTTTCCAGTCCCCCCCGGGGTTAGTCCTATCAATCTCCCCCGCAAACACATGGAACGTCCTCCCATCTCTTAACGTTTCCAGCGGCGTGGCAGTGCTGAGCCCGGAAAACTCATTACACGGCCCCCCCGGGGCAACTCCGCAGTGCAAAGACTGCCACACCGTAGGCGACCCGTTGGTGCTCTCGGCTATGTCGATCTCCCCCGCCGCCGGCCACTGGTCGAATTTGCCGGAGCGCCGGAACTCGGACCCCAATGCCCAGAAGGAGGGCCAGATGCCCATTTGCGAGGGGGAGGGGGCTGAGCCGAAGCGCAGGCTGGCGGACATGAGCAGTTTGCCGCCGGGGGGACAGGCGATGTGGTCGGCGATGGTTTCGATGCGGGCTGAGGTCCAGTAGTCGTCGATGGAAGGGTGGGCGCCGCTGACGCGCAACGGGGTGATGAGTAAAGTGCCGGAGGAGGTGATGTTGATGTTGGAGAGCGACTTGGTGTAGGTTTGCACCTCGTTCGTGCCCCAGTTGGCCGGGCCGTTGGGGTAGGAGGTTCCCGTGGCGATGATCCATGTGGACGGCGAAGGCTGGGACCCGGGAGGGAGGAGAGAGAAGTCGTCTTGGAAGAGGACGTGGGAGTAGCCTGGTGGTATGGCGATGCTGCGGCGAGAGAGCTGGGGCTGGGTTGGGGCTGCGAGTGCACCCCAGGTTGAGAAGAGCAGTGCAGTCGCGAAGACAGAGAACAGCATGTTGACTGTGCGCTTTATGGGCGTTGTTAACGAGCGAATAAAGCTAATGCAGTCCAGTGACTGTTTGTCTTCAAGATGAAGGGGCTTGTCAAAGAGGGGAAGCTTGTCGGACAACTTCTATCTTTCATCCTCCGGGTTGCCAAAGCCTCATTTATACACCTCTGAGTGTTGTGGACATGAAGCTATCCTGATCTCTCATCCAGGGGCGTTCTGACACCTGACGAATCGCTTCGTTTCCATCAGAATCCCGGGAATGGCCTTCGACTACGCAGATTAACTTCACACAGGACTTACTCACACTTCAGGTACCGTACAACCACATCTGGATCGGGGGAGCAGTTCTACCTCCGTTCCTGGTCACCGGCCAGGAAACACCCTCGAAGTGACCCCAGCAGTACCTGGTTCATTGACTTATATTCTGTCTTGGCCAATCTTACCCTTCCCAGTTTCCGGGCCCGTCCGCGGTGTCGCGTCAGCTTGTATGTGGATTTCAGAGCTCCTACTCTGAGTAGACGGTCTGACTACAGTTGCACAATGGGCCGATGGGTTTTGCGAAATCACTACTTTTTGGAAGGAAATTTCATGGCTCGACCGTTATTGTTTCAATCATACGGCCTTTTCTATTATAATCATCAAACCTTTCCAGGAAGAACTTGCACTGGTGGAAGTCGTTGCCGCAACATGAACGTCATTCAGAAACCTTTGAGATCTTCATATCGACACTGTTCTAGCTGTACGGAATATTTGATGCCAGCCCAGTGCCCAAGCTAGACCGAGCGACAGTAGTTGCGTGCTGAGGTCGAACCGCAGAGGTTGAACAAGAATCATCAAGACGGTTGGAAATGTTGATCCCAATTTCGGCGGTCTCCGAATTTGTTTAATATTTCACAGTTGAAGAGATTCTAGTAGATTCCTTCACGGGTTCCGGTCAAACTCAGCTTCAACGAGTATCGACATGCTTGACATTGACGAGCCTCATGGGGGGAGAATGTGAGTGTGGCAACGACCATAGACATCAGACCCGGACGCCTGATGAGAACAACAACACTCCATACCCCGATACCCCCCATCTACAACATTTCCCAGGGGCGCAACGTTCGGCACATATAAAGCTCCATGATAGATAACTCAGCGCGTCAGCAGCTGAATCCATCCCAAAGCTAGCAGAAACACATGAAGAACCCATCATCAAATCCTTTCTATCCCTCTAAAGCCACGACTTCACCTTCACCTTCTTCAGCGCATCCACCTTCTCCGAAACTCACCCCCAATCTTTTCTTGTCTCCAACTTCCTTCATCCTCAGCGTCATCGTCTCCCATATACTTTGTCCTGCAGTATTTCGCATATGGGCTGTAATCTCGCCGACAACACCGGTGGCGCCTTTTTTGATATCGTCGCCTACATGACTACATCGCAGACAGTTGTGCTGAAGGCTGGCTGGGGAAAGAAAGGTGTGAATTATGAAGAGAATATTTGTTCTTGCCGGCCTTTTTGTCTGCGAATCGGGAACGGTAAAAAAGCAGGATGCCCACTTAGACCTGGTGGGGCTTGGTAGGTGGTGTTGTATTTCAGTTGGAAGGTCGGTGTTCTTCACGGCTGGGGTTGAAACAAGGCGTCGTCAAAAGCTTCGCTGGGTTCGAACCTGTGCCTTGGTTGACTCGGGTATCCTATATCACCAACGTGGTTAAGCGGCACTGGTTCATGCGCCACTCGCATGGTTGTTTCATCTACAATCGCGAGACATAGAGACATATAAAGTCTTCAGGGTAGGAAATCACTCCTTAGTCCTTCTATCATCTATGAACCAACAAAGAGGACCGTAACCTGTGTATAGTACATGAAGTGGAACCCAACACCAACCGACCATCGTCTTCCATGCGCGCCAGAAGCCAAGTCCCACGTCACCTCAACAATGATAAACCTAACAATACTCCCGCTTGCCGTACCAGAAAACAACGATATCGAGAAAAAGAAAAAGAAAAGAAATGCACCCCAGAGTCATGATCTTGATAGTACAACAACGCTCGTCCTCTTCAAACACACTATCAGAGGGTTTCTCTTAACGAGACGCCTTCTCCGTTGTATCAGACCTAGCGTCCTCATTGTCCTTAGCCGCAAGCACTGGCTTCTTATCCTTAATGCTGAGACCCTCCATCGCCTTGCTGGCTCCAGAGAACGGACACGTACTGCCAGATGTGGATGCCGATGCCGACGCCGCCGCCCAGTCCTTGCTTTCGACCACGGATGAGAAAGGACACGCCGAGCCGCCATTAGCAGCAGCCGAAGAAGAAGAAGAAGCCTCAGCAGTCTCATCCAGCACCTTCTTGCCATGCAAGAACCCTTCCTTCTCGACGACGCCAAAGTCCATTCCGTCCGTGAACTCTTCACCATCGTGTACATACCACCTGGTGAACAAGTCGTTCTGGATCCAAATGACCTTGCCCAGCGCTTTTACGAAGGCGATCTTGCGCGGCATCGGCAGGCGCGGGTGCGACAGGATGGCCTCGTTGAGAATGTCCTGGATGACGCCCAGGGTGACGCCGATGTGGATGTACTCGATGTGCAGCGGGTGCGAGCGGCCGAGCCCTGTGTGCATCATGCCCACCTTGTCCAGGTACTCCCAGAACTCCATCTGCGTCGGGTCCGAGCATAGCTTCTTAAGGTATGCGCGCAAAAACATCTTGCGGTGGAGGATCTGGGGGCTTTCCTCGTCGGGGACCTCGTCCATGGGGCCCTCGAAGGCGGTGCTGCGGGTCCGGAAGGCGCGCGCCGTGATGTCGTATTGGAGGAGCTTCTTGTAGACGATGTTGACCACGGCTGGGATCAGGGCCTGGATGTACTTGGCGCCGGAGGAGAGGGCTTCGATGTCATCTGTATTTGAAAACAAATGTTAGAAACACTTGTCCATGGCTGGCACAGAGATATTTCTCAACTTACCGGTACCGAAATCAAGGAATGAATGTAGATAGCGGATGCGCGCCTCGAGACTGGTGTAGAGCTCCTTGCGGTCGATGTGCTGCATCGGGGCTCTGGTTCTGGCAGAGCTTGAGCTTGCTGAAGGCGCCATTGTGACTGACTGTTGTTTCTACAAGCCAAGAAGAGATATCGATGTGTTTCCTGGGAATGTTTCAAAGAAGTGGAAGAAAAGAAAACAACACGTCTTGCGAAGTATTGATGTTCGAGACTGCAGTCAGTCAGTGCTGAGCTGCTGGTAAAACTCGCCGTGGTTATAGTGGAACTGGTGGGGGCGGGGCGGGTATAAGTGTTAGCGGGGGACCTTGATGTCCACGAGTAACTCGGATAAACAAGGCAACCACAAATCAAATAATGGGTATATAAACTCGAGATGATTGGAGAGGAGAATGCGATCTGCGAACCCTCAGAAGTTAGAAGGATAAATGGTGCTTTTGAAGGTCAAAATGCCATGGTGATGCGAGCGCCAAAGGTACCTGCTTCTCGTGGGGCAGCACAATGCGCCTTCCCGAGTGGTTCGATGGTCACGCCATGTTTCGAGGTTCCCGACCCATCAACGAACATCACCCATCTCATGTTTCTGGTCCCATAGGAACTTGCCTACCTCTACAAAACACGGCCCAAATTACAGTCGGAACCCGTGACGGAAAATGTTTGTTTCTTCGGGCCGCGCCTGGACTGTTACAATTCGCGATAATGCGGTTTCTTAAACCGGCACCTCCCTCGCTGCTCGTAAAGCGCTGCTTCCGACTTTGTCCGACACTTCCAGCTTTGTCTTTCGCAACTCGCCGTCCGCATGTTTTCCAACTCGAAAATAGTCGGGGAATCGCAGGAATGCTCTCCGTCTTGTCCTCGCAACCGCCTCCCGATAGTTGCTCGGCATCGTCCATTCCGCCTTCGGAAAGTCTTCCAAGATGCTGCCATTTTCAAAGTGTCGTCCATCAAGCTGCCCTTGAGGCTGCAGGTCAGCGTCCCTCCCGCTACAGCATATTGACATGTCCTGACTAGATGTCCGCAGGAACATCAGACATGCTAGAAATAGATTTAAACTCCTGTCAGCACTCAAAGAGATCTGCGAATACTCCAGAGATACGATCACGGTCCGGATCCCGGGGCTCGCTGCTACCTTGGACGTAGTACGGACTAATTAGGGTAAAAATGCCACCAATAACAGCCCAACACCGTCGAATGCTATACCGAGGATCGACGACCGAAGTCACAGGAGGCTCCTATTCAGGCTGATCGACGAACGACCTAGACTCGAATTTTCATATAATCCCCTCTCGAAGCTCCCGGAAAAGCAGCTCCAGAGCAGCGGGGTCCTTCGATGCAACATCGATATATGACAAGGGCCGAGGTGGAGGAAGACGGACCACGATGCTGTCGCCGCATATATCAGTGCGAGTGATCTCCGCTAGATAATCGAGATGTTGGTTTAGACCAGATCAGTCCTGGTACAGGAGTTGAGATCCGAACAGAGACAGGAGCAGCAAGTCACTTTAGCACGATGCGGGTTTTCTGGGGACTTTTGGCCTTCCCGGCCGCGGTATCGGCGATCGAAAACGGCATCAACGGCTGGCTACGATATGCACCCCTTCCCAACGATCAGCGCCCTTCGAACCTTCGATTACCGGGTGCCATCATGGCTTTGAGCACCAACAAGACCAGCCCCGTTTATACCGCAGGCCAGGAGCTACAAGCCGGCATCCAAAGCATTCTCAACCAGACTCTGCCCCTCTATCACGAACCCGACGAGTGGTTAGGATCAACCATCTTGGTCGCTACAACCGGAGAGTTCTACGGCAGACAGCAAGGAGATGTGAAAGCTGCCGCAACTCTGGCTGATGATGGCTATCTTCTTCGCGTGAGAGCAGGAAATGTGGTCATTCTCGGCCAGACCGAGCGAGGTGCCTTGTATGGAGCCTTCGACTATCTCTCGAGAATTGCTCAAGGAATGTTCTCGGATGCCGACCTAGTGTCGAACCCAGACGCCCCAATCCGATGGGTGAATCAGTGGGATAACATGGACGGCAGCATTGAGCGCGGCTATGCGGGCCCTTCCATCTTCTTCAGCAACAACGCGATTCCCAAAAACCTCAACAGGGTTTCCCAGTATGCTCGGCTACTCGCTTCGATAGGCATCAATGGCATCATTGTCAATAATGTCAACGCCAACGCAAACTTGCTCACGGATGCGAACATCGATGGACTGGGCCGTATAGCGGACGCGATGCGCCCGTACGGTGTACAGGTCGGCATATCACTGAACTTTGCGTCACCCCAAACCTTGGGAGGGCTATCAACATTCGATCCCCTCGATCAATCGGTGATTTCCTGGTGGACCGACAAGACGAACCGCCTCTACAAGCGCATCCCCGACATGGCAGGCTATCTGGTCAAGGCCAACTCGGAAGGGCAACCGGGACCATTGACCTACAATCGCACGCTTGCAGACGGTGCAAACTTGTTCGCTAAAGCTGTGCAGCCGCACGGCGGCATTGTTATGTTCCGGGCCTTTGTCTATGACAATCACATCAACCCAGCCGACCTCAAAGCGGATCGCGCCAATCATGCGGTTGAGTTCTTTAAGGGTCTTGACGGACAGTTTTTGGACAACGTTGTTGTGCAAATTAAGTACGGACCCATCGACTTTCAGGTTCGGGAGCCAGCGTCGCCTTTGTTCGCCAACATACCCCAGACAAACACCGCGATCGAACTTCAGATCACTCAGGAGTATTTGGGTCAGCAGAGCCATCTTGTTTATGTAGCACCTCTGTGGAAGACTATCCTGGATTTCGATCTTCGCGCTGATGATCAACCGTCATTTGTCCGTGATGTTGTTGCCGGCCGTCGGTTCAGCAACAAGCGTGGTGGCTACGCTGGTGTCGTCAATGTTGGAACCAATACCACATGGCTAGGGAGCCATTTGGCCATGTCGAACTTGTACGCCTACGGCCGTCTAGCCTGGGATCCCACCCAAGACCCGCAAGCTCTACTCGAAGACTGGACTCGACTCACGTTTGGCTCAGACCCTCTTGTGCTTGGGGTTATAATGGAGATATCCATGGCGTCATGGCCAGCTTACGAAAACTACACGGGCAACCTCGGTATCCAGACACTGACCGATATCTTGTACACCCATTACGGTCCGAACCCTGCGTCGCAGGACAACAACGGTTGGGGACAATGGACGCGTGCAGACCATGACGGGATCGGCATGGACAGATCGGTTTCCACGGGCACCGGCTTCTCCGGCCAGTATCCCGCCGAAGTAGCCGAGAAGTTCGAGAGCATCGAGACCACTTCGGACGACCTGCTCCTCTGGTTCCACCACGTTAACTACACGCACGTCCTCAAGTCCGGCAAGTCGGTGATCCAGCACTTTTACGATGCTCACTACGCCGGTGCCAAAACAGCACAGACATTCCCCATTGCATGGGAGTCACTTCGGAAGAAGATTGACACCGAGCGCTTCAATGACGTTCTCTTCCGCCTCCGCTACCAAGCCGGCCACTCCATCGTCTGGCGCGATTCCATCTGCCAGTTCTACTACAACCTCTCTGGTATCGCAGACGGAGCCGGTCGCGTAGGGAAGCATGAGTACAGGATCGAAGCAGAGACCATGACGCTGAAGAACTACAAGCTTAGCGGCGTCAGTCCTGTTGAGACGGCTTCGAATCTGACTGCTGTGGTTCTTGTTTCCAGCAACACTTCGGGCGAAGCTACCACCAAACTCAACTTTGACGCGGGCAAGTATGATGTCGCTATCAATTATTTTGACTTGATAGGCGGTAAGGCCCGTTACAAGGCGTTCCTCAACGGGAAGTTGTTGCTGGAGTGGGCTGGGGATTTGGAGGATAAACTGGGCCATGCTTTCTCTACAAAGCTTGATGGACACTCAGCTACGAGGGTTACGATTCGTGATGTTCAGATTCAGAAGGGGGATGTGTTGAAGATTACGGGTGTGGCTGACGGGAACGAGTTGGCACCGTTGGATTATGTTGCTCTCTTGCCGCAGGGTGTTGTTGACTAACGACACGATGTAGAGAGGTGTGCGGAGCGAGGGGAATCTGGTGAACAGAGAGCGAGGCAATGAGCGTATGACTTGATACGGATAAATACCGAGATACTTCACAATCCATACTCCGCTACCCCTTGCCCTCTCATTCATCTGCCCCAGTGTTTACTTGTCTTTCCTTCCTCGTTTAATCTCTTCCTTCCAAGTAGGTACCACTTCAAACCTCCCTCCCCAAAAACTCATGAACCACCCTCAACGTCTCCCCCGCCGAATAACTCAGCGTCAAATCATGTCCCGTCCTCTCGGGCGCCCAAACCTCATACCTCCTCGCCCTCGGGAAAGTCTCCCACGTATCCTCCCTCAACCTCCTCACACAACTCTCCTCCGGCGGGCTACACATAGCCCAATCTCTCTGTCCCGTAGCCACCAACACCGCACCCTCAAATCCTTCCGCACCACGTCCCCAATCCCCCAAACTCACCACCTCCCCCAACGTGTTCGCATCCGAGTATTCATAATCCGTCTTCGCAACTTCCGGGTCGTAGCTCCTACCGGCAGCATCGGTGGCGTTGTCGTAGAACCCTTTCTCCCGGCCTTCCAAAGTGGCGATGGTAAGGTATTCTAGATTATGATGATACTTATTGGATGGGAAGCGAGCAGGGAAGACGGAAGGCGCGGGAACCCAGGGTGCGGAACGCACGTGCAAGGTGTTTTGACGGGAGCTGTAGCCTGTGAGGACCAAGGCGGACGCGTCGAGGGGGTAGAGCCGGGCGAGGGCGACGGAGAGGTAGGAGCCTAGGGAGTGCCCTACTAGGACGATTTTGGGGAAGGTTCTACCTAAGGGGTTGGTCTTCGCCTTTTGGGAGGCAGTTTTGGTGTTGGTGTTGGGCTGGGTCTTGATAACAGAAATAAGCTGATGCAAAAGTTCGGTTTGCAACGGCATTTGCACGTCATTCAGCGGATCAAGACCGCGCGGGTCATTCTCTCCATGAGACAAACGGTCAATAGCCAAAGTATGGTAGCCTTGCGAAGGGCTGGTCGCGTAGGACTGCCAGTCGTAGGGATACCCAAAACCGTAGCCGGACCACATGGTTTTGTTGTAGGTGGCGCCGTGGAGGAGGATTTGGAGGACATCTTCTTTGTCGTTTTTGTTTTCATTTTTGTGGTGTTGGTTGGCGGGCTGGCAGTAGATGGCTTTCAGGGTGAAGGTGCCACTGACGGCTTGGGTGCCGTTCGTCACTAGGGTGCCGTCCCAGGATTGGTTGACAACCTCGAGGATGGCGGTTTCGTTGGAAGGGTCGGGAGGGGAGGCGAGGGAGATGTGCGAGGCGGTGGCGGTGAGGGTGAAGGATAGGGGGGTGCAGAGTGGGTTGTGAGAGTTGTGAGAGGGCGCATGAGTGAAAGTGGTGTGGCTGAGGGTTGGGTGTATGAAGAAGGGGAGGAAACTCCCTAGGAGGGAGAGGGTTGGGGGTAGTTTGGCGAGCATCTTTGTGGGAGTGATACTGAGGGGGTTGAGGGTTGGATGGAAGTTCTATAAGGGAAACGGATGGCTGTGGTGAGGTCTTGGAGTGAAATTCACGACATCTTGAACATCTCCATGGTCAGGTATTTCTATCTATATCACCTCACTCCAATACATGGGTTTGGCCCATCATAGTGTTGACTGACTGATGTCGTGATATGGTATCAGGGCGGCCACGCGGGCTCAGTTTGTAAGCACGATTTGAAATCGAACAAATGCATGTTTAGCAAAAGCCTCGGCCACAACATATCTACAAGTTGATGGTTACAACGAGTCCGAACAGACAAGTCAGATTGAAGGATTTCGAGGTCCGAGGTGGCCGCGAAGCAATCATCATCGCATACATTCAAGCCTTCAACTTTAAGAGGAAAATATCTGTCAACAATAATCTGTCGTAGGCGAATTACCTGATATCAACTGGCTATACTGTAATGTCTACTGATGCCATGGCTCAGGATGCATCGTCGTTGAGGTGAAGTACAGAGATTCCGGACTCTGCTTGCAGTCTTGGAAGTTTAACCAAAAGCTGCTCGCCAATCATCTAACAAGGCCCGATTAGCTCAGCTGGTTAGAGCGTCGTACTAATATCMGTCTTCTGATATCAAGTCAATGCGAAGGTCAACAGTTCAATCCTGTTATTGGGCATTTCTTTTTTCACTTTTTGTACATGCCCTCATTATTTCTTTCCATCTTTTCTGTTTTTTGATGTTTATTTCTTTTTTTATGGGGCTGTGTTTCCCTTGTTGGGATCGCTATCACCAGAGCAAGATAATATCCGTGGTATCATGCATGGCGGCATTTTGCAAGATGTGCCCAATATCTACCACAACACTCGTGCAATAAGTAAGCGCGTTGACAAATCGATAAATTGTTCAACATGCTTACAAATTGAAACATCACGTATGAATATCACATTGATGTATGTTGGTGACTACCTTGTTTACTTCATTTGTATTAGTGCTTGACAGTGGACTTTGCTTCTGGCTACATTTGTTCCCGATACATTCAACTCTGCAACTGGATCATATCCCATGTGAAGTCAAACCTGAATTGTATCGAGGATCCCCCCAAGCCTGAAACACGCAGAACACTTCATGTCCTGTCAGGGGCATGTGGTGATCGACGCCCCGTCTAAGCTGTGCTACAGATACCCAGGTGGGGCAAGCTAGGGGCTTATTTGTTGTCGTGGGCGGAGATACCCCTCAGTTGGCGCGGAAACAGATAGGGGCAGGTAATGATTCGAGTGGCTGATGTTCTTCAACAGTAATGGTTGGTGTAAGTTGGTAGAGCCCATCGACAGAGGTGGCGTCGGCACGCTGACACAAGCGGGGTGACGGCAATGGAAGCTCGTCAACAAGTTGTCCAGTTCGACTTTCAGAACGTCGTCTGTAGCTTGGGATAGTCATCAGCGTTGACCTCCAGGTCCGCAAAGATTCGACCAGAGTCATCATCGCTTAAAAAACCCTGAAGCCTCTGTAAATCCTCCTCCTCAAGCTTCTCCAACTCCTCAGCAGGTTTTTCCTTGTTCTCTTTCTCATCGGCCTTCTGCGGCTCGAGAGCCTTTTCGACACCGGACGACTCTCCAACGAGGAGGAACTGAGTATTGACATAGTCAAGGTGCTTGGGCTGTGTGGGCATCCATCGGAGAGATCGGAACTCTTTGAGCACCCTGTTGAATGATATCATTAGGTTTTGCTGGTCACAGGTCAACGATGTGGCATGGTGAACTCACTCCTCAGGATACTCTGGACCCTTTGGTAAACGCGCATTGGCCGGGGCAGCATACTGCGGGTTTCTGGTACTGATGATGAAGCTGCCCTTCGGTTTCAGTCCGATCTCCTTCTGGACTTCCCCAAGCTCCTCGGGTAAAGTGAGAATGTACGCGAGGTGGCTATGAGATCCAGTGCTGGTGATGGCATACACGCCCTCGGCCACAGGCGTTGCGGCGGGAGAGTGTCTGGTACCTGCTGTCTTGGTCTCATAGTCATTGGACGCCAAAAACTCATCCTTAAGCTGCTGAAACGAGGCGCCAGTCTTCTCAACGAACGAGATCCACCTGTCCTTGCCAGACTGGGGGAGCACCTTCTTCGGGATGGCGCACAAGCGGCTGTTGCCAGCATCACCAATGGGACCGCTGCCAAGCTTGGCGTCCTTCTCAATAGGGCGGAGGATAATATAGCTCCGCGCAATCTCATTCACGGCAGAAGGCTCATCAATGCCGACGCGGCCACGGATGAAGAAGTAGATGATACCCTTCTCGAGAATACTGGACGGCACAGCTTCGGGGGCCTCTCGACCGTGTGGCTCAACAGCACTCTTCTTGTCTTCTTGGTCATCCTTCTCCTCTCCCTGACCCTCGGTCTTCTCGGCTTCGGCACCAGCACCCTTGGTCTCCTCGGTTTCTTTCTTCGTCGACTGATCATCCGCGATCTCCGTTTTGGTCCGCTTGGCCTTGGGCGATTCGCTGGCGCCTTCCGTATCAGGATCGGCCTTGTGCTTGGAGCCGGGCCCAGCCTCTGAGGCAGAAGGTGCCGCATCAGGAGCCTTCTCCTCCTTCTTGGAAGCCTCTCTTGTAGTGGGCGCCATGTTGATAGGTTCGTCAGAAAGTGACAAATGGATGAAGGTAACAAGATGGTGCAGCGCTCCGGTGAAGGTTGAAGGAAGGAGACAAGAATTACGCGAAAAGAGAAGAGAAAGAGGGAGAGACCTGCAAGAGGTAAGAGCTGAGTACCACACTAGACATACACTTGACGTGCAGAATTCTGCAAACGGCTCCTTCTCTTTGATCAATTGAACTGTCACTGACCTCTGCAAAGTACGGTAAACAGAAGAATGATGTCACGATGGCTGCTTGCATGGTGTCAATAAGCGGTATAGGAACTGAAATATGATTGGTCCATGCTGGCTGTCAATTTGCGCTTGGGGACCTTGACGGACAGGGGAACGTGCGTAAGGCCTGACCCTTCCCCGTCCGCCGCGCGAATGTCTTTCAATTCGTTCCTCCCGCAATTGGAGCGACCGAACTCTAAAGTGCATCGTCACTGCATTCCGACGGTCAACAACAACGGCAGTCGCGGACACACGGCCTGCTTTGTATACAGTACTTCTCGGTGGTGAGGAAAGATCGAAAGGACGAATGCACTGTATTTCCGTACCGTATGCTCCCGCTCCGATGAGTGGCCGATGCTGTGAAAGAAAATACGCTATAACCACAAAACCCTCCTTCCTCTTTCGACCCGTCTATCTGGCATGGTCTGCTTCCTTTCCACCGACTTTTCGCTTTTTATCATTTGCTCTTCAACTGGAAACTTCCCTCACTCTCGGTTCCGGTTCGTCATCTTTCGCTGTACTCTCTTCTCAATGCCTTCTCCCGTCTACCTCTACACGTCCAATGCAACCGAAATCTTTCCCGTCCGAGCCCTGCCCATGAATGCTATCAAGTACTTATGCTTCCACGCATTCCCTTCTGTTGTACGAGTCTCGACTCCGAGCTAATCAAACCTCGTTTTCTAGTGTCACCTTCGCTTCCAGATCTCGATAGACGTCTCGTGGAACACCCAGGTCATCCATCATCTCTCGAAACTCCCGACCGCATCTCTGCCCCTGCGTCTCCGAAACGGTCTCTCGCCGAGCTCCAATTGACCGTGACCGGGCGTGTCGCTGTTCAATCAACCGATCCAACACCATGAGGTACCGACCGTCTGACCTCAACACCGCCACCTCAGCCAAGGCCTTGCAGATGGACAGCCAGCCCAGGATGTAATTGATGTTGGTTGTTCCTTCCATCATGCGGAACTCCATGGTCCGAGGGTTGTTCCGCGCCCGTTCGTCCTCCAACCCGAAGGCGCTAAAGTTGAAACCGAGTCGTCGATACGGCTTCTTTTCTCCCGACAACAACCGTCCCAGCTCCATATGCGATCCTGCTTTCCACAGCTCCTCGATAGCCTTTCGGTCCTTGGGCTGCATTTCCGGATGGGTTCCGAGCACTTCCGCCACCTGCCAATCTTCGACCAACACACCGTCTTGGCAAGCCGCCGACCCATGCTCTCGGAGTGCAAGTTCTTGAGCCCTCAAAGCCAGGCGACTGTACTTTCGTGTCTCGAACCCCCACGTATACACATTGTGATAGTTGGGCGACCTTGGATTTCTGATACTTCGGATCTGCTCTTCGCCCATCCACAGCAGCGTTCCTAGTCTTTTCAAGGTGGTCAGACTGAAAGGCTGTCCGTCTGTTCGTCCGATGTGGATGTGCACTTCGCATGTGTAGTTTGCGACCAGACGGTGGTTCGAAAAGAGCGAGCGCAATACTGCCTCGATCCGGTGCTTGGTCTCGGCATCCTTGGCTGGCAGTGAGGGCGAGCTTACTTCGACAGACAGCCACACATAGCCCTCCAGATTGGCTTGCTCTGGTGTGGGTTCGGCCGAGTTGGCTTTCTTGACGATCCAGTGCGACTTCCAGAATGCCCGCTCATGGCTTGCATCTTTTGTGATTCGAGAGATGGTTGTCGACTTCTCCCCCGCTTGGCTTATCGATTTGGCGATGCATTCATAAATCTGTTCCCGCCGAGTGGCTTCGCTGTCTCTCAGCCGTGTCATGTTGACCTTTCTGTGGTCTTCGGGTTCCGGATCTCGTTCACCCTGGACAAGGAGAGGGAGCAAGAACTTTAGTTCCACGCCGAACGATAGGTCATGGACTGTATCAAGCGGTGCAGTCGCCTCCATCAACGAGTGTTTGATGCCATGCTTCGGTGATTCAATGGCAAGCCTGTGTGGGTCCACGTGGTCGCTGGAATTGGGTATTGCAATCACAATCCTCCTATCTACCACCCAGTACCCGGAGCTAGACAGCATGTCCGGCTCCTGTATATACGGAGCCATGTTGGCGGTTCAGGGGGGCGTGGTCTCTGCAAGTTGACCGGAGGAACGTAAGGAGGTATCAAAGATTAAAGGACGGGGAGGAGGAAGGTCGAGCTCCCTAGTCAAGGCTCTTGTTGATGGTGGTCGATTCGTTTGCCGAACGCGGCGAGGGCACCAACCAATTTATCTTCCTCGCGGATCTAGCAGTCCAATCTTAGAGAAAGTTCAAGTAGTCCGATGTTGCGTCGTCCCTTAGGCAAGTGTCATGGGCTTGGTGCACTGCGCTTCTTGGCTGAACGGCCGGGTCTCACGTTTATGTTGATCCGGAAGATACCCCGACTCTAGATTCGGATGCGTTAGCCGTGACCTTGGCAAACAAAGTTACAGTGCCAAATCGGGAGGCTCTGTTACCTCTGGACCGCCTGTCAACCCCTAACTGGAATGGCTTTGGACCAAAACGGTAACTACGACAGGTCTCCGTCGATGAACCTCGTAACCGTTAGCAAAGGGTCCCAAACTGTAAGAAGGATACGACCCCAGACACCGTACGGACTGTGCATACTTACCAACGTTTGGATCTGACCCAAAAAAGCCGGTTACAGAGTCACATCAACTCATATGCTGAAATTTGCTGACGCAGACAGTAGCATATCCGATCCGGGGGAGAGCTATGAGGAAACCCTGGGCGGTCTGGGAAGAAGGGATATCGAAGCTAAATGACATCGGCGGGAAATTCAGGTGACACCTGGAGTCTCCGCCCAGCTATTATTATATCTGTCAGCGCCTTAATCCACGAGACCACCGTACCGATACCAGAGAGCCCTTGCCAGCGCCTGCTGAGTTGACACCTTAACAACAGGACAACAAACTGCACCAACGACTGCATATCAACCCTGACCCATACCGCCAGCCATTATCCATATCACTTGGGGGTCCAACGCCGCTCCTAAAATCCATCAAGATTCGTCGTTGGCTCGGTAGGTGCCAGATTGGCACACCTGGGCAAGGTGCTAGGTCGCAATACTGGGCTTAGCAAATGAAGCGTTCCCCCCCTTTAGGGGAAGGTCAAATCAGCACCACCATGCATACCACCCCATAGCACCCCCGTCCGCATAGCTGCTACATCACTAGATTCTCCAGCCGGTCTCCAATCACATCTCTGATCTTATCACGCCTGGTCATCATCCCACACTGAGGCCAGAGCACTGCCGGCGGTTCGGCTTCAACTTCTCTTCGATCGCATCATGCCTCATGATGCCAAGTTTGTCTTGACGGGATTCTGGCCCTTCGACACTTTCTTTTTTCACCATTCCTCCACAAACTACGCGCGGGGGTCCCATGGGATTACTCACTGCAGGTATTACCCTGAGTCCCCGTATGACTACCTCGGGACAATCTCGCCTATCGTTCTTCCGCTCGTCGACATTTGACAGGCAGCCATACGTCGTCAGCATAAGGTTTTGATATCTGAGACTTGGACTGAAGCGGCGCAGATGGCGGTCAGCGTCTTACACACACACAATCCCTCCTGACCTCAGCCTTGCCATTCATTGCATCTTTCATCTTCCTGGGACTTGTTTGATCTTCCTTGTTTGATCTTCTGTGGCCCGTCAATGCGTGTGCTCGCATGGGGATTACCACCCTCTCGGATCCGGCTCCCGACTATAAGAGAGGACGTGTTGGGGAAACCATGACCCAATTGGCAAAAATATCATACGCCACGCAGGTGTCGCCGGTCATCACAACCAACTACTGCCGGATGACATACATGACAGATCTACAAAGGCACTGTACTAGTACCGAAGCTGATCATCAGGGTACTGAATCAAGCAATCGATTTGCGACACACAAGATCTCGTCAGACATGATCTTAGCTAATCTACCTGTATCCCGTCTTCATATTCTACCTGGACTGGTCGACTCAAGGCCATTCGAAGCAGCACAACATGCCAGGCCACTGAAGCAGGATATTAAGTCAGGGCATATCAAATTAGGCCTAACCGGTACTCGTAAGTAGACAAGCCACCTTCCCCACAGGAACCCCAAAAATAATCAACACTCGACCCTCAATTGTTTTGTTATTGGCTTGAAGTGTGCTCTCTATTTCATGTACATCGACCTAACCAAAGATGCAACCACAGATTCGGGCTTCGTCGAGATACGGTTGAGTTGCACTCCGTAAACTCCGGGTCCAGACCGCAGGCAGACATAGAGAATTCTGTTCCCGTTTCGATCCTTGCAGAAACTACACGCCTTCCTCTCCGATCTTGTTATGAGAGAATATCGGAATGATCAGATATAGGATCTACCTACCTGGTTACTTGGTACCCAAACAGCATGTCAGTCTGGTATTGTGTAACAGACCACAAGCCGCTGTCACATGTCCTCAAGTTACACAACATGAGAATCTTCTACCTTTGGGCTGAGGAGGCATATTGACGTTTCACAGAAGACTTCTATCCATTCTGCTTGGGCATCTATAGTCGAGATGCGTACGCACAATGTATCCTGCGAGCTCCTGCAAAGGGTTGACACGCTGCAGCACCGCAGCATTGCAGGCAGGCATGACCCAGCTCGTCCGCTTGTATGAGACGTAGGCGGCTAGAGCGTCGGCGGTGGAAAAAAAGAGCTCGTTGGGCGGAGTAAGAGGACATGACTTGGGCCAACAAGGTGTTGCTACTCTTTCGTCATCTCACGGTTCGACATCGAAGTGTTGGCTTGGATCTGTGATGACGATGTCAGAATTTACAAAGAGGAGAGACAAAACAAACAAGCACCGAGCCAGTGGCATGAAGTCATTCGCAAAATGATGGGAAAAGGGCCGGTTAGATTCGGATAATACCTGCCGAATGCTGAGAGGCGATGTCTCTTATTGTCGGGTAGTATCTTTTCGTCCATTCACATACTTCCGCTCACCAAATCATTTGTCATCACTTCATTGACTCGACAGAAGTTGGAGCTGTTTTTGAAACAAGTAAGAGATGGAAAAGCCGGATTTGGTCTACTTGGCTTACGGTCAACATCCAGTTGATGCCAACTTCCAGGCAAGAAACTCACATTCGGACGCTGACCGACTTTGAACATTCTGCGTTATGAGCCTGAACTACTTCGCAAGAAGTCCTGAGGCGAGACAACGGGGGAAGTGGAAAGAAGGAGTCAGCGTTTCAGATATTTTCATCCTATGATGTCTCTTCCTGCATCATGTCTGATATCCTTGGTTGAAGGGCTGTCAAGTTATTCACCATCCAAGCCTTGATCGAGGCGCACAACGCCGCGGCACCTCACGCGTCGGTAGATACCGAGACACTATGACCTGGCCGAGAAGAAACCTTGCATACAAAGAACAGGAGGCTAAAGGAAGACGACGACCACGGACTGATGAAAGAGTAACAAAGATAACAAAGAACACAGGAGAGATGAAGCTGAAATGAGCACCCAGAATGGGAGAGAAACTGGCTCACCCACCGAGGCCTGGCCAGCCAGCCATTTCAACTAATCAGGAAGAAGACTGCATGACTCGATTCAAAAAAGCTAACCATAGAAGACAGGAAAACGGTTACGGCGGCGAACAATTTCCCAGTTCACCCGTCGACTCTGCTTCACATCAAAACTCCACCCCCCCAACCAACACCACCACGGACACTGAACGTCCAAGACCCTGATGAACCTTCAACACGCCCCGAGATTAATCGGTACATCAGGCAGTTGCATATCAGATCAGATTCAGGATCGTCAACCGCCTTGCCGTTCAATTGCCATGGGTGGGATCAACGGGGCGGGCATATTACAGGGTAGCATGTAATATAAAAAAAGCCGTTAACTGTCAAGTAGCTGCCTACCAACCATGATAATCATCGATTGATATCACATCGCACGTGTAATCTCAATATCAATCACATCATAGGGGATCTTATAAGAACCATGGCTTATACCGCTTTTTCTCATTCAAATGGGATTTATCTAAAAGCGGGAACTAGGCTCAACACAGTCTAAGGCCTGAGCTGTCCTTCGATCGGCTGCGTGTCACTTGCATGACAAACTTGCCAGTCGCTCTGTGTGGTTTGTTCAGCTCACCGGCCCCGCTGGCCGCCTTGCCTGCAGGTGCTTCCCAGATCTACTAGACCGTAAGGGGGATAGGATAAATCCCATTTGAATGAGAAAAAGCGGTATAGCCGCCCAGCTTTCACTCTCCCCATTTCGCTAAGATAACCTTCCTTGTATGCAAAGACACAGACAATGGAACTCTGAAATCTCCCAGAACTGAATGACTACATTTTACAGTACAACGGAGATAGATCCTCCAAGGAATCAGTTGCACCAAAATTGCCTATGTCTTGTGTTGTATCACCTGACAGATCACCTACCTCCATCCTCCAGGGTCTCGCCACTACTACAGCTACGACTACAATTACAACCACTCAACCATTACTGCCACCATGACTACTAATAAATACTACCTACTACATATTTCAGCTACTACCGGGTTAATTTGGTAAGATCGGTCCGTCGGGCGGATCTGTGTCTGTCTGACATTGACATGTGAAGAATCCGTGAATGTGAAAGTCATAATCATACCTCTAGTCATAGATCACGGTCACAGTCACGGTCACATAGCTTACTACTACCACTCCTCTTTATCTTGCCGCCGCAAATATCTGGTGACACGTGGAACGACAATCGGGATTGGGATTGGGATTGGGATTGGGATGTCCTAATCTCTGCGGAGGCTGATACACCGTTACGGTAGGTTGAAGGTCTGGTCCGCTGGTCGTTGGAGGCCTCGTCTGTTTTGACTCGATGCTTCCTAAAACACTTGACATGTCATATTTCTTGAACTCCTTTCGTACCCTTCGCCTAAGCGGTAGGCGGGGGGAGCAACTTATCCGGACGGACCGATTTGGAGATGCCTATCGACCGACTGACTGTCCAACGTTGAAGTGATCTGTAACTAATATGCTTGATATGAAACTCAACATCTATGCGCTGGTGGTGACTGATACGCCAACATATTCTAGAGAGATTGACAGCCCACGCGACGATAAGATTAGAAGAGCAAAGCGGTATGGTGGTCTATCTCGAAGAATTATGGTGCAGCTCACGCAGGGAACTAGCTGATGGTAAGTAATGCAAGGCCACGCAATCCAAGGCAGTCCTTTCCGTTCAACTCTAGCAAAGCAAGCCCCAGCAGCAATATCCTTTCTCCCATATCCATGATATATATCGCGATCAAGTACAGCAAAAGAGGAGAGACTCCCCACAGGGTCCTCCTTCGACGAAGCTAAGAGATATCAAGCCAACAAATAATACAACATCCTTCGCATTGCCTTACGAACGCCAGATAAACCCTTGTCAGACAGTAATTCATGTATCCCTTTCCATGTCCTCATCTCATGACCCATCCATTCTGTCCTTCGTCATCATTCCATCATATACATGCCAAAGCCTTTCTGGCTTTATTGTCCTCGAAACAGCAGCGCACCCGTTATACCATAAATGCTGCGTGGTCAACCCAGTACTAACTCGTTGGTGTCCCAGACCACGTCGGAAACAAGGCCACGGTCGCGATACGCCGCATTGGCGCCGTCTCGCTTTTGTCTGTCCATAACCATAAAACATAAGACGCAATTCTCGTCTCGTCGCTTAGTCAACCGTCTTGCCACCACAGTCCGGAACCTTGATCCCCTTCTTGAGATTCCTGTCCACGTCCATGAGACCCCAGTGGTCCTCCCATTGCTGATCCTCAGTATTGAACCGGACCTTCCATGGCTCGTCAAAGGCCTCGAACCAGAAATAATTAGTTCCGTTGGCGAGTGCCTGACATACCCAATCGCTCATGAACTGGTTCAACTCGGTAATACCGGCCACCGCACGATCAGGGCAATTGGTAGTTTTAGTATCCGGATAGCAGTCCGACCCACCCTGTGACGGCCAACCTGTCTCGCTGATGATGTTCTTGGACTTGTCCGATTTCATGAAGGCGCCGGCCTGGTTTTGCCAGAAAGTCGTGGTCCATGCCGCTGCCTCCTTAATGTTGACACCGCCAAAGAAAGGGTGAATGTTCGCCATGATGTAATCGCTCACCTTGGCCAGTGATTCATCCCAGTTGTCGCCAAGATCGCTGGTTGCCACCGGTAGCTTCATGCCCCTGGAGGTGAGGTTTGTACGGACGTCGGAGAGAAGTGTGCTCAGACTGGTGAGAGTCATTTCCTTGCGGAACAAAATCTCGTTAGCTACAATAAGACCCTTGAACCATTTCTCGCCGTAAGTGTCGAGGATTGTCCACATCTGGGAGAGCTGACGATCATTAGTCGTCGTGTTGCCATCCTGCCAGACGCCCAGCCAAATTTTGATCGTGTTGTCGAGTTTCAGCTGCTTTAGCGCGTGGATGACCATCTCGGTTTGGTTACAATCGGTGCCGTAAAGCCGAATCGTGTTGGTCAACTGTGACAGAACCGCGACATCACGGGTGATGTTATTTTGCGAGGCAGGGTTGTGAATGCAATCCGGGTATTGGGAATTGAGTGGCGTATAATCCATACCCGGGAACACTTTGTGTAGGTCGGGGTTATTCATGAGCGCCTGGATTTCGGAAGAGTTGATGTCGAGATCCCCATTCTTTTGCGTGTCATCAGCACCGGATTCACCCTGTTTCTTGTCTTCTCCGCCGTGCTTGAGCACAACACCGAATACTATTCCGAGGGCTATGCCCGCAGCGACAAGAAGGGCAAGCGCCAGGATGGCCACTAGCCTCCACTTCTTGCCCTTACTGCTCGACTTGCCTGTAGAGTTCCACCCAGGCTTTTCAGCTACAAAACCTGGATCATATGGACTAGCCGCTTGTATAGTGTCGGTCATCTGGACATTGTTTTTCATCGGAGTATAGCCAGAGACATTGCCGCTCCCATTACGGCTGGCCAGACCGCCAATGACGCCGCCAGCCGCAGCGGTGCCAGCAATGGCTGCAGCGCTCTTGTTGCTCCCATTACCGACGCTGAGCATGCTGTTCCTTTTCGACTTGCGGTGGTAGTTGAGCCCGTCGTCGCCATCGTCATCAAGAGCGGCGAGCGGATCGACAACCCCCAGACCTGGTGGCTGAGAACGGCCATAGCTCAGAAAGGGATCGTCCGTGTAAATACCTGTCGTACCAGGACCTTGGGATGGGCTTCTCGAGGGACTTGCCTGCCCAGGTGTACCGGCCCCAGGCGCATATTGCGCAGCATTTAGTGCCTGTGAACTGTTCTGTAGGCTAGGGGGCCCGCTGTTTTGTGTATATGGACTAGCATAAGGCATCTGCGCCTGGGGATAGGTCGATGCTGCGCGCGCATTGGGCCCGGGGGTCTGTTGGCTTTGGAATTGCGTTGGAATAGGTTGTTGGTCGTATTCTCTTGGGTAAGCGGGGCCGTGAAGTGCGTTGAGGCCGCTCTCCCTCGCAGTCTGGTCAGCGACAGTCAGCGCAATCCCCGTCATACCACCGGCAGCAGCATTGCTGAAGTCGTCCGCTCCAGGAGTGATGTTGCTGAGGGCCCTTGGTCGTTGTGACTCCGAGTAGCTAACCTGATCATTACCCCATGGTCTTCCCTCGGCGCGATGAGGAGGCGGCTGGGGAGGGGATATAGGCGACACTATATCTTGTGGCTCGTAGCTGTTGGGTGCCGTACCAGCTGGTACGTACGCTCTGAAGTTGCCATCGCCATTACTCCTTTCTAATGATTGTCCTTGACTATTGCGTCTCTGCATACGAAGTCGCTCAAAGGCAGAATCCGGATGGGCTCCGGGTCGGGATGCGGACGGCGGACGGAATGAATCTTGGTACTGTTGCTGAGAACGCGAGGGCGGATAGTACTGGTTTCGTGAATGGTATGGAGATGCTGATGGACCAAGAGGTTCTCGTTCCGCCATTTGGTCGTCATCAAATGAATATCTTGGGTGTGCCATTCTCGGATACGAGGACGGGATGCGAGTGGATGGGAGGGCGCAGGAGTGTACGTGTAGCAACAAGTTCAGACGAGTCTAACAGTCAGGTGTTCTTTGGTCGACTTGCAGCGTAGGTCATGAGCGCCAGGCTCTAAACGGCCACAGATGCAGATGAGGAGGAAGAACAGTGTCGATTCCGCGGCGTTTGGGACTAGACAGTGTCCTGGAAATCAGAGCAAACAAGGGACAATGCTCAGCTGTTGTGTACATTGAATAACTTAGTATGAGGACAAACCAAGCAAGGAATCGAGCAGGAGGCAGCATACCAGAGAGAGTTTGAGTTGGTGAACACGGAAAACAGATGGGTATTACGAGCGAGGTGTTCCCGGTGTTGCAGTGTCGCAGACTCGTGGGACAGTCCAGACCCGATGCCAGGCGACAAAACAAACAATGACGCTTTGTCTCGGACGCCGATGAAAGTGGAAGTGAGCGTAGTGTCGGGGCTTCCGTAGACAAGCCCCGGAACAAACGGCCGGTGCCTGGTATCGCAGCAAGAGGCGAACGAGATGCTCCAAGAGTTGAAACCTGAAAAGCTATGCGGTCCTGAGCGAACGTGTGTAGACAGAGGA
Organism: Neurospora sp. CHS-2018a; assembly: GCA_009802275.1. Taxonomy (NCBI): domain Eukaryota; kingdom Fungi; phylum Ascomycota; class Sordariomycetes; order Sordariales; family Sordariaceae; genus Neurospora; species Neurospora sp. CHS-2018a. The sequence continues at coordinate 761,190 of RAKG01000001.1, read as the reverse complement.
TGAGGTCTGGTCTGGCCGGTCGTCAAGTGTGTGACGCGAGGTGATTTTCTCGTCCTAGTTTCCAAACAGTGACCAGCCAAGGCAGAGGGCACTTGTTCGGCTGAATCCTAGAATCTTCCTGTTCGTGTTTTTGCGGCGGTTGGTGTCCCGTCGCAATGCCGTCGCATTGGACCAAAAACTGGCACACCCGCGAGCAGTGAGAGTGGAGGGTGGGATGGTGGATCAGTGGATTGTCCTCCTGCGATGTGATGGCTGGATGGCTGGGGCTGGAGTCTGGATGCGCGGAGAAGTGGTGGTTGGTGGTTGGTTGGTGGGGCCTGTCACCCCAGTGGTTCCAGTGGTCCGGGTTCCAGTGGTTCCAGCGGTTCCAGCCATTCAAGGCGGCCCTATGACGGACAAGGAAGGTGGAGGGAAAATCGAAGGAGATCCTTCTTGTTCGGCGCCAAGGACCGAAAAGCCTCGACATCAAAGGTTTCAGAAAGAAATGCAAGAAACAATTTGTCTGGGAGCCATTAGGTCGCTCGCTCGTGATTGCATATGCCTTGGAGGGGAGGGGGTGTATTTCAACATGGATCTTAGGGGGCTGTTAGTTTAGTAATAGCCTTTTTTTGGCATTTCACCCTATCTCAACCCTTTTTATCAAGAATATTTGAAAATTTGGTAGTGTCTTTGCCAACTTCAAGCATTGTTCGTTCTTATTGCCATGTTGACTGTAATCTATAATGTTCAATTTTGGGATGTTGAATTGATTTGGCTATTAGCAAGTACTCTTTTCTTCTCCGTTCCTTCCATAGAAACCTTTCTCGCTCCTTTCACTTTCCTATATAAACACCTCTTTCCAACGCACTCGCGCGTATTAGATGATAGATTCCTTCCGTAGCTTAGATAGTAATTCCAACTCGATTCCCTGTTGTAACTTTGTGAAAAAAAGAATTGAAGATGCATTACCAAGAAGAAGCTGCATCCACCAAGAAGAAGATGCATCCACCAAGAAGAAGATGCATTAACCAAGAAGAAGATGCATCCACCAAGAAGAAGATGCTTTCACCAAGAAGAAGATGCATCCACCAAGAAGAAGATGCTTTCACCAAGAAGAAGATGCATCACCAAGAAGAAGATGCATCATCACCAAGAAGAATTCCAAAGAAGGAATTCCCTTCTTTTTGCTTGAAAAAAAGGATTTACCAACATAATGGTTTAGTTTCAACACATATTGCAACATTTGTTGAAGCTCCAACATGTGTTAGTTTGGTAACATATGTGCACCTCACGGGTCGGGTGTGACAGTCTCTGTTGGATACACGGATATGTTGATCCACCAAACGTGGTGCTAGTACCGTATAATCTCGGGGCATCCGGTTTGGGCTTCCACGGCCTCAACCACAGAATCTATGTATCAGGTGCCTTAGGGTTTGGGTTTTGGTAGAGAATTCGAGCATATGCAATACCAGAGGTGCCTCAAGTGTACAGATTATGCCTGATTTCCAGGGAAGCCCAAACCGGATGCCCCGAGTCTCTGCGGTAGGTAAGCATGTTGAAAGACCCCCTCTCCCAGCAGGGTGCTCGAGCTCAATCGGACATGGGAACGCAGGCACGCTGCTTGTTGGAAACAGTGAAAATGGAAAAGAACCCCGTGCCTTGCAGTTGCAATGCAATATTGGACGGTCCAAATGGAACCCTAGAACATCAGATGGACACAACTCCGTCGGAGAGCCGAAGGCAAGCGCCACAATTCCTGTTCCTGGAGAGAGGAGGACCGAGCACAGTTTTCCTTTCCCAGGAGTCCCCGAGACCGGCGTAGGCATTGACTTGACGGAAGGTGCAATTGTGACAGCATTGATATGAAAGTGTTAGAGGTGAGGAAGGAGAGCTGGTACATCCGCCCATCAGGCATCGTCCCCAAACAGTGGGGGCACAATCGAAATTGGCTTCAATGCACTTGCAACAACGACACCCGTTTGATGATACAGAAGGCACGAATTGGGGTGTCCTTTGTGGTGTTGCGCCCGGGAAGCTGAGATTCAGTTGGTCGTAGAGGAAGATCAGCTCGATCACCACTCAGTGGTTGGTTGGCTGAGGTGGACTAGCACAAACCTGGAATGCTGACTTCTACTATGTAGACGAACACAAAGCGCGACGCCAGCCATCCTTTTCGTAGTTCCCGTCGCTTCAGGCTGACACTGCAGGTCCTGGTACGCACTCAGTCGCGGCAACCTCATTGGGATCGTGGTGAACGTGGGAGATGGGCAACAGACATTGGATTGTATTGCAAAACATGAGAAGGACTGACGGGAACCATTTCCCCCTGCTTCCTGTTGTGCCTGCCGGTACTAATGATGGATGAGGTCGGGCCCCTTCTGACCGCCCCCCCGACGCCCGCTGTAATGTGCCCCGCCATTACATCATCGCAGGTGTCGCAATGCAAGATGCCCTGGAGCGGGAAAGAACACCGCGATTGAAGCCATCTGCAATCCACAACACCACCGCTTTCAAACATGAGGATGAATAAATTGGGAAGTCAGTTACCGAGCGTCTTACAATTCGGCTTCAGCAATTTGGGGGTAACAACTACGGTGGTCAGATAAAGCCCTTTTTGGCAATGGAATGCCAGCTTGAAGTTCAACGGCACATGGTGTGGCAGCCACATTTGCAGACAGCGGCTGAATGCAGGGACCCCACAGTGCACCGCATGTGCTAACCGCCTCCCTAGCTCCTTCCCTGGTCCTGGGCCTCCCGTAGAACCCCACTGATCCAAGACTGTTCGAGTGTTTCCGGCAACAACACCTCAACAACAAAACATCAACTTATATCATGATGGTCAACGTGTAGAGATGTATCTTGGACAACTAGAGGTTACCATGTACCCCAGGTACTCGCTTTTGGACCTGTGCGTTATCACAGCAGTTTTGACCGTCAAATGTCATATGTCCCTCCTTGACAGATGTTGTACATCCGAGATGGTCGCAGCAACTACAAGACCAGATATGAGACGAATAGCAAGTGTTAAGAGATAGATGTATGAGGCCGGCGCTTCTATATCGAAATAATCATGCAAGTAGAGGTAAGCGAAGTGGAAGCATCGAATGATCTGGGAGAATCGGGGAAATCAGATCAGGTCGCGGTAACTGTATTTCGGCTGACAGCGTGGCTCTACCATGGATTGATTGTAGATGTTCTTAACACCTGCCAACTGTGCCAAGACATGGCGATGTCTCCTGTCTTCGCCGACTTGACTCGACGAAGGTGTACTTGCAGACAAAAACTACATCGTTAGACATCGTATCAAGGAATCGAGATTTCATGTATCATGAAGTCCAACTGTTGTACTGAGTAACAACCTCAATGGAAGACACAAGATTGGTGCATTCGTCCGATCCTCTACACACCTCCAAAGACGATTCGACGTGGATGATGTCAACGACCGTAAGGTTGACATCATGACTACAGCTACCCTTTACCACCACAACGGGCTATATCAACGTCTAGAACCTATTTGAGCTCACATGGACCTCTTTGTGCCAGACCACCAGACACATCGACAACCTTAAAAACGACTCAATCGACACTTGTAAACCCGCTACAATCCAACATCACCGCCAAATTCCACAAGCAACGTCTTAAAACATCGCCCATCATGTCTGCCAACCCCGATTCCGTTACCAACCAGGGCCCGTTCCACGCCAAGGTCCATCCATCTAAGCCCATGACCACATCTGGCGTAAGTATCAGTCCAAACACACACTCTCTTCCGGCTTTACGATACCTAACACACGCCACCCACCAGCACCAACCCGGCCACCAAGTAGGCAACGAAAGCGCGCCCGAGTTCCACGCCAAGACCTTCCCACCCGGCACCGCTCCGGAGAAGGACTCTTATCAGCCGAACCCGATTCACGAGATCCCCGGCCAGGCTCTCAATCCGGACGTCGACCCGTCTTCACACACCGACCCGCTCGACGCCTACCGTGGTTCCACCAGCCAGTCCATCTACAACCAGTCCACGTGGAGCCGGCCGATGCAGGGCCAGACGAGCAGGGAGCTGCACGGTCTGCATCCCGGCAAGAACAAGAAAGAGCACTCCGGGCTCGAGGGCGTGGGCGCCACCGACCCGCATGCCCCGACCGTCGAGCACAAGGTCCGCGAGATAGTCGCTGATAAGCCTCCGCCTATCGAGAGGGGTATCAGGCATGTGATTGATCATACGGAAGAGGGCGCGGAGTATAGCCTGCCGGAGCCGGCGGAGACAGTTGCTAAGGAGAACAAGCCCAAGAGGCACGGGCATTGAAGAGGTCGCATGGTAATGCAAGGAAGTAGTGAGGTTGTACGATATGGTGTTTGGAGGACTGTTGGGATCTGTAACCTGTATAAAGATGTTATGAACATGAACTAGCTTATTCACTGAATAAAAAGTGAGATATGATCGATCGACTTGGTGTTTCTTCTCTTCGACTACCGTATAATCTCTCGAAATTGGACTTCGGGTAAACACTTTTTACGCACAGATACGTACAGATTTAAGCACATAGTACAGCATATGTGCCAACCGTACCCTCTGTGAAAGACGGTGATTTCTGGCGCTCCACCCTCCAGCGATTCTGTAAGAAACGGGGAAAAATACAGGGCAGAAGACAGGGCAAAAGAATTCGAATTTACAGACCTCCGCCCACCCAAGTTGGCGGGCATACATATGCCTGGCATTGGGCAGAAAAATGGCATATATGTGCCTCTACATTGTTTACCCGAAGTCCAATTTCTCGAGTTTATACGGTATGTCAGCTTGAGTAGACCACACAAAATTCTGGACCATGACCTTGTTGTTGTGTATACCGTATAATCTCTGGAAATTGACTTTCGGGAAACCGCTTTTCAGGCATATATATGTACAGATTTAAGCACATATTACAGCATATGTGCCAACCGTACCCTCTGTGAAGGAGGGTAAGATCTGGCGCCCCACCCTCTAGTGCCCTGATTCTTGTGCCCTAATTCTTGTACCCTAATTCTTATGCCCTAACTTTCGTGCCCTAATTCTTGCCCACCTTCTGAATCCCCCGCTTCCTCCTCTATAGAGCTTATTATCGTCGTTATTAGTATTAAGGTTTTTACCATCCCTACTATTACTATAGATTAGAGACCCTTATTAGCGAGGGTATTAGTACCCCTGGCACTACCTCTAATACCCCCGCTACGCGCTTTATAAGAGGATTACGCTAATTAGAGGCTTAGTCCTAAATTTAAGTACTACAATACTAGAATTATTAAACGAAAGGCCCCAGTTAAGAAGGTAGAGCGAAATTATTCCTAGGAATTTAAAATCTAGGTAAGGGATACAGTGTGGATTATTGGACTAGCGAGCTAATTGTTAGCGGGATATAGGTTATTACCTATATAGTATAGACGAAGGTGTTTTTCGGCGGGGTCTACGTAGTACTTCTACGACGACGATACGTTGGAGTAAGAAGATTTAACAATGCTTATCCCTTCGAGAACTCCCGCGATATCTATAACTATAAGGTAGCCAAATTCTATAATATCCTTAAAGTAAATATTAACCACTAGTAGAGATTGAAGGCGGAGATCCTTCTTAACCTAGTACGCGAGGGTATAGCTATATAGTTAGAGATAGAGGATAAGTTGTATGAAAAGTTCTAGCTTATACGGTAAGCGAATGGCTTGGTTACTATAGTTTGGTTTCGTTAAAATTCTATACTACTTTTTGAAGAGATTTACCCAGAGTAAGCCTAGGAAAAGGACTTCTACTTCTCTCGTAATTAGTTTAGTAGCTTCTTGAATTACTTTTGTATTACGAATCGAAGGATTACCTATTAAGCTTAAAAGTTGCTAGTCGAACTATACTTGAAAGTGAGCTCGTTTTTATCACGGGGCGAGAGGGCACCGTTGGGGGTAGGGTAAGATATACGTTATTGTACGAAGGAGAGGAAAGGAAGTGTGCGTGGAGGACTGGCTATATGGGCGAGAGCCCAGACAGGCCAGTCCGTACGCGCGTACGTGAGACTGCACGTGACGGAGTATATAACTAGTGCGAGTACATAGCTTTGGGCTATAGTACAAAGTATTAGTATGGTATATATACGGTCAATGTAGTGCAATTATATTATAGGCTAGCCCTATAATACTATCCTCCCTTAAAAGAAGTTCGTAGAGTTGAAAAAATCTATATATACGTATAATAATAGACCTATTCCCTTATAAACTATTATAATCTACGAACTACGTCGGCGGTAACTTTCCTAATTAAATATCTATTAATTATTGTATTATTTTATTAAATATTAGGTATAATTTATCCTCTATATCTTTGCTAACTATTATATCCGTTGTGAATATTATAATTATATTTGGAAGTAGCTTCGTTATATCGAGTACGGAGGCCGTTTCTTATTGGAGGCGAGCGGAGTGGCGCTAAGGGGGTTCCAGTACTAGAATAGGTGCGGGGGCGGCTAAAGAGGGAGTTAGGGCGGTTAGAGAGTTGGAGGCGAGCCGGTGGAGGAGGTTTTAAATTTTTAGTAGGATAGGTTTATCCGGGTTTTTGTAGTAGAATTATTATAGGCGGTGTTCGTAGTCGATAATATTATTAACGGGTTCCTAAGTAGGGTCGCCGGTCTTCTATTTAATATAGTAATACTAGTATAAATTACTTCTAAATTGGGCGTAGTCGATAAATTTCTTAAAATCCTATTTTTTATATTCTTCCTAATTATTTATTCGGATTATTACCTTTTTATCGTTAATTTTAATATTAATCGAAATATTTTGGCCGGGTAGTCCTTTATTAGACTATAATTGTATTATAGAGACGTAGAAGATTGGTAAGTACTTTATATTAGTAGGTAGGGCGAGGTAAATTATATAAGATTCGGCTTTAACGATTTTAAAGGGGTTTTCTTACCGGGGGGAGAATTTAATATGTAGGCGACTATTAGTAAGGTTAATTATATTTAGTAGGATTATATCGCTAGTATAGTATTTGGACGAATTAATACGTTTTTTATTAGTATTGTCTTTATATTATACTTATATACGCTACGATTATTGGATTATAAAGTTCTAGATTTTTTGAAAGCGATCCGTTAATTCGTTAGCTTTATAATATTCCTTGAATTAAGCCGGTAATAAATCTGGCGGCGGCGGGGTATAGGATTTAGTACTTATACGAGGGTAATAATTATAGTTAGTAAAGAATAGTAAGATCTTTATTAACGATAAGATAATATTATTGTTAACGAATTCTATAAGTATTAACTATTTTACTTAATTTATTTGTACTTAATTAATATAGAGCTTTAAAAATTGCTCTATTTCTATATTAATACGTTCTATTTGGGTATTGGTCTAAGGGTAGAAAGCGGAAGTTAATTTATAAATAATAGATAGTTTCTTATAAAAAGTAGATTAGAAATATAATATAAATTGGGTGCTTCTATTAGATAGGATACTATTTGGTAGGTTATAAATTGAATAAATATAGTCGATAAAATAATTGGCTAATTCTTTGGCTTCGAGGGTTATAATTATAATATAATAATATATTTTTATAAGGTGGTTAACGACGACGGTAATATATTTGAAAGTTTGGCTTAGGTAGGTACTTATTAGTAACGGAGTAATGTAATCGATAGAAATATTTTTCTAAGGTACTAGAGAAATAGCTATAAATTTGAGGTAACCGGTAGAATTATACTTTAAAAATTTAGTCTTTATATATAGGAGGTAGCCTTTATAGAAAAATCTTATATTATTGTATATCCTTTCTTAATAGAAGTTACGTTATAAAAGTTTATATGTAACGTTACGGTTAGGGTGGCCTACATTAGGGGTATTATATTATCGATTAATTAATTGGAGTTAGAGGTTTTTATTGTAGGGATTAATAATAATTTTATCCTACTATTTCGTAATATTATTAACAGCGTAATATTTTAAGAAAGTTTTGTAAAAGACTTTTTTAATAGTCGACGGCTATTATTAACGGGATTCGTCTATTAGGTAGGAGATTAGTTTTTATAAGAAGACGGATATTTTATAATTAATATAAATTAGGTTGTCGGTAGATTTAGTGTCGAAGTCCTTTTAGCCTAGTAAATAAAGTAAGAAGCCGGCGGCGGGGTCGTCGGATTCGAAATAGTTTTTTTCGAATTAAGAGGGGTTTAGTAAGGCTTTTTTACGGGCGATTAAATAGTTATCTTCTTCGTTATTAGGGCGGTTGTTAGGTTTGCGATTTAGGGTATCCGGTTATAAGTTTTTCGAGTTAGGGGTGTATTTAATTAAAAAATTGAAGCGAGATAGGAATTGAAATTAGTATATATATTGTTGGGTAAATTACTTATTAGTTGTAAAAGTTTATAAATTTTTATAATTAGTTAAAATATTAAATGGCTACTAGGCCCTTTCGAATTTTGGCCTTTATTTTTTTAGGGCTTTAATAATAGTAAATAATTCCTTATTATAAACGTTGTAATTGTACTTTTGCAAGGTATATTTGGTAGAGAAGTAGGCTACGGGGTAAAGAACGTTATTATCGCTATATTGCGAAAGGGTATTACTAGTAGCCTAATTGGAAGTATTTGTTTCGATAATAATCTTTTTAGTCTAATTATAGATTTTTAAGACGGGGCCTTTAGTAAAGGCTTTTTTAAAGGATTCGAAAGCTTTCTAATAATTATTATTCTAAATTTAAATTATATCTTTCTTAATAAATTTATAAAGTAGGGTCGTTATAGTCGAGAAATTTTTAATAAATTGTTGGTAGAAGTTTATAAAGTTTAAGAAGGATTGTAGGGACTTTTTGGATTCTAGGGCCTATTATTTTATAATTATTTTAATTTTCTTTAGATTTATTTCGATACTTCCCGGGGTAATAATTAAGCCTAAATACTTTGTATATATCGTATAGAATTCGTATTTATTAATATTAATACTAAGGTTTGCTTTAGCGAATCGGTCGAAGATATTATTAACGTACCGTTCGTAATTTTATACGTTATCCGAATAAATAAAGACATTATTAAAGTAAATAGTTATATAAATATCGAGGATATTGTAAAGGATATTATTAATATAATTTTAGAAAGTTCCGGGGGCGCTTTATAAATTAAAAAGTACAATTAGGGATTTAAATAAGTTAAATTATATTATAAAAGCAGTTAGTTATTTATAATCCTATTTAATACGAATCTTATTAAAGGTTGCGATAATATTAAATTTAATAAAGATTTTAGTACGGTAGATAGCGTCTAAGGTTTTTTTAATAAGCGGGAGTAGGTAATAGGATTTAAGAATTATATTATTAATACTTCTATAATCGACGTAAATACAGATTCTACTTCCCGGCTTCTTAACGAATAAGACCAGTACCGACGCCTCGGATTGGAAAGGCTTAATAAATTTCTTCTTAAAGTTGTCGTTAATTTACTTCTTAATAATATTAAATTCGTTTGGGTTGAAAGTACGACTACGAGAAGCGGGCGGTATAGTTCCTAAATGGAATTTGAGTTTAAAATTATAAGAGTGGTTGGGGGGAAGAATTTTAGTACTTTCTTAACGGAAAGTATTAGTATAGTACTAGTATTATTTAGGAAGCTTAGTTTGAATTTGAGTGTCGGTTTTTGGGGGCTTGTTTACTTTCTCGTAGAATTTGGTAGCGTTTTTAGAAGTAATTTTACTAATATTAATGCCGTTGGCCGCGAAGTATTTATTAATAGCTTCTTCGTAGCGTAGGAAATTATTATTAGTGCTATTAATTTGTATAGAATTAGTAATTTTTATTGCTCGTAGAGTAATAGTATTTCCTTTTTCTATTAAAGTATTAATTTATTAATAATAATTATTATTGAAAAACTTTTTATATTTCTAACTTTGATTTATTAATACTTCCTTAATTATATCTTTTATTAAATTATTATTTATATTTTTAAGATTTAAGACGTTTCCTTCTTCCTTTACTTTATCCTCCTCTATTATTTTTTTAATATCTTCTTTTATATTAGCCCTAGTCGTTTGGATAATACGGAATTTGTACGTTTCGGTTAATTAATTAAAATTTATTATAGAGAATTCTTTAATATCGTTAAGGTTAATAGGATTACCGGGGATACTATAGAGACGGACCGGGACCTAATAATCTATAGTTCGAATATAGACTCTTTTAATAATACGGTAGGGGGTTGGGACTATACGGGGGCTTCGGGATTCCGTTAGAAGAGTTAGGAGTATAATAGCTTTACTTCTTATAATTTTATTAAGTAGAATTATACTTAATCGGTTGGCTATACGATTTTTAAATTAGTTGAACTTTTAATAGGCGGCCCTCTTTATAATTATAGAAATAGATAAGCGGCTAATAGATTCCGTTTGTAGCGGCTCTAATAACTTTAGCTCCCCCTTATTAGGTACTTCCTTATAAGAAGGTTTCCTATATATAGGGCGTATACTAGGCGCATTAGGACGGGGCGCGAAGAGATACCGATTTATTAAAGGGGTATAATAATTAACGGCTCTATAAGGGAAATAGTTGCGTTATTTGTAAGCGGGGTTGAAATAAAGAGAATTATTAGGCTAATCGATGCTGGGGGTATAATATACTAGCTAAGGGTAGCCGAAAATAACGGGGTTATCCTCGGCGAAATTATAGATAAGTAGGTTAATAACTTTATAGTAAATGCCTGCCTATATTATTAATTTAGAGAAGTAGGTAATATTGCCCTTCGTTTGGCTATTAGCGAGGTATAATAGTTTAGGGATTAATAATTTGAAAAAAGGAAGTCGATATCGAAAGACGAAACGACGGTTAATAAAATTAAGAGTAGTATAGCTACTATTAATGAGAGTAGAATAGTACAATTTACGCGGCCTATAGGATAAGTAGATAGAAAGATTTAATAAATTAGGGTATTTATAATAGTTATTTATTAAAGATTTATTTATTTTAATAATATTTAGTTATATAGGGATAGGCCCTTATTTTCTTCCTCTTTATTCTATAGATTGGTATTTCTAAGTGCAATTTAGTTAGGAGGTTATATATTTCCTTAGTTTTAAACGAAATTATTTTCGTTATTTACGACGGGGCTAATAAAATTAGATTGGTAGACGGGGACCGGGTGGTAGTAATTGCTAGGGCCGGGGGTATTAGGAGTTAGAACGTTTATATTTATAGGGGGAATAGTACTTATAGTATTAATTTAATAGCTGCCGCCGTAGTTAGGACGCTATTAGCTATAATTATATTAACCCTAGGCCGGCTATTATTACTAGCCGCCGTTATTACTATTATTATTATTATTATTAGTATTATTATTATTACTATTATTATTTTTATTTTTATTTTTATTCTTATTATAAGGCTTAACTTCCTTTTTAAAGTTAATGCGAGAGCGGTATTCGGCCGAGTAGTAGCCTTTCTTATTATAGCGAGTATATATTCCGTTCTTTATACGGAATTTAAAAATATTATTATTAATAATACGAGAGATTTGGACGTTAGAAGCGGATATAGCGTCGAAGTCTATAGCGTTATTACTTTAATTAACAGTTAGTTCTAAGGCGGAAGTGCTAGTAATAGGTATATTAATATTAGTTTTATAGAAGGGGTTGGCGTTTTTTGTACGCTAATTATTATCTTCTAAATATTTAATTAGATTGCGAATTATTACAAACTATTCGTTATATTTATTATTAGCGGGCTAAATATTCTAGTAGGCGAAGATAGTACGGATACAATTATTAATCTTCTAACAAAGGTAATAAATCTTTATATTATTATCGAAGTTATATTTATTAATAAGGAGGGTAAAACGTTCTTTAAAGTTTTATTATTTTATATTTTTAATTATCTTTAATTCTTTTAATTTACAATGCGATTCTACGACGATATTAATATTATTATATTTCTTATTAAGTTTATTAAGTAATTTAAGAATAGTATCCTATTTAGTGGGTTCGCCGGTAAGAGTTTTATTAAGTTCGGTCTTAATAGCCTCGAAGGGAGGGCCTTCGATGGAGTAGGCAATTAATAAGAATTTAGTATATTCGTTAATAAAGATTTTAAATTCGTTCGCCTATATAAATTTAATACGAAGATATTAGGCGCGATATTTAGTAGTACGTTCGATATTAGTACTTTTACTATCGAAAGTAGGGGATATAATAATATGTAATACTAACTTATAGCCGTTATTATTACTTATAGTATTATTTTCACTATTGGGATTATTACTATTAGGGGGGTTATTAGGAGGGTCGTTAAGAGGGTCGCTAGGGTCGTTAGGGGGAGTAGGAATAATATAGCGTTTATAAATATTATTAATAGCCTTTTAATACTTTTCTATTTACTTCTTATATACTTCCTTTAATTTAGTACGGAAATTTTTAAATTCTTTTCGAAGTACGGCGATATTAGCGTTAAAAGTATTAATTTAGTTTTAGTAAGAGGTATAGATCGTTTGGATTTCGGTAGCGTACGAAACTTAGAGAATATTAATTAGGTTACGGTAAGAATTATAAATAATTTCTAATTTATTATTATAAAAGGTTTAGAGAATAGAGAATTAATTATTATAGTCTTATATTTTAAGAGTAGCTTGTACTTAAAAGGTAGTAATATTATTATTATAACGAATAAGGTTATATTATACTAATTCGAATTCCTCTTCTACTTCGTGGGTTTAAATTTTAATTATAACGACGTTATTACGGAGGAGGCGATAAAAGGTTGCGAAGACTACTTAGAAGACTAGAAATTAGGCGAAGTTAAAAATATACTTTATAGGGATAGTAATAGGAAGTTTAATCGTTTAATTATTGAAGCCCTTAAATACTTAGGTTAGAATAGAGAATTATTCCTAATATTTTAGGTCGATAGCGGTAAGGGCGTTAATTATAATAATTGTAAGAAAGTTGTCGGTTACCGGGGGAGGGCGTAGGAGAGTATTATTAGATATTAATTATTAAATTAATATATTAGATAGGTATAAGGGAAAAGAGAGTACGAATTATTTAATAACAATATTCGGCTTAATAGTTATTTAGTTCAATAATTAGGATTACGACGGATATTTTAATCGTATAGGGACGAATTTTAATTAATTAATTAATACAATTTAAATATAATTAATCTTCTTTTATTAAATAATAAACGCGCGTAGCGTAATAGTTTGGTATAATAAATTATTACGGGGCGAAAGGGTATTGTTGGGGGTAGGGTAAGATATACGTTATTATACGAAGGAGAGGAAAGGAAGTGTGTATGGAGGATTGGCTATATAGGCGAGAGCTTAAATAGGCTAGTCCGTACGTACGTATATAAGATTGTACGTGACGGAGTATATAATTAGTGCGAGTATATAGCTTTGGGTTATAGTACGAAGCATTGGTATAGTATATATGCGGTTAGTGTAGTGCAATTACATTACAGGCTAGCCTTGTGATAGTTTTTGAGGTAAGTATTACGGTGCAAAGGCATAAGGTAGGTAAGAACAAATGTAATTGTATAAAGAGAGGAAAGGGGAAGGTCCAAGGGTGTGCTTTAGGACTAGCCTTTATAAATTAGTCTTAATTAACAACTCTACAACAGTCTTATAAACGCTATAAAGTTAATATAACCGTTATACAACGATAATAATTAAAGCCATTACGAACGCTATAATAGTTTTATATAATAATCGGAACTATAAACTAATTTCTAACTTAAACTTAGTACTATCGCTACTATAAACCGTTATAAGGTTAACCCTATAATACTACCCCGGGCTAAAAGAAACTATATAATTAACTAATAATATATAAAATACTAAAAATACTTAATAATCGCTTAACCTACGCTATAAAAGCTTCTACAACCGCCGCTACCCTACGTAACAACTTCCTCTACCCCTTATACCGTCTATTCTCCCTAGCCTCTAATAATTAGTCCGCTCCTCCACCCTATTAATCTATTCTAACCTTTACTTCGCAGTCCTTTAATCTTTCAACAACGGTTTAAACCGGTAATATTAGAATATCCGAATTATTATTATAAAACCTCTTAATCTCTTCCGGATATATTTCTATATTCTTATATAGTTACTAACTAAATATATATAGCGGCGCCTATACGATATAATACTCCCATCGTCTATTATCTAAATTCTTCTAACAATTATTAATAATCTTAAATTCCTATTCTTTAAAATCCTTCCTATTATTTATCCGCTTTATAATCCGCCTATAATTCGCCCTAATATCCCTTTCTATCCTTCCTATCTAAAGTCTAACCTTACTAATATAAAAAGTAGGACTATACTTTATATTAATTAGTAAATAAAATATAATAATATAATTATAGACTTTAATAACTTTAAAAGGCCCCTTACAGAACGGTATTAACTTCGCGTACAGCTTCCCTATTTTAAAATTCTTTATATTTAATAAAACCTTATCCCCAACCTTATATTATAAGGTATTTAATCTATTCGTATTAATATTATCCTTATACTATCGTTAAGCCTCTTTTACCTTAACTATAACGAAATCTAAAATTGCTTTAAAGCGATTAGTAATTTTTAAAGCCTTAAAATACTTATCCTACTAAATTTGTAATATATTTAAAGGGCACGATTTAACTAACTCTACGCCTATCTGTAAATAAAAACTGTAGTTAGCGAAGAAGGGTAATACTCCCGTCGTTTCTAATATAAAATTATTAGTAGCAAACTCTGCTATAGGGAATTAATTTACCTAATTATTTTATACCTAATTAATAAAAGTTCGTAAATATCTTTCTATCTCGACGTTAATCCGCTCCGTTTATCCGTTAATAATTAAATAGAAAGTAAAGGAGGGAATTAATTTAATTTCTAATCTCGTTAATAATACCTTCTAAAATTATAAAATAAATTAAAAACCTTTATTTAATATAATAGTATTAAATAAATTATAAATATTATAAACCTATTCGATAAACCGATTAACCAACTCCTTTACTATTAAACTGACTATAGGAATAAAATACTATATCTTTATTAACCGGTTTATAATTATAGTAACGTATTTAAATGCTTGCCCTCGCCGTTTATATAATATTAATAATATAATATAATCGACTAAAATATCTTTTTATAATACAAATAGTACCGTTAATAGCTTAAATAACCTATATAGCATATATTACGCTAGTTTTATCTTCGCGTATATTAGGTAATTCTTATAGTAAACCCTAACGGCATTATATATTCCTAATTAAAAGAAAGATTATAAGAGGAAGCTATACGTCTTTTCCTTCCCTAAATACCCTATACCCGGTATATTATAAGCGTAGCAGATTAATTAATAGTAAATATCCGTATTATTAAGGTTAAGGAGGATAGAACCGTAATAGTAAATCCGCCCCTAAATAATACAATATTCTACAAATAAAAACTTCTTAAAACTATCCTTCACCTCCTTTAACTACGCGCTCTTAACTAAATTTAATATATAGGCCCGCGCATTTTACAAGAGGGTTAATTTCTTATAGCAATCTATAATAAAATTATCTACTAATATTTTATTTATAACCTCGAAATTGTAAATATATTCGGTACTAATAAAGATTATAAAAATTTCTTCTCCTAACGTAGAAATCTCCTCCTCTAATACAAACGCCCTATTAATAAAAACGTTCTTATTTAATAATACTTTATTACATACTAGCAACCTCTTATCTCCTATATCCTTCGGGACGTTTTTTAATTTACAATTTAATATATCCGGGCGGACTTATAAAGAGTCCAACCGGTATTAAATAGTAAAATTGAAATATAATAAGAATTAGGACTATTATATATACTTTAGGATTAATTATTTATTAACTGTAAAAGATTTTAAACCCTTATAATTAATAATAATCTCTACCGGCTTCTACGCTCCCTCTAACTCTAACTTTTATTCTTTTAAAGCTTTAATAATAATAAAGAGCTCCTTATTATAAATATTATAATTATACTCTGTTAATAAATACTATTAATTAAAATAAATAATTGGTTTTAGCTCCCTATCCTCGTTATACTACGAAAACGTCCCTCTATAAACTTAATTTAATATATTTATCTATATAACTATTTATTTTAATTAATTAAAAATATATAAAACGGGTCCGCTCGTAAAAACCTTCTTTAATACTTCGAAAGACCGTTAATAATAATCCCTCTACTCCCAATCCTTAATATCCTTCTTTATTAATTTATATAACGGATTAACTAATATAGAGAAATATTTAATAAACCGATAGTAGAAATTAGCGAACCTTAGGAAGTATTATAGCGCTCTCTTAATATTTAAAGCCTCTTAGGAAATTATAACCGCTACTTTTTCTAAATCTATTTTAATACTTCCCGGGGTAATAATTAACCCTAAGTATTTAATATATTTAATATAAAATTCGTACTTATTAATATTAATTTATAGACTCGTATCGATTATCCGTCTTAATATTTTATTAATATACCTAATGTACTCCTCCTCGTTTTCTAAATAAATAAAGATATTGTCTAAATAAGTAATAGTATAAATATTAAGGATATTGTATAGGACGTCGTTAATATAGTTCTAAAAAGTCCCTAGCGCTCCCTATAACCTAAATGGATAAATTAACGATTTAAAAAGTCTAAAGCGAGTAATAAAAACTATAAACTACTTGTAGCCCTCTTTTATTCGTATATAATTAAATATAGAAATTATATTAAATTTAATAAAAATTTTCGCCTTACAAATTATATTTAACGTCTCTTTAATTAATAATAATAAGTATTATATTTTAAATATTATATTATTAACGCCCCGGTAATCTACGCAAATATAGACCCCGCCCCCTAATTTCTTTACTAATAGGATAGATACTATAGAAGCGGATTAAAAAGGCCGGATAAACTTTTTCTTAAAATTCTTATCGATTTACTTCTTAATAATAATAATTTTAATAAATAATATAGATTTAGGTCTAGTGTATAATACTTACTCTCTTAATTAAAATTCGATTTTATAATTATAAAATCGGTTAAGGGGGAATTAATTTATTAACGCTAATAGAAAGGCATCGATATAAAATTAATAATAAAATAATAATATTTTACTAATTTCCTCCTTAATCCTTCATAATTTATCTACTTTATTTATAAACTTCTATACATCCTCTTCTAAAATTTTAGCGAAGTATATATATCGAATTATTACTTCGTAAAGTAGAACGTCCTTCGTAAAATTTCTTATTAATATAACCGCTCGTATAATAATTACTACTTCCTATTCAATATTAAATTTATATTTCTCTGCTATATTATTAATAAAATTATAAAAAGATAATAGAAAATCCTTTTTATACTACTCTCCTCTCCCCTTAATAATATTTTATATTACTTTATATATAAAATTTATTTCGCTAAATTCCGAAAGTACTACCAGCCGTTCGAATTATATATAATTAATTATATATAATTAAAACTAATCTCTTTTATAAATAAAATTAAAGGTAGCGGTATTTAATTCGCAAATATCCGCAAAATTAACTTTATTATTAACTAATTTATTTGTCACAGGGCTAGATCACGTGCCCTGTGCCAGTCGTGCCATGGCCAGTACTGCACTACACTGCAGTCGTACATGCCTCAGCCGCATGCACAGCCATAGCACTGGGCTCAGCCAGGTGGCAGTGGTCACGGGGTAGATCCACCCATAAGTAGATCTCACCCGTGCCCTATATCTACCCTAGCTGTCGCACACCTTTCTTACTTCCTTCATACAACAACAAAGATCATACCTCATACCTAACGGTACCCTCGCCCCGTAATAGTTTATTATACCTACACATTTACGCTACGCGCGCTTACTTACTACAAATATCGCGACGAACGTCTTTCGTAGCGATTTGTTAGTATTCTAGTTTTCGGATTATTCCCAACGTTCTCGCGCTTCGTAAGACGGGAGAATCAATCCAGTAATAATACCTATCCGTTTAGTATTCTTAATTATAAGCGGATTTTACAGCTATTGTAATTATAGTTTTAAAGTATTAACCGGCGTACTTAGTCCGTACGTTTATTTCCGCTTCCTAGAAGACGATAACGATACCGAGTCGGTGGTTATCTATTACGATACCGATAACGATACGGAGTCTATAGTTATTAGCGCTTCCCCTAGTCTCTTAGGCGAGACTATTATCGATTAAATTTCAACCTTTAATATAGTTAATAATTACCCTATTCCTCCCTTAGAGTAAGGTTTTTAAATAGAATAACCCCCCAACTACCATTATTAGGGCTACGAGTTCTATAGCCCTAACTTCGTACCCTAAAGCTCTAGCGAACCCCTTATATTTATTAACCCTAACGAAATAATTACCAATAACCGGCTGGCGGTATTAGCCTTGCGTACGTAGGCTAGCAATTATATACGTTATTACACTTAGGCCTATTTATATAATGAATTGTTAATTAGTAACCTTATCGCCCTTTACCTAGTTATCTTTTATTAGTATACCCTTTATATCGCTTAGTTGCCTGCTTTTATTGCTATAATCGACGCTATTGCGGAGGCCTTTCGTATTTCTAAATAGCGTTATAATTACTAGCTTTTAGAGAAGGAGGCCGAGGCGCGTATTAATATTTAATTATAAAAGGCCTTATAGAACGAAGTTATTAAGTAGAGGTCGGAGGCTAGGAAGTAGCACGACCTATTTAAGGATAAGGAGGCAATCTATACCAATTATAATAAGGAAATATTGAATATAGTAAACGATAACGGTATTATAAAAGCTTAAATCTTATTATTATAGAACCGCGTTATAGAACTACAGACTAATAATAACGGCCTTATAGCCTTATTTAACGATAATAGTGTTAGCATCCCCAACGGTTTTAGCTTTAGCGGTGGCTCCGGCCCCGGCGGTGGCTCCGGCTCCGGCGGTAGCTTCGGCGGCGGTAGTAGTAACTCTAGCGGCGGCGGTAGTATCGGAAATAATAGAGGAGGAGGTAGTCCCGGTAACTAAGGTTACGGCCTTTCCTCCTAGCCTCCGGCTCCGGCTTATAATAGCTATCGTCGTATAGTTCCTAATCCCGATATCTTTAACGTATTGGGTAAGACGGTTAAAGATTATAATAACGTTTATACTATTTAGCATTTAAAGATGCGTTTATACTAGGGATACGACGAATAGGCTTTTCCTACCGAGCGTTCTAAACTTCTTCATATTTACTCCCGCTTTAGCAAGGCTCCTATAGCTAATATTAAGGTTAGTATATAGCCTATCCTAAAAAAGGTTAACCCTAATACTTGGATTTGGAAGGAGGCCGAGGACTTAATCACTTACCTCGATATTCGTTATAATATAATAGATATAAGGCTAGACGCGGAGCGTTACCTCTAATAATTATAGATAAAATTTACCTTCTAAAATTTCGAAGATAAATTTACCCTTAATACCGACCGCTATAGTATAGGTAACTCTATGCGCGTATTCTTAATTAAATAGAAGATTAATAATTAATTTAAAGATTTAATTATTTATTAGACCGACTACCCCGCTAACGATAATATTAACGGTTAGATCGAGCTCTTGCGTAAGTTGGTTCGCAATTACGAAGAAGCCGCCTTTAATAAGAAAATATTTAACCCTTAGTCCTTTAGTAATAACCGTAGTAGATTTAGCGGCGGTAATAACTCTAGTAGTAATAATTTTAGTGGTAATAACTCTAATAGCGGTAATTCTTCTTCTACGAGGACTACTTCTTAGGGCGGCGACGCTATAGATCTCGACTAGTTCGAAGTTATTATACGCCGTATTATTCCTTCTAATATTTGGAAATGTTGTTAGGACGCCGGCGAATGCGAAAGATGCGGCAAAAAGGGTTATAAGTAGAAGACCTGCTAGTAATTCGTAGATTTGGGTAATGGTAAGGGTCCTATTCCCGGTATTAAGATTACTCGCCTTAAGAAAGGCGGCGGCGGTAGTAATACTAAAAAGCCGGGCTAGAGCGGTTATAGTAATAATAATAGCGGTAATAGCGTTAACGCGGCCAACGCGAACGGCGAGGCGGCCCCCGAGGCTAATAATATTAGTACGGGAAATACGGCGCTTCCGTTATAAATCGTTAATAGAGGCTATTATTAGAAGGAAGGAAGGAGAGTTTAGGAATGGAGGGATAGCTATTAGGTAATGTAAATAAGTAGTTAGATTAGGATTAAGTATAAGAAGAATCTCTAGAATTATTATTTATTAATTTAATTATAATTAAATTAGAAAAATTAATCCTCCTTTCGAATTACTTTTATTATAGTAGGCGTAAAGTATATTATTTAGCGCTAATAAATAGCGGTTGTACGGGCAAAGCTTTTATTAATATAAGCTTTATTAAACGATACGAATTACTAATTTGGAAGTTAGAACGGCCAAAGCCTTTGAAGCTAGCGGATAGTAACGTAAATACTTATATTACCGAATATACGAGGTTAATTATAAAGATTAGCGTTTATAACGAAGAAATCAATATATTAATCTTTATATTATTATTAGACAACCCGGTTATTTTAGGGCTCCCTTAATTATAATAGTACAACCTATCGATAAATTAGGAATCGGGAAAGTTTAAATTCAATAGGAAATACCGCGGTAAATATCTTCCTAAAAATACACCCGATTTCTAAATACGGGCGCCTAAAGTCTTAAACGGCGACGCTATTAAAGTTGTAAAGGAGTAAGCTGTAGAAGCGGGTTTAGAAGAGTAAGCTGTAAAAGTGGGTTCGGAGGAGTTGGAGGAATAAGCCGTAAAGGCGGAAGCGGAAGAAAAAATTAGACTAGCGCTAGCCGGGCTTTTTCTAAATAACGGACCGGGTTTCGAAAATATACCGCTATTAAAGCCCGAAGCTAAGCTATTATTAATATTTAATTCACTAATATATCCTTCGGTACTAAAACCCCCAGCTTTATTATAAATTCGCCGAACTATTTAGTACCGAAGAGTAAGGTTAAGGGAGAAAATCGCTAAAGTAGTAAGTAAAAATATAAACCCTAAATAGCTCTAGCCTACGAATTCACCGGAAGGAAGTTAAATAATAATATTTCCTTACGATCCAATAGCCCGAACCTAAGCGCCGGAACCCAAAACCAAACTAATACCTTATAGAACCGTCGTAAGTAAGCGTATCCCAATCGTAGACCTAGGAAGGATACTATTAATACCGCTATTTATAAAACTTATCGACGTTAGCGGCGTACCTATTAATATAAACGATATCGTAGAACTTAATATAATTAACTTTAATTTCGCAATTCGTACGGAGAACTTAGAAGCAATTATTATTATTAGAGGCGAAATCGAAGAGGCAATTAAGTAGATAGAGGAAGAGATTAAGCGAGGGCCGATAGAATTAAGAGAAAATAAGTTTCAAATTACGGATTGTATATATAAAGATATTTGTATAGGCGACGGAGCGAAGTATAAGGACTAATTTATAGACTATTTCCTAAGGATTCTAAAAAGCGAAGGGAATATAAGCGAAATTATAGCGAAGATTATAAAGGAAAACGCTAAGAAATTCTACGAAAAAGCGGATAGGCCTTTAGTTATTAAATAGTAGATTAAAGTAAAAATACCGGTTTATTATTATAAATATTGGAATATAGCGAACCCTAGGGAAGTTAAAGTCATCCCCTAATACCGATTTTATAATTATAAAATCGAATTAATCTCGGGAATTGAATTGCCTAACGCTCGTTTACGACCTTTCTTACCGCTAAAGCTAGGCGTTATTAAGAAATAGTTAGATAAGAATATTAAATAAGGTTTTATTCGACTATCCTAATTATTAGTAGCCTCGCTTATCCTATTAGTAAAGAAGTTAAGCGGCGGTATCCGTATTTACGTAGATTACCGTAGTATTAATAACGCGACTCTAAAAATACGGTACCCCCTTCCTTTAATTAAGGAAACCCTAAATACTATTTATAAAGTTAAAATTTTTACTAAACTCGACGTTATTACTGCTTTTAACCGAATTCGTATATATAAGGGCTACGAATAGCTTATAACGTTCATAATACGATTCGGACTCTACGAATTATTAGTATATCCCTTCGGTTTATAGGGCGCGCTGGTAACCTTCTAGAATTTTATTAATAATATTCTCTATAATATATTAAATAAGTTCGTTATTACTTATTTCGACGATATTTTAATTTATTTAGATAACGAAGAAGAGTATATTAAGTACGTCTTTAACGTATTAGACCGCTTTAAACGTTTAAATCTACAAATCGATATCGATAAGTACGAATTTTATACTATTAGAACGAAATACTTGGGCCTAATTATTACGCCGGGCGGCATTAAAATAGATATAAATAAAATTAAGGCGGTAACTGTATAGGAATTATTAGAATTTAAAAAAGTATTATAATCGTTCTTAGGATTCGCCAACTTCTACCGTCATTTTATTAAGAATTTTTCGAATATAGCCAAACCGCTTTACGAACTTACTAAGAAGATAGTAGACTGGTAATGGGGCATTGAGTACTAGAAGGCGTTTAACGACCTTAAGACTGCGTTTACGACGGTACTAGTATTGAAAATCTTCGACTAGGGTAAAAAGATAATAATCGAAACCGATACTTTAAATTGAGCTTCCGGAGGCACCCTTTCCTAATAGGGAAACAACGGCGTTCTCTACCCGGTAACCTACTTTTCGGCTAAGTATATCGTAATAGAATACAACTACAATATTTATAATAAGGAATTGCTAGCTATTATAAAGGCGTTAAAAAAATAGAGTCTAGAGCTAGAGGGGGCGCAAAAGGAAGTAGAAATCATTACAAACTATAAGAACCTTAAGACCTTTATTACGACCAAACAACTTACTCTACGGCATATAAGGTAGTCGGAATTCCTCAACCGTTTTAACTTCAGAATTACCTATAAATAGGGCGCGGCGAACATCAAACCTAATGCCTTGAGTAGGAAACTAGAAGATAAGCTATAAAATATAGACGATAAACGCTTACTAGCTAGGAAGAAGCCACTAATCGATCTAAATCGCTTCAACCTAACCTTCTTTAAGGGCGAGGATAATACTATAGATATCGCCTACTTACACCTAGGCGCTATAGAAGAGCTCTACCACATGAACTACGCTATGGATCTATACGACCAAGATCTGGAATTTTAGGAATTTAACCTCTATAAATTCGAAATTACAAAATCTATAGACGATCTAATCGACAATAATTACGCTAAATTAAACCTAATATAAGAAATAATTTTATACTTATAGAAGGAAGGTTAAAGAGTATAGACCCTAAAGGTTAAGAAGAAGTTTAAGATCGCTTTTGCCGAATATTTAATTAAATAGGGTTATATTTATTAGAAAAAGGATACGGAAGAGAAAATATTAATTAATCTTAATAATAAAAATACCTAATTACAATTTATTTATAAAATATATACAATAAAGTTAGGAGGCCACCTTAGTCGCAAAAAGACGTATAAGACCTTCAACCGGTTCTATTATTAGCTAGGGATATACTAGTTTATTAAGGAGTTTTATAAGGCGTACTTAGCCTATACGAAAACTAAATCATTAAGGCATTCGCTAGCTGGATTCCTGAAGCCTTTTCCGGTACCCTTTAAATTATAGTTAGAAATCTTAATCGACTACGTTACCCCGATAACCCCGTATGAACGAAGGAGTAGGACATATCGTTATATAACTATAGTCGTAAATAGGTTAACGAAAATAAAGTACTATATACCTATAGAAACCTTAAAGACCGAAGAATTAGTTAAACGCTTCATCGAGAGGATTTATAGCATTTACAGACTGCCGGATAGTATTATCTCGGACCGGGGGTTATAATTTATTTCGGTATTCTAGAGAACCTTATACGAAAAGTTGGGCGTTACTATTAAGCTTTCTTTAACGTTCCATTCCTAGACCAACGGCTAAACCGAGAGGATTAACGTAAAAATAGAGCAATACCTTCAGCTTTACATCAATTAGACTCAAGACGATTGGGCAAATTAATTACCTTTAATTGAATTTACTTACAATAACACCGTCTTAAAGACAATTAGCGTCTCTCCTTTCTACGCCAATTACGGTTTCTACCCGAGGATAAGTATTAAACCGATTAAGCCCTATCCCCCTAATTTATTTAAAGTATAGAAGAAAGAGTTCTTTAGGGCTTTAGAAGTAGCTAATCGTTTCTAAACTATCTTTAACGGCGTAGTAGCCTTATCTAAGTAAGCGTAAGACCAATATAAGGCGAATATAAATAAGAACCGTAGTAACGCCCCTAAATATTATATCAATAATAGAATCTTATTAAATACTAAGAACCTCGCTACGGGAAAGCTACAAGCTAAATTAGTACCTAAATTCAAAGGCCTATTCGAAATTCTTGAATATAATTCCTACTACGTGAAATTTAAACTCCTTAAGAATATAAGGGTCAACCTAATATTCTACATCTCTATAGTAAAACTCTAAGAAATATTAGGGCTCCTTAACTAACAAGATATCGAGTAGGATATTATAGCCAATAAGGGCCGGATAATAATAAGAACCGATAATTACGAAGACAATTAATAGGAGTAGGAATTCGAAGATATCGTCGGTTACGGCAAAATAAACAATAACCGTTAAATATATTACATTAAATAGAAAGATATCGATAAGCCTAACTAATAGCTAGTTAAAGATTTGGAGGGATGCGACAATACAATTTGGAAATTCTACGATACCAACCCTAATATACTACCACTTCTAATCTAGGTTAAGAGGAAGCGAAGCAAGGGAAGGCCGAAAAAGAGGTTATTACTCGAGATACCTTCGTTATTAATACTAATTACCCTTAATTCAAATTTACATTAATAATAATAACCCCTTCGACGAAATACTAGAATCGCATAGTAAAAAGGATAAATTTAATAAAAAAGGAGTTTAATTCGATTTATCCGCATACCCTAATCGAAACCTTTAGCATATTCTTTTTTAGAATAACCGTCGTAGGCCCGAGAAATAGTACGTTTTATAGCAAGCTTACGTCTCCTATTCCCTTAATAACGGATAGAACTAATAACTTATAGAGCTAACGGTTAAGATTGGAAAGCTAGAAATTAGTATAAAAACGGTAATTATAGATGGGAATCGAATAGAGGGTCTCTACGCTATCTATATTAGTAACGGCTACGTACGTCTACGCAAACCGCTATACTACGAACGTCTTTATAATACCCCTCGCGGGGCTAGTAATAGTAGAAGTGACGAAAGGAGGTTATATAGTACGATTAGAACGATTTAGGACGGTTTGCGAAGTATARGAGGATTGTTAGGCGTAATAATAGACGTCTCGGTAGAAGGGTTATATTTAGTAATGTTTTAGCTAATATTTAACTCTTAAATAGGAATTTGGGCGCCAAGCAACTTCCCGTCTTAGTATAGGCGCTAAAGTTTTTGTCGGATTTTAATTGGGCGTATCCACGGGATATCCGGGAGGGCCTACTTTGAAGGAATCAATAGGTAAAACTATATATTTAGCAATTTCATAGACGGGGGCTTCTTTTACGAGGGGGTAGTGTCACAGGGCTAGATTACGTACCCTATACTAGTCGTGCTATAGCCAATATTACATTGCATTACAGTTGTATATGCCTTAACCGTATGTATAGCTATAGCACTAGGCTCAGCCAGGTGGTAGTGGTCACGGGGTAGATCTACCCATAAGTGGATCTCACCCGTGCCCTATATCTGCCCTGGCTGTCGCACACCTTTCTTGCTTCCTTCGTATAATAACAAAGATCATACCTCATACCTAACGGTGCCCTCGCCCCGTGATATTATTAAGCCAGATTAATATTTAATAATCCCCTACTAATATACGCCTTCTACTTAATTTAATATAAAATTAATATAGCACGTCCCTTTTAATCTTAACTAATATTATAGTAATATTAATAATAAATTTAACTTTCGCCCCCGCCTAATAACCAATAAAAATATAGTACGAAACTAATAGTAACGAAATTTCCCCCTTATTTTTAAACGTAGAAGTCCGCTCTTTAAATCCTTTATCCTTAAATTAAAATCCCCCAACGAATAAATTCTCGCCCTCCGCCCCTAAAATCTCCTCTTTATAAAAATAACCCCTAAAAATAATATTAATATTACCCCTAAGAAAAGTACTACCCCTCTTATAAAATATAAATAATATAATACCCTTCTTAATAAAAATAGGAGGGAGAAATACCTTTTTATAAGTATAAGCGATAATAATAGAGATAGGGTTAGAAAGCGCCCGAAACGCTTCTATTTAATTGTTAAAAAGACCTATTAATAAATAATAATTATAATAGCTAAAATAATTGAACTATATACCGCTACTCTTATAATCAATATATAATTTATAAATTACTATCTAAGGATAGCCTAAAATAATAAAATATTTCTTATAAAAGTTGTATATTAAAAAGGTAATAGTCTCCTTATAATAACCGATCCGTAACCTTCCCTTTATTACCGTTTTAATAATACCTTTAATATTACCGTCCGCAAATACTAGCTTTTTAAAATAAAGTAACAGAAAACGAAGGAAATTATATTCTTAAACGAAGGAGTAATTGATAAAAATATATACGGAATACCTACTATTAATAAGGGCAACGTAATAATTTTTATATATATTAATAATTATATATATAAATAATAGAATTATATTTAAAAGAATAGTACTATCTAGTAACTAGATCTATACCTCCTCTAAACTAACGAAAGGACCCTATTCTCTCTATAATATAACTAACCAATTAAACCTCTATATACGATTAGGTATAGAAACTATTTATTTCCTTAATTATTATAATATTCACCGCTTATAATAGGCTCGTTAAACTTCTCGGTACTAATAATTCTAATAGTCTAAATTTCTACTACATCTCCTCCTCTACTTCTTAATCCGCTCCTACCGTTTCCTCTACTATCCCAACCTCCTCGTCCCTTATCCTTATTCTTCTTCTTTTCCTTACTAATAGGGACCCTATTAATATAAAGTTTATTACCCTAATTAATTAAATTAAGGCAATTACGAATTATATATCCTTATTAGCTATAACGATAGTAGAATCCCTTTTCCCTACGCTCCCTAAAAATTTCTAAATCGAATATAATAAATATATTTATTATATCTAAATTTATCTAATTTCCTCCTTAATTTATTATTTTATTATCGGCCGAAGTAGAAGGGGTAGATCTATTACCGCTATTATTATTATTATTAAAGCCGCTACCGCCGCCTTTATTAGTAGAATTAGCCGAGAAGCCGGCTATAACTTTATTACAATATTCAACGTCTTCAATCTTCTTATTAACCTTTCTAACTAATTATAATTATTTAGTATATTCGTCGTTACTTAGGAAGTCCTAAGAGATTAAAATTTAACAGAGTTTCTTATTAATTTTATTATAAAAATAATAAACCTTTATAGTATTAATGAGACCGTATTTATTTATAAGCTTAATAAATTCAATCTCGAAGCGTAGGAATAGTATACTACTTTAGTAGAAATCGATTAAATATTTATAGGCATTTAGTTTAATATTTATATTATTATATTAATCTACTAGGTATTAGAGAAAGATTTCGCCTATTTTCTACGGCTACTAATTGGGGTCAATAAAGAACTCTTTAATTTTAGCGAAACTACCCTCAAATACCGCGCGTAAATCTAATCTTAAGTAGAATATAGCCCTTACGATCTTGATCCGCTCGTTAGGAAAATAAACTATATTAAATTCCTAAACGGCCTTAATTTAATAATACTACGAATAGAAAACATTATAATATATAGTATTATCCTTCCCTTTACTAATAAAAACGGGAGGGTCTTCGATAATATATTTAGGAAGGCGAGTAGTAAAGGTTATTAAAATTACTATAAGTATAATTAGGGCGCTTTTATTAGAAGTAGTAGGGGTCGTTAAGGGGGCGTTAAAAGATATAGTAGTAATTTACTCGCGTAGGGTAATAATGACCTATTAAACTTCTTAATACTATTACTAAATTTACTAATACTCTATAATAATAGTATTATAATTAATAAAAATTCGGGCGAATACTCGGCTAAGCGTATTAATAATAGATCGAAACGCTAGCTATTAGCTAATATTAATAGTAATTTCTTAATATTCCTTAAATACGGGAGAGGGGTAGAGATTGAATATAATATTATTAATAAAGTTTTAAATATTGGGAATAATATTTAAAATAAATAGCGCTGCTCCTATAATAATTATATTATTAATTAATTCGTCGTTAAAAAACTAAGAAAGCGCGTTTAAATTATAAATATTAGGTTCAAATTTAGACTCCGGGCTAAATATAATGTAATTAAATAGGTAGGAATTACTACCGTTACTACTAACAAAATAGTAATTGTAATCGTAATTACTATCTTCTACCGTATAATTTTATAGTAATATAGAGAGACTATAATAATAAGAAGGCGCAATTGTAATAGTTAGCCCGCGTTTAAATTATAATTCTAATAAATTTACAATTTAATAAAGCGATTCTATATACTGGGGTCTGCGATTAATAGCGACCTCGATATAGGGGATAGACTATATAATTAAACGCTGTACGATTCTAAGGGTTGAAAAAGATGTACGTAAAAACGCGATAATTTGAAGGTATAATTAATTATTATAATATAAAGGCATAAAATAGGTAAGAATAAATATAATTATATAAGGAGAGGAAAGGGGAAGGTCTAAAAGTATACTCTAAGACTAGCCTTTATAGGCTAGTCCTAATTAGCAGCTCTACAGCAGTCTTATAAGCGCTATAGAGCTAATACAACCGTTATATAACGATAACGATTAAAGCTATTACGAACGCTATAATAGCTTTATATAATAGTCGGAGTTATAAGTTAATTTCTAGCTTAGACCTAGTGCCATCGCTGCTATAAACCGTTACAGGGTTAACCCTGTGATAGGAAGAAAATTTTATAGAAAATAAAACTTAGAGATTGTCGGAGAAGACTTAGACATTATCGGAGAAGACCTAGAGATTATCGGAGGCTAACTAGTTCGACCTATAGGTTTATTAAGCGTAATAATTAGCTTACTATACCTGGTATAAATATTAGATCTTCTTTTTACTATTATAAATTTCGACGAAATCCTCCTCCTATTCGAATTTATCGACGGTTATACGTTTGAAATTAAAGGAAGCAAATCTATATTTAGTAAAATTAACCGTAGTAGATGGGGAA
This sequence comes from Neurospora sp. CHS-2018a, assembly GCA_009802275.1. Classification (NCBI taxonomy): domain Eukaryota; kingdom Fungi; phylum Ascomycota; class Sordariomycetes; order Sordariales; family Sordariaceae; genus Neurospora; species Neurospora sp. CHS-2018a. The sequence goes on along the minus strand of RAKG01000001.1, from coordinate 731,899 downwards.
AATAATAAATTACTTTAATTTTGTATATCTTTATAGATAGTATTACTCGTTTTAAACCGATAATTATTTTTTATAGGGAGGGTAAAGTTTAAGATGCTGAATAACTATTCTATGCCTACGATGTATCCGTAAAGTTTAATAAGGCGGCTTACTAGAACGAGGAGTTTTTGCTTACTTAGTTTGAAGAGGAGATGAAACTTGTTATTAAGGAGATCGGTTAAGAGGTATTATTAGTTATGGATGTATGCCTATTTTATAATACTTAACGAATCTGTAATAAGTTTAGGGACGATATGCTTTATAAGGTGGTATTAGCTATAATCCTTAGTAGCCTTACGAGTTTATTTCAACCTCTTAATATAGCTATTAATTCGTCGTTTAAAAAAATGTTGAAGGAGGAGACGTGGTTGGTAGAGAAAGAGTGGGAAGGGAGGGATGAGAATAAGGATAAATAATGGTCTGTCTTTAATAGAAGGATTATAATAATTTACGTGGTCTTAAAGTGTTGGAAGGTTTTACAAATTAATAAGAAGGATATGGTGATGAAGTCTTTTAAAGATAACGGTTTATCTATTCTTCTAGATGGTAGCGAGAATTACCTTATTAATATTAAAGAGATCGATTAGGTAATTATCGATTGGCGTAATTGGGAGTGCGCTGTTAATATTACTAGAGGTATGAAAGACTTTGAAGTAATCCTTGAAGGTGAGGATGATTACAACTTTTATTATATAGAGGAGTAAGCTAGAGCTGGGTTTGGCAATATATTTAAGAAGGATCTGGTAGTTTAATGTAAATAAAGAAAGTTGCCCTATTATAGTAATAAAGATGTGTTGATTACCTGCCTTCGAGAGTATGAATAATAATAATAATAATAATAATAATAATAATAATAATAATAATAATAACTAGAGCAACTAGAGTAACCAGAGCAACCAGAGCAACCAGCAGTCTAGATTTATTACTAGTAGTCACACTAGCAGTTATACTAGTAGTTATACCAGTAGTCACACCAGTAGGCTGATTTATTAGCAATAAGCAGTTTAGTTACTAGTTTGTATTATTATTAGTAATATTAGCTAGCAACTAGAAATATTACTAGCAATTTGATTTACCAGCAGTTATACTAGTAATGTGTATTATTAGTAACTAGTAGTTATGGCTAGCGGTTTAGATATTACTAACCTCGCCATCGTTAGAATTACTACCTTTATTCTACTTAACGATATTAACGTATACATAAGCGATACCTTTGGCTTCCTGCTACTAGCGAGCCTTCTAGAGGCGGTTGTCCTATTTGCACCAGTGCTTGCCCAGTTCAGTCACATGATAGTAAACATTACTAATACCCTTAAGTCTGACTTCGAGTTCGATCTTTTTACGGCTTCTATTACGGACCTAGCCAAAGTGGGTTCGTTTATTTATATCTATAAGGGTAAGGCCTGCTGGCATGTTGGGAGATGAGGGCATTCGCGGGACGACGACGTAGTTAGTATGTTTAACGAGTTGTTAGGCATTAGAGTAGTCATTTGTGACGTCTGTAAATAGGGTAAAGAAGTTAGAAAGATAGTCTTAATACTAAGGGGGTTTGTTTACTTATATACAAGATCGATATCGCCAAGGATCAACTTCGTCTTTACTATAGCTAGATTGCTAGGGTTTGGTTGTAGGGGGGAAAGAAAAGACAAGGGGGAAAAGACAAGGGGGAAAAGACAGGGCACAGACTGGGTACAATAATTTCGAATTTACAGTACTCCGGGGTAGCAATTAGTCTCTTATAACAGACGCTCAACCTAAATGTCAGCCCACATCCACTTCCCCGCCACATATAGCGCAATCGTTTTATACCCTATAAGTCCAAATAGTATAATATTAGGATCACGTCTATATATAACTTAAACGAAACCGGCTATTATCTATAAAAAAGGTCCCATCTCTCCGTAAACACTCGAATATTAAACTACTACAAAAATTTCAAACTCAATTAAATAAAATATCCGAAGATAGTACGAATAGTAAGTCTATTTCTCTATACTTTTTTTCGTATTTCTATAAGGCTTTTATCATTTACTAATACTATAGGGGTAATTTTTATTATTTATAAAATTGTATTTAAAAGGATTGTATACTCTATTTCTATAATTTAATATCATATCGACCCGAAAATTTATATATACAATAAACGACTATAAATCTAATACCGATAAGGTTATAGAGTTAATCCATCGTATTACCGACTTTCGGCAGCCCGATACGTCTATACTTCTTAATCCGGCTCTTTAGAATTAAATTGCCGAAATATTATACTATATAATATTTATTAATATTAAAGATATACAATATTATTTTATTAACGCGGTCGCTATTTATCTATTAAATTGGGGGTTACTTACAAATTTAGACTACCGCCGCCTAAAACCTAATTAAATTAAATCTATTTATTATATTATTTACCGACGAAGTAATATAATTTTAATTGCCCGTATAAACTATAATAAGAATATTATTTTCTAAATAGTATTTATTATTTTAATTAATAAAGTCACTATTTAAATTATACTATTTAATCGGCTTAGCGAAGAATAGCGGAATACTATAATTAAATTTCCTAATATTCGACTTATTTTAATCGATTAATTAATTATAAAGGTATAAACCTATATTTAAATTATTTAAAACTAATAGAAGGTACTAACCCTCTACCCCCTTATTGGATTTAAACGAATTCTAATTAATTATATAGTAGAATCCTCTCTTCTAATTAGATTTAAAAGAGGGAAATTATATATATATCCTCCTCGGTCTAAAATAAACTACCTACGTAAAGTTTATAGAATTAATACGCACGGCTTTATTTAATTAGCGAATTATATTTATCGCTATAGACGAATTATATATTATATTCTAATAATATACATTTCGGATACAATTTACCAATCTTTATACTATTAGGACGGCCATCCCATCTAACATTCCTTAATTTAGGTATATAACTACCCTTATTTATAAAATATAATTATATATATATAAATATAGTAGTTTCCGTTTAGAAGGTTATAATTTAAATAAATTCTCTATCATTCGTACTTCTATCGATTAATTTAATATCGCAATAGTATTATAACCAATTCTACTAAGCGCGCTTAAAAATTACCGGCAATTCGAATTCGTCTTCGGTATAGTAATACCTAACGAATTCCGGCCTAATATTTATTTTATTCCGAAAATTATTATTTATATTAATAGTAAACTATTACTTTTCTCCGCCCGGTCGTATCTCTTATAATATTTTATATCTTCCGGCTACGAACCCTCCTATATAATAAAAGTAATTCGCAAATATAATACTAATACTTATCCTCTAAATTAGAGGGCTATATATAAAGACTTTAGGCGGCCTAATTCTACGTGCCGGATAATATTTATTACTGTTTCGTTCGGTATAAGTATAGATATTCCGAATATATAGCGTATAGTATAATATAGGCTAGTTAAGTCCGAAGATATCGTAGATTTAATTTAGCGCTTCGGACGCGCCGTCCGTACGGATCCTACTATATATAGTATAGGGTTTTATTTTATCCCTTATTATTAATTCAATTATTTTAACTAATTATATAAATTTATTAAAATAGAACCGATTATACTATTTAATAATAGTACTTTATTATATTATTCTACTATTTTAACGTTTAAAGCCTAATACGTACTATCTCCTCTATTTATTAATACTATTTTATAATATACTATAATAAATTTCGTTTTAATTAAAGAACCGATTATACCGTCTCCTCTATCTATTAACGCTACTTTATAATATATTATAATAAATTTCGTTTTAATTAAGGAGCCGGTTTAGTCGCTTACTTCGGGGGATAAAGATACTTCGGATAAGGAAAGTATATTAAGCGAAAAAGAATTATTAATTAATAAAGATATTATAATCGCCTAATAGATTCTATAAGAATTAGGTATTAGTAATAGTAATTAATAACTCTATATTTAAAATAAAATAGAGAAAGCGGCCCGGGAGAAAGTTATTAAAAAGTAGAAGGAAATATACGAATTCGTTAATACACTATATTTTAGGCTATATATAAAGAAACTACTATAAGAGCCTAAGCTACCCTTTACCTTCGGGGAATTATATAATTATATAATAAACTTCGACGTTTACCATTTTAGTACCGCTCTTATTGTAATACCTCCTTCGTAATATTATAATAAATACTATCCCTCCCTAAATCTCCTATTACTTATCCCGAAAAAGAAGTCTATAATTACTATTAAATACCCAACGAAGTTATCTAAAACCAATTTTATTCTAATTAAATTAAATTACTTTATAATTACTATAGCGAAAACTCTTTATCCTAATATCTTTAGACTCTTCGACTTACTTAAAAAAACTTTTATATCTTTAAATCTTATATACGTACTTATATATAAACTTAATAAATAAATTTCTATACCTATTATATAAAATTTTATTAAAGCTATTCTAAAATTCGAAGCGTAGAAGTAATTAGGAAATTATAGTAATATATTACTCGCAGAATATATATATATTACCCCCCTTACATTAAAAATATTTATTATTAATTTAAAACAGATTATTTATAATAAGGCGAGCGCGGAGAAAAGGAAATTAGTAAAGGCGTAGATAAAAAAAATATAACGTTTAAAAATCGCTACAAATAATAATTTTAATACCTTAGGGCTAACCCTATATATAATTTATTCCACTAATATATATATAAATATAACCCTACCCGCAGCTACCCCCGCTAATATATATATAAGTATAATCCTACCTACTAAAAGGGTAAAATCTAGTATAATACTATTAAAATAGAAAAAATAAATATATACGCCTTATAGTACAAAGTAATATTTAAATAAAACCTTTTACTCCTTCGTCTAAATCCTATAGGGGTCGATAAAAGATAGATAAAAGTAAATAAGAATCTCGAGACCTACCCTAAATTTCAAACCCTAAATAATCTATAYACAGGTATAAAAACCCCCCTTACACCTATTAGAATTATTCTTTCTTCCTTCCTTATATAACCTAATTATACTTTCCCTATCCCCTATTAAATTTATACCCGATTTAATAAATTTTTATTTATCCCCTATCGGATTTATACCCAATTTAATAAGTCTTTATTTATTTCCTATTAAATTTATACCCGATCTAATAAGTCTTTATTTATTCCCTATCGGATTTAAATTTTACTTCGCCCGGGGTTAACCCCTTAATTCCCTAATTAAATTTAAATTTAATTAATATCGCCCAAAGTAAAAATAATTCCTACTTCCCTACTTTATTATTATATAATAGTCTTCTAACTATAATAAATAGTACGAAATAAAAATAATACTTTCTAATTAATAAAGAACTTAAATCCGGATATTATTAATACTTTCTTTAATAGAAAGGATCCGTCTATATTATAACTTTTATATTACCCGCTACTTAAATAATATAAATTTACTAATACCGAAAAAGTAAAGAGAAAATTATAAAATATTAAAAAGGAATAATTAGGTAATATTTTACTATAGTAATAATTCCCCCCCAACGCTAGGGCCTATAATATTAAAGAGGTATAGAAATTAATTCCGAACCTAAATACTAATTAGTAAATAGAAAATAAAAGTATTTACCAGCGTATCTAAATTAATATAATACTTATAATTATAAATTAGCAAAAGAAATAGGCCGATAAAAAGAATAAAGGCATAGTACTACTAGGATAAATAATAACCTAATATATTAATATAGGCTTTCTACTAAAAAATAATAAAATAGCCGGTATCTTAAAGTATAAAAATATTCGGGCCCTAATTTAATACTTAAACTACGTTCGTAAATACATCTTTCGCCTAAATCCTATAAGGGAAAAATATTCTACCTTATAATCATCCCCTATAAAATTTAAATACGCTCCAGGTATTTATTAACTATATTATAATATCTTTAATATTCGGCCTACTCAAACATTTTAAATTATTTTAAAAATATAGTAAAGAGACTTAACCCGGCGTTAATAGCGGGTAATAAAAGATATAGAAGAATATTATTCCTAATATATCAAATAATAAGAATTATAACCAAATCCTTTAAATTCTATCCTAGGCCGAAAATATCCCTACTCGTACTATCGCCATCCAATATAGTAACTTAAAGGGTACAAACCACCTATCCTTAAAAAATAAGAATATAATCTACTTAGAAGCAACTATATTCGCTATATAATTAATTTATCTCCGGACTTCTCGTAGTAATATAAACAATATAAGCCTATTCAAATTTATATAAATAAGTAATATACTCGCTAAAAATATATAATTTAGGTATTCTACCGACGATTAACTCTATATAATAATCTACTTTATATAATTCTATAACGGGCGTCGATATTCCTACAAATTTACTATCGGTAAAATAAAAAGCCTAAATAACACTAAACCTACGCCAATCTTCGTCCTTTCCGTCGAAGATTTAATAGGGCTAATAAAAGAAAATCGACGTAGCGAGATTACGGGCAATAACGTACAATAACTAATCTATTAGATTTACAATATTACTAAGGAAATCTTTATTAATATAGACCAAATATTAATTATTAATATTACCCGGCCAAACGAATATTAGGACCTAGAAATACTTAAGCTCCGTACGTAAATAAATATAATAGAACATAGGATTACGAATTTAATATATTTCTAATTATTTTCGTATATTTATTCGGAATTAGAGGAGAGCCGGAATATTCCTAAGAATCTTAATAACAAAATAATTAAATTCTTTAAGGACTTTAAAATATAAAATATACCTAAAATAAACGTAGGTTCTTTATTTACTACTATCGGGCTCCTATATAAATAAAAGAAGGCTAATAGATTCCGAAGCCCTATAGAACTTTACCCCTTTAAAAACTTATTAGTTATTTCTAAGATCTTTATACTTAAAGGCAATTTAAAATATATAATAATAAAAGAATAATTCGACGACTTCGAATTATATAAAAATATAGCCACCGAATACGTATCGGAATTTAAGCAGCGTTAACGTAAACCCGAAGAAATACCCAACTAATTAGCTACTTCTATTAAAAACCCAAACTTATCCTAAGAAAATAATACTTAAAAATTGGTAAAAGCGTACTTAAAGGTTCAATATACTATAGCAAATATAATCTAACAAAGCTATCCGCTCTTAAAAATTTTGCCGGACTATATTACAATCTATAAAGCGATAGAGGCATAGGGAAGGATCCTACCTATTAATTAAAATACTATCCCCAATCCTCTTAAAACAATAATAAAATATAATATTAATATTCTTAATTAGTACTTCGACTAAGCAAAATAAATATTAGGGGATCCTAAACCCGTAGGTAATACTTCTACTCTACCCTTTTCAATTTACTATAAAAAATTCCTTCTTCTATATTAATTAATTAATAAATTATACCCCCTCCTTATTTAATTCCTATAGGGGAACTATCCTACTTACCCCCTAATAGGATTTAAATACGTAATACTAACCCCTTTCCTTTTATTTAAACATATATATTATCCAACAATTCGAAAAATCTCCCCTTAAATACACTATATTAATTAACGAAGTTAATACCGGAAAAATAATTATTTATTTAATAATAATTCTATTATACCTTATAGAATTATAGTATAATATTAAAAAGAATAAAACTATAAAAGCCTATCCGATATTTATATTAATACTTACCTCGCTTATTACTTAAATATTTATAGAAGCGACCAAAATATTCGGGGAAACGCTTAAAATCTATTATTAATTCAGTATAATTAAAGGGCTATTTAAATAAGACCCGAAGCGGCTATAAACCTTTAATTAAAATTAATTTAATAATTTAATAGAAGAGTATATCTACGAATAGTATAACCCTAAAACGGCCCAAATCGTCATCTTCGTAACGATATTAATCTATTTCCACCGTTAAATTAAAATTTATAAAATCCAATACAATCCGGCGGACTATTCTAATAGGTTAAAGGTTAAAGATTATATTACAATACAACCGTTAGTAAAGAAGAAGGTTAAAATTAAAACTAAATCTAATATTAAAGGTAAGAGTAAAAGTAGGGCTAACAATACCGACGATTCAAATTCCCTATACTCCGCTACCGATAATAATTATTTACCGTCGGATTCCTCTATTAACGAGCCCGACGAGGCCGGGAACGATAAATAAATTTTAGAATTCTTTTAAATCCTATAAAAATAAATATTTCGCTTCCCCTATAGGATTTAAACGAGCGCCGATTCGTTTTCTTATACTAACTTTATTTAATAATAGGCTAAACCATTATAGAAGGGGCAAAATCAGCGGTAAATAATATAAATTAAATATATCTATTTATAAGGACGTCTATTTTATACACATTATTATAAACGAAACTTAATTCTTACGTAATACTAATACCGCCGTATAGCATTAAATCCGTAGGTTAAAATACAATATAATTATATTTTATTCCACTATACCCCTCCTAAATAGCATTTAAAATATAAAAACATTTATATCTATACTTTAGGATAATGCAAAGTTACCTATAATAATACGCCTACCGTAGAACTTAGACCAATTCTAATATAATAATATATACGATTAAAAATACTCCAATTATATATTTAAACTTAATACAGAACCTACTATTATAAATACCTTATACTCTATTAAATAGGAATAGGGCTTTAAATAGTAGGTTCTCCACCCAGAGTTCTAAAAATTTATTTCGGATAAAAATATTATTACTTCCTCTATTACTAATATTATTATCCTAGAATCTTAAATATTCTTTTTATTTAAAAGTATAAATACGCCCTTAATCTTACCCAACGGTCAAGTAATATATCTATCCTCGGATATCCTACCTATACAAATCTACTACATTTATTTCCAATATAATAAACGTTTTAGGGGTCGGGTTTTAACTTTTATTAATAAATACCTAATTCTAATAATAAAATAATTAGAAAAAGCCGCCGTCCCAAACCGATTAAGCCCTAATAATAATCCGAAGGGCTTTAGCCCTATCCTTATATATAAACTATAATTCTTAACTTAAGACCTTTATATTTAAAATATATTACAAATTAATAACTTAATCGGCTATAAAGAGGTAATTATAGCCGCCTAGCGAAAATTGAATTATAGTAAGGACTTTAATACGGCCCTCTAGGGTAAAAAACCGGCTAAAACCGATACGAACCTAAGTAGGGAGAAGGTAAACGCTTTAATTAAAATATAATTTAATAATAGTTTAATATATATATATAATTATTTAAACCTTAACCTAAACGTCCTACTACTTATCGATAGAATATAAATACTTATTTAGGCATATAGTAAATCCCTCCTCTAAATATAGATCCTTAATAAATATATAGAAATATTTCGCAAAAAGGAGCGTATTTTCATTATAATTAACCACCCCTAAATATAAATATAAATACCTAACCCGTTTACTACTCATTTATTTCCTATTAAAAAGGATTCTACGCCTCCCCTATAAAATTTAATCTTGTCGGTATCGTCTAACTTTATTAAAACTCTTTATTTAATCCTATAAAAAGCGAACTTTATCGTCAAAATAATTATACCTAATCAAAATGCCTAGGAATAATCTACTATTATTAAGGATTAAAATAACTAATATACGGCTATTAATATTTTAATATTTAATTCGAACGTAAATACTATTAGGCTAAATGCTTATACCTAATATAATATTAGAATCGGCCTTAGGTTTGTATAGAATATCCCTACAATTTTCTAATATATAAGTTGTTTATATTATATTAACTAAATTAAAATAATTATATAGTACCTTCCCTAAATTAATAAATCTATTTCCAATTAGTAAAAAGAACGGATTATTCGCAAGGTTTATCCTTATTCACCCCTATAAGATTTAGATCCGTTGTACTAACCCTTTCCTTAATATATCTATACTTTACAACCCTCCTTCAACTTCCCGAAAAATATTCAATCGTTTATATTAAGGGTAGTTATTATATACGAAATAGCGAAATTAATTTTGAATTATAACTTTAATTATTTTTCTTAAATAATAGAACCCCTTTAAGAAATCGATATATATATATCGTTTCGCGCTAAAAAAATCGGAAAAGTTTATACCTATATTTACGAATTCTATACCGAAAAATTCGAAGATAATCCCGAATTTAATAATATTATCTATCTATTCCCAATTATCGGGCTTATATTCGTCGATTTAAACCCGATATTCGAAGCCTCGGATTAGATTCGTTTAAAGGACCTTCGAATAGTAGCCGCCTAAAATAATTCGCTCCCCGATACTTAAAAGCGGAAATATTTAAAGAATCTAGCCCAAACTCTAATTAACTCATCCTAAACGGAATTTAAACATTGTATTAATAAATAGAAAAAATATATTATAAAAATAAACTAAATAAAATATACCGTCGGTAAAGATAATATAATAGCCTATATTAATATTTAACGTCTAATAGTAATATCCTAAGCGGATAAAATTCTTACGCTATAAAGGAAATAGTACGCTTCGCTAACCCTAACCTAAACCTCGCCGATAAAAAAATTCCGGCTAAACGCTAATATAATAATTAGTATTCCTATTTAATATAAAGCTCCTAATTTAGAGGATAGTAGGTTAGATTTTAATAACGATATTAATATAGCAATTAATACTCTAAACTAATATAAGGCTCCTAATATAGAGGATAGTAATTTAAATCCTAATAACGATACTAATATAGCGGATAGTATTCCAAATCCAACTTCGGAGGCTAATATCGTAAAGGTTCCCTTAAATCCAATTTCGGAAACTAATACAAAGGATGGCGGTTAGTCCTATCCTCGTATAAATCCGATAGGGGTAGAGATGGCGATCCCCTATCGGATTTAATAGTAATTAAAGTAATTAATTATTTAATATATATAGGAGGATAGCGAAATATTAATAGCCGTAGAGGGAATCGGTACTTATTTTAATATTATTAGTTCTATATAAATTTATAATATAAAAAAGATATAGAGATATTAATAGCCGTAGAGGGAATTAATATTTATTTTAGTATTACTAATTCTATATAAATCTATAGTATAAGAAAGATACGAAAATATTAATAACCGTAGAGGGAATTAATACTTAAGAGGATCTTAGGACCGATATTAAAGAAGGGTTTATAAATAATATTTATATAGATATTTTCCAATTCGGGTTTAAGTTTCCGTCTAATATTATTAGTTCTATATAAATCTATAATATAAGAAATACTAAATTCACTCTCATTAGAGCGAAAGTACAAATCCAAATTTATTTCAACGCTAGACAAACTTATTTACTTATATTAACGAAGCCCGTAATTACGTATATAATATTATAATAGCGCTATATAGAAAGCTATAATAATATTCTCCAACTATTTTTAAAAATCCGATAGCTAAAATAACTTTTCCAAAATCGAAACCCAAATCGCTTTTATTTTTTTACTTTAATATTTTCGCATTTTTCGACATCGAACCGCCGGGCCAACTATCGTTTACTCTTTAGCGCGCTACTAAACCTACTATAGCAATTATACTATTTATTCGCTTAATTATATAACCCGCCCTAATTAAGGATTAATTTCTATTTATATTTACTAATTACCAATCGAATAAATTAATATTACTACTATATCCTATTTAATAAAATTATATACGTATCGTAGTTAATAGGTAGCTAGTAAAAAAATTAGCCCGCTAAAAGAGGGCGGAGCCGGACTAAGAATTATTTTACTTCCCCGCCCCGTAAATAATATTAGGCTTTAACGTATTAATTATATCGGTCCAACCTAATAAAATCTCTAATAACTTTTAATTTTATATATAAATATATCGGCTATAGTAAATATTATACTATCGGGCGGATAAATATTTTATATAGTAAATTATTAAGTAGTAATATTTTAATACTTTTTAATAAATATATATTCGTTCGCCTCGCTATCGAATAACCTACGAACAAACTATTTAAAAAGCGGACGCAGCTAAATATTATATTAGCAAATTAGTAAGTATTCTATATATTAAAATACTAAATAGCAATATCTTAATACCCGTAGATCGTTTAATACCCGTATATTATTTATTTTAATAAAAAACGTAGCTCCCTTATACTATTATACCTAAAATACTTCGAATATAATTATCTAGCCCCTTCCAAAGAAATTATTCTTAAAGAAAAGTTACCCCCTTTAATTCTAAGTTCCCCCCTATATACTACCCTATTCGCCCCTCTTATACCTTTCGTTTCTTCGCTACCTTACTTCTATATTTCCAAATACGATTTATAATCACTATCTATTTTAAATTTCACGAACGTCCAACTACCAATTTACCCTCTTTAACTATACGTACTATAATAAACTTAAAAATAATAATACTTCTAACGTATTACAATCGAACCCTAATTCTATTATTATTCGTTTTGTAAACAAATTTATAAAGAAAAATAACGAATAAATACTACCCCAACTTTAATCTCTAAACTACTACCAATATACTAAACCAACCCCGGCAGGCTACTCCCAAGCCTAATACCCAGCCCTAATAAATTATTCCTAAACTTAATATATATAATAGTAGGAAAAGGACGCTACCCGAAATATAATACTATTACCTATATACTACCTTTTATATTAAATTCAATTAATTAACTACGTAAAAAATTATTAAGAGCGATTCTAATAGTAAAATAGGGCGAAAATATATAATAATTACTACCGAAGAAAAAAAGGTCTATACTACCCAAATTAGTAAAAAGGAAGGGTAAAGCAGACAACCCTATTAATATAAAAGAATTAAAATATTTAATCAATATTCTAGATAATTATCCGGCTAATACCCCGGATAATACCGCTAAAGCCCCGAACCCTCCGACTAACGTTCTAAACGACCCTATTATTATAATCCCAAACCTACTTAATATTTACTTCCTAATAAAACTTTTTAATAATTAAAACCTATTTAGCTCTAGTATATATATACTATTTATCTATCCTAATTTAATATTCTATTTATACTAATTTATTTAATTAAAATAAAAATATCTAATCCTATATATACTATATAACGTACTCCTATTCGAACCAGATAGTAATAAATTCCGACGTTATTTATTTAGTATTAAATTTAATATTAAATATATATAGACGGCCTACGAATATCGCCGCCCGAAATAATTAATTCCTAAATATATTCTACTTAAAATAATCTATAATAAGTTTATAAAAGGAATAATACTATACGAACCTATTTAAAACCCCTTCGAATTCTAAATTATAAAATTAATCGAATTCGAAATAAATAATAATAATAAGAGGTTTTAAACGGCCGTTTTAATATTACCTAATCCAATCCCGAAAATATCCGCCGGCCTTAAATAAAATTATTTATAACTTTACTTCGGCCTACAATACTTCGACCTACTAATTAACAATATATAATCCCTAAATATTAATAAATATATATTATTAATCCAAATTATACTTAAAGAAAAGTAGTAAAGACTTATTACCGGATATATACTAAAAAGACCCGGGCATTATAATTTCCCCTTTATTAAAATTAAAACTTTCTATTTATAATTTATATTCCCCGGGTAGGTAATATAATTTAAAATAAATATTAATAAGGGCCCAGACTAGCGTAAAATTATATTAGAATTTAATAATATATTAAAGCCGGTCAAAATTAAGAACGCCCATCCAATAATTAATAAGCCTATATTTAAAGCGGACTAATATTCTATATCCGAATAAATATTATAGACCCCCCTATTATATTAAGCGAATAAAGTCCTAATCCTACTATAATTTAACTATTTAATTATATTTAAATTACTTTATACTATAAATAAATATAAAGAAGAAATTATACGCAACCGATATTTATATAATCGTCCGCTATTATTATAAATAATATTAAGTAAATGGAAAAGTAAATTAGCTATAATCTATAAGGTAATTCGAATAATTAATAACCGATTATAATTAAATTTGCTAATACCGCCCTACTAACTATATTTTATATAGTTTAACTAATTAACTTTATTACCCTCGACCTATATTATATCCGATGGAAATTAAGTAAATAAATAACCTAAATATATTTATTTATTTAAATATAATTTATAAATATAAGTAAGAATATAAATTTTATATTAGATTGTTATATAGAAGACTTATACGCAACGAACTTTAATACTTTATATTCTAATATAAAGTAAAAAAATTATATTTATTCGGTTAAAAAAAAGGTTAAGGAATATTCTATATAAATTTTAAACCGTTTAGGTATTTTAAATAATTAGGTAAAAAACTTCGGCAATAATTCTATAATAATAAAAGTAACCGAAGTATAAAGCTTTATCTAGGGTATAAAGGATATTATAGCTTAGCGCGAAAAGAATATAGCGGAGAATCTTTATATAATAAATTACGTAATAGAATAAATATAGATTAAATTAATAAATTTACAAATAATAATATTAGAAATAAAGACCCAAACGGAACCGAAGGGGGATAAGGGTACTATAACTACTTCGATTAATTATATATTTAATTAAATAAACCGCTAAATTATATTAGAAGCTATATTAAAGGAGAAGAAAGCTATTACTAAAAGCGACGAGTAGGATTCCGACGATCCGGACCCTAATATTCCGGACCCTAACGACCCGGACCGCTAAAGAATTAAGTAGTACTATTAAATAATAATAAAAAAAAATATTAAAAGTACTTATTTTCTACCTAATACTACCTATACGAATATATTACTACGTTATAATAATACTACGGCTAATATTTCGAATTTAATTAAATATAATTAGATAATATTAAACCTTTCGGTCGTAATATACGAACATTTTATAATTATAATCTTAATACTATTAGTACCCTAAATCTAGACTTCGACCGCGCTCTTAGCAGCGGTAACATCCCCGCCGACTATATAACCGAAATTACCAGCAAATATTCAATACCTTATAAATTAATTAACTATCCCTCTTCTCTATTCTCTTCTAATTCTCCTATTACCTCGTTCTCTATACCGGATTTAAAAATAATAAAATTATTTTACTCTAATTTAATTAAAAGTTTAAATTAAGCGATAGTAACGATATTTAGGAACTATTTTAATATAAGTATAAAGATTAAGCTAGAATTAGCCGTTAGAACAATTATAATAATTATAACCGGTAAATTATTCGGAAGCTAAAAAGGGTCTAAATAATAATTGGATTAATATAAATACGAGTCCCGGAGGCCGTAATATTAATTAGCATCTATTAATTTTATATATAATAATTCTAATTAAGCTACTTCTCGTTCCTCTTTATAAACTTTTTATCAAACTCTCTATTCTATTTCTAAATTATAATTTCGGTATTCTTCTAATTATTACTTAAAGGACGTAATAATAATTCCCTAAAATAATTATAAAGCCTACAAATAAAACTCCCTGCTAATATAATACTTTTATATTTAATTAACTCCTTATATTTAAAATCGTAAATACTATATTAGAATAAAAAATCTTTAATAGTCTTCCCCTTTAATAAATTTATACCCTATCTCTATACTTACTTATCTAATACTTTTACCTACCTAAAATATTTACAATCGTAGAAATATCTTTCGCTATAAAAACTATAACTAATAAGAGTGCCTACATTTAAGAATAATTTAGAAGTATAGGCTACTATAAGGAGGATTTTCATACGCGATAGTATAATATTTTAAAGTATAAAGATAATTATAAGGCCTAATCTCTCTATAACTTTCATAATAATTATTAATATTATTATCCTAGTCTTCTAATTTCTTAACCCAAATCTCGTTTCCGTAATTTTAGCAAACTAAAGGAAGTCCAAATTTTCGATTGACCATACCCTAATCGATAAATCTATAGAAAATAAAACCCTATAGAAATAATAATTCGATTTTAACTTCGAATAAATTAGTAATATTATTAAATATATAGAACCCTTATCGAATATAATTAATAGTAATTATAATTCGGTATTAATTATTAAGAAAGTTAATATTACACTTGTAAACTAAATTATACACTGTTAATATCGCGCTCTAAAATTTATATTTATTTATCCTAAACGAAATAGGGCTATAAAGTTTTATTAATACTAGTCCGTATATAATACTTAATAAAGGTTTTTTTTTATTCGCAACCGTAGTAAAATCCGCTAAATCCGATTAACCGCCTTTATAAGGGGAAAGAGCGGAAGCCTAATATCTTAAACATTATACATTCTACTAATAATATTACTAATTACAATATATACGGCTATAGTAATATACGACGACAATATTACTAATTCGACTACTATAGTAGCTAACCGAGAGGGACCGCTATATAATAATAATAATAAACCCTCTAATTTTAAAGAGGAAGCTACCGACGACAATAATTTCTAATTACTAAATCGCAATAATACTATTTACCCTATATCTTTTATTACCTCCTTCTATAAGGAGGAAGAGTTATTTAGGCCCCGTATTACTAATATTACCTCTTCGAACCCTATATTTACTAGTCCTAATTAATCTTCGATTACTATATTAATTCTAATCGAAGGGACGGGGAAGGGGAAGTGGGCAATATCCTTATTAAATAGCGAATTTATCGTCAAAAAGAAGAGGATTACTTTTTCGAACTAATATAATAATATATTTACTAATACAAAATGCAAAATATATGCGCTAATCTACGTAAAACCGTCTAAAATATAAGAGAATCCAATAAATCTAATACCTATTAATAGGGATAATTAATACTTTAAAATCTTTAATAATAATAAAGGGTATAATAAAGGGAATAATAAGAACGATAATAATAAATTTATTTTCCCCGCCGCGACCGAAATAACCTTAATAATATAACACCGTATAATAACCGACCCCAATTTAATTCCCGTCGCCTCCATACCATTTAATAATACCCCTTCAACCCCACTATTTCGTAAATAAAAAATAAAAATAACCGACATCTTTAAGCAATCTATAATCGCCGCTATAACGTTATTAGCGAAAGTCCTTAGCGCGGGCAATTTATTTACGGCCGTTACAAACTTTTAAAAGGGATTTAAAGAACGGCTAAAAAAAGGTAATATAATAAAGTATATTAAAAAATTAGTAAAGGAGCCGCTAATTACTAATATATAATTAAATTTTAATATAGAAATTAAAAAGATATATATAGAAGAGTAAATTAATTATTCGGAAGCTAAAGGGTTTAAACAACAATTAAACTAATATAAATACGAATTATAAAGGTTATAATACCCGTTAGCTTCTTTATATATAATAATTCTAACTAAACCACTTCTTATTCCTCTTCGCAAAATCTCCACTAAACTCTCTATCCAATTACTAAATTATAGCTTCGGTAATCTTCTAATTATTATTTAGAAGACGCAATAATATATAATATATCCCCAAAATAATTATAAAGCCTACGAATAAAACTCCCCGCCAATATAATATTCCTATACTTAATTAACTCCTTATATTTAAAATCGTAAACACTATATTAGAATAAAAGATCTTTAATAGCCTTCCCCTTTAACAAGGTTATATCTTATCTCTACACTTATTTAACTAACGCTTTTTCTTAAATAATTATAAGTAGCCTCCTTACCCTTTAGAATATTATTTAAATCCTATAAGGGTAACGGGTCCTATTACCCCTATTACCCCTATAGGATTTAAATAGTATTCAATCGATAATTCAATTCTAATAGGGAGGTAATTTCGGCCCTAATAGGATTTAAATAACAATCGCTAATCAACCTACTATTAAGCCTTCGCCGGTCTATAGTATATATATTATATAAAATAGATTATTAATATATTATTTTATAATCCACTAACGTAAATAGTAATATAATTAATATTATTCTAATACCGATTATAGGCAGTCAATAAATATTTATATAATAGTTTAATATATTAATAGGCCGCTAATTCGAACCCGGGGCGGATTATTTTTTAGTATTTTAGAATTTAAATTTTAATTCTCTACTTAAATACCCCGCGAGTACGCTGTACTATATTATCTTTAAAAAGGACCTATAAAATACAAAATATACGCGAGATTAACCTATATTATTATTACCCTAAACTATTTTTAATTTAATTTATATAAATATTTAAAATTTATAAGTAGGTAATTATATAAAATCGAAATCGTTATTAGAGTTAATACTATTATTAAAATATACCTATTCGCCTTTATTATTACTAATAACTATTTCTCCTATATCCCTCTCTATATATCTAATAACCCTTTCGGGGTTAAAAATAGTCGCTTACTTATTTATTCGCAATAATTAAACTTCTTTTTTATTAAATATATCGAACTTCGACTCTAATAATATAATAAACCTAAATTAGAGGATATCGGGGGTATTAAATCCCGAATTACCTAATAATCGGAAAATAATATATCGTCGACGCGCCTACCTATTCTAATATACTATACAAATATAATTAATAACGTCTCTATCGGTAAATAAATTTATATATCCACCGGCCTAATAAATTTATATATCGTTCTCGACAACTTTACGGATAATTATAGTATAAAAGTTAATAGCGGAAAACCGGACAAATATAGTCCTAATATTGTAAATTAAATTCTTATTCTATTTAATATCCTAAGTAAAGGAAGTATTAATATACTTAAGGACTATATTAATCGCCTTCTATTAATTACCAATTATAAAATACTATACTATATTAGACTATAAAATAATATTAGCGAACGGCTCGTCCGTAACCTCGGGGCAAAGTAATTATATTAAGTAAAATATCTCGGGCCTATAATTATTTAATTTACTACTATAAAATAGAATAGGAAAAAGGCTTATTATTTATTATAGGATGCCGTAATCCCCTAAAGAGATAGTTTTATTAAATACTATAAAAATATAAATAACTTATAAATAATAATAAATATTATAATAATTAATATTTATTATCCCTAAAGATATTTTATATTTAAATTAAATAATTAAAAAAAAGACCTCCTTATAAATAAAAAGGAGTTCCCGGTCGATAAATTCTTCCCTAATATTTAATATAGTTTAGCGTATAAATACTTCAGTAAAATTAGATTCTAAAATATAATCGTAGTCGACGAACCTAGCGATTAAGAAGGCTAAAATCCTAAAAATAAATATATCTTCTAATAAATACCGACCGTTATAGAATTTAATATCGTATTATTTTATTCTCTTATTCCTTTTAAGGCCTTAAATATCCTATATTATAAGAAGTTAGAAGACGCGAAATACTATATTAACGTAATTTATAAAGATATAAAAGAATATAAATATAATAAAAATCTACTATTTATAATTATATACGTAGCTAGCCTCAAACTAATTGAAAATAATATAGCGAATAAAAGATATTATTTTCTAATCGCCGTAGACGAAGACGAATCGGTCGTTAAAATCCTCCTTATAGAATCCGAGAATTTTAAGGAAGAATTTATTATAAAATCGATATACGTTAACGATTTTACCCTTGTCCTCTACAATAGTAAGGGTTTGTAAAATATAGTTTTAATTAGTTTTTAATCACTTAACGACCGGGAAAAGAAGAATAGACTATTCTAATTTCTATTTAAAAATAGTAGCTAGTCGACCTTTAGTAAAATAACGGGCCGCGTTATCGAAGGATAGCGGCGTAACGCTTAAATAATTAAAAAACTATTCTAATTCGAACTTAATATATAGACGCTATTAGGATAGTATAAACGGCCTATCAATATCGGAACTACTAATAAGGAGATAAATAGTAAGATTCTATATAATATCCTTCCGACCTATATTAAAACTTTATATATAATCTATAAAATTAAAATTATTATAAATAATAACTATACTCGGGTTATAGTTAACGAATTTAAAATTGTTCTATAATTGTATAAATATATAAGAAAATTAGTAAAGGTAAGGTTATTTAAATCCTATAGGGGGGGAAAAGTCTACCCTTATAGGATTTAAATAACCGAACTACGTACTATAGAAATATTAATAAAATTATTAATAATTTGTAGGGTAACCTTATAGGAAGAAACTATACTAAACCGGGCCAATATATTATATATACGTAATTATATAGAATTACTCTTAAAGTAAATACTAAATAACTTCGGGATAAATATACTCCTTTAGAATACATAGGAGTTTATAATAATAAATACTATTATAATTACGCAATTATAGACCTCCCCTTTTTTCCGAGTACTATCCTTTGGCTTATATTTATAAGATTTCTAATAGGTGCGTTAATATATATATAGCGTAATAAGTAATTCTATTAATTCAGGGGCAACTTTTATTAGGATTCCGTATACAGAACGAAGACGAAAGTAAATTTACATAATATTAAAAATATCTTTAATAATATAACTACTACTAGCGAAATTATTAATAGGGAATAATATAAATACCCCTTCTATTTTTAACTATAAGAATAGCGACTTAAATTCTATATAGAGGGAAGTTTAGAAATATATCCGGGGTAATTTCCACTTCTCTATTACCTATTCGTTTATTCGAAATTAAATAGTAAATTTACGAGAGGGAAAATTAGTATTATCCCGTTCAAAGTATAAATAAACGCCAACTTTCGAAAATACTTTATATATAATAAATTCCCTAAATACGCTAATAAATATACTAAAACGCCTACTATACCGCTAGGATATTATAGTCCTTTGATATATATAAAAATAAATTATATATTATTATAAATTTGATTAATAATCCCTTTCAATAAAAATATAAATATATTCGAATAATTCTTAAATAGGGTCTAAAATATTAAAATCGTCATTCGAATTACTCGAAGTATTTGCCCTAAACGTAAAGGGTTTATCCGAAGATTTATTAAAGGCTTCCTAATAAAGAGAAAAGGACTTTCTATTTAAAATATCTACCCTAAATATAAAGGGTTCATCCGAAGATTCGTTGGAGGCTTCCTAATAGAGATCGGAATATAATAGTTAGGATATAAATAAAGGAGACGAAAACGTAGAAATTAATTAGGTTACTTAATATAATTAGTAGAACGTAAGTATATTATTAATATTAAGAAGAATAAAAGAAGAGGGGATTAATAAATATATAATATCGGATATATATATAGGGCGTACGTATAAGGCGTATAATTACATTAGGTAGTACTCTAATATATAGGATAAGTTGGGGATATATAACTAGTTTACGGACAATAGCCCCTTTTATTCAAATTATACTTAGACCGCAGTATAGCCGCGTCTCTTTATCCTATAGGTCTAAATAGTATAATATTAGGATTAGTAGGTAGGTGAATATAGTAGGGATGTTTATTATAGGGTTAGCCTATAATATAATTGCACTATACTAACCGCACATATATTATGCCAGAGCATTATATTATAGCCTAAAACTATACACTCGTACTAGTTATATATCCTATTACGTATAGTCTTACGTACGCGCGTACGGACTAGCCTATCTAAGCTCTCGCTTATATAGCCAATCCTCTACGCATACTTCCTTTCCTCTCCTTTATATAATAATATATATCTTACCCTACCCTTAATAGTGCCCTCTCGCCCCGTAATAATTTATTATACTATACTATTACATTGCGCGCGCTTATTATTTAATAAAGGAAGATTAATTATATTTAAATCGCGTTAATTAATTAATTAAGATTTGTATTTACGCGATCGAGACCTTACGTCGAAATCCTAACTTCGAATTAGGTAATTACTAAGCCGAACCTCGCTATTAAATAGTTTGTATTCTCTTTCTCCCCTCTCTTACTTACCCAATATATTAATTTAGTAATTAATGTCTAATAATACTAATACCCCCCTAGTAATTAATAACTTCTTAGCGATTATAATAATCGGCGCCCTTATAGTAGCCAACCTAATTAATTAGGAGTATTACTCGAATATTGTATAAGCGCTCGAGAGTTTTAATAATTAAGCGGTTGCCGTTATTAATATCCTAATCGAAAACGCTTTCGGCCTATCTAACCTCCCTGTATTCCGCGTAGTCTTTATAACCTTTAACCGCCTAATCTATAACAATGTCGTCGGCGCTAGGATAGAAGTATAAGAAGTAGAAGAATAGTTCGAACTTTATAAAGCCTAATTTGTAATTACCTAGTAAGAGATTAAACGATTCGATAATAATATTATTATTATCTAGGCTAAATACTTTATTAATTCGTAAAAAGTTATTAAAAATTATAAAATTATAATTAAAGCCGCTTATAATAATTACTCAAACGAAATCAATTCCCTCTATACCAATATTACCGCCCTAAGAGTAGAACTTTCGACTTTAAGGACCAACTCCTAAACCTCTTTCTAAAAGTAGAAGGAAAAGTACTAAAAAATAATTAACGACCTTCGCTAATATATCACTACGGCTAAAACTTCTAATACTCCTATCCCTAATAAGGAGCCTAAGGACGGAGAATTTAATAAGGAACCTAATAACGACGAAGAGCCTAATACTATAACTACTACAAATAACGGTAATAATTATAAATTAGTATTATATATTATTATATCGCCCGTATTTAATAGCAAAGGTACTATTATTAAATATATTACTAAATATCGTACCTAATATTTTTATATTCAATTCATTTAATTTAATAACCCCTAACTTTTTACTTCTAAACGTAAAAAGTTCTCGTTTATCGCTCGCTCTATCGAGGGCGCTCCCTTCGAAACTATTAAAATAGAATTTACTAAAATTCTAAACAATAAATTTACTAAATAAACCTCCGCTTCCGAATTATTCGCTAAACTTACTAAGAAATATAATAATATTAACGTTATTATCTATTCTTATTATAAATTAAAAGAATTAAAAATAACTAGAAGTATAAAGTAGTAAAAGTTCGAGGACAACTTTACCTACTTTATCGACCGCTACAATTTCGACGACGGTATAAAAATCTACTATTTACGCTAGAAGATCTCTAAGCGCATTCGTACCGCTATTACTTACTAGAACCCCTAGCCCGCTAATAATAAATATAACGAATAAATAACGCTCGTTCGTAACCTCGTAAAGAACTTAAAGGATAAAAATTAACGTAACAAAAATGCTAACCCCTTCTACAAAACTAATACTAATACTAACACCTTTAATAACCTTACTTCTATTAATAAGGCTACTATTAATTAAAGTAATAATACTATAAACTTTAACGCTATATCCGCCTCTAATATCCAACTATCTTATATAATCGATAATAATATTTTTATATTCTATATAAAAAATAGAATATATACTCGCTATAATAAAAAAAATTATTTCTTAACAGAGTATTATACCCGTATTAATTTTAATAAAGAGGTTAAGCCTTCTAACTATAATAAGAATAAAAATAAGAATAAAAATAAAGACGGCGGTACTAATAATAATAATAGCGGTAATAATAGTAATTAGTAATAGTAGCCCGCTTAAAATTAATATAACTACGGCTAGTAGCGTCCTTATAACGGCGGCGGCTATTAAATTAATACTATAAGTACTACTCCTCCTATAAGTATACCGGCGGGCGCTCTAGCTCCCGGCACCCCCGGCCCCGGCGGTTATTACCACCTAGTCTCCGTCTACTAACCTAATTTTATTAACCCCGTTATTAACGACGAGAACGGTTTCGTTTAGAACTAGGGAAATATATAGCCTCCCAACTAAATCGCACTTAGAAGTACTAATCTATAGGATAAAGAGGAGGAAGATAGGGGCCTATCCTTATATAATTAAATATTATTAAAATAAACCGATTTTTAATAGATAACTATTATAAATACCCTAATTTATTAAATCTTTCTATCTACTTTTCCTATAGACTACATAAACTATATTATTCTACCTTCGTTAATAATAATTATACTACTCTTAATTTTATTAATTATCGTTTCGTTTTTTAATATTAATTACCCTTTTTCAAATTACTAATCCCTAAATTATTATACCTTACTAACAGTTAAACGAAGGATAGTATTACCTACTTCTCTAAATTAATAATATAGGCAGGCATTTATTATAAAATTATTAATTTACTTATTTATAACTTCGCCGAAAATAATCCTATTATTCTCAACTACCCTTAATTAATATATTACGCCCCCGGTATCGATTAACTTAGCAACTCCCTTCGTTTTAACCCCGCCTATAAATAACGCGGCTATTTCCTTTATAAAACCGCTAACCGCTACACTCCTCTAATAGCGTACTACCTTACGGCTCCTCGCCCTAACGCTCCCAGTATACGCCCTACGTATAAAAAGCCTTCTTTCGAAGAAGTATCTAACGAAAGGGAACTAAAATTCCTAGAGCCGCTATAAATGGAGTCCGCTAGCCGCCTATCTATTTCCGTAATTATAAAGAGGGCCGTCTATTAAAAGTTTAATTAATTTAAGAATTATATAATTAACCGATTAAATATAATTCTATTCAATAAAATTATAGAAAATAAAGCTATTATACTCTCAATTTTCCTAATAGAATCCTAAGGCTTCTATATAATTTTAGCCCCCTACCGTATTACTAGAAGAATCCGTATTCGAATTATAAATTACTAAGTCCTAATCCGTCTTTATAATATCCCTAACAATTTTATTAACCCTAATAATATTAAGGAACTCTCCGCAATAAATTTTAATTAACTAACCAAAACGTATAAATTCTATATTATCCGTACAATTAAAGCTAATATAGAGAAAAATATTAAAAGAATAATAGAAGAGAATAAAATAAAGGAAGAAGGAAGCGTCCTAAATCTTAAGAATATAAATAATAACTTAATGGAGGATATAATTAAAGAGGTATTAATAAATCGAGGTTAAAAGTATAAAAGGTTTTTCGGTAGTAATTATTATTAATAGATCGATACTTTAATAAGGAAAGGAGATATAATTACTCTACGAGCTATAAAAGTCGCCAACTCTATACAAATTAACGGTACTAGCAATAATTTCCTATACTATAAAAAAGCTATTAATAAGTACTTCGCGGCTAATAATATTAATATTAGTAAAATTACTTCTAAAGACGCTATTAAATTCTATAAGAAGGTAGATAAACCCCTAAAGACCGACGTTTAAATCCAAGTTAAACTCCTTAAATAATATTAGTATTATATTAGTATATTTAGGTAAGAAGGCGCCAAAATCCTTCCCCCTAACCGGTTTTACAATTTTAAATTCGAATTCTATCTGGGAACTACGCCGCCCGCCTCTCGCGGTCGCGCTTTCAAYTTAAACGAATTTAATATTATTAAAAAATAAATTAACAATAATCTTAAGAAGAAATTTATCCGGCCTTCTTAATTTAAAATATTAGTACTAGTCCTACTTATTAAGAAATTAGGAGGCGGAATCCGTATTTACATCGATTATAAAGGTATTAATAACGTAACCCTCAAATCCTATTACCCGCTACTATTTATTAAAGAGACTCTAAATGCGATCTACTGCGTTAAAATCTTTACTAAGTTTAATATTATCGCTACTTTTAATAAAATTCATATTAAATAGGGCTATAAATAGTTAACCGCTTTTATAATACGGTTTAGTCTATTCGAGTCCTTAGTTATTCCTTTTAATTTATAAAATACCCCCGGAGTTTTCTAAAACTATATTAATAATATTCTTTATAATATTCTTAACGTTTATACGACTATATATTTCGACGACGTCCTTATTTACTCGGACAACGTATAAGACTACAAACGGCACATTAATAACGTCTTCGACCAATTCGCTAAAGTAAACTTTAATATCGATATTAATAAATACAAATTCTATATAATATATATAAAGTATTTAGGCTTAATTATCACCCCGGGAGGTATTAAAATAGATCTAGAGAAAATTAAAGTAATTACAGAATAATAGGCCTTAGAGTCTAAGAAATCCCTATAATCCTTCTTAAATTTTATAAACTTCTACCGGCGATTTATTAAGAATTTTTCAACTATAGCAACCCTACTTTACGAACTTATAAAGAAGGATACAATTTAAACGTAGAATAATAGCTATTAAAAAGTATTCGAATTTCTTAAAAAAGTTTTTACTAAAGGCCCCGTTTTAAAGATCTACGATTAGACTAAGAAGATTATTATTGAAATAGATACTTCCAATTAGACTACCGGCGGTACCCTCTTATAATATAGTAACGACGGCGTTCTTTACCCCGTAGCCTACTTTTCTACTAAATATACTTCGTAGGAATATAACTACAATATCTATAATAAGGAATTATTTACTATTATTAAAGCCCTAGAGGAATAGAGGCCGGAGTTTAAGGGGGCCTAATAACCTTTTAATATCCTAACCGACTATAAGAATCTATAGACCTTTATAATTAATAAATAGTTTACCTAGCGATATATATATTAATTTTAATTCTTATCCTATTTTAACTTCTTAATTAAATATACCCCCGGCTCGAAGAACCTTCGCCCAAATATTTTAAATCGTAAACCTAACGACCGCCCTAAGGGCGAGGAGGATAACTATTTAATCGTTCGTAAGAAGGCCCTACTAAACCCCTTATAATTCGAAGAAAATTATTTTAAATCCGAAGACTCCGCCGCTAACTTCTTATTGTACTTATTAAATTAAAAGGATTTTAATACTAAATCTACCGACGACCTAATCTGTACGAATTATAAAACCTCTATTTTCTTATAAGAACTAATATTATATTTAATAAACGAATTCCGACGGTAATAATTTCCAACGATTAAAAAGATTTTCTATTATACTTTTTCCAAATATTACATTATTAATAATATTATAAAATAGCGAAATAAGATTATTATCGACCCTTATAATAAAGACCTCCAATTCCAATTAATTAATTATTAATATAATACTCCTAACACGGACTACCCTAGCCACAACATTACGTATAAGCTTTTATAACGCAATTTCTACTAGGAGGGGATATATAATAACGTAAGGATTTTCTATAAAGGTTATTTTTTATACGTAAAAATTAAATCGCTAAAACATAGTTCTACTAATTATTTCAAGCCTATAACTATCTTTCTAACACCTTAAAAGGATATTTCGGTCGATTATATTACTCTACTACTAAAAAGCACCTACTTCGGCCAAACCTTTAAATATATCGCTATCGTTATTAACCGCTTTATAAAAATATATTATTATATTACAATTATAACCCTCGAAGCCGAAGAATTAACTAACCGCTTTATCGATTATATTTATTTAATTTACAACCTACTAAATAGCGTCCTATCTAATAGAAGTACCTAATTCGTATTACACTTCTAATCTACCCTTTATAAGAAGCTATTAGTTATTTGTAAACTAACCTCCGCCTTCTACCTATAAACTAATACTTAAACCGAATATATTAATATAGAAATAAAATAATATTTAAAGCTCTATATTAATTAAATATAAACGGACTAAGTAAAGTAACTACTACTCGTAGAATTTGTAAATAATAACGCCGTATCTTTAACTATAAGTATCTCGCCCTTCTTTACAAATTATAATTATTACTTACATATAAATACCGAACCTCGCACCCCGCCGCCGCTAGACCTATTACCGGCTCAATTCTATAAGTACTATAAAATTAACGAATTAGTAGACTACTTTTAAAAGATTTAGAATTTCGTAATCTAATAATTATAGCGTATATAGGAGTAATATAAAGATAATACCAATAGGAAATAAATTAATTCGCTTAAATACTATATTAATAATATAATTCTACTAAATACAATTAACCTCGCTAATAACCAACCTTATACGAAGTTCTCTCTTCGTTAGGAGGGCCCGTTCAAAATTAGACGCACCAAATCTTATACTATTTATTTCGCTCTACTAACTAATATAAAATATTCGTCCATTTTCTATATTTCTATAATATAATTATAAACCGGTAAAAGCCTTACTAAATAGAATATATCGTCGGATATTAAGGTAAATAACGGCCGCATTATAATTTGAATAAATAATTAGAAGGAGTACAAAGAATAGGATTTCGAGAAATTCATCGATTGCGCCTAATTAGGCGGTAATTTATACTAATATTACTATATTAAATAGAAGACCGGCGACCCTACTTAAAAACCCGTTAATAATATTATCGATTATAAATACCGTCTATAATAATTCTATTACAAGAACCCAAATAAACCTATCCCACCCGAGGTCTAGAATCTACTATATCGTCTTACTTCCGACTTTCTAACCGCCGCCCCCGTCCCTCCGGCTATAGCCTCCGTTCCCGAACCCGCCCCAAAACCCCTACAACGCCGCTCCGCCCGCTTCTAATAAGAGACGGCCTCTATAATTAATATAACGAGGCCGCTTCTAAATACAATTACAATATTTACAACGGATATAACGGTTAGTAAGAATATAGAGGATAAATTATATCTAATATTTAGAAAGGTTATCCAATAATTAATAAATATATAATTAAGAAAGCTACCTCCGACGCAATTTATAGATTACGATAAAATAGATCTAGAGGGATAAATCTATTATTATACGTATATATAGATTTTTCAACTCTACGAGCTTCTTTTAAGGGAGGATAGTATTATAAGGTTAGCCTATAATATAATTACACTACACTAACCGCACATATATCATACTAGAGCATCGTATCATAGCCTAGAACTATATACTCGTATTAATTATATATCCCGTTACGTACAGTCTTACGTACGCGCGCACGGACTGGCCTGTCTGGGCTCTCGCCCATATAGCCAGTCCTCCACACACACTTCCTTTCCTCTCCTTCGTACAACAACGCATATCTTACCCTACCCCCAACGGTGCCCTCTCGCCCCGTGATAATATTATAACCATTTGGACCCGCAGGTACAAAGAGAGCGCATAGCCTATGCGTAGGTGGCTGAGAGAATGAGACTAGTAGCAATACAGCTCCCCCACCCAAGTTGGCGGGCATATATATGCACTGCATCGGGCAGAAAAATGGCATATATGTGCCTGAAAAGCGGTTTCCCGAAAGTCAATTTCCAGAGATTATACGGTACATACTGTGAGGCAGACCCAATCCCATCCATCCAACTCCATATATGCCGACAATCCAAGTTATGAACCTGCGTCCTATCCTCTAATAGTTCCCAACAAGAGACTGGCCCTTTCCTCAGTTTTGGATCTCTGGTAGGTTTTCTGTCTCTAGGGACTGAACTCTCGTGATAGTCCAAGCCCATCAACTTTCATACCCAAGCTGACGTTCCCCACGCAGATGATGCCGATTTCCGCTCCATGTTCCTGGTGGCATGTTCATGATAGCGATTTCCTACGTGACAGGCCCGCACGCATGCTCAAGATGACTGACCAACAGTCGCATCCTGCCTGATGAAACTTGGAGGAAGCCGAGCAGTACCTCTACGGCCAGTGGCTATCGCACTTTCGAGTCCCCCTCCTTCGAATCCCTCTCCCCCGCTCGCAGCACGACCTAGCTTGCCGTGCTCTGTGTGGCCGACAGGTCTCTCTGCCTTGCATCTCCTGCAGAAGGCGGATTCTAGTGTTGAGTGGGGCATTGCTTCTTCTTCTTCTTCCGTTTTCGTCGTCGTCCTCTTCCTTCTCTGTTCATAGCACTGGTTCGTGTAATGTCCGTACTCGGTCACTGGGCTGGGTGAGGTGATTCGTCCCGGTAAGGCCCCGGACTCAGAATGGTGATTTCCTTGGGTCCAGCCAAGAGGGAAGTTTCTTGAAGGTGCCGCTCGACAACTGTTGTTCACTGGATGTTGCAAAGGAAGCTCCGGATATGGATCCAGGATGGTTCGAGAAACGTTCAGTTGGTGTGAAGGCGTAATTTGAACAAGAGGTAGTCCGTCATAGGCGAAGAAGAGCGGGATTTTAAGTATTCCAGTGTATGCTGTGTGGTCATTTCGACATCGTTGAGTTGTTGGTCCGTATTGTTGGTTCGTAGCCGCCTGAAACTGATCTCGAGGTCCGCGATAGCGGTTGCATCAACAAAGCTGCTGCACCAACGCGCCGTGGCAGATGATGAACCTGATCATAACGAAGCGTTGAGCGTGTATGAAAAAAACCGGCGTGAATAAGCGCGGGAATGCAGCTAAAGAATTCTTTAGCGCGCTTTTCTTGCTCACAAAATGCAGGTGAAATAAAGACGCATCGTGTGTTACCCGGTGCTCGTCGCGACAAATTTCAGCGTGTGGTGCTTTTTGTTGTTGTTGTTGACATTATTGGGTGGGCGGCACAGGCCCACTGGCCCATGACGACGATCGCAGACCCCGAAGGACCCCATTTTGACGTGACATTGACAAGCGGCAGGGAGCTCGGGTGCCTGAAAATGGACATCGTTTGGTGGCGGCGGGGTGAGAAGGAGCTCAGAGCTCACCTTTATCAGCTCCTCACATTTCGCTTTGCCCACGGAAATCTTTGGATGATCACGGCGAGAACTGACGGGAAATCGGGGCAGAAAGAAAACTAATCCCTAGAATAAGGTAGCGAATTGAGCGTGAGGCAGAAAGCCCCAAGATAGGAAGCATTGAACGACCCGAAGCGGGATGATCAACCGGCTCCTTTGTCCGACAACATCGATTGTGAAATATTCCGAGGGGACAAAAAGCCCACACAAAAAAAAGAAACTTCGTAAACAAAGCAAGTGGAAGGAATTCGGTGCGCTTGAGCGAGAGCAGCACAAAAAATTGACAAAAAGATAAAATTGATTTGCGCCAGCCGCGAATCGAACGCGGGGCCCATCGATGGCAACGATGGATTTTACCACTAAACCACTGGCGCTATCAGGTGATCGATATATATTGCGCAACATTCTGGGCCCTATATGGGTACTCGCACAATGTGCAGAACCCCCAATGTCCTCGATCGTCTCCCAATTCATCCGGAAGACACTTTGACATCCTACGATGCAGGTATCGTCATGAATAACAGCAAGCACTACGGGCTTGCTTCTACCGAGCACCAAGCTTGACATAATCTTCACTTGACACTGTTGACAGTAGAACCTAATCAGTCGAGACCGAGAAGGGGACAACGGCAGACATTATTGTGACAGCCAGCCTCCGTGGGCAGATGAAGCCATCGAGAACGGCGGCCATCATGCAATAGTCCTCTTCAGGCCCCAAGACCACGTTTGACCATCAAATAGAACTCCCCTTGCCCGTCATGATGGGCTGTTTCCAAGTCGAGCAAGGCATCCAGCTTCTCGTACAAAAGCCCGATGTTCTTCCATACAGCCGAAGTTGAGTCGTTGCCTCCTCTAACCGCTTCTTCCTCCGGGAAGCCCCCAACATCGAGAGACGGTTGAAGAAGCCATCTGGATGAAAAACCTTTGCAAAATTTCGAAGCTCACCGCAGACCGCTGCCCTTGAACCATCATGTGCTTCTAAGTTCAACCCGCCCCTCAAGTCAGGGGTCAGAATCGGCCCTTCGGTTGCTATTCATGTTGTTCACACCTTCAAGTCAGGCGCCTAACGATTATCGACACCTGCTGAGTGCGGCTTGCTCAAACGCTTTGGGGCCCGATGATGATGAGATTCCACTGAGACAATATCCTGCCAACGGCATTCCGGGAGGCGGGCGTCAAGTTCGGATTGACGATGGAAAATAGACAATAGCCAAGACAGCCCCGTTATGACAGCACGTTTCGGTTTGCTCGTCGCTTCGGAACCGCCGCCGTGTCACGTACGGACTTTCGTATGAGAGGTGCTCATGGTCTTCCTGTGTCGGGCTTGTCAATTCAGGTAATGGTGTTTCCTGAGTCCTCACCTTGGATCGCTACCCAGTGCATGTCTAGGTAAGGTGGAAGACTGATCGCTCACTGTGATCCCTTCGGTGTTCGGTAGGTATTCAAGAGGCCGTGGAGACCAGAGCCTCGTCAGCGACGTGAAGCCTCCTTTCTGACACCATGCTATGCAATGAGCGTACACCAAGCCAATGTGATGACTCTTGTCGATGGTCGATGACGGTCGCATTGGAGTTGTTCGGAGGCACATGCTTAACCCCGAGCATGCGTGCAGGTGGTGGTGGTGAATTGGCTGGCGCGGGGAAATTGGCCAAGCAGCGCCAACCGCGCCAAGAGCCCCACTCCCGCTCATCCATCTTACGCGCGTCCACCCCTGCCCCCATGCCGGCATCCCGCACCCGCTGTAAGTTCCCTGTCAGTACCGCTGAAATGAAGGGACGGCCGATGACGGGAAGAAACCTCAACGAAACAACCTCATCCATTAAAACAACAAAGTGAAGATTCTCATCGTTCACGCTTTTCAGAAAAAATCATCGTTCTTTGGAATGACATTAACAGGAAATTGAAGCAAACCTCTCACTCACAGCAACGGCCTCAGTTCATGTCAGTTTGGGCCTGTTTATCGTACATACACTACCTAAAAGGCCCGGAAGGTGCCTCCATGTTGTGCCAGTATAAATCTGTCCCTGGATTGAGTGGAAGCCGCTGTCAGCTGTACAGAACGGGAGTCCGTCTCAGCAGAATTGAACAACAGGATGGTCCCGTCGGCAATGCGGCATTCCAGACATGAAGGCTTGACTTGAAGAGGTGGGAATGTTGCACAGCTTCCCTTCCGAGCACTCCCCATCGAATGTTTCTGCCTGGTTACGTGTTTCTCACTGGGCAGTGGGCGCACATGCTGACATATCTCGGCGACAGCGGTAACTGAAGGAGGGAAAGAGGAAGAGAGAAATCATTTGGGACAGCCAGGTTGGCGCAAGGCTTCACAGCCCAGCCATTATTGCCCAGCCTGCAGGTAACCCCTTTTCTCGAACAACAGAGGCCGTCGTCCCGTTGCTGTCCATCTGTTCAGGGGCTTGATTGGAGCGTTGTCCTCCTTGGCCATCGTCAGGATAGCAAGACAGCTTCTGACAGCCAAATCCGAGCCAAACCTCTTCACCTTCGCTTGGCCGTGAAGCAGCCCACCTTGAACCCACTCCTGCCAAGACCCTAGATACGGAGACTGGGAGACAAATCATTCTGGGAGAAATGCCAAGTGACGATCCCGGCCTGCTCTGGGACGGACAAGGTTGACCAGGGATGGATGACTTCAACGACCGCCTTTCTCGGACTTCTCCATCTTTTTCTGTGGCCGTGGCTCCTCCTTTCCGGATCCGAATCCGCTGTCTCTGTCCTTGACCTCTTTCATGGTCTCACCTGTCCCTTGAGCTTCTCTCATCGCAACATGATGAAGAGTCGGGTCAGCGCCTGTGCCATTCTTCCGCCATGATTCTAAGCAATTTCCAGGCCCAACGGCCCCTGAGGATTATCAGCGTCCTAGCCGTGCTTGGTTGTCTCTGGCTCTGGCTCATCACCTTCCACAACTCCAGCTTCACCAGCGGTGCTATAGGCTCCGAGGTGCCCCTCCACGGTGCTCCCAAGTCTGAGCCGCAACAACCGAACAACATCAACAATGATAACCAGGATGTCGAGCACTCCGTTCCCGCCGGTTCCGGCTCCGATGCTCCCACGGCCAATACCCCGCCGCCAGCTACGAACCAACCCGCCGAGCATGAGAAACCACCGGTGATGAAGACCTCTCGCGTGGCCAAGGTCACCGTCGCGGCTAACGCCCTCGACGTCGATGTTATCCACCGCGCAATGCAGACGCATGAACGCCATAACCGCGAACATGGCTACCATCATTACATCGCCTTGAATCAGGCGGTCAGCAGCTTGATCGAGAACGACCGCGCCGGCCGGCCCAAGGGCGCATGGACCAAGCCCGCCTATCTGCTCTCCATAATTGTCGCAGAACTGGAGAAGCCTGAGGAGGAGAGGTTGAAGTGGGTTTTGTAAGTATCCTTCTACGGAAGCCGTCATCTTGTCTGATCGACAGCGGTATATGGGCAGAAACTGATGCCCCTTCTCACATAATAGCTGGTTCGACGCCGACACGGTAGTCATGAACCCTTACACCCCTCTAGAGCTCTTCCTCCCGCCTGAGGATGCCAAGGGTCTCTCGAACGTCGACCTCGTCATCTCGTCCAACTGGGACGGCCTCAACTCGGGTGTCTTCGCCTTCCGCGTTAGCCCATGGTCCGTCTCCTTCCTGTCGGCCGTGCTCGCCTACCCCATCTACAACTCGGAGCGCATGAAGACCGACCGATTCCGCGACCAAAGCGCGTTCCAATTCTTGCTTACCGACAAGGCCTCGCCTCTGGCGCAGACACCCATGGCTGGCCGGGATCATTGGGTTGACGTGCCGATCCGCTGGTTCAACTCGCTGCCCGTCAACAATGCCTTCTTCAAGAACGGCACCTGGCTCTTCGGCAAGCCCATGGTGGAGGAGCAG
Source organism: Neurospora sp. CHS-2018a (assembly GCA_009802275.1). Taxonomy (NCBI): domain Eukaryota; kingdom Fungi; phylum Ascomycota; class Sordariomycetes; order Sordariales; family Sordariaceae; genus Neurospora; species Neurospora sp. CHS-2018a. The sequence continues at coordinate 697,434 of RAKG01000001.1, read as the reverse complement.
TTTGACAAGGGAACGAACGAGGTCTACGACGACGGTCACGGCGGCGAGGTTCAGGAGTGGAAGGTGATGCAGGGTGACATGATTGTGCACTTTGCGGGAACCTCGTACGTGCGCGACAGCTGGATGGGCCCCTGGGTCACACGTGCCGAGCAGGAGCTTCCCGAGTGGGCCAACAAGACGACCAAGGACGTCCTGAAGGTTGAAGTCGACAAGTTCTGGTACGAGCAAAACAAGAAGTTGACCAAGGAGAGGGCCGCGTCGGCGATCGAGGAGGAAAAGAAGAAGAAGGAGCAGGAAAAGAAGGACAAGGAAGAAAAGGAGCGCAAGGAGAGGGAGAAGAAGGAGAAGGAGGCTAAAAAAAAGAAGGAGAAAGAGGAGCAGGAGAGGAAGGCCAACGAGGAGGCCAGCGTGGGCGGTCACTAATTGCTCTCAAGACAAGATGCACCAAGCAAAGAAGACGCATCTTGTTGTTTGTATAGTACATTTGCATCTAATCTTGCATCTCTGGAGTTTTTGCTATACAGGAAGCGGTCGTTGGATGTTTACATATACACATTGGACGCAGGTTTGCGCTCGGGCTGTTCGCGGTTGCAATAATTTACGCTTTGGTCTGCGGCTACATGTCACGGTGTTTACTGAAGCAAGCGTACCTCTAATAGATGTTGGATAATCTTTACTTCCACAATGCTTGACATTTGACCTTCAACCTGACAGAAGCCGATAAACCAAAGCGAAAAGTTTTGCCATCAGAAGAACTGTCGCATCAATGGCCTTGGCCTGGGGAAAGAAGGTGATCAAACAAGGAACATGGGTGACCCGGTATCGAAATTCGCGGCATCAAGAGGGTCCATTCCCCTTCTCGAATGGCGGCTCGGTCTTCCAAATCTCTGGATCCGAGATCGTGAGCAATGACCCTTGTCTGGGGGCATGATCGGGAATTGGGATGGAGACTTGATTACATTTTCTATTTTAATGCTTCGTCTCGAACAAAGCTGATCGAATAGTTCGTCTTTCCATACAAATCCCGAATTCCTCGAGTCTCTTTCCAGGCCTTGAAAACCGTCATCGAGAAGGGCAAGACCTGTTTCATCTCGCTCATCATTGTTCAGTTGACTGACCTGAAATTCGATATCCAAGATTTCCCCTCACATGCCCACAGCCCCTAAACACGAGCTCCAAGACCCCAACCATCCCCAAAAGCAACCATCAACGCCCTCTGCGACCAGCCTGCACCTGAATGCACCTGCAGCCATTCAGTCAAAGAAGGGTTTAACACATGTTGATCTATTTCCGCAGCGGAGGAAACGCCGCCTCGCTGAGATGTATCCGAAACGACAAAGCGCGATTGCGCGTTCTTCTGGAATCTAAACTACAAGTGGTAGCAATAGCCGCTCTCCCCGCTGCAGCTTTTGTGCAGTTGGGGGAAGGAGGCTCGGGAAGGTGTGGTTGAGGGTTACGCGTCATCGTGATAGTACCGGGTCAGCGTACATGTAACCCTTGAATGGCTGCACGGGTCACCCCAAACACGACCCCAACCTTTTCCGTGGACCTGGATTTTTGTGAAGTGTAACCTTCTCGTTGGGTGATAAAATTGGGGGTTTTGTTGGAAAAGGTGTTGCCTAACACAGGCCTTTTCATCGAAACGACTCTGTATGGCAACCTACAGAAGAACGATGGGTCACGGAGCGGAGGTCGGACAAGATGGAAAGCGGCCAGGTTGGACGATCACCATTCAGTATTCACCAATGCAGTTGTAGGTATGCTGACGCAGTAGATGTGTACAGAGAAAGGGTCCAGCACAACGGTTGCTGCCGAAGCCTTACCCATCGTCGTCCAACCCAAACATTTCGATCCATCGGGCTGTGGCGGTTGCATTACAGTAGTGTGCAGAGCGGGAGGCTGTGACTTGTGTGGCATTCTTCAGGGTCTTGCACGATATTCAGAGGCCATTGTGCTCTCTGGAGCTGGTATCACACCTCTGGAGGCAGAATGGACCATCTCTCTCACCCCTCCTCGGGGGAGGATGAACCGTCCGTGAAATGGACGATCAGCACGCGAGCGGGAAACAGGGGAGGAAACAGGGGACATGCTCCAACCGAATTCCCTGGGGAGCCTGGTTGCCGGGATCAGTTATTACTGCGGTACAATAGCGTTCGATATCCAGCGGGCCTCCATCCAAACCTTGGATTGTTGATCCACTCACCGGAATTCTGATCGGATGGTCCATGATGTCTGCCATGGCTTCAGGTCTTGGCCGTCCAAATCAAATGCCCACAGCAAGCGCTCAGTGAACCCGGAACAGCCGCTTTTCCATGCACCGCAGCTTTTCTGCTTGATGGTGCTCGTTTCCGAAACCTCCTCCAACAAAACAAGCACATGTCATTCCTTGGAACTTGGAGCCTTTCTTCTTTTTTTCTGCTGACCTCCTGTTTCCGGTGGTACCCAGCGCCTTTCCTATTCCTTCTCTTTTCATTGACGATCTTTCTCAGACCCTCCGAATCCTTCGCTGTAACCTCCGAGCTATCCAACCTTGACGGCCACTAATTTGCTAGTGTATCGTGGGGAAGCCGCCGTGTTCCTTGCGTGGACAACCGTTTGATGTGAGGACGGTTCATCCTGCAACAACACACACGGGAATGTTCCTGTTGTCTTGACCTCTTTTTTTCACCGACACCACTCATCAAGCCGTCAGGTCTTGCATTGAGTATCCTATCGTACTACCACTGTTGTTTCAGCCCTACAATCTGTGCTGTACCGGTCTTCTCCTTTTTGTATCATCCCACATTCACTCATACTCTCGCTCCATTTACATTACATCCTCACCTTGTATCATTCTTCTACAGCAAAATATTCCGATACAGGTATCATCGGTGTCAGACCCTCTAACTCCGGTGCCATCTGACACGGAGTCTTCCGGGTCTTATTGCTCTACCTTACTCTCACCACCGAACGGGTCGATCAGTACCGAGCTGGTCAACATCACCATCAATCATGTCTAGCAGTCCAACTTTCAAGGACAAGGACGAGGACCTGGAGGCCCAGCTTCCTCTCAACCCACAGCCTTCCAGTCCCACGGTCAGAACAGAACAAGAAGTCTCAGGCACAACCAAGCTATTGTACTTGGCCGTCTACTTCCTATGTAACATTTCATTAACGATTTACAACAAGCTCATTCTGGGCAAGGTGAGTTCCGAGCAGCCTCCTGGTTGAGCCTCATACCACCCACCATCTTACATCTCACCTGTGTGTACAACACCAAGCTAACCATCATCACCAGTTCTCCTACCCATGGCTTCTCACAGCCCTCCACGCCGGCTCGGCGTCCATAGGGTGCTACATCCTCCTCCTCCAAGGCCGATTCACCCTCACGAAGCTTTCGCTCCAGCAAAACGTCGTCCTCTTCCTCTTCTCGATTTTGTTTACGGTCAACATCGCCACCTCCAACGTCTCTCTCGCCATGGTCTCCATCCCCTTCCACCAGATCATGCGGTCAACCTGTCCCTTCTTCGCCGTGCTCATCTACCGCTTCCGCTACGGCCGCTCCTACCCGCGCGACACCTACCTCTCCCTCATCCCGCTCATCCTGGGCGTCGGCCTCGCCACTTACGGGGATTACTACTTCACCGCCGCGGGTTTTATTCTGACCTTTTTGGGCGTCATCCTGGCCGTCGTCAAAACCGTCGCCACCAATCGGATCATGACGGGCGCCCTGGCCCTGTCGCCCCTCGAAACGTTGCTGCGCATGAGCCCCCTCGCCTGCGCGCAGGCGCTGGTCTGCGCTATTGCCAGCGGTGAGCTGGCTGGGTTTAGGGAGCAGAACCCCGAGGGCCCGTCCGGGGCACTGATCTTGACGCTGGCGGGTAATGGACTGCTGGCGTTCTGTTTGAATTATAGCTCGTTTTCGACGAATAAGGTTGCCGGCGCGGTGACGATGACGGTGTGTGGAAATATCAAGCAGTGTTTGACGATCTTGCTGGGTATTGTGTTGTTTGGAGTCCAGGTTGGGTTCTTGAATGGTTGCGGTATGGTGATTGCGTTGGCGGGCGCGGCGTGGTATAGTGCTGTTGAGTTGAGGAGTAAGACTCAGAAGGGTGGGAGGTAAGGGGGTTGCGTTCAGCGTCTGGGGTTGGTTCATGGGACCGTCTTTAGGTGATGGAGATGTTGTGATACCCTACCGGTTGCGGTTGAATAGAAGGTTGGGTGTGGATTGCATATACAGTGTTGCAAGAAGTAGTGTGGGAGAACTGTACATAAACAATTACAAGCGTATCTATCGTTCTAAATGGCTTTTCATTTTGTTGTATATCATCATCATCATTAGGATTCTCCTTATGCAAACCCAAGGAAGGTCTCTTGTAAACATCTGTGGCACTGCGTTCTCGTTCTCTCTCCACGGTTGTTCAAGATCTCGCCGCCGACCTCGATGCTTCCAACCCCGTCATGAAAACCCAAACCGACCAACAATAAATTGCACTGCCGCCAGATCAGCATCAATCCGCATGCAAATCATATCTTCAAGTAACCTCAATGATGCATCGGAAGGTTTCGTGTCGTTGCATCGCTGGTTGTCAAGTGGATTCACCGCTCCCGCGCGACCCACACTTTTGCAGCTTTATAGGCTGTACGATGCAGCAGATCAATCACCAATAAATCGAAGGCGCGATGACCGAGTGGCCTAAGGTGTTTGACTCGAACTACCCTTCGAGGTCTATCAAATCTCTTCGGAGGCGCAGGTTCAAATCCTGCTCGCGTCGATTTTTTTGCACGTTTTTTTGGCTGTTTCTTGGGTGTTATTTTGGTCTTGGTGATTGTTTCATGGTGAGAGATGGTTGAAGGACTTTTTTTTGGTGTTTTGTTCTACTTGTTTCTAATGGGATTAGGAGCTGTGATATATAGCAGGCCCCGGCTTAGGAGGAGGACGGTCATGTTCGGCGTGGAATACCTCTACCTATCAACGGGGAAGGAACCTCTGGGCATGATTAAAATCTCTACAACGCCTGGCGCTATCGCTTGCATGTGAGGGAAGGAACGAGTGTCACGAATGTGGCAAGTCATGGTGGAAATCGGGTAGCGTATGGCTGACCGATTAATTTGCTGAACTGCCTTGCCTAATCTGCATCGACCACACCTCTTTTCTGCTCGGATGCAAAAGGGGAGACAAAAGAAATGGGTATCTCAAGCAACAAAAACACCTTGAAAACACCTAACACCCTTCCAGGTTTCCTTCAAATCCTGCTCGCGTCGATAAAACTTCACTTTTTGCAGCTTTTCACGATACGTTTTGGTGTTTGTTTACTCGCCCGAAGCATTTCTAGACTTTTTGCTTCCTTTTTTGGACAACATCCTGGCGATAAAGAAAGACGGGTGAAAGGTGTCTTTGTCACTTCAATAGGAGGCCACGCACGCAACTTGCTCATTCGCTGCTCTTTGCGGTCTCAATCTCCCATGTCAATGTCAGAGTTCGAGAACATTCAATCCAGACTGTGCATTATTATGTTGTTCAGATTACGCTCATCATCCTCTCTAATAACTCCAGCTAGAAGCCTCGCTAATATGTCCCGTCATGCAAACCTGATCTCCCTTCTTCACCAACACCTCAAACATGCCATAATCCGTATTCATCTTGGAGCTCGACATCGTATACTCCTCCCCAGCGTATATCGGCGCCGTAGCCCTGTACGAGATCTCCTCCAAGACGGACCCTTCCACCCGGTGAACGTCTCGCCAGTAATCAAGCATGTTGATCAGGTTCAGCGGCCCATGCACGACCACGCCCGGATGGTTCTCGACGTCCCTCGTCCAGCTTTCGTTGTAGTGAATCAGGTGCGCGTTGAACGTGAGAGCTGAGAAGCGAAACAGGGCGGCGGGCGACCACTTGAAGACCCGGTCTGGCAAAGCGTTCTCACCAACCACCACGTCTCGCACTTCTGACTTGCCTCCTCGCGATGGAGGAATCGGAGGCTTTGTTGATGTTGTTGCTGTGCCTATTGTCGAAAGGTCGATTTCCTTCCGGAATATCCAAGATCTGTGTGGTAATCACAAAAGTATAAACAACACTTTTTCTTCTTCTCGCTTTTTTCTTTTGTTTGTGTCAAGTCACAACTTGAACTCACCTTTGGTCGACCAGCGCCAAGCCTCTTTCACCCCAGAACTCCTTGTTCACCTCCACCAGAACCATCTCACTGCCATCACGACTCTTCTTCGCCACGGCACTGAGAAGCTTTGTGTGTTCCTCCACCTGCTCCCCAACTCTCAGCTCGGTACCATCGTTCCACCGCATCTGTCCTCCTGCCCACATGCGCCGTGTGAAGGGCGCCGGTGCGTTGAACGTGCGATCTGTGCCATCGGCGCCAAGATCCTCCTCCAGTTCTGATGGCGTAAAGTACACAAGATGGTATCCCGGCGGTACTGGTGTTCCCGCTGGGGGACAGCCGAGCGTGAGGTCCAGTTGGGGGCCTAGGCCATACCTTCGACCCAGTGTGAGACACAACTTTTGCAGCTGATTGCCGTCCAGAGTTTGTTTTCGGACAATGGTCTTGTCCTGGAATGTGTGCAGCATCTGACTTGCTGCTTCGCTGGCGGTGATGCTGCTGGTGCTGCTGGTGCTGAGGGACCTCGGCCTGGACATAGCGCGGAGATTGAGCGGCCGGGTTTGTCGGCTCAGAGCTGATCGTAGGACTGTCATTTTTGCACAAAATATGTTGGGATAGGTGGGAAAAGATGTAATGATACTGAATTGCTCTCTGAGCGACAGATTTCTTGATAAATTGCTGTTCACAGAAGGAAATGACTTGGGAATTCGGCCAGATATCACTTTGAAACGATGCCGTTGATCACCGCAAGCTCAATGCACTACGCAATAACCGCCTGTGATGGAGAAGGTTTACCCCGCATTTTGGGTTTCTTGGGGGTTGGAGACCGGCTGTCATTACCCCTTGTGCCCCTGAATCGTCCCTCAACTCCAACGTTGCAATAACCTGGATATGGGTCCACTGCTTATGACTCACGCCTGCCTTGATTTGGTAGCTCAAAAAGAAGCATCATATGATGGATTGGCTGAAACCGTTCGCCTCGTTCTCGTTTCATACCTTTTGAACTTTGTTTGAGCCTCAACAATGGCGACGTTCATCAAAAGTGCGGCGCGCTCCGCCCGCTGGCTCCCGCGCATAACGCCACGATCGACAGCGAGTGGCAAGAATGCCTTTTCGACTTCAGCACGGCGTCAATTGATGGCCACAGCAGGGTTTACCGAATCCCAGCTCATGGTACGAGATGCTGTGATGAAGATATGCTCCAATTTCCCAAACACATATTGGCAGCAACATGACCAGACCGAGGAGTATCCCAAGGAGTTCCATGCTGCTCTCGCGCAGGACGGATGGCTCGGTATTGCCCTACCGGAGGCGCTAGGAGGGGCCGGACTTGGTATCTCCGAGGCGACGATGATGATGCAGACAATTGCCGAGTCAGGGGCAGGTATGGCGGGCGCGCAGTCGATCCATGCCAACGTCTATGCTACCCAACCGCTCGCAAAGTTCGGAACGCAGGAACAACTTGAACAGACTATTCCGAACATCATCGCAGGGAAGCTCCGCGTCTGCTTTGGAGTGACGGAGCCCAACGCCGGTCTTGACACCCTTCGCCTAGAGACATTCGCCAAGAAACAGAATGATGGTTCATACTCGGTATCAGGACAGAAGATCTGGATTACGTGTGCCCAAGTGGCGGACAAGATGATGCTTCTGGCGCGTACCACAGCGCGTGATGAGGTGAAGAAGCCGAGTGAGGGACTGTCTCTGTTCTGCATCGATCTGAACAGGGAAGACCACCGGTTGAAAGTGAGCAAGATCAAGAAGATGGGCGGACGAGCTGTTGATGCCAATGAAGTTTTCTTCGAGAACTACCCAATCTCTGGCGATTCCCTCATCGGAAAGGAGGGGCAAGGGTTCAAGATCATTCTTCATGGCATGAATGCAGAACGTTGCCTTCTTGCCGGCGAGGCACTTGGACTAGGATATGCGGCGCTGGGTAAGGCCGCCGAGTATGCTCGAGAGCGCGTGGTTTTCCAGCGACCGATCGGACAGAACCAAGGCGTCGCGCACCCTTTGGCGGACGTGTATATGAAACTCGAGGCCGCGAAACATGCGACATACCATGCCGCCAGGTTGTACGACGCGAGCAAGACAGATGGATCGATTCGACAGGAGGAGGTCGGAGTGGCATGCAACAGCGCCAAGTATCTGGCAGCGGAGGCAGCTTTTGCGGCGTGCGAAAGAGCCGTTCTAACCCACGGCGGGATGGGATACGCTGTCGAGTACGATGTTGAGCGATATTTTAGAGAGTGTCTGGTACCTAGGATCGCTCCGGTCAGCCGGGAGATGATTCTCAACTATATCTCGGAGAAGGTGCTCGAGTTGCCGAGGAGTTACTGAGAAACCCTCCTGAGACAATGGACTGCAATGCAAACAGAAGTCTTTGACCTTACCTCCGTTATTCGTTACACTTGTCGTGATCGAATCGTCCGGAAGGCGGTTGATGCCTTTGACCAAACTGAGCATGTCGTGACTTTTGAGTTGTCGATACAAGAGAAAGCGAAAGCAAGCCGGAGGTGTTAAGTTGGGTGAGTGAGTTCCTCTTGGCCAACAACGACCGATATATCGCGCCTTCCTCCGCCAACTGGCGTCTTCTATCGCTCGAACCTTCCACTTTCTTTGATTACCTGCAGGCATTAACCGCACCACGTCTAATAAGAAGGCACCTACAGAACGCTCTTTCTCTCGAACTCCCTTCCTATGACTTCAGTTTGTAACCGAATCTACCAATTGAGCCTCACCCGAACAAATCCAGCGACACGGATCAGCTCCTACCATGGCCAAGTCATATCAAGCCCCGAACAACTCATGGATGGACACTTGGATTCCCGCCATATTTGGGTCTGCTCCGGGTCGACTGTTTGAAATTCCTCCGAAGCCCAAACCATTTGAGCACGTTTATGGGCTCAACACGGATTCTATCACAGAGTACACTTCGATCAACTACGATGCCGGCGACGACAAGTCGGCACGATCCAAGACCAGCAATAATAACCAGACCCAACCCCAACCAAGGAGAATCAGTTGGCACAGCCAGACCAGCGAGACAATGATAAAACTGAAGGTCCCTCGAGACTCTATCCCTTCGGCGTTTGCTTGGAAGCCGCCTGGTGAGGTAGCCGTAGCCAAGAACCAGAATCGCAAACACATGGATAAGGTATCTGACCATGACACGAACGACACCATCCTGCTGACCCAGATATGGGAGGTACAGAATACACTCCAGTACACAAAGAAGACTGGAACATATAGCCCAAAACAGAAGAAACACTCGTGCAAATTGCCCCTGAACAGTCGAAGACTCAACGAGCTAAGAGCTTGGAATAAGGCCCTTGAGGGAAGGCAACGTCTGCGACGCAAAGCACGTTCGAAAACAGCAACAAGATCTCTCGAGGAATACCTCAAGAAAATGGGCACTCCACCAAAACCTACCGAGACTACCTACGAGCCGAAGAACAACACTGCCCAAAGCCAGCCCCCGGAGCCAGTCGAACAAAGCCAATGCTCAACAGACGACAACTCCGGCGATACCGTTCAAAGCAAAACTCAAATGCCCGATCGTATAGCCAAGATTTGGAAGCTGTTTATCTATCTTGTGGGATTCGCGAGCATTTTGGTGTTCTGTGTCGGTATAGCTATCGTAACATGTAAGTCTTCAGGACCTACCCAGATCAAGATGTAATACAATACCGCAGGCTGACTTACAGAGACCTGTATTTCTCCAGGGCCACTATCAGCGAGATACTGTCTTCTTCAATGTCATTGTTAATGACGAAACTGCGTCCGATGGTAAAGCTGTACGTGGACGAGATCATATCCTCCCAGCAACTATCTGTTCAACACACCCCAGTGTCTGAACAACCCCCAGTGTCTGAACAACCCCCAGTGTCTGGACACACCTCGGCGTCTGGACACACCTCAGCGTCTGCGGAAGACCAGCCTGGGGTTGGGCCCTGGTGGTGGAAACCATTTCTGATCGGTGCCTCTGTAATGACAGTAGCAAAGACCAGAGGCCCGAACAGGTGAAAGGTGGCAGGAAAAGCCTCTTGTGTCCCTACATACCGGGGAAACCTGACGTTCAAGACCCGAATGATGTCTGTGTGGTGTCGTGCATAGGTTGTAGTCATCAAGTTCCACGGCACGATGTCTTCCTCAGACATACTGTGTAGGTACTTCAGACTCCAGTACCCAAAGGCAAGACGCTGAACTTCCTGGAGACGTTCACACGGATAGTATCACCGTTGGACCCCAAAAGGAGGGTTACAGCAAATCCTTTCTCAGCCCACTTGATACAATAGTGATGTTTAGCGGTAGTTGAATCTTGGAATAGACACGATAGCGCCCTCAGTAGGTTCCATGAATGCAACAGACCTGTGCATCAGAGAGACATACCGTAGAAACTCGGTAAATTGGCAAAACAAAATGCAGGGTTAAAGGTGTCCGACAACCACGTACATGCTCATTGACGGCCGCCAAATGCAACTGGCAAACCTTCAACCCTTCATTTTCTGCACATTGTGTTTTGCCAATTTACCGAGTTTCTACGGTACCTCGTCCTACCTACCTTTGCCGCAGCCGCGATATAGCCGCGCTGAAGTGTAGTTTAGGACGACCTGACGTGCATCATGCATATATCACTTTGCGCTGGTCGAGCGATTAAGCAAACAGCCCTACGGGACTGTAACACAACATCATCTGATCCTCTACAGACGCAGTTAGCGGCGTGATAATCTGATAATTCTTCCAATGGTGATGGTTCTGGGAAAAAGGCTAGTGCAACTAGACCCAAGTGCTGCGGTGCGCAGCCAACCCTTCGGCGCTTGCGCGCTTGAATTTCTGAGAATGTGCGGTGCACGCCTTGCTTTATGTAGGACGGGAAGAGGGGAACTGGGGGCCAAGACTCCAAAAAGGATGGGAAGAAGGAACGTTAAAAAGGGCTGGCGAGAATAGCGTTTCTCATGTGTACTCAGCCCCTTGGTTACGACTCTCCCTTGCAGTGTGACCATGGGGCCAGCACTAACTCCAACCGAGGTTGTATCGATAGGTAGTTGAGTCGTAAGAGACGAACAATCAACTGTTGAATTAGGGTCCTCTAAATCGAGATACGATCGAAGATTGTGGCTGGATGGAAGACCGCAACATCGCCGAACATTGTCGGACTGTTTGTGAGCGTTGAAAGCAGCGGGATTGAAGTGAATTTGAAGAAGGAGATAAAAAGAATAGAAAAGACAAGGAGGGAACCGAAAATAAGGGACTCTCCGTTATAACATCGTACTTCTTGTACAGTATATGCAGTGCCCATCGTGATGCTTGTTCGGAATAACCTCTCGGGGGGCTTCAAGCCAGGGCTTGATGGCGCATGTGGCTTACAGCACCCAGCAAGGTCATCCCGCACACCGCAAGGGAACTATGGTGTCCAATCGCGAACAAGGTAGCAGTGGTTGGCGAGCGAGAGAACAGAAAGACGACAGGGAACTGAAGGCTGCGACTGCCCTGCGGGATGCGATGGTAGCAGTCCGTCTACCTAGCTCGTCTGGGTCAGAAAGGTTTTGGGAAGCGAGAAAAGGGTACGAAATCTGGCAATCTGGCAATCCGGGGGTTCAGCAAGGACCTCATTTTGATCCTTTCACGCCGTGTTGCATCGCAGAGCACATCGTGATTCCCTCATGTCGTATATACCCCGTGCTCTGCGTAGATCATACAGGACCTGGGGATTTGCGATCAGTATCACATCGATGAAGCAGATCATTCACAGCTTGGTAACCAGTAAATCCGTAGATATGTTGAATCTCCGAGTTGTTTGGTAATGATAAGGGTCGAGAGCAACATTCGGTATTTCTATGATGGAGTCCAGTGTGATAAGAGAGCCATATCACATTCAAAGTCATTGTCATTGCGGTGTCTCACTTGGACACCTTTACGTCACAGGGGGGACGGGTCCATCCGCCTCCATCCAACATATGAAATGGTAGGACAAGCGTCAAACAACGGGAAGAGAAACGAACCTACTTACAAGTTACAACGGCTCGAACGGTTTTTTAGTGCCAATTTTGGACAGATAACAATGGAGGAGTCATGAGGTGAGGTGATGGGAGGGAAAGCTGGTGGTGTCGTGATTGTTGATCCGCCGAAAAAGCCAGAGGCCCATAGATGAAATTGCAAGGCCGACGACATGGGCTTTAGCATCTTTTAGTTAGCAGAGAAAGAATAGAGACATCTGACGTAAAGAGATGGATGTCACCCCCGCAAAGCAAATGAGGGATTCCACCTCGCTCTCGATCCAAAACCCGATCTTGCCAGCACCAAGCTCGATCAAGATGGAGGGCGGAAAGAACAAACCGAAGAGGAGGATACTGCCAGTCATTTCCTCACGATTGTCGGTGGATGTTCGTCTTCGGTTCGTTGGCGAAGCAGGGCAAGAGGGTTCAAGAGGGTTGAGTGAGGAACGAAGGGACTGAAGGGGTCCAAGGGGGGAAATTGTATGGAGGAAAGGAGGAGTGCACTAACAACCTCGCGCGACGTCCCTAAAGGTGAGCCGATGCCGCCGAAGACAGAAGGTACAGTGTACTTTGGTACAGCGGGCAAGTGGGCTGGTCCTGGCCCACAAAATTAGGTGCGTACACAGTGTAGATCTCTGGCCGAATTCGGTACTAGCGCGTCTTAGTTGCCAAGCTCTGGTGGATCTTGGGCGCGGAGATTCCCACCGACCCCACAAATATCAACCAAATGGAGCCAATAAGCAAGCTTGACAGGTGCTGACAGCGGCAGCAATCCAATGACACTCGGCGCTGCAGGTGTCAAACCTCCGGACGAACGACACGAACGACACGAACTGCCACTGATGCATTTTCCTCCCAAACCACCATTCTCTGGGATCGGAAACCACATGGCTTTCACGCATTCACCCTGTTCGCAAAGGCCTCAAGACAGTACCCCGGACCCCTTCTTGACCCCGAGACTGTCACTCAGCAAAGACACCTTGACCCAGTCACAAACATGGCGTTGAGAATGAGACGAGTGTCAGCCAAACCCTCCCCGCCGCCGGCAAGGCCGCCCAACATCAGCACCCTCAGAAGCTGAAGTCAGGGAATGAGACCAAGAATACTTGCTCATGGTTTGAATGAGCAGAGGATCCTTTATTTCAGTAACGCTAAAACCATCAAGGTTCCCCAAATTCAAGTCGTGATCCCTTCATCCACTCGTACTGCGACGTCCCTCTTTCAAAAATGGGAACTCCATGCTCAAATACCCTCTCAAGTACCGCGCAGTCGCCGGCACACTGGAATGGCGATCGACAGAGCCAAAGAGCCACTGCCGACACAATGAGCTTAGCGCGCCAAGCAGGGAGAAACACTTGCCGAGTCAACCATGGCTTTTTCTACCAGGAGGGTGTCTCTGAGGGTTTGCTGTGGTAAGTGGTTCTGGGTTCGCAGTTTTGTTCTTGATTCATGTTCCCCTGTCTAGTATCCATCATCTCCGGCCCAACAGCGACTCTCTTTTGCCCTTCTCGCAATCGCTTGGCGCCATCCTATGCCCTGTTCCTGGAGGAAGTCCTTCTCTGTTGTCTTCATTTCTTCGTCATCCTCCTAGCCACCATGTAAACACCATCCCCACAGTGCTCGACATCGACGTGGAGAAGCGTCGCTTCCAGGTCCTGACCACGCTGCCCTCTGCAAGCCATCTGCCGACCAACGAGCCAGCGCCTTGGGCTCACGAGCTCTCTGGCGCTCCGGAGCTCTGGACATAGCATTAGGGGGGTCCACTGGGCACATGGGAACCAGCAAATGTGATGAAGATGGAGCTTTGGGCAGAGAGATGAAACGATCTGCAATCACAGGCTCAAGTGCTCTCCTCTTATACAAACTACACCACTTTTACAGAGTATTTGGATATTCCTGTTCGGTCCGTTGACCTGCCTGTCTAGAGATGTCTCTCTCTCTGCTTGGCCCACCTACACTATGGTTCAAGTGTCCCTCCCACCGTTCACACTGTCACGGTACCTACTGAGTGGTTCCCCCTTCGACTGCACAGTCCAGACATTCTCGGCAATGACGGAAACAGCCAAGTGCGTCAAGGTTGTGATTGGCGCAGCAGACACAAAGATGGCTCTCTGTCTTGCGAGATAGCAGACTCACTGCATCCTACATCGGGCAGCTGGGCGCAATGAGTGACGCTGGGAATGGGCTGGGATGGGCTGGGATGCAGGTCTACGCACTGGGCCCCCAGCGCTCCAAGAAGAAGTGGGAATAGTCCCATGTTCACACCATGTTCAGGTATCCCGCGGGATCTACACTCCCCCTAACCACTTCTTGCAAACTCATCCTGCACCATCGTGCACATCCTGGTATCCTGGGGCTATCCTGGACATCATTTACCGAGCTGGTTTGCACACAAGTGTCCGCAGAAGCAGTGATCTATCATTCATGTGCCCGTCCTCGGATGTGGCTTGTTCAAGTTCTCCCATCTCTCTCGGCACCGCCCCGGGGACTACTTCATACATACTCCGTGCATCTCATCACATCTGTTTTTGGTTTTACATATCGTGAGCTGAGCCGCACACCATCACACTCTCTTTACTCCTGTTACGTCCAGCTCAAGTCGCTCTTTCGTCGCTCTGCATACGGGTTCGGTTCTTAGGCTTCGGAGGATACAAAACCCACTTGGCTCGCCTACCCACTCACCACGCTCCTTTCAACAAACAACATCAACACCAGCTACTACTGGTCGGATACCAACCACCCAACACTACTAGATGACACTGCGCTTTAGTGGTTAAGCCTCCCACGTGTCTTGACGACACTCCGAGTCGCTTCGACCCATATCCGCAACCCACTCCGCTCTTCTCGACGTCGACACTACAACATCCGACATCATGTTTGTGCCACGCCTAATACAACGAGCCGACTTCTCCGCTGCCCAGTCCCAGGTTCTGGGCTCCGAATTTGGCACCACTCCCGACACCAAGCCTGGACCAAGACTCAATGCCATTGGTATTTGGTGGATTGTATGGGGTGCTATCTGGACGACCGCGGTGGTGGCTGGCATGGTCTTCCTTTGGCTCAGGCGTGATATCCCAACTCTTAGGATACGCGGACTTGCTCTCAGTTTTGCCGGCATCACACTTCTCCATCTCTACTGGATCTCTGTTCAGCTGGGCTACAGTATCGGACCCATGGCCCCCGAAGTCGCCGAGTTCTGGATCATGAGCATTTGGTTCCCTTTCGGAATTGCCCTTTTCCAAGCCGGTAACAGTCAGTTCCTTCATGTCGCAAGGGCACAGGCTCGGTATGCTCGTCCTCCGAGCCAGATGGAGTCTCGATTCGACGAAAAGCACGCGCAGCAACCGCCACAGAGGCTTACCTTTATCGCCCGCCTGCGCAAGATGGACTATTCGAAGAGGATGTTTGCCTGCGTTACCATCGGCATGATCGTTCAAGTGAGTAGCACCCTTATAGCTACCACGGCTCGTCTCTAACCTCGTTTAGCTCTTTGTTGTTATCATTATCTACATGATCTCGCGCAAGTTCCACCCCAGCTTTGGCATCCCCGGTACTGAGGTGTCCGGCACTCCTGCAGAGATTGCCATGCAGCAGGGCAGAGGTTGGGAGTGGTGGCCTTCGCTGTTCTGGCAGTTCCTCTGGGCTTGGGTTATTGCTCCCATCATTCTTTGGAAGTCTCGTGGTATCCGTGACACCCACGGCTGGCAGCTTCAGACCATGGCTTGCTGCATTGCTGGCTTGCCTGCGGCTCCTATGTGGCTCATTGCTCTCTACGTTCCCGGTATGGCTCCGGTGAACGCGGTTTTCGTCCCGCCTCAATGGTATGTCTAGCGCTTTCCTTCCTCACCAGATGGCAATATCTAAATATTCGTTCAAACAGGATCGGTCTCTCCATCATCTTCATGGAGATTTTCACCATCTTTGTCCCTTGCTGGCAGGTTCGTAAGCACAACAACCTGCGTCAGGAGACACTTGAGTCGATTGCCACTTGGGAGTCCAAGAAGATGCGCGCCCGTAGCGACGACAGCAATGCCGAGCGTAGGGGCAGCGACAATAGCGGACCTGCTCTTAGCCCAACCTCGACCAAGGTTGGAGAACACCATTTCACTAGCGGAGTCAGAGATTCATGGAAGAAGCTTTCGACTATGGAGATGGGCCACGGATCTCAGCCAGACTTCAAGAACGCCACCGATGATAGCGTTCTCACAATGTCCGCTCTTGAGCACGTTCTCGAAAAGAACCCGGAACCTCTTCGCCAGTTCTCTGCCCGTCGCGATTTCTCGGGCGAGAACATTGCTTTCCTCACTGCTGTGGCTGAGTGGAAGGCCGCTCTGCCGCCTCCTTTCGTCCGCAACCGTCACAACGCCGAGCCGGATGTTGTCCGCCAGCAGTTTACCAAGGCGCTTCGTATTTATGCCGAGTTCATCAGCACCAGAGACGCCGAGTTCCCTATCAACATTGCGTGGCACGAGCTGCGTAAGCTTGAGGGTATCTTTGAGCGTGCCGCTAGGAACATGTACGGAGATATCGACCGCGGTGGAGCTACACCCTTCGCCGAAGTTAACTGGTCCGGATCGAACAAGCCCACAAACGACAGCGAGGTCAACATCGTCTCCAAGTCGGACTCGCTAGCGGTGTCCATGACCCCCATGGGTGAATTCAAGTCTGTCGAGACCCTTCCTCTTGATGACCCACCACCGACCTCCCATGCCACACATCCCCGCAACGCAGCTCTCTACTACTCGGGCGATATCCCACAAACCTTTGACGCTGCCGTCTTCGATGCCGCTCAGTCTAGCATCAAGTACCTCGTGCTTACAAACACGTGGCCCAAGTACGTCCGCGAAAGGCGAGACTCTGGGGATTCCTTCATTTCCCAGGATGAGACCGTAAGGAGCAGGAAGAGTCTTCACAAGGCACTGGGCTTCTTGAAGCCACTTATTCGGGCTTGAAGCACAAAACAAAGAAAAGAAAAGAAACCACATTCAGTACGCAATGAAAAATACTATCGTTAATGTTATTCACAACCAAATCTTCCACGATCTTTATTCCACCTACAATACCCGGCGAGAAGCAAGCATTTAGCCTTGTTCTCCACCGCCCCCCACCACCCCCAACCCTCTCTCACTATGTTTATGTTATATCATGTACAACAACGGATGTGGTTATGTGATTTTGATGAGTTTGGGCTGGCTGAAGACACAAAAAGAAGAAGAACAGTCCAGCATATCCCCAATCATGTCGAAACTTGTGTATTACCACTTTATCACCACTACTACATTCTTTCATATCCCCCCATCCTTTTCTCTCTCTTATCATCATACCAGATTGGACTGTGTGCCTCTTTCTCTCTATCCAATTATCTCCTATATCTCTCTACCTCTCTTAACGTCCTTTCAACTCCTACCAGAACACAACACATTTCGTTGCTGTTGCTGTTCCCTTTTCCCTTATCAATATACCCATCATCCTATCATCATTATGTCATGTTCCTCATTGTGGTCTGTTTAGTGTATAATATCTAAATAAAGTTGTGTGTGTCTGCCTGTATTATATGGAGTGTATGTAAGTAACACCGGGTATCTGGACCAGCCACTTTTGAGGGTCGGTCAAATGGGAGGAAGGAAAACAAGTAGCATTATAGGGCCAAAAAGCAAAAATATTGACAAGTACAAAGCAAGCATGAACTGTTCACTCTTCATTTTCCGGTGTCACCTCCTACTACTCCTTCCTTCTCTTTCTTCTCTCCTTTGGGTATATCGGTACTGGTGATGTCAAGCGTGAAGGATAGGGACAAGCCTATACTACATATACAACAAATACAGACAAAATCACACATAAAGACAACCTGACACTTATGCTAGCCCTTAAAAGTCCTTGCATATTAACATCCATGTTGTCACGGGCTGGAGCATGCAACACCTAGTTCAAACCGAAACAACACCAAAAGATAGTCAATAATCCTGCAGAGGACTTGGATACGCTCATTATAGTATTGGCAATAACACACATACTGATGCTGTGGACAAACTAGATACACAACAATACAGAACAAAACCAATTCACAGCCAAAGACAACTCGACTCATATCTCAGCCCTTGATAGTCCATGCATAACAACTTCCGAATCCATCGCACTTTTCAACAATCTGATAATGCACCGTCACTCTGGAGAGTACAACGCCCAATTGGCCGGTATGTTACTCACATCTTTACGACTACCATTCACATTGTCAACACTAATTACATTGCACTGATAACACACCAAGACGATGGAGAAATTGTTCGGCATGGACTTTGACCTGGGACAGACACCGAAGATCATAAGTCATATTCACATCTCCATCTCCATCTACGCTATTTTGCTCATGCAAGAAATTCCATCGAGATCTCTCAAAAATAGGCTCTTCAACCATAACCATGGGATATACCGACAGAAAGGTTTAGATACTCCACGATTGTATTTCGTACTCCCACCAATGAACGTGCCCAATTGCAGCATGTTTACTTACTTTTTTTTTCTTCCCAGGCTCCGAGGCTCCCAAGCTCCCAGGGAACCGGTCGGTCGGCGTCCATGCCATGTGTTCCCCATGCTCTGATCCACGAACGCAGGTCCCCGAAGAAATGGGTCAAGTCCGAGGGTTGCAGCCCGCAGTGAAATACCCCCGTGATTTTCCTATATCAAGATCGAGATCCCCATCCCCTTCCAAGTTTTGGGATGTTGCCCTGTTTTCTTCCCTTCTTTCCCAATTGCGAATTGGACCCCTTGTTTTCAGCTTATAAGTTTGATATGAGAGAAAAAAAAAACTCTTTCTGTCCCCTTGCCCTTGTCCCCTCCGATCCTGTCCGAGTGTTTCGCTGATCCTTTTAGAGAGTTCCGCCAGGAGGGGAGGGGGGGTATAGAAAGTTGCCGATCTCCAGGGGCTTGGAATTTCTGACGACCCCCCGATGCCCCTTAAGAGAATTGAGCAGCAGATCGACAGGGCGACCCACATCCACGATGAGTGCCACGTTCGCGAACCTCGGGGGCCTCTCCCTCGGCTCTCTCTTTGCTCCTCTCTCACCAGATCGGCATTGTCCGATCCGATGAATGCAAGTCGGCCGAAGCGAGAGAGAGCAACGTGGACAGGAAAGGATGGACATTGATGCGGAGCGAACCGACAACCTTGCTCGGCTGAAGGAAGGGAGCCCTGCTCGGCTGAAGGAAGGGAGCCCTGCTCGGCTGAAGGAAGGGAGCCCGGCCTATTGCCGGCGAAATCACATGACGAAGAGCATGTCGACGTCTAGATAATTTCGACAACTTGTTAGTGTTTTGGTTTCTCTTGGCTTAAGATAAGATAATTTGAGAGACGCCGCGCCAGCTTGTTCCGTGAGCACTTGGCTTCATCAATGACGACATCGAAGACGCAGCGAAAAGGGGGTGGTGGACACAAGGCAAAACGTACCGATTGGGTGACTGCTGGAGAGCTGAGGCTTCTGCGTATACTTAGTCTCGAGCACATCGCGGATGCTGTTGAGCAACTGCACATAGCTCTGCTTGGGGTTCGCCTTAATGGCGGAGATGAAGGCCCAGGACATGGCTCCCGTGGCTTGGGACGCGATGGTCGCATCGGCCCTGAAAGAATTGTCAGTATTTTCGCTCTACACGACTGAACCCAAGTCAACTTTCAAGGGGGAAGGATCGCAACGTACGAAGTCTGGTCGTCCTTGCTACCACTCCACATGATAACATCGGCAGGCGATGTCTTTGTCCGCTTGGTGTGCTCATAGGCCTCATTGCCGCCGCCAAACGCTGTCTTAGCGACGGAGAACAGGCTGCTAGCCATGCCTCCAAGATCGCCACGAGCATAGGAGCCAACAGCCGCAAGCAGACCTTGACCAGCCTCCTTGGCAAGGTTAGGCTCCTTGACCATGCCCTTGGTGCTGTAGATATAGGGCAAATCAAGAACGGAGCCGGAGTGGCAGCTGTCAAAGATGGCAGTCAATCGCACACCAGGTTGGAGGGGCTTCACGACAGTATAGTGAATCTCATCGTCGACGATGTGGCCGGCGGTCTTGAAGTCAACGGGGTAGATGACCTCATCAAAGCCGTCTTCCTCATCGCCGTCGGTATCTTCAGTCTGCCCACCGTGGCCTGTTGATGTGTTGGCTAGTCAGTGGGAGCACGCGGGTATGGTTCAGAAGGGAAAGGTAACTGACCGGAGTAATGCAAGAACAAGGCATCGTTGGGCTGAGCACCAGCGACTAACCACTGCATCGCACGAAGCATGTTCTCCTTTGTAGGCTGCAAGAGGGGGTTCGTGGCGTCATCGGTAAGAATAACCATATCCTCGCGCTTATAGCCATAGTTCTCGACGAGGAAGGCGGAGACGTTCTTAGTGTCGTTGATGCAGCCGCGCAACTCGCCATCCTGGCCGAAGTAATTGATGCCAATCAGCAATGCCTTGCGGCGACCTGAGCAGTTGGAGTACTGGAAGCTATAGCCTTCAGGAGCACCATGGCCGAACTGCTGTGTGCCCGAAGGAATCTCGTGAATCTCGTGGGAGCGCTGCTGTCCCTGGTCACGAGCCTGGTGACCAGAACCGATAGGGTAACCGTAGGTATCATAGCCATCGGGAGGAGGACCAGAGGGGCGCTGGGAGTGTCCCTGTTGGTGATGTTGCTGTGGGGGATATTGCTGGTGGTGTTGCTGCTGTCCTTGGTGTCCATCGTATCCGCCTTGTGGGGGATACTGCCCTTGGTTGTAGCCGCCTTGCTGATGGTGCTGAGGAGGCTGAGGGTTGTACTGGCCCTGTCCCGGGTTTGAATAGCCATAGCCTCCTTGCTGGTGGTGTTGCTGCTGGCCATCCCACTGAGGAGGGGGAGGTTGGTGGTGTCCCCCACCGGGGCCGTAGCCTTGTCCAGGGTATCCGTACGACATGGTGAAGACCAGACGGTGATCGATGAAGGAGGGATTCGCATAAACGTGAAAAAGAGGAAGTGGAGAGAAGACAAAGAGAACTGGGAGGAACTTCTGTTATGGAAGTCCAATGCTCAGGTTGTCTTATCGGGAGCGAGGAAGTCAGTGTGTTGTTCGTTGTTTCTGCTTCAGCTGTGTCTCACACGCACTGCAAGCTGGAACTGTGATGGAGTCCCTGAAACCGCGCGTCATCCCGCTGTACCATAGCCTGGGGTGTTGCCGGTTGCCTCCCACTGCTGCCATCCCCGCGATCCGCACAGAGCACCCAACGGGGTCCCTGGAACGGAAACGACGGCCGACAACACTGAATCGAGTTGGGGTCCAGACGAGCCAGCGTCGATTTTAGTGGTTCATCGGGAGCAGCAGCGGGGAACCCAAGACCCCAAAAGCAAGAGCTCCCCACACCAGCTGCTATGTATGGCACGGTTATAGTGGCATTTGGTGGAGGCAATGGATGCATCATCTTCCGTATCATTCCATTCCAAAACCATTTCTTACCTATCTTCAGTCCTCTTTCCATTCTCGACCACGCCGAGATATTGAAGCGGAAGAGCTTTGCTTGGCTTCAACAGCAAAACCGCTTGTGTTTCCATGAAGAAACGGGTCCCTCATTTGCGGAGGAGGGGCACTATGAGGGGCTCTTTGGGGTTCGGATGGCACAGTTACTCCAGGAACCGGTGGAGGATGACAAGATGTTGTGAGCATTTGAGAGGCAGCCGACACGCCGAGCATTGCGTGCCCCTGCGTACATGAGGTCGTGGGTCACGGATCGCGTTTGATATTCGTCGGATGAGATCCATCTCAGTCTGTCTAGTGCCGTGCCGAGCCTTGTTAATCATTGCTTGAATATCTGTCCCTAAAGATTCTCACGGCAGGTGCTCGTGCCCATTTGACCTCTTCCGTCGTCTTCCTCTAAACCTCGGAGCTTCCGCTTCATTCTTACTCCGCTACACCACAGCACCCACAGTCAACTCCAGACAGAGAAAGCTGAATCGTGACCATGTCGTTCTTCAAGAAACTCAAGAAAGACCTCGTCGAAGATCTAGGCAAGCTAGGTCTCGTCGACAAGAAGGAGGAAAAGCCGGCAAGCTACTCCGGTAAGTCCCCGCAACACCATGATCACTCCAAAAACCCATCACTAACCCCGTCCACCAGGTTCGCGCGATTACTACCCCCCTCCTCAGCAACCGCCGCAACAATCATATTCTCCTCAGCCTCCTCAGGGACAGTCCCAGCCTCCATACCACGGCGGCAGCTACCAACACCCTCCCCCTCAGCAGCCCGGCTACCAAGGAGAGTACTCCCCCCAACAGCCCGGCTACACTGCCCCTCCCGGCGCTCCCGTTCCGAGCTACGGATCCCGTCCAGCGCCGCCTTACAACCCTCCCTCCGACAAGCCGCCCCTGCCCTCGGGCTGGACCCCGAAGTGGGACGACGAGTATCAGAGATGGTACTACGTTGAAGAGGCCACGGGCCGCTCGCAGTGGGAAGCCCCCGGCTTTGAAAAGTCCAGGCTTGCCGGTGGTGCCGGTGGTGGTGAGCAAGAGTCGCGCGGCCACGGCGACGGCAGTTCTTATCCTCCTCCCCAGCAGCAGCAGCAGTACGGCGGCGGCGGTGGTTACGGCGGAGGCCACAGTGGTGGTGCCCCCGACTATGGATATAGCGGCGGTGGTGGACATGGTGGACAGCAGCAGTATGGCGGTTATCAACAGCCCCCGATGCCGCCGCCGCAGGGATACGGTTATGACCAGCAGCAGCAGGCGTATGGTGGCGAGCCGGTAAAGGAGAAGAAGAAGAAGAAAGATAATAGTGGTTTGTATATGGGCGCAGCTGCTGGTCTGGCTGTTGGCGCTGTTGGCGGCGCTGTTCTTGCTCATGAGCTGGGTAAGTTTTCTTCTCCCCTCTTCCCCATGGCGGCCAATTTGCTAGGATGTATGGTTATTAACACTCCCCTCCCATGTAGCCGAAGACTCCGACTCCGATAATGAGCACCGCGCCGCTCCTCCCCCGCCACCTCCCGCGGCCTATGGCGGCTATGGTGGTTATGGCGCTCCCCCTCCCCCTCCCCCTGCGGAGCCGCCTCTTGATGGACCCATCCCGACGACAAATGTGTATGGCGAGGAGATCGATCAAAGCGACCGTGAGTCGATTGCTTCCGACCGTAGGGATTACGAGGAGGCTCTGGAAGAGGCACAGTCGTCTTCTGCAAGCAGTAGCGATCAGGAAGAGCTTGAGGAGGCGAGAGAGGAGTACGAAGAGGAGCTTGAGGAGGCGTACTATGATGACTGAATGGAGCAACGAAGCGAACACAAAATAATTTAGGAGATGTGGGCATTCTTTGGTGGAATTTATGCGGTGATGGGCTGCGCTAGGTTGGGAACAGCTCTCCGATGTCGCTAGGCTGTCGGTGGGAGCATTTTGTTACCATATACCTTCTAAAGACGTAGTTTAGTCTTTTTTTCTCATTCAACACGCTATGCGTACTTGATGCGCTTCGTCTCAAATGTTATCCAGGTTCCGCAACTTGCACAACCAAACAGTTCGAGATGTGTGTGATATACCCCTAATATGCCGGGCTGAATGAACCAAGATCTCGGAGCCATCAGCCATCTACGGGTAAATCGGCAAGGGGCGTGCATATGGATAATAAGAATGATAACATGCTCATAGCTACTGTGTACTAAAGTTACTACAAGCGACGAGGACAAGGTAATATACCGCCTTGATGAAGTTGGATCTAGGCATCCCCCATCTGGCACTTTCGCTCAGCGCCGTTGTCCTGGAAAGTTCCGTGGTGTAACAATGGGTAGGAACGACGACTTCCGCCTGCTTTATCTCGTCGCTGAGGAATGAAGGATCCAATCGTACGAGGCTAGAGATTTATGATAGGACGCGACTGCCGAGGACTTGTCCCGCGAAATGAGTTTTGGCGGCGTGGCTTGCTGAAAGATGCGACTAGATCTTGGAGCCGCCTCAGCCTAGGGGCAAACAAAGAGTTTACCCCTGACTAGATTTGTGCATCAAGAGTGGACTTCTTCGACCTTCAACTGCGAAGTCAGTTCATGAGAAAGTAAAACTTTGACGATCGAGCGGAAAGTTCCCATTCAGCAACAGCCTCAATATGACGATACACGTTCACGAACATTGCTTGCGCATGGCTAGGCGCGAGGATGGCACACCGTGGTGGGCAGCGTTTCCAGAGCCAACCTCGACGCCGGTCCATATCGAGCCCCAGACCGTCCTTGAACTTCTCGAGCAGCAAGAGCATGGCGATGACCAGCCGCAATCGCAGAAATTCTTGCTTGTCGATTGTCGCCGGATAGACTGTACCGGTGGGACTGTCAGCTCGTCAATCAACCTGCCCGCCCACAGCTTCTACCCCACGCGCAAGAGCTTGTACGCTTTGTGCAAACAGGCCGGGATCCAAAAGGTGATCTTCTATTGTGGTACGTGTTTGACTTTCTCTCACGAACTCTTTGGATGGAGTCCAACCGATCCTATGCTCTTCGGTCTCGTACCTCCATTGACCCTCCCTAACTCCAACGCTTCTTCCCACAGGCTCCTCCGCCGGTCGGGGTCCTCGATGCGCCGCCTGGATGCAAGACTATATCGACGAAGTGGGTGGCAATCTTAAATCGCAGGTAATGACGGGCGGAATTCGAGGCTGGGTGCGGATGTACGGAGACCGCATGATGGACGGTTATGACGAGAGGACGTGGAAGCAGCTGTTGTCGGAGAAGAGCTGTACGTAAAAAAAGTCCTTTGGGTATCTTTCTTCGACCACCGCTGCGGATGCCCCCCTTTCCAAGTTGAAGATAATGCAGCTTTCCCGAATACATGCCTCGTGTGAAACTGAACGCCGTACCAGCCCACCAACCTTTTCACCGTCCAAGACCGCGTGGGACATTATAGTTGTCGTCGTAAACTGTAAATCGCCTTGGTATATAATCAAATCCCGTCAATTGCCATCCGCTTATTCCGATGCCTTCGCCTTTTGATGTAGGCTTTTGTATATGCGTGGGGTCGTTTTATCGTGTTGCGAGAAGATAATCGTTTGATTAGCCGCGCTGTCCTCCCCTCTCGTCGCCGCCGATCCTCTCGAGGGCCTCCATCATCACAACGGAGTTACCGCGGATGGTCTGCGTAGACAGTCGTCAGCAAAACAGACACGACAGCACCTGTCTAAGAAGAATGAACATACCACCATGCCAAGCTTGACCTTCTCACCACCATCCTTCTCCTCGACAGCATCGTCCAGAACAATGTTCAGGAAGACCTATGACGTCGCGAACCGTCAGTTATCATGTTCGAACTCGTAAAGGGGAGGTCTCGTACATCGTAGCCACGGAGAACACCGATGACCTTGCGGCTGCCGTTAAGTTGGACGAAGAGCCTCTTGTCGAGGTACTGGTTGGAAAGTGGTCGGTTAGCTCACTGCACCGAACTAAACAAACAATAACAAGGCGTTCCAAATGCGACAATGGCAAAGTCTCGACCAGCCAGACACCAAGCAATGTCCAAAACAGATATCCAAGAGCAATGACGTACCTTCTTGAGCTCGGGTTGTGCGGGCGCCATTGTATCTTGAGGTTGTGTTGGTTGTCTGGGATGGTCTCAAGAGAGTTGCTGCAATGGCAATGGCGTCGTTCTGGCTGGGAACTCTCCACTGAACGACTTGGAAGGCGGGCCTTGTGCAGCGCGTGCACTCGCGACTGTCCCCAGTGATTTTTGGCCGCCAAGCCATCACGTGGGGCCACTGATAAGATAAGGAACCCGCAATTCGCGTTGTCTTTGGGGTCATTGTTCAGTGACATTCTAGTTGCCCGCCAGCGTCATCTCCAGGTCCCATTCTGAAGCTTCACAACTGCTTTGGACAACTTTTTATAACCACGACACCACATCCGCCACAACACATCGCATTTGCCAATTCTTTTCCAAACAACTTGCTAGACACTATCTGGGTCGAATACCTGGAAAATGAGCTCTTTCGGAAAGCGCAAGCCGCGCATTATCCAGACCTTCGACGATGAGGATGGCGACCTTCCTACGCTGCTTGGAGGAGAGGAGCCCAAGAAAGAACGTAAGTTGTGACGTTTCACGTCCCATCCATATCCAGCATAGAAACTCTCAGTGCTGATACCAAACCAAAGAACAAGCAAGCTGATACGCCTTCGAACAGAACCAGTACCACAAGGACCGATCAAGTTTGGGCGCAGCAAGCCTGCTAAATCCTCGTCACTACGAAGAACGATCAAGCTCAACGATGAAAACGACGATGCACAAGACACCAACGGCGATTCAACCAAAGCTACGTCAACCAGCACAAGGGCGGCACCAGATGAGGCGGAAGGCGACGAGGACACCGGTGTGCCGCTCGTAGTGCGGCCCGGCTTCGGTCGCTCCGCCTCTAGCAAGAAGAAGCGCGTCTCGAACCTATCATTCGGAGCCAGCGAAGGCGACACAGAAGACGGCGGCAATGATACGACAACAACTGCCAGCAGCGACGTGGTCAGCGCACCCAGCAAGAAGTCGCTAAGCCAGCGAGTAGCCGAGAAGAACGCGCTCCGCAAATCAGCCCTGACCGCACGATTCGGCACATTTGGCGCCGACGAAGAGAAGCCTCGATACAGCAAAGAGTACCTCGAAGAACTACAAAGCTCCACGCCAGCCACACCACAGAACCTCGCCTCGCTAAGCATCATCGACGATGACGACGACGACAGCCTCAAAGCCCACAGCGCGCCACCGCCGGAGCCACCTGCTGCGCCCGGGACAGCAGACGACGCAATGGATCTCGACCCCTCCGAGCTCGACGGCGCCATGATCGTACAATCCCGCGACCTTCCCCTAGCGCGCACCGGCGATGTGCCCTCAGCAGCAGCCCACATCCTCAGCGAAGCCGAGATCCGCGAGCGCAAAGAGCGGCGCGCGCGCCTCGCCAAGGAACACGATTTCATCTCGCTCGACGACAACTCCGACAGCGACGACGACGACGACCGAAAACGCGTCACGCTAAGCCTTAACAAAAAGCCCAAGAAATCCGAGTCGCGCCTCATAGCCGAAGACGAAGACCTCGGCGAAGGCTACGACGAGTTCGTGACCGACGGCTCGCTCGCGCTGGGCCGCAAAGCCGAGCGCGAAGCCGCCAAGCGGCACCGGCAGGAGATGGCGGAGCTGATCCAGGCGGCGGAGGCCGGTTCGGACGCCGAGAGCGACGATAGCGAGGCGGAGCGACGGGCTGCGTACGAGGCCGCGCAGCGGCGGGCGGGTATGGATGGGCTGCAGAAACCGGAGGACGACATGATGGAGATAGACGAAGAAGGAGGAGGAGGAGGAGGAGGGGTGAACCAGATCCCCAAGATGAAACCGCTTCCGGAGCTGGGGGAGGTGTTGGCGCGGATGAGGGGTCTGGTGCAAGGGTTGGAGGATGAGGTGAGCAGACGGAAGGCGAGGATAGAGAGTCTGGAGAGGGAGAAGGGGGAGATATTGAGCAGGGAGACGGAGGTGCAGGAGATATTGAATCAGGCGGGGGCCAAGTATCAGGCTGTCATGGGCGGTGCTGGTGCTGCCGGTGCTACTGCTGCCGGTGCTGCGGCGACGGCGGCGACAAGTGCCGCTGTTGCTACGGGGGCGACTACGCCTGGTGATGCGTTGAAGTTTGCTACGCAGTCGCCTTTGAGGCCATTACCGCCTGGGTTTGCGGCAGATCTAGCTGCGACTCCTAAGGAGAGAGGGTTGGAAAGCTTTGGGACGCCAACGCAAGAAAAGGGGCCTGATGATCTTGACACTGAGATGACGATGTAATGGGTACGATAGGCATAGAGCTAAAACGGACTACACTATAAGGGGTTACAACAATGGACTAAAAGCAAGTATTCCATGTCACAGGTTTCCTGTGCAAACTTAACCCGAGTTTCATTCCGTTGTCAATGTCTGTTTTATACTAGGTCTTCATGAAAAACGAAAGGAAACCATGCCATCTCCTAGCTCGTACTTTGCGTTAACCATACCTCAATCCATCCCTACCCGCCTACCTGCCTGCCTGCCTGCCAATGATGCCGACGCCGTTGAACAATGTAAAATCAATAATGGTACAACCAGCCAACAGTCTAAGGATGTCTGATTACACCACACGCACACACCCCATGCCCTCCGCATCTAACCAATAAGCATACGATAGCTCTCTGTTTCTTTTCTTAGTGTTGCCATCCTCCCATGCTTGTTTTCGTTGTCGAGAGTTCTTAGTAACTCCTTCTCCAATCTCAATGACTTCTTACTTGGTCGATGACCCCCTAACCACACCAGCGCCCAGAACACCGGGCATCTTCTCCTCACCCACATCGAACAACAGTCCAATCGCAAAGGCGATGGCACCAATAAGGGCAATGGTAGACCCGGCAATAAGCCAGAACTGCATGCTGACGTCCTCCTTCTGGCACATGTTACCGCCCCAGTGCAGAGTCTTGAAACCCTTAGCCTGAGCCCCGGGGCGCTCGTCACGAGTGGCAAGGCACTTGCAGACGAAGCAGCTAGCGCCGCCGGCCTCGGTACTACCGTTCTTGCCTCCCCACTTGTTCACGCACTGGCCGTGGCCCGAGCAATTGCCTGTCTGGTCAACGCAGCTCTTCTCCGAGGTGAAGCACTGCGGAATCGCCTTCTTGACCGCGGTCTGCAGGGGGCTCTTAGTCGGGCGGGAGACGGGGGCCTGGGTCGGGGCGGCGGCAGCGTTCGCGCCGCGGACTGAGTCGTCGACGATGACGGTCTCGGAGTTGAAGCGGCGGCGGAGATCGGAGGAGCCGGCGGCGGCTTTGACGCTCCACTGGTTGAGCTTGGAGGAACGGCTCGACTCGGGCATGAGGACGAGGAGGGCCTCAAGGTCGCCGGAGGAGATGAACTTGTTGAGACGGCTCAGGTTATCGACGAGAGTATCGAGGGCCTCGGGTGACTATTAAGCAGGGATTGAGTTAGTTCAGGCACTGGCAGCGGGTGTAAAGCGTTGTCTGTGTATCGCACCTTCTGTACATCGTACTTGACCACTGATGAGGAGCCCGTCCAGCAGTCTCCGTTGACAGGGTTGATGGCAGAGGCCAGGTCGCACTGCTCTGGCGCAGCAATTCCCAGGTTTTGGAAAAGCGACATCAGCCGATCATTGGCCACCTTGGATGGCGGATCTGAGATGGCGAAAGCGGCATGCTGGCTTGACTTGGCGAGCGATTCCTTCAAGGGCCCGGCGTTCTCGGCAGTGATGCCCTCCAGGATGACAACTAGTTGTGATGGGTCGCTCGTCTCGGTCTGGGAGAAAAGAGGTGCGGGACTCTTGCCGTACTTCGCAATGAAGCTGATGGCGGCCTCGGTATCGATAGAGCTGGGGATGTCGCGAAGGTCGCTACCGTAGTTGTCTCTAGACGTCTGTGGTACGAGTTAGACCAGCCTTGAATGTCTATGTTACGCGACGAGTTGCATGTATTTGGCTTGCCCTTTGGAGAAGAATATGGCGAACGACTTCTTTTGGTAGCCGGGGTACTTCGCGGGACGTTTGTTGTTGTTGCTTGGAATCGAGGATGAAGACATCGGCGCTCTGCTGTGATGCAGCAGCAGCAAGCCCAGACAGGGCTGCCACGGTTATACTGGTGAGAAGCCTCATCTTGAAAAGCAGCCGAACGGTTGTTGATGCGGCCGGTGATGTTGGATGAGGATTGTTCCAGTGACGTTGGTAAAGTCGCTGGCGGAGACACAATGGACTGGAAGTCGGAGTTGGATGGAGCTTGCCGAATGATGAATCCCGTCCCACTGCCAGTAATGCGCCCACTGAACTGCAGTCGGGTGCTCTGGTCATCGCTGCCATTGGTACCACTGGCCTCACTGTGAAGCACGACCGTGACAGCTGCCCTCAACTGGCTGACGTGGAGGACCGACGCCGGGATGGGTGAGTGTACACAGTGACGCATTTACCCCAGCGCACTGTTGGTGTCATTGGAACAGCGTGCAAAAAGGGAACAGCAATGCACTGCGGGATTCAGCATCTGGCGTTCTGGAACCGCTGGAGTGGACAGGCGGAGAAGACCCTCGAATCTCGCACTGTGACCCTCCATCTTCTGCCGGAATTCGAGGCGCGACCAGACCCCGGAAGCCTGGCCGCGCTCTTCAACTTCCATCTCAGATTGGCCTTGTATGTCGCAATCGTCACAAGCCTACGAAACCCATTCCCGACATCGTCTGCCGCCCGCCCGCTTCCAGTATCGGTAGAGCTGAGCATATCCGCGCGCCTTCACCTGTCCTCAGAGAGGCACATCCCGAACCCGCAACGAACTAGCAGGAAGCCGAGCACAGTCAAGCCCGAGGCTGTTTCGCCCTTCTCTCCTCTTATCCGGTATCCTTCGGCGCATACGAGCGGCCGCGACCCCTTGATCCTTCCAACTCTTCGGCCGCCGTCCGGGCGTGCCACAGTCATCCAATATGGCATCGCGCCTCTTCCGACCGATGAGGTCGCTCATGGCCTCCCGACGTTTATCGAAATATGTTGTACATGGGCAACCGATTGTTGTGCAAGGAGTACGGATCAAGCATGGCTCCTTTAGAAGGTAAAGCCTTTGACAGTTCCAGATGGCTAGGGTCTGTCGTGCTGACATGGTGTTTTTTTGCAGGCGAATCTTCCGGACCCTGGCCATGGGTATTACTCTATACGTGTGCGCCGATTACTACGACAGGAAAGTGCTGGGGATGCTTTCGAACGCGCTGGACGATCTCGATGACG
Organism: Neurospora sp. CHS-2018a; assembly: GCA_009802275.1. Classification (NCBI taxonomy): domain Eukaryota; kingdom Fungi; phylum Ascomycota; class Sordariomycetes; order Sordariales; family Sordariaceae; genus Neurospora; species Neurospora sp. CHS-2018a. Next base: position 666,631 of record RAKG01000001.1, on the reverse strand, counting down.
GCCGCGGCCATAGTGAGGAGGAGGACGACGAAGAAGAGGATTACGTCTTCATCCCTTTTCCCCTGACGGAGCAAAAACTCAAGCCAGAGCCATACTCGGCACGCAGTACGGAGTGGAAAGAGTTCGTCAAGTTCGCACAAGATCAGAAACGGATACAGCAAGTCCAGGGTTAGTAGCGCCGGCCAAGCTTTGTTCGAAAGATATGCGGACTAACATGTCGAACAGGGGACATCGCCAGTCTGGTCTTGAAGATGCTCAAGAATCAGCGAATCTTGACAAACTATGTTGGACCAGAGATGACTGTCAAAAAGGCATGGCTCCAGGCGTTTTACCCTTTGGTCGCACCTCCCGAATACGAACGTTACGGGTAAGTCTCAGACCAAATTCTGTGCGTGCTCGAGTCGAGCTGACACTTATCGTTTCATCGCAGAATCATGATAACGCCTTATGAAATCGGATGGGCCAGTATATCGATGGACTCGCCACAGGTGAAGAAAGCCGAGCGGTTGTTCTGGCCCAAGCCTGTTGCGTTATCGCTATGGGCTGTCGCCACGACCCTTGTGAAGAAGAAAGCGATGGAAGTCTCGCAGTTTTTCGGTCTTTCGGGTCTTTTCAATCCTTCGGGGTCCCCGGTGCAACCAGCTCAGGGAACTGGAACAACGGGACTGCCGTCGACGGTCACTGGCGACGTTCAGAGGATGATGGACCAGATCCGGCGACAGGCAACACAACGACCGGAGGATGTGCAGGACCCGGGTGCCCTGGTATCGGCAAGGCGTATGAACCCCGATGCTGCTACGCAAAACAAAGGGATACTTACAACCACGAATCAACTCCCTCCCAGCAAAGAGCCGCCCAAGACCGGCGAAGAGAAAAAGGATAAGGAATGGGCTTTGGCCCAGTTGCGGGAATTCATCGGGCTGAGCCCGTGGGAAATCTTCACCAAGACGTACAGGAAGGTGTGGAAACCAATTCGACCTGACCCGCCGCGCGGGTCGATGGCTTTTGCCGGTATGATCGAGTTTGAGACGAAGAAGCATTGGTTAACAGCATATGTGACGGCTTGGTATAACCCAGGGACGAGGACTTTCGACCCCAACAACTTCACGATTACTGTGACGAGGTTGACGAACAAGCAAGTCCATCCCTTGGTCCGTTGATGCAAGATTTTGTATTGCAGTCTTACGGCAAAGGAGGTCTCGAATTGGGTAGGGTCGCATTATTCGTTGGGAAGGCATTCTTCTCAGCTCCTTCAGTTTTCTTTAATCAGCAAGCTAGAGTGTAGCATTGTCATGGGGCGGCGTTACATGGGATGGGCTTCGATAAAAGCATCGCGATTTCACAAGTTTGGTCGGTCGGCTTGGCAAAACTGTACAGAGCGGGCAGACTTTAGGTTTGAGTTTCGGAGGAGATACCACAATAGACACCATAAGTGGTAGTGCTTGGGATATGGATATCAATCAAGAATCACATGATATTCCTCAGCGGATGAATTGAGTACTCACAGGCACCGAGTAGTTTGAGTCCTGTCGAGCATTGCTGTGTGTCATGTTGTATGGGGTTCGGGGCCGGGGGAGCCGGGCTCGGCGATCATCGCAAGATAGACGGGATGCCAAGACCCGGGCTCGCTGCCAAGGCCGGGCCCGTACCTCCGGTGCCAAGAGCCGTTGACTACAGCGCACTTCGGCTTGGTCCGGGGCCGTTTTTACAGCTTTCCACGTCATCTAACACCAACCTTTGAAATGCCAGAGATCTTAGTGGATTGCGGAATGGTTATTATCCTTGCCTCATAAAGTAAATGTCTGGTAAAACTCAAGTGTCAGATAGCCCGTAGTCACCGTTCATGCCGGGCCCGGACTACCACCGTTGCGGAGTCAACCCAACGATGAAAGCTTTCTAGTAAAACCTCCTGCATGATTGGTCACTACTGCCCTCAACATCTCTGTTCAAGGTGCAAGAGAAAGTTCTTGCAATTAACGGGACATGCAACGTTTCAAAGCAAAAGTCTCCGTAGCCTGTTTCGTGGTTTCGTTGCGGTGTTGATGGGGAAAGGTGCGCAATTCAGTGTCAGTTGGGCTTGGTGGCGCCGTTGTTTGATCGTGGCAGGCTTGAGTCTGTCCGGGAAAGTACTGTGTAGCTCGTGAAAATATGTTCTGTTCATTGTTGAGTTTTGCTGGTTCCTTTTGTGATATGCCGCGAGATGGTGGTCAACTTAACTGTCCACTCTGCGCTGAATGCCCAAGCAGCTGTTATAGCAATCATTTCGGACGAAGTTGAAAGTTCGATCAACGTGCGACTTTTGATAATGGGCAAACGGCCGAGATCGCGGGACCCCGGGCGCTTCAAAGTGGTGGGAAGGGTGGGGACAACCGACCCGGGCCATCAATGTTCTAGACAAAGTGCTTCAAGGATGAACGGAGTACCGACTCCGGTGGATGTGGAATGAGGAAGAGTGGTCTGAGCTGAGTACTTTGAATGATAGCAAGAAGCAACACCCTCCAATGGTGACAGCTCAGGCTACTTAATCCACCCAGTAATCACGCCTTGCCTGCGTCTTCGATACCTACCGATTCTAGTTAAGCATAGCCGTTGAGAGGGTCGCCGTCAATCTTGAAGTTTCTTCGTTGGATCTCATATGGAGACCTCTCGGAGGTCCGCTACCGGAAAACTTAAATCGGGCCATGAGTTGGCAGTTTGGTAGCACAAGCCTCCCTCCCTCGATCCATCACCAGTTCTTCTCTCGGCACTCCTCAGATTCGCCTGAGTTGTCCTGACAGCCAGCTCGTACTCGTAATTATAAACATTAGCTGCTCGAGAATTCAGGGTCCTGCATCAACATGGACTGAGCTTCCTGCCAGGACCATGGAAAGGTAGGTACTTGCGTTCTGTCGTCTATTGCGGTATGCAAAGAAGTTACTCGGACCATCTGTGCACAATCGTGCATATGCCCCAAAGCGTCAACCCAGAGCCTCCAACTTAGAACAGACCGCTTTAAACTCAAAGATCTAGGCCTGGTCTCCAAACCCTTGCAGCTCGTCTGCCCCACGGGCGTGGTTTCATGGCATGTGCGCCTAACTAGAACTCCATTCGAACGCATTACAAAAGCATGGATCCCTATACCAACCTTACGTCGTTTCTGGCCTCTGTTCTCTTGTCCCTGTCATATCACATCTCCCCATTGTGTCTTCCCACCAGGTAGCTTCTCGAAATGGCGATGAAACACTACTTCAGACCCGAAGCCCGTGGCCGGTCATGCTTGGACGAACGGAACACCGAAATAAACTGTTTATTATCTCGACCCGAAAGCCCTCGCCGCACTGACTCTTCCCATTGTTGCCTCTTCATCCAATCTCTCAACTCTCAGAAAAAGCTTCACTTTCCGAACGATCTCCTTGGTAGCTGGCTACCTCAGACTGGCTCTGATATAACCAGGGGTGTTGTCCTTACATATTCCAATATCGTTTAATATTGTCTGTTCCTCATGTCAGATCTTCACCGCCGTACGAGCCACTCACCCTATAGTACCTCTACCGAGGCCTCAGAGCCAGCGGATCGATCGACACCAGAGCTCGCGATGGCATCATCTGTGGACGACAAGCGACCAACTGCGGTCGACGTTAGGAGACTCTCCACCTTTTGGGAGAATCACGGTACGATACATATCATGGGTGACAACAACACCAATCAACCGGAAACAACCATCCCAGACTCAACACCGGAGCCGACTTCTATCGAGCCACCAAGCCCTACAAAAACCAAGAAATCACACCTCTGGCAGGTGAAGAGCCCTCCAAATCTTGCTTCCATTCTTCCAAATCGGCCGAAACATGAGAGGACAGAAAGCACCGAAAGCACAGCAAGCGGATCCAGTCAAGGCTCAAGCAGCACCGAAGTAGACGAGAAGTTTGAGGCCGGCGGCAGATCAGACAAAGCATCAGCGACGGCATCAGTAACGCAGATTGAAGAGATCAACAACTCACGCCCACCAGAACCCCCCTATCATGTGTTCACTAAAAAGGAGAAATGGCTGGTCACGGTCATCATCGCAGTGGCGGGCCTTTTCTCTCCTCTCTCTAGCAATATCTACTTTCCGGCTTTGGGAGCTATTGCCAATGTCAGTCAATTATACACCCACAAGGTGTTTGAAGGAGTGAAAAAGCATCGCTAACCCACTCGCAGTCTATCCACGCCGATATCGCACTTGTATCCTTGACTGTAACCATCTACATGGCAGTTCAAGCGTTTGCGCCATCATTCTGGGGTCCCCTCAGCGACACGTGCGGACGCCGTGTTACTTTCATCGGGACATTTGTTGTTTTTCTCATTGCCAATATTGGGCTGGCTTTCAGCAAGAACTTTGCGATGTTGATGGTCTTCCGGGCTATTCAAGCAGCTGGTAGCGCTGCTACTATCTCCGTCGGTACGCCAAACTCATCGTTTTGTATCACCGATTTCCGTTGAAGAACGAGCATTAACTGAGTCCGTTTATACAGGAGGGGGTGTCCTTGGTGACATTACGACAGCAAAGGAACGTGGTGGTTATATGGCGGGATTTAGCGCAGGTGAGTAAATCCCCGTGAGCTGGAGAGGGAAATGAGGTGACTGACAAATTTCGCCGTTCATCAGTCCGCATGTTTGGCCTATCCATGGGCCCAGTCATCGGAGGTATCATCACCGAGTATCTCGGCTTCCACGCCATCTTCTGGTTCCTCTTCATCCTCGGTAGCATCACGCTAGCCGCGATCTTGCTCTTCCTCCCTGAAACCCTCCGTCGGATCGCCGGAAACGGCACCGTCCCACTCAAGGGCATCCACCGTCCCTTCTTCGACCGTCAACTCCGACAGCGCTACTGGAAAGAAAGAGACGCTACTCGGGAAGAAGACGACATCACCGCGCCGCCGCCCAAGCTGACCTGCACCACTTTCTTCGCCTCCTTCCGTTTCATGGCCGAAAAGGACGTCATCGTCACCCTCTTCTTCGGCGCCATCGTCTACACAGTCTGGAGCATGGTGACCTCCTCCACAACCGCCCTCTTCCAACCGCGCTTCGGCCTCGGCAACTTGCAAACCGGTCTGATCTTCATCCCCAACGGCGTCGGCTGCATCTGCGGCGCCTCGCTTTCGGGAAAAATCATGAACCGCGATTACAAGATCGTCGAATCCAGTTACCGCGCCTCCCACCACCTTTCGGGCTCCGTCGAGATTAACCGCAAAAAACTAGCCGACTTCCCCATCTCGCGCGCCCGCCTGCGTTCTTCTCTGTACTTCGTCATCCCGTTTATTATTTGCGTCGCGGGGTACGGCTTCGCCATCACCAGCCCCCGTCTCGGCACTGAAAAGAAGGGCATGGCCCTCCCCCTTGTCTTGCAGTTCTTCATCGCCTTTACCCAGATGGGTTTGTTCAATCTGAACAGCACCCTTATGGTTGATTTGTACCCGGGAGCCAGCGCGAGCGCGTCGGCGGTTAATAATCTTGTGAGATGTCTGATTGGCGCTGTTGGCGTCGCGCTGGTGCAGTTCATCATTAATGCAATTGGTGCGGGCTTGACGTTCCTTATCTTGGCTATTGTTACTGCGGCTTTTATGCCGTTGCTTTGGCTTGAGTGGAGGTTTGGGGAGCGCTGGCGGAGAGAGCGGATGGAGAGGTTGGAGAGGGAGAAGGCGGAGAAGAGAGCGGGTGAGGGTGGAGAGGCTGGTCGGGCGTAAAGTGATGAGGAAAAGCCGGTCGGGCCTCCGAGAGGCTGATTTCAGTTGCCATTTACGCGACCTGGCCGTCGTGGTTGTTCCCTTTCTCGTATGTTCGGAGCGTATCTTGACGGACGGGCGACGTTGATCGTTTTTGGGTAGAATTCGGTGGAGAGGAGCTGGTCTATCTCGTTGTCGCTGATTTCTGTTGGATTGATTTAAGTCATTCAAGCGTTCACGCAACAACTGATGGTTTTGGAATGGGAAAAGTCAAGGCGACTTGGAAGGACATTGGTGTTTTTTTCGGACTAGAGTTGGAAGGCCCGGCTGCTAAAAGTGGTCTGGATACCATGACGGTAAGGGATAGACAAAAGTCGTATGAGATGTTGGCAAGCAGATAGAGTTAATCAAGTCTGGCGTCGAGTACAACTGTTTAGCATTGCTTGCAAGTCATGATTCCTGCCCGAACCGAGTCTCGATTGCCTCGTGACTTGATGTGAAGAATGCTGTGATCTCTACCAGGACCGTGCGCCAACTCGGTCAGTGCTGAGTGTCCTCTCCTTCCGCCAGTGAAGAGCAGAGCCTCAAATCACCAGGTTTCAAACTCGGAAGGAGCGCCTCTCTGTTGTCGTTTCATTGTAGCCTTGGGCATCAGTTCCACCAACTGGTCCGGTGAAGGTCTCAAGTCAGGTTTGAACTTCGCCTCCCAGGCGGTGTCCCAACTCAATTAGCAAACCTTTTCTGTCTTCCAAAGCGTTGGCAAATGACCATCCCAGCACAAAATTTCAGCATTCGGATGGTAATGTTGAATCGAATGATTTCGATCCCGTTTGTTTACTTGCTTTCCCTTTTGGGACCCAAGTGGGGCCTTTTGTGGGCCTTTTCACAGTTCTTGGCAGGGGTGCGAGTGGTCCCATTGGTTCAGATTGATCTGGACCGCCAACGTCAACATGGGATGGCAGAAGAGCCTCCCTTCACTCGACAATTGTTGGTCGGGAAATTGCAATTGGAAAATGACATGAACATGTGAATACTCTTGGGAAGGGGAAGTATCTTGATAAGGGTCTTTGCGAGCTCATTAGACAGACAGGGGTAGCAAATTGCCGACTAAAGTTGGTACCTCTAGTTTTGGACGGATGGTTGGATTTCGCGGGATGATGTTGCGACATGGGACACTCGGGATTGGCTTTGCAGACAGAAGTTCACACAATGACAATGTCGATGTGTATGAATGAAGATGCTGTGCATTTTCAGATCTTGATCTCAGATCGCGGGCGGTTGGTGTTGGGACCGTTAAGATGCGCGGCGTCCGGGTTCCCGTCCGTGCCGCTGTCCAGGCGTCAGGAACAAAGACGACATCAATTTCCTTTCAGCATTGTTGTCGCGGCTGTCGCGAGTTTTTCTTTGTGCGATCAACGATCTCCATACAAGTCCATTAGTTGTGCTACGTGATGGGTTAGGGTTTGACATCCCGTTAGTGACAGCCGCAACCGCTTCCCGACCAACTGCCGGTTGGACTTCTGCCGCGTTTTGTGATTTTGTCCACATCAAGAACTCAACCAGGACTGTTCGTAGCTTGTTCATCTGGTGTCAACATAAAATGACGTCTCTTCTATTGCAGTATGGCTGTTCTGGGCTGTTCTTTTGCCTGCTATGGTTGTTCGTGGGACAGCAGACCTGGACGAGTTCGCAGGACCTGTGCGAAGAGACTCGTCCGATATCACATTTCAGAAGAAGCATCCAGATTCCCAATGGATGAACAGTTTCTATGTTTGTTCCGTCTCAGGGGGGCTGTTCAGGATGGGATGACAGCAACCTCCAGCCAGTACGATGAACAGCTGGGAAATCTGGGACTGTTCACGCAGCAAAACCAGAACAGCCGACCTGAACCGACCTGGATTTGGCTGTTCGCAGGTTGAAAACACCAAAACACTATTCACTCCTGGCGACCTTGGAAGGTGACCGTCGAAATCTGAGGTGGTTTAAAAGTCGACCGCCGCACCCAAGAGCTCATCCATTTTGCTCCCTCCCAAAACTGCTTCGACAGACAATCGTCAGACGACCAAAGTCAATCGACACTCTGCAATCTCAAGCGACCCCAAGCAATCAACAATATCCTCTCAGTAAGTATACCATCCGCGCCCATCTGAGAAGGCATCGAGTACTTACCCATCCTCAATAGTCAAGCATCGCGACAGTCTCCATCTACGACGACTCTCCTAAATCGACATCATGTCACCCACACTCACTCCGCCTACCCAGAAGGGAAACCCCATGTCGACCTTCTCGTGGCTCAAGCAAGCTTCCTTCAACACCTTGTGCATGGGTCTCGTCGTCAGCTTCATCCATCACGGCATCAAGAACCTCTCTAAGGGTGAACAAGCTCTCTACTACTTCCTCGCTCTCTTCATCTGGCGCTATCTCCGTTTCTGCATCAACATCATCGGCTTCTGGACCTACAAGGCTGCCCCCATGCTCAAGAGCAACGCCAACTACTACCCCGGTCGCGATGTCACTGTCGTCATTCCCACGGTTGATCCCCTCGGTGTCGACTTCCATGAGTGTCTGACCAGCTGCGCTCGCAACGGCCCGCGCAAGATCATCGTCGTCACTGCCGGAGAAGAGCTATATGCGAAGACACTCGGCGCTGTAGCTCCCGTCATGGACGAGTTCCCCCTTATCAACTTTCTGGTCACCCGTACGAAGATTGCCAACAAGCGCGAACAAGTCGCCCACGTCATCCGCTATATCAGCACCCCGATCACGGTCCTTATCGACGACCACGTCTTCTGGAACTCTCACGACCTTCTCAAGTCCATGCTCGCCCCCTTCGAAGACAACCAAGTCGGCATCGTCGGTACCAACAAGCGCGTCCGCCGTCTCGAAGGTCTCTCTGTCTGGCGCCGCTTCTGGAACATGCTCGGTTGCCTGTACCTCGACCGTCACAACTTTGAGATCCGCGCGACCAACGCCATCGACGGCGGTGTCTTCGTCATTTCCGGTCGCACCGTCGGCATTCGCACTTGCATCCTCGAAGACAAAGAATTCCAGGCCGGCTACCTCCACGAGATGTTCTTCTTCGGCCTTCTCGGACCTCTCCACCCTGACGATGACAACTATATCACCCGCTACATGGTCAACAACGGCTGGAAGATCAAGATTCAGTACACCAAGGACGCTGAGATCGAGACCACCGTCGGCGTCGGCGAGCCTGTCCATACCAAATTCCTCGGCCAGTGCCGCCGCTGGGTCCGTACCACTTGGAGGTCCAACACCACCTCTCTCTTCACCGAAGGCACCGTCTGGGCCACTCAGCCCTACTGCGTCTACGCCGTCTACCTGACCAGCTTCACCAACTTTGCGCTCTTCACCGACGCCGCCTTGGTCTACCTCTTCACCCAGTCCTCTTGGTACACCGACGCCGCGGAGCCCCAGTACGCCCTCGCCGCTCTCCTCTCCTGGATGATCTTCACCAAGACCGTCAAAGTCTTCCGCTACTTCTCGACCTATCCTCAAGACATCTGGCTCTTCCCCGCCTACGTCCTCTTCGCCTACTTCCACTCCTTCATCAAGCTCTGGGCCCTCTTCACCTTCTGGGACTACGCCTGGTCCGGCCGCAACCTCACCGCTTTGACCGAGGGTGAGAAGAACGACGACGACAAGGAGCTGTCCCCCCTGGGCATCCACTACGATGAGGACATTCCCGACTTGGACATCGGCCCTTCCGTGTCCCCAGTTCCCTTGAACCCGATGGCCCCCATGGTGGGCCAGCAGTCTGCCACTATCGTCAAGGCTTAGCTATGAGGAGGACTTGAGCAAGAAGAAAAAAAAAGAAAACAATCACAAAAAAAGGGCCTAAAAACAACAAAACAATCACCAAAACAACTTTGCATTTTCGGGGCGTTACGGATCGGAACAACAACAGGGGATAAGAAACAGCATCATATACCGGCATCATACAGAACAGCATCACTGCACTACAGCGGCATACAGCATTTGCTTTTTCAGGCGCACAACAGGACCACAGGACAACAAGATTGAACGAGTAATGACAAAATAACAACATGAAGGAATGATAAATTACTGTACGATACCCCCTCTTCTGGTTTTTCGGTTTTCGGTTTTCGGTCAACGGACGGATGGTTTCTGCATTATTTCATTGCTTATGAGATACCCCCCAACAACAACATACCCGTATGAAGAGCTGGTTCATGAAAGATGGATGGACATAGCCGGGAGATGAATGGATGGTTAGGAGGACGAGGACATAATGATAATGCGGATAATGAAAGGCGGCCGACTGGCTGGCTGGTCGGTTGATGGAGGGAATGGGAGAGAGGGGAGGAGGAAATAAGGAGTCAAGCATTGGTAGAGAAGTGGTGATAATAAATGCTTGCCAAAAACTCTGCTCGCTATGATCGTGCAAAAGTGATGTGAAATTATGAGAAATGCCTGTGACTTGAAAATTCTTGGACATGATGCCTTTTGTGTGTGATGCATGGAAGCTGCTATGGTGCCTTGCATGTGCCTGCCTTGTCCAAGTACGTGTACATACCTCCAACGTGCCTGCCGTGCTGCCGCTTGTGAACGTCGTAGGACACTCGGTCGTATCTCAGACGCGAATGCTTGATCCAAATTGACTCAAAAATCACTATGAAGTTCGTCAAAACAACTTGGTCGAGAATATGAAAGATGTGTAAGGGGCCCTATCGATGAACCGCGAGACCTGCTTGTTGCCACCGTGTATAGCTTCAGGAGGGACATGTCGTTTGCAGTCGAATCCACTTGTCGCAGCTGCTTGGTATGCAATCGCAGTGACAGCGCTAATGACTCGTGTCGTCCATGTCCTACGACTCGGCAACATCTTGACAAGACGAGTTTTGGTCGATGCCAATTCAACAGTCAATGACAAGATCGGGCAAGATAGCGGCTACATTTTTCCCAGTTATATTTGCACTTCGTTGATATTAACATATTTGCATCTCACCTTGTCTTGTCATCCCCGCTGATCTACCCCCTACGGTGCAAAACAAAAGCCAAATCAACCACCGTCGATACGGCCTTCAAGATCACCAAACCCGCAAAAACAAGAAGATAACGAAATATCCGCATATAAAACCTTTTCGGTGGATAAGGCGTGAAGTGGAAAAAGGACAAAAAAGGAAAAAGAAATGCCCAATAACAGGATTGAACTGTTGACCTTCGCATTGACTCGATATCAGAGAACTGATATTAGTACGACGCTCTAACCAGCTGAGCTAATCGGGCTTGTACTGATTGTTATAAAATGTGGCAAGTTTACAGTTTATATTCTCCCTGTCATTAACCGCCCCCAAATGTCGCGGATGCTGAGTGTAGGGGTACCTAAGATTCTTAAGAATGTGACGGCGAGAGACACTGCTCAATGTCCACATCGAATCTGTGATTGATCTTCTCTGGGAATTATTGTCGCGTTTATATCCTGTTTAGCTGTCGAAGACTTCCCACTCTTCCAATCGCGGAATCTGTCGGATATGGACGGTATGCAGTACCAAATATTCCTGCATGCATATCGACCCAAATAGGTTTCCCCAATTGTATTTAGCTAGCTATATAAGGATAGGCTGATCCGCCCATCCTTCTCTTCTTTCCTTCTTTTTAAAAAAAAACTAATTCAAGTATTCCCAACTATTTCGTTTACCTTCGTGTTACCGTGTATTTAGTAGATTTCGATAGGTTATGAGCCCGGAATGTATAATACGTAATCAAAATCATTATTAATATTACTTACTTTCAATTCTACTTTCTATTTAAATACTCCTTCGTTGTTATTTGACGATAACCTTAATTGCGTGCCAAAATTGGGACCTTACCGTCACTAGAAATCGCCGCCGCTATTGTAGCAACCGAAACCCCGATTCGGATCCGAGTTTATAACTTCCTTGCCTACCCTGTATAATCTTATAGGAATACGCATACGGTATATCGCTACCCCTACTAAACAATTTGAATACTGTGTCCGCAAACACTTAACCTACGATATTATATCTACTCTATTTAATAACGGCTTCTTTAGAAAGGTAGAAGACGATCCCTATTCGCTACTATCTTGTTTACTAATGTATTATACTTCGGGCTTTCTAACGCCCTCGCTTCTACTAACTCCTTTAAGTCCCTTAGACATTTGGGGATTTACCGTCGTATTACTACGCTTGTATTCTAGTACTTAAGATTCTTATTTAGTATATCTAAATTATAAGTCCTTATAGCCTACTATACTTAAAAATAGGTTTAATACTAACGGTTATTCTAACCTACTTAAATTTACCAATATAAATAATTAAGTTAAATAGGACTGGGCCATCCGACGATACGTATTTATTTTAGGTATAGGTTACGCCCTAATTAGCAACGAACCCCCTCCTAAAGGCCAATTCCAAAATTAATATAATTATAGCGTTATAATTATTAATTGGCCTATATTCTAAAATTAATTCTTAAATATAGTTCTAGATCGTATTAATAAATAAATTCTTAATTTACTAAAAACCCCCGCGCCTCTACTAAAACCCGTTATTATAATACGCGAAGCCTTTAAATACTTTACTAATATAGTCCGAACTAGCGGTTAAATAGGATTATTTTACTAGAAATTGGTCTAAAAATAAGAAGGATTAATATTTACTAACTTTAGTAGTATTTCCGAATATATTTAAAAATATATTGAAACTTACGAAGCTATAATTCGCTTAAACAAATCCTTAACAATCTCCAAACCGCTCCTAGTTTATTATTTTATATAAAGTTTAAGTAACTAATACTATTAGTTTCGGGAGAACCTTTTCTAAAATAGCTATATTTTACCCGTCCGGAAAGATAATAATAAAATTTATAAGTTAGGAATTATTTTTAGAGAGGTTATTTCGAACACTAAAATATTTGAAACGGAGTATAATAATTAAAAAGAATTAAAAGAAAAGGAATAAAAGGTATTTTACGCCGCTAAAGCAGTTATTATAAAAAATAAGAGAAAAATTATTTAGTCTCTTTATAGCGTATATAACGACCTTAAATATAGTAACGAACGTTATTTTAAATAATACTTCAAATTGTATTTATAATTTAAAGATTTATACCTAAGGAAGTATTTAGTAAAGTAATTCTAAAACGGCTACTAAAAGGATAAGGATTCTACTAATAAGTAATAATATAATTATTTATCGGCCGGTAACGCTAATTTTAATGCTTCTAATATTGAAAATTTATTTTTTATTAATAAAACCGATAAATTTAAATTTAAACGCTAACGGGTTTAGGAATCCCCCCGTCTAATTACTTTAAAAAATTAATCTACCGAATTAATTAGTATTAAATATTCCCCGGAGCGATTGGATATAATAGCGGTATTATTACCCGTTATTATTTTACCCCTTAAATAGTCTTTACTTAGTTCGGTTATTTTTATATTATTTATTATTAGTAGTATAAATTCTTTTTTAAATTCTTTAAAAGACTTTTACATTTTCGATATAGGTACTATTAATTACTTTATTTACTACGCCGACAATTTTATTTATTCTTCTCTTCGCCGTTATAACGGCCCTTTAGTTTTCAGTATAAGGAATATCTCCCTTACGCTTATTTATATTAATACTTTTAAAACCCGAATAATTCTAAATAATAAGCCGGGTTATTTATTACTAATTAATATATATTTATACCCTATAGTTACTTGCAATTTTATTTCTATATTTTAGCTCCGTAAAATTGGAATTTCCTATAATATTACGGCGTTAGACGGCCGCTTTACCGCTTTTTCCGGTATTTAATTCCGGTTCTCTAATTTTAAAATTAGTAGATTATATTTTCTTAATTAAACTAATTATTTTGCCGCTATTAATATCGTTCTAAAAGCCTACTATCTTTCTAATAAAATTATATAATTATAGTATTAGCGATTAGGCTATTTCGGCGAAGGGAACTTATAATTATTATAAATAATATTTATAAATATAAAATCCGTTGAAGTGGCCTGTTTTTATAAGAGTTGTACGATTAGTAAACTAAAATAAGTTCCTTATACCGGATCTATTCGCTATAGTACCTAATTATTAGAATAAATATATTTAAATATTACTAGCCCGTTTATAACAGACGGCGTAAATAGGGAGCGTTATTAGTTTATTATTATTAATAATTTTACTTAATACGTTTAGATTTATATTCTAATACGAAAGTCGGACCTATTCGACGTTTTTATTAAATAGGTCAATTATTACAAAACGACAAAGCGTAAAGTTTTTAATATATATTTAAATTAAGCCGGAGAGAATTTTAATAACGAATTAAAAGTATAATACTATAACCGCTATATAGTATTATATTATATAGTTATAAAATAGTATTAATAAAACGGTATCGCTAAAAGATTTAATAGTATTTTATTAGAACGATTTACTATTATACTTTATTAAACCAAATTTGCCTATAAATATTGGCTATATTTGGTAGTATCTATTATATATTTACGAAATCGTTTATTAAGTTTTATTATTAGTAAAACCCTTTACGAAGTTTAGTTTAGCGATAAATTAGACCTTTCCCACCTTCGGATACTAAATTCACCCGGGTTTTACTATTTATCCGAAAAGAGTTTCTAAAGCAAATTCAACCCTATTAAATCCCTTTATCGATTATTTAATTATAACGGTTCCCGGAATTATATTATATTAATAAATAATAACTGGATTATTACTTCTAATAATATAATTTTTAATAAATAAATCCCCTATATTATAGACTATACTACTTTTAAATACTCTACGGTTATAAGTAAATACAAAATAGAATTATATAATCTACCCGTAATTTAATTCATCCTTAATTTTAGGGGAGTTTTATATTTTAGGGGAGATTTATAATTTAAGGGAATAATTCCCTTAAATAATCCGCCTATTTATTTAAGGGGAGATTTTAATATATTTAAATAGTCGGATTTTATTATCCCCGATAAAACCCCCAAACCGCTAATTTTATTAAATTTATTACTATTATTATTATTGTCGTTATTTATATAAAATTATATTATTATCGGAAGAGTACTAAACCTCTATAATTAATAATATATTTAAGAAATTATTAATTATTACCCTAAATTATAAGCGTTACCGCCTTTAATATTAAACCCCAAAGCTATTATTTCACTACTTTATACTTTCATTAATATTATTACTAACGATAATACCTAAAATACTCCGTAAGAATTAAAGAATTATTAATAAACGTTATAAGATTTATATTAATTAAATTAGAAGTAAATTATAAATAATAAATATAATTCCCTAATAAATAATAAGATTTGGAGTTTAGTATTAAAACCCGCCGGACGTTATATTTTATCCGGTAAATAGGTATATAAAATTAAAATTGGTATTAACGGTAAAATTATATAATATAAAATTAGATAGGTCGTTAGAGGCTTCGAATAATAAAAAGGTATCGATTATAACGAAATATTTATAATTATAATTAAACCTATAAGTTATAAGCTAATTTTTACTATCGTTACTATATTCGATTTAGAATTCGAATAAATAGATATCTATACGGTTTTTCTTTATAGTAAAGTAGAAGAGGAAATATTTGTAGAATAGCCCCTAGGCTTCGATTAGGATTAAGGATTTGTATACTACCTAAATAAAGTATTATATAACCTAAAATAATTATTATAAATTTAGTATAATATATTATTAAACTTCCTAAAGAGCCTTAGTTTTTTACCCTTGAGTATAGACGACGGGGTATTTATTAAAGGGTATATTTACGTCGCTATTTATATTAATAATTTGCTTATTGCCGCCCTATTTAAAATTAAAGTATAATTATTAAAGGATGCCCTTAGTAAGCGTTTTAAAATGGCCGATATGGGCTCCGTCTCGTTCTATTTAGGTATAAAAATTATTCGCAATTACTTTAATTATATTATTCGCCTCTCTTAAAAGGTATATTTAGAAAAGATCATTTAGTAATTTGGTCTTTAGGAAATTAATTAAATTAAAACGCTTATATAGGCGTTTAAAAGCGAAGAATTAGCCGAGGATTTTAAAATTAACAATAAAACTAAAACTTAATATATTAGCGCTATCGGTTTACTAATATACGTAATATTCGGTATTCGCCCGGATATAATATTTATAATATTTTTTTGCAACCGATATATAATTAAACCTACCGTAGTATATATCGGTATAGTAAAGCGGATTTTTAGGTACTTATACAGTATTATCGGATTCGAATTAGTATATTTAGGAAATAAATTTGAATTATTAGTCGGTTTTATAGATGCGGATTAGGTTAGTAATTCCTAGAAGCGTCGGTTTACCTCCGGCTATATATTTAACGTTAGAAGTACTATTATTAATTAGAGTTTAAAAAGATAAGCTACTATAGCCTTATTATTTTGCGAAGTAGAATTGATTAGGTAGACGTAAATTATTAAAGAGGTAATTTAGTTGCGACGGTTATTAAGAGAATTAGACGAGTAGCTTATATTAGTAACTGTTATTTATAGTAATAATTAAGGAATTCTAATTTTAGCAAAGAACTTTAAGTTTTATATTAGGATAAAATATATTAATATATAAGAATTCTTTTACTATAAGAAGTAGGCTTCGGGGGAGGTCGATTTTAGATATATTTCTATTAGCGAATAAATTGTTAATAGATTAACTAAAGTATTACCTATTAATAAATTTATTTAGTTCTACAATACCTTAGGACTACGTTAAAAATTATTTTTCGCTATCGAATATATTTTTTAGCGGCTTTAATACTCCTTTTACGTTATATTTTATTATATACCCCTATATATTACTATTTTAGTACTATTCGGTTATTACTATTTTTCGGGTTTTTTATACTATCGCCTTTATATATTTACCGATTGCTGGTCTTAATTATATACGGTTAAATTAGTCGAATCGCAACTTTTTAATTCCTACGAAATTCCTTAATATAAGAAATTTTAAAAATCGATTTACAACTACTTATTTAACTAATTAGGTCGTACCCTCGAAGAAAACTATACTATCCTAACCTACCCGGGTTATTATCGCCTACCCGGGTCATCTATTTCGTTTACCCGGGTTATCTACTTACTTACCCGGTCGTTCTATTATTTATACTATCATTTTATTCAATTCGACGAACCGTTTTCAAATCTAGTCTTAGTTTTACTATATCTCCTGTATACGACAAGTTATATCTGTTTTCTTTCTTTTCTTTCCTTTTCTTTCTCAAAAAAAAAAATCGGATAATATAGAGACCTTTTTACCCACTGGGTTTTTTACTGGCCTGTGCCCGATATATACTCTAAATAGCTTCGTTTTCTCAACCATATTTAGTTCGAGGGGGAGTATCGGATATAGACGGTATACAGTACCAAATATTCCTACATACATATCGACCTAAATAGGTTTCTCCAACTATATCTAGCTAACTATATAAGGATGGGCTGATCCGCCCATCCTTCCCTTCTTTCCTTCTTCTCAAAAAAAAACCAATTTAAGCATTCCCAACCATCTCGTCTACCCTCGTGTTACCGTGCACTCAGTAGATCTCGACAGAATCATCAAGAACACCCGCCTCAAGTTTCTTACGCATGTTTACAATCTAGTGCTGGTTTGTTTGTTAGCTTGGTACTCCTTGGTATACGTGTACTACTGGACGAGATCTATCCCGAACTGTCCTAAACCTCCCAAGGACAAAAATGAATGGCTAGGTACGGATCGGAAAGGCATTAATAAGATTCAATATGACATATTAAATTTCGGAAATAGTATATTCAAGGTAAGATCACGCTTCGCTCATACGATAAAACGAATCAATTAGATATAAAAACGCCCAGGGAAGTTGACCCGATGTCTCGAGCTAACAAACAAACCAGTATTGGACTGTACAAACATTGATCTACGGCATGATTTGGACAGTCATTTGGTATGACAGGGTATAATTATTATTGATCATCTTGAGAGCCCGGGATTTTTCTTTTGACCCCAAGCCCCCAATCGTGGTATCATCGTTACATGCAACTAATTAAGACAACATATTCTCTCATGGGTATAACATCATCCATCTTTCATCATCAACAACATATTCAGCGGCTTCTGGTTTCAGAAGCCAAACAGGATACGTTTGAGTTGTTTAGCATTCGCCGGCCGGGCAGGCGATGTTGGAGCCGTACACGGAACCGTCAACACCAGCCAGGGTGAGGACAGCACCGACGACACCTGCGATCATGGGTTAGCAAGGGTGAATGAAAAAAAAACAATTAGAAGAGCTTTAAAAACAGAAATTACTTACCCCCTAAGCCCTCCCCCGCAATAAAACCAGCAGCGAGAGCATAACCGTAGATATCCCAGGTCCTCATGCTGTACTTCCTCCAGATAGCGGCAATGATGGCACCGAGAAGGGCGGCGTTGGCGAACACGGGGGCGGGAATGACCCAAGAAAGGGCGATAGCACCCCAGTTGGGAAGCCACTCGCGCCACTTCTCGCGCTCACCGACGAGGTAGAAGTGACGGACGACGACCTGGAGGATGGAGACAACGCCCATGACGATGGCGAAAATACCGGAGGTGAGAGGGATGTTGCCCTCACCGGTGACAGCCTTAGCGACGGCAGCCCAAGCGGAAACGGAGGGGACCGAGAAAGCGCAGTGAGCGTCCTCCAAATCAGGATCGTAGATGCAAGGGTAGGCCTTGGTGAACAGGACGAAGAGGCCGGGGGCGAGCCAGACGGCAACGAAGGTACCAATGGCCTGGGCAATCCACTGCTTGAGCGGGGGAGTGCCGAGGAGGAAACCGGTACGGAAATCGGACACGAGGGCGTTGGCAACGTCAGCACCACCGGAAGCAAGGCCACCGGCGGCCAAGTTGATCCTCTGAGCGTGTTTGATGGTGAAGCCAGAGTTTTGGGTGGCACCACCGAAGACGAGCTGCGAGGCCTTGGCGGCGGCAGTGAGAGGTGTGGAATCGGTGACAGCACCGATCTGGATGGCGAGGAATGAGAAGAGGAAGGCAAGAATGACGGCAAGGATGGTGAGACCCGGGTGCATGTCCCACTGGAAGTGGAAGATGATCATGGCAACGGCCAGGGTGACGATAAGGCCGACAATCCAGTGCCAGTGCTTGACCTGCTCGTTCGCCTTGGCGGGATCCTCCACTTCCTCGCCAGTCCGGACAACCTTGGCAGCCTGCCTAGAAAAGAAACCGTTGGTCTTGCCACGGGCGACAAGGGTGTCGTTGATGCTGACGCAGGTCTGCTGCCACGAGGACTTCAAGCCGAACCAGATGACCTTGTACTGGACGAAGAGCTCAGCCATGGAGGAGCAGACCATGACCATGACACCGGGCCACAAGAGCCAGTAACGAGGCGATGGGGTAACCTTGCCGAGGTCCTTGAGGGAGAAGAAGGAGTAGAGGCTGTCCCAGTGAGGGTCGTCGGGATAGAGCTGAAGGCCGATGCACTCGCCGTAGTGAACCAAGACGGGACCAATAACACCCCAGGCCAGGAACGAGCCGAGGAACATACTGATAGCAGGGTTAAGACCAATCAGGATACCGGAGCCGATGAAGGCAGGAGTCCATTCGAAGTACCAGCCCCACGACTCAATGTTCAAGGCCCAGCTCTTGTAGCCTGACCAAATGTGAATCCAGGTGAAAGGATGCCAATCGTAAAGGATACCAATGGCATAGTACGAGCCAACACGGTGAGCCAAAGCGGCGCCGAAGGCAAGACCCAAGCACTTGAGCTTCTTCATGGCCTCGAGGCTGCCAGCTGCACCAGCGTGCATGGAGCGGATGGTCAAGGCGACGGCGGTGGGCGTGGGGAAGATGAGCTTGAGCTCACGGGCAACCTGAACGACGAAGAACTTGCGAAGAGGGGTGACGTAAAAGAGACCCAGGAAGGAGCAGACCAGGGTAATGGTGAAGATGGCGCCAATGTCCTTCTGGGGAGTGGAGTCCTCGCCCATGGTTCTAAGACGGTACATGGCGGGGATACCGGCGACGAAGATACCAGAGATACCACCAGCACCGGTAGCAGCGGCCTGGATGATGGAGTTTTCCTGGGGACCGAAGGCACCACCGATGATGGGAACCTGACCGGACTTGGACATCATCTTGACGATACCGTAACCGAAAATAGCACCGAACATGTTGGCGCTGAAGGTGAAACCGGTCTTGAGACCTGCATGTGAATAGTTTGGTTAGAGTAGTGTTTTAAGACAAACGCAGCTTGTAATCGAATTCATGTAGAAGGCGAAACTCACCAAGATAGAGGTTGGAAGCGCTGACAAGACAGCCCAAAATGATACCGATGACAACGGCACGGATGGTCAAGGGGTTCTCCTCATGAACGACTGAAGCGTCCATCTTGAGGGGAGCGAAGAGATCCTCCTCCTCGACCTCTCCAGTGCTCTCGACCTCCACCGACATCTTCTCCTTGACATCGTCGGCATTCTCGTAGGCGGGGTTGCTCTCGGAGAAAGGGCGGACGTTCGCCGCCGAAGCGTCGAACGACTTCTTTTCCTCCACGTTGGCCATGTTTTCCTATTCGGTGGGGAGGAATAGGTGGAGGTCCGTTGGGAAGTTGTGAGCCAAAGGTCACAACGTAGTCGACTGTGGTGGGACACAGAAAAAGAAAGAGACAAGACCGAAAGATGGTGGAGGGGAGGGCGGTCCCAGGTTGATATTTATCAGTTGAAGGTGCCCTAGTGTCACCATGGTCATGACTGCGACGGCGATTCCTCCTTTCTTCTGCAAGATAGACAGTTGCTCCATTTGTCTGGTGCATCCGGAGTACCCCTGCCTGGCGTGGGCGGCCAAGAACCTAGGGCACATTCTGGCCGTTGGGTGTGTACCTGTACTAGGACCATGTACACCACCCATACGGTCCAATGCTGGTTTGTTTGTTAGCTCAGTACTCCAAATGAGATCTTCAGACCCGTCAGAAACGCTGCGGGAACACTTCAAAGTGCCTGGATATCAACACAAAAACAAATGATCAGTATTGAATTGACATGTTAGCCGTCATATTAGGTCTTGATGTTGGAAGAAAAGGTGTAAATTGGATGTCAGCACGCTTAGCAAAGCTGACCAGAGGTCTCGAGCTAACAAACTTTCCTGGGGTAAACCGTACCAGCCCAGTAGATACTAGCCCAGTACAAACGTGACGAATGAAACTCACCTTCCATTCCCGTTCTACTGTAAACAGAGCCCTGTTCAATACCCAGACACGGGCTGCATCCCGCTGGTTCAAGGTCTCGTGGGCGACTGGTCAGTGGCCCAGCTGGCCCAGGGGATCAGCAAAAGGTCAAAAGCTTCCAGTCCCATTCTCTCCCGTATCACGTCGATCCCCAAGGCATGGAAGCTCGAACTGCTTGTGCTCCCGTTCGCCACGTTGTTGGGTCGGCGTAGGCCGTGATAAGCAGCACAAAGATGACTCGGAACCTGGAACGCAACACCATGACAGACGGCGGGACCGCGGGATGGCATGGATGTGATAACACATGAGATGCCAATTTGCCCTGTCCTCAAAGAGCACCCGCCCTTGAACCTCGATCCCGGCCTTGTTACAATAGGGTCAGGAATGTTGCAAGGTCTCCCTGCTAGGCCTGCAAGCGCTGCAGCCCACTCCTACGACTCTGGACCACTGTGTTGCCACGGTCGACGCCGGTCGTTTGAGAGTCGCTGATTGGCTGGAGGATATATAAGGCATCCCAATTAGGCAGGTCGGATGTATTTCGTAAAAAAGGCAATTGTCGCCGTTTTCGAGTCACAAACCAATTCGCTTGCACCGCTGGCATGGAAAGCAGTTGATAGCAGCCAGCAAGCCTGGCCACCACTTTTGTCACTCTGACTCCGACAGTTCATCGGTTCATCGTCAGGGCGCGGCAAAGGAAATCGATGGATGGGGTGCGGAAAAGGTTGCGCGCATGATGGGGAGGCGGTACGCGAGCGTAACATCCGCATCTCGACGGTCATGATAAACATGCACCTAGTACGCAAGAGGCCAATTTAATCGTGAAGGATGCCAGAAAGGGGTGCGATCTTGAATGGCATCAAGATTCGATATGTGCAACCTCAAGTGAATGTCAAATCGGGGTCGACTGAATCAAGTGCTGGCGCAGTATTTCGATGATTTGATATAAAACGAAACTCCAATTATTTTCACGTCGAGCCCCATCAAACACACAGATCTGTGCGCCTTGGTTCCGAGCTCGGTTCGGTTCCCGGCAGGCTGATGGGCGTCAGTGGCTCCAACCTGCGCTGGGGTACAGGGGCGGGTTGCCTGCCGAAACACTGGGTGCCGAAAATCGGCCTCTAGCCGGCCACCTCCCGTCTCTTCAACCAACAAACACATCTCTTCTGAATGACTCAATTTTCAACGTCACCTTGGTCTGATTGAGAAACTCAATTCATGAGCTCCGTCGCCACCTTTCCGCCAACACAGTCCACTCTCACTTCCATCCAACCCTCGATCTCGCAATCCTCACCGTCGACCTGGACCTCCATGATTCATCACCCCATTCCCCGCATTCGTGATGGCCTTCCCCTTCCCCGCCACCTCTTATTTTGGTTGGGAGCCTTCTGAGAGTCAGTCCAGACACTAGCCAATATAGCGCTTCTCTAGGCCCAACGGGTCTCGCAAACAAGCAGATCTTTGTTCCAAAATGGCAGGTGCATGGTTTCGAGAAGCAACCGAGGGACGTCCACTCGCCAAGACAAAAGCACACCAAAGGCACACAACATCCCCACAACAATCCTCGGACCAACCCGCCCACAAAAGTTAAGGTTGCGTGGTGTGTCGACCGTTGTGGTTACGGGCTGTGGAATGTGGACAGGCACTGGCCATATAAAACCCACACATACAAACTTCGGCTGATGTTGAATTCCCCTTTGATTCATCCTATCCCATTTCCTGGTTCGAGTCGTCTACTAATAAAGCCTTTCAGAGTTGAGTCCTCGAGTCCATGAAGCTCGATGCAGAGCCTCAGGGGAAATTGATTCCCAAGATCAAATAAACATGCTGTCAGACGGGACGGGGAGGCTAACTCAGGAGTATTCAAAGCACTGCCTGAGCTTGTTGGCTGTTGGCGGTATATGGCGAGTAAGCTCGCTGGCTCCGGCCCCTAGCCCCGGCCCCGCAACACCACGGCTCCCTGGTGGTTCTGGTACCGTACCGACTGATCCAGGACATCGGCAAGGTTCAGGCTAGATCCAAGTGCGAGCAACTGCTATTCCGCAGAATGATCCCATCTATACTCTTGGCCGTTTCCAAACAAGCAGGTCGCCAACTGCGATCCTCTACATATTGTCTGAAGCACCACCATATACTTGCGGCGGGACAGATGATTGACCCAGACCCCATTACTCACGATCTGGTGCGGCCAATTCACAACGAAGACAGACAGAACTTACAGTACCCAGCTGATTATCCAAGCATGTCCGCCGCAGGCAATGCACCATCTTGAGCACCGATATTTCGAATCAGTCTGGAGACAGTAATATTGACAAGGCGTTGAGCCAGCGATATTGAAGCTCGCGAACGGCACTCCTCGAGACGGAGGATCGAGCCATGCCAAGATACAATGCGTGATAAGCGCCACGCTCCAAAGCTTACCTCCTGCCGTTCTCGATAAGTTCCGATCGTTGGTGGCTTGGCAACCACCACGCCCGGATCCCTCAAAGTGGATGGTACCCGACCTGCTGTACGTGGTAAAGTAACTTTACTACCGCAAAAGGCACAGTACCTGAGCATGTACCTGTTCCTTTTCATCGTGGTCACCAAGCCCATGACAACCTGACTTCCAACTTCAATTGTTCGGTCTCTACGCCACCAACATGCCGTTCTATCGCAAACCTATCATGGCTACAGCTGCACTCCAAACCACTGGGCGGTTGGCGTCGGTCAGAGTCAGTTCTTGCTTTTGAATCCTCTTGTAGCTTTGAGTGGTTGACCGACCTCTGGTTGTTGATGGACCTGCTCCTTTTGGCCATTCGTATTCTGAATCAAGAAACTCATAAGATCAGATCACGAGGTTGGGCTTTCACCGTGTCTCTGGAGTTCAAGACCGTACCCATTGAAGTGTCTGAAATCTCAACAACGCCTTGCAAAGAAACACGAACTGGCAGTCTTCTTTCCAATCACTACCTATACCTATGTTTATAGGTACTTGATAGTCACTCTGCTGGGCCGCGATCGGCACCGGATGGGATGAGATGGGCTCGGGCCTCTTCGAGATTTCCATGCTGACCTCCGCAGTAGCTCCAGTTTCACCACGTGCCGGTATCCCAACTGCGGGAAAGCCAAATCTCCATACATATCAAAGTGACTCTGCCGCAGTCTCACCGCAGATATCTTATCTTGGCTTTCAAGCACTCCCTCCCCATCGGATATCAGAGTGTTACCGTGTCCCTGCTAAGGAAGTTGGTTAACACGCAGCCACGCACATCTCACCGAGGACCCAGGTGAGGTGGTATGGCATGTCTCGGTCTGATCATGCGAGGACCTCTCTTCCCGTCACACATCCTACCTACCTACCTACCTAGACTGCCTAGGTAGGCCTTCTAGGGCTGCATCGTCTCGATCGTCGTCCGAGAGATCCTGGACCAGGCTACCGGGAGGCGACTCAGTGTTGCGGGTTGTGTGAGTTG
The DNA here is from genome assembly GCA_009802275.1 of Neurospora sp. CHS-2018a. Classification (NCBI taxonomy): domain Eukaryota; kingdom Fungi; phylum Ascomycota; class Sordariomycetes; order Sordariales; family Sordariaceae; genus Neurospora; species Neurospora sp. CHS-2018a. Next base: position 642,252 of record RAKG01000001.1, on the reverse strand, counting down.
CGCGACCTCTGTCGAGAAAGCGAGAAAGCCTACCTAGGCAGTGCCATGAGGACCAGCTTCCTAGGCAGTTTTGTCTTGTATGTCTTTCCGCTGGGCCGAGTTGGTGGACGCCACTGTGGTTGATACCGTTGGCTCACACATTGGAAGAACGGTAACATTGGACAGGCTTACTCGCTCGATGTATAGATGGTGAGGAGCAAAGCCTTACAAGTCGCATCATACACTAACGACAGACACTCCTCGAAGGCTTTCACCAAAGCAGACATTATAAGAGGAGGTAAGTACTACAAATTTCACGTTGCTCTAAACGATACCCTCAATCAGTTAACCACTCAGCTCCAATCACTCGTCAATAGAATACCCAATACACAGTTTCCTGCCGTGCCGGTTGTCTCCCCTGTCCTCACCGTCTCGGGGATACCTCATCCACCTCCGGATATATCAAACACATACACACAACAAGAGGCTGCTTCCTCCCCCTCGCCACATACTACTACGTACTTGCGACGTATGTGGCCAGATCCCTTCAGTCACCAACAGCAACCCACCCACCGTCACGGTTCAGACCGAACTCCGTGCCAACCACACCTTCCTTCCATTCTACCTCATGCACATCATTCGGCGGCAATATACCAGCGATTATTGCCAGCGATTTCGTCCACGCCGCACCCTTAATGAGCCAATCCGGGCTGCCTACTGAGGAAGACTGCTATCAGTTGGGTAGGTATACTTATGCACCTTCACGTATTGAGCCTCAGCACCGCATTTTCCATCGCCAACATATCATTGTGTGGAGAAGGTGTGCGTGTTGGTTGTTGGGTGCCATTGGGGGCTATTCGCTCGGAGTAAGCAAATCGCCTCTTCGTTTTGGTAGTATCTGACTGAGTGGTCGAGAATTAAACCGAACACGACAACCGAAGTATAATACGCCCCGGGTATGCTTTGGTACGTATCACCTCGTTTTCGATATGCCTTCTCTCGGACGTTCCACACTCGATTTATTCCCAAAGGGACTGGCCGCTTTCAACTTCCCCTCGCATCTCAGTCACATGCTTCGCTGCCTCGGCGAGTCGAAAAGAGAATGTAGTATTGGGTGTAGGTAAGCACATCTATTGAGTATTATCTTCCTCCTCCCACCAACCCTTATCTCTTCGTATATGTACGGTTCGACGAGCTGCAACGCCGCTTTGTTCTTTCACATACACCATATCAAAAAGGGGGACAAGACTATACATCACAAACATGAAGTTGGCGATGAGCTACGTGGTCATCTCTAACTTTCTCGTCAAGGGAAAGTGAATGCGCAAATTATAGGACTGATGGACAAAACTTTGATCCTGAACGAAAGTAACAAAGTAAGAATTACTGATAAGTCTGATGCCCGCGGGCTTTTCTCAGTTCTGTATATCACCTTCTTATGTGCCTGGACTCCCCTTACGCCGATAGATGTGCCATCGGCATATTGTTGGGCTATGTTATCCATTTCAAGGCAGTGGACGTACTGGCACGCATCACCAACACAAACCATTTCAGCTCGTCTCCTGACGATTATGGGTGTGATTATTGTCCGACTCTTCAGGCTACCTGACCTTTCGCAGATAAGCTGTACCGTAAGCGGTCAGAAGTAGTTTGTGTATCATATAACCTTGGAAAGCGAGTCTGGGTTTGTTTACCGCCCCTGAAATGTTTATCATGTCCTATTCCACAGGGACAACACACTCCAGGAGAGCGGTCATATGGAAGACTGGTCTTCTTTGTTTGGATCCTTTTCATTGTCTGGACTCTCTCCTTTTGTCTGGAACTGTTTCATTGTGTGATGTTACACGATGTCGCGTGTGTTCTTTGTGTCGGAGTTTTACACCCTGTGTCGTGACCGGCAAGTGCGCTACCAGACGCGTGGATTGTGTTGCGAGTGTCGGGGATATTCTGGGTAGAGTATAGTGCAACGAGAGCACGCGAAGCGCAGGTGATGAGTGACTGGTGAGAGTCGGGTCTTCCGAGTGCGTTTATTCGCAATAGTTTAGGAGTCCCGGTTATTTCGGTGAGGACGATATGCTACCTGGCGGCCTGGAGAGAAGAGGTGAGGGTGTTTTTGCTGCTCTCCGGTTCCGTTGGTTTCGGCGGCACCGGTGGACCATGTCGCCTTTGGATGACAAGAAAGAGGTTATCCATGGGTTACCAGCAGTTGCAGGTATGCGACATGTATATAACTCTTTGTGCAGGATATACATATGCCGGATATAGCGGCTCAAAGTTGACGACGGAAGGATTACATTTATAATATGTCATCCTTTGTCAATTGAGTATCATCATAGGGGGTGCAATCGAAGCAAGGCCACCGCATGTTCCTGACGAAATACCCCTTCTACATGCGCTGCGGGATGCGATGAGGTGAGGTACATGGCATCGGGGATGTCAGGCTTAGGCTTGTCAAATGTCTGAAGCTGCACAAGTCTGATCAGTTGACGTTAGTGACACTGGATCACAACTCCTTATTTCCGGGATAAAGGTGTTGGACAAAAGGTATAGCGATAATACCGAGTGTCGCAAATACTAAAAAGACTAAGTTCAATTCAAGCTTTGTTTGGGATCAGTTGCCTGCGCTGAGCATTCGTGGTGTTGCAGATTGATTGAACCTGAATGTTGAAGATAGAGGAAATTGTGAGGCATTCGACTAGGGATCGATCCATTCTGAAAATGACCCATTTTTTCTGAAATTTTCAAATTTCAGAAATTTCTGAAATTTCTAGGTCCGTACACGAGTCCGTACCCCCATACCTCCCCCTTCAACACACCCATCTTTACACCTTTTTAATTATCGATAAGCTTCTTAACATCGCGTTACCCTCTTTTATAATACCCCTAATTCGTAACCCTCAAAATAAGGCTATATTCAGAGAATTCAACGTTATTAATGTAACCGGGCGATAGATTCAATAAGCAATATACCGTTACTATAATTAGCATAATATAGCGAATGTTATTCGAATATAATAATATTTCGATAATTACGCAGGGTATTAGATCGCTTGCGTCAATTAATAATTTAAAGATTGTAAAGATATACAATAGTACGTTATTGCCTTTAATAGTACCTAAAAGGATAAAATCGATTAATATACGGTTAAAGCCCTCTTTTTTAACGGCCGCCTATTTGCTATATTTAAATCGTCTCCTATAAAAGTATTTCTCCATACCCTAATACTAATCTATACCCCTCCTAATACAACTAAATTAATTAATTATTAGCTTTCCTTTATTTATATTAGAATAAAGTAATAAATTATCAAACGATATATTGCTAATTACTTTTATATTAATATATTCTTTAATAAATTTAATAATTACGCTAGCTGGCGTATCTTTAATATCTCTTTCTCGCTTCTAGAAGGATAATCTTAATTTTAATATAATAAAAACACTAATTCAATAGAGTATATAATAATAAACTTCGCCGGTATCGTTTCTAACGTTTATAACGAAATAATTGCTAAATTAATTAAAATCAATTCGTTTATTACCGATACTTATAATAGTACCTAACGTACAATTTAAAAATTATTAAATAACCGTTTTAAATCTAACTTCGCTATCCTCTACAATTCCTACTCCCTTTAATTATTAATAAAGGACCTACTCAGCTTACCGCTATTTAAATCGCTAATTTAATAAATCTCTATCGTCGTTAACTACTTCCGCGCCTCTAAACTATAGCTTTCGCAATTGCGCGCATTAATAATTATATATTATAATAAAGTCGTAACACTCTTAACGAAGTAAACTACCTTCTAAACATTTTATTTATACTATTAATTAACTAAATTAATATAATTACCTACTAGGGGTTACAATATAAATCCGTTATTTCGATTAAACGCGTATAAATTACTCTATAAACCTTCGCAAAGGATACCCGCTTTTTTAGTTAGTATTAGGAAGTACCCTGCGTCGCCGCCGTCGCTAGCGATAATAATACCGGCGCAAACCCTATACGATTTATATAAATAATAGAGATTATCGAGAACGTACAATTCTAATATACTTTTAATATTCTTAAACACTTCTTAGTACTACTTTATAAAGTACAATTAATATTAGAAGTAGATAAAGCGTACGTCGATTACGTTATTCTACACTAAATTAAAGTTTAGGAGGAGTAATTACGTTTCTATTACTCCTTTACCGCCGCAAATTAGTAAGAATTAGAATACCTCTACGTATTAAAAAGGACTAAATAATTAATTCCTATTAATTAATTAAATTTCCTTTTATACCTATCTACTATAATAACGAGATTCGAAACTATTCAACCTCCTATTTAAAATATTACCGGCGTAGTATTATCCTTCTTAAAAGAATATATTTATATATTTAATAATATAATAAACGAGTAAACTATCGCCGACTTTTTTACTTTTAAAAGGCGTAAAAGTATCTATAATCTGAATAATAATCTCTAAAACTATAATAACCTCGACCCTAAATTGTAGTAGACTATAGTATAAAACAATTGTTCTCTTATTATACTACTAACTATATAAGTATTTAATACCTTAACTAATAATATACTTTATAAGCGAACCTTTTCTATTATAAATTTTTTAGAAAGTCCCCGCCGTAATGTTAGAGGTTAGACATCGCATAGTTATTTAGTCAGGGAGGAGACACTGGGCAATACCCGACTTATTAGGCAAGTCCGGCTTGCTTCCGAGGCAAGTATTACCAGCATATATATAGTATAAAGTCCGACTCGGAGAGTCGGTATTCGGAGACAGTCTTCTTCTCCCGATTATCAATTATATAATTATTAATTAGAATACTTACATATCTAACTTCTTTTTTTTTTTTTTTTCTTTTTATACAGATCGCCAACCCGTAGTAAGCGGCCCGGCCCCGTATTTATTAACCAATCAGACCTTCGACATTACAATTTATAAAATTTATAATATATTCAACCTAACGAATTATATTATATAATAAGATTTACGCTACGTATCCGACTTCCTCTACGCGAACCTTATTATTAAATAGTATTATATAATATCGGATAATAATAAATAACGTTTCAAAATATTAATCTAAACCCTACCTTCTATTTTAAATAATTAATTTTAAGTAATAATAAATATTTATACGACGAAATAATTTCGAAATATTATACTCCCAAATTTTCCTCCGAATTAGTCCTTCGATTACTATATTCCGAAATAATTCTTTAAATTTGTAATTATATATATTTAAAAATACGGAATCTAAATAGGCGAGTAATTATTAAAAAATAAAGTCTTTAATTAAATTGAGAACTAAAATAATCTATTTCGTAATAAATTAAATATTAAGCCTAAATTTAATAAATATCCCGGCTATAATTCTATTAACCTTTATTAATAACTTTCTTAAATTGAGGCCAACTTCGGTAATTACCCCCCGAAGGGTAATAAAACTTTTAATACTAATATTTCTAGGCGAGAATCCAATAAGGCCGCCCCCTATTCGGAATTAAGGTTCTATAAGGCCGTAATACTTAAATATTAAATATTTAAAGCCCGACCCGAATTAGAGAGGTAGGGATATTCATCCTCTACCGACCCTAACCCCGAAATTAAAACTTAACCCAAATTAGAAAGGTAAGGATATTCGTCCTCTACCGACCCTAATTCCGAAGCTAAAGTCCGGCCCGAACCGGAGAGGGCTAACTTTAATTAGTCCGCCGGGACCTTTCGTTCTAAAGTACCGCCCGAATAGGAAAGACTATATATTTTTACTAATAGTAGGTTTATACTTATAGAAGATATTTAATTAAATTTCGAAAGTTTAATTTAATTACTATTTAGACCGATAATAAATATACCTTATTTATTTAAATTACTAATTATAACCCTAATATTCTTACCTTTCTAAACGCTTTCAAACGAGGAAAGGTAAAAATATAAATTAACTTTAACCTTTACATTATATAAAAATAAAGATATAATTATACCCGACGCCCCCCCTTTCGGCGAATTAAATTTATATAACCCTAATAAAGATATTAAAATAATTTTACTACCCGAAAAGATATAAACCTTTAGAAAAGACCTAAACTCTTTCTATTATACAATTCCGGGCGCCGAATAATTTAAAATAGAAGAAGTTACGCTTAGAATAAACTTTTCGAACCTACGCTAAAATTAATTATTTTTAATTCTAAATATTAATTTTACTTATAATAATTCTAATTAGGATAAGGAAGGAAGTCTAGTTAAATATAATATATAATTTAATATAATAGTAAAATTAATTAATTTATTTAGTTATTAACCTCCTATAGTAGAATTAATTTTAAATTTAAATAATAATCCTTTAAATTATACTTTCTTTCTTATTTTTAGGAATACGGAACCCTAATTTCCAATATTATTATAATTTAATAAAAGGGCGAGAGTACTAAACCTAACTCTATTTAAACTAATATCGATGGAAGGAGCGATTCGTTACCTACCAATCTCTTACAAAATTCGTTTCGCCCTTAACCTAATAAAATTAAATTCCTCTAAATCTCTATCCTCCTCCTCCTTTAATTTAATTTAAATTTTAAAGGTTTTAAATAGATATAAAACCGCTACCGAACTTAATAATATAATTATTATTAGTTATTATATAAAGCCTTCTACTCCCTAAATTTTATTAGATATTTTAAGTCTACTACCTTAGGACCAACAAGTTACTAAAGAATTAAATATTACCTAAAATTTTACTTCGGATTAAATATAAAAAATTAAATTAAGACCTTTTATAAATAACCTTCTATAGAATAGTTTTAGGGGTATATTTACTTTCTATTATATATAAACTAATTAAATATTACTAACCAAATTAAGTAGGATTTATATATTTAAAATATCCGGTAATTAAGGTAGTAATAATAGAAATTAAGAAGGCGATTAAAGCGATAATTATAATAATAAATAAGATAATTATAATAATACTAACCCAAATTCGTTTAGTATTAACTTAGACGACGCGGCCTCCTTAGTCCGGTTACTATTATCGGTTATTATAATTAGCGTCGGGGTTAATAATTAATAAACCGTTAGATTTTTAATAGATTTAGTTATAGAATTAAAAAGCGTCGGAAACGATAACGGTCCTAGCGGAAACTTCTAAAATTAGAAGAGCCGTAACGTTAGGTATTTTTACCCTAACGCCCTAGATTTAAACCATTAAGGTAAGGATTATTATTAATATAAAGGTAATATTTATTTTAAATTTATTTTACTTTTTTTAGAGTCCGTCCGGGTCAATGCTATTATTGAAATTAAATGCGAATATCTACGTCTTAACCTCTACAAATTATTTTACAAAGTAGTTAAGTCTTAGTAAATCGCTTAATTTATTAATATTTAACGTACTAATTACCGAACTAATTTTAATAATTAATTTTAAATCCTTATTGCGAAGTGGCGCCTAAGTAAATTTTAAGCCTTAATTATATTTAATTTAATTCGGTATATATATTAAAATTATTGCGATGGTAAATGCTTTAGCGATAAAGCTTTATAAATTGTTAGATATTTATAAGAGTTTAGTAAATATAATAATTATATTATAATTACCCGTATTTAGAACGTTATCTATCCCGGCTTACGCGAAATTATTTAGGAATTTGGTAAGGAATTGATTTTAAATAATTTCTTTAAATATACCGAATAGAAAGCTTAGATATATTATACTTATATTTTTAGCGACCTATTAGATTATAATAAAGCGTTTACGAATAAAATACTTCGTTTCGAATTCGAAGGTAAACCCCCTATATATTTAGAGGCCGCTCCTTATAAAGTTTTACTAACCCTGCCCGGTACTAAACTTTTAGAAGTAGTAAATACGGCGGTTAATTTGCTTAGTAGCTCTATAATTACTATTACTAATATAATAAATTAGAATAGAAATCCGGATTATTTATTTTATAATTAGCGAACTTTTAATTTATATACGGCCGGCTACGACGGCCGCCTAGTATTTAAGTCCGATACCCGCCGTTTCGACCGGGATAGTAAACGACCGGATACGTTATTTAGCGATAAATAGTATTCTAAAAGTAAAGGACGGGGTTTTAAGCCTAATTCGATACCCTTCGTTTGTAGGAATTAATTTTATAAACGGTATTACTGTAAGTAGATAAAATTCGGCCCTAAAAGAAGTAATATTTATATAATTATTAACGAAAGGGAGATTATAACTATAAATATAGTCTTAGATAATAAGACGAAGTAATTTAGGGAATTAGGCTACGAAGAAATTGATTATTATTCTAATAAAGGAGAGGATAAAAATTTTATAGCTTTAAATATAAATGATAACGCTATATATATAACTATTACTAAGAATAATTCGATTAAATCTATTTACTACGTATTTCCGGGCGATTGTAACCGTACTATGTATCGAAAATATAAACGAACTTTCCCCTTTAGAAACGAAATATTTCGGTATATTAATTTTAATTACTATATTAAATTTAAATTAAAAGGTTGGAAATTTAGTATAGTTTTCTTAGTAGCTAACGCAGGTGATTTTAAGGTACCGCCGGTAACTGGTACTATTATTATATTAAGCCCGGTAGCTTATATAATTATTATATTTATATATTTTAAGGTTGATACTGGCCCCGTTCCTATAATTACGGCCAAACTTGCGCCGGATTTATTGGAAGGCTATTATTATATATTTCTTTAAATAAATATATAATTTATAAAAAAAGGATGTAAATAATCGATTTACGTTAATACCGGCTATTTAAATATTTTAGTCGACGAGAAATAGGTTATTTAAAACGATAATATTATTTATAACGAATCTAAATATAAGAATTTTAATATAATTGGCGGAAACGTAACTCTAACTAGACGTACGACTTTCGATATTTATATATTAAGTACTATAGAAGGTAAACCTACTATAATAAAGTTCCGTATTATAGTTTGGGTTTCTAAAGGCCTAGCGGCGAACTTATTTTTAGGAATTTTATAAATAATCCTAAACCGACTAAAAATCGATACTAAATTTAACCTTATACAAATCCCAACTTGCGATAACTTTGTAGTTAAAATTTTTAGTAGGGCAAAATTAATAAAGTATAAAGTTATAACTATATATAATATAATAATCCTAGTATATATTGAAATAAGGGTACCGGTCGATTACGCCTATATAGTAGGCGTATTAGGCGTAGGAGTATTAAAAGATTATATATTCGAATTAAATTACACCTACACTAGAAGCTACATCTTTAATATATTAATAATTAAATTAGTTTCTATTTGTAACCTTATAGTAAAATTAATATAGATTTATAAAAATTAATAATTAAATACCGTTAAAGATATTAAATTTAACGGCTATAAGTTTATATCTTTCTCCTAAGTGTAAATAATATTAGTAGCGGCCGATAAAGATATCGGTAAAGAATTTAATTATATAGAAGACTTAGAGAAGATTATTCTTACCCCTAATTTTAAATTTAATATAATAGTTCGTAAAATCGCTAGAAAGGCTATATTAAATAGGCCTCTAATTAAAAACAATATTTTCAATATTATAAGAGATTCTTAGAAAAAAGGCCTAAGCTTAGGAATCGGTAAATTGGATTAAATCTTAAAGATTAAATCTATTTATAGGGTTAAAATTTATAATATTAACCCCGATTATATTTAGAAAGTTAAGGCCGTCCTAAATAGATTTAACGTTTATAATAGGATAAGTATTATTAAAATTAATAAAAATGAAATATTCCGAATCGATTTCGCTAAAGGTTAATAAAAGGAAAAAGTTGTATTCTAATTATATTAATTGGGTTTGAAGGATATAGAAATCTTAAATAAAATTCTAAATAAAATGTACGAAGATAGTAAATTCGAATAAATAAAACAGCTAATACCGTTCGGCTACCCTTATTTCGTAGTCTAGAGAATAGTGGATAGGAAACGCAAGGCTAGAATCGTTATTAATTAGAGGCTTATTAATAAAATAATTATCGGTAATTCTTACTTATTACCGATTTAGGATTCGATTATTACTTATATAAGAGGTAAAGCCTATATTAGTATATTCGACGGGTTTATATTCTTTTATTAATTATCGGTCTATTTATACTACCGAGATAAAATAATATTAATAAATTTATAAGGATTTGAACGTTCGAACGTCGCCTTTATAGGCTATAAGAATTCGCCCTCGTACGTATAGCGCTATATAGATAGAAGGCTATATTTATATAGGGTATTCGTAGTAGTTTATATTAWTAATATAATTATCTTTAGTAATATTGCTGAGGAATATTTTAAATATTTCGAATTAATTTTAAAATTCTTTTAAAATATTAATTTTAATATAGCGGCGAAGAAGTCTTTTGTTATATATTTATTAATTCGTCTTTTAAATTATAAAGTAAACGGATTTAGCCTCTTTACTATTAAAGATTATATAGTAGTATTACGGAATATTAAAATATTAGAAGACTTCGTTAATTTTAAACGCTACGTCGGTATTAGAAATTTTTTAAAAAAATTTGTACTTTAGTTCACTTAGAAAATTGTACCGTTTAAGGATTGTAAAACGGTTTTAATTATTCAAATAAAAAAAGAAGGGTGTATATCCGAAAATAAAAGTTAGCCGATTAAATAAAAGTTTATTCGGTTTGTCGCTTTTATACTAATAGAGGTAGAAAAGGAAACTTTTTAAATTCTATAGGATTAATTCTATAAGGAGTTTATAATCTTCTATTATTATCCAAATCGGATTATATTTTATAAAATAAATGTATTAAAATAATTTAGGTTCGGCTTAGTTATTTTTTATATTAAAGGAGACAAATAGGATAGTAAGTTAATTTTAATTAATAAGATCCAATTAATTATATTCTATAGTAAACGCTTATTAAAGGCAGAAAAGAATTATTAGCCGATAGAGTTCGAAGTCGTATATTTCGTTTAGGTATATTAGACTACGTAGTAGATTATTCAATTTTGTACTAAATTAATTATAATTTTAATAGATTATAAAGTAATGGTAAATATTATGCGCTAAACGATTTTATAAACGTAAGATTTAATTAAATTTAACCCGAGATTTATAATAGTATCGATTTATTTATCTTAATTCGATTTCAATGTCCGCTATATATTAGGTAAGGTAAATATTATCCCTAATATACTATTTAAATTGCTTTTTTATACCCTAGAGTTAAATTTAAATAATAATGAACTTAACGATATTTAGAAGGATTTAATCTATTCGGTTTACATTAAAATAGATCCTAATATTAAAGAAAGGTTTATAAAAGGCTATAAAGAGGATTAAGTCTATAGTAAGATTATAATTAAGTTCTAAACCTATATCGAGCGTAGTAATAAGTACGACTTGCTTTAAAATAAGTATTTTCCTTATTAATTTTATAATAGTTTATTCTATTACTATATTTATAATAGCGTTATTAAATTCTGCGTATTAAATAATTATTTAAAAGATATACTCTATATTATATACGATAATAAATATTATTTCGGCCTTACCCGAATAGTAAAAGAGCTCGAAGGTTTCGCTTTCCCTCGTCTATTTTAAAAATTTCGAATATATATCTCCTATTACTTATAATATAGGAAATTTAGAACAAATTATAAAACGATCCTAAAATAGATGAAACTTATTAAACCGGAACTAATCCTTTATTATATTATTTATATAGATTTTATTACAAGTCTATTAATATAATTATATTTGTTAATAGTATAGGGAGGAGAGAAATATAACGCTTTAATAACCGTTATATACGTATTTAATAAGAAGATTCTTTTAATCTTTGGGAAAATAATTTATATAGTTAAAGACTAGGTAGAAAGACTTATTATAATATTTATATTGTGCGATTAGGGCCTATTCCGAATTATAATTAATAATAGGGATTCTAAATTCTTCTCTGCTATTTAGAAGGCTATTTTTACTAAATTTAATATAAAATTTATATATATAACCGCTTAGTATTCCTAATCGAACGGAAAAATCGAGAGAAGAAACTAGGAAGTCGAATTCGCTATATAGTATTATACCGCCGAAAATTTCGATATCCTATAACTAAATATAACGCCCGTTATATAATATAATATAAATAATTTGCTATCGACCCTATTGGGTATAATTCCTAACGAATTCGTTTTAAATTTTAAATTTAATATTACACTAGACCTTTTTAAACCTATAGATTATACCGAACTTAATTTAAAAGCCTTAAGGAAAATATATTATTAAGAGGCTACCGAAGCGATCGATTAGGCTATTACGAAATTAAAATTATTATACGATAAATATTACCGGCTATTAAATTTCGAGGTTAGAAATAAGGTAATAGTTCGATTATATAAGGGATATAACCCCTTAGGGGAACCCTCCTTTAAGTTTAGTTAGTAAAGGATCGGACTATTTATAGTCGTAAAGAAAATTAAGGATTTGGTATACGAATTTAATATATTAGATAATTGGAGAATTTATAAAATGATTTCTATTATTTATTTAAGGGAGTATTTTAAAGGTAGGGACCCTTTTAAGTATAAGATTAATACGAAGCCCGGTAGGATTTTCGTCGAGGGAAATAATAAATAATATAAATTATACGAAGTAGAAAGGTTATTAAAGCGGAAAATTAAATAGATTAGAGGTAAATTAGTCTTATTCTATTGGGTAAAATAGAAAGGGTACGGATATAAAGAGAATATTTAGGTATTGTACGGCGGAGGGAAATTAGGTTTAATAAATTATATTTAAAATATTATAAGGGAGTACGAATGCCGGTTCCTAATAAAAGACGAGGAATTATATAAATTAGGTATAGTAATTACCGAATAACTTAAAAGCAAATTTGTTACTTATATACTAAAATTAAATATTATTATCGCCCTACTTATATAAAAACGGAAGGAGCCAACTTTAGCCGATATAGCCTATACCAGCTACAACGGGAATAATATTATTTAGTAATTTAAAGTAGTAATAGTAACGGTATAAAACCCTATTGCCTATAAACTCCTACCTACGTTAGAAATTTCAATTTTATAATTTAAATTATTTATATAATAATAGCCTATTATAGATATATTATTATAAGTCTACTAATTAAGCGCGTTTTTTATTATAAGAAGTGGAAGAAATATTAGGGCAGCGTAAGTTAAAAATAGGTAATAGGCTTCTAAGTCGAATATTAATAAGTCCTAGGTCGATATTATAGATAGACCACCTATTATCGATTAAATAGAAAAAAGTTAGTACGGTTTTTAGTTATTTAAGGGCGAAGGATAGTATATTTTTATTAATAAATTGAGTAGTAGTTTACGTACTTTTAGTGAAGTAGAAGTTAAAGATAGTAATAAATATTTTAATGCCCTTAATACTAATTCGGCTATTAAGGTTAGTGAAGTCTTAATTTACGTCGTAATACCCGAACCTCCTATTAATTTGAACTAGGCTAAATTCTATTGCTATTATTCGAAAGTAAAGGCCGTTATTATTTAGGTTGAGAAAACCGATATAAATTTGAACGAGAATTTAAATAAACTCCTATATAAGTCTATTATTATTTATATTTAAATTACCTAAATTGTATATTAGATTTTAAGAGATATCGATTTTTATAAAATATAGATATAAAGTATAGAGGATTATAATATAATATATTACTTTTAAAAGTGTTCTAATAGGTTATACCCCTTTATTTAGGGTATTTATATCGTAGAATAAGATCCGAGTATAAATGCTATCTAGATAATCGAAGTTAAGAAGGTTAATATTTATATATTTAATAAAGAGAAAGTCTTTTCGCACTGCTATAAAAGTCTTCCAACACTGTCGACCTACCCTCCCCCCACCCTTCCCGGCCTTCCCGCATTTTGAATCAATAAAAATCGGTGCATCCAAACCGCGGCCCACCCTCGTCTTAGCAATTGTATTCTTTCATAAATTTCGCCCAGAAATCTAGGCATTACATTATTTCATAAAATATCATATAGCTAATACCCAGCCCAGATGTACACCCCCAAATAGGTTATTTTACAAGGCATTTTACAATGCACTTTACAAGGCATTTAGTAGTACGGTCGCACATCGCATTCAATCGAACGATCAATTAAGCGAGTAATCAATCGCACTCAATCTATATTAATCTATATATTTATAATCTATCTAATATTTATCGTATAATCGAGCAGTCTAACTACTAGCGAGCCTCCCTTACTAAGCTTATATATTAATAATACGTATACTACGCCGACCGCCCTATATACTAATAAGAGTGCTGGCGGGCGTACTTCCTCCCCTTATACCTCCCCTCGTACCTCCTCTCGCAATACTAACTATACCTCCTCCTTATCCCCATATAGAATTGCCTCCTCCCCTTATACCTCTACCTCTTATACTACTTCGAAGGCGGCTTCGTCCTCTTATCTATATACTAACTAAACTACGGCGGTTAATTTCATCCTCTTATTCGAAATCTACATCCTCCTATATAAATATAATTCGCTAAATTAATAGCGCTATTCGTATCGAGGCAGTAAGGTTGTAGCCTACCCTAAGCTATCGGCCGCGGGTAGGCTAGAAGCGAAGCCGTCCTCGAAATCGTAATACCGCCGCTTAGAATTAAATTAGCGCTATTAATAAAAGAGGAACTTAGGTATTAACTAACACAATCAATCGGAGAGCGCAAAATTCAAGAACAAAAGGCGTATTATAGTATAATCGACCCTTAAGCTTAATTACCTTATTAAAGTCCTAATATTTCAAATATTTATCTTTATTATTAAAGGATTTATAAAGCTACTAATAGGGGTAATAATCGAATTTATCGAATATAAATAATTAAAATCGGTCAAGAAGGGATTCTAATATCGTATACGAATAGGGTAAACCGAATTATACAATAAATTTACCCGTATACGGTTCTAACTCTTTAGAGGCTAAATTAGCCTCCGTTAAAATAGTACTAAATATAATACAACGTTAACGTACTACTTTATCGAAGGCTCGCTAATATACCTTTCTATAAGCCTCTTTTACTTATAATTAATTGAAATACTCGTATTTAACGCGGGCAATCTACTTCTCAATCTCGTCTTCGATATTATATTTTATATTATCGATTAATTTAAAACTCTATATAACGGCGGCGACGATAATATTACTACCTATATTAAAATAATAATTAATATACTATAGATTATATAGGGGGGAATATAGTTAATTATAGGACTTACTACTAATAATATAATTCTTTAATATATAATTCGCTAATTCAATTAGCGATATAGTACAATAACCAAAATTTAACCTCTTATTAACGTAATAAGTAGCCTACTCCTCCTTCACCGCCATATACGTCTCTTTCAAATACGTAATAATTACTATCTATTACGAAAAATAACTGCAGAGCTTCTTAAATATAATATTAAAGTCCTCAATAGTATACGTATAATACGTATGCTTCCAAAGGGTATAAAGCCTAGACCGAGAATACTCTACGGTATTAGGGAGAGCTTCTAATTAATTCGAACTATCTATTAAGCGGTTAAAACTATTAACTACTTCCTAATCTTCCTCGTTAAACTCTTCTAAATTCGTTATATTATTAGGTTACGCTAGCGTAGGCTAGGCCAATATTAATACCGATATTTCTCGCTAGAATTATATTTATATTATAATAGTATAAGTATTAATAACCTAAGTAGCGACCTTCTTATCCCACTTACGCTTAATATTTAATACTATATTCTTATTAATATAAAAGATATAGAGTTGGGACTACGCCTAGGGATAAACTCGCTTAACGGCTAACCTCATTACTATATCGTAATCTATAATAGTAACCCATAGTTTATTAGCGGCAATAGCTTTATAACGAACGTTAATTTAATCTATAAACTAATCAAATCCCTCCTACCGTTCGTTATTAACCAGCCCGAAACCGCAGCTAAAAGTATAGCCAACCCCTATTATACTAATAATTTAAAAGAAAGTTAAACCTTTATTATTCGTTTTATACGTATTATCGTACATTTGGACCCAAGGATTTTCCTTCTATATTTACTCTCCCTATAAATTACTCTAGAAGAGGGCGGTTAGCTTCGTCTCAGCGGTATCTTACTAATTAACTTTAAAATAAACCCCCTTCTCTTTAAATAGCTTTATAGTAAACTAGAAGGGGTTGTATCTAACTTATTACTCCCTCTTAAACTTATAATAAAAGTTAACGAACTATCTTTTCGTAAATTAAAAGTCTAGGAATTTCTTCCCCAATTCGCTAATAATCTTACGGTTACTCATACTAGGTCG
Organism: Neurospora sp. CHS-2018a; assembly: GCA_009802275.1. NCBI lineage: Eukaryota > Fungi > Ascomycota > Sordariomycetes > Sordariales > Sordariaceae > Neurospora > Neurospora sp. CHS-2018a. The sequence goes on along the minus strand of RAKG01000001.1, from coordinate 625,899 downwards.
GTCGATATATATAACTACAAATACCTTATACTCGACCTTAAACGCCCTATAGATCAATAGCTTTTTACTAAGTAAATAACTATAAGATTCATAGCCTTCTCGAAAGTCGAAGGTCCATCTCCTATCGTTACACTTCAATACCTTAGCATACCCCTACTAAGAGCATCCCTATTTAGCAATTAATATTAAACGAAAGTAATTCTCAGCCTTACGAATAGGACCAATTAAATAAACGAATTCAACTCGTATATAACCAATACCCTTCTATAAATTCGTAGAGCGACCCTTCACAACACTATAACCAAACTCTCTTACCCACTATTATATAACCGTTATCAACTTATCGAAGGTATCGTACTAGGTATTAAAGAGAGCGTGGTCGCTATACTCATAACGAAGGCGAGGGGTCTCGTAAAACTCGTCTTAATCTATATCCACATCCTTATCGTTATCGATATCGATCTCTATAGGTTGCACTAAAGTAGGCTCGACTAGGGTAATACTTATTAAAGGTCTCAAATTAGGGTCGATAAGAATAAGGTCGATTACTTAATTAGGGTGGTCACCCGCGCCACGGTCGTACGCGCCCATCGGCTAAGGGGTCGCTACATTGGCCATTTACATTACAATTAACTATAAAAACGTATAGAAAAGTGATAGATCATTTCGTACCGTTGACAAATGCGCGCACGTTATTTACTTAGCAATATCTAGCGATATACGATATAGTAGATTAATTTAATTAACGAAGGTAGTAGTAATATATTTAGTAGAGGAAGCAATGCAACGAAGCATATGCCAAAATAATCGCCAAGTCTAACTGGGTAGCCAATACAATACGAAGGTAGCCTATACAACCCCCAAATGTATATAATGGCCTAAAATCTAGGAGCTTAGCGGGCGTAGTACGAGTATAGTAGAGACTAGATTAGATGCACTGATTTTTATTAGTTAAGAAAGCGGGAAGGGCGGGGCGTAGCCGGGAAGGGTGGGGGGAAGGTAGGTCGACAGTATTAGAAGACTTTTATAGCAGTGCGAAAAGACTTTCTCTTAATAAAACGGTTTAGATGTAGAATAAATACTATACCGAAGACGAATATATTACCCCTTACAAAATTACGGCCGCAACCTTTTCTATTATATTAAATTATATATATAAAATTACTTAGGATATTGAGTTCATTGAATTTGAAAAGGAATATATATCCCTAATCTAAGACTTCGTTAAAATTAACTTCGAATACTATATTAAATACCTTTAAGAGCCCTTGCCTTTCGAAGTTAAGTTTAAGGTCGATATTATTATTGAGAAGAGGAAGATAACGAAATCTACCGGCGTAAAGGCTTTAAAGCGCGCCCGTTTCGAAGTTATTAAATTATCCTCCGAAAAGTCCGAATTAGCCGATTCTATTAATTCGTTAAATTTAGATACCGATAGTTACTTGCCCAAAATCACTAAGACTAGTACTTATAAGGCTAAATAGGTTATTATACTTAAGTTTACCGTTATTCCGATTATTAAATACGCTATATTAATAGTAATTGCTACCGGTTTACTTATTTTTAAGCCTATTTTTATAGCCGCCGAATCTAGTATTAAAATTTTAAAATAATATTTTATATCCGCTACCGGCTCTATTTGCGCGCCCTCTATTAGAAGTACTATATTAAACCTTAGAATAGGTATGCCTAAAGTAACTTTGAGAAAGAGTACTCTTATTAAACCGGCTATCGAATTGTTTAAAGGCCTTAATACTATATTTTATACTAGAATATAGGGCGATATCTTCGCTTACTAAATTAAGGTCGACGCTATTAAGATGGATATTAATTAATTTAAATTTATAGTCCTAAAGTTCGAGGTTTTATTTACGGCTATAAATATTAGAAATAAAGTTCTTAAGTAAGTTATAATTCTTATTATTTATAACTTTATTTTTATTACGGACGACGAGTAAAAGTTCTCGGTCAATTTTACTATTATAAATATAATCGATAAACTAAATTTCGAAATTATCCTCTTATTCGACCTAAAGACCCGCTAGGTAACTATTGAAATAGTAATTACTAACGATGGCTTTAACCTTTACAAAGGAGACTACGATTTAGGTCCGGCCTAGGACTTTACCTATAAAAACGGGCACTAATTCACTACCGTTCCGAACGGTTTCTTCGTTAGTTAGGAGTAGTATTATAGTTATAATAATATATTCGGCTCTAAGAATATAGAGTAGTTTAAAAATGCCCTTATTAAAGCTACCGCGGCTATAACAAACTAATTAATATTTGCCTATACCCAAATATAATAATTATTAGTATAAGATATTAGATTTCGCTATCGTAAAGTTTTAAATATGGACTAAATAGGAGGATATTTATATATAATTTAGTACGATGAAGTTTGATATAATATATATATAAAAAATAAATAAATCCGTTAAAATAACGGATAAAGTATTGCGGGGGGTAATTATTAGAGGTTAGATATTATATAATTATTTAGTTAAGGAAGAGATACTAAGTAATACCCGACTTATTAAGTAAGTCCGGCTTGCTTCCGAAGTAAATATTGCTAGTATATATATAGTATAAAGTCCAATTCGGAGAATCGGTACTCGGAGACAATCTTCTTCTCCCAATCATTAATTATATAATCATCAATTAGAACACTTATATATTTGACTTCGTGAGGTTTCCATTATTTTACACGTAACCGATTTATTAGTAATAAAATGGATATAGCCACATTTATTTATATAAACGGTCGGAAGTTTAAAAACTTAAACTAATCCTTTACTAAATTATTTCCTATATAAAGGGATGAACTACTATTACAAATCGAAGAGTAATTATATAATTATATATACGTAAACAATTAAATTCAATGCAACGAAGCAGAGTAAGTAGAAGGGTTCAAAAGGAGGGTATTACTAGAAAGACAATTATTAAATTCACAGATTTGCATTTATGCACGTAATAATGGGATTTCCAATAAAAAGCGGTAAAAATAACGACTTTTACTAAAATCAGCGATTTTTTACAACTCTAGGTGGCCAGTTGAGACCCCAAAACACCCTGATTTACCTATATTTCAGTCACGTGGTCTGAAAAGATGGAAAAAATGTTCATTTTTGCATGAAATTTTCAGAAATTTCTGAAATTTTCTACGTTCAGAAATTTCAGATCGATCCCTACATTCGACGACAGAAGAACAGGTGGGGACGAGGAAATGGAATTGGCCAGTAAGAGTGCTCAGTTCAGTGCTTCTTGCATCCATTTCTCCACTAGTTCGAGAGATCTCGGCAGCTGCCGCACAGGAGACAGCGCCAAGATAGACGGCAACTTCACCTCAGGGGAAAGCTGGCAGCTGTCAGCCTACTGTCATTGGCCCAAAGCAGCTCATTTAGGCCAAGACGCCAAGAAGCTGATAGGCGGGAGCGGCGCAGACGCTGATGTGAGGTGAGCGAACTGCTGCCGGTTCACCTCCTCCCGCTCGCAACATCAGACTGTGACATTTCTGTTATAACGATCCCAATCCTATCAGTGTCTAATGCGTGAAATCGCCAAGTCACAACTCGTCATGCTTCGGCAAGCCCAGATCTATGGCTTCACAATGAATTCAGGGTGATCCTCCGACGACGTGGTAGCTCCCACAGAGGATGTTTGCTATAGTGTAACAACGACATCACGTATCAAAACAGAGAGATCAAGACAAGTACAAAAAGCGCTGTCAAACACCGATCGCGGCTTTGGTTTTGAGGAAACAATAGTTCTTTCCCCCAGGGAATGGTTGATATCTTGGCAACATGTCAGTCGCGGCTCCCAAAGTCCGATTCAAGGACCGTCTGACTTTTCCACTCAATCGAAATTTCAGAATCTTGGACATCCTCTTCCGAACTCCGAGGATTTCTGACTACCGACCACTCGGTTGGGTCTTGGCCACGACTGGACTTTTATTCAGACTGCGGGACCAAAGGAAACACCCGAGCACACATGGTATCCGGGGATGATCTCTCGAGAGGCACTGTACTTCAAGCGTCACCTCGCCTATCCGGCTTGAAGTCAGACGGGACCTGCCAGATGAGCATGATGCAGAACTAGAGGGAAGCTACATGTCTCTGAAATAGTACACGCAGTCACTAGTGCAAAGCACCTCCCATCCTCCAGTGGTTCTTCTGAGGAGTGAGCTGAGGGGAACTGAGGTGTTCTTTCCATTACGAAAATCTTACCGTGGGTCGGGAAAAGGGGCAAGAACGCTTCACCGCTCTATGGAGCATATCACACCTTCAAGTGATGTTCTGATATTTAGGGAAAGAACTTCCCATAATGGCATCAAAGTCTGCTGGCTTGGGTGAGCCCATCCCAGACATCCTCACCCAACAGCAATCCCGATTCCTTTTCCCATGATTTATCCACTTTTCTTCTCTCCCCTCCTTGTCCGAGCTGTATCCGGAACCCATTTTCACCATCAAGCCCGCGATCTCCAAAGCCTTCACTGGTGGCGGCCTGCAGCATCTTAAAGAACTTGCAGTTAGCCATCGTTGGGGTTTACCACCTCGTTTGGTTCGCGGCTTTTCGCTCAACTCCTACGCTCCTTACTCGGCCCTTGATCTGCCAAACGACGCTCTTTTGCCCAGCCTCTCATTATCCAAGTCTTGTTCCATTCTAACTTCGAGATGCTGCTATTCCCTACCCTCCTTACCGCCGCTCTTGCGGCCACCGGCATGGCGGCTGCTATCCCTAGCCGTGACGACACCACGGGCAACAAAGGCACCGCTTCACTGCTGCAAGTCCGCAATCCGAGCTTCGAGTTCAGGCATGGCCCCCTTGCGTTGGCAAAAGCATACCGGAAGTTTGGCGCCCCGATGCCAGAGGACCTCAGGGCCGCCGTTGCTAGGTTCCGCCAGAACCAGAAGCGAACGACCGGCACCATTGCAACGGATCCTGAGAAGCACGACGTCGAATACCTAACGCCCATTTCCATTGGTACCCCATCGCAGAATCTCATTGTTGATTTCGACACAGGGTCTAGCGACCTCTGGGTCTTCAGCACGGAGATGTCCACGAGTGATATCAAAGGCCAGACTGTGTATGATCCGAACAACAGCTCCACATCTGAGAAGCTCCAGGGCTCAACTTGGGAGATCACTTACGGCGACGGCAGCTCCTCGAGCGGCGACGTCTACCTCGACACGGTCACGATTGGCAACTTGACTGTCCCTAACCAAGCCGTAGAGGCGGCCAAGAAGGTTTCAGACGAGTTCACCGACGACCCACACAATGATGGCTTGTTGGGTTTGGGCTTTACTGCTATCAACACAGTTCAGCCTACCCCACAGAACACATTCTTTGACAACATCAAGGGCAGCCTTGACGCTCCTCTGTTTACCGCCGATCTGAAGCATGGGGCCCGTAAGCTTGTCCCCCTGCCAAAGACGAATCAATGACAAGAAACTAACTCTTTTAACATAAAGCGGGCAGCTACAACTTCGGCTACATCGATCCCGCAGCATATATCGGCAACATCACTTGGACGCCTGTTGACAGTAGCCAGGGCTTTTGGGGCTTCACCTCCCCAGGATATGCGGTTGGCACTGGAGCGTTCCGTAATCACTCTATGAGTGGTATTGCCGACACCGGGACTACGCTACTGCTTCTACCCAAGTCTGTCGTCAGTGCATACTATAAGGAGGTCCAGGGCGCCCAGTATGACAGTAACCAGGGCGGTTATATTTTCCCTTGCAGCCCTACTCCACCGGACTTTATCTTTGGCGTCAACAACGGCATTGTCACTATTCCAGGAGATATGGTCTCGTATGCACCAGTTGATAGTGCCAACCAAAACTGTTTTGGTGGCATCCAAAGGGATACAGGCATCGGCTTCTCGATTTTCGGCGACGTCGCGCTTAAGACTAGCTTTGTCGTGTTTGATGCTGCCGGCTTGCAGCTTGGTTGGGCGGCAAAGAACCTATGATTCGGGAGGATGGGTATGGTTGGACCATCCAGGAAGACTCATTTCCTCTTCGTTGACCAGGAACGTTGAGTTCCTCTTTTTGCTCGAGTATAATTGTAATCTTAGTTGAGTGGCTTTCGTGTTACTTCCAGGTGGAGAATACTTAATTTACAACTTTGAACAACTGCGAGATTCTGTTAAGGGCAATCGCGCAAGCCTCCGTCTGAACACAAGAAAGACACATGTTGAACCGTAACAATATTCCCAACTCACATTCATTGTCGAGACAGCGTTTACATGGCAGTGTAGTTCCCGGCCACTATGCTGATTGCAACATGCAATTTAACCGAATGCTACAAAGGTATGTCAGAAACCAGTATGAGCCTGTAGCATTAATCTACAACATTCAGCCGTAGAGTGCTCAAGTTAAGATAAGCTTTCCAAGATGTTATTTAAATATTTGAACATCAGCGTACCTTGGTAGGGTGAAATGATTAGTTGGTGGACTCCGCGTCTTCTGGTCCGTTATAGATAGGGTCAATTATAGACAACTTGTGATCTCGGATCCCCTTGGATCCTGGATATCATGTTAAGGCACCGGGCTCCCCTTGAGAGCCAACGGGATATAGGTACCATGCGATGATACGGAAAACGGGTCGGCCCCAGAGTATAGCACGGCCCAGGGTTCCGGCTGGGATTCTTGTTATTCCTACCGTACTTGAGAACCGGGCATATGTGGACAGAATCGTGTTTCCGAATACTACACTCTGTAGCATCTAGAGGAGGGAGGTAACCAGCGGAAAATAGAGAGAAAATACACAAGCTCAAAAGCATATGAAGATGGGAGTCGTCTCTCTCGTTCATAGGAGTACCTCAACCATCCTCCTCCCGGTCTAACATGCTCTCCCACAGCACTGTGGTTCACGACTCGTGGTTCAAGATGTTCGGAATCGCAGCCCTTCTGCTGTTGCTCCTAGCAACAACATTCGCAACAGCAGCGCCCAACTGCCCACCCCTCGGCCCCGTCTTCGAAAAGCCGCGAAACTTCAAGTCCAGCGCCGCCATCCGCGCCGCCCTCGCGAACCTGACCGAGACCTTCCAAGCCCGCGATGAAGACAACTCGGCCGCCGTCCGCGCCAACATCACGAGCTACAGCCTCGAGGTGTTCAGCATCAGCGACACCGATCCGGTCGTCTTCAGCTGGCACCATACCGCGCCGGCGCACGCTTCGAGCAATATTACGAATGGCGGAGTGAAGAAGACGGACGCGGACACGGTCTATCGATTGGGCAGCTTGACCAAGATCTTTACCGTGTACACGTGGCTGGTGCAGGACGGGGATGTGAGGTGGAATGAACCGATTACCAAGTATGTGCCGGAGCTGGCGAAGGCGGCGGATAAGGCGAAGGATGATCCGGTGGGGAATGTGGCGTGGGGGGAGGTGACGGTGGGGAGTTTGGCTGGACAGCTGTCGGGGGCTGTGAGGGATTGTAAGTGCAGTGGTTCTCTATGAGCAGAAGAAGATCTGGTTTTGGGGGTGTCGAGGGCTGACTGTGAGAATGGGACAACAAAAGATGGCCTTATGGGCGAACTTACGCAGACGGTGGACCAGAACACTGCGGTCCAGCTTGGATTTCCGGCTCTGAATAGCTCTGATCCGATTCTGCCAAAGTGCGGTGTATGGCCTCATTGTAATAGGACTGGTAAGTCCTCTTTGCCCTTTTCAACGAAGAAATGGAGAATCTGACCACTCGGCAGAATTCTTCTCCGGCCTCCTCCAAGTCTACCCTTCCTACCCCCCCTTCACCACCCCAGCCTATACCAACACAGGCTTCCAAATCCTCGCCTACGCGCTCGAGTCCATCAAGGGCAAACCCTTCCAGACGCTCATGGAAGAATCGATCCTCCGCCCGCTCAACCTCTCCCACACCTTCTACAACAAGGCCCCCTCCGCCCTCGGCATCATCCCCGGCCCCGGCACCCCCTCCGACGCCCAATGGGACTACCAGCTCGGCGACGAGAACCCAGCCGGCAACATGTACTCCTCCGTCCGGGACATCTCCGCCCTCGGGCGATCCATCATGCGCTCCACGCTCCTAGCTCCCGTGCTCACAAACCGCTGGCTCAAACCCGCCGCTTTAACCTCCGAACCCAACGCCGGCGTCGGCTACCCCTGGGGCATCCGGCGCATCGTTTTGTCAAGCGTGACCAACGGCAAGCGCGTCGTGGACGCGTACAACAAGGCCGGGAGAATCGGGTACTACAACTCGCTTTTGAACCTGCTTCCCGATTACGGCATCGGCTTTTCGGTTTTGTTGGCTAGCCCGAACCTGCCCGCCAACGCAAACTTCAACCTCGCGGATGTTTTGGGCGAGCAGCTGTTGCCGGCGCTGGAGGCGGCGGCGAGGGAGCAGGCGCAGGACACCTATGGCGGGAGTTACTCCAACGGTGGGAATTCGTCACTGAAAATCACCACCCAACCCGATCGCCCGGGCCTAGGCATCGAGAACTGGGTGTCCAACGGGACGGACATGCAGTATATTTCTGTGGTGCTGGCGGCGGGGTACGCGCCCGTTAATCCGTCGATTAGGTTGTACCCGACGGGATTGGGGACGGTGATCCCGGGGGAGATGGACCGTGAAAATGGACGCGCGGCGACAAAGGGGAAGAGGGTGGCGTATAAGGCCGTGTTTGAGGATTTGAATGTGCCGGGCAGGACGCCCCCGAGTATGTTCTCGACGGACTGTGGGAGCTGGGTTAGCTTGACTGGGGTCACATATGGGAGTATGCCGCTGGATCAGTTCTTTTTTGAGGTGGATGGGAGTGGGGGGGTGGTGAGTATTGAGAATGCGGCGTTGAGGATGGTGATGAGAAAGGTGTGAGAGCCTGAATGGTCTTCGAAGTGGAAGTGCGGGGCTGGTTGGGGGACGGCAGAGGTTGCAAAATGATTTGGATCAGGATGAGAACGCCAGGAGATGGACGGGGATGCTTGGTTTGCTCCATGGAAATTGTTGGGAAGAAAATGCGCAGAGGCAGTAAAGATGCAAACGACAAAAGAGACCGATGCACTCAATTTCCGCTGTTCGATGACGTTCATGAAAGTAACATCCGCATCATCGCAAATCCATTGATTTCCTGCCGACGACACGGCAAATGAGGTTGGGAAAGCAAAGTCGAGTTCGTCGAGTGCGAAGCATGATGGTGGTGTTGTGTTGTGTTGAGGGATTACGTCACTGTAACTTGTCGTACATAGGGCAAAGATCCGACGCTGTATGTCAACAAATCCCAAAGGTTGTGTAGTGTAGTGGTTATCACTCTGGATTTTGAAACATCAAAATCAATTCTTCCAGTAACCCCGGTTCGAACCCGGGCACGACCTCAATTTTTTCACTTTTTTTTCTTTTTGCTTTACCACGCATCTTACCAGCGTCGGCGACCGGCGTTTCCTTTGGCTTCCGATGACTTCGATGCCTCACATGCCAAGCCATGCCGTATGATGAGATGGCGTGAACCCCACTTGGCCCCTTTTTTTGAGCTCGAGCTTCAGCTACGGTGTAGATCTCGACCGTCGGAGACGTTGGAGACAAGAGAGGAGCTCTTAGGCGCCTCTACCGACGCTCCACTCCAACAATCAAATCGGACCTTATCCGTTCAATCGGGTATGGTGTAGCGGTAACATCGTTGACTCTCACTTCTCAGGAGTGACTGCTCTCTCAACAGCCCCGGGTTCGACTCCCGGTATCCGAGTCTCCAACAACATCTTTTTTTTTCCATCTTTTTTCTTCTTGGTTACCACTTTCTTTTTGCCACTGACGCAATCATCATCCCATCTTTTTGTTCATAGTCAATGACTGAATTGAATGTCCGGGTCATCGTCTCATTATTCATTATCATCAGAATTATACCAAAAACCTATCTATCCATGCAATCTTCCCTTCTTCTTCTTCTTCTTCTTTTTCTTCTTTCTCCTCTCTTACACAAACACCCCAAAATCATTGACCTCCCTCCCCCGCAACCGAGCATGAACGCTTATCTGTCCTTGATCTCCCGCATCAATCGTTCGTACCACCCACATCGTTCGCCTTTTGACTTTTCGCCATGAGCCGAAATCTGTACAATTGCTGTCAGCGATACTCTCTTGTGGATGAGAAGAAAGAAATTAAACTTACCCTCCGCCGGACTCCCCAAAGGAAACGGATCCGTCATTGACCTCGGCATCCCCATGGTCGTCGGCATAGGTGGCGACGCTCTCCCTCTCTTGTTGTTTTCATTCGCAGTAGCCAGGTAATAACTCTCGGGCTCATCCGTCATCTCCAAGTACGACGCCGGGTTTTCCGACCACGACGAAGTGGGTGCTGCTGCTGGGAACTGGAACTGGAACTGGGTGTGAGCGGCGGCGAAATCCTGGTGATATGGGGGCATCACTGGAATGAGCGTCGGCTCGACGGTGGGCGGAGGAGGAGTGGGTGGTGGGTCTTCCCAGTAGGGGGGGTTTCGGTCCTGGTCTAGGAGGTCGTCGTCTTTTTTTTCTGCTGGTGATTTGGTGGAGGGCGAAGAGGATGAAGACTGTCGTCTTTGGCAATCGCAACCGGAGGACTTGCTTGGGGAGCTTGATGATGATGATGGTGATGACGAGGAGGCTGGCTTCGGTTGTTGTGGTTCTTGCGAGGAACCTGTCGAGGTCGAGGCCTTCTCGGCGATGCTATCAACCCAGATGCGCGACTCCATTTCGTTCCACCTGCTGATCGCCGTGTCGATGATGAGCTTTTCGAGGTCCGTTGTTCCCTCGAGGTTGATTCCTAGCTTGTGGGACCCTAGGAAGACAAGATCTTGGGCGAGCGTGCGGACCAGTTGGTTCTTGGTGGATAGCCAAAGTGTTGGACTCTGCTGGAATTCGGAGCTGAGGAGATTCGAAGGGACGGCACTCGACGACGATGAGGAGTTGAAGGAGGAGGTGGTGGTGGGCGATGGTGAATGTCCCATTCCCAGAACAGCTCCAAGCACGAGATGGAAGAGGACCTGGCAAGACTCTGCAGAGAGATTAGAGAGGTATTGGGGGGTTAGGATGCCATCTAGCCTCCTGATCAGATGAGATCGGGACTCGTGGCGTGCAGGATACGTCTGCTTTTGGCTGCCCTTGCTTTTCCTCCGTCCACGGTGTGCTAGGGATGCTGCTAGTACGAAACTGCGGAACTCGGGGATGAGGTCGTTGCCTCTGGACTCGTCTGGGAACTGGATGGACAGAAGACTGGAGCAGCAGAGGCCGGTGATGTGGCCATTTGGTAGGCTGGAGTCGGGGTCCTTGAGCCATGAGACCAGGGCTCGGTTGAAGGTGGCCTGATCGGACTGGAGTGAGAAGTTGACGGAAGCTGCTATCCGGGAGAGCAAGCCGCTCGTTCTCGTTACGAAGGCGTCGAGTTGCATGTTGCTGGATTCGGAAGGGTGGTTGGTGTTGATGATGTCGTCCTCGGCACTCCTAAGGATGGATGGAAGACTGGGCGAACAAGGAGTTTCGTGGTTGGGACACTTGGCTTATATGAGCTCATGGTTCAAGATCAGGTGGGGTGAGAGATGGGTAAGGGGAGTAGAAGAGGAAAGAAAGACTAGGCTGGGCTTGGTAGGTATGTATAAGTCATACCTGGATGATGTGAAGCACTTGACACTTGGAGCAAGCGCTCTGACGTCGAAGAACTTCTTGGTCCTCCCGTGATTCTTGCGGTGTGGAGCTGGGTCTAGACCTCTCGTGATCTACGGGTCGGTCAGTTGCCCGGAAGCAGTGAATAGACCGAACTGGGAAAGGGAGATCTGGTCTGCAGCGGCTTTGATCGTTCATGACGCCCGGCATTTATGAGTGTGGCTGCCGTGGGTACTTGAATAAGAAGTGGTGGCGGCGGGACTAGTGTGCCTTTGTGAGCACGCTAGAGGGTGACGGGAGAGGAACACAGCTCAATACAACTTTCAATGGTCTGTGAATCTGGGTAGCATGGCCGGCTGGAGATGGTGGATCGGGACAGGATCGTGGCGAGCGTGTATATGAAAGGGCAGCTGGCTATCAAACTCCAAACAGGACCCGGGCTGGGGACTAAGACTAGGGACTGGGGATTATGGGGCGATATCATGCAGGACCAGAAAAGCGCTCACATCTTGGGGAAGGATTTCAGGTTGGCAGTAGCACGTATAATAGCTTGGAGTATTGCCAAATAAAGAGCGGATGCCGGTAGTTTGGACAAAGCAGCAGACAGAGGCTGGCTGAGAAGAGGAGTCGGGTGGCACAAGCTGCTCGAGACTTGGACGACAAGCACGACCGAGAGTTCCGTATCTGGTTAGCTCTTATAGGCAATGGCTTCCATGGTGGAAGAAGGGCATGGTCCAGGGATGATGGATTGATATTGGAATGGAATGGTGGTGGAATGGAAAACCGAAAAGGTTGGATCCATCGAGACAAACCATGGTTCTCGCTGTTGTCCAACTGTGGATAGAGTCACGGTGTGTTGAGCCTGTAGGGTGCCGAGACACATGAGCCGGGCAACGTTCAGTTAACGGCAAACCAGGCGTTCGGGTCAGGGGAGCAGGGCTGCTGAGTTTCATCATGGGGCCCAGGAGATTTGGAGGAGTGATGTGGTGAAAGTGAAAGGATTCATAGCCACATCGCCATCGTGAGCAGGTGTTGTTTGCAAGGGTTCAATTTTAGAAACCTGTCTGGTTGAGAGGAGCAAGTAGCAACAAAGCACGCGGAGACCACGCCACCGCAGATGGCTTCAGCATCCTTCTGCTTGTAGTGTACAAACATGAGGAGGAGAGGAGGTCTCGCCGGGAAAGACAAGACCTGAAAGATGGATTTGTTTCGCGTATCGTGAGTCTAGGTTGGTTCCTCTAGGGTTGGGCTCCACTCGATTTTGCTTCGCTTCCACCGTTCCACCGTGACGCCCTTGTGGGCAAGTATCGTCGCCGTATTCCGCAGTCGGTGTCGTTCGGAGAGTTGTTGGGACTTTTTTGAGACGCAATGTCGAATTCTGGATGTGGAAGAAACGAAGCGGTTCCATTGTGAAGTGAGGTGAAATGATTGGGATGCCAGAATATCCCCGCGGGCCCATGCTGGATGGAGCAAAAAGGGTCGCTGATCAGGGTTCTCACCGGCGCCATCGTAATGAGGGTTGGCAAGGTTGGCTCGTGGCCCATGGATTGCTGTATGGAATGGGCTGGCGGCCGCGGCCTCTCAGTGGTTCTTTCAGAAACAAAACCTTGAAGAGCACTCCTGCCAAGCCTCGACCCAGAGCCTGCCCGTATCCACTCGCGAGCCACTGCAGCGCTAGCGACCCAATCAGGGACGTGGGGTCAGCCATGGCAAGCTGAAGGCTCCCGCGGCTGCGCACCAGGCCAGCTGAAAACACTGCAACTTGGTTCCCGATTTGGAAACCCAATCTTGAACCTTGCAACTCCACGCCGACTCCTGCCTGCGACACTCTCCTCCATGAGTCCATCACGCTCCATCATCGCGATCATGTTATGCCTTGTTCCCTGCCAATCCTATAACAAGAAGAAATGAATAAGCCGAGCAGCATCGTCAATCCCGGCACCGACCCCGCCTCGCCGCTCCCTGACGAGCTTGGTTGAGCCGCATGCACACAGTTCTCCCGCCCTTCCATCGAGTCCAACTGTCAAACAAGTCGTTGTCCTGCTGTTCCAGATTGACGTGGCACTGGCAGCAGATCGTGCTTTTGTCCGACCGACGGGGCCCACGAGCCATCTACATTCTACCATGGCGCGCTGAATTGGATCTACAACCTGCCAACTAGTCCATCGACGAAGCTCTGCGACGGGTACCCGACGCGGTGTGATGACGGCATTCGCCATGTCTACACCAATTGTCCAGACGGCGCTAAGCATAGTCTTCAGCTTCCCTTGACGATGACTTGTCGCATCTCCGAACCCCATCGTTGGTGTTGCTGCTGGCTTCAAGCACACAATGAAGCTGGTGGGAGCATCAGCAGCATCAGCAGGCACACCGCAATCGTCACATGGAAGCGTGTCGAGCGAGGAGGTGTGTGTGCTATGGGACGACGGCCCAAGATTCAGCATAATGATCGGGGCAAACCCCACGGGCCGCGACAGATGGAAGACACGCATCATGTTACACGGCATCAGCAATCACTATAGCATCCTCTACATGCTGCAACAAGCTTCATGCCTGGATATCAGTGCTCCATCAAGATGTCCTGATAACAGCCCAGCTGACCACGAGCACAGCATACTGCCCCAGGTCATCCACCGAGACCATTGAAAGCCTTGGCCAATGGCAACAGTCCATATTGTCTCTCCCTCGGGTGGCTTTCCGGACGTCCTCATTATCACCTCGGCCTTGGAGATGCGTGTCCTCTGGGCTGGCACGGCTGGGTAGATTTAGACCTAAGACGATATGCACGGCTTCCCAATCACTTCCTTGCACGCCTTGCACGATGTGCTCAAAAGGCCAGAACGCTCCATGAGAGCTCCTCGTTTCTAGACCTCTTGTTGACATGTGCACAAACTGTTCCATCTGTCCGTTCAAGCAAATCCCCGGACTCTGCTCCGAATGCTGTCCCGAGCATCGTTAATTTTTACTGCGTTACGAGCGGCGAGCGCATCTATTGTCGGGAGCTTCAGGAGCTTCAAGAGCTCCAGGGACCTCCCCGGATTTGTCTATCTGACGAGCTCCCCTTGTTCAGCTAGCGCAGCTCATCCGCTTTTGACCTTGATCCGAAACCTTGGCAAGGCCCGTTCCAGATGGTTGTTTTCTTGCCAGTCTTCGCTTCTTACGCGCCTGAGAGATGGGCAGACCATCGACGTCACTGGGATCACTTTGTGTCTCTCGTTGAATCTTCCTCCGCCTTGGGATCCTTGTCTTCCATGGGCAGCTCGAAGTCAAGGATGACGATAGCCTGACTCTCCGCCGTACCCTCAGCCGGGTCGACAGGATCATTGCGAGCAAAGACCGACAGCACGTTGTCATACTCCAGCCTGGCTGAGTCTACCAGCGGTTCGCCGCCAAGGCCGTCTCCTTTCCAGACTTCTCGGTAATCGGTGTATCCACCAGCCTTGGTGGCCCTCAGGATCCGCATGCTCTTCGTGGTCGAGTCTGGAAGGATTGCGTATAAATCGCCGGTTTTGCTGATGGCTACTTGGCCACGTTTGCTGCCTTCGTTGATGGCTTGCAGTGCCCGCTGTGTCCACGTCCCTTGTCACCGTTAGTCGCCTTTGCCCGCAATATCAGAACCGTGGCACAGCGGTAACTTACCATCTGGCGACCGGTAATAATGTTTCCACAGGTACGTTCCCCCTTCATCCATCATATCTCTGTTCAGGACATGTACACCCCCCTCTTGATCAACCGCTTGTGCCTCTTGGTTCATCAGCCCCTTGCCCTTGGGAATGTCAAAGGTAACGATCCCACTGCCATCATTCTTTATGGTGCGCTCTTTCCCCCGTACGTCGGCGGGAAACTTGGCGGGATCCCTCAAGTCGGCAATCACTTCACCTCGGCCGTTTCTCCATGCGTATCCACCGGCGTCGCTATACGCATAACAAATGTTATGATTGTTTTCGGCCCCGTTAGGTCCCGCCTGCTGCTTGTGTTTGGTATCGAGCGGATCGTTCCATCCCGGATAATCCACAAAGCCTCGATATACCCAAGTGACGTGGAGGGCCCCGTCGCGAGAGGTCATCCCGTTGACGTACGGATTGCTCTGGACGCCTGTCAGGTAGGGGCCGATGTATTCGTAACGACCTTTTTTGCCATTATAGGTGTAAAGATGGTCGTTGCCGAGTCCAGCCTTGCCGTCACGGTGGGAGAAGAACATGTCCTCGCCGAGGAAGCCAAATCGGGGGTATGTCAAGTCGCGGAGGGGCTTGTGCGTGGATGGGATTCCCGGAAGGTAGTCAAGAGTGGCCGAGAAGA
The DNA here is from genome assembly GCA_009802275.1 of Neurospora sp. CHS-2018a. Classification (NCBI taxonomy): domain Eukaryota; kingdom Fungi; phylum Ascomycota; class Sordariomycetes; order Sordariales; family Sordariaceae; genus Neurospora; species Neurospora sp. CHS-2018a. The sequence continues at coordinate 610,012 of RAKG01000001.1, read as the reverse complement.
TGTCTGGACGCCAACTGACGGTACGGGGCTGAGTGGCTACATCTCGCCTTGAGTAGCGGTATCGAAGGCTGCTCGATAATTGTATTAGTGGCGGTAAACAAACAAGGCAGCAGGTGAGAGAAGGAAGGAAGACGCAACTCACATGTCACAATGGTGATCGAATGCCAGATGAATCGTTCCATCACTCGGGCAGATTCCAAGCGACACGGTGTTATGACCATCGTCAACGGTTTGCTTGTAGTCACGAAGCTCGAGGACTTCCCACCCGTAGGCCGTTTCTGTCCTGACTTCGTCTTCGTTGTTTTGGACAGGCGCGTCGGAGCGGGGCCGTAACTGTCTTCTGGCCACGCAAAGATACAGAGTATCGCCATCGCCCGGCCCCTTATTGGACCAATATGCTGCGTACTGATGGCCCTTGAAGGTGACTATGGCGTCTTGCTGAAACGCGTATGCGTTTAGTTTGTGTTTGCGACCTGGCGTGGCAGACTGACATGCCAGTTTCGTGATGATGGGTTGAGGCAGCTGTACGTGTGCTGTATCGTGATCTTGGTGCCCCGGTTTCGGCATTGGGTCGTTGAGAGACATGTTGCGCGCAGGACGACAGTCACCACTGAGTGATGAAATTTCAGTGATACCGCTCTATGGATTCACGGAGGAAAGGTAAAGAGGAGAGAACCTCATCCATGGCATGCACAATGACCACACTCACCATGTGTTAGCTTGAGTGGCATTGTAGAATCTTATCGATACTGATATGCCTACGGCATTCACGAAATGCTACTTCAATCATAACACTTCAAGTTCTAGAGAGTGACATAAACATCCGGGCCGACACCGTCACCTCAGGCAAAGTGACACATTCTCCAGAGAAGAAACCCTACCTTTGCGACGAAAAACCTTGCAGCGAATTATCGAATAAATATCATCGAACAGCTCTAACATATTCAGCTCGCCAAGCCAAAACTAGAAGCCTAACGCATCCCCAACTTTGCACGTGGCCCTCACTTCACCTTGAAGTTCTTTCTTGAACCTCCAGCACGCGGCGCCAAGACGAGTCCAATACCGTCCCCTGATTTGTGGATAATTTACTTTCCGTCCAACTCTCCTCGCTTTACCCCAACCCCCTAACCTAGCCTCCAGATATTCAATGCTTTTGACACCTTCACCGCACTCAGACATCACCAGCTCACCAGGTGTGTCGCGAACCGAGCTCCTGGGAACGGAACGGACTGGTGATCCTTTTTGCAGGGGTGAATAACAGGTACAGTTCGCACTCGTYTGGGCGGTTGCAGTTAGGTGTTGGTGATGAGGCTTCAATTGTGAGTTCTGGAACAGCGTGAGTGTGAACGATAGTACTGATCACGGCGCGGGGAAGGGGATGAATGGAAAGTTGGGGTAATAAGGCCCTGATCGGCATCCTGCACACCCGGCGCGTATAGAGGGATTTGTTGGCTTTTTGACCGCCAAGATCGATTTTAGAAATAGACTTGACTACTTTTAGCAGCGTTTTTACGCTGTTAGCAATTCCAGACAATTTCTGCACGAACTAAGGTGCCAAATTTCGTACTACGCTAATACGGCGTTTATCACCTTCTAATATGGGTTAGATATTTCCACTTTTTTATAGTATTAAGCTCTCTACACGCCTAATTCTACTAGAATCGATAAACGTTTCTAAACCACCTTTATAGAGCTCGTATAGAGTGTTCGTACAATCTGGCGCGTGTAGACGATATAAAACGACGAAAATCCAGCTGAGTTAGTACAGTTGCGGGGTATGGATAAAGTTCTATTATGCTCTATTGTATCTTGGGATATTTTATCGTAGGATATTAGAAATGAGTTCTTGCTATAATCCTTATACAAATTAATTATTCAAATCCCGTTATAAAATCGATATAGATAGTATTAACCGAGTTGCTTTTACCTTTGCCGTAGTGAGCGCTATCTACGTTCTTCTAGGCACCATGAAGAAAGACCGTAAACCGCCCACCCCCATATACCCAAGTGGCCCAATATACGCCAAAAAGCTGGCAAATACTATATACTATAGCTCTAAGACCCAGTTCAAAGACCTCTTTCGTATGGATCGATATACCTTCGATACGCTGGTTACTTGGCTTCAAGTCTATAGTATAGAGGCGACTAAGTACTAGACCGTACGTTAAAAGGTGATAGTGATGCTATATATCCTGGTATACGCTGAATCCTAGCGAATTATAATATACAAGTTCCAGATTAGCCAAAGTACCGTAAGCGCCATCGTTAAAGATCTACTCCCTAAATTAGTCGTACTCTATTAAGAGTATATGAGGTTGCTAGACGACGATTATCTAGACCTTAATATTGAATTAGACCCTACCCTCAATTCTTTCAACGGCTATATTAGTGCTATTAATAGGATTTACGTTGCCGCCTATATACCGCTACGGCAATAATAAAGGTATCGTAACTGAAAAGGTAACCTTACTTAGAACGTATTCGCCGTAGTAAAGTTCGATTATACCTTTACGTATATACTAGCGGGCGCGGAAGGGTCTTTAAACGATGCCTCGCTATATACTTATACGTTCGGGAGATCTTTTCGAATACTAGAATTATGCTACTACGTAATAGACGCGGGGTTTAGGACCCGGCTAAACATTGTAATTCCCTATTCGAATATTAGATACTATTTACAAAACTAGAGGAATATAGATAAACCCCCAGAGACAGCGAAAGAGCTATACAACTTACATCACTCTTACATCTGTATTGTCGTAGAGCAAGTCTTTAGTCTTGTAAAAAGAAGGTAAAAGATCGTACGGATCGCGCCCATCGAATACTCTATAAAGAAGCAGGTCTAGATCGTGTACGTAGTGACCGGGCTTTATAATTTCATCGCTACGCATTCGAAAAAGGAGGCGAGAGTATTAACGCCAATCGAGGAGGGGATAATGAGAATAGTGCGCCGGCGAGCGAGGGAGGCAGTGAAGGGTGTTTATTTTAATAATATCCGTTATAACGCAGCTTGGTTAATGAATAAGCAATAGCAATCGACTCGTAAAGGGTAGAGAGGAGGCGAGAGGAGGCGAAAGGAGGGGAGGGGAGGGGAGATGGGGATTATTGTATATAAAATCGAATTATCTAAGCAAAATCATGTAAAATCGAATTATCTATATAAAATCGAATTATCTGAGCAAAGTCATATAAAATCGAATAATCTATACAAATCGAGTAATATATATAAAGATTTCTATATAAAATCGAATTATCGTATTTACTCGTATAATTCTTAGTAAAATTTCTAAATTTCTAACTTGCAACCCCTCTTTCTAAATCCCTCTTTTCCATCTATCTATATACGTACCCTTCATCGATTCGCTCAACCTTATCTACATCGTCGCGACTAGTGGATTATTTATAAGATGATCAATATACGCTATTATCTCTAGCTCTGTTATCTTACTAGTAAAGCGCGCTTATAGATTATTAACAACAATACTAACGTCAGCCGCACCAGGAAATTTGGGAGCTTACAATGAGGCCGCCGCCTTTTCTATCGAGCTCCCTAATATCGCTACGTTAGACTTCTTCTTGCCGCCTCCTCCACCCTCTATATTTACGAGAGTAACGGCTTGAACGGCGGGAGTCCTATCCGGATCAGTATTAATGCAATGCCGTTATGCCTCTATCATCCTCTAACTCGCGGGTTAACTCGCGGTAGCCGCCCTTACTGCCCGCGATACTACGATTTATCTCGACGTCACAAAAGGTTCAGATTCGTTACCGCCATCATCCTCATCATTATCCTCCTCGTCTCCAACCCTAAATTCGTTGCCGCCGTCGTTATCTTCATTATCCTGCCCCGCCTCCTCCCTTACTTCGACCTCGTTAAGTAAATTACCGTCTAATTCCTCCTCGAATTTATAATTAACTCCGGCTCTAAACCTCTCTTTTTACTATATTTCGTTCGGCTTAGTAATATTAAGCCCGGTACCCTTCGACTTGAAAAAGACTCCCCTATATACCTTAATGTTACCGAAAGGTTGGCGGCGAACCTAATTAATACTATACAATTTAGTACTATAGCATTTGACGAAGCTCTCCTAATGTTCGTTAAAGATAATGGGCAACTAAGTATTAAGGTCGATACTAGTACTAGAATATTTAGCAAAGAGGGTCTATTACGCGCTATACCGCCGCTTCTTATTATTCTACTTGCTCTTTATACGAGTGAGGTCCTATCGCCACCTTGGCCACGTCTTATTACACATACTAATAAGGTAGTCCCATACCTTGCCATAATCCTTTTAGTGTAAGCTATTGAACTAGCCTTGCCCTCTGTAGTATAACAACCACAATATAAAGGTGGTAATCGTATAGGGGGTAAACCTTATAGTCTTTATACTATCGAACACGGGCCCCGCCTTCTTCTTTACCGGTGCCCTAGGTTTTTTGGGAGCCTTCTTATTCGCTAGCTTAGTTAGTACTTTCCGCTTCCCCTTAGTTATTGGCTAGGCTAATGGAGGAGCATCTTGTATGGTAGTAATTTAGCTGGCGGGAGGATTGGGTACCGGTTCCTAAATTGGCTAGTTTGGTGTAATAACTATGGAGGGGAAGGGAGGCGGCTGGTCATTATTACGGCCAGCGGGCACCGGGTCGCTGAAGATATTCTGGATGGGCTCCAGTAGTGTATCTTCCTCTGCCAGACCTAGGGTTGGGGGTTAAGTATGGAGTTGGGATAGGTTAATACCCTCCAAAGGCTCTATGAGGCCGTAGAAGCTCATTCTAGTCGTTTGGTCGATTGCTGGTATTGTTTACTTCTATTACAATATTATAATATTAATATTACGAATAACAACGGTCAATAAGGTCAACCCCTCTTCCTGAAAGCGGTATGGATTTTTAGGCATGAACTATACTAAAAACGGTTAATAACGATAAATACGGTTAATAAAGCACTAATGCGGGCACCCTAATACGATTCCAGTACGGTTATTACCTAAAAAGCAATACAATTGCTAGCTCTATGGGCGCCAGCTCATCGAAATGTACTGAAATATTTCTGCACGCGCCGGGTGTGCAGGATGCCGATCAGGGCCTAAAGGCCCCCTTGGACCTTGGTTCCAATTCCCCCACAGGGTAAATCCGCGCTAGGTAGACTTGACAGTCGAGAGGTTGGAATCTGGATAAATCGGAATCCACGTTTTCTTGGTACAAGTATTCTTCCATTCTTTCTGTTTGGTCAAGTCAGGAAGACGACAATGACGGGTTCCATGGTTCATGAGCAAGCTGAACACCGCCTGCTGGTTTCTATCTTTGTCTGATCCCAGGTCTGGCTGGAGGTTGATGTTACCAAGCACCCAAGATACGTGATGAATGTGACGATAGTCTGTGGATTCGAATTTATCCAGGAAGCATTCTCACAACCTTGCTCTGGCTCAGAAGATCACAATTCCAACTTTAACTCATGAGCCTCGGATTGCCTTGTTTGAAGTTGGACTCCATGTTCATTCTTTCTGTTTGGTAACGTCGCTGGGCGGGATGTGGGGTACACCCGGGCCCCATAAAACCCCATTCTCCTCAGCGGGTTTCAGCGGGCTCACAGTGGATTCTCGGGTTGTGCTTCCCCCAAGCCCCAGCTTTTCCCCCATTTCCCCGTTTTCCCCGGAGTGCGCCTTGTGGAGATGGCAACACTCACCTACCACGACGTCCTCCGGGCGAGGATGAGCCGACCAAGCCGACATGGACAAGCATGAGTTCCGCGTCGGGCATTTCCCGTTCCTCGATGGATTAGAGGTATCTGCAATACTATCTGATTTCACAGAGCTTCGGCCTCGTTATCCTCCTCCAGTCCTCCTGAACCGTCTCCTCCACACCAAGGACAAACCAAGCCAGCCTTTCGCCCTTCTCCGCACTTTGTTGATGTCCATTCCATTCCCACGAATGACACGGGACCTAATACTACCAAGCTTCGAACTTAGCATGCTTACCCCGTGCTTGGCACGTGGAACACCGTGACCAGAGGGCGTTCATCCAGACACTCCCGGGGCCGTTGGTTTCTTCACGCCATCTGATTGGCGGGGGCTTTCAGTTTACACGGCATGCATTGTCGGGATTCTCTTCCCATGGTGAGGGGAACAGCCGGTGCGGAGTGTGGGAGGGCAAGGGGGCAAGGGCCAAGGGGGGCTCTGGGGGAGACGAAAGGCGATTTTAGGGATCTGTCTGTCTGGGGAAACATGGAGGGTTGGGGAATGGCGGCGGCGACAGTAACACGGTCTGACGACCTCTGAAGCCACTCGGAAGAAGAGGCCGAGTCCAGAATTCCAGCCTCCACCCTCTTGACCTTCCCTCCATCTACAAGGTATGTATCTTGGATGGTACTATCAAGGATCGTAACTTGAGCATTGCTTACTCAGGACTGTCTGCCCCGTGGAGTTATCTACGAACATATTGCTACTGAAGCATTCAACAAGATATACCAGATACAAATGTGCCCACTGCTAACATGTGCCAGATAAGACGGTAGTAAAGACGACACTCTTTCTTCAATGTCCTCACAGGCAAGGCAAGAGACGACGAAAAGGGAGGAGCCAGTTGCAGTGCAACGTCCCCCTCTCCTTGGTGGAAAAATGCCACCGGTAGTGGGCGAACAGGGGATGGGGGCAATCTTTTGCCCAGTTGGAAGAAAGGCACACTCTAGCTCCAACCTGGTTACCCTTTGAATGCCATACCTTTTACTCGCAGAAAGGGAAACGGGCCGGAAACCAAGCATCGCCATCCATGTTTTCTCCAAACCATAACTCCAATCAAGCCTGGTAAAGAGCAACGAGCCATGTGCAGAGGCGTGTGAGCTGTATCCATCTGTGTGATACAAGCGAGCGAACCACTGCAACAAGAAGAATCCGGGGCCGCGCCATCATGAATCTGGAGTATGGAGTAGCGTATCTCACTAAGCCTACACAGTTAAGGCGTCGAGTCGCCAAGAAAGTGAGACCTACATCTCGGGCTCTACTTACTGACCTTGCATGGGGATTCCAGAACTGGCCGAACTGGCGTTGCACTGCTTGCTTCCAGACATACAGGAACTACATAAGGGTTCCGGATGCCGGCACCGTTACTTTCTATTATATTACCCGGAGGCTGGAGGACACTCATTCTCTGTTCTCGTGAATCTTCCCTCTCACACCTCATCCATCATCCTTCCTACCAACGACCCAGGTCCAGATCAAGAGGGCATACTACTGTTGGAGGACGCTTCTCACTCATCGACCAACATCTAGCCAGCGCCCAAAGAGGCCTCGAAGGGTGTTCATCACCTCATCACAGACACACGAAGAAGTTATTTCGAACGATAGAGGGCAACCTCACCAAGCCGTCAAGATGGGTCTCTCAATAGGAAATAGGATCCTCCGAAAAATCGTCAAAAATGAGGCCATGGCACAAGATCCCCCAGAGATCTATGGCTGGCGTGTCTATCTCCTAGCCTGTTCTGTGAGTTCCTTTGCCTGAGCAGACAGTATCACTCAACAGGATCTTGCCTTGCTGACACTTGTATGCTCCATAACAGGCTTGCTTCGGTGCCATGTCGTTTGGCTGGGATTCCTCCGTCATCGGCGGCGTCATCGAGCTCGAACCTTTCAGACGCGACTTTGGCTTCATCGGCAACGATAAAGCAAAGGCCAACCTGGGCGCCAACATTGTCTCTACCCTCCAAGCCGGCTGCTTCCTCGGTGCGCTGATTGCCTCACCTATAACCGACCGCTTCGGCCGCAAGTGGTGTCTCATCGCCGTCTCCCTGGTCGTCATCATCGGTATCATCATGCAATCCGCCGCCTCAGGCAACCTCGCGCCCATGTACATCGGCCGTTTCGTCGCCGGTGTAGGCGTCGGCGCCGCCAGCTGCATCAACCCGGTCTTCGTATCCGAGAACGCTCCCCGCTCGATCCGCGGCCTCCTAACCGGTCTCTACCAGCTCTTCATCGTCACCGGCGGCATGATCGCCTTCTGGATCAACTACTCCGTGTCTCTGCACTTCAAGGGAAAATCCATGTACATCTTCCCTTTGGCCATCCAAGCTCTTCCCGCCGTCCTGCTGTGCGTCTGCATGCTCCTCTGCCACGAAAGCCCGCGCTGGCTGGCCCGCCGGGACCGGTGGGAGGAATGCAAGTCCGTGCTGGCGCGCATCCGCAACCTCTCCCCTGAACACCCGTACATCGTGGACGAGTTCCGCGAGATCCAGGACCAGCTCGAACAGGAGCGCCGTCTCCAGGGCGACGCCACCTACTGGGATTTGACAAGGGACATATGGACCGTCGCCGGCAACCGCAAGCGCGCCCTTATTAGTATTTTCTTGATGGTCTGCCAGCAGATGACGGGCACTAATGCTATCAACACGTACGCGCCTACCATCTTCAAGAACTTGGGGATTACGGGAACGTCGACGAGTTTGTTCAGTACCGGTATCTATGGTATCGTTAAGGTCACTAGTTGCGTCATCTTCTTGCTGTTCCTCGCCGACTCGCTTGGTCGCAGGCGCTCGCTGCTGTGGACGTCGATTGCTCAGGGTCTCGCCATGTTCTATATCGGCCTTTATGTTCGCATCTCGCCGCCGATTGAGGGCCAGTCGGTGCCGCCTGCGGGTTATGTGGCGTTGGTGTGCATCTTTTTGTTTGCTGCGTAAGTTCTCCCCCCTCCTTTCCCTTCACTCCTTCTTCCCTCATTCCATTCCTTCCGTTGCATTGTTCTAACCTTCTACCCCCAAACAGTTTCTTCCAATTCGGCTGGGGTCCCGCCTGCTGGATCTACGCCTCTGAGATCCCCGCCGCCCGCCTGCGCTCGCTCAACGTGTCTTACGCCGCCGCCACCCAGTGGCTGTTCAACTTCGTCGTCGCCCGCGCCGTCCCGACCATGCTGGTCACGGTGGGAGCCCACGGTTACGGCACCTACCTCATCTTCGGCAGCTTCTGCTTCAGCATGTTCTTCTTTGTCTGGTTCTTCGTGCCCGAGACAAAGGGCATCTCGCTTGAGCATATGGATGAGCTGTTTGGCGTTACCGATGGGCCTGCGGAAAAGTCGTCGGTGCAAGGGGGGGATGATGTCGGGTCGGAGATCGGGAAGGGGGATCAGAAGTCGAGGCATGTGGAGGTTTCTGTTTAAGCTTTTGTTTTTGTTTGTTTGTGTTTGGGTATGAGAAGGTACGAAGAGATGTCTTGATGGGCTGGCTGGCTTATGGATGCCCGGGGACAAAGGAAAACAATCGTCTTTGTCTCCTGGTATGGGATGGATGAATGATGATACCACCTCCGCGATTATACGGGGGAATTATGATACCAGGTTAATAATCGTTGAGCTTCCTTTAATACCCAATGATGAATACCGTTTAACGTTAACATTCATACTACTGAGCAGGCAAAAAGTCTAATTGTTTCAGATGTCTGGAAAGCACTGCTTTCGGCTGGTCCCTTGATGCGGGTGAATGAGATGCGGCCCTAACAGACTTCCCGCTAATCTTGGTGCGATGCTGATAGGATAGTAACTTCCTCCGGATTTGCTGTCTCCCGACACTTACAACGGAACATACTATTTGTTTTTCTATCTCACCATGAATAAACCCTTTCTCATTACTCCCCGAGAGAAACAGTACAAAGAAGTTCCGAATAGTTGCCTTGAATATGGCATCAAAAGATTCACAATTCTTTTTCGAACCTGCTCCGCATCCTTACTTGACCCTGACCGCAACACCTTCAGCGCTCAAACTTTCAACTCGGCTTCGTCCGACGCCATCCCTCCGTACTTCTCACACATCCTGTTCATCTCCCCGATCATTCTATCCATCTATCGTCAGCAAACCAGACGAGATACAGATCCAGTCAGGAGTCACACATAAGGTAACTTACGCCTTCATAACCCTCACCGGCTCAGGTTGACCAGGAAACAAACAACAAAAATGCAGTTCAAACCGACTGCCCCCATCATCATTAGCATTCCCGCCGCGCCAGCAACACCACCAAACCTTCCTTACACAACAAAGAAAAAAAAAAGGAAAACTCACAAAGAATACAACCTCACCCGATCCTCAAACTCCCCCCTCGGTTCCGCGGGCGGATACCACCTCTTATACTCCCTCACAAACTCTCCCCCCAGCCCCCCAAACCCACACCGCTCAGGCACCCAATTGCCCAGTTCATACTCGTTATGGGCATAAAACGCTGCAGGATCAAAGATCACCGGTTCTCCCCCTGTGTCAGTAGAGGTATTCATCCCCGTGTTTCCGATCCATAAATCCCCATGCACCAAAGCCGGTTTTATTTTCTGGCCTGTGATACAGTCTTTTAATCTTTCTGGGTCTAAAAGGTGGGGGATGATTACTTCGCACAGCTTTCCAACAGCCGTTTTCAACTCGTCATTTTCCTGGCTTTCCTGGCTGTCACCGGTGAGCTGTGAGGTGATCCGCGAGTGTAAATCAACCATCCACCTCAACCCCTTAGCAAAGAAAACATCCCACCGCTCTTCCCAGTCAACCAGCTGCTCGATGTTACCATTACAAGTAGTCGTGCCAAAACCGAATTTGCCGGTGGGACTGGTGCCGGCGGTAGTTTTGTGCAGGTGAGCGAGTTGAAAACAAAAATCGCGCGGGTTGAGGGGATGGGAGGGAGACATGGGGATATAGGATTCTAAAAAGAAGTAGGAGCTGTCGTCGTCATTACTCTCGGTGGAATCGGTGCTGGTGCTGTTGCTGCAAGGTCCGAAAGCGATAGGCTTGGGAGCAAATGAGGGCAATGCCTCGTGCAGCGCCGTCATGCCGGCGAATTCGCCGGTGAACATCTTCTTGGCGATGGGACCGCGGGCACTTTTGAGGAAGAAATAGGCTGTATTTGGGACGGGGTTTGTTGGAGCTTGAGGTTGAGGGGGGTCATTGTCGTCGTTGTTGTCTTCGAGGGAGATAGAAGGAGAGAAGGTGGTTTCAATCTTGGCGGTTTGACACCAGAGGGAACCACCGAGGGCGGTGGCTTGGATGAAGGTGTGGCCTGGGGGAAGGGCTTGTTGAGATTTAGTGAGAAGATTGAACGAAGAATCGGAGGTTTGGAGGTTAGTGTGAGCGTGAAGCATACCGTTGATGATAGCTAGGTCGATATCAATTCGCTGACCAGTGCTTGGATTTGTCTTCTTGGCTAGTATGGTTGCTTGGTGGTCGGCTTTTGTGTCGACAGAGGGAAGATTCGGAGAGGACATCTTGTCTTGCTGGAAATGATCAATGATGCAGGTTCAGAACGCTGGTAGAGTGAGTAAAAGCTCAGGTAGTCATCGAGATAAAGATTTTGGAGGATGCGTTGTAGCTGAACTCAGGATTGATGCAGGAGGCCGACAGCGAGGGTTGCAATGGAATGCACAACCCCCAACGATTTGTCGAGCGAGCCTTGTTGGTAGGAGCCCTGGCAACCAACAAGTGGCACACTTTTCAATCATCCCGAAGCAAACCGCAGGGTTCAATTACCTAACGATATAGTATGTACATATTCGCCCAGGTCAGTGACTGTGGCTATGAGTGGAAAAACTTTGGGATTGTTCATTTCCGGGTGTCAAAGTAAAGCGATTGTTGACTAATTCCTCAAGAACCTCAAGATACCGAACGTTCGGTTGCCTCAACAAGGAAGTCGTGCGTCATGAAAATACCGCCGGGGTTCGTCTCCTTCCAGGGTTCCGCCACATTGGTTACACTCCAGTCAAAATTCCGCATCAACTGTTATCATGTTAGTAAGCATCGTACAAAAGTGTTGAAAAGAAATGTTCCCAAAGACATGTACATACTTCAAAAATAGCCTTTCCAATTTCCATCAGCGCAATCGGCTTTCCGAGGCACTGATACTTGCCATAACCAAAAAGCATCTCGTGGACCTGGTTCATCTGAGCCAGCTTCTTGGGGTCCTCCTCATTCAGCCACCTCTCAGGCCGGTAGTAATCGGCATCCGCTCCAAAGATTTTCTGGTCCCTGTTTAGTCCCCAGACACAGTAGCCAATGTTGGTACCGCCAGGAAGATAGACCGTCTTGCCCTCCACCATCACGGTATCTCCCTCAGGCGGTACCTTCTTCTGGGAAGAGTTGGTGACCGCGGGGTGCATCCGCATGCCTTCCTTGCAGCATGCCCACAAATAAGGAAGTTGCCTTTGCGTGGCATTGGAAACAACACTCGGGTACGGCGCCGCTCTTCCATCCTTAACAGCGGCATCCACCTCCGCCTGAAGCCTGGCATAGACGCGCGGGTGCGTAAGGAGATACAGCATGATGGATCGCATGGAGGTGGCAGCGGTCTCGGCACCGGCAATGAGCTGTAAAATGGACTCGGTAACGAGTTGCTCTTTATCCAAGCCATGACGGAACCACGAGGCGAGCATGTCTCTCCCCTTGGACATGTCGGGGTCGTCCTCGAGACGTTTAGAGATGATTCTGCGAGTGTTGGCCGCCATCGCCCCGAAGCCGGTCTTTGCTTTGTCCGATCGTCCCAAGAGATGCATGAGTGGCGTGCCGAGTGCGAGTTCTGTCAGTCCGAAGCCCAACAGATAGACCAATGCCTTTGTGCCCTTATCGACGTCCTCAATGTAGCCACCCACATCTTGGTCCGAAAGAACATCCCCAAACGGCTCGCCAAATCCAATATGGCTGATGACATCGAGGGCGAGGTACTGAGTTTTCTTTGCGAGATCGAATGGGGTTGTCTTAGTCTCGGTCGAGCAGCACTTGGTCCGAATCAGTTGGACTAGTTCTGCAACGTGAATATCTACCGAACTCTCAAGCTCATGGTTTTCCTTGCCCGAATACTGTAACGTGGCCAACTGGCATTAGCGATTTAGCACACGAATTCTTTGCCTGCTAAGGATGTTCTTACTCCGCCAGCCATCTGAGCTCTACGCTTGGTGTGTATGTCTTCGTCGAGCTCGCTGAAAATGTTGTCTCTGTTCGGTTGGAAGCGGCCAACAAGGTACCACCACCTAGTCCGCGTGTATCTGTTTCTCGCTCCATTGATGTGTGCCAGTAACTCGATAGACGTAGTCATCAGCTCATTGGGTCCGATACGAGCAATGGGCCCTATTGAAGTTGGGGAAAGTCAGTGTATGCGAACGTAGCCGGGTTCAAGCGTCGTCTACCTACCGTATCTATCCGTGGCCTCCTTGAACTTCATGTGCGAGTTTTCGGAAAGGTAGGCAAGGCCATGCCAGATCTCAAACCAGCCGGTGCCGAAGGGTCCTTTGAAATGGCGCAACCGGTAATACTGCTTGATCTTGACGATCACCCAAATTGCGAGAACAACAGAGGCGAGGAACCATCGGGCCTCGTAGATGAGAGCAGCTGCGCCCATGGTGAGACACGAGTCCTGCAGATGAAAATAGCCAAACTAGATCAAGACTCGTAAGAACATTGGGAACCACCGCCGATGAACACCGCCTCTCTTATAGCATCGGAAGCGGTTCTTCACCACGTCGGATCCAATTTTTCTTCCCCAGTTGACTGGTGTTCTCTTTTACGGATCCCAGTCCCGTTCACACGCCCTTCAGCACCATGCATGCATCGGTGTCACCGTGCCGTTTAGGTTGAAAGAGGGGTATCATGATCTGAAGCCTCCATCAGCAAAGCAACACTGCATACCTAGGTATGCTCAACGGTGTAACTGTCAACTTACTCTATCCGGCACTGATAGGCATGGCGGCCGCGAGAATAACACGACTGCATCTTAATATCTTGACTAAGTTCTGCTTGGCCCGTCTTACCGTCCACTCGGCCTGTGGAACATTTTCCGCGGCGCCGCTGTAATGTTATTCTAGAGTCTCGACGTGGGGATCAAAGCTTGCATTCTGTGGCATATGGAAAACAACATGATCCTAAGCCTTTTGGCTTTGAGTTTAGGTATCACAGAGCCTTGGCCGGCAGTGGTGGTTTATGTGGAACTATTCAGAGAACATGCCATGTAAAAGAGGGGTTCAGGACAGGGACTGCGGGTGCGCTATGCAACGTCCTTTGCGGATACTTCGCCTGTGCCCGTAATGAAGAGGACGTGGCGACAATCGAGTTTCCTGTTCCCAACTCAATCCGTGAAAAGGATGGAAGTAGGTAACAAGCAGGTTGGTTGGTGATCTGACCTCTGTTGATGTTTTGGGTTGGAACTGTGACACGGAAATCGAGCCACGCCGTCTCCAGGGGTGTTAATGCAGAGCTTATGCGCGGCCGCTTCCCTAACCGCCAATGCAGCCCGTGCATGAGGGCGCTAATGGCAGCTGGAAGCTCGCACCACCATGCAGCTTTAGCGGTGATTTTGGTCAAGGGAAGGAACGTCCAGTAGGAGCCCCAGAGCAGGTCGGGGGGGGGGGGGGCAACCGCCCCGAGCGCCCGAAGCTGACCCTGGAAATGCAAGAAATCTTCAGGTTCGAACTCACCTCCATCACTCGTCGATTTGAAGCCGTTCCAAAGCTTTGGTATCGAACAGATTTTGAATATGGGTAACTCACTTCCTTCAATTTAGCATAATCGTTTGTTTTGTGTGTTCTCTCTCTTTGCAGTTAGTTGATACCGTGACAGTCTTCTGCTCAGCAGACAAGACAGTCGTTGGCAGCTGCGGCCAAACGCGCTCCTGCCAGATCTACACCTGCTATCGGATGCGAGACATCGCCGGCCTTACTCTTTTACTTGTCATACATACAAGACTCTGACACCACAAACAGCCTTCGAAGCTCTCACCGGAAGGCTCAGCCGCAGTTTTGTTACAGACATCTCCCAACCTCCGTTGACAAAGGCATCCGTTGTTTTGTTTCGCTAACCAAGCTGAACTTTGCACTAGCAGAAACAACCACGGACTTGATGGGGGAATCCGGCATGCTCGAATCAATACGGGCGTGTCAATATGACGACTGTGGTTCCTGCCCGCTGCTTCTCGTAATGATATTTCTGAAGGCTCGCTCTTTCCTGTTTTGCCTTGTCTCGAAGAAAGGTTTGAACATTCTCATCCTCCCGCTCGTTCTTGCACTTCTTTGTAGAACAGTCGCAACTGCCAACTGCCAGTCAAGCGATACGATCCTTCTTCCTCTTTGCCCACAATGTTCATCACACCCCAAGAATCCCACTCAATCTCTGTGCGCGCGGGGCAGGGCGATCTTGCTGGACTTGCCGTTATTGTCAAGAGTCTTGCTCAGCGGGAAAAGGTGACCGAAGCAGAAGTCTTGATCTCGTGCAAGGACGACTTCCAGAGAACGGCGGCGCATATTGCAGCCCAGCTGGGCCAAAGGTGTAAGTATCGACCCGTCCACTTCCAGCATTCCCGTCCTCATGCCTTCATCCGTCCTCATCATACTGGAGACTAATATGGAGCGTATCGGTGTCAGCTTCGATCGAGACATTGGCAGTCCTACTGGGCTCACAAGAGAACAAGGCCACATACTTCAACATGGCCAATCGCTTTACGGGCGACCGACCCGTCCATACAGCAATGCGTTTCGGCTACCTCGAGGTATTGAGAACGCTGGTCGCCCATGGTGCTGATCCGACAGCCAAGAACCGATTTGGAGATACGGTATTGGACTATCCAGGGGATTATGAGATGGAGGAAGCTCGGAGCATTGTCGACGAATACAGGGCAAAGTCTCCACGGGCTGTGGCATGAGCACATCGACGGAAGGAGGGACGGCAAGTGTGTATAAGAAGTTCAGGTTGGCACCGGCTTTCAATCAGGCCGGCGGGAATTGAGCAACGAGCATGTCCTTCCTTGAAGGCCCAAACACACCACATTCCCAATATGCCGGTTGTCCACCTGTTCCTCGTTCCTACGCTCCCACACTAGCGGGTGTCGTCCGTGCCAAAACCCTAGAAGGCGCTCTTTCCCAAGGAGCGAAATTGA
This sequence comes from Neurospora sp. CHS-2018a, assembly GCA_009802275.1. Lineage (NCBI taxonomy): Eukaryota > Fungi > Ascomycota > Sordariomycetes > Sordariales > Sordariaceae > Neurospora > Neurospora sp. CHS-2018a. The sequence continues at coordinate 594,146 of RAKG01000001.1, read as the reverse complement.
CGTCAAGAACGGGTCATAGGGGACATGGGTGCTCTCCTTCCTTGTGAAGATGAAGACAGGCAAATGTGATGCTATCCAACTGCCTCATATTCCTTCGCGGCCTCGTCGTTCGTTGCCTTCCAAGCAGAAAGCATCATTCCGAAGACGGGCTTTTGGCTGACCAATCTGCATAGTATTTAATTTGATATCAATTTGACCTCTCCTCCATCATGACATCGACACTTATAGGAACTCGCTCGAGGATCCCAGTCCTCCGCGCCGCCAGACACGCCAGTATACCGGTTGCGAAGCCAAGATCACCACCACTCAGCATAACGATATCTTTGGTGAAGATGGTGGACAGGCCTGCCTCCACAGTCCGCAACGGGATCGGAGCAGTCCCTACCAGTATGAAGCAATTAGGGATCTCCAACAACTTGATTATCGAGGCCCCCGGTGTCGACTTGTCCCCGTACAACAAGATTCTTGTCGGCGCTGTTCTAGATGTAAGACTGCCTCCCAGACCAAACAGCTTATCCCAAGCCCACTCCTTCGGTGCTAACTACCGTATCTTCACACCAGCTCTTCGAAGGAAAGCCTACCCTTAAGCACCTGTCCCTCTGGAACCCCGATGCCACCTTCATCGACCCTATTACCACGGCACAGGGGTACAATCGATACGCCGCACAATGGTACGCCCTGGCGCAAGTGCTCAGTCCTGTTGAAATCCAATCCCACGAGGTCGTCTCATCCGGGAATCCGATCGAGGTCAAGCTTCACAACAGGTACACTTTGCCGTCAATCAACAAGCCGCAGGATATTCACAGCTTGGTCAAAATATGGGTTGATGCCAATGGCAAGATTGACAGAGTGGAGGATAGGTGGGATGGGGAGTTGCCTGAGGGAGCGCTCAGTGAGGTATGTCCGGGGGTATCTGGCAAAAACGACCCTGAAAACTCCTGACTAACATCAGGATGCCTTCGTCGAACAGGCAGTGTTTTGGTTTGCCAACGCAGTGATGCGAATGATGAGGAGACTCCTGGATGCTGCATTCCGGGTGTATTGCAGTGCAGCTTGGTGGCTGCCTCCTATTGTAGTATGCTCTGATGATACCTTTGCTTTGCTCCCCAAGTCTCTCAGAGTTTGCTAACGTTGAACCCATGCCAGGCTTTCCGAAAGGCACTCGCAATGACAATGCCCGTGATCGTCAAGGTCCCCAGGACTGAGGAAGAAGACGTCAAGATGAGGGCCATCCGGGAAGGGTTCGAAAACAAGAAGGATTAATGAGTTTACAATCCGCTTGAAGCAACTGGGACAGGACTTCAGCAACAACAAAGACAACCACATTCATATAACGGTATATGCTGGGCTTCTTGTTCACATTTACCGGCATCGCTCCTTTCCCAGTCCGCTAGAAGACGGGGCCTACGGTTACTTGACCGATATGGGGCGTTTGATGTATTTCGTTAGTGAACGATATTCTACGGCTGATAATAATTCCCCAACCAGACACTTCATCACGGCCTGATTTCGAGATCTGGCTATTTTCGCTTATGCCTCAAACCATTTCACTGACTGGTAGTAGATTGCCACTAGAACCTCTGCTATTATTTCACAGCATTACATGTACAGGCACAGGATAGGCCCCTTGACACTACACCAACAGAATTCCTCAATGATCAGCCTGTCCTGGAGTCCATTTATCATCCCCATGTCTTGAAGCTAGGCCTTACCAGATGAATGCAGGCCACCAACACGTGTAGCGTACCACGATACACGGCATTGTTCCCAGGTGAGTTTTTGTTCTCAAGCGCTGAGGATCAATCATTGTACTTCATATCATTACTATTCCGTGTTGATCATTATCTAACTCTATGCAATCTCCTCAGAGGCTATCAACTGTCAAATGAGTCCGGTGTGTATGTAAGTTTCGAATGTGCAAACACTCCGACCCTGTCCTTGCTAACTGTGAAAGAAAAATACTTTGAACGGGTGTTTATGATGCCCTCTTTTCGGCAGCGTCGTACAAAGCTTGTATATCACTCTTCCACTGCGTAACATTAACCCTCACCACGCGACGGTCATACGTTACCAAACCGTTCACCTCGCCTTCCACATCCGTTGTCTGTGTATACACAGCGCCGCTGCACGCATATCGTTCCACTTGGTCGCGCAACTCGCCGAGAAGCACGTGGGTGCGGTAGTTGTACGCATCTAGGTCGGCACTGAGCTCATATGTTTCGGGAATCGTGGCTACCGCTTTGGGGTCAGGCCAGAGGCTGGGTTTGGGGGCGAGTCTGTTAGTGATGCAGTTATGGTAAGGGGAAAAAGGCAAGGAGGCTCACTTTTTCGCATCCGGAACATGTCCAACTCCTCCGAATTCACCCTGGAAGCCGATCCTGTTGGGGTCGTAAGGCGTATTGGGACTGCTATACCAGGGTGTACCGCACTGTGGGCTGGCATAGTGGTGGTTGTCGTGGAAATCACCAGCTCCGTGGTCGAACCAACCAGTTACCGAATCGATCAGTCTTGTCGGGTCAAGCGCGCGGATGGCATCAGTGATATGGAACTCGGGATAGTTGCCATTATCTCGGATCTGGCCCCAGCCCTCGTTGTAAATCACCCAAGTGACGATACTAGGATGGTGCTTGAACTGCTTCACCATAACGCTAAGCTGGCGCTCAAATTCGGCTTGTTGAGTGGGAGTGGGAAAGTCGTTCGCCTGGCTGGGCGCTGGGCGCATGGAGGGCATGTCCTGGATGACGAGGAGGCCAAGTTTGTCGCAGGCGTAGTAGTAGAGCTGGGGCTCGACTTTGATCTGGTCAAAGGGGTGAGTATCTTCTCCAACCTATGTCGTGGTCAACCGCAACTTACATGCTTCCGAACCATATTCATCCCCAGACCTTTGATCAAATCGAGATCATACAGCATCGCTTCCTCGGTGGGAGGCAAGTAGATGCCATCTGGCCAGTATCCCTGGTCCAGGGGCCCGAACTGGAAGACGAACTTGCCGTTCAAGAGTGGGCGCTGGATCCCGTTCACTACTCCCTTCGAAATTGTCCTGAAACCGGTGTAGCTCGTGATTTGGTCGTCACCCATTGTTACGCTGATGTTGTATAGCGTCGGGGAGTCGGGAGACCAAAGCTTGGGATCGGGAACTTGGAATGAGAATTCTTGGTCCGACGACGCATCGTGGGTTGCGACTTCGGTGCCGTCTTCAAGGACCGAAACCTTCACTGCAGTCGTGGTGTTGCTGTTGGAGTACACCGTCATGGTCACTTTTGAGGCCTAATTAGCATCGACCTCCAAAGCATCACAGATTTGTCCAACTCACCTTTCCCATCCATATCCGCCGAAACGTCCAGATCGCTAACATAATTGTCCCTAGGGACACTCTCCATCCACACAGACTGCCAAATCCCCGTACACGGGGTATAGAAGATATGCGAAGGCGTCCTCGTCTGCTTCCCATGCGGCGTATACATTCCCGGCTCATCAGTCGGGTCCCGGACCGAAACCTGCAACTCATTCGCCTCCCCATTCCACTTCAGCGCATTCGTCGCATCGACCGTGAACCGGAAATACCCGCCCGTATTATGTCCTAGCTTGACGTCATTCACGTGAACCAGCGCCTCGTAGTCGACCGCTTCAAAGTGTATCAACACCCTTCTCCCGGCAGTCTCGTTCGCCCAATTGTCTGGGAGCTCCAGCGTCCGCTTGAACGACATGCCCGTCACGTTCATCTCTTGAATCCCACTGAATCCGCTCTCGATGCACGAGGGGATCAGCGTCTCTTTCTCTTCTGCCAATCCTCCTCCGTCGTAACCCCCTCCTACTGTTACTTCAGGGGTAACGTTGCTAATATCCGCATTCATCCAAGCCGACGACGCAAAATGAAGATTCTGATACCTCCAAATCCCATTGAGGCTCTGCCACCACTTATCCTCTCGCTTCAGCTGCGGGCGCGGGTGCTGCGCCCAGTGGTTAGAGGGGTCGGAGCCCACGGAGGCGGTCCATTCGGTGGTGAGGAGGGCGGGCTGAGGTGCGTAGGGCTGCGGTTGCCCATTTCCGTTGGGACCGCTGGGGACTTTGGGAGGGTTTGCTGCACCTTGACGGATAGCGGATGCGTGGGAAGGGGAGGTAAAGAGGGTGAGGAGGCTGAGGGATAGGGAGAGGAGGGAAATGGGTGGCATCTCGAGCTTGGTATTCGTGCGGTTGACCGTTCACGTTGACGGTTGCTGGAGATGGGTGAGGAGGATGTAGGAAGGACGGGAGTTTTTGGGTTCAAGTCTCAAGAACTCGTGGGAGGTCAAGTATATGCCTGGTACCAGATGCATCGGTTTGCAGTTGGCTCCGCCTATCTTTTAAAGAAGATGGGATGGCACATGTCTGTTGGTCCAGGTATATTACGTACTGTCAATGGCGAAGCATACCCAAACAGAACGGGTTACTCGACTCATGATCATGCCGGTTGGATAGGGTACGTCAGTGTCACCAAACAAAACAGCTCTTTTAAGATCGTCGTTCGGTCTGGGGGCCCATTGAGGTCCATGAACAAGGTCTATGGACCATAGATGATGAGCACAGACTTTGGATCTCAAAAGATCTGCATCTCCTCTCTACCCTATCCAATTGCCGAGATCAAGTGCAGTCTTCCCTTTCGTGGGGAAGCAACTGAACGACACCATCTCCTCAATTGCCAAGCACGGCAACCAAACCAAGCATTCCATCTCAACAGATGATGATTGATCATGGGATGTCAAGTTCCAGAACTTCCAAGACCACGGCAGTCAGTCATTTAGTCAGTCGAAAACCAGCTCGGCCGAGAAACGGTCAACCGCAGACCGCAGGCTCGTATAAAAGTGTGATCACATTGCCCGCGCGGACAAAAGAAGCAAGCGAATACCCTTAAAATTCACGTTGTGGTGGATGGTTATACCTAGTTTATGTTGTGCTTCTATGTTGATGCTGTGGTGTTGTTGTGGTTGCAGTATGTTATACTCACCCAACTACCTTACCCAGGGACATGTCATGGGACACACAAGGGAAAAGATTCCTCCAAGAGGCAGGTATGTTGAATCCGCTTTACCCATCTTACCGCTTTTATTTTGCAATGCTGCTACGTTCAACAACCAGTTAAACATTGGCAAAGAAGAAAACAAAAGAAGCTTGTTTACCTTGCTGAACGGTGAACAAGGTTAAGGTTACAGTCCATTGTTACACCCAACCCTTTCCCACGTTCATTCGTTGATGTAACATCTTTTTCCTTTGTAAACCAGGAAATTGCATCACCGCTCTACCAAAATACATACCAGCCCACCTGAGTGGATGCGTGACCAGGAAATCTCACCTTTATACAACCAGACCAGGCGGGAAAGTAAATTGCATGCATGCGCCGTTGAGGACTGATATATACAACTTTGGAGGCCAAGAACCGGGGAACTCCAACAGGAAGGTCATTCTGGGCACCAAACAATTAGATTTACATGCAATGTCTCGCTTTACAACGGCTCGCTTTCCTACGGCAAGTCATAACCTGGCTTCCTTTCTCCCCCCCCCCCCCCCCCCCCCCCCCCCCCCC